>CM062818.1:368433702-369709077 GCA_031772625.1 Pinus tabuliformis
TCCTTCCTATTACATTATCCAACAAAATGAAGAGGTACAACCTACACCAAATCAACTGTAATTTCCTCTTCGCTCTCACATAGTTGCCTCTCCCTTTCATGCTCAAAATAATAATACACAATCCTAATACACTTCCATCATATAAATGGAGGGTTTCCTTCTAGGGAAAAAAAACCATAAATTAACATAACTTCTACCGTGAAATCATCTACCTAATGAGCAGCAGAGATTGACTATGAGATTACAATATTTTACAAGGAAAATTTTCATTTATTTTTCACTTCACGGGTGCTTACCCTGAACCCCCACTAGTGGGAGGGGGTGGGCAGGGCTCATAAAATTCATCTTCGCCCCCTTACGGAAATTAATTGGGTGACGTTTCTGCCCTGTCAGGAACATGGATCCAATGCGGTTGAAACAAAAAACCTTTAAATAATCAATAAGATAATGAGGCTCCACACCCAACACTCGTCACTCTTCAATTCAACTATAACAACATGCTTGACTACCTTGTGAAGTGAATTCACATCAATCACAAAGCTTCTATTCATTTTTTCTACTATTCAAAATCTCTAAACCTCGAACAAAACCCTCTACTTGGTGTCTTTTACCCCTAGGTGGATTTTTGTTGTAGTAATTGGAAACAATTAGAATTACTCACTTTCTACTTAGAATTGCAGTGCAACTACCTTTAGTTTCTTTATGCGCTTGTCTTTTTGTATATTCCTATTCATGAAGAAATATTGAGCCTCTCACAATAGAACAAAGTCAACGCAAGGAGTTTTTGTACCATGTACAGGAAAAAAAAATGCACTCTAGAGCTAGCTTAGTTACAACCCTTCCTCCGAGCTCCTTTAGAGAGAGACCACTTATATGGTCATTGTTATATATTATTCTTATGTTCATAAGATTCACAAGCCAACGCTCCTCATTGCATCGAGAGGAACATTCTATAGCATAGTATGGAAGATATATGTAAGTTTGTATGTCCGTCCACGAATTTGAAATTTTCATTAATGTTTTCCAAGAAAAAATCTAGAAAATTTAAATTTAAATAATGATACAAAACATATAGGTTGAAACTATATACATAAAAATATGGATTTATCATGCATTGAGAGGGATCCCTCGAGGTGCAAGCCTTTCCTCAATTTCTTTACACTTCAAAAAAAAAAATTGTACCTCCATAGATTTGATCCCTCTAGATGCATGATAATTCAAGAGTTAGGTGGATCTAGGGGAGTTTTGCAACCAAGATAATCTCCATGAGAAATGTGAGTTAGTTTTGATTTACACTCTTTACCTTGGGTATAGTCTTTGGCATAAATCTTCAATTCTCAAAATATGTCAATTTCCATAAGTGAGAAACTATTTTCCCTTTTTCTAGCGCCATTAACAATGGGAGCTCAAATTCAATTTTCGTTATGGATCAATTTCTTTTATAGTTCTTTATTTTCTACACCATATACTTTGTCACTTTACTATTTTCATTTTCTCTCAAATAACCCTCTCTTTCATACGACCCAGTGGGATATGAACCAAGTTCATTGGATTCAATGTCCAAAATGCTAACCACTCCAGTCGTCATGAGTTAGGATATTGCTTAACATAGTAGCTCCAACTATTACTCTGAAAGAGGCATTCCTCATGTGGTAGAATTATAGGAAGTGGGAATTTGGATTAAAAGCCCTCAATCTATAGAAAACATACTCATCATTTAAACATATGTTCCAAACATAAGATTCTTTTAGACAAAATATTCACATTGGATGGATCACTTATTGACAATGGTATTCAATAGGCAAGAAGGTATATTGATCATACCACATAGTTTATTCTCAAGTATTTACACATCTTATAATGAATAGATATTAATATTCTCAGTTTGCATCTGACAAGGGGAAATGGATAGTCAACTACTAGTTTTGAAGTCATACCCAACAAACCTGAGCTGCAACCAGAACTAGATATTGCAACCAGGCCCTAGACACTAAGTTATAGATATAGCGAGAGACATACTGATATTCCATGGGCATGACTTGGTTGGTGTTTGGAATTAAACCATTTCCTATTTGAGACTATGGCTCCTTCTACCCATTTCATTAGTTTGTGATTATATTTAAACCATCATTAAATAACAATTCCATTTCACATAAAACTTCAACTTCTAGCAAGATTTAGAATCGTTCTAGATATTTCTTCAAGTCATGTTCTCTAGTTGGTGGTTATCCTTAAATCACCACTAATACAAGGCTTCAACTTCTACTACCCATTTGGTTTGTGTTCTTCCTCAAACCACCATTTTCAAATAGCACATCCAACCATTGGCTACTATACACTTTTGTATTTTATCCCTCTTCTTGAACTCACATACAACCCTAAGATTAGTGAGGGAGTGTTATAGACATTTTTGTGCCTTACATCTATAAACATGAAATGTCCATAAACCAAGGGATCCTTAGTCCCTAAAGATGTTGTTCCAGCTCCTAAAGAAACAAGGTCAACAAATTAGAGCTTCTCCCAGAAGTTCTCCACCAGAAACTGCTCAAAACTAGTCAAAACAGGATCATTTCAAGTGCTCCACTAGCTGACTGCGTTTCAAAGCACCCAAATACACTGGCTAGGTGCGTTGCAACGCACTTGAATGCACTACCAGGGTGCGTTGAGCGGGAAATGACAAGTGGCAAAGTCATTCAACGAGGTGGAGAGACAATGGAAGCTTCCAGAATCTTCTCCAATGACACTTCCCTCACTGAATTCGACCAGTGATGAGTAAGAGGCTCTCAGTCTCCAAGTGGAAGAAAGAACTGACAACAACATTAAAAGCATTCGACGGAAGGACATATACCCCATATAGTATCCTAAATAACTTGAAAGTCGAACTAGGAGGAAAAACAATAGAAATAGATGTTGAAGTCATCGATGGGAATCTTGATTACAACATCCTACTAGGAAGACCGTGGATATATGCCATGGCAGCTGTTGTGTTGACCTATTTTAGAAAGATTGCATTTCCCTTTCAAGGGGGGATTACGATCGTCGACCAACAAAACTTCCTCCCCAATGGTTCACAAGTTACAGGAAGCATTCCCATGATCCATGGAAGCCCCCATTCGCTTCAGAATATCGGAGTAGGCCTACTAAAAGATCCTATCCTAATGGGAACTTTCGCTCTTCCACCTCCAATTGATTTGGCGGAAGTAGCATCGATAGGAACCTGCAATATGATATCTTCCGCAAAGATCTCAGAAAACGATATCAACATGGATCAAGCAATGGTTTTGCCCCCGAGCCCAATAGAAATATTATAGCAATCAATGTTTCTGGCATGGGAGGCAAACCCAAATCAACGCTCGTCAAGCGTTTGGATGGATAGGTCTAGAGAATATGGTACTCCTTCAGATCCTTGGTCGCAAGTGCATGACACCGACGAAGGAATTCTCCAAGCTATGGTAGTTGAAGGAACGCCATGGAATGATTCCCACCATCGTTCTCTTCTTCCAAATTACGAAGAAGATACTCAAAATGACCTCTACCATCCCTCAGTAATTGATTTTCTATCAAATACTGTAAATACGGTGGATTCCGAGCGAAACTTGTCCAACATTGAAGAGACTGTAGCCATAAATATCTCGACCAAAACAGATATTGTAGAGAATATTTATGTCGGAAAATGTTGTTCTCCTTCAAAACTAGAAATATATAACGCTCTTTTTCGCGAATTCAGAGATGTCTTTGCCTGGTCATACAGTGAAATGCCAGGCATCGACTCGAGTATCGTTGAACACGAAATCAAGATGTATCCAGATGTCGAACCAGTATGGCAACGGCTGAGGCAGGTGCACCCTAAGAAAGCCGTTGCCATCAAGGCAGAAGTCGAAAAACTCCTGCATGCTGGTTTCATCTACCCGGTTCCGCTAACCGATTGGGTATCGAACATTGTCCCAGTTATGAAAAAACAGGGGACAATTAGAGTGTGTGTCGATTATAGGGATGTAAATCAAGCTTGTCCAAAAGACAACTACCCTACACCCTTCATTGACCAGATAATTGATGAATGCGTCAGATGCGAAATATTTTCATTCATGGATGGATTTTCCGGGTATAATGAAAAAAATATCCGCCCACAGGACCAGTCAAAAACTGCATTCATTTGTCCGTGGGGCACATTCGCGTATCGAAAATTACCCTTCGGTTTAAAGAACGCAGGGGCGACGTTTCAGAGGGCAATGAACTATGCCTTCCATGACATCAAGAACATCGTTCAACCTTATCTTGATGACCTTCCGGCTCATTCACGAAAGTGGACTAATCATCCGCAGCATTTAAGAGCGATATTTCTACGTTGCCGACACTACAAGATACGACTCAATATGCACAAATGTGTATTTTGCGTCAGTTCTGGTCGTTTACTTGGCTTTCTAGTCTCCAAGGATGGGATTCGTCTCGAGCCTTGTAAGGTACAGGCAATCATAAATTTGCCTCCACCTTCGAATTTGCTTCAGATTCAGAAACTCCAAGGGAAAGCAAACTTTCTGAGGAGGTTCATTCCAAATTACGCCGAACTTGCTAAAGGTTATACACGTCTTTTGAAAAAAGGGGTACCCTTTAACTGGGATTAGGTCGCGCAAGCTTCCTTTGATGCTTTAAAGGATTCCCTAATGAAAGCATCATTAATGTATGCCCCTGATTATCAAATAGACTTTAACCTGTATCTGGCTGCAGCAGATAAGACCATCGCAATGGTTTTAGTTCAAGAAGTCGATGGAATAGAACATCCAATTTATTATTTAAGCAAGAACTTAAATGATACAGAAAGCAAATATTCTTATGTTGAAAAACTAGCGCTTGCAGCAGTTCAAGTGATACAAAGATTTTGACACTATGTCCTCTTTCGAAAAACTACCATTATGTCAGATTACAACCCCATGACTTATATATTGTCGCGACAGTTGCTGGGGGGCAAATATTCAAAATGGATAGCAATTCTTCAAGAGTTTGATCTGGAATTTGTAAAATTCAAGTCAAAGAAAGCTCTAGTTTTCGCAGAATTATTATGCGATCTCCCATCGTCGTCCAACGATGAAACATCCGAAGAATCAATCGTGGATGAAAGTTTGTTTCTGATATCCGCAAGCAATGAGTGGTATGGAGATATAATCATCTATCTCCAGACCCAAAAATTCAGGCCAAATACCTCTCACTCTGAACAAAAACGTATTCGATACCAAGCAAAAGACTACATGATCATCGGTGATACACTTTACCGTCGTGGTATTGATACAGTTCCGAGGAGGTGCCTCACCCATGAGGAAGCCGAAAAAGCCCTGAATGACTGTCATTTAGGCACATGTGGGGGGAACCAATCTGGATATGCTACAACACAAAAAATCTTACGAGCAGGATACTTCTAGCCAACCATATGCAAGGATTGCATAACCGCAGTCAGAAGTTGCCATGCTTGTCAAATTTTTGATAGCAAAACCAGAAGACCACCCGAACCTTTACAGCTGATAGTTGCTGTTGGGCCATTCACCAAATGGGGCATCGATTTCATGACATGTAACACCACCTCGACCGGGGGGCATGGGTATATTATAGTCGCCGTGGACTATTTTACAAAATGGGCCGAGGCGATGCCTACATTAGATAATACTGGTGAAACAACTGCCCTTTTCTTTTTCAATCATGTAGTCGCCAGGTTCGGCGTACCACAGGCTATAGTCACAGATCATGGATCGCATTTTCACAATCACATGATGGTTGAATTAGCTGCCAAACTAGGGCTATCTCACGACAGCTCTACTCCATATTATCCGCAGGCCAACGGACAAGTTGAAGCGATCAACAAGGTCCTGAAACGCATGCTACAAAGGATGATCGGAGTTCACAAAAGAAGATGGCACCTAATCCTGTACTCAGCTTTGTGGGCTTACCGAACATCGGTAAGGAATGCGACCGGGTTCACACCCTTCCAACTGGTATATGGCCTGGAAGTAGTCTTACCAGTCCAGTGTGAAATCTCGTCTCTCAAACTCGCAATCGATCTCCTCCTCGGAACTTCAGAAGAAGAAGCTCATTTCTTGGAATTAATCCAATTGGATGAAACCCGTCATGACGCCGCGTTGGCTAACGAAGCCCATAAGAAACGAGTCAAGGCGCAGTTCGACAAAAATGTCAAACCCTGTGTCTTCTCGGAAGGTGACTTGGTCCTGCTTTATGACCAAGAATCCGAAAAACTGGGAGCGGGTAAATTTAACTCTTTATGGATGGGCCCCTACATTGTTAAACGGGTGTTAGCAAAAGGAGCCTACGAGTTGATGGATTACGATGGAATTCCACTGGCGCAACCTCGTAATGGGTTGTACCTCAAGCATTACTACGCCTAGTAGTAACCAATATGCTTTTGTTATATTTTTGTTTTCGCTAAGAGTGTTTGTTTTGGTCGAGTAATCCACCTTTTTACATTTATTGCAGATGTCAAACCCATTGGAACCATGTGTTGGATATGCTGACGGAGCGAGTCGTAGTTCGCGGAACCTGTCCTCCGCAGCCTGGGCCATTTTTGATCCAAGCGGCGAGTTAGTAAGTTTCAGAGGTGTATGTATTGGTCAATCAACAAACAATATCACTGAATATAGTGCGTTGATAGAACTTCTCTCTGATGCCATCACTCATGGTATACGCCGGCTAATCGTCAGGCTAGACTCACAGCTCGTAATACTACAGCTCAATGGTATATATTCTGTCTGAAACCTAGCTATTTATCGCATGTTCCTAAGGGTTAAGATTTTGGAAAGAAAATTTAATCTTATTCAATAATAACATATTTCCAGAAACTTAAACACATTGACCGACTCATTAGTGAACTATGTGTTAGATAGACATTTGCAACATTTATAAAAAGAAACACATCATCAATGTTCTACATGTGGATCACATAACTCAATCAGAATAAAACTCCGAAAAATCAAAAATACATATATAGCTGTTTATGGTTTACACCTAATGTTATGTAACCAAGACAAAAATCGGTCACACGACCCAAAAAATCAAAATGCTATGGGGCACCCTAGTCTAATGATGCTCGTGATAGCAAGTCATAGCCTGTGCGATCATGCGTAAGAGACGAGTCCATTGTTGAGGCACACCAGTAGTATGCCGCTGTAACTGCAAAGGTAGCTCGTCAATCCTCACATCCGGGATACCGAGAGTAAGGCTCTCCACCTGCTCCTGCACAGCTGTAAGAGTCTCGGCCACATTAAGGTCACGAAGAATAACCCTTCCGGTGGCCTCTCTTCCCGGGACAACAGCTGGTACTCTCACGCAAGCTACTGGACGAACAGGATCGACATCTGCATGTACACATGAGTTCGATTAGAGTCTTGATAGAACAAAGCACAAGGACATTATAGACAAAAACAGTAAACAACAATATGGTAAGAGATTTTACCAATAACATCCCACTGCTCGCCATCCGGCAGTACCAAATCTAGATCACCTCGGACGTCCATACCAGCATATGGATACTCGGAATAGACCATCTCCTGACGATCAAACCACCTGAAGAAGGTATCAGAAAACGAAATCTGAGATTGACCAGCATGCCTAGACATATGGTCAACCCATCTCTGCATGCGTGGTTCAGTAGGAGAAGGTAAGTCGAGTGCAATGTACTGCGGCTGCATCAGTGGTATCTTCTCCAAGGCAAAGGCGGTCAAAATGGAACCGAACCCAAAGTTCTTCAACTTCCCGTTCTTTATCTTGGTCAACTGCTCTTTCATAACAAGAAGTACTGCGTCGCATTAGTTGAACACCTTCAGTTGAAGGCATTCCAAGGCATGCTGCATATAGGATCTGTTGGCTACATGAAGAGAAGTGCTACCGGCCATCCTACCAAAAGTAAATAGGATAGTCCTAAGGGGCCTATCAGTGACATCACGGATGACGATCTTGCCGTCTTTACTCGGCTGAGACCCTTCCCTACAATACTGACGGACATAATCTCTCACAGAATCGCCTCCTCGGACCGAACCTAACAAAGAGATAGGGGCACCCGTCCTCGACAAGCCAGTCAAGAAATAGATGTCTACTACGGTCAAGGGGATATATTTGCCCCTGATCTGGAAAACCTGGTTGACAGGGTCCCAAGAGTCAAGCAAATGCTTCAGCAAGTTAATCTGCTGTCTCATGCTAGAGATACAGAAGAACTTCAACAAGCCACAGTTCCGCAGCGCGTTCACTGTAATAGGATCATGTAGGGAAATCATGTCCTCTTCTTCATGTTCTGATTCTCACCATGTAAGGGTCATTTTGCTCCAATATCTCTGCAAAAACAAACAAGAGAGGAGATTAGAACCTGATTTTGATGAGAAACAGGGAAAAATTCCATTAAAAACTATGCAACAACTTTCCCTTCTGCGCCCAACGCACCTGCACATGTGTTACAGGTGCGTTGAATGTCAAGTTACCTTCATGAGGACCCACTTTCAGTGCAGGTTTCGATGTACCCAGGGTGCGTTGATGGCAGAACGAGCCCATCAAACCCCAGGGGCTCAGAAAAGCAGGGAACAGGGCACAGAATGCAAAAAGGAAACCATGAAATGAAAGGGCTCGGGTTTAGCTCCTACCTGGTCCAGATGGCACCGAGAATCGTCCACAGAATCTCCCGAAATCAGCTGATGAAAATCGAGGGGGAAAACACCTCCAAAGCTCCAACAAACCAAGTTCAAATGAAATGGTAAAATGAGAGGTAAAAAACACTTTTTAATTGCTTTCACGTAGTTCGGAGTAAGGTATTAGTGTTTTAATCTCATTTTCAAAGCAAATGTTTCTAACTAGTTTGATGAAGCAGTTGAAAAATACAGTACTATCTTTGGAAAGACAGAGCTATCTATGGTAAAAATCAAAATAAGACCACTTAATCGAGCAGTTTTAGCGCATAGTTCAAGCTCGTTAAAAAATAAACATAAGATCGAGCAGTTTTAGCGCATAGTTCAAGCTCATTAAAAAATAAACATAAGATCGAGCAAATGTTTCAACCCGTGTTTAAGCTCGTTAAAAAATGAAATATCCTCCGGTAAATAACCACCGTGAATGAAGCATTTTCAGCCATTAAAGCCTTGGTCGTGTTTGCACCGTCACCTCCACTTTTCATTTGGCCGATCATTCACCTCCATTTGATTGTTTACCCATTTTGAGGAACAGCTGCGAAGAGTGATTTCACTAGCCATCCTTGTGACACTGCCGTGCTTGGGAATTTCCAACCCTTACTTGGAATCAGTTGCTACCCATATTATCACTCGTTCCTCAAAAGACGAGTCTTCTTTAAGCTCTTTTCATCTGACTTGTAAAATATGAAAAGATTGCCGAGTTTTGGCCTTCCAGCTCTTTAAAGCGACCGGAAGTGCTATCCCTCCTCTAGATTTTAATCTTTTTTGGACCTGCGGGATTATTGCACAAAAAGATCGAGCGCTTGTTTTGTTCGGCTCGTTAAAACTATCGAAAATTCATCCCTTCTGTATTGTTTTATACTTTTTCGGACTTAAGGGATTAGATGACAAAAAAGGAATTCTGGAGTTATCTTTACGTACCTTTTCAGACTCCCTAAAAAGGAAAAGGACCGAGTTATCTTTGTCGTTAGGATCGTTAAAAAGATTAATAGCGACAAACTTGTCTTTAGACGAGAACGAGTTTCACTATCGCTAGGCTCGTTAAAACATAGCGATGGGTTTGCCTGAAGGGAAAATTATAGAACAAGCATATGTTATCCTCCTCA
Organism: Pinus tabuliformis; assembly: GCA_031772625.1. Classification (NCBI taxonomy): domain Eukaryota; kingdom Viridiplantae; phylum Streptophyta; class Pinopsida; order Pinales; family Pinaceae; genus Pinus; species Pinus tabuliformis. Next base: position 368,443,481 of record CM062818.1, read on the forward strand.
AGCTTGACAAAAATAAAGAGGTACTGGTCAGAAATGACTGGGGAAAAATTGGGAAGAAAACTCAAGGAAACTTTATTGGTAGCAAGTCGCTCTTGAACATGACACTTCCACTCCGTGCCAGAGTCGGGTTGGGTTTTTTCATTCACCAGTCACATCACCATGGTCACGCCATACCATCCACATTTGGAGTAAATGCTACGGATCCATCACATAAGTGTCGCCGACATGTTCAAGAGAAGTCATCCAGAGAAGTCACCCGTGTCCCATCCACTACCATACATTATACTTCACTCTTTCATGACCGCCACCCTAAACCGTATGTCACCAGATCGTTTTCACTTCCATCAAAATCATTTGCTCCATTCTGTGTCATTGATGTGGGATTCATTAAGGCCCTCCTTTGACGGATCGCTTCTTGTCGACATCAGCTCATTATCCAAGAAGTTGATCTAGGAACACCCCTTCAGTACTTTGAAGCTTGCATGCCTCAATGGCAAGTTTCTCACTTCCGGCGACAGGTATACATCAATGACCTTCGACCGAAAGATTTTGTGTCGTGTTCGACGCCAAGTCCTTTATTCACACCACTTGAATTGTACTGCAGTACCTTGAGGGTCATTATCATTATCGGTGATTCCTCTCGCGCTTGTTAACAGTTTACATCATTGACTGGTAATCAAGCGATGTCTTTCCACGTTCGACTTCAAAACATTTCTCACATGGATCGACTTGTACTTAGAGTGAAGATCAGACGAGATTGAAGACCCCGGATCTAGTTTCATCCATCCGGGCTGCGATATATATTCAGGAAAAATAAAGACATTGAAATGTACAGCATTGCAGCACAGATAATCATCCTACCAAAAGGATGATGACTTCACCAGAATCATCAGTCTACCATCAGACGATTGTCTGTCCTATGTACATGAAAATGAATTTATAAATCTGAGCATGGGAATGCCCGCCTCAGCTAGATCATGAAAAAAGTATGAAAATAATGTATTGTATTGTATCTCATTACAGGTCTCCTCTCCAGCATTAGAAGAACTTCGAATCCTCCTAATAAAGCATTTCACCCAATAAACGGCCTCATACTTTAGGGGGCAACTGTTATAGACATTTTTGTGCCTTACAGCTATAAACATGAAATGTCCATAAACCAAGGGATCCTAAGTCCCTAAATATGTTGTTCCAGCTCCTAAAGAAACAAGGTCAACAAATTACAGCTTCTCCGAGAAGTTCTCCACCAGAAACTGCTCAAAACTAGTCAAAACAAGATCATTTCAAGTGCTCCACTAGCTGACTGCGTTGCAAAGCACCCAAATACACTGGCTAGGTGCGTTGCAACGCACTTGAATGCACTACCATGGTGCGTTTAGCGGGAAATGACAAGTGGCAAAGTCATTCAACAAGGTGGAGAGACAATGGAAGCTTCCAGAATCTTCTCCAATGACACTTGCCTCACTGAATTCGACCAGTGATGAGTAAGAGGCTCTCAGTCTCCAAGTGGAAGCAAGAACTGACAGAGAGAAGCCACTAATCAACTCATGGGATGACTCATCCCCTTTGCATACATCTATATATGGATCTCTGACCAAGAGATCCGGGAGGCTGGAATTTTGTACACTGCAGAGAATTGCTGTTGGTTTTGTGATTGATATCAGAGTATTGGGTGATTTATGCTTTGTTGGAGGTGAAGAAGGGATTCTATGCTGGGAGGCTGATGCTGGATCAGGACTCATCGGTTGTAACTCCTCCTGGATCTTCTTGTTTTATCAATAAAACTACTTGAGTTTCTCCTACATGCTTGTATATCTGATGTGTGTTATATTTGTATGTTTAGCTTAAATCTGATCCTAAGCTTTTTATGAACATAAATCTATGTCTTTGTGCAGTTTCTCTCTTCTGTGAACTTGCAGGAACTTGGTAACGCTGGGCAAGTGAGGGAGCAGATCGGTGGAAGCTGGCAAAGAGAGGATAGATTGGATCGAACAACTAGCGCAAGACACAGGTCGGTTCATCTTAATCATCTTCGTTTATAGTTCATAAAGAAGAATACAAGAGTATTTTTCCTTGTTTGTTTCTGAGGTCACTGTCACAACCCTTTGGGATAGGGTCGTTCTAAATAGACACTTTTCCCGAAAACAGGGAGGGGGGATGTTGGAAACATAATCCTATTGAGTTATGTAAAATTGGTTTGTTCACTTGAGCGAAATATGAAAATCCTTAAGTGAACACCAAAATTCATGAGAAATCCAAAAAACCTTTTGGAATGTGATTAGTATGCATCATGTTTTGTCTTAAATCATGTTGCATTTATGTGAGTTTTACATAAATAAATTGTCCATATCGAATAGTAGTCTTCCATGTTGGATACAAATCTAATGTGTTCACTCTTACACTTCATCGATTCATCTTGAAATGCATGTGGGTGCTTTACAAAACTACCATTTGATATTTTGTTTTTACATTTCTAGAAAATGCACATTCCCATATTTGAAATGCACATTAAAGACATGGTAAGGATCCAATGCAAGTTCTACAATGTTTTTTTTGAGTTCTTTTAGTTCTCTACATTTTATCTCATGTAATGACTAGGCATGTTTAAGTTCTATAAATATTAAAAGAAGTTGCAAGTGTTTCCATACGGAAGGAAAATACAATCTTTGGTATTTAAAATGCATGTATAGTGTTGAATAGGGATGCGACATTGTAGAATTTCAATGGAAAGTACTTCTAAGAATTCCATTCCTATATTATGAATTCAAATGAAGTGAGTGCACTGCAAACTAAATTGTGAGTTTGTAACATAAGAATAACAAATCGGGTTTTTGTTTATATATTTTGCTCGATAGGTTTTATACCATTATAAAAATCTCATTAGTACAAAATATAAGGGAAAACTAACTAGAGCATAATAATTCATACATATGTTATAGATTAGTGATAAATAATTAATATGCCACATAGATAATATATTGTAATAATGGGAAGGTATATTTGTTGAGTTGCCTTTTCATCTAGACTTTTACAATTCTTATCAAACAATTCTATGCTTGTGACTAGTGTTTTTAATCATTATTGTCTTATTAAGCTGATAGTTAGAGGCATTTAGAGACAATATCTATTAAATTAATAAATACTTCTTGAATAATGTTTTTTGCATAAATTTCATTAATAATATGTCTTCTTGGTGGCATATGAATAAGTCTAGAACCAACAATGACGAAAAGCTTCTTAAAATGCATTTGAGTACGGAATGAGATTAATGTATGTGAAAATATGAATTTTACGATCAAATGGTGAAGAGTCTTGAAATTCCGACACACGGGTTTTGTAAAAAGCACCCTCATTCATTTAGATAACCCAAAAACGATTCAGAAAAATTCGACGTTATGAGGAAGCTATGGTCATGGGAATATTACAACACATGTTAAGTACAAAATCCAGATTTGACTGTTTCGGCCATGGTTTTGATAAGCCTCTTATGCTCAAAAGAAGAAAATGTTGATTCGACTAAGAATTTTAGTTCATTAATGTTCGTTGTTAGTGCAAGAAATGTCTATTGCTGGCTTCCTGATTTCTGGAAATATGAGAATGGTTATGTATGCAGTCCAATGCAACAAAATGAGTATACAAGTGCAGTACACATCCATGGCTCTGAGCTTGGAACATCAACAATATGGAATGGTTGTATACAACTACAATGATCAAGGCAAATGTTGCAAAGTCATCAACCAATGAATGGAGGTGGGTGCACATCCATGACCAAATACATGATTCACTAAAATCTGTGCTAGTCCAAGTTTGGTCGGAGGAAAAAGAAAATAACCTAGTCCAATCACAATAAAGGTTCTTGAGACTCATAATAGAATTAAGAACAACCCCAATTTTCAAAGTCAACTACTGCATAAATGGTTGTTTTTCTCTTACAAAAGATGTTGCACTGAAACAGGTGAAAAGGCAAGATAAGTGATAAGGAAGGATTGTGTATATTTGCTGCTGAGATCTAATGCCCAAGCTGGTTTGGAGTGACCTTCAATGTAATTCCTTTATTTGATATGCTTTGTAATAATTATGGATATATTATAGTTGGTGGTTCAGAATCTGTTTTCTTTAAAATATAATTTCCCGTTGGTGTAATATCTGATTACAAAGCTAGGGGGATCAACATGAATCCAAACCTCTCACTGGACGAGAAATGGTGGTTATAATTTCAACCTGACTTTGAAGAGAAGATCAATTTTGGTTGTGACTCTTTATATAATAGGAAATTGAGTGTCACTGAAGATGATTTTCACTCAAACAACAATCGATATGCTGCACTTCAACAAGGACATTAGTCTCAATGCAATGGCATTTCTTCATTTTTGTGCTCTTAGACTTGCTAAGGAGAGCATTATTTATTCTTCAAAAGGTAGAGTAGCATTTTCCAAGCTTTCCTTCGATACTCGGCCGATGTTAGGAAAGTTTCTTTTGTTGATACACTGTGGTACTATGGACGTGCAACATTTCAACAACAACTGTTGTTTGAGCTGGCTTCTCGAGTTACTCGCCCTCTCACACAACGTTGTGATCGAATGAAGTAAGAAGCTAAACTACATACAACTGAAGTGTGCCAATTGCCCAACATTGAAAGGGTCAACACTGCATCCAGTAGTGTCTTAATGCACCACTGCCAACAATGTGATGAATTCAAATAAGTTCCAGAAGTCAGGATTGCAGCAACACAAACTTGAAATTGGAAGAAAATCTTCTTGGTCTAGTTTTAATTAATTCATATTAACCAAAAATCCTAAATCTATATTATATGCAACCATCGATCCATTTAATCAGAGTAGCACTGCTGCTATATAAGAGATATTTTTGTGCATGCATGAAAGGACCGGGATCACATAGAAGTAGGCTGAGGTTAGGATCACACAGGAAATCATTGTATTATTTGCAGAGTCTAGATTTCAATTGCGCCATGTGAGGAATCTGAAACCAGTTGAATGATCCCTGGAGGAGACCACTGGAGCCCAACATTTAATTATTTAGAATTCATGTAATTTGGTTTTAGATTCTGCAATTAATTTATAGTTCCATGTTCTTTTGAATTTCTGAAGATGGTATTTTGATTTGGTTTTTACAGGAAGATCGAGCTGGGTGGTTGGGCCCATCAGCCAGCTCGTTGCCAAATTACTTAGGATTTATTCATTTCACTGCATTTTATTTCATGTTGGTGTGATTTATTTTATTGCATTTCATTTAATGCATGATTGATTCAAATTCTGATTCTTCAATTTCACTCTTTAGATCTCCTTTATGTTTTGATATTTAATTATGCAGGTTTGATTTATGAATTCGGTGATGTCGTTATTCTAGAATTTATTTATGAGTATATTTGGTTAGCAAGAATTTCCTTTATTTGTGTTCTTCATTTCCACTATTTGTTGTGTTCAATTCATTACCTAACGAAATAGATTTTTAATTGCAAGGATTGATAATGCAAATAATAATTATGATATGATCGTCGGAAACTCTGAATTAATCAACTAATATTATTTGGGCATTTATAAGCATTTTTAATCTTTGGATTTTAAATATTCATCATTGTAATTTAATGCCAGAATTAACATGAGGAGAATTTCAGTTCAAGTTCTTGAATTGTCCAGCAAAACTCTTTGAAGATATCTCCGATCAACAAAATTAAATTTCTTAAATTGAACACTGCAATTCCTTTCCAGTAGTAAGAAAAATTTAATGATTTTTCTTAAGTACAAATTTTAAAATAGTTTGAAATCTAATTTTTTCCATGCTTTCGTATTTGCAGCGTAGCTGTAGTCTTTTAAGAAGCTTTGCATTCTTTATTTGTTGCAATGTGTTTACTTTGGAAAGTCTTTTCTTGAATTATTTCCTTTTAAAATTGTTTTTAGGATTTTGATCCCTGAGGTTGTGTTCTGGCATATATTGTTCTACGTCTCTAAGTCTTATGACCCGAGATTGACAATTTAAATGTGGGTGTAAACCTAGAATTTATACCTCCCAACATTTTGTCACCATTGTCGGGGAAGCGTTGTAGGATAAGGCCTCATGATTTGTTATTCTTTTTCTTTGCAATTGAATTTCTAGATTAATGAGATTACCCTTGCTTGCTGAAGCATACTAGACAGTACTTACAGAAAGCTCACAAGAAAGGTTTTCTTTACAGCAAATGAGTGATTTTCTTTACTGCAAGTGTGGTTGTTTTCTTTACTGCAACTGAGATTTGTTAATTTATTTGTTTTCTGTTACCATTCACATGGCAACTAAAGGGTGAAAATGATGGTAAGATGTGAGTGAAGAGCCATGCATCTGCTTTTGTTTGGGTGACTCCAACATTTGGTTGCCCGAACAAACGAAGATTTCAAGTTTGGTTCTAGCAAGAAAATCTCAAGCAGTGTGATGTTATTCCAAGAATGATCAAATTCTAGTAGAAATTGGGGTCTTTGCTTCATAGAAAGATCACATTTTGACATCAATTAGAGAAAGGTCTATTCGTATGGAAGAGAAGATTCATGAAGATTCGAAAGATCTTCCTAAGAATACTGAGAAGCTATGGATCTTGCATGATGAGGAGAAGCCATTAGAAGCAGAACACATATCTAATTCGGCCTGCACTTTAGAGGATAGACAAGGAAATGTGGAGGATTTGCACGATGCACTGGATGTTGCCCATGAATCAAGTAACCAAGAATATATGGATCCCATAGAATCTTGGTTCCAAATGATTGTTAGTATCCACTTCTCCATTATCATTCGACAATTTGTAGCATCACATCAATTAGTGCAGCTCGTATGTCACGTTTGAAAGAATAACTTCGGCGTAAATCACATGTAGACATACATTTGTCGACGCATTTTGAACCAACTAGTGTGGTTCATCATCAGGACAAGTTGAAGAAACAGATCCAGCTTAGCATGATAAATAGTCTGAGCAGAGTCTCCAACGGCTAATTTTGACTTTAGGACCCAGGTCAAATTCTTATTTATTAATTTAATATTATTATTATAATTATTATAATTATTATTTTTCTTATGGAAATAAGTTAAATTAGGTAAAATGGTTGGTTTCAAAAGGGAACTTATTTATTTATTTAAATTAAAATTAATATATATATATATATAGATATATAATATTAGGTTATTAAGGTAAAAGTTAGGATTAATAATCTCAATGGTTGGTTTGAAACGATAATTTATTTATTTATTCAAATTATTAAGTAATTATTATTGGTATTATACACACACACACACACAGATATATATATATATATATATATATATATATATATATATATATATATATATATTTTAATTAAAATCATAATATTAGGTTGACTAGTATTTTTATTCAATAATAATTCAACGGTTAGTTTATTTTTATGGAAGTTAGTTAAAATATAATTTTAAGGTTAAAGATGTAATTATTTATTTATTTATATTAAATACTTTAAATAAATAAATAAATTATCTTTTTAATCTAACCATTAATCTTTACTTTTACCTTAATAACTTAATATTATAACTTTAACTATAGAAAATATATATATATATATATATATATACTAAAAAATAATTTAATAATATATTTATTAATAATCAAAAAAATAAAAATAAAAATAAATAAATAAATAAATTAATTAATTAATTAACTAATAAATAAATTAAGTTAAAATAAATAATGTAAGGTTAGTTTAAAAAGGTAATTTATTTAATTATTTATTGCTAATATTATATATGTTATAATATTAGGATGTTAAAAAAATAAAAAAATAAAAAATAAAAAATTGGAGGGGGAAGAAAAAATGACTAAGAAGAGAGTGCTGGAATCTAGCACCTACTGATTTTCCAACCATGATCTCTATTGAGATTGTTCGGCCTCTTCTCAATCTCAATAGCTTCCCTCAATTTACGATGGTGAAACTCAGCGACTTTGGCAACAACCTTGGCCTCCTCAATACACACCTGATGCTTGGTCTTTTCCACATGCTCTACTAATGCTGAAGACTTGGATCTCCCATGTCTTAGGTCGGCTGCATGCTTGCAGATCCTTTGATGGATGGAGCGTCTTGTTTCCCAAATATAGGGGGTCCCATAAGAACAAGGGATCAAGTAGACACCCTTCATGTCCTTAGGGTTAACGGGATCTTTCACCGATCGGAGGGAATTGCGAATGGTGTTGAAGGGCCTAAAGGTTGAGGGAATACCATATCTTTTAAGGATCCGAGCAATCTTGTCCGTGGTTCCTTGAACATAGGGAAGGTGGACACCTCGACGACGCTCTTTTGGCTCTTTCTTAATTAATGAATTTTTTGAGGCTCTCTGGAAAGCCTTCTGACCTAGGCGCTTGCTATATCCATTCTCCACAAAGACATTAAGGAGATGGGATCTCTCCTTATCAAAGCTCTCACAATCGGAGATCCTGAGGGCACGAGTAGCGAGGGTGCTAAGAACACCCATCTTTTGAGCAGGGAAATGATGGGAATCAGCATGAAGGTATGTCATGTTCTGGTATTTTCTCGTATATACTTTTCAAATTTGAACATGAGTATAATTGTCCTTCTATTGCGCACATGAATGCATTGGAAGTACTCCGATACTTAAAAAGGAGTCTTCTACTTTTTAGGGTAGAGTAGGGTAGGAGAATAAATGAATAAAGTTGTTATAATAACACTATTAGGTTTCTAATTTTCAAAGTATAACCACTGAAAATTCTTTTGATCCACATTAGTTGTTGACACACATTTGTGGCACATATTGTTGAGTACAATTCACTCTAATGCCTCATGATTTCTCAAAAGTAACCATGATTAATCACTCTAATGATTTGTCATATGAGATATATATTTTCAGTTTCCCTTAGAATGTACTATTGGAGAGACCCCTATGGTGGACCACTCTTGTAAAATACCATAATAAGTTGTTCATGAGAACACTAGCATTATTAACTCAAAGAATCTTTCAGTCATTATCTGGGATATTTTTAATAGGTCTTTAGGGTAGAGGAACTAGCCAATAATGATTAGTCATTAAAAACTTTTCACGCCATCCTATACTCTTAAGGAGTAGATTTGTCTCCCCAGTTATTTAGTAACCTTCAAAGGTTAATCATAATCAAAGTTTATAAATGATTTAGGGAAGGATAGGAGGTCTCTGATGAGCTGACCTACCATAATCATAAGACCTAACATGCATGACATTACTGCTGCTAGTCACCACGCCAAAGTAATGGCTTTCAACCAAAAATCTGGAAGACAGAAGGTCTCATCATGAGCCGAACTGTTCATTCGTGTTACTTTTTGTGAGTTGCACTGCCATCAGTTGGTTACCAAGCCAGGACAGTGGACCTCATCCAAAAGTCAAATAATATAACAATGAATCTATATCTAGTAAGTTGGACACAGACATTTCACTGGTTTAAAAGACATCCCTCTTGAGGTTATGGACACCTGCAGGCAACCGGGCCATGTCTGTGGTATTAAAGTTGATCATATACTATGATTTCTTTGGTTATCATTCTCTTTCCTTGAAACTCGTCATTTTATTTCTTGGACAATGGTTTTAGGACAATTTGAACATGATGCTTTGAGTTCTATTTTTCAAAAATCAAGAATCTTTAATGAAGTGGTACCCTTAGTGAAGGTAATTCTTTGTACTAGATTAAGAAGAAATTTCGTTTTGAATTCGGATGACAACAAAATTTAAGTGTTCAATAAAGAGGTTGTTGATTGGTCTAGGAAAATGTCATATTACTTTCCCTTTTCTCGCATTATAACTCATTTTAATTAGAGTGATAAATTACTCAATGGTGACTACTCACAAGATGTTCACTGACAACCATCAGTATTGATTATGGTTGCCTCTAAATACATGTTACACAGTTTAGGTATAAGATTGCTATGGTAGTAGGAATCTGGTGGTAGTTTTCTTGAAATTGCACCTTTTTAGCAAAAACTTGATCTTTATCATAAGGCTCTGGGTAGAAGCAAAATAGAGAGTTCATTGAGATAAGACAACATTTATGTGCAATACTGTTTCTCCATAATGTCTACTTTTTGTAACTGATCTTGTTACATTCCCACAATCAATACTTTCATTAGAACTGTAACATGGTTTTAGCTAGTATTGTAATATTATGTTGCAAGCTAATGAATGCTTTAAAATACCAGGCATGTTCATCCTTGCTGAAATTTTTGCTGACATTCATCATAAGCATAGTCTGATCTTCAAACATTTCCCCTCCATTATTTCATAGTTTTATAGTCTAATGGTTTGGCTTGCATGAGAATGTGCAAGAAGGTCAGCATGGGGGGATGTTCAGCGTCCTTTTTGTCCAGATTTTTACGATTCTTATCAAACAATTCTATGCTTGTTAATAGTGTTTTCAATCATTATTATCTGATTAAGCTGATAGTTAGAGGCATTTAGAGACAATATCTATTAAATTAATAAATTCTTCTTGAAGAAAGTTTTGTGCATAAATTTCATTAATAATATGTCTTCTTGGTGGAAGATGAATAACTCTAGCACCAACAATGCAGAAATGCTTCTTAAAATGCATCTGAGTACGGAATGAGATTAATATATGTTAAAATATGAATTTTGTGATAAAATGGTGAAAAGTCTTGAAATTTCGACATGCAGGTTTTGCTCAGAGCACACTCATTCAAATAATCCAGAAACGGTTTGGCAAAATTCGACGTTATGAGGAAGCTATGGTCATGGGAATATTACAACATAGGTTAAGTAAAAAATCTGGATTTTACTATTTCGTCCACGGTTTTGATAAGCCTCTTATTCTCAAAAGAAGAAAACGTTGATTGGACTGAGAATGTTGGTTCATTAATGCTCGTTGTTAGTGCAAGAAATTTCTATTTCTAGCTTCCTGATTTCTGGCAATATGAGAATGGTTATGTATGAAGTCCAATGCTACAAAATTAGTATACAAGTGCAGTATGCATCCATGGCTTTGAGCTTGGAACATCAACAATATGGAATGGTTGTATTCAACTACAATGATCAAGGAAAATGGTGTAAAGTCATCGACCAATGAATGGAGGAGGTTGCACGTCCATGACCAAAGACGTGATTCACTAAAATCTATGCTAGTCCAAGTTTGGTCGGAGAAAAGAAGAAAATAACCTAGTCCAATCTTAATACAGGTTCTTGAGACTCACAACAGAATTAAGAAAAACCTTAGTTTTCGAAGTCAACTACTACATAAATGATTGTTTTGCTATTACAGAAGATATTACTCTGAAACAGGTGAAAAGGCAAGATAGGTGATAAGTAAGGATTGCATATATTTGTTGTTGAGATCTAACGCACAAGCTTCTTTGGAGTGAACTTCAATGTAATTCCTTTCTTTGATATGCTTTGTAATAATTACCGATATATTATAGTCAATGGTTCAGAATCCATTTTCTTTCAAATATAATTTTCCGTTGGTGTAATATCTGATTACAGAGCTAGGGGGATCAACATGAATCCAAGCCTCTCACTGGATGAGAAATGGTGGTTACAATCTCAGCCTGACTTTCAAGGGAATATCAATTTTGGTTGTGACTCTTTATATAATAGGAAATTGGGTGTCACTGAAGAATATTTGCACTCAAACAACAATCGATATGCTGCAGTTCAATAAGGATATTAGTATCAATGCAATGGAATTTCTTCATTTTTTTGCTCTCAGACTTGCTAAGGAGAGCCTTGTTTCGTCTTCAAAAAGCAGAGCAGGATTTTCCAAGCTTTCTTTCTATACTTGGCTGATGTTAGGAAAGTGTAGTGCAAATTTTTTTGTTGATATATTGTGGCGCTATGGACATGCAACATTTCAAGAACAAGTGTTGTTTGAGCCAGGTTCTGGAGTTACTCGCCCTCTCACTCAACATTATGATCGAATTTGGTAAGAAGTTGAACTACATACAACTGAAGTGTGCCAATTTCCCAACATTGAAAGAGTCAACACCGCATCCAGCTGTGTGTTACTGCACCACTGCCAACAATGCGATGAAGTCAAATTACTTCCAGAAGCTGGGATTGCAGCAACTCAAACTCGAAATTGGAAGAAAATCTTCTTGTTCTGATTTTAAATAATTTATATTAACCAAAAATCCTAAATTTATATTCTATGCAACCATCGATCCATTTAATTAGAGTATCACTGCTGCTATATAAGAGAGATTGTTGTGCACGCATGAAAGGACAAGGATCACATAGAAGTAGCTTGAGGATAGGATTGCACAGGAAATCATTGTATTATTTGTAGAGTCTGGATTTCAATTGTGCCATGTGAGGAATCTGAGTCCAGTGGAATGATCCCTGGAGGATACCACTGGAGCCTAGCATTTAATTATTTGGAATTCATCTAATTTGGTTTCAGATTTTGCAATTAATTTATATTTCCATGTTCTTTTGAATTTTTGAAGATAGTATTTTGATTTAGTTTTTATAGGAAGATCGAGTTGGGTGGTTGGGCCCATCAGCCAGCGCGTTGCCAAATTACTTAGGATTTATTCATTTCACTTCATTTTGTTTCCTATTGGTGTGATTTATTTTACTACATTTCATTTCATGCATGATTGATTCAAATTCTGATTCAGCAATTTCATTTTTTAGATCTCCTTTATGTTTTGATATTTAATTATGCACATTTGATTTATGAATTCAGTGATGTCATTATTCTAGAATTTATTTCTAAGTATATTTAGTTAGCAGACATTTCTTTTATTTTTGTTCTTCATTTCCACTATTTGTTGTGCTCAATTCATTATCTAACGAATCAAATTTTAATTGCAAGGATTTATAATGGAAATAATAATTATGATATGATCGTTGGAAACTATGATTTAATTAATTAATATTATTTTGGCATCCATAAGCATTTTTAATCATGGGATTTTAAATATTCATCTTTATAATTTAATGACAGAATTAACATAAGGAGAATTTCAGTTCAAGTTCCTAAATTGTCCAGCAAAACTCTTTGAAGATATCTCCAATCAACAAACCTAAATTTCTTAAATTGAACACTGCAATTCCTTTCTATTAGTAAGAAACATTTAGTGATTTTTCTTAAGTACAGATTTTAAAATATTTTGAAATCGAATTTGTTTCATGCTTTCATATTTGTAGCGTAGTTGTAGTCTTTTAAGAAGCTTTTCATTCTTTATTTGTTGCAGTGTGTTTACTTTGGAAAGTCTTTTCTTGAATGATTTCTTTTTAAAAATGTTTTTAGGATTTTGATCCCTGAGGTCGTATTTTGGCATATATTGTGCTACGTATCTAAGTCTTATGATCCTGGATTGATAGTTTAAATGTGGGTGTAAATCTAGCATTTATAACTCCCAACAATATTCAATCTGAACCATTCCACTTTTTTATTGAAGAAACCTATATGATTTAAAAAAAATTGTGTTGAATGAAGAACATTTGTTTTCATATTTATATTCTATTTTGTGTCAATTTATATAAGATCTTGCATTATTGGCTTCCACAAGCAAGGAAACCACATGGAGAAAAAACCAAAACAATACCCTCTATATCCAACTTAAATAGCCAAGATTATATCAATGGACTAACTCTTTTAAATAAGTGATTTGGCATCATTTTTAGAAAATAAATTCCACATGGCTCCTCCTAAATAAACTCAGAGTGAGGAGGTTTCATCTAATAATTTTTAGACTCAAACCTTGCAACAATAATAAATGAATGTTCCATCAACATACACAATTCATGTAATAGAAAACCCAAGTAATATTATGATTGGTAGACAAAATAGTTGATATAACTATTCACAACCCTTATCCATGGAATTTTGTGGAACACATTGGATACTTGTGTTACATTATTCTCCTCATATTTCAAATACAAGAAGAAAATATCAAAGCATGATAATATTTCCATAGTATCCTATCACCTCTAAGTTTTGGCATCTGAATGGTGGGAAATACCATATGATTGATGGGTCAAAGACACAAGGATACCATATGTACTTCTAATGCAATGTTGGCATGAGTTATGTAGAACATGATGTGAGAATTTTTGAACATGCAAGATATAGTGAAGGTTTAAGGGCATGGTGGCTTCCATTAAAGAAATTTTTTAGCGAGGAAATGGAAAAATATATTAAGGTATTTTATTAAAACTAAGTACGATTATCCAATTTTTAATCTAAAGTCGATATTTATTCAAATTGAATCCTAGTTTATTCCCCTTATTGCATACTGAAGTGATTGTAATGTGTACTATGCCTTCCTCTATAGCTTTAGAAAGCTCTTAAGTTAAAGTGAAAAGTAAATGGGCCTACATTTAGTCCTTTTCCTCCTTTATGTACAATTTTTGACACTACAATAATCTCTATTTTTCAGTCAACCTCATTCTTCATAACAACCTTGGTTCCTTCTACATTTATTCCCTTTCTCCACTAGTATTTTAATTTTTGTAATACCATTTCACATAGCATAAACAATTCTTATTCCCTACACCATTAAAAAATTCTATAACATACTTCATTTATCCCCATGAAATTCCTAGTGCTACAACTCCTCAAATTCCAATAAATGTAGCCAACCCTATTGAATTCAATCACCACCCTCTTCTTATGGCATACAATTACAGATTCACCAATAAGGGGTCCCTCTTCATTCACAATTATCAAATGAAGGATCACATGGATGATTTGATTCTAGATAATATGAATGAAAAATATTTTGTCTCATCTACTCGTGTGAAATTTTTTCCCTCCTAATCACTCCTCACCTATAACCATATTGTTTATCTTACATCACAAATAATTCTTTCTCATTATCAGTCTCAAAAACCTATTTTATCACATTTTATATACCTCACTCTTTTACAATACTATGATATGTGATATTGTCCCTCTTGAATATATAAAGTTAATTATAGGAATGAAATACTATAATGATTGTTTTGTCAAATATGATTCCCAAAGAAATTCATACATACTCACTAAGGAAGGTAAGCCTTATCATTCTCATTCACCCACCACTTATATAGAGAAATATCTCTAGAAACAAAATTGTCCATTAAGTCACTCTCACTAAATTCATTCATGTTTGCAATATTTTTAAAGCCTAAACAAATAAAATTAATTCTATACTAAGATGTATTGGAAGAACCATATGTTTCTCCTTCTATGATAAAAAATCAATCATTGTATAATTTTTCATGTATGTTGGTACTTTTTAAGTGGAAATATTATAGTAATTGGCTTGCAATACGCATTTTCATGACATGTCCCAATTTAGAGATTTGGGGCTTGAAACCTTCTAGAGAAAGTTTAATGCATGAAATGATTTTTTGGGATCAAAATTTTGTGAGCATAGATCCTAACCAATTAATGTTGTACTACATAATGATATATTTGCAAAAGTTTGAAAATAAAAATAACTAGAGTTTGTATGTTTCATTTATGCCTCCCACAAGTTGACCAACCCTATTGACTACCATGATATCGAGTGGATGGCACATCAAGCCGCATTACTCAAACCTTTGGGGATTAGTCATGTGTGGAATTTCAAGATTACTGTATAAGGTCGAAAAACATCACATTAATGAATGGTTGAGGCATGAAAAATCATAACCCTAACTGCAGATGTCTATCAAGCTATATTAAATATGATGTTGCTATGAATATAAGGGTTTCCATTCCTTTAGTGTTGTACTTATTCCATCGTTGAGTATGGACTTTAAGATTGGTATTTAATATCTTAACAAAGGTAGTAAAAGGCTTTATAGATCTTTTTTAGGCCATAGTGTATTAAGTAACTCTATAATGGTTGTGCCTTTCTTTAGAATTACAATTCATAACTAAAGGAAATAGAGTATAGGTGTCACTTTCTAGCAGGATTTTCTCTCACATCAAGTTTCCCAAGTAACATCGTATGCTCATTTGTTTGGATAATGCATAGTTACTTATTCTTTCATTTTCATGTTTTATCTATTCCATAATTTTAAGCATTAATGTAGTAATACAAAATCTAGAATGAAAGGAAACAAATTATAATAGAAGAGGTACTTGCTAGGATGGAAAAACAAGTCACCAATACCTGTCACAACATGTACCTCATCATGGTAGCTCTAATCATTTTTGTTTCACATTTTGGGAAAGTTTTTGGCTCTAACCCAGAATTTGGATTAGACAATAACTTGAGAAATAATGAAGACCCTAGAAAAGTGTAAAAATAGCCTAGGAAAGAGCAACCAAGTTCCACTGCTACCACTTCTTCATAACATCTATTTGAAATGGAAGAAAAAGTGGAAATATAACCCTAAAAATGTGAGATTTGTTATATAAAAGATGAATTATTGGTTACAATAGTAATAAGTATAAAACCAATAATATAGATGAAGAGTATAAGATTTTGCTTTTCCTCTTGAAATTAGTTGGTCATGCACTGGCCTAGTGGGAAATCCATGTGGAGAAACTTAGGCTACAGGGTGATCCACCAATAAATAAGTTGGAGGCATTGAAAAAAACCATTAAATCATAGTCGTGTCCAATTGGGTATGTAATTTATGACATAATATGTAAACCAATCAAAATCCTTTAAATTTTAAAATAGGTACATGTAAACATTTTGTAGGGAAAATAAATAAAATAACTACTTTTTTTAATTGTATTTTTTACTTATCTCCTTATAGGGTAACTCAAATTTCAAGTGTAGACACTCATTGGATAACTTTTAGAAGACTCAAAAGTATCCAATGAGTGTCTAAACTTGAAATTTGAGTGAACCTATAAGGAGATAAGTAAAAAATACAATAAGAAAAAACTAGTTTTCTTCATTTCCCTCCAAAATTCATCACTCTAATTTTATTATTTTCCTATTATTTTATTATTTTTCCTTAGGAGGCCACTTTTAGGCTAAAATTTCCTCTAATGGTATATCTCTATACAACAGAAATATACTCCTTAAGTATATGGGGTTTCTACATAATTGATGGGCCCAAACATTATATTCTTTATAATGTCCATCTTCCATCATATTTCACCCACATCACACACTTTTTACCTTGTATTAACAACTGTTTTGACATTTTCATGGTTATTATAGGTACATATGGCTACATGAACTACTGGCCTGAATTTGAATGCTTTTGACCTCTTTTCTGCAACTATAGAGAATATTTGATAGATTTTGTGGAAAAATAAAGAATGAATTATAGGTATTATGACCCATGTTATAGAATAATTCTATTTCTATCCACCATTGTGCATTTAAGGAAACTTGAAGAGATTTTATGGCATATTGATCAACAACAACCTTAATTTCAGGACCTTAGGGAATAAATCATCCCTCCCTTTAAGGTGGTTGTTTCCTCATACTTATATTGATATAGATTGGATAATTATATTTTTTCATCCATATTGATGATTTTAGACTGGAAAAAGTGGAGGAATAAGTTAACATGAACATTTTTACTAGCAGGATTGTCATTGGAAAACTGGGGTATGAAATGTTTAGCGACCAATTTTAGGCATAGAAGGAATTTTTTGGCAGGTAAAACTTTTACTCATAAGAGCTACACATTCTTATGCTATTCTACACAAATATATTTCCAACAACATAATAGTTTCCTCAATCGAAGTACATATGAAAAAGTTATGCCACTTGGAATTTCGTCTTCGTTTTTTCCTCCATAACTCAAGAGGATGTAATTACAACCCCCACTATCCATGGAGAAGGGGCTAGCCACCTCATCAATGTGAATAACACTTTATAAGAATAAATATTGTAACTCTAGTTAATATTTTGGTGGGCCTCTAAAATAGGTACAATTCAATGCCCATCTAACCATCCTTTGGCACATTTTAAAATATCTTTTTTCAATTGGTAATATAATTTTCAAGCAGTAATGTTTTATTAGGAATGTTAGGGAATATTTTCCATGTATTGTATCCTAATGCATTGAATGTGCAAGACAAAGAAGATTTATTGTTCATAACACATCGGATACAAGTAGGAAAATATTTAGGAGGCATATTCCGTGTATCAACCCATCAACAACTTGGTTGACTCATGAGTAGTTAATACCCCTCTGTGACTGTGAGTAAACTAGGAGACCGGGTAAAATTTTGTAGGAGTTCTCGAGGGAAGAAAACCTTCATTCAAGGATTTTTCCCCTCACTCATTTTTCTATAAATAAAAGATCCTATCACCTCAGTAGAATTCAAATTCTAGAGGCAAGATAGTTACCATTAGAGAAGGAGACTTTTTCTTGTTATTTCCATTGTCATGTTATATACTTGAAAAAAATTGAGATTGATGAAAAGCATCATTTTGTTTCTAGTCTGAGTTTTCTTTAAGGGGGCTAAGTTTCCATTGGATAGGGCCCAACATAAGTACTCAAGATCCTTATTTTTTACATTTCTTTATGCCTTTGTTTTGCATGAACTTAGTCTAGTTGTGTTTCTTTCTACAGATCTGGTTTATAAGAAAAACATTGTCTCTGCAGGTTGGCTAGTGGGCTCCTTGGGAGGCTTGGTCATGTACCCTATGTATACAACCATCTAAAATAGTTTCTCTATTATGAAATACGTAGATTATGTTCTAAATTCAACTCACCCTTTCACATAATTTTTTCTTTCCACAATTAGTGTTTGAACAGTGATTTAATCAATTTGTCCTCCTTAGATGAACATTTATTTTGTGTGTAGATTAAATTTTCTGGTTCATAGAGTAGAGTAGCATCATTTATATGCATTTACATCACCTCCTACAACATTCCACCTTCCATTCCTACTTGTTTTTGCAAACCATCTACACACTAGAAATTACCTTACTCAGCTACAAGATGATTGTTAGTTTTGCTTTCCCCCTTGTGCAAGTTAGTCGATTAAGTAAATATGGGCTTCGTAAGTTCTCTTGCACCCTTCCATATCTCCCTGTTACATTATCCCATATTTAGACTTCTCCTAGAACCTTTAGATTTCTCTCGGATGCAATCATGTAGCAAAATAGGGTATCTTGTACCAATTCTGTAGCATCACACATAATTCTTTAGAACGCGCCTAGAATAAACTCTAAAGCTTAATTTTTTCTTCTCGTCAATACAAAATTTCCTCTAAACCTTGAAATTGAACTTAAGAATATTAGAGACCCTTCAGATACCTTCCTTCCATTGTTGTAGTTTCAATTTTACAACTAGGGTATATTATTTTAGTTATGAGTTAAGTAGCATAAAAGTTGATTAGCTTGATCAATTTTGAGCATTTGATTATTCTTTACAAGTAGAATAGAATTGATTTGATTACAATATCATATATTTGTTTTCCTACAGGCTAGGTTAGAGTCACCTTCATTGGATTTACTTTCATGCAACTAGCTTAGGGTTACTTTCCTGTTATTTACCTTCAACAAAATAGATTAGGATTTATTTTCCAACATTTCCTTCCATGCAAATAGATTAGTGTTTATTTCATGTAGTAGGAAAAGTAATTATTCAATTATCTATTTTCATGCAAACTTAAGCTAGGTGGTTTCCTTTTTGGATTTTTCAAAGTGAACTTTGTACATCTTAATACAATTCATTACTTTAGAACAACTTGAGTAGAATCTTGTTTGTTATGCATATAGTAGCAACACCTCTTAAGTTTGTATGAACTATGGATTGATAAATTAAAGTTGGTATGCTTATGAGATGCAACATTCTTGTTGTAATACGAGGACTCATCGCATTAGGGGAATATAGGGGAAGAGGAACTAGATATTTTTGGAGGGGAATATAGGGGAAGAGGAACCTTCATCACCCACTAAAGATATGGTTGGATACATTAAACCTAAACTCCTTGATATTAGAGAGACAAATGGGGAGGCTAGAATGTAGAAAATTAGCCTCACTCCTCTTCC
The DNA here is from genome assembly GCA_031772625.1 of Pinus tabuliformis. Lineage (NCBI taxonomy): Eukaryota > Viridiplantae > Streptophyta > Pinopsida > Pinales > Pinaceae > Pinus > Pinus tabuliformis. The sequence continues at coordinate 368,463,382 of CM062818.1, forward strand.
ACACTATCATGGATTCAATTTTGAGGACCCTGATACCATCACATTTGAAATTGTTGTAGTCTGCAAGATATATAATTACACCTCTCATGATAATAAGATTAAAATTTTTCCTTCCACCCTCAAGGTTGCAACCCTGTGTTAATTCATGAGTTTTCAAGGAGGCAACATCACTACTTGGGCTCAGATCTAGCAAGAATTCAAAACAAAATGAACATATTATTGAAGAGAAAGGGGAAGAAGAGAATAAATCTGTAGGATGACTCAAGGGCTAGATTATTCCCGAGATGACTTTGAAGAAATATTTCAATTGAGCTATAGGAGAGCTTATTGCACCCTTGATATATATTCAGTGAAGCTAATTTTACTCCAATGCGTTAGGGAAGAGTTGATGGAGACCCTCAACATGCTTCCTAATGGAGATATTTATGAGCCCAATTATGAGGACATCAATATAGTGTTCAAGAAACACTCTAGGGCTTCAAGGAAAAGAGGTATATCTAGCCAAGGTTTGGTAAGTTCTTCACCTTATATCTCAGCCATCAATAATGAAATCAGATGAATGTTAGAGGATTTTAAAAGAAAAATGTTACATAATTTTCTGTTGCAGATGGACACAATGCAGATCAAGAAGAAGCAAGAGGAGACAGAGAGGGCATTAGCCATATTTTTCCCTAAATGCACCAAGAGGCACCTTATAAATGCATTTATAAGGTCAAGTTCTCTTGTGGTAAATGTTACACTAGCGAGATAAGAAGATCTTTCAAAATAAGTCTCAAATAGCATGTTACAATATAAAGAGAGAGAGAGAGAATCAGATCTGCGACACTTCCTTAACATTCTTCCAAGACAAACCACCATGTGTGCCTAGAAGATATGGAAATAATCTCAAGGAACAACCATTATTATAATAGACAGATACATGAAGCATTGGAAATCATGAATCACCCAATCAATCTCAACCGAGAAAGTGGGATTGAAGTCAGCATGAATTGGATATCGCTGCTCACGTAGAACTACAACCCCCAAACTAGTCCCACTCCGCAAAACACCTCTACCACATCTACTCCCTAAACATCATATAATGCCCTCCCCTTTTTTAGTTTTAATCTAATTTTAAAATATCATAATATAATAATAATCATAATTAAGATAAATATAACATATTAATTATCAATATATTTAATTATTATTTAAATACATCAATATATGAGAATTTGTATTTGAATATATTAATATATTTAAAAAAAAATTAATATATTTAGTGTAAATTATAAATTACGTTATTCAAACATTTAATTAATTCATTTATAACTCTCAAATTATAATAAGTAAATGGCAGATAAATTTAAACACTTTAAATAAATAATTAAATTTATTAGAGTAATATTAACATATTTAATAAATGACATATTAATTTAAACATGTTAAAGAAATAATTAAATATATTAAAGTAATCGGAGGCGACAGGCTGGAAAGTGACATGGTCTATAAAACGACCATAACTATAGCCATCGCCCACATGCTCAATGCAAGCAGTGCGGTGTCCAGTGAAATGAATGAATGGGAAGTGCGATTGCAAGGTAGTAGAGGGAGGAATAAGGAAGGGTGGCGGAGGAGGTTAAGGCATTCGACGTGCTGAGAAAGTGAGGGTAGTTGTGGAGATGGGAGGAAACTCAGAGCTGGAGAAGGGTGAAGACACCTTGGCTACAGACAAGAAACAGTTTCCTAGGCATCACTGCTTAGATTATGGCTCAAGCAACGACAGGGCGTGGTCGAGGTAGGAGAGGCCCGACCCAGTGAACAAGTAATGGGCTAAGCACGTCGGAAGCTCAAAGGGGCCAAAAGCCTATCGAGAACCTCATAGCAGAGCCAACACCAACATACCAAGAGGAGACAGATGAAGGAATTTGGAAGTTGATTAAGGACTAGGAAGCAAAGATAAAATAGCAAAGTGAACGAGACGAAGAGATCGATGACTGGAGGATGATGGACCCTGATACAGGGAATACCCGAGGTCCAATTACCCAGCTCAAATACACACTTTACTTGTATTTCTTAAAGAAAAGTCTGCTTGGCAAACCGATGGAACAACTTTAAGTGGGGATGGTGGTCACAGTACAGGGCATGCACAGTTATAAAAAAACATGGAACTAATTCTCTTTCAGATGGATAAATAGGACATCAAGATGGATCAAATCGACTGCCACATCCCTTGCATCCTGGATCTATACGGAATGCCATGGCTAACTATTGAATATCTTGCTCCTATAGCCTCTGTCTCCGATGAGCAGAAAGAGCAGAAAGATTAGAATACTTATGCTTAGTTTTTGTTTATGCGATTAGCTTTTAAGTTTCCTGTTGCATATGCTAGTTATTACAGTTATCTAGTATTTGGACATGAGATTGAGACTTATCTAGGTTAGCTTGAAAGACTGAAGCAAATTGTTTTTGTATGGTGTGTAACGCTGACCGGTGGCCAACAGACTTGGCTTCCCCTCGGGGCAAGTTGAGGCCACCCAATCAATCTGTGTGGTGTAAATTTGCCTAATATATAATAGAAAATGGATGGACCTCCCAAGCTTAACAAAAATAAATATGAAATAATTACTTTCATAATTTTAAGCAATTTCATATTTAAAATTAAAATTTAATAAATTAATAATATAATGCTTTATCATAAAATTAAATAAATTAATATTATAATACTTTATCATAAAAACTAAAGAATTTAATTAAGGGCCATTTTAATAGGTTTCACCTACATTATTTTTTCATTTTGTCATTGCCGGCCAATTCTTCTAATCATTCTCTATTTATTTTGTTATTCCTCTTCTACTTCTCCTCAACCACTTTCCTGATGATGGGTCTTGATATAGAATAAAAGTTGAGATTCAAAAATGTCCACTATGGATTTTCCAGCATCTCAGTTTCAAGATCAATCCCACATAAATCTATAAACCCTAATCATTCAATTGACATATATCCATTTCTTCTAGGTCTGAAAGCACTGTATCAAGGAGTAGAAGGAGGCATGGAGAAAATTTTCTTCATTAGGCAAAGGAGGAAACAAGGCCCTAGGACATATTAACAAATAATGAAACATATACATTATCCTCATTCTTTTAATTCAAGTCATAATGCACTTTTGGAGTCTTGGTATCCTCTAAACAACTCACCATGGTCCATGCCTTCTCCATGGCTCTATTATCCTCAACTTGTCATTCCTCCTTTCTAATCATATCAACATCATCCTCCTCATTGGGTAATCCCTCAAAATGATGGAGGCCCCAGGTAACCAAAGAAACTACCCTAATGCATCCTAATCAACCATAAATGGCTGCTCAACCTAATATGAACCCAAACAATAAGCAAGCCCAACAAGTGTACAATGGAGAAACTTTGTATCCTACCTAGGTTGTAGAAAACCATGAAATCAATCTCAGGTCCAAGAAGGTATGGAAAATAATGGTGTACTTCAGCATTGTTTAGTCTCTGTTATGATCCTTATTCCTTAAAACTAATAAGAAACCAATAATTATGGTGATATTCAAGGGGGAAACATCCTTTTCAAATGAATACAACATGTAAGACAATATTTGATGACCTTAAGATCAGGTCTCTTTAGTGCATATGTAGGAGACAAAGGGTACAATTAAAATAATAATGGGATTATGAGGGGTTCTAGCCTACATAAAAATAGAATAATAGAAATGCAATAACCTAATGTATATGGCTGAATAAGGGATTTTTGCTTAACATGGTGGTTATATAAGCTTAACATGCCCCTCCCCTTCAAAGGAGTGTTGTCCTCAGCACTTGAGTACATGTGGTTGTTTGTAACTAACAATGTTTGTATACATGGCAGAATACTAAGAATATCTAGTATATGTAAATATCCATTATAGGATAGTAATATGTAAATAAGAATGTACAAGAGATATGAGATATAATGTTACAAATCAGGGGGCTACTTATATACCTAGGTAGGTGCCCTTTCATGACTGGTTATGTCTTTAGAGACATGCCTCTACAGTAAATAGTTATTTTTTGAATTACATTTATTATCTATTTATATATTTGTATAATTTACATATATTTTATTCATAACATTTCCTTCCCCTTTAGAAAATCTTTGTCCTTAAAGCTTACTGATGAAAATGTTTGATCTACTTTTTTGTTTTGAATGTCTTCTTCTCTTAGAGCTATCATCTTCATTGATACAAAACTATATGATCATCTGAGTGATAAAAAAGATTGTAGAAATGAGAATGGATTTGACCATCCTAGATTAGTCTTCCATGGAATGCTTTATTTACTATATATTTTAGAGAAATTTTTTATGACAATATTGAATTGTGTTGACATTAGTAGTCTTTAAAACATTTGTTTGTTGTTTCTTTTCTCAGTGATACATGTTTGTAGATTGATGGAGATCTCAGCTCTTGCAATTCAGATGTTGACAATGAATTTTTATCATTTGATTCTCCTTAAAAGTGTTTGTGATGATTTCTCGACTTACTTGAGGTATTTGATTTCCTTCAGGTACATAGGACACTTAGTTAATTGTTGGATCTTTACTTGAAATATTTTTTATTTGAATTGTAACATTCAAATATGTTTTCACTTCTACAGGTTTTCCATCTTCTTGAGCTGTGATGTTCACTAGATCAATATTCGTTCATTTTTTTTTAACTTGAATTGTTTCATCTCAAGAATTCAATTTTTTCATAATTTCTTCTAATTTTTGCTCCAATGATTTCTTATCATTTTAATGTTTCTTTATTTGCACGTGTAGATTTTGATTGTGATTCTTGATATCTGAAAGTTCATTGCTCTCTGGATTGTTGGTTTTATTCTTAATGTCCTTCTCCTCATCTTTTAAAGTTTTGATTTGTTGTTATAATGTTCAATTAAGGTTCTTTAAATGTAAATTTTACTCTTCTTGCTTTGATAGGTGCTTCTTGAGTTCTTTATTTATGGCCTTAGCTTTATTGGCTTGATCGAGTAGTTTTTCATCCTGATCTTTGAGGCGTGAAATTTATTTGTCTTTATTGAAGATGACTTCTCCAAGCTATTTCTACTTCTTTGATATTATTCTTTTATTATCTTGAAACATCAGTTTTGAAATATCTTTAAAATTTTCTGATTAGGGCATTATCCTCTCTGACTTTGTTGTCATGTCATGGAGTGTGATCAATTTCCTTTTATAGCAAAACGTCAATTTATTTTCCTTTATGTTTAACATGAATGTACCCAATTATATAAACCAAGGTAGACTAATAATTATGTCAATATCTTTCTTAACCATAGTTACGACACTAAATTGAGACATGCATTCATAATGATCAATTTCCACTTGTAAATCATTAATTTCATATTCCTTTTGGCCAAAAATGTATTTTCTTTCACCAATGCTTGGCTCTTGAATTAATAGTTGATTCGCCAAAGTAATATTGATGTCATTTTTCTTGTGGCTTGTGTTGATAGCGATATTAGTTTCTTTCCCTTTGATACTTCCTTTTAATGTAATTAATTTTTTATCTATAATTGAAATACCTATATACGAAAATATTCCTTTCCCTTCTGATATAGATTTTATTGCTTTCTCATTAGTGATTAAATCCATTTTGAGTTTGTCAAGAAAAGATTATGGTTTTAAAGATAACCCCTTCTAATCCTTATAATAAAATATTAGTATTTTCTTTTAATTTTTTTATTTTTTATATAACTTTCAAAACTTTGACCTTTCTTCAAACTTTAATATTGAATCCTTGAAAATATTTTAATTTGAGATTGAAATATACTAATTTATCTCCCTTTTAAAAACATTTATAGCCTTTATATCTTTTAGTCCACTTTTAATTTAAGGTATAACTCACTCACCAGGGAGTGGGTATGAATTTTATGATCATGGAATTTTTTATCCGTCTTGTAACCTTTAATGGAATCCTTGTAATCTTGAATGGAAAACTAAAATTTAGCACAAAATGGTAAGAGAGATCTAACAAGGAGAAATAGATGAAAAATTAGTGGCAATGATAGGATCATTCAATGGTGACACTGGAGAGGATAGAACACAGTGTTGGCAATGGGGAAACAATGAGAAGGCGGTGTCAGTGGTTTCTAAAAGCATATGAGCAGGAAATGATATCTTCAATAGACCTAGTGGTGGGCTAGATAATTTTTGGAGTAGTGATTATGGCTGTAGACAGTCAATTTGTTAGGTTTTTCATGAAGCTACTTCGTCAAGACAAAAATAAATTGGTTGGACACAACATTCAGGGGTTGGTGGCAGCTAAGTGTTGTTGCATATTCTCAATTGGTGTGAATAGATTCACATTGTTATAGGTTGGAGTCGGAAGTGGTGATGGGTTGGGATGGTGGCTATGAAAAGCAACCATGAGAAGTCTAGTACCAGCACTCGAGGCGGCGTTGTTGATGGTCGGGTAGGCAGTTGAGTGCCGAGGAGCGTTGTTGAGAGTTGTATGTCATGGTTGTTTTGTCATTTGTTTTTTTTTAATTATATATATATATATATCTATCTATCTATCTATATATATATATATATATATATATATATATATATATATATATATAGATATATATATATATATATATATATATCATTTTCGTTTTTGTTAATTATTATTTTTATTTAACCTTTTTTGTTTTCCTTTAATAAACTCCTTTTTTTTCTTCTTTCTTCTATAGTCCTTTTTTCCATAATCCTTTTTTTTTGAATTAAATATAAAAATTCCTAAATTATGGAACTACCATAATGGAGAATTTCAAATTACGTAGAAAAACACTTGATCACAACGGCAACGAAGTTGATAAAGAGTTGATGGCCAAAAGTCAGGGTCAACCAATGTGGCTTTGATACCAATGTAACGAACAAAGTTTGTATACATAGCAGAATACTGAGAATATATGGTATATGTAAATATCCATTATAGGATATTAATATTTATATAAGAATGTACCAAAGATATGATATATGATGTTACAAATGAGGGGGCCCACTTATATACCTAGGTAGGTGTCATTTCATGACTCGTCATGTCTTTAGAGACATGCCTCTTCAGTAAATAGTTATTGTTTAATGAACTATTATTACATTTAATATTTCTTTATATATATTTTAATCATAACAATGTTTCTGCATGAAAAACTCATCTTAACATGTAATGTTATCCACTTCTAGGTTCTTTTATTTGATGAGGTACTTAGTAATTTCTGGGAAATTTCTTAGCTACTTTGTCCTTGTTTCCAAAATTGTTTCTGGTTCTAGTATTATTTTCCATTCTTCATTAACCTCTAGTATAATAGTTTGTACTAGGATATTTTCATCGATTAACTTATTTAAGAAAGAAACATGGAAAACTAGATGTACACAGGAAGATGGAGGCAACTCTAATTTGAAATCCATACTTCCAATGCTTTACAACACCTTATGGGGGCATAATACGTCAGAGCTAATTTATTGTCCTTCTTTTGTTGCTTCACAAGCATCTATTTATATTGTTGTAGTCTCATAAATATATAATCCTCCACATCAAATTCCAATTCACTACGATGTTGATATGCTTGTTGTCTCATTGAATATTGTGCCATCGCCAAATTGTCATTCGATATTTTGGGAACCTCTTGTTGGTGTTTTATGTGGTCCTCTACTGATTAAGCCTTTATATTGCCTTTTCAAGGGTGATGTGATGGACAGGGGATGACATCCATCAAGTTCCATAAATGATGACATTTTTTATGAAGTATAGATGGATGTTTTCTACCATTATTCTGCCAAGGGAAAACATTTGGCCAATTGTGTATGTTTATTAGATGCAAATAGACATACACATCATTTTAAACATTTATTAAAAATCTTAGTTTCCCATCAAATTGATATTGTTAAGTTGAACTGTGAGCCAATTGAGTACCCAAACAAAAAAATAATTCAATCTAAAACTTTCATGTAAAAGTCGCATCTCTATCACTTACAATAATCTTTGGTACTCCAAGTAATTTTGGATTGTTTCCATGAATGCTTCTGCCACAATAATTGTTTTAAAAGAATGAGAAAGAGAGACAAATGGGCATACTTTGTTGTTCAATATACCACTACCATGATGACACTCTTTCCTTAGGATTTGGGTAAACCAGGGAAAATTTTAAGAACCCCCCCTAAATTTATAAATATAATAAATGGGCGAATCTCCATGGTATATAGGAAAAATGGAAGGCGATTTTATCAATAATATAATATGTATATATAATTTTTTGGCGAATCTCTCACCAGGCATGGCGAATATTTTACTCAATTATAAAATCTTGTAAGATCTTGGCGAGTCTTTCACTAAATAATAAAACTTTGTAAAGTCCTAGTGAATCTTAGCATATGGTACATGCTGGTTTAATTCCCCCATTTAAATAGGCTACATTCCAGGTGAATACCATGGGTCAATACCATGTGCCATTTTGGTGAATACCATGGGTCAATACCATGTGCCATTTTTATTTTTATTAATTCTAATATTAGGGTTAATAATGGTTTTTGACATGGTATTACTAACAATCTAGTCCATGGTATTTGTCCCATAGTATTTTGGCCATAGGTTTCACCTAAATATAACCCATTTTTTGAGTGTTCGTAAATATAAGGTGACTTATGGAGTAAATATAAAAAAATGTTTTATTTGTTTACCATACCTCTCCTTTATTTATATTTTTATTAATTTACCATACCTCTTTTACAAATATGGTATTTGGCCCATAGGATTCACTTAAATAAAACCTCTTTCTTGAGCCTTCATAAATAGAACGAGGGTTATGGACTAAATATAAAAATAGGTTTTATTTATTTACGATACGTCTAGTTTATTTATATTTTTATTTATCTACCATACCTTTTGAGTAAGTATAAAAAGACGTTTTATTTATTTACCGTACCTCCACTTTACTTATATTTTTATTTGTTTACACCCTTACATGTATATAAGGTGACTTATGGAGTAAATATAAAAAATGTTTTATTTATTTACCATACCTCTTTTATAAATATGGTATTTGGCCCATAGGATTCATTTAAATAAAACCTATTCTTGAAAATGGGCGAATGGATTCACTTAAATAAAACCTATTCTTGAAAATGGGCGAATGGATTCACTTAAATAAAACCTATTCTTGAAAATGGGCGAATGGAAGGTTGTAAGTCCTAATTTCAAGGGCTAAATTTACCTTTTTTACCCTCTCCCTTAAAATAAGGTGGGCTATTTGAGGTGATTTGTAAAAATGTACTATGATACAAAATATTCGCCCACTAAAAATTTAAAACCCCTTAATTTCGCCAAAGGGTGAACATTCGCCCCTAAAATTATCCTTGGGGTAAACTGTAATAAAATTCATTGAAACTTCTTTCCAAAAGATGCATGGTATTGCTAATGGATGAAGGATCCATGGGGACTTGATAATCTCTCCTTTATTTCGTTGGAATACCACACATTCCACCACAACATTTTACACGTATTCTTTAAGACCTTCCAAAAAAAAATAATTATTAACCTTATGGTATGTCTTAAACAACCTTGAGTCTCCTCCTATAGGAAATTGTGTAATTTCAAAAGGACCTTCTATTTGAATTGAAAATTCTTACATAAGTGTTTTTTATGCTATAAAAAATCATTTTTACACATAGGTGTTTTTTGTTGGGTGACTAGGGTCATCCTTTAGTCGTTGAATGATCTTGCAGAGTATTCTCATTTTACTACCATTATATCCTTTCTTCTTCCACGCAATCAAATTATGAAGTGGAAATAGCACGCAGTAAGCCATTTATCTCTTCCCCTTTCCTTGAGACTGCATTTTCCACAATATTTTGTTTTCCCTTTCTTTAGATTATTTAAAAGTCATAACCCTACATATTTGTGACCCATTCTTGTTTCTCTTCTAATGATGATATTTTCTCCAAGAATGTAGCAGCCTCCTCCCACACATACTTAAGTTCGCCAGTCCACTGGGGTAAATATTTGATGAGGTGTTACTATGATATGACTTAAACTGCTAGGTACAATTAAGGAACTGGAATCATGCAACCAACACTTTACTAATCACCCTCAATAACTACAGGACCCCCAGGAGCTAACCAACGACTCCAGGTGCCCAACCCCTAGTTAACTTGAATTTTTAATGATCTAGACTCCTAGTCTCTCCCTTGACAAAGAAATGCAGTGACTGTAACCCTTCAGTTGCTTCTATAAGCTTTCTTCCCAACGCCTGTAAACTAAATTACTCAGTTATATACCAACGACCTCAATATCTAAGCCACCTTTTTAGGGCTACGATCCAGACCTCTACTCAAAACATGATGAAACTCTTAGAAATAATAAATGACACAAAACCATTCCGTCAAACAAGTCATGAACAAGTAATCTATAATATATAGGTCTTAATTACATGTCTAAACATAGGGTTCTGATACTTATTTGAGAATCGTCAGCAGGTGTGATGCCTTCTCTCAATATTTTCACTATCATGTATTAGGTCATGCATTCCTTAAACATTCATTTAATGATGAGAGCCATAACTAAAGTATGTGATAAAATCATGCTTATAACCAACATATAACCAGAATAATAACAAGGATAGAAAAACCATCAAAGCTAGAATATAACAATCATAAATGCTCACGAAATACAAGAGGAAGAGAGCTCTTATTAACATATGAAAAATAAAACCAAGTCATCGTGTTTCACGTACCACCTGACTATAAATTGGGTTGAACCAAATATTTCTTTTAGCCAATCACCCTCAAGCAATATTTCAAGCATGAATATGATACTCACAACAAAACAAGCATGGCTTCCTCAAGCTTTACCGTATATCCCACCATTATCATTCAAGGGATTTCTAAGCCTAAAACCCTCATCTATATAACTAGGCTCTGTTGTGTATCCCACCATTACCAGTCAAGGGATTCCTAGGCCCAAACAAAGAAACATACACTACCAGGTTTTGTCGCAATCTCGCCAAAACTGGTCAAGGGATTACTAGGCCTAAACAAGCTTGGATGCCTCTGGATTTATTCACCAGTACCTTAAGGAATTTTCCCGTTTCCACCCTCAAGATTTACTGTGTCCCACCATTGTCTCTCAAGGGATTCCTAGGCCATTGGGTATTTTCGTGAGACCACCTCACTGAGTTCCAAAACCATCCAACAATCCAAAGTTAAACCAAATGAAATAACCCCATCACACCATGGTTATCCAGAAATAGCAAGGCAATGTTGAGATCATTGTCACACACAAACAAAACCATGCCAATGATAGCAGGAGAACCAAATACAAACATTCATGTACCATGCATGCCAAAACTAGTAAGGAAATCATACATGAAACTCAGTACCTACAAGTAATCCCACTATAGCCACTTGATCCAACTCTTGGTTAATATTTTCTTCCCTTTGTTTTCTTGTCCTTCCTTTATCCAATGTTAGAGTGCTCCAAGAATTCTCTCTGTGTGCAAGAGTATGAGAGAGAGAATAGAGAGAGAGAGTTCCAAAATTGAACTGAAAAAATATTAAACTGGAAAAACCTGTGAACTAGTCCTCATAAGACCTTTTATTAATGAGGCATCTATTTTCACCATTTTCCTCTATTTTTCCTTCAATTTCCTCCTCACATGCAACCTATGACCTTTCACCTTCCTTTTCTCCTATTTCCTTTATTTTCATAAATAAAATGTCAATTAATGCCTCTTTTCCTTTTCAAAGTCTTTTCCATTGTTTTTGCTAATTTCCTTAGCCATAATAAAACAAATGAACACCCACTACGATGTTTTTCCCAACATTCAGCTTGGAATAGGTGTCCCATGCCCTTGGTCTTATTTTTCATTTATTAAGTTTATTACATGAAATTTTAACCCAGGGTTGTTACAGACCCCTCCCCCTTAGGGGAACACCATCCTTAGTGTTCTATGACACCTATGACTAGCAAACCACTGAAAAGAAAAAGCATATTTCCCTTGGAGATTCATAAAACAGGTCATTGCAGTATTTATAATGACATCTTGTTCTAAGCATGACAACCATACCATTTAATGGAGCTTTATAATACAACTCATTTTGTTATTTACAATAACAACCACATATACTTATGCATATTTGATTCAACAAACAAATAATCATACTGCCTATGGAGCTTTATAAATCTAGCTCGATAAAGTATTCATAATAATATACACATACATACATATGAAAATTTTCTTCAATCAACAAACAAAAGGATACGATGTTTGCCTCTTAAACAAAGGAATCCATAGGCTCACTCCTCCACCCTCAAAGTAATACTAGGACTCACCGCCTTCCCAAGAAGTCCAGAATCCACTGCCAAGGTTAAACCTATATCCCATGTCTAGCGCTATCATCCTTGTGTTTCTTATTCTCTCAGTGAATAATTACTGGGTCATTGTCCTAGAGAACACTCCCAATGTGCTTCTAATTCAATTTGGAAATTCTAATGAGCAAAAAAAATCCATCTCCGACCTTCCCTTCATTGCTACACAGTCCCTGAGGAAATCCAATCACCCGTTGCGTGCAGTCACTCACCTTCCAAGTTCCCCGACATCACCTTTCTTGGGTGATCCATCCCTTGCCAAGGCTTCCTCACATTGGAAGGTCCAGAAACCAAGGCATATCCCTACCTCAAAACCCTCATAATGGTCATAGCATGTCCATCACTAGTAGTAAATGATGAAATTAGTGACTAAGTGACATAAAAATTTGGTCACCGCAATTATTTGAATTGAATTACTACTAAATTTGAGAAATTTTAAGTGACCGAACTAGAAATGACTAACTTAAATGACCAATTTAGTTTAGGTATAAAATATACGACTAGATAATAAGTGACCAAACTAAAAGAAAGTAACTGAAATGACCAATTTAGTTCAGGACTAAAATATATGACTAGATAGTAAGTGAAAAAATTAGTAATTATCAACGTAAATGACTACTATAGTCAAAGAATAAAAATATGACCAAATAATAAGTACCGTAAGGATATGAATTATTCATTTATGTTAGTAATTTTTAATTGTGTCACTCTAGAAATGGAAAATTGCAATTTTGATACTGAAGTGTTTCATTTCACTAGAGGGGTTTCTAAATCCGTTTTCAATGTTAAAATTTAACTACATAGATTTAATGATCCCCTTAAAGGGGTATATGAATCCATCTATAATGCTAAAATTATAAAAAAATTATACAATATAGAGTATAAGTTTAAATATATATTAGTTTTATAAGGGACAAAAACGAGAGTTTGAAACTGATATAGAAGGGCTTTAAGCGTTAATAAGAATTTGTTCCTCACATCTTAAAGAGACGACACACTATTTGTTGTGGGGTTTTTGTGGTTTTATTACATACCATGGTTGATTGTTGCACTAGATTCATAGAGATAATGATTTTATTAATTTGAATTAAAAGTATGTTGATTTAAACTTGGTTAATTAATATAAATCTAGATTACTCTTAAACCGATATTATTCTATAAATGATTCCACAGATACATGCATTACAAAAATGTGTACAAATTCTAATAGCGCATTCACATTCTTAGAATGTGCACACACTATTATTATAAAATGATACATACTAACAATTCTTGTGGTTCTTTATGTAGAATAACATGTCGTGGCTCCCATATCCAAGTTGAAATTCAAATATCCTTTAGAGAGTATCTAAGTGGTTGTTTGGGGCTTACTTCGTCTTCCTTGAAGTCTACAATATTTATTTAGGGCCTAAGGCCCTATTTATCCTCCCCTCGAGATAGTACATTCTCCAAGACCAATTCTTATCATGTAAACCATACAAATGGTGGCAAAGATGCCCCATAAATGCCAAATATCGCCTAGAGTTGTCATCTGTGGTAATTAAAATAATTTTCCAAGAATATTGATCATGGGAAGATGCAAATATGACCCAAGAAGCCTATGATCCTTCCTTCACAAGGATTAAGGCCCCAGGCACCATACATGGTGTAAGAAACCTCCTGATGATATTGAGGCCAAACTTAGAGGTCCGAACCAACTACGCCACAAAAAAAATTCAAATAACACCCATAATGTACCTGAAGGCTAGATATATCTTATAAGATAGGATATGTGTGGTGGTTTGAGGCCCTATTGACATCCATTGAACTACTAGAGAGGTTTTTATTAGGGAATAAAAATCTTGTTTTCTTTCCCTATTTACTGTAGAGACCATAAAACCCATTCGTATTATGAAAAACATATTAATTGTGCCCATATTCCCATTCTAATATCTTGTTCAATATGGAGATTAAACATGAGAAGTAATTGTTTTAGGCCTAGGGCCCTTTTTCATTCCTTAGCCAAGATATAAGCGTTAAATCCTTTAAATGACGTGGAAAACCTAATAATGAAACCATTATCCTAGACGTCAATTCACATCGAGTTGGAACCCTTTATAGTTCCCTGAACCTCACCATCTAAGTTGTCCTATTTTCATTAATTTTTATTTCCAGAGTTATGGTTTAGTTTCTCACATATAGATATATAATAATACCATAAATTATCTCTATCAAACTCATAATTGAAACTAAGAAACATAAAATAATATTTATATCTATCATAATATTTATAATTTATATTTTCAAAAAATAAAATAATATTTATTAAAATATAGTATGGTATTCTAATATAAGATTCAATAAATAAAAAAATTGACCATTAATGTTAATATATTATTCAAAATATAAATTAATCGATTGGGTCTGGAATATGCCCTAAAATAACTTCGTTTTGCTTGGCTAAGAGCTCGTCTTCCTCAAAAGTAAGGAAACTCGCTAACCACCCAAGACATAGATGCATCTAGTAGAAGTGAAGGCCTACTCATTTACAGACCACCAATGGTTCACTTTAAGTTGCCTAGTTTTCCTTGAATAACTAGAGAGAGTTGTCCTCACTGCCAATTTAACAACTAAATTATGATAGGTTTTTCTACTATTAAAAAAATATAAATTAATCAATTTACATGTGGTTTAGTTTTTATTAAAATTAAATTTCTCTTGGTTTTTATTTATATTAATTTAATCAAATTGAAAGAGTACATGTTTCAAAGAAAAATAAAAAATTACAACAAAATTATTGTTAATAATTTTTTTTTTTAAATTACGCGATTTTAATAACGAGAAAAATTCATCCTGGGAAAATGTAATCCCTCCAAAAAAATCCATGTTAACTTTGGACTCCCAGACAACACTTCCTTCTAAGTTCAGCTCTTCTCTTTTTGCCCAAAACCCCATTGATTTGTTTTTCAGGGTCTGAAATGGCTTCAATCTGCGAGTCGGCCGGAGTCTTCTGAAAGAAGTGGTATTCATTTATCTAATTAAGCTTTATGGCACTGCCTAGAAGAGTTGGAAACCCGTTTCACCTATAGGCAGGAAACACCAACAACATCAGTAGCGCAGGGTAGTGCAGGGCAAGGCAGACATGGTTTGTGGTTTTGAGAATGGTCTTCTTCTAGTAATTCGCCATGTAGATTATCTCCTTGAATAAGTCTGTGTAGGAATTTACAGGGTAAGTTCCTCAGAAAGAATACCAAGAGGACACCGCTCACAACCAGATCTCAAATCAATACACCAGTATTTTTGACGTGGTTAAAACCCTCAGAGTGCAAGGAGGGAAACAGTCCACGGCCTGTCCCAACGTGGGTACAGACAATTTATTAATCAAAGAATGAAAATTTACATAAGCTTCTCTCATGCACGGATTTCCCGAACAATGACCCTCCATGCGCTTTAAATAGAACTCATGGACCAATCGGGTGTCAAGCCACGGATCAAGTGTCGGTAATACCGAGGTGAGAGTGAACCGTCGGATCACTACATATCGTGACCGTCGGATTGTAAGTTACAAAATGTACAACGGTAAAGAAACACACTTTACCTAACTCTAACCTAACTCTATACTAGACCAAGTTGAACTTAACTATATCCTATGTGTCGGAATATCCTAACATCCCCCCTTAAGAACAACTTGGGATAGGATTGAAGGATTTACAAATATGACACAATAGGAGAAGGAAGGAGGCACTAGAGCCTATCCCCCCTTAGTGACAACTTCCTGAACTCCAAGCATATATCGAAGTTTAGTGAACTTCGCCTCTGTGAGAGCCTTTGTGAAGATGTCTGCAACCTAATCATCTGTTGGACAATATTGCACTTCAAGAACATGGTCATGAATGAGCTTTCTGATGAAGTGCATGTGTAGTTCAATGTGTTTGCTGCGCTGATGCTGGACTGGATCTTTGCATAGCTGAATGGCACTTTGATTATCACACCAAAGTGTGGTTGGATGCTGCTGCTCAAAGCCAAACTCTGATAGGATCTGACGAAGCCACAAGGCTTCCTTACTAGCTTCCACGGCACCACGATACTCTGCTTCTGCTGATGAAAGAGAAATGGCAGCCTGTTTCTTACAAGCCCATGTAATAGGTCCTGAACCAAGAGTGAAGACATAACCGGCAGTAGACTTCCGATCATCAAGGTCACCAGCCCAATCAGAATCAGTGAAACCAACTAACAGAGGAGCTGCTTTGGCACTGTAATGAATCCCAAACTGTACTGTACCTCGAACATAACGAAGTATTCTTTTAGCTGCTTTCCAATGACTTTCACGGGGGTTTTGCATAAAACGAGCAACAAGGCCAACAGCAAAGGAAAGATCAGGACGAGTATGGGTTAAATACAAGAGTTTTCCGACAAGTTGATGGTATAAGGTAGCATCAACTTCAGGAGAAGTACAAGAGACTGAAAGTTTGACTCCAGACTGAAAGGGAGAAGTGGCTGGCTTACAGTCTTCCATGTGAAAATGACGAAGAATATCACAAGCATACTTGGACTGGGAAAGGAAAATACCCTCTTGGGATTGCAAGACTTGAAGACCGAGAAAATAGTGTAAGTGTCCTAAGTCTGTCATTTCAAATTTCTTTTTAAGGCTGGACTTCACATGGTTTATAAGGTTGGGATCACTACCAGTAAGAATAAGATCATCAACATAAAGAACAAGGATGATGAGAGAGTTGCCCACTTTCTTGGTGTAGACAGTATTGTCAGAATGACACCTAGAAAAGCCAGATTCTAAAAGAAAGCTATCCATTTTGGCATACCAAGCTCGAGGAGCTTGCTTGAGGCCATAAAGGGATTTCTTAAGTCGACAAACGAGGCTGGAGTCTGTTTGTATGAAGCCAATGGGTTGTTCCATATAGATTTCTTCCTGCAAGTCACCATGCAAGAAGGCAGATTTAACATCCATTTGATGGACTTCCCATTTTAAAGAGGCAGCAAGGGAAAGAACAAGGCGGATAGAGTTCATTTTGGCAACTGGAGAGAAGGTTTCAGTGTAGTCAATGCCTTCAACCTGTGAAAAGCCCTTAGCAACTAGACGAGCTTTATGTTTATCAACTTTCCCATCTGGTCCATACTTGGTTCTGTAAACCCATTTGCATCTAACAAGTTTGCGTCCCTTTGGTAGAGGAACAAGATCCCATGTATCATTTGTCATCAATGAATGATATTCTTCATTCATAGCTGTTTCCCAATGTGGATGGCCTGAAGCTTCTGCAAAAGTGTCAGGATCATGATTTACTGGAGCTTGAGCCAGTAAAGAAGAGGCTCTTTCAAACTGAGAACGTGTACGTCACTGATCTGTAGGATCACCGGCAAGATCACCTGCTGCATCCCGAGTAGCACGGACCCATCTTGGAAGTTGAGGATCCTGAGAAGGTGGGGAAGGATTATCATCCTCGCTTTCATCATCAGAAGAAGAAATGTTTTCAAAGATAGAAGAGATAGGAAGAGGTGGCACATCCGCCGGACTAGGCTCGCAGGCCGATTTATTTTCATCAAATTTTACATCTCTTCTAATGATAACATTTTTGGACTTAAATGGAATAAGTCTATAGCCTTTTACATCTTCAGAATATCCAACAAAAGTACATTTCTCACTCTTAGGTTCTAAGGCTTTATGCTTTTCATCTGGAATATGGGCCCATGCTTCACTTCCAAACACACGAAAGTGACTTACATCTGGTTTAATGGAACTCCAGGCTTCTTCTGGAGTGATATTCTCTAGAACCTTAGTAGGAGTGCGATTGATTATATAATTTGCACAATTAATTGCTTCGGCCCAAAAACTAAGACTGAGTCCTTTAGATTGCAGCATACAATTAGCCATTTCCTTTAAGGTGCGATTTTTCCTTTCAGCTACACCATTTTGTTGTGGAGTGTATGGAACAGTATGTTGCATTTGAATTCCATTTTCGGTGCAAAAGTTGATGAATGCATTTTTAACATATTCTCCACCATTATCAGTTCTTAGCTTAAGAATTTGATGTCCAGATTGTTTTTCAACGAATGCTTTGAAGGCCAAAAAGGTGGTAAATACTTCGCTCTTGAGTTTTAAGAAGTATACCCAAGTGCGTCTGGAGAAATCATCAATGAAAGTTAAGAAGTACTTGCAGCCAGAGAATGAAGCAACAGGAAGAGGACCACATAAATCACTGTGCACAAGCTGTAAAGGGGCTGAGGCGTGCCAAGAGGCACGTTTGTCAAAACTATCCCGATGATGTTTTCCGAGTACACATCCGGAACAAACACCATCTTTGCAAGATACCATAGGAAGACCTGTCACCATGTTTTCTTTACATAGATGCTGAAGGGAGCGATAGTTTAAGTGACCATACCGCTCATGCCAAAGTTTGCTCACTTCATCATTATGAGCAACAAATACTGAGGGAAGATGGGATGACCCAAAGTTGTGAAACTTATACAACCTTTTGGAATCATCAGAAAGACCAGTAGCTAGAATCTGTTTAGGATCTTTTAGATCCTTGATTACAACATCATGAGGTGAAAATTCAACAATTTTACCTTCACCTGAATGAGTTATCTGATAGACAGATAGAAGGTTGCAGGATAAGTTTGGAACACATAATACATCATTGAACTGACCATTGTCTAGATGAACAGTTCCAGTCCCTACAACATTAAGAGATCTATCATCACCAACATATATATTTTTGGTGTTACAATCATTTAAAGAAGAAAACATGGCTTGGTTTTTGGCCATGTGACAAGAGGCTCCAGAATCAATGAGCCACTCATGAGAATGAGAAGAAGAAGAAGATACATTTAATGCATAACCAGACTGAGATGATTGACGATGACATGCAGAAAATGTCGTTCCGGAAGTTGAAGTTGAAGTAGGCTCCAGATGGATGTTATGTTTCTTCATTGCGGCTTCCAAGGCTTCCATCTTCTTAAAGCATTTAGATTCTAAGTGGCCATCTCGATTACAAAAGTTACAATGTCTGTCAGTCTTCTTCCATTTGTTTTTATTGGTCTTGTCATATTGCTGAAATGATCTTTCATCTTGAGGTTGAGTTGGTTTAGGACCATTCCTTTGAGGATAAGACTTCTTAGGATTCTTTGAATTTGGTTGCTGCTGGGCGGCTAACGCTTTCGAGGAAGAGTTTCCAAGATTAAGAAGACCAAGGTGTAAGAGTTTTTCTTGTTCTCTTATTAAGGAATCACAAAAGGAGTCAAAGGAAGGGGGCTTGTAGTCTTTGCCTTGACAAATGAAAGCTTCCCTGGTAGAATGGAAAGTGGAAACAAATACAGAGTAGGCTGGTCCCAACTTAGTAAGGATGGAATAAATAAGGTTACCATCTTCTTTCTTAACTTTAACACCTTCCAAGAGATATCTAAGGGTCTTGAATTTGGACAAGAAATCTTCAATGCAAGAAAAATTATTAGGATCCAAAGTAAGCAACTCATTCTCAAGTTGATGGGCTCTAATTTCATTTTTAATCCCAAAAACTTTAGCAAGTTTTTCTAATGCTTCATGAGGAGTTTCAATTTCTGCAATGTGGAATCTAAGATCAGGAGAAACAGACATTCCTATCAAACCACGTGCTTGATCTTGTCGATTTTCCCATTTTTCGGCCTTGTCTTCATCTTTGGGTTTCTTCTCTTGGTCTGTGGCTATTCTGAAGAGACCTTTACTTCTAAGTAAATCTCCCATGTAGGCTACCCATTGGAAGTAGTTAGTGCTGTCAAGAATGACTTGGCATGGACTTTCCATTTTTTGAAAAACAACTGAAGCTGAAGATGCTGAAAGTAAGTGGTCCAATGGATAGATCTCGAAAAAATAGGCGGTTTTAAAAAAAACGGCTCTGAAAAAGGCTTCCGGATGAAGAAGTTATGGCTTTTTGAAAAAAAAATTGTTGACGTTGCCGGCAAAGTGCGCGAATGTGCGGGAATGAAAAAATCCGCCCCCACAAAATGGAGACTTGAACCCAAGACCTCTACTCTCTTAAAAGGTCTTTGAACCAATTGATCTATACAAAATATTTGAGAGAGAGAGAGAGAGAGAGAGAGAGAGAGAGAGAGAGGGGGGGGGGGGGGCCTCGATTTGCGTGCTTGCCTTGGGAAGACTCTTTTCCCCTACAAAACACATGTAGGAATTTACAGGGTAAGTTCCTCAGAAAGAATACCAAGAGGACACCGCTCACAACCAGATCTCAAATCAATACACCAGTATTTTTGACGTGGTTAAAACCCTCAGAGTGCAAGGAGGGAAACAGTCCACGGCCTGTCCCAACGTGGGTACAGACAATTTATTAATCAAAGAATGAAAATTTACATAAGCTTCTCTCATGCACGGATTTCCCGAACAATGACCCTCCATGCGCTTTAAATAGAACTCATGGACCAATCGGGTGTCAAGCCACGGATCAAGTGTCGGTAATACCGAGGTGAGAGTGAACCGTCGGATCACTACATATCGTGACCGTCGGATTGTAAGTTACAAAATGTACAACGGTAAAGAAACACACTTTACCTAACTCTAACCTAACTCTATACTAGACCAAGTTGAACTTAACTATATCCTATGTGTCGGAATATCCTAACAGTCTGTTGATCAGGTGATTCGTATGCCAAATATATTTTCTAAGGGTGAATACCTTGTAAGTACATCGTAAAGCTTGACCATGCTTAGGGTTTGCTTCGGTGTTCATGCCCTATTTTTATGCCCTTTACATTTTTAATCATAGGAGTTTTGAAACCTGGTGAAATTCATCAAGTTTTAGACACTCTAACAATATTTCAAGGAAATTAAAAGGTAAAACGATTACTGGGTTTCCTTTGAGTTTAGAGTTAATATGACTTTTTTATTGGTACATTTCATTTTTTTATGGATCAGTGATACACAAGAAAGATTTCACATGGTTAGAGAGATTTTTTAACTTGCACTTCTTTATACCATTCATTAACAACGTGTTTTCCAATACACCATTAGATCATCCATAGGTTTAGGGTTTATGGAAGACAGTTTAGGTATCTAGATAAGTTTTTCAATACATCATTTGGATGCAAATGATACTCTATGTTTTCCTCTCCTCCTATGCGACTGCCACAATGGCAAGCTAATTTATTGGTAGCTATGAACACAAAAATCCAATTTATCATGGAGGGAGAGAGTTTGAACCATGTATCTCCATAAAATTAAGAAGGCCTCATCAATACACCAGGGTTATCCTTGAATTAGGGGTTCATATAAACAAGTTTTCTCTCTGTTTCTTTATTTGAAATTTTTTGGTTTTGAAATCCGATGGTCAACAACAAACTACTCAAATCAATGGAAATTTGTCAATTCAACAAAGGGGGTTTGCTATCACAGTTCCACCTCTTGGTTCTGGGCCTCATATCAACACAAAACTAAGACTCTCCAAATGTTTACTGTGCACACAACTAAGCCTTGTTATGCTAACTGCATTTTTGTTTTTCAGCCAAAAATGATTTCATTAGATTTTCAATAAAATACAACTTACAAATATCATCATGGCAGCCTCTGCTCTCTCATTTTGACCAGAATTTTTTAGAATGGGGGATGGGACATACCAAAAAGGATGACTAACATACATTATTTCAGAGGGCATTCAAGCCTAGACATAACTAACATAAACAAAAAGAAAACCATAACTGATAGTTGCATATCAGGGTGGCAGGTGAGGAAGAAGTACAGGAGAAGCAGTGAAGAAGCTGACAAGATCATGGATATGGAAGTCAATATGTTCCACCTTCTCTCCCAGACTGCGAAGGTGGTCGTGTGTATGACGATATTGATGTCGGAGGCTATCCAACTGCTGCAATATCTAATTTTGGCTATACAGGATATCCTGGGAATAGGCCATAGTCTCATTCTTGTCTTCATACCTGTGATCTCGGAGGATATCCATATTGATTTAGATTTGATGAAGTTGTGCTGCAAGAGATTCGAGAGTGATTCGAGCTACCACTTGGCCATGCGAATGAATTGGAGATACAGTCTCTTTTTCCTCAGTGTCCTAGCTAGTAGAATTGGTCAAGGATTCATTATGTTAAGGCTCAGGTAACCTCTCTAGCTACCACTACCCACCCCCATGGTGGGGTCTACCCCATTGACTGGGCATTGAGAAAAGAGGCAAATTAACTAGAGAGAAGGGGAAGACTCCCCAAAAAAATGACACTTGCAATAACAATAACCCATACTTGGGTTGTTGAACTACCCCCAGGAGACTGCTACAATAGACTAGTCACCACGTTCCTGCAAGGTCGGGATAAATAAGCTGCTAACCACATCAGGTGGCTCGCACCCCCCTCTGCCACAACCACCCTAAGCACACTTCAATTCGCAAAGCCACACCGTATGCACTCCAGTCACATCAAGGTCATCCTTACGCCACACAATTTTAAAGGATAGGCACACAAATCCCACAAATTCACGCCCGAGCACCACCTAATGGGCAAGGTTCTGAGAAAAAAACCATACATAAATGGGAGGTTCAAACACCTTAACCCACACACTACTCACCACCCTTTGACAGGAATACGACAAACAAGTCACGGTCCACACTGCATAGCCTTCACCTCTTTTGCCATAAACACCCGAGGCATAATTCAATCCACTAAGAACCCACTAATTTCCTCTCGAGCACCACTAGATGGGAAGAGCTCTCGACTAACCACCATACAAAGAGATGAAGAGACTCACACTTCTTATCCCACACATAGGAAAGAAGGAGTAATGAGACAAATTCCTTCTGCTCGAACTAGTGACGGGCCAGATTTTTGTGGTGGCTCACCTTCGCGCTTATTCGCATCCCCGGGTCCCAAGTGTAAAGTGAGCCATGAGCCCCAAACGACACCACATGGCCTTGATCCCCAAAAATGCCTCTCAGCCAAGGTCAAAATCTAGAGGAGCCACCATGGATACAGACCCACAGTCCTTGCTTACCAAAACTCATCTCCCAAGCTTCCACACTAAACTTCCTTTGCGACCATCTTGCAATTATAAACATGGTAGGACCCTCCCACATACCTTTGTATTGAATGCACTAAGTTCTCATGAGTGTGAAGTTATGAAGCACATGGAGCCAGAGTAGGTCCCGAGGGCCGCTCTGGTGCCACTTGTACCACTGTCTAATCACCTCCATCGGGGGGAGGAGAGTCTTTTTCTATGAGGTCCCAAAGCAGTTGAGCATTCCTAGGGTCTAAGTTAGCTGCACCGAGAACTTTGTGTTAAGGGGAGGTGAAATCACGATATTTATGTGATGCTCTCCTGTTAGCCAACTAGTCTGACACTTTGTTACCAACTTGGAGAACATGACCAGTAGTGACATAATCAAATCTTACCAAGAAATGTTTTATGCGTTCGAGTTGAGCCTCTAGTTACCCACTCTTGGAAATTCTAGTGGTAGGAAAACCATTAATGAGCATCTGGGACATCTAGATGAACAATTTTGAGACTCCTGTGATATGAAATTTGTGACAATCCAGATTCCGAGCAAGCGAGAGGCCTTCCTCAAGAGCCATCAATTCTTCTACATTGTTTGTCATGGAGCCACATAAGGCAACATAGATCCCAAAGGGAGAGTCATTAAAGGATCTCAGTGTTGGGTCCCTATAATACTAATGATTAACCCGTTACTATTGTAGTTATACCCCTTATTTATATTTTTGTGCCCCTATTACCCCCATGTTGTTATTTCTATGCCCCATAGAATCCCTCTATTGTTATTTCTGTGGCTTTATATTATTATTGTTAGGAGGACTGGATTATATTGTGACTCCTTAGACTCCAATATATGGAAAGGAGGTTTTGTCATTTGTATCATCCAAGAATTATTCATTTATGTAATGTAAAGGAGGTTTCCCCCTCGAAGAGGGTGAATTCTAAGGCGTTGATCTATCTATTCTATCTTTTCTTGAGCTGGTTTCATAACATTTGGTATCAGAGCTTTGGATTCTAGGGTTTCGCTGCTCCAAACAGGTCATCGTGGCATTTTCGCTATAACTGTTTTTCTGTAACGTTTCAGAAGTCGCAAAAAAACCCATTTGAGAAGAAATTCTGTTGAACCTTGGTTCCGAATTTCACAGCTTTTAGCGTGAAATTTGCGGAAATACGATCTGAGGAATTTGGTCTTTTTGCAGACTTCTGAATTACATTCAAAACAGGTGACCTGGGGAAAATCGTCATAACTTTCTCTCTGGGGATCAGATTGAAATTTCGTAAGAATTTAGAGAAAGAGGACAAAATTTAGTTTCTTGTGTGAATGTTTCAGATCCAAAGGTTGAAACAGTGACTCAGGGTACGTCATACAAGTTCGCTCTACTGAACTAGTCTAGAATCAAGTCACTGTGGGAGATTTAACATAACACTTCCTTGGAGAATCCAATTTGGGTCAGACTTGTGACATTGGAAAGAGGCCACAGACGGATACTATAGATAACAATTTCAAAACTGGATGATCTGAAATTATAGAGATACATCAGATTCAATATCAAGCTTCTATAGAGTGAAAAAAGGTGTGTAGGTTTTTTTTAAATTTTTGCGTAAGCTTGGTTTAACGGAATTCAAAGGGCATAGTAAAGCATTATTATCGGTAACTGATGCCCCGAGGAAATAAAATGCAAACACCTAGTAAGGAACCTGAAATCTCTAGTATGACTCATGAAGAAGAGCAAGAAATGCTACATGATATATCAAAATTACAAGAACAAGTGCAACAAATGTCACGCTCACAAAAGCTAACATAAGCTAAGATAAATGGCGTGGAATCTAGAATGAATGGCGTGGAATCTAAGATAAATGGTGTGGAATCTAAGATAAAGGGCATGAAAGATAAGATGGATGATTCAAAGACAGATTTGAAGAGAGACATAGCAGATTCGAAGATAGATTTGAAGACAGACATGGCAGATTTGAAGACAGATTTGACAAATTTTCTACAAGAAATACTTACTAATGGTGAAAAGGTTGTAAAGGAAACTCATGATGTGAACAAAAGTAATGTTAATCATGATTCCACAGACTCTAATGTTGGATCGAAGACCCACCATATTCCAAAAATCGATATGAGGAAGTTTGATGGCAAGGATCCCACCACATGGATATTACAGATGGAGTAGTTCTTCGATCATAATAATGTGCAAAACACACAAAAGGTACTTATGGAAACTGTATATTTGGAACCAAATCAGTTTGTATGGTATCAATGGCTTTGCTCTCATAAAAAAATTATCACTTGGGCAATTTTTACGGAAGAATTGATAGCACATTATGAAGATACAAAAAGCAACACTTTTTTTAGCCAATTGATAAGTCTCAAACAAAAGGGTTCAGTAATGGAGCACATTGAGGAGTTCCAAAAATTGAACATAAGGGTAAAAGATATTCCAGAGGAGCATAGGATTGATGTGTTCATAGGGTCTTTAAAGGATAATATCCAACATGATGTTCACCTTTGGGAACCTGATTCATTAAGGAAGGCATTCAGGTTAGCAAGAAAAATGGAAAGAAAAATTATGGCAACCAGGAAGCATACCACTCACAACTATAAAGACAGAAGTGTTGTTGGCCCTAGTCTTCCACAACCTATAAGGTTGACACCACAACAATTGGAAGAAAAAAGAGCAAAAGGGCTTTGTTACAGTTGTGATAGCAAATACACTAAAGGTCATAAGTGTGCTGAGAAGAAATTATTCTACATAGATTGTGAAGAGGAAGAAGAAAAGGAGCAAGAAAGGTCAAAAGGAGAACATACACTCCAGGAACAAAGCCTAGATGAAGAACAAATAAATCCGACCATATCTTGTAATGCATTGGCGGGAATTACCACTCCTCAAACCATCAAGATAGAAGGACAAATCAAGAAGAAAAAGGTAATAGTGTTGATTGATTAAGGAAGCACCCACAATTTTATTCATTGTAGGGTAGCAAAAGAATTGAATTGCTTCCTATATCCAGCACCAGAGTGTCAAGTGATGATTGCAAATGGAGGAACAATAAATTTCTCTGGAAGGTGCCATAATATCAAGCTATCCATGGGAGAATATGTATTGACTAGCCCAATGCTTTCCATTCCAATGGGAGGTGCTGATGTTGTACTAGGAGTCCAATGGCTACAATCCTTGGGTACAATAGCTTTTAATTTTCAAGAATTTTCATCAAATTTTCTACGGAAGGAAAGGAAGTTGAATTAAGGGGTATTGCAGGGAAACCAGGAAAGATAATCAGCTCTAATGGTATGACAAAGCTTCTAAAAAAGGAGCAAAGAGGTGTAATTGCACAATTATGTTCGCTAGATGTTTCCACATTGGAATCATCTATTTCTCCAGATCTCCAAAAAGTCCTGGACAATCATTCCAAGGTATTTGAGACTCCCAAAGGTCTCCCACCTATGTGTGATCATGATCATGCTATTCATCTGATTCCAGGAAGTGTTCCTCCAAACATCAGGCCGTACAGATATCCCTATGTCCAAAAAAGTGAAATTGAACGTATGGTTGCAGAAATGCTAGAGGCTGGTATAATTCAACCAAGTCAAAGTTCTTTCTCTCCTCCAGTAGTATTGGTGCACAAGAAGGATGGATCATGGCGCATGTGTCTGGATTATAGGGAGCTCAACAAGCTCACTATTAAAGATAAGTTCCCCATTCCTGTCATTGATGAATTACTGGATGAATTGCATGGATCAATTTACTTCACCAAGTTGGATCTTCGTTCGGGATATCATCAAATCAGAATGAAGATTGAAGACATTTCGAAAATGGCATTTAGAACTCATGAGGGTCATTATGAATTTTTGGTCATGCCTTTTGGCCTTACCAATGCACCTTCAACATTTCAAGGTTTGATGAATTCAATTTTCAAACCATTCCTTAGAAAATTTGTGTTAGTATTTTTTGATGATATACTAATCTACAGCAAGTCTTGGAAGGATCATGTTGAACATGTTGACAAGGTGCTACAACTATTGGAGGAGAAACAATTATATGCAAAAAGATCCAAATGTTTCTTTGGAGTCCAGGAGGTGGAATATTTGGGTCATATTGTATCTCATGAAGGAGTTAAGGTAGACCCTAGCAAAATTAAAGCCATTAAGGAATGGAAAATCCCCACATCCATAAAGCATCTGCGAGGATTTCTTGGGTTGACAGGGTATTATCGCAAGTTTGTTAAGAATTATGGGAGAATAGCAGCACCTCTAACAACATTATTGAAGAAAGATGCATTTTCATGGACTCCAGAAGCAACAAAGGCCTTTGAACATCTTAAAGAGGCAATGTGCCAAGCACCGGTCTTAGCTACATCGGACTTCACAAAAACCTTTATTGTGGAATGTGATGCTTCAGGAAATGGAATTGGTGTTGTTCTAATGCAAGATGAAAGACCCATTGCTTTTGAAAGTCGTCCAATCAAGGGAAATTTTTTAAGCAAAGCTATTTATGAGAAGGAAATGTTGGCAATACTCCATGCACTTAAGAAATGGCGACCCTACCTAATGGGAAGACACTTCAAGGTAAAAATGGATCATGATAGCCTTAAATACTTTTTAGAACAAAGATTATCCTCTGAAGAGCAACAAAAGTGGGTCACAAAGATGTTGGGTTATGACTTTGAAATCATCTACAAAAAAGGGAAGCAAAATGTGGTGGCAAATGCACTCTCAAGAAAGGATGAGGATGTGGAAGCATTGTTGTGCACAATTTCTATTATCCAACCAGATTGGATAAACGAAGCAAGGGAGGAATGGAAGAATGATGAAGAAGTGTGGGCACTTATTCGAAAGCTACAACAAGATTCCAGTACATCTGATACATTTAGCTGGCAAAATGATTCGTTATGGTACAAAGATCACTTATACCTCTGTAAGAATTCCCAGCTAAAACAAAAGATTCTTATGGAATTGCACACTTCTCCCTTAGGAGGGCACTCAGGATTTTTAAAAACTTACCACAGGGTTAAGAAGGAATTTTTTTGGGATGGCCTTAAATCAGATATTCAAAAGTTTGTGGCGGAATGTTTGTTTTTCCAACAAAATAAAGTTGAAACAATTAAGACACCGGGTCTATTACAACCTTTATCCATTCCAACCCAACGTTGGGAGGAGGTTTCAATGGATTTTATCACAGGTTTACCCAAGTCTGAGGGAAAGAGTGTCATCATGGTGGTAGTTGACAGACTTACCAAGTATGCACACTTTTGTGCATTATCACATCCATTTAAAGCCAGTACAGTTTCTACTGCATTTATGGAAACAATTCAAAAGCTACATGGAAACCCAAAGATTATTGTAAGTGACAGAGATCCCATTTTCACTGGAAATTTTTGGACAGAATTATTTTCTTGTCTTGGTACTCAGTTAGCTCATAGCTCATCTTATCATCCTCAATCTGATGGGCAAAATGAGATAGTAAACAAATGTTTGGAAGGATATCTTCGTTGCTTTGTATCTGATAAACAAACACAATGGGTCAAATGGTTGCCTCTGGCTGAATGGTGGTATAACACTTCCTTCCATACAACAACAAAAATGACCCCATTTATGGCACTTTATGGGTATCAACCACCATCCATCACATCATATTTAAGAGAAAATTCTAAGGTTCAGGCAGTGGAACATCACATCGAACATCAACAACAAGTCCTCCAATTCTTAAAGGATAACCTCGCGTTTGCACAAAATAGAATGAAACAACAGGCAGATCAACATCGCAGTGAAAGAAGTTTTGATGTAGGTGATTGGGTATTCCTATGGCTACAAACATATAAGAAAATGTCCCTAAAGCAAGCTAAGAAGGATAATAAATTATCACCAAAGTATAATGGTCCGTACAAGGTGTTGCAAAAGATTGGTACTATGGCATACAAATTGGAGCTTCCTGCAGCTTCTCGATTGCACCTAGTTTTCCATGTTTCATGTTTAAAGAAGGTTATAGGTGACAAGCTCCCAGTTCAAACAATATTGCCAGAACTTGACGAGGAAGGAAAAATTATATCGGAACCGGAAGCAGTCACAGAAACAAGAACTTGACAGCTACGAAATCGATCAATTTCAGAGTATCTTATCAAGTGGAAGAACTTATCCGCTGAAGATTCCACATGGGAGGATGAGAATTTTATGCAGAAGTATCCAGAACTACTCAAGTGTTGAGGACAACACTTTTTTGAGGGAGAGGGGAATGTTGGGTCCCTATAATACTAGTGATTACCCCATTACTATTGTAGTTATACACCTTATTTATATTGTTGTGCCCTTATTACCCCCATGTTGTTATTTATGTGCCCAATAGAATCCCTCTATTGTTATTTTTGTGGATTTATATTATTATTGTTAGGTCGGTTGGATTATATTGTGACTCCTTAGACTCCTATATATAGAAAGGAGGTTTTTTCATTTGTATCATCCAAGAATTGTTCATTTATGTAATGTAAAGGAGGTTGCCCCCTCGAAGAGGCTGAATTCTAAGGCATTGATCTATCTTTTCTATCTTTTTTTTGAGCTGGTTTCATAACACTCAGGATACCCCTATACCTAGTAGGGCCTACGTTCCCTTTAGAGGTTCCGTTGAAATTGATTTGAATGAATCCCTCTGGGAGTAGTTGGAATATATATGGTGAAGATACAGGGGGATCTTTTCTAGAAGGCATTTCAGGAATGTACATGTTCTGAGGTAGTTTAAAGGATATAAGAATGGTTGTCTCATGCAGGTTGGCCTTCCAATCATCTAGATCACATCTCTCTGACATGATTATCTCCCTTTTGTTTTCTTTCATAGGACCCCAAGTAGAGGCACTGGAAGAGGGTTGGTCTTGAAATATAGCTTTGTTCCTGTCTTTCAAAACATTCCAAAGGATAAATCCTAGGATTAGGCTCCAAGATCAGTTAATAATGGGGTTTTTGAAATGGTTGTTGGGATAATGCTCAATCATAGCTAGAAGGTCCTCTTGATGAATATCTGTGGTTCCAAAGATATCAACAACAAGATTCCACACTTCCCTAACAAAGGGGAAAATGAGCAGAAGGTGTTCCATAGTTTTCTCCTAAACACAGCACAAAGGGAACTGAGAGGGACCAACAAAGTCGTGTTTCAGCAGATGGTCTCAGATAAGGATCCACTTGTGCCCTATCAACCATAATAAATGAGAGACTTTGGGTTGTATGTTGTCCCCCAAAAGTCTTCTCCATGTTTTCTATCTCGGCATGTTGTGGGCCTGAGTCCTCTTAATGTAGGACTCTTTAAGGGAGAAAGATCTCGTAGATAAGTATTCCTAGCACAGTTTATCATGTTCCAGGGAGAAGGGGATGCGTATTTGTTGCATCTGTTGCATAAAGTGCTGCAAATTGATGAGTGCCAGTATTACAGCAAGGATGCTGCAACTCCTGGGCTACTAGCTTTACTTATCAACCCGGGGTTCGTAAAAACTTGGAGGTGACAATGCTATATGCACATGTATAAGTGAAGGTCTTGCCTATTGTCACTTGTTCATTTGGTGAGAGACCCCAGGGGTTCTAAGCCAGACTCCTATAGAGTCGGAAGAAGCTTGATTCTTTGATGGAAGAGGAGAAGATCTATTCTAAGGTAGCTACTCTACTACAGCAATGAAGAAAACAACATGTAATGCTAAATCACACCATATCCTAATTAACCATTTAAATAGCTAGGCTAAGAAAAATTGCTAAATCAACACTAACCTAATGCTACTATCTAAGTTACAGAAGTAAAGAGAATCAAACCAAACTAATGGGTAAGCAAGGAAACTAGACTAAATTTGTTTTCATGTTTTACGTTTTTTTGGTAAAATCAAGCATTCAAGGAGTCAAGAAGAAGAGCAAGCGAAGATTGAAATCAGTGAGAGGAGGACGTAACCAAGCAGCAGTGCATCGGTACCATTGGATCAGTTGGATAAATGAACAGTATAAACGAAAGACAAGTGGCAGAGATCAAATCACATGGGATTAAGTGGATAGAGGGACAAAAAGGATTAACAAGAGATGAATGGTAGAGATCTTATCATGGGAATTAAGTGAATAGATGGATGGATTAATCAACGAACAAGATTACTAGGAGATGAATGGTGGAGATCTTATTGCAGAGTTTAAGTGAATCGAGGGACGAACAGGATTAATGAGAGATGAATGGCAGAGATATTACCGCGACGATGAAGTGAATAGATGGATGGATCACATCAAGTCACGTGGCAAAAGAAGGGTAAAAAACGTGTCGAATGATGGAGTGGGTTTTGTAGGTGGTAAGATTTTTTTTGAGTGCCCTCAAAGCTATAAGTTGTATTTCTAAATTTTGTGTGATTAGCCTAAGTGGGTGACACGTAGCATGAGAAAACCACTTTTCTCGTGTTCTCTCGAGAGAATATTAGCCACGTAATAATTTGACTGAGATTGCACAATAGACATTGGATCATGCGAGATTGATCAATGGTGGAGATCGTCCAAGCTAGTTGGTGATGGGATAAGCGTTGGATCGAGGGTGCGACAGATCAACAGTGGAGATTTGGAGTGCATAAAGTAGGTGGAAAAATTCACCATAGTCGTTGGATCAAGCTAGACATATCAACGGTGGAGATCTGGAGCCCATAAAGTAAAGCATTGAAATGAATCAGCTAGTGATTGGTCAGGTTTGTTGTGGATCGGATGGTAAGGAAATCTATGGGTATAATTTGATCAAAACATGTTTTATTAGCTCCCGCTTAAGAATTTCATGCTGAAGGAAATGAGCATATGAGTGAAAAGTGATGGAAAAAGACGACAATGAAATGAACCTAGTATTGAATCAAGACAACAAACTTCATTCAACAACTCCTGGCTAACCTACTAATTGAAAGAAGGCACAAATGGAAGAAAACTAAAACACAACTAATCTACACTACACTACTGTAATGGAAATGCAACTAATTAAGGAAATGAATGATTAAACCATAAATCTATGCTAGCATACATGTACAATAAAGAGGAGCCTTAGCTGCTAGGGTTGGGCGCTAACCCAAGAACTTCAGCCCTCTGAGTTAAATGAGTGCTAGCTCAAAACAAAACTCATTCTTATTATCAAAACAATGGATTACGTCAAAACTGTCACAAGTCTTGTAGCTCAAAAATACAGTAGATTTTTACAATCAAAAATCCGAATCCTACTGAGGACCTAGGCCTCTCTACTTATACGTCTTAAGTCTCCAACAACCTCCTTAAAATTAGGGAGGCTCGGCTCCCAAACTGGAGATAAACTAGTGCTTTGACATCCACTTGTTCGGCTGCCTTCTAGTCCTCATGATTTGGTTGTTTATACTCTGAGACGATGGAGGAATATTCAAATGAAGCGGTAGTAAATATGGAGGATTTCCCTCCTATAATTCCTATCCCTTGTCCCATTCGAGTTTTGACTAAGGTATTTGATAAAATTCCTTGCTTTTATCCTTTAATCATGCATTAAATGCACATTAGACCACAAAGAAAAATATCCAACTCTAACTCGTCTCATAAACAAAATATGATGATCAAAAGAATGCAATAAGTTGTGAGAATAGTTGGTTTGACTAAGCTATGAGGTGAATTAAGGCCCATATAATTACCCAATGATGAGGCTCATCATCACCCCCCTACTAAAAGTGTTTCTCATCCTATGAGCAACTTAGTCAATGTCCATGTCCTTCATGGCTTTGGTAGCCTCTCTGACATCCCATGCTTCTGTTGTGGTCTCTTCTTCTTGTTCATAGAATTCTGGTTTCCTTTATACTTCATCCCACTGCCTCTTTTCCTCTTCTTCTTTTCTCCCTTCTAGCATCCCTAGGAGTAGTGGTGGACTGAGTTTTAGGCCTATCCAATTGACCTTCAACCTTTACATTGATTGCTTATACATTGGTGTTTTGTTGAGTGCCTCTCTCAACCTTTGAGGGGAGTGATATTCTTTGGTCATCAAGCTGTGTGGTAGTGTGTTCCATCTCCTTAAGTAGGCATGTATACTATCTTCTCCTAGCAGCCTAAACGTATCCTCAAAATGTGAAGTTGCTTGCTCTTGGGCAGCAAGATATTAGGTGCTAGCTGAGGATCATTTGCGATTAGATTATCGGTGCTGATTAGGTCCATGGGATTTGATTGTTCAACTCTGATGAAAAGAGGTTCATTTTTCTCTCTGGCCAATATTCTTTTCATCTCTGCATGCCTTTACTCCTCATGGTTCATCCATGATGCCAAAGCCATTAATTTTAGATCTCCTAGCTCGGCATTAGGATCCCAAACATTCATGTCTGTGAGAGCCATGTTGTGCAAGTAAAACTTAGCCATTTTGGCCCTATCCTCTAGTGTATTTTGGTCACCAAGGTCAATA
The DNA here is from genome assembly GCA_031772625.1 of Pinus tabuliformis. Lineage (NCBI taxonomy): Eukaryota > Viridiplantae > Streptophyta > Pinopsida > Pinales > Pinaceae > Pinus > Pinus tabuliformis. The sequence continues at coordinate 368,497,122 of CM062818.1, forward strand.
AACTTCATGTAGTCCTGAAATGGCATGGTGCCCCTTTGTGCTAGTGTTTTAATCTAAAATTGTAGCCATTGTTCTCTGAGGTAAAGAGCATTGGATTTAGATGGCATCCTACACTGGATGGCCTCCAAGGAGAGGCTGGCCATACATGCTAGTTGGTTTTCCCTTTCCTACAGTTGTCCTCTTTGCCATGCATTTTCCCTCTCAAGTCAATCTCTCATTATTGCTTCTCTGTCCCTTGGTGTAGGGTAATCTTCAATCTCAATAGGTATTTTTGTTGATATTTGTGGCTTCCCTTGTTTGATTCTTGTGCTCTTTCTTGTTCTGAAATATAGAGGGATTTGTCTCCTTCTTTTCCCTTTTTTCTTGACTAGGGTGTTAAGAGCAGTGAAGGTAGCTGCTGCCTCCCTCTCAGGTGCCTATGGAGACACCCTAGGTGACTCCTCCTCATGTTCTTCCCCTTCTATTTCAACGCCTTCTTCCTCTCTATTTTTCTTATCTTCTTCCTCGTGTTGTTCTTTCTTCTCTCCATCAGTTTCTTCCTTCATTTCCTCCTTTGTTTCGACATCATCCTCCTTCTCTTCTCCTTCATCATGTTCCTCTATATTAGTTTCTTATTCATCCATCTCATCCCCATCTATCTCAATATCTTCTTCTTTTTGTTCTTCCTCCTCCTCACTAACAGAAGGACTAAAATCATAGGTGAGGGTTTTGATGTCATCCTCTGTTGGTAAGTCTCTGAAGACTGACCATGTTATAGGGATCCTGAGGTTTTGGAGGGCATCCTCAATGAGGATCCTGATCAACCCATGGTGAGACAATTGTTGGGAATTCCCTTCCTTTACTTTGCTACTGGAGTCTATGAGTGATTGCATCAAGAAATAGGGTATGTTGAGTGTTTGGTGAACTGGTGTTTCTACCCCAAATCTTAATTCTTCAAACATCCTAAAATGATAGCCATAAACAACATTTTATCTACCCTCACATGAGATATATTTTATGAGTTGGTAACTTACCTCACTCCATGGGTATGGTAGACTGTCTCTCCTTCATTGTTATCCTCTTTGGGTTCTTCACCTTCTAAAAAGAATTTCCTTTTTTCCACCTGACTATCTGCTTTGTCTTCTTTTCTCCATGGAATTCCTAGGGGAAGTGTGGTGACCCTACTGATGAGCTCTGGGGTGAGATATAGAGTGAGCCCTCTAACTATAATAGTGGCATGGATTCTTTTGTGTGGAGTGAGGGAATCAGAAAATTCTTGAGCCACCTCATCTTCATACCCTGTGAATTTTTTGAAAAACCCCATCCATTGGTGTCTTATAACAATTTCAAGCACTTGGGGGTGTTGTTGTATCCTCATAGTGTTTGTGGGTTCTCTCCTATTAAAACCTCCTGTCATCTTGCTTATGAGGCTTCAGGAGGAAATGAGAGGTTTGAAACAAGAATTTTAAATTCAGGAGAAAGGAGAGTTTCCTGTGTATGTAATTCACCTCCAACAGTTGTTATATCCACTAGCTTTTAGACAATTTCTAGTTCATTTTCTTGTAAATGGGGATGGATTTTTAGATCCTACCTCATTAGAATGGTGGCAGTGGAGAGTTCTTGTGATATTCCTTCTTGAACCCCTCTTTGCCTATCTTGTAGACTGCCTCTGTGTATCCTATAGACTGCTCCTGTAGACTGTTCCTGTAGGAATTCCTGTGCATGCTCCTGTAGAAATTCTCTTGTAGAACGATGGATCCTTGCTTCTAGTGGGTGGCTAGAGTTATAAGCGCGACTTGAGTGAGGGAGTTTCAAGGAGGTGGAATGCATGCAAATGATGTTTTATTTCCCACTCCTCATAATCAGCTCCCACCTTGTAGATTCGTAGTTAACCACTTCTTGTCCTACTCCTCATCTGTCTTTGAGTTGACTGCAGTCATGTGTGAGAGGACACCCGATTTTGTATGTGATGACTAAATGAGGGTGGCCAAGTTAACTGGCCAACTTTTCCCTTATAAACCAACTACCTCATAACCTTTACAATGTTTGATCAAATTATGCATATGAGTGAGTGAGTGGGATACTTACTTGTGGTCTTGATGCCATATTGCAGTGGCTGAAGATCAGATGTGTTGCATTTTTTATTTGTTGCATGGTCATTCTTCTTCCTCCTCTGCTGTCTGTCGCTGAAGAAATGATGATGCCACTGTCGTGGAGCTCCTGGATCATCCTAGTGAAGACCTATCACTAATGATTGATATTTTGTGGGATAGGCTGCTACAGGACCTAACCAACCTTCCATTCACCCTTAGATTGCTTCCTATAGGTTTTTGGGGGATCCTGTAGGAATACAGGGGACCCTGTAGAAAACATAGTCTTCACCTAAATAGAACCAATGAAGTGAATAAACAACGAAATTGATGGAGGGATGCATGGTAAAGAGTGGAGGAGATGACTATATGTGAGGCAAGATTCCCTTTGGATCTTCTCTTTACTCCTTGATTGTCTTTCTCACCCACCTGCAAATAACAATTATGTCTTTTTCTCTTATTTTTTTAGGTTTTTTTTATTTTTTTTTGTTTTTGGAAAAGTTCCTAGGCTGCCTCAGAGAGGTTTTGACCCTAGATGTTTTCCCTGGGCACCTGAAGGAAGGTTTTCAACCCAAAGATGGGACTCAGGCACCTCATGGAGGTTTTCACCTGAATCCTCATTCTTTTTTCCTTTTCTCTCTTTTTTTTTCAATGGCATGATGAGGGAGGAACTGGAACTTGCTCCACCATCATCACTGTCTTATTGATATTGTTAATGAACTATTGTTTTGATAAAGGCCTCTTGTACATTTTCAATTGGTGTCCATTAACAAGCAATCGAATGACTTCTTCATCTACAGTCCTGAATTGCATTGAACCATTATCATGGCATATTTCCACCACATAAGGTCCAAGCCATCTTGTCCTTAGCTTGCCCTTGAAGTCTTTATACCTAGAATCATATAAAAATTCCCAATCGCCCACTTGAAATTGCTTCTCCTTAATATGCTTATCATGCGAGATCTTCCTCTAAAGCTGAAATATCTTTGTATGTAGGAGGGCCTGCGTTTTGAATTCATCCAAGCCATTCAAATGGAACAATCTTTCTTTCTATGCATGAATGAGATCCAAATCTAGTTGGGCTGCCATCCTCAATGTGTTATACTCAAACTCAATGGACAACAAAGCCTTTTTCCCATAGACCAGCTCATAGGGTGTAAATCTAGTGGTGGTCTTCCATGTTGTATTATAGGCCCACGTGGCCTCAACTAGTCTCTTTGCCCAATCCTTCTTGATGTTGCTCACTACCTTGGTTAAGATGCTCTCTAGTGCCTTGTTGGTCACCTCCACTTGCCCATTAGCTTGTGGATGATAAGGAGTGGAGGTATTATGCTTGATTTTTTTATGTCTCAATAGTTCTTCAGTCATGTTGGAGGTAAACTAGCTACCTTGGTCTGTGACTAGCTCTCTAGGGTACCCAAATTTGTAGCATACATTCTCCCTTAGGAACTTAGCCACCTTCTCTTCTGTTACTACCTTAATTGCCTTGGTTTCAGCCCACTTAGTCAAATAAACAGTGCACACAATAATGTATTGTTTATACTTTGAAGGAGGGTTGGTAGGCCCAATGAAGTGGTGACCCCACTTGTCAAATGGCTCGAAAGTCACTTGAGGTTGTAGCGGCATTTCATCTCTTGGAGTAGGCTTTCCCATCCTTTGACACCATTTGCACTGAATAATGTACTTCTTCACATCCTGATGAAGGGTGGGCCAATAATAGCCCGCTTGTAACACTTTTAATGATGTCCTCTTTATTGCAAAGTGACCTCCACAAGGCCCATCATGACAGGTCATAAGGATGTCAAAAGCTTCCTCTTCCCTTACACACCTTCTCAAGATTTGATCTGGGCCAAGTTTGAAGAGTTTGCCCCTAATCCAAGTGAAGGGGGTGCTTTTCCTGACTATCTTGCTCTTTTATTTGGAGGGCAAGTTTGGTGGGAACTGTGCTGATACCAAATAGTTTGTTATATCAGCAAACCATTGGGAGAGAACTGAAATAGCAAAAAAATGCTCATCTGGTAGCTAGTAATCCACCATTCCTTCTTCACCTACAGGTAGATTCATCCTAGATAGAAAGTCTACAACAACATTTTCCTTACCAGGCTTATCAACAATAGTTAGATCAAACTACTGTAATAAAAGTAATCATCTTATAATTCTAGCATTCACATCTGGTTTATTCATTAAATATTTGATTGCAACATGGTCAATATGCACAAATGTTTGGTAGACTGTAATGTAATGCCTAAATTTGTTTAATGATTGAATAATAGCCAGGAGTTCCTTTTCGGTCACAATATAATTTAGCTTAGCCTTTGATAGGTTCTTACTGATAAAATAGATGGCATAGGGCAATTTCTCCTCTACCTTACCTAAGGTTGCTCCTATGGCTTTGTGTGAGGCATCAACATGAATATGAAAAGGGAGGGCCTAGTTTGGGCCTCAAAGAATTGGTGCAATGGTTCACTTACCCTTTAAAATTTCTAAGGTCTCTTGACATCTCTTTGACCAATAAACTCAGAATCTTTGGCCAACAACCCAAATAAAGGAGAGGCCAACTTGTTGAAGTCCTTTATGAACCTTCGGTAGTATCTAGCTAACCTCAAGAAACTCTTGACATCCCTCTACTTCTTAGGAGGTGGGACCCTTTGGATGATTGCTATTTTGTTTGGGTCCACCTGTAGTTCTTGCTAAGATATTGAATGACCTAGCACGATCGCTTCAATCATTTGTTAGAAAATTATATATTACGGAGCAATGGAACACATAAAATATTGCAGAAATATAAACACAGAAAACACACAAAACAAGAAAGACACAGATATACGTGGTTCACCCAGTTTGGGCTACGTCCACCCCGAACAGCCAGTCCTTCCTTTCTATTATCTAGCAAAATGAAGAGATACAACCTACAGCAAAACCGCTGTAATATCCTCTGTTTTCTCTCACAGTCTCACCTCTATGTTTCTCGCTCACCGAATACACATCTATATCACAGCCTCAAATACAATGCCCTCATATAAAGAGAGGGGTTGCCTTCTAGGGCAAAAAACCCTAAACTAAACATAAGTTCTACCGTCAGATCATCCGGCTAATGAACGGCCCAGATTGACTAGAAATTACTATACTTTTACAAGGAAATTTTACAGATGTTTTTAGCTTTGGGGGCACTGCCCCCGAAACCTCCCGCTAGGGGGGGGCTCCCAAAAGTCGCTGCCGCCCCCCCCTGGACCCCCCACGGCAGTGATTATTTTATGGGCGGCATTGCCGCCCCATTTTGAACTGGGGTCCAATATGCCGGTACTATAGAAGATAATCAGGCTCCACACCCAACAATCTCCCACTTGGAGACTGATTGTAGCAACTCCACCACTGCTCCATTTGCTGGACAATGACTCCTCTTTGGACCTGGTTGTTTCTCATCTTCATCCTCATCCTTGAAGACCAACTGAAACTGAGCATATTCTCAGTTTCTCCCTAGTTACAACTTTTGTTAGCATATCTGCAGGGTTCTGGCTAGTGTGTATCTTTTCCAGCTTCAACTCTCCATCTTCCAACACTGATCGTATGAAATGGTACTTGAGCTATATGTGTTTTGTCCTGGAATGAAATGCTAAGTTCTTTGCAAGATGAATGGCACTTTGACTATCACTGTATAATGTGCCCATATTATGCTCCTTACCCAATTCACCCATAAACCTTTGTAACCAAATCATTTCTTTACTAGCCTCTGTAGCAGCAACATACTCTGCTTCTGTTGTTGAGAGTGCAACAACACTTTGGATTTTTGAAACCCAACTGATAGCTGTTCCTCCGAGAGTAAATACATATCCTGTAGTGCTCCTCCTATTATCTCTGTCACCTGCCATATCTGCATCAACATATCCTTGTAGGGATATGTTTGAACCACCAAAGCATAATGCCTGATTTGTGGTACCTCTCAAATATCTGAGAATCCATTTCACTGCCATCCAATGTTCCTTTCCTAGATTGTTCATGTACCTGCTTACAACTCCCACTGCATGTGCAATATCAGGCCTTGTGCAGACCATTGCATACATTAAACTTCCAACTGCTGATGCATATGGAACTTTAGACATATAATCCATTTCTTCTTGGGTCTTTGGGCACATTTCTTTGCTAAGTTTGAAATGGCTAGCAAAAGGTGTACTAACTGGTTTTGCATTTTGCATGTTAAATCTTTTCAACACCTTTTGTATGTACTCATTCTGAGACAATGTTAATTTTCTGTTTTTCCTGTCTCTAGTTATTCTCATACCAAGGATTTTTTTTGCAGCACCCAAATCCTTCATTGCAAATGAATTTGGCAATTTTCTTTTGAGCACATTTATTTCCTGCATGTTAGATCCTGCAACAAGCATGTCATCTACATACAATAACAATATAATATAGCTGTCATCATTTTGCTTTTTCAGATAAACACAATGATCAGAGTGACATCTAGTATAACCTTATTCAGACATAAACTTGTCAAATTTTAGATACCACTGCCTTGGAGCCTGTTTTAAACCATACAAGCTCTTCTTCAACCTGCACACAAGTTTCTCCTTCCCTTTCACCTCATATCCTTGTGGCTGCTGCATATATATCTCTTCCTCCAAATCCCCATGGAGAAAGGTTGTCTTTACATCTAACTGCTCAATATGCAAATCTTCAGCTGCTACAAGACTTAAAATAGTTCTGATTGAAGTCATTTTAACAACAGGAGAAAATATTTCATCAAAATCAATACCTTTCTTCTGTGCAAACCCCTTCACCACAAGTCTAGCTTTGTACCTTTGCTTTCCTCCATCTTCTTCCTTCAGCCTGTAAACCCATTTATTCTTCAATGTAGTTTTTCCTACATGCAACCTGACTAAATCCCAAGTCTGGTTATGCATTAAGGAGTCCATCTCTTCTTCCATGGCTACCTCCCACTTCTTCTTGCTTTCAACCTGCATTGCTTCTTCATAACATTCAGGTTCACCGGAATCAGTCAACAATAAATAATATAATGAAGGAGAGTATCGTTCAGGAGGTCTACTTGTCCTGGTAGATCTTCTAACACCACTTTCAGGTGTTTGGGGTGCCTGTTGTTGTTGTGATGGTTGCTGTTGTTGTGGTTGTTGATTATTATTATTTTCAGGAACCTTTACTTTTTTAGTAATTTCATCAAGAACTACGTATTCCTTGTTTTCTTTTTCTTGTTTCTTTTCCTGCAACTGATTCTTATACAAGACCTTTTCATTGAATATTACATCTCTGCTCCTAATGATTTTGTGATTTTCATAATCATATAAGCGATAACCAAAATCATTAACACCATATCCAATAAAGGTACATTTCTTTGACTTTGCCTCAAGCTTTGTTCTATTTTCTTTATCAATATGTACAAAGGCCTCACCACCAAAAGGTTTTAAAATAGAGTAGTTTACCTTTTTCCCTGTCCATGCTTCCTCTGGAACACCACCATCCAAGGAACTTGAAGGTCCTCTGTTTATTAAATAAACAGCAGTATCTACAGCATCTGCCCAAAACTGTAAAGGCAATCCTGCATGCAATCTCATGCACCTTGCACGCTCCATGATTGTTCTGTTCATCCTTTCTGACACACCATTTTCTTGTGGTGTTCTTGGAACTGTCTTCTCTCTGCGAATTCCATGCTCTGAATAGTACCTATCAAACTCTTTGCTGCAATATTCACCTCCATTGTCTGATCTAAGACACTTCAATTTCTTTCCTGTCTCAATCTCAACCAAAGCTTTCCATTTCTTGAAAGTATCAAATACATCAGATTTATTCTTAATACAATAAATCCAAGTTTTTCTAGTTGCATCATCAATAAAAGTAACATAATAACGAGAGCCACCGAGAGATGATACCTGAGCAGGTCCCCATACGTCTGTATGCACAAGCTCTAATTTTTCGTTCTTCTTTTCTTTCCCAACTCTGAGAAATCTGACTCTCTTCTGTTTTCCATAAATGTAGTTCTCACAGAAATCCAAATCAACATTCTTCAAACCTGGCAACAAATTCCTTGAGTGAAGAATCTTCATCCCTTTTTCACTCATGTGTCCGAGCCTATGATGCCATAATGCTGCATCTTCTCCTCTGGAAGTTAAAGTATTAACAGAGTTAGAAATACCATTGCATAAATACAATGTACCAACCTTTTCACCTTTTGCTATTACCAGGGCTCCTTTAGTGACCTTCCAAGCTTTACCTGTGAAAGTTGTCACACAACCTTCACTGCCTAACTGCCCTGTTGAAATCAGATTTTTCTTTAGATCTGGAACATGCCTTACCTCCTTTAGTAGCCATTGGTTTCCATTCTGCTGTTTTACAAGAACCTTACCCATTCCAACGATTTTACAGGGTTTATCATCACCTAGACGAACTTGTCCAAAATCTCCTTGAACATAGTCATGAAAGTATTTCTTATCAGGTGTGGCATGGAATGAAGCCCCTGAATCTACCACCCAGGAATCAGTAATATTTTTGAAAGAAAGAATCAAAGCATCTTGTAACACCTCACCTGTCACATTTGCTTCATGATTGTTTTCTTGCTGTGCATCTCCTTCTTTTCCCTTCCGAGATCTACAGTCTTTCTTTAGGTGTCCTTTCTTTCCACATTTCCAGCACACTATCCCCGATCTGGACTTGGATATGCCTTTCCTTGATTTACTGCGATATCCTGAGCTCTTTCCTCTTTCCATTTTTCTTCCTCTAGACTCTGCACTCAAAGCATTTCCCGATGTCTCACCAGAGCTTTTCCGTCGCATTTCCTCGCTAAGGATAGCACCGACAACATCATCAAACTTTAAAGTACTAGATCCAGAAACAGAGTTACTGATGGCCATTACCAAACCATTCCAGCTTTCTGGTAACGAGCATAAGAATAACAGAGCTCTAATTTCATCATCAAAGTTTACCCCTACAGAACTTAACTGACTTGTAACTGTATTAAAATCATTTAAATGGTCTGCAACAGATCCACCTTCCGACATCTTCATATTAAATAACCGTTTCATAAGAAATACCTTGTTCGAGTCCGAGGGTTTTTCATATAGTTTCGACAACGCCTCCATCAAACCTGCTGTCGTGGTTTCCTTCGAAATGTTGAAAGCGACTGACGCAGCAAGGCACAGCCGTATTGTTCCGAGTGCCTTTCTATCGAGAAGGTTCCATTCATCGTCTTTCATACCCGTCGTCATCTTTGTTTTTCCGCCCAATGGTAGGTATAGATCTTTCTGATACAGATAATCTTCCATCTGCATCTTCCACAGTGAGAAGTTTTGGCCGTTAAATTTCTCGACCCTAAACTTACCATCTTCCGCCATTGCTCCCACTCGAACCAGGAACCCTTCTTTCCTGCGAGTTTATCAGCCAAATAGACCTTCGACTCTAATACCAGTTGTTAGAAAATTATATATTACGGAGCAATGGAACACATAAAATATTGAAGAAATATAAACACAAAAAACACACAAAACAGGAAAGACACAGATATACGTGGTTCTCCTAGTTTGGGCTACGTCCACCCCGAACAGCCAGTCCTTCCTTTCTATTATCCAGCAAAATGAAGAGATACAACCTACATCAAAACCACTGTAATATCCTCTGTTTTCTCTCACAGTCTCACCTCTATGTTTCTCGCTCACCGAATACACATCTATATCACAGCCTCAAATACAATGCCCTCATATAAAGAGAGGGGTTGCCTTCTAGGGCAAAAAACCCTAAACTAAACATAAGTTCTACCGTCACATCATCCGCCTAATGAACGGCCCAGATTGACTAGAAATTACTATACTTTTACAAGGAAATTTTACAGTTGTTTTTAGCTTTTGGGGCGCTGCCCACAAAACCCCCCGCCAGGGGGGGGGGGGCCACGGCAGCGATTATTTTACGGGCGGCGTTGCTGCCCCATTTTGAACTGGGGTCCAATATGCCGGTACTATAGAAGATAATCAGGCTCCACACCCAACATCATTAAGAATTCACATTTTTCTAGACTAAGAGACATGTTCATTTCAATGCATTTGTGCAATACTTTTCTTAGGTTAGTCAATGCTTCTTGAAAATCATAGCCATAAGGTGTAAAATCATCCATATAAATTTCCACCACATCATGTATTAATTTAGCAAAAATACTCAGGATTTCTCTCTAGAAAGTGGCAGGAGCATTACATAGGCCAAAAGGAAGGACCCTATAGGCAAAAGTATCCCAAGGAAAGGTGAATGTGTTCTTATCTTGGTCTTCTGGGCAGATTTGGATTTGGTTGTGCCCACTGAATCCATCTAGGAAAGAAAAGAACTTCTTCCCTACCAGGCCATCTAGCACTTGGTCAATGAAGGGTAGGGGGGAATGATCCTTCTTTGTGGCTTTGTTCAACTCCCTGTAATCAACACGAATCCTCCACTTACCATTTTTCTTGGGAACTAACACTAAAGGAGAGATCAACTCACTATTAGAGATAGGGTAAATGAATCCTGCATCTAGCAGTTTTCGCAGTTCTTTTTTGACTATATCTTTAAGAGGTGGATTCATCCTCCTTTGTGGTTTCCAGACTAGATTGCAACCTTCTTTGATGTATATGTGGTGAGTACACACTGAGGGGTGTACTCCCTTCATTTCCTTGTAACTCCAAGCGACGGCTTCTAGGTTTTCACTCAACATGTTGCATAGCCTTTCCTCATTGAGAGTAGAAATAGATGGATTAATTTTCAAAGTTTTCTCTAGGCCAAATTCTATGGTTTTGACATGGAGTGGGTAGGAATTGACCAAGAATAAGTCAATTGGATGATTTTTTTGGGTTTCCCTTACTTCTTTTTCTAATTGTAACGAACTAGGAGTTGGACTTTGGAGCAGGTGTTCAATTAAGTCATCCTTATCTTGTTGTCGTCCTCCTATGGTTGCTTCCAAAGCATAAAGCTATGCTAAAGAAACCTTTTCTTCTTCCTCCTCCTCCAACCATAAACGTAAATCATGCTCTAGAGAAGGTTGAGCAGGAGGGTATAGAACTAACTCCTTGGACATATGCCCATTCTTGATGGTCATATGCCCAGCTCTACAGCTAATGTAAGCATCAGTGGTGGCCAACCATGGCCTCCCAAGGATGAGAGGGTAACGAGTAAGCTTAGCCTTAGGCTAGAGAACTACGAAATTTGCAAGGTACTCTTAGGAGTCAATGGAGACCATCACATCCTCCACAATTCTCTCAGGGGTGATTATGGAACAGTCTGCAAGTTGCAGAACTATTGTGGTCTTCCTCAATGCCCCTTGGAGGTTGAGCTTGAGCATGTTGTCCTTGGTCATCACATTAATGGTAGCCCCCAGATCAATCAAAGTGTTTGGGACAGTGGTGCCATTGATGTGCACATCTACTACAGGGCTTCCAGGGTCCAAATATTTTGGACATATTACTTGCCCCAACATTATGTCCGATAGCTACCTAATGACATTAATGGTAGGGGCATCCCTTTTTCCCCTTCCTGGATGCTTGAAGCCTTTCTCATTAATCAACTTATTGTAAATGGGAACATATTTTATTGCTTGAAGAAGGGGGATCTTTACACATAGACTTTTCAATTCTCCCAGAAGTTGAGTTTCTTCTGGGGCAGGCTAGAGTGGTTGGGCTAATCTCTCAGGAAAGGGTGGATTTACTTTAAGGTTTCTTTCCTCTATTTCTTCCTCAACCTCCCTATGTGGATAAGGAGGTTGGTTATCTGGGAGAACTCTCCCAGATTTGAGATTGATCTCCTGGATTTCTACAACATAAGCTAGGTATGATGTCTCTCCACTGTATGCTTGTTGAGCCTGCCTATTGTTTGGTTTCAGATTTGGCCGAGCAGGCATCCGAGGTTGCTTGGGTGGAGTAGAGTGTAGGAGTTGTGGTTGGGTAGGTGGTGGAGGCAATAGAGATGGAGCATTGTTGTATTGGGGCCTCCACCACTGGAGAGGGGTATTCCACTAAGGTTGTGGCGGAGCATAAGGTTGAAATGACTGGTTGGCTGGCTGGGAATGATACTGAGATGCATAGGACCAAGGAGGGGGTGTAGGCTAGGAAGGATGAGTAGGGGTCCCCAAGAAGGTATAGTTGTGGTTTGGTTGGGGTTTTAATACGCATGGGATGACCCTTGCATATCCTGCTAGTATGGTCTAGGCCCAGGGGGTATCCTTTGGTTGATTTAGCAAAGTTGCTCAATGACCCCTTCGCTCCTTGATATACAACTTTGAGTCTGGGTAAAGAAGGGCACTTGTCTATGGAGTTGTTTTCTTCACAGACCAAGCAAATCTCAATCCAGTTCAATGGAAATTCATTCCTAGGATGCCTCCTGGTGCATCTAGGACAAAGGTTATCCAAGGCTCTATCTGCTTCCTCTTGCTTCCTTTTGATGTTCATGATGTCCAATTACATGGCAAGGGTTTATAGCATCTCACTTTTGAAATCTTCCAGCATCTTTCCAATTTCACACTTGATGGATGAGTTGGAAGATGATGTATTGGCCATAGGTTGACTACTCCGACCCTTTTTCTTGGATGCCCTAGAATGGTTTCTAAAGACAATCTTTATATCCTCGTAGGGTAATTGGTAGATATCCCCTCTTGCTAACAAGTGTAAGGTATCCAGAAGATCTTCCCTTACTCCTCTAAGTAGGACCAACTTTAGTGACTCGAGGTCAAGTATGCATCTGGCCCTTTTGTAACTGAGCTGGAATATTTCTTCGTAGTCTTCTAAGGATTCATCCTAGCCTATGGTCATCCTAAAAATCTCTTCTTTAGTATCCTTTGACCTACAGTAGTCCCTATATTTTTTGTTGAAATCCTGCTGCATCTGAGCCCAAGTTGTGATGCTATCTCCAGGTAAACCCATGAACCAGTGCAATGCTGCATCCTTCAGGTTAGATGGAAATAGTTTTAACTTTTTCTCATCATTTGTATAGTCATAAGTTCATAATATAACAAGAAACTCAAATAGGAAAGTGTCAGGGTCCTATGTGCTCAGGCCATGGAAATGAGGTAGGGAAGAGGGGCTTATATTCTTCATCTTAGTGTCCCCATTTGTTTCCCTGATGGGGAAGGCACCCTCAACTCTCTCTCTATTCCCTCTGTCATTTCAGTTTTCAGCCATTTGTTCAGTAGGAATGGGTTCTTCTTCTTCTTCTTCCCCTATAGTTTCTTCAAATATGTCAGGTTGCTCACCTAAAGGTTCCTCCAGTTCACAGGCACCGACGAAGAGAGAAGGTTGGTTGTTGGATGCAGTGGGGGTATTTCGCAAGAATTTCCCTACTCCTATGAGGCATGAAAGGAAATGTTTTTGGGTTGGATTTTAAGAGATTTTTCTTAAGCTGGAAAGTACTTTGCAGAGATGAAATTCTTGATTGAATGAAAACTAATGACAGGAAGAAAAGTTACTTGCTGAATTGAAATGCTACTTGCAGAATGGAAAGTAAAGCAAATAATGACAAATGAAAGAAAGGAAGCTACTAGATTACTTTTGCAGAAATAAACTAATGGAAGAAAGTTGAAGACTAGAAATAGAAGGAAATAAAGCAGACTAGAAGTAGAAGAAAAGAGAGCAGTACTCACATTCTACTCAGACACCTCCCCGGCAATGGCACCAAAAAGTGGTGAGTGCTAGTATTATAGCAAGGATGCTACAAATCCTGGGCTACCAGCTTTACTTATCAACCCGGGGTTTGTACAAACTTGGAGGTGACAATGCTATATGTACAAGGAGAAGTGAAGGTCCTTCCTGTTGTCACTTGTTCATCTGGCAAGAAACCCAGGGGTTCCAAGCCAGACTTCTATAGAGTCAAAAGAAGCTTGATTCTTTGATGGAAGAAGAGAAAATCTATTCTAAGAGAGCTACTCTACTGCAGTAATGAAGAAAACAACATGTAATGCTAAATCACACCATATCCTAATTAACCATTTAAATAGCTATGCTAAGCAAAATTGCTAAATCAACACTAACCTAATGCTGCTATCTAAGTTATAGAAGTGAAGAGCATCAAACCAAACTAATGTCTAAGCAAGGAAACTAGACTAAATCTGTTTTCGCGTTTTTTATTTTTTTTGGTAAAATCAAGAATGCAAGGAGTCAAGTGGAAGGGCAAGCGAAGATCAAAATCAATGAAAGGAGGATATAATGAAGCAACAGTGCATGGGAACCATTGGATCAATTAGATCAACGAATAGTATAAACGGAAGACAAGCGACGAAGATCGTATCGCATGGGATTAAGTGGATAGAGGGATGAACATGATTAACGGGAGATGAATGGCAGAGATCTTAAGTGAATACATGGATGGATCGATCAACGAAAAAGATTAACAGGAGATGAATGGCGGAGATCTTATCGGGCGATGAAGTGAATAAATAGATGGATCACATCAAGTCACGTGGCGACACAAGGGTACAAAACGTGCGGAATGATGCAGCGGGTTTCGTAGCTGGTAAGCAATTTCTCACGTGCCCTCAAAGCTGTAAGTTGTATTTCTAAATTTTGCGTGATTAGCCTAAGTGAGTGACATGTAGCGTGAGAAAACCACTTTTCTCACATGCTCTCGAATGGATATCGGCCGTGCAAGAATTTTCTTGAGATTGTGTGATAACCATTGGATCATGTGGGTTTGATCAATGGTGGAGATCGGCCAAGCTAGTTGGCGATCGGGTGATGCAATAGTCGTTGGATCGGGGCATGACAGATTGATAGTTGAAGAATTCACGATACCCATTGGATCAAGCTAGATATATCGACAGTGGAGATCTGGAGCACTTAAACTCAAGTATTGAAATGAATCAGATGATGATTGGTTAGGTTTGTCGTGGATCAGATGGTAAGGAAGTCTACGCGTATAATCTGATCAAGATGTGTTTTATTAGCTTCCGCTTAATCATTTCATGCTGAAGGAAATGAGCATATGATAAAAAAGTGATGGAAAAGGACAAAAATGAAATGAAGCTCGTACTGAATCAAGACAGCAAACTTCATGCAAGAACTCTTGGCTAACCTGCTAATTGAAAGAAGGCACAAATGGAAGCAAACTAAAACACAACTAATCTAAGCTACACTACTGTAATGGAAATGCAACTACTTAAGAAAATGAACGATTAAACCATGAACCTACACTAGCATAAATGTACAATAAAGAGGAGCCTTAGCTACTAGGGTTGGGCCCCAACCCAAGAGCTTCATCCCTATGATTTAACTCAGTGTTGGCTCAAAACAAAACTCATTCTTATTATCAAAACAATGGATTACATCAAAACTGTCACAAATCTTGCACCTTGAAAATACAATAGACTTTTACTATCAAAAATCTAAATCCTACTGATGTCCTAGGCCTCTCTACTTATACATCTGAAGTCTCCAATGACTTCCTTAAAATTTGGGAGACTCAGCTCCCAAACTCGAGATAAACTGGTGCTTTTACTTCCACTTGCTCGGTTTCCTTCTAGTCCTCATGATTTGGTTGTTTGTACTTCAGGTTTATGGAGGAATATTTGAAAGGAGGGGTAGTAAATGAGGAGGCTTTCCCTCCTATAATTCCTCTCCCTTGTCTCATTCGACTTTTTACCAAGGTCTTTTCTAAAATTCCTTACTTTTATCCTTTAATCTTGCATTAAATGCACATTAGACCAGAAAGCAAAATATCCAAATCTAACTCATCTCATAAACAAAATATGATCAAAAGTATGCAATAAGTTGTGAGAATAGTTGGCTTAACTAAGCTAGGAGGTGAATTAAGGCCCATATAGTTAACCAATGATGAGGCTCATCACCAATCAGCTTGAGTGACCTCTATATTCCAATCAAATTCAGATTTCCATTGTCACCATTCTTGTAGAGCCTGGTCCTCAATCCCGTAATCAACTATACAACACTAAGAATGAGGAAGATGCGAGAGGTAAAGATCCTGTATAGAGGCTTCTTGAGTCATGTGGAGTAAATTTTGCCACAATTCCTCGCAATAGTTTGTTGTTTTTCTGTTGGGTCCCTATAATACTAGTGATTACACCATTACTATTGTAGTTATACCACTTATTTATATTGTTGTGCCCCCATTGCCCCCATATTGTTATTAATGTGCCCATAGAATCCCTCCATTGTTATTTTTGTGGCTTTATATTATTATTGTTAGGTCGGCTGGATTATATTGTGACTCCATAGACTCCTATATATAGAAATGAGGTTTTGTCATTTGAATCATCGAAGAATTGTTCATTTATGTAATGTAAAGGAGGTTGCCCCCTCGAAGAGGCTGAATTCTAAGACGTTGATCTATCTTTTCTATCTTTTCTTGAGCTCGTTTCATAACATTTGGTATCAGAGCTTTGTATTCTAGGGTTTCGCTGCTCCAAACAAGTCATCATGGAATTTTTGCTATAACTTTGTTTCTGTGACGTTTCCAAAGTCGTAAAAAAAACCAATTTTGGAAGAAATCGCGCTGAACCTTCGGTCCGAATTTCAGAGCTTTTCGCGTGATATTTGCGGAGATATGATCTCAGGAAGTTGGTCTTTTTGCAGACTCCTGAATTACACTCAAAACAGGTGACCTGGGGAAAATCGTCATAACTTTCTTTCTGTGCATCGGATTGAAATTTCGTAAGAAGGTAAAGAAAGAGGACGAACTGTAGTTTTCTTTTGTATATTTTTCAGAGTCGAATATTGAAACAGTGACACGTGGCACTTCATACAAGTTCGCTCTACTGAACTAGTCCATAATCCGGTCACTGCGGGAGATTGTGCATAACTCTTTCTTGGAGAATCCAATTTGGATTAGACTAGTGGCACCGGAAAGAGGACATAGAAGGCTACTACAGGTCACAATTTCAGAACTGTATGATTCGAAATTACAGAGATACATCAGATTCAATATCAGGCTTCTACAAAGTAAAAAAAAGGTTTGTAGTTTTTATTTTTTATTTTTGCATAAGCTTGGTTTGAAGGAATTCAAAGGGCATAGTAAAGCATTATTATTAGTAACTGATGCCCCGAGGAAAGAAAATGCAAACACCTAGTAAGGAACCTGAAAACTCTAGCATGACTCATGAAGAAGAGGAAGAAATGCTACATGATATATCAAAATTACAAGAACAAGTGCAACAAATGTCACGCTCACAAAAGCTAACAGATGCTAAGATAAATGGCGTGGAATCTAAGATAAAGGGCATGGAAGCTAAGATGGATGATCTGAAGACAGATTTGAGGATAGGTTTGAAGAAAGATTTGACAAATTTTCTACAAGAAATACTTACTAATGGTGAAAAGGTTGTAAAGGAAACTCATGATGTGAACAAAAGAAATGTTAATCATGATTCCATAGACTCTAATGTTGGATCGAAGACCCACCATATTCCAAAAATCAATATGAGGAAGTTTGATGGCAAGGATCCCGCCACATGGATATTACAGATGGAGTAGTTCTTCGATCTCAATAATGTGCAAAACACACAAAAGGTACGTATGGAAACTTTATATTTGGAACCAAATCAATTTGTATGGTATCAATGGCTTTTCTCTCGTAAACAATTTATCACTTGGGAAATTTTTACGGAAGAATTGATAGCACATTATGAGGATACAAAAAGCAACACTTTTTTTAGCCAATTGATAAGTCTCAAACAAAAGGGTTCAATAATGGAGCACATTGAGGAGTTCCAAAAATTGAACATAAGGGTAAAAGATATTCCAGAGTAGCATAGGATTGATGTGTTCATAGGGTCTTTAAAGGATAATATCCAACATGATGTTCGACTTTGGGAACCTGATTCATTAGACAAGGCATTCAGGTTAGCAAGAAAAATGGAAAGAAAAATTATGGCAACCTGGAAGCATACCACTCACAACTATAAAGACGGAAGTGCAGTTGCCCCTAGTCTTCCACAACCTATAAGGTTGACACCACAACAATTGGAAGAAAAAAGAGCAAAAGGGTTTTGTTATAGTTGTGATAGCAAATACACTAAAGGTCATAAGTGTGCTGAGAAGAAATTATTCTACATAGATTGTGAAGAGGAAGAAGAAAAGGAGCAAGAAAGGTCAAAAGAACAGGATATGCTCTAGGAACAAAGACTAGATGAAGAACAAATAATCCGACCATACCTTGTAATGCATTGGCGGGAATTACCACTCCTCAAACCATCAAGATAGAAGGACAAATTAAGAAGAAAAAGGTGATAGTATTGATTGATTCAGGAAGCACCCACAATTTTATTCATTGTAGGGTAGCAAAAGAATTGAATTTCTTCCTATATCCAACACCAGAGTGTCAAGTGATGATTGCAAATGGAGGAACAATAAATTGCTCTCGAAAGTGCCATAATATCAAGCTATCCATGGGAGAATATGTATTGACTAGCCCAATGCTTTCCATTCCAATGGGAGGTGCTGATGTTGTACTAGGAGTCCAATGGCTACAATCCTTGGGTACAATAGCTTTTAATTTTCAAGAAATTTTCATCAAATTTTCTGTGGAAGGAAAGGAAGTTGAATTAAGGGGTATTGCAGGGAAACTAGGAAAGATAATCAGCTCTAATGGTATGACAAAGCTTCTAAAAAAGGAGCAAAGGGGTGTTATTTAACAATTATGTTCGCTAGATGTTTCCACATTAGAATCATCTATTTCTCCAAATCTCCAAAAAGTCCTGGACAATCATTCCAAGGTATTTGAGACTCCCAAAGGTCTCCCACCTATGTGTGATCATGATCATGCTATTCATCTGATTCCAGGAAGTGTTCCTCCAAACATCAGGCCGTACAGATATCCCTATGTCCAAAAAAGTGAAATTGAACGTATGGTTGCAGAAATGCTAGAGGCTGGTATAATTCAACTGAGTCAAAGTTCTTTCTCTGCTCCAGTAGTATTGGTGCACAAGAAGGATGGATCATGGCGCATGTGTCCGGATTATAGGGAGCTCAACAAGCTCACTATTAAAGATAAGTTCCCCATTCCTGTCATTGATGAATTACTGGATGAATTGCATGGATCAATTTACTTCACCAAGTTGGATCTTCGTTCAGGATATCATCAAATCAGAATGAAGATTGAAGACATTCCGAAAACGGCATTTAGAACTCATGAGGGTCATTATGAATTTTTGGTCATGCCTTTTGGCCTTACCAATGCACCTTCAACATTTCAAGGTTTGATGAATTCAATTTTCAAACCATTCCTTAGAAAATTTGTTTTAGTATTTTTTGATGATATACTTATCTACAACAAGTCTTGGAAGGATCATGTTGAACATGTTGACAGGGTGCTACAACTATTGGAGGAGAAACAATTATATGCCAAAAGATCCAAATGTTTCTTTGGAGTCCAGGAGGTGGAATATTTGGGTCATATTGTATCTCATGAAGGAGTTAAGGTAGACCCTAGCAAAATTAAAGCCATTAAGGAATGGAAAATCCCTACATCCATAAAGCATTTGCGCGGATTTCTTGGGTTGACAGGGTATTATCGCAAGTTTGTTAAGAATTATGGGAGAATAGTAGCACCTCTAACGACATTATTGAAGAAAGATGCATTTTCATGGACTCCAGAAGCAACAAAGGCCTTTGAACATTTTAAAGAGGCAATGTGCCAAGCACCGGTCTTAGCTACACCGGACTTCAAAAAAGCCTTTATTATGGAATGTGATGCTTTAGGAAATGGAGTTGGTGCTGTTCTAATGCAAGATGAAAGATACATTTCTTTTGAAAGTCGTCCAATCAAGGGAAAGTTTCTAAGAAAAGCTATTTATGAGAAGGAAATGTTGGCAATACTCCATGCACTTAAGAAATGGCGACCCTACCTAATGGGAAGACACTTCAAGGTAAAAACGGATCATGATAGCCTTAAATACTTTTTAGAACAAAGATTATCCTCTGAAGAGCAACAAAAGTGGGTCACAAAGATGTTGGGTTATGACTTTGAAATCATCTACAAAAAAGGGAAGCAAAATGTGGTGGCAGATGCACTCTCAAGAAAGGATGAGGATGTGGAAGCATTGTTGTGCGCTATTTCTATCATCCAACCAGATTGGATAAATGAAGCAAGGGAGGAATGGAAGAATGACGAAGAAGTGTGGGCACTTATTCGAAAGCTACAACAAGATTCCAGTACGTCTGATACATTTAGCTGGAAAAATGATTCGTTATGGTACAAAGATCGCTTATACCTCTGTAAGAATTCCCAGCTAAAACAAAATATTCTTATGGAATTGCACACTTCTCCCTTAGGAGGGCACTTGGGATTTTTAAAAACTTACCACAGGGTTAAGAAGGAATTTTTTTGGGATGGCCTTAAATCAGATATTCAAAAGTTTGTGGCAAAATGTTTGGTTTGCCAGCAAAATAAAGTTGAAACAATTAAGACACCGGATCTATTACAACCTTTATCCATTCCAAGCCAACGTTGGGAGGAGGTATCAATGGATTTTATCACAGGTTTACCCAAGTCTGAGGGAAAGAGTGTCATCATGGTGGTAGTTGACAGACTTACCAAGTATGCACACTTTTGTGCATTATCACATCCATTTAAAGCCAGTACAGTTTCTACTGCATTTATGGAAACAATTCAAAAGCTACATGGAAACCCAAAGATTATTGTAAGTGACAGAGATCCCATTTTCACTGGAAATTTTTGGACACAATTATTTTCTTGTCTTGGTACTCAGTTAGCTCATAGCTCATCTTATCATCCTCAATCTGATGGGAAAACTGAGATAGTAAACAAATGTTTGGAAGGATATCTTCGTTGCTTTGTATCTGATAAACAGACACAATGGGTCAAATGGTTGCCTCTTGCTGAATGGTGGTATAACACTTCCTTTCATACAGCAACAAAAATGACCCCATTTATGGCACTTTATGGGTATCAACCACCATCCATCACATCATATTTAAGAGAAAATTCTAAGGTTTAGGCAGTGGAACATCACATCAAACATCAACAACAAGTCCTCCAACTCTTAAAGGATAACCTCGTGTTGGCACATAATAGAATGAAACAACAGGCAGATCAACATTGCAGTGAAAGAAGTTTTGATGTAGGTGATTGGGTATTCCTACGGCTACAACCATATAAGCAAATGTCCCTCAAGCAAGCTAAGAAGGATAATAAATTATCACCAAAGTATTATGGTCCGTACAAGGTGTTGCAAAAGATTGGTACTATGGCATACAAATTGGAGCTTCCTCCAGCTTCTCGATTGCACCCAGTTTTCCATGTTTCATGCTTAAAGAAGGTTATAGGCGACAAGCTCCTAGTTCAAACAATATTGCTAGAACTTGATGAGGAAGGAAAAATTATATTGGAACCAGAAGCAGTTATAGAAACAAGAACTCGACAGCTACGAAATCGATCAATTTCAGAGTACCTTATCAAGTGGAAGAACTTATCCGTTGAAGATTCCACATGAGAGGATGAGAATTTTATGCAGAAGTATCCATAACTACTCAAGCGTTGAGGACAACACTTTTTTGAAGGAGAGGGGCATGTTGGGTCCCTATAATACTAGTGATTACACCATTACTATTGTAGTTATACCCCTTATTTATATTGTTGTGCCCCCATTGCCCCCATATTGTTATTAATGTGCCCATAGAATCCCTCTATTGTTATTTTTGTGGATTTATATTATTATTGTTAGGTCGGCTGGATTATATTGTGAATCCATAGACTCCTATATATAGAAAGGAGGTTTTGTCATTTGAATCATCCAAGAATTGTTCATTTATGTAATGTAAAGGAGGTTGCCCCCTCGAAGAGGTTGAATTCTAAGGCGTTGATCTATCTTTTCTATCTTTTCTTGAGCTGGTTTCATAACATTTTCCATTTTTTATTTCCTAGAATAAATGGTCTCTAACGAAGTGGTTATTCTAGTTAGCCAAGCTCCAAATGGCAGAGCCTTCTGGGTAGGAGGGATCTCTTAGTAGCATACTCTGCGTTCTTATTTGACCATACTCTTGTGTCCAAAGTTGTTTCCATTGCTTTGTTCTACCCTGTATCCAATGTGATGATAGCTCCACCCCCAGTGTCATGTTAATATCTCTAGGATCTCTCAAACCAAGACCCCATCGGTCCTTGGGAAGACAATGTTTTTCCCAACCAATAAGGGGCCATTTCTGTTTAGGGTTTTCACCTTACCATAGAAACTTCCTGAAGATAGAGACCGTTTCTCGGTATATTCCCTTGGGGATAGGGAGAATAGAGAGTTGATAAATAGGGATCACTTGCAAGACCAAATTTAAGAGTGTAGCTCAACTAGCCAGATTCATAATTCTACAGGTCCAATTTGACAGTTTTTTCATTATTTTGGCGCATAACTCCTTCCAATGGCTAATACAAATAGGATTTACCAAAAATGGAATGCCCAAATAATGGCCCCAATAGGAAATCCTAGAATACGGGCCGAAACACTTGGATGGACCGAGGAGTATTGAAAAATAGACATTAGACTTTTCCTTGTCCATAAGTATAATTGAAGTAGCTTGGAATTCTACTATGATTCCATGATACATTAAGGCTTCTTGAACTGTCGACACCACATATAGTAAGTTATCATCCAGAAATTGTTGGTGGGTCATTGAGATGTTAGTGCATAGGATTTGGATGCCCTTCAGATCATTCTACAATTTTTCCGCCTTAATAGCATGACTGAAGCCCTCTGCTAAAATAAATAGAAAATGAGAGATATGATCTCCTTGCCTGCATCCTCAAGAGGATCAGAAGGTAGGAGAAGGAGCCTCGTTAACCAAGATAGAGAAGAAGGAGGTAGAGATCGTTGAGTAAATACAACGCAACCATTCATATTCAAAGCCAAAATCTCACATCACTGAGATTAGGTAAGACCAACTAAGCTGATCGTAGGTCTTTAAGAGGTCCAATTTAAGTCACATTACCCTTTTCTTTCAACTCATGAGAGAATGAATGACTTCATGAGCGAAAACTATTCCATCCAGAATTCGTCGCACCTTGACAAACCCAGATTGCTCTTGGTTGATGACGTAGTGAAGGATGGGCTTCAATCTTTGGACCAGAATAAAGGAAATGATTTTATATATCACATTGAAAAGGGTGATCAGTCTAAACCCACCTGGGGTATTTGCCTCATTGGTCTTAGGGATAAGGGTGAAGAACGTAGCATTGATACCTAACTAAATTTGACGCCTTTGGTGAGACTCTTCCATAAGATATACAATCTTAGAGCTGAGGAAACGAAAACATTCTTTGAGCAATTTAGAAGTTAAGTTGTTTGGATCAGGAGCCTTATTAGAGGGCATTTCCTTCATCACTGCTTCCATCTCTTCATATGATACATGTTGCATAAAGCCCCATTCTAATCCTCAATCACAAGCCAAGTAATATGACAGGTGATTCTCTCTATTTTTGTGCTTGTTATGTCTCTAGACTCTACCTACATTCCTTGTTTCTAGTATAACATTTCTGGATCAGTCGGTTTTGGTGCTTATCCTTCTGTTTATAGGACCTCATATTTTGTCTTGCTGAATAGGGGAAAAAGTTGAGATCAAGAAACCTCAATGCATTATTGTCAGAAGAATCAATAGGGTTATGTGTTGAAGATATTTTCAATTATCTATTGAAATCAATGATGTTGTTAGGCCCTGTGATCCAACAAATTACATACTAAATTTTCTTTTAAAACAGGCGCAACTTTTGCTTATTTCTGTGAGATGGATGTCTAGTTGTATAATATCAACAAAAAATAGGATACAAACTTGGACACTTTATGCAAAAGAGATCAAAACATTGATCACAAGCTTAAGATCATTGATGGATATCAAGTCATCTATTCCATATGGATTTGAAACAATGCTTAGATGTCTCCTCGAAGTGCTTCTAACATTATTAGAGCTTATTCCTTCTCAACATAAAAAGTACCATGAAAATGGAGAATCAACTATAGATAGGAAGAATCTAGAGATGTCCTTTCTGATGTTTCTCTTATGAGGTTGGGATTTCTACATGTTCTTTGTAGTTGTGTTGAAAAAAACAATGTTACAAACCTATCTTTAGTTGTAATTGATATTCTCTTAAACGTTTTCCTGGCATCTAATACCTAGATGCTTGTTTTTCAAAAGAATTTTCTTACACAATGTGTAATTAGTTGGCTTCAACATGATAGTTGGAGAGATTCACTCCTGTAATCTTGAATTTTTGTTTATCTCTCGCATGTGTTAGAGGAGGTTTTGAGATGCTGCAGTCTGCTAGGATTTTTTCAAGCTTGTCAACATTTAGTCACTTCCTATGGGATGAACTTTCATTAGGCTCTAGAGACAGAGAGGGTCCATTCTCTGTGTTGCATAAAGATAGACAATGTGATGGGATATGGGGTATAGGGCTAACAGTTGTAGCAATGATGGTGAATTATCTTGATGGAAATGCTACTGGTGATTCAATTACTCATGGAAGTTAGAATGTAACAATGACTATCTTTTTAATTTTAAGAAACATCTTAATTTTTTTTTTGAGGCATGTGGACACAAATATTTTGGATACAACACATTCTTTTGTGAGTACTTTGAGGAAGTCAAATTTGCAGAGAAATATGATTATTGTGAAAGAAGCAATGCCCGAACCCTGCACATAGTTGGATATTTTATCCATTTGTTAGAATTTTACTTGGTGTTAAACCAATATGTATAACTCCGCTGCATGCGAGATGATTTCTATTAATGCGAAATCGAATTTATATAGACTAAGTGACTCTTCAGTTCATTTTTCCTCAAAATGATCGAAATTGGACCTCTATTTAGCATAAATTCCTTGCACCCATACCCATCTGTGATACCCTATGCATACCCATTTAAAAACACAACATCAGGGTATTCAATGTAGCTAAATGGGTGTTCAAATATGGTTAAACATCTCGTAAACTAGATTACTTTCATTACCAAAACACTTGGATATTCTCATGATGCAAGGAATCCTTCAACTACTGTCTATTCCAATGTATACCATTTTCTGGGAGGGAAGTTCACCTCAAGATTATCCCATTGTGCAATATTAAACTACCTCTCTAGCGATGTTCATTTTCTTTCAATGCATTTTCACTCACCATGATGTACGATGCCACATCCTCTATAGTATTTGTACCTTGCATATCATCGATCCTTCCAACTCTGCCTTCCTTTGAGGGGAAATCTTAACATTAATGTCCCTGCCCTTGCCTCGACATCTGGAACCGATCACATCAATTTCATCTCCCTCACATGCATTAGAAAGTTCCTTATTGTCATGTAAGCATGGCTGGTCTTGGCCATGACATATGGATGAAGGTTGTAACCATTTTGACATCTGCATATGTTCTTTCTCCTCATTTTCCTCTATTCATGCCTCTATGTACTTAGTAGTAGTCTCTAAAGCCTCAAAAGAGATGGATCAGTCTATTGAGGTCTAGAGTGATCTACTTTGATGTGTCTTCTACTCAGATATCTATAAGACAAAAGTCAATGAAACATCAATATGTTATTTCAACATTGTCCAGACACATTTTGTTATTTTCACTGATAGATTCGTTGAATTTCATATGGTTCTTAGAGTTGTGTGGAAGGTTGGTTGGTTTACATTCTTATTCAAGAGAGAAGAGGTATTGTTTCCATCTATGGAGTGACCAACAAATGATTTTATTGATGTGAGGTTTAATGGCCCCCGGGGCCAAAAACTTGCCATATTACCTCAAAGAGGACAAAACCATATTGAAAATTTTAATTATACATGTTCAAAATCCTGCATATCGAAAGAATAAAAGCTTTACTACATGGTTTCTAGAAGATCAAAGGATTATCCAGCTCAATTAAAACCAGTTGCTTCTAAACCTCAAGAGTATCAATGACAGAATAGTGAGATTGGAGATAAAAATGGTGGAGTTATGATTATGTGAATATTTATACGACTAGAGAGCCTCCTTCATCTCTTCTACTTTTCTCCTTACTTAAAATAAAGTAAAAGAGTAGGTTATTTTGTTACCTCCTTTTAGAGGACATTGAAATAGTTTAGAAAATTGTACATCTTGAAATCATTACAATTATAAATTGTGTTGACCAACTATCCAAAAGATGAAATATAACTAGGAATTTGACTAATCATGCAATAACTTATATGGATGACATCTCCTCTTCAATAAAACGAGTCAGGACCATTGGGAGGATCATGAGCCTCATAAATGGGTAATTATATGGGCTCATTTTACCTCGTAACCTAGTCAAACCAACCATTCTCTTAGCTTATTACATGATTTTCTGATTATATTTATGGTTATAGAGTGAGTTGAGTTAGTTATTGTGCCATGTGGTCTAACATGTATTTAATGCAGATTATCGATGAGTTTTGAAGTCAATGTCAAGGACCCAATGGACAAATGGCAGCAATAACTTGAAGTGGAGAAAGGATAGAACTTATAGGATGTAATACCCCTCATTTATTACTCCTCACTTTTAATTCCCCTTCATTTAGCTCGGAGTACAAGTAGCCAAATCATGCACTAGAAGGTAGCCAAGCAAGTGGAGGATGACTAATGATTATCTCAAGTTTTGGGAGCCAAGCCTCCCTGATTTTAAGGAAGCTGTTGGTAGCTTCATTTGTATAAGTAGAGAGGCCTAGGGCCTCACTAGGGTCAGATTTTTGTTGGATTTTTTCCTATGTAAACTTTGCTTAGGTTTCAAGCTTATTATTTTGTGATAGCTTCATGTAATCTTGTTATTGTTTTGAAAATAAAGATGAAATCCTTTCTGAGCTAGAACTGAGTTACCTCAGAGGGATGAAGCTCTTGGGTTAGGCCCCAATCCAAGTAGCCAAGCTCCTCTTTACTTGTATCTGTATGGTTTGCTTCAGTTTGTAGATTATTTGCTTTTAGACATATTTCTTTTGTGGGTAAGAATAGGTTGCTTTTGATGATTTAGTAGTTTGCTTCCATTTGTGCTTTCTGTAGTAGGTTGAATAGTGATCAAAAAATATTCAAAAGGATAGCAAGAGTGCCTTGGCATCTCTTCCTCCCTCTGAGACCATGATTTGAGGCAAAGACTCTCTTGTTTCCCCAAAAACACAGATTTTCCTCCTTCATAGGACATCTATTGTTTGCAGCTTTTTAGAAAGTTAATAGTCTAGTTTTGCTTCGCTTTAGATCTTGTTCATCATGCTCACTTCCTGATTTGCAATAGTCTTCTTTCATTCTTTTCTCTCCCATATTATTTATTAGCAGTTCCTTTCATAGATCATAGTTTAGACCCTTTTTATGCAAAACTGTATTTTTCCTAAACGCATTCATTTCACTTGTTGCTTGATTTCCTTGGTTGAATGTTAGATTCTATGTAGCAGATCTCTTCCAGCAGTAGTCCAGCTTATCATCAATCACACCGTCCATCTAATCCATGCCCTATTGGTCTCCTAGGACTTCTTCCTCTCTCCTTGAGAAAATCCAATCATCTTTCTCTCTCCTAGTGGTTCATGGTAGAACATAGGCACCCTAATACCTCATTCCAAACTTCATCCGGCTTTTTCACCCACTCTCGCACCCTCAAAATAGTGAAAACTGCTCTCGGCCTCCTCCTGTAGGCCTCCTGTAGGATGTTGTTTGTCCTCCTATAGATTTTCCTGTAGGCTTTCTTTTGAAGACTGAGTGTGGGAAAAGCCTCCAGAAGGCCACCTGAGACCTCCTAGGACCCATCCACACCATCCTACATCCTCTCAAGTACCAAAACCGCCCTCTAATGCCACCTACTCGCTACCACATTCACACACAATAAATTACAAGCATGTCAATTTCAAATAAAAATACAAGATGTTCTTTGCTTATTTAGTTCCAGAAATAGCATAGTTAGATGTTGTTCACTTCCTTGAGTAGGTAATGGCATTCCTTTCATGGTTTTCATAGTGCTTTCTACAAAATTAGAATTAGTTGGTTAATTAGGGTTTACTAGGTTTGCTTTACATTTCAGTGTTTCTCCTTTCTGCAGTTAGAATAACATCTGTAGAGTAATCTTCCCTTCCTTTCATCACAAATAGAGCTTCTTCTGGAATCCATAGAAGTTGGCTTGAGCTCCTAGAGATCTCGTGCCGGTTGACCAAGTGACAACCTGCAGTGAGAACTAGTACTTGTGCATACAGCACCGACGCTTCCAAGTTTGTTACGAACTGCCAGGTTGATAAGAGTAAAGTAGGCAGCCCAGGAGTTGCATCATTATTGTTGCAATACTGGTGCTCACCACCTTTTTGGTGTCATTGCCGTGGAAGCATCAGAATATTCTGTGATTACTGCTTTCTTCCATTTCATATTGCAAGCTTCTGCTAGACTAGTCATTTCATTTCTTTCAAGTTCTGCATTTTTTTGCTTTCCTTTTCAATTTTAAAAATTTCATTTCAACAAGTTCATTTCAGCTAGTGACAATTTGTTTTGTTCAATAAATTTCAGTTTCTGTAGGTACCATCAATGTGGGGAAAATAAAAAAAAACCAAAAAGATTTCCTTTCATGCCTCATAGGAATAGAGATAACTTAGGAAAATTCTTGCCCAACACCCCCATTGTTTCACACAGCCAACCTTCTCTCTTCTCCGGTGACTGCGATCAAGATGAACCCTTAAGTGAATAGCTAGACATATTTGAAGCACCTATAGGGGAAGAAGAAGAAAAAACATTTCGTTGGAGCCAATGGTTGAAAACAGAAATGCTAGGGTGAATGGAGAGAGAATAGAGGGTACCTTTCCCATTCGACAGACTAATGGGGACACCAAAATGAAGAATATAAGCCCTTCCACCCTACCTCATTTCCATGGTCTGACTACAGAAGATCTTGACACCTTATTTTTTTAGTTTGTTGTCATATGTCGAACTTATGACTATGCAAAATATGAGCAAAAGTTGAAATTGTTCCCTTCTACTCTCAAGGATGAAGCACTACGCTGGTTCATGGGATTACCTGGAAATAGAATCATAACTTGGGCTCAGATGCAGCAGGCCTTTAACAACAAGTATCAAGACTATTGTAGGTAAAAATATACTAAAGAAGAAATCTTTCGAATGATATAGGAAGTGATGAGTCCCTGGAAGACTATGAAGAGAGGTTCCAACTCAGTTACAAAAGGGCCAGGTGTACACTTGACCCCGAGTCTCTGAAGTTGGTCCTGCTCAGGGGAATCCGAGAAGATCTCTAGACACCCTCCATCTACTCACTGGGGGAGACATCTACCAAATACCCTATGAGGACATAAATACTGTTTTTAGAAACCATTCTAGGGCAGCCAGAAAGAAAGGTAGGGGGAATCAACCCATAGCCAGTACCTCTTCCTCCAACTCATCCATTAAAGGAGAAATTGGAAACATGCTAGAAGACTTCAAGAGGGAGATGCTATAGATTCTTGCCATGCAAATGGACACCTTACATATCAAAAGAAAACAAGAGGAAGCAAAGAGGGCTTTGACCATTTTTTGCCTTAGATGCACGAGGAGGCATCCTAGGAATGAATGCCCATTGAACTCTATAGAGGTTTGCCCAGACTTAAAGCAATATATCAAGGGGCTGAGGGAGTCACTGAACAACTCTATTACATAAACCAAAGAAGGCCGCATGGACCTAGATCATACCATCAGGCGATGCAAGGGACATCTTAAGAATACTACAACCCTAACCAAGTGCCCTCCATACCTTCTTGGGGTCCCCCTACTCATCCTTCCGCATTCACACTACCTCCTTGGTCCTTCACATCTCAATATCATGCCCAACCAGCCACTCATTCATTTCAATCCTATGCTCAGCGACAACTTTAGTGGAATGCATCTCATCAGGGGTGGAGGTCCCAATACAACTCTCTTCCCGCTCTTATGCCTCCACCACCTACCCAACCACAACCATTGCCTTCTACTCCACCAAGGCAACCCCAAATGCCTACCCAACCAAATCTGAACCCGAACAACAGAAAGGCTCAACAAGTGTATAGTGGGGAACCATCATGCCCAACTTATGCTGTGGAGATTCAAGAAATCAACTTACGATTTAGGAAATATTTCCCAGATAGCTAGCCTCCACCCAGAGAGGTTGAGGAAGATAAAGAGGAAAGTGAACCTAAAGCAAATCCACCCTTTTCTAAGAGACTATCTGTGACAGTCCAGCCTACCATAGAAGAGACTAAACTCTTGGGAGAATTGAAACATTTATGTGTAAAGATACCACTTCTCCAAGCCATAAAAGATGTGCTTATCTACAATAGGTTGATCAAAGAGAAGTGCTTTAGGCATCGAGGAAGGCGCAAGAGAGATGCCCCAACCATCAATGTCATAGGACAACTCTCGGACCTGATGTTGGGGCAGGTAATCTGTCCAAAATATTTGGACCCTGGAAGCCTAGTAGTTGATTTCCACATCAATGGCATAATGATCCCACATACCTTTATTGTTCTGGGAGCTACCATTAATGTGATGACAAAGGATACAATGCTAAAACTCAACCTCCAGGGCTCCTTGAGGAAGACTACGACAGTGCTACAGCTAGCAGACCGCTCCACAATGACCTCTAAGGGGATTGTGGAAGATGTGCTAGTCTCCATTGATTCTTGGGAGTACCCTACTGACCTCTTAGTTCTCCAGCCAAAGGCAAAGCTCACATGGTATCCTCTCATTCTAGGAAGACCCTGGTTGGCTACAGCTGATGCCTACATTAGTTGTCAAGCTAGGAACATGACCATAAAGAATGAGCACTTGTCCAAGTAGTTAATCCTATATCCTCCTACCCAACCCTTTGTAGAACATGATCTACCTCTCTGGTTGGAGGAGGAAGATGAGGATGAAGTTTATTCTGCACCACTTTGTATATTAGAAATCGCCATGGGGGGAAAACCGCAAGATGAGGATGATATGATCGAAAATTTGATTCAGAATGCACTTCCCAGTGTATCACCATTAGAAGACATAGTAAGAGAAACCAAAAAAAACCCCTCAACTAATCTCTGTGTGGCCTATCCTACTTCTCCCTGTGTCAAAAATATATAGTTCAACCTAGAAAGAACATTGAAGACCAATCCATCCTTATCTACTTCCCAGGAGAAGGAGCTATGCAACCTTCTGAGAAAACATCTAGATGCCTTCGCCTAGAGTTATAAGGAAATGAAGGGAGTGCACCTTTCAGTATGTACTCATCATATATACATCAAGGAAGATTGCAAGCCAGTCAGTCAGCCTCAAAGGAGGATGAATCCAGCACTTAAATATATTGTTAAGGAAGAACTACAGAAATTGCTTGATGCAGGATTCATCTATCCCATCTCTGAGAGTGAATGTGCCTCTCCTTTGGTGCTACTGCCAAAGAAAAACGGTAAGTGGAGAATCTGTGTTGACTATCGAGAATTGAACAAAGCCACTAAAAAGGACCATTTTTCTTTACCTTTCATAGATCAAGTGTTAGACGGTCTGGCAGGGAAAAAGTTTTTCTCTTTCCTAGATGGGTTTAGCGAGTACAATCAGATTCAAATCAGCCCGGAATACCAAGATAAGCCAACTTTCACTTCTCCTTGGGGTACCTTTGCATATCAAGTCCTTCCTTTTGGTTTTTTCAATGCTCCAACCACTTTCCAAAGAACGGTATTGATTATATTTTCTGAATTGGTTCATGATGCAGTAGAAATATAAATGGATGATTTTACTCCTTATGGTTCTGACTTTCAGGAAGCTTTATCTAACCTAGGAAAAGTTCTAGATAAGTGTATTGAGATGAACCTGTCCCTCAATTTGGAAAAATGTGAGTTTTTGATGACTAAAGGGAACCTGTTAGGGCATGCAATATCTTAGCAAGGATTGTAGGTGGGCCCCAACAAAATTGCCATCATCCTAAGGGTCCCACCTCCTCAAAGGGTGAGAGATGTCAGAAGTTTCCTAGGCTTAGCCAGATATTACAGAAGATTCATTAAAGATTTCAGCAAGCTAGCCTCTCCTTTGTTTGGCCTCTTAGGCAAATATTTTGAGTTCATATGGTCAGAAAACTGTCAAGAAGGTTTAGATACCTTGAAGAGCAAGCTAGTGACTGCACCAATTCTCAGAGACCCAAACTGGGCCCTGTCATTTCACATTCATATAGATGCCTCGAACAAAGTGATAGGAGTAGCCTTAGGACAAATTCATGAAAAGCTACCTTATGCCATATACTTTATAAGAAAGAACTTGTCAAAGGTAGAGTTAAACTATACAGTGACCGAGAAGGAACTCCTAGTTGTCGGGCATTCCTTAAACAAATTCAGACATTATATCATAGGCTATCAAACCTTTGTGCACACTGATCATGTTGTAATTAGATATTTAATGAAAAAACCATATCTAAATGCTCACATTATTAGATGGTTGCTTTTACTACAGTAGTTTGATTTGACAATTATTGATAAGCCTCGTAAAGAAAATGTTGTTGCTGACTTTTTGTCTAGACTAAATTTGCCTGCAGGTGAAGAAGGAATGGTGGTTGACCAAATGCCATATGAACATCTATTTGATATTTAGTACTCTCTCCATGGTTTGATGATACAACGAACTACTTGGTTTCAGCACAGTTCCCATCACACATGTCCTCAAAAGAGAAGAGGAAGATAGTAAGGAAAAGTGCCCCTTTCACCTGGATTGGGGGAAACATCTTCAAGCTTGGCCCAAATTAGATCTTGAGAAGATGTGTCAGGGAGGAGGAAGTCTTTGAAATACTCCTGACCTGTCATGACGGGCCTTGTGGAGGTCATTTTGTAGCGAAAATAACTGCCTTCAAGATACTACAAGGAAGCTACTACTGGCCCACTCTTCATTAGGATGTGAGGAGATATACAAGTGAGTGTGATCGGTGTCAAAGGATGGGGAAACCTACTCCAAAGGATGAGATTCCCATGCAACCTTAGGTGACCTTTGAGCCATTTGAGAAGTGAGGCATGGACTTTGTGGGGCCTATCAACCCTCCTTCAAAGAAGAAATAATACATCATTGTGTTCTCCGACTACCTGACAAAGTGGGTAGAGACAAAAGAAATCAAAGCAGCGATAGAGGAAAAAGTAGCTGAGTTTTTGAGAGAAAACATATTCTATAAGTTTGGGTATCTAAGAGAGTTGGTCACAGATCAAGGTATCCAGTTCACTTCCAACCTGATTGAAGACCTGCTCACACATCATAAGATCAAGCACAGGACTTCCACCCCTTACCATCCACAAGCCAATGGGCAAGTGGAGGTCACTAACAGGGTATTGGAAGGGATCTTGACCAAAGTAGTGAGAAACAGTAGAAAAGACTAGGCTGACAGATTAGCTAAGGCCACTTGAGCCTATAGCACCACATGGAAGACCACCACCGGGTTCACACTATATGAATTGGTCTATGGGAAGAGGGCTTTGTTGTCAATACAATTTGAATTCAATACACTAAGGATGGCAGCTCAGCTGTACCTAGACCTCAGCCATGCATAGAAGGAGAGATTACATCAGCTCAATGGATTGGATGGATACAGATTTCGGGCCCTTCTTCACACAGAGGTAGTTCAAGCTCAGAGAAATATATGGCATGACAAAAATATCAAGGAGAAGTAATTCCAAGAGTGAGATTGGGCACTACTCTATGATTCAAGATACAAAGATTTCAAAGGAAATTTGAGGATAAGATGGATGGGACCATACACTGTGGAGAAATGGAATGACAATGGTTCATTTCTGATCAAAACCATTGATGATGAAGCCATCCCCATGCTTGTAAATGGACATTGGTTTAAGGTCTACAAGAAACCCCTCTCCAAGCAAGAGTTTATTGAAGGTTTGAATAAAACAGTGATGGTACTAGAGCATGTCTTAGCTACCAATTCACCCACTCACTGAAGAAAAGGAAAAAAATAAAAAAAAATAATAAGGACTCAAGTGAAAACCTCCATGAGGTGCTTGAGTCCCATCATTGGGTTGCAAACCTCTTCTGAGGCGACTTAGTGATGTCCAAAAAAAAATAGAGAAAAAGAATAAGATCCATAGGTGAAAACCTCCCTTGGAGGCTCCCGAGGTAGGCAATTAGGGTGAAAACCTCTCTGAGGCACCCAAGGTAGGCAATTAGGGTGAAAACCTCTCTGAGGCACCCTAGTTGTTTTTCAAAAAAAAAAAATGTTGCATTGCAGGTTTGCAAGAGGACTACAGGGAGTATAAGAAGGTGCCAAGGGGACCCTGCCATTCATAACAGCACCCATCTCACCTTATCCACACCTTCCTCCATCATATTTGGTATTTATTTCACCCCACTATACCTCTTTTTCATAAACTATATTTTCTACAGGAGGCTCTGTGTTTTCTACAGGAGGCCCCTATAGGAATTACAAAGAGCCAGAAGTGGGTACACAAGGCAGTTTGAGGGACAAAGAAGCTTCATGAAGGACCTATAATCCCTCCTACAATCTTTAAACCTCCTTGCCATCATTTCCAAACCTGTGTCACACCCCAAGCATCATTTTTCTTCCCATCAAAGAAAAACACAAAAAAACAGTTTTTCAGTTTTTTAGAGACAAACAAAAGAAAAAAGAGAGGAAAAAGAACCATCAACCTCACCTGAAGCCTACATACTACCTCTCCATCTTTATCTACACCTCTGGCATCATCCTTGAATCTCCAAGCATAGGGAGAAGCTGAAGTTTCAAGGGGAGAAGCAGCTAAAGGAGCTCCTGTAGGAATTCCTGTAGCAACTAATCCCATCAAAACCTAGTACCAGCAGGAAGAGAGTGCAAACATGAAGGATGAGAAGGCACCTGAAGCTTAGATCTAGCCAGAGAAGAACCTGCACAAGACATAGCCACACATCAGCAAGCAAATAGAAAGCATCAAAAGAAATAAAGGCATGCAGCATAGAGAGAGCCACAACGCCTCACATCAAGTAAATTCGGATCATAGGTAAGTAACTAAATCGTTCCTCTGCTTGCATTTGTGTAATAGGAAGTCATGCAAAAGAAACGAGATGGTTGAGGTTGAATGAAGGAAAGGTCACCAGTTAACTTGGCCACCTTCATCTAGTTGACTCTACTCATCTGAGATGTCACCCACACGTGCACACAGTCAACACAAGATGCCAAGGATAGGTAGTGGAGGAAGTGTGAACTCTGATGCAATGATGGGATATGATTACAAGGAGAAGCCATGATGACCAAGAAATTTGGGATCAACAGTCCGAATATGGCCAATGTATACCTTGCTAACTCACCCCTCATCACCGGAAATATCCATAAAGGGTAATACGTACTCCTCCCCCAGCATTCTCACCACCTTTTCCTTCATTCTCTCCCCATAACTCAGCTACAATAGTCTCCTTGTGCCCCCACAGCCTTGTAACCATCGTCCTCCATCGATCTCTCCCATATTCATGCTCTTGACGTTTTCTACAGGAGCACCTACAGGAATTCGATAGGAGGGACAACATGCTTCTACAAGAGGGGTAGTGAGTTGGTTTGAAGGGAGAAAACACGAGTTTTAGCACGATTTTCAGTCTGAAGAGGTAGGGTTCATGCATGCCCCCTATTGAATATCAATTTATGAAAGAAATGGTCTCAATTTGAGGAGGAAATAAGTCTTTAGGAGAGGAGAAAATACATAAAAAAAAATCTGCTTATTTTAAAAAAAACACAGTCTCCTCTGTTTCTCTGTTTTTCTCAAAATTTGTTGTCTCCATCTCCACATTTGGTTTCCCAAAAGAGTATAAACAAAATGACAGGAGGGTTTATGAGAAAGGAGCCCACTAACTCCACTAGGCTCCATGCACATCCACAAGTGGTGGACATCTTCACAAGGGCAAATTGGATGAATTTCTTTGAGAAATTCCAAGGTTTTGATGAGGAAATTGCCTAAGAGTTTGCTCTCTCTCTGGTACCCCACACAAGAAATCATGCCACTATCACCTTTAGAGATATTTCCATTGATATAACCCCTAAATTTATCAGTAGGGTCACTACCCTTCCTCTTGGGCTGCCTTGGAGTAAGGATGAGAAACCAATTGGCCAAACTGCCAAGAAAAACTTTTTCCAAAACAATGAAACCCCTGTAGAAGAT
This sequence comes from Pinus tabuliformis, assembly GCA_031772625.1. Lineage (NCBI taxonomy): Eukaryota > Viridiplantae > Streptophyta > Pinopsida > Pinales > Pinaceae > Pinus > Pinus tabuliformis. The sequence goes on from CM062818.1 coordinate 368,533,223, forward strand.
AAAAATGGCATTAGAAGAGCTAGCATACCATATCCTTGGGATGAGGTTAGCTATCAAATAATCAAATATATTTCCTAAGAGGGGAGGTACAACATTTTTTTATGGTTATCACTTTAGAATCCTACAAGAATTAAGGTATGGCATGGAAACTTCAGCACCTCAGAAGCTCAGTATTCCCTACTTCCTCTTGCAATCCCTCATTGACTCTAGCACTAAGGTTCAAGCAGGAAATTTAAAGAAGCTAGCTCACCATGGCTTAATCAAAATCCAAGTGGAGGAATCCATCCATACCTTTACACTCCCTATAGCATGGGAAGTTTTCCGAAACATGACAGCTGAGGATGACATAAAGGCCTTAACCTATGATGTCAGTCCTACTGGCAGTGAGGAGGAAGAAAACCAAGGGGGAGAAGGTGAAGTCACTCGTGACATAGAAGAAAAAGGAAGGAAGGAGGATGGAACTGAAATAGAGGAGGAGAAAGCTGAAGAACGAGAACAAGAAGAGACAAAAAAAGAGACAAAGAAAGAGACAGAAGAAGGAGAAAAAGAGGTAGGGAAGGCAGAACAAGGAGAAGAGTTCCCTGAGACTCTGGAAAGAGAGGCAGTAGCTACCCTTACTGCCATCAATACATCAATCAAGCCAAGGCAAAAGAGGAAAAGACATAGCTCCATGTAGTTCAGTGCTAGGAAGAGCACAATAATCAAAACAGGCAAATCGCAGCCCTCTACAAAAGTGCCAATTACCATTGAAGATTCACCATCTGCCAAGGGGAAAGAATCCCCTTCCAAGACACCTATAACATATGAAAAGGGGGAATCCTAGATCTTCCACATGGAAAGAAAAGGTAGTATTACAGGACCCAAAAACAGTCCTATAGGAGGCTCAGACAGTTCTACAGGAGACACTCTCAAAACTACAGGATACCCAAAAGGTTGAGAAAAGGATAGAAGGACAACCACAGGTAAAGGACGAAGTGACAGAGCTACAAGAACTTGATCCCTAGCCTAGTCTTGCCTCCTATTACAATCTACTTGAAGGAGGAAGGATAATACCACAAAAATTTGCAATAACACTATTCTTTGAATTGGAGAAAGAAAGAGTAAGAACACATAGGTAGATGCAAATAGCCAAATCCAAAGGAGTTGAGGATGTTGGCCACACGGAAAACAAACTCATAGAAATGGGGAGAGAGTTGAGTGCTATCAGAGACAGGGTAGAAATTACAAGAAGCCACCTTGAAACTGAAAATGAATTATTAAGGAGGCAACTGTAAGAGAAAGAGACTTAGCTAGCATGCATGGCCAGCTTATCCATGGAGGCATTGCAATGTAGAACACTAGAAAAATCCTATGACCTCTATCTCGAGGACCAATGGTTACAATTCCAGATAAAGGCATTGGCACAAGAAGGCTCAATGCCTTTCCAAGATTACAGGCAGTCTATGGATCTGTGCGACCAAAGCACATCAGAGGATAAGGAAAAGATGGCAGAATTCTACCTACATAACATGGCCCTTACAAACATGAATGTGTGGGACACCAATGCCAAGCTAGGGGACTTGCAATTAATGGCCACGGCCTCATGGATGAACCATGAAGAATAGAGGGCAGTAGAAATAAAAAGATTGATGATAAAGGAGCAGAATGAGCCATTAATGATAAGAGCTGAGCCGTCAGATCCTATGGCACTCATTAGCACACGCAACCTACTTTCCAATGACCCTCAGATTGCCCATAGATATCTCACCAATCAGGCACAAGCCATTTCACATTTTAAGGATATGCAAAGGCTACTTGTGGATGATTGTGTGCATGCATGCATGAGGAGATGGAACACCTTACCACACAGTTTGCAGATCATGGAATATCATTTCCCCATGAGGCTGAAGGAGGCATTGAAAAGAGTGTCAATGTATAAGCACTCCATGCAGAGGCAGAAGGTCAATTGGATTGACCTCAAGCCGAGTCCCCCACTGTTGTTAGGCATGCTTGAAGGCAGGAGGGAAGAAGAAGAGGAAGAGCAATGAAGGAGATATACAGGAAGGCGAGATTCTATGGCAAATAAGAGAAGACCACATCAGAAGCCTGGGATGCTAGGGAGGCCATTAGAGCCATAAAAGATGAGGAGATTGACTAAGTTGCTCAGAGGATGAGCAACACTTTCAGTAGGGGGGTTATGATGAGCCTCATAAATGGGTAATTATATGGGCTCATTTTACCTCCTAACCTAGTCAAACCAACCATTCTCTTAGCTATTACATGATTTTCTGATTATATTTATGCTTATAGAGTGAGTTGAGTTAGTTATTGTGCCATGTGGTCTAACATGTATTTAATGCAGATTATTGATGAGTTTCAAGGTCAAAGTCAAGGATCCAATGGAAAAATGGCAGAAATAACTCGAAGTGGAAAAAGGAGAGGACTTATAGGAGGGAATCCCCCTCATTTATTACTCGTCACTTCAAGTTCCCCTTCATTCAGCTCGGAGTGCAAGCAGCTGAATCATGCACTAGAAGGCAGCCGAGAAAGTGGAGGATCACTGATGATTATCTCGAGTTTGTTAGGGCTTTGGACACCACATATCTCCACAGTGATATGATATTGTCCACTTTGGGCCTAAGCCCTCATGGATTTGTTTTTGGGATTTACCCCAAAAAGGCCTCATACCAATGGAGATATTTGTCCATCCTTATATACCCATGATCCTCCCCACTTCTAGTCAATGTGGGACTTTGGTCGTATACCCAACAATCCTCACCTCAAACAAAGGACCATCGAGCCTCCCCTCAAACGATTATCCATCCGTCCACTCTCTACCAACCAAGATTCTTTGCTCCAATGCGTTGGAAGCACACGCCTTACATGGAAGCACCACCTGCCTCGAGAGCTTGCTCTTCCCAAGTCAACTCCTCTTCACCGTGTTGGGACCAGGACACGTCCATGAAGAGTCTGGAGCACACCGCCTATCTAACCGAGCTCATCCACAGATCCCATTGTGATATTACTGTGGCCCACCACCTTCGTTCAGCATTTCGAGAATTCATCCACTTGGCTAACTTCGGGGCATGGCTCCGATACCACTTGTTAGGACTCTGGAGACCACATATCTCCACAATGATATGATATTGTCCACTTTGGGCCTAAGCCCTCATGGATTTGTTTTTGGGATTTACCCCAAAAAGGCCTCATACCAATGGAGATATTTGTCCATCCTTATATACCCATGATCCTCCCCACTTCTAGTCAATGTGGGACTTTGGTCGTATACCCAACAGAGTTTTGGGAGCCAAGCCTCCCTAATTTCAAGGAATTTGTTGATAGCTTCATTTGTATAAGTAGAGAGGCCTAGGGCCTCACTAGGGTCAGATTTTTGTTGGATTTTTTCCTATGTAAACTTTGCTCAGATTTCGAGCTTATTATTTTGTGACAGTTTCATGTAATCTTGTTATTGTTTTGAAAATAAAGATGGAATCCTTTTTGAGCTAGCACTGAGTTTCCTCAGAGGGATGAAGCTCTTGGGTTAGGGCTCAATCAAAGTAGCGAAGCTCCTCTTTACTTGTATCTGTATGCTTTGTTTCAGTTTGTAGATTAGTTTTTGTTAGACATATTTCTTTTGTCGGTAAGAATAGGTTGTGTTTGATGATTTAGTATTTTTCATCCATTTGTGCTTTCTGTAGCAGGTTGAATAGTGATCAAAAAAGATTCAAAAGGCTAGAAAAAGTGGCTTGGACTCTCTTCCTCCCTCTAGAACAATGATTTGAGGCAAAGACTGTCTTGCTGCCCCAAAAACACAAATTTTCCTCCTTTATAGGACTTCTAGTGTTTGCAACTTCTTAGAAGGTTAGTAGTCCAATTTTGCTTCACTTTGGATCCTCTCCATCATGCTCAATTATTTATTTGCAATAGTATTCTTTCACGCTTTCCTCTCCTATGGTATTTCTCAGCATTTCCTTTCATAGATCATAGTTTAGACCCTTTTTATGCAAAACTCTGTTTTTCCTAAATGCATTCATTTCACTTGTTGCTTGATTTCCTTGGTTGTCTGTTAGATTCTATGCAGTAGATCTCCTCCAGTAGAATTCCAGCTTGTCAGCAATCACACCCTCCATCTAATGCATGCCCTATTGGTCTCCCAAACCTCACCTCAATTCTTCCTTAGTTTCCTGCATTTTTCCTAGGACTTCCTCTCTCCTTGAGCAAATCCAATCATCTTTCTCTCTCTTGGTGGTTCCTGGTAGACGATAGGCACCCTAACACCTCATTCCAACCTTCATCCACCTTTTTCATCCACTCTCACACCCTCAAAACAGTGAAAACTTCTCTCGGCCTCCTCCTGTAGGCCTCCTGTAGGACGTTGTTTTCCCTCCTGTAGATTTTCCTGTAGGCTTTCTTTTGAAGGCCGAGTGTGGTAAAAGCCTCCAAAAGGCCACCTGAGACCTCCTAGGACCCATCCACACCATCCTACATCCTCTCAAGTACCAAAACCACCCTCCAACGCCACCTATTCGCTGCCACATTCACACACAATAAATTACATGCATGTCAATTTCACATAAAAATACATAAAAACAAAAAATATGTTCTTTGCTTATTTACTTCTAGAAATAGCATAGTTAGATGTTGTTTACTTCCTTGAGTAGGTAATGGAATTCCTTTCATGGTTTTCATAGTGCTTTCTGCAAAAGTAGAATTAGTTGGTTAATTAGGGTTTACTAGGTTTGCTTTACATTTCAGTCTTTCTCCTTTTTGCAGTTAGAATAGCATATATGGAGTAATATTCTGTTCCTTTCATCACAAATAGAGCTTCTTTTGGAATCTATAGATGTTGGCTTGAGCTCCTAGTGATCTTGCACTGGCTGACCAAGTGACAACCTGCAGTGAGAACTAGTACTTGTGAATACTACACCGATGCTTCCAAGTTTGTTACGAACTACCGAGTTGATAAGAGTAAAGTAGGCAGCCCAGGAGTTGTAGCATTATTGTTGTAATACTGGTGCTCACTAAAGCATATCATTATTCTCCTTCAAAAGCTAGTAAGGGCCAATTCACAATTTGGAAAGACGGTATCTCTACTACCTGTATCAATCCAATTACATCAGAAGGAGATTCAGATTGTTTTATGACTTTTTATGGTTTGTAAATATTGTGCAAATTGTTTATTCAAAACTTGAGACAATTTCACTGAGTAGGGAGAAGATCATGGGTATTTTAATCTAGATTATAAGAAATTGTTGGGCCCATTACTATCTCCTTTCATAGGGACATGTATTTTAATATTTCCTGGTAGCATGCATTCGTGATTCACCCCTTCCTACTTGTACGTGTGCATGTTTAATGTGTCGAAGTGGTTTTGTAAATTCCATTTAGCAATTAGCGTATTGTCTCTCTAGGTAGTGGGAAGTTACATTATTTGTCGAAAATATCGAAGGAGCATTTTCTCTATTTAAAGAACCAACTTCTGTAGGTACATGCCTTTTAGTATGATTTTTCCTATAATGTGTCTCAGTATTTTTGTAACTCTCATTTAGTAATTAGAGTGTTGTCCATCAAGGTAATGGGAAGTTATGCTAGTCAAAAAAGTGGAAGGTCTTCTTGAGAGTGAAAACCAGGATACATGCTACATGGTCTGATAATCTTTCCTAAAGTTTGCTTGCCCCTTTCTTATGAAATGACCTTTCTCAATAAAATAAGATAGGAATTTATTGAGAGCATTAAAGGAATGAAACGTTGGTGGTGGCTTAGCATTCCATCAACCTCACTAGTGAATTTACATCAGGTTGGCTAGTATTAGATGCTTTTCAAGTGGAAAAAGTAATTCAACTTATGACTGTGTTCTATCATTTGATATAATTTTAGTTAGAATATGAGTCATACAAACATGAACTATGGTGTCATATTTGTGGTAATGGATTTATTGAAACTTATTTATAGAATCAAGTGGTGGTAAAATATCATTGCAGGATAATTTGGGTTGGGAAGGATGGAAAACTACCATATATACGCTTTTAAGTTCCGTGCTTCGCCATCCAAAAAAAATTCAACAACAAAACATTTCCACTTAATGTGATTCTTGCCACCAAGAATCAAAAAGTGCATTTGGTATTAGGAAATGGTACATGTTTAAAAATGTCACTTACAAATTTCTAGGAAACTGGGAAATGGCATGACACAATAATTAATGTGTAAATGAAAAGTTGCTATAAATGAATTGCAATGTAACTAGTCTGACATAGGAGTATAGGAATAATTTTTTTTTTTGAAAACAATACAAATACAATTGCCTAGATTTACTATGGGAAAAAGTTTTGAATCAACCTTTATATTACAAAAGACTCCACATATATTATGAGGACTTAGCCAACATGTAAAGTTTTGGAGCCACAACCTCTTTTATTGTGGATTTCTAAGACTCTTCTCAGGAATGAGTACATAGAGGCATTGATATGGCCTTGATAGAAAGCTATTTTGGTCATATAGCACATGAAAGTCCATCAAGGCATAAATAATCTAGGCTTATTTAATTGAGCATATATGTATGATCATCATTAACTCCAAGTTTCCATGAATTCATGCATATGCTTTTGGTACCCTGAAATTATGTTTGACATTTCCTATGTGACATTAGGTTTGACATCTTCCACTTCTTTTTTTGCCACTTTTCTATTTACTAATACTCCAAGTCTAGACTTAATAGGATCCCCTTCTTCACTATCTGATGGTTTTCTATTGTAAGAAATCTGGACATAACCAGTCCAAGATAGATTAGATTCCTTAGTCTCCAATTTTTTTATGCATTGGCCTTTTGATCACAGGGACAATAGCACCATAAACATTCTATATAGGGAGGTTTTCAACACATGTAGGGGTTTCTGAGAGGGAGAAGGCATTATTCCCTACAAAAAATGAGTGGTTTCCTTTTTTTGTCTCAAGTTCATCCTCTGCAGTAAGCACTGGCTTGACATACATCTACTAGTTTGCAACTAATGCCAACGATAGCATGTAGTCTAGCTCCCCAACAAAATTTGATGTCGTATGTGAATGCATTGGGAAAGGCTAAAATTGCAATTCCAAATATCTTATTATGCGTATTTACATATCTAACATTTTATGATAGATGTCTCCTAGAAGAATATCCAACTCTTTTTTCTTTGAAGTACAATGAAAGTACACTTCCTCGTGTTCCTTTTCACCTGCACAAGCAAACTCCACATCTTTAAGATTTTCTAATTCACCATCGTTGAGTTTTAGTTGAGAAAGTCACAAATGATAACCAATTTGAGGTATAAACACAATGGACCCATGTTTGGGATTATAAGCTTGGCATGGGAGGCATTCTAGCTCAAGTGATGAAATCTCCTCAAGCAAGACCTCATCTATTTCCTTCAATTAATCCAACTCTGGACAAATCATGTATTCAATCATCATTATGTATTTGTTTCTATTGCTTTGATTAAAGTCAAAGTCTCTCTTTATCAGTTCAAACTTCATAGATATGGACAAGATCAATTGTAATGTATGTAACAGTTTGTCTTACAATATTCAAATTGAACGTTCCTGCATGTTCATGTTGCCCTTATGAAATCCCAATTTCAAAAAATTTCCTTGTATGTAAAATGGAACTCATACACTTTGACATTGTTGTCCAATCATTCAATGTTGATAGATAACCTGAACAATGAAATCTTGAGTAGATGTGGAATATCTTTCACATTTTTCAAATTGTTGTGCAGGGTTGGCACCATTTCATCACAGTGATGGCATAGTGGTATAGTTTTGATATGACCATTCAAAATGTTGAGATATAATATAGGCCTTAAGAACCAAGTTCTTAAAAGACGTAGCCAATGAAAATGAAATAATTGTTAAACATGCAAAAAAAGAAAAAACCTTCCTTTTCTTTTCCAATGCCCATGCTACTTCAACGCTTATCAACTTGAAAAATTTGCAAGGCATCATAACTTGTACCATCAACTTTTCCATTTTTTTTTTAATGAGATCTTTGAAACCCTGTCAAATTTTATTGGTGCAATGCCATATTCCTTCATTTCAATAGTGTTAACAAGCATCTCTAGTTGTAGCCTAGAAAGAAGGTCCCCAACAACACAAACTTGCACATCAATTTCAATGTTCATCATGGAATTGAGTTTCTCATGAGCACATGCACAAAACACCAAATGATCTTGTTCATTAAAAAATTTCAAAAACTTGTTAAAAAGATTAACGTGCTTCCACATGTTGTTTGGGAACTTTGAAAGTAACAACCTGTGAGCTAGCCAATACTCAAGCCTTCGAGAAATTCCTAAAAAGGTAGCTATTAGATCACCATAATATCAGAGTTATCAATTCCAAAAATTTTGTAGTACATACAAAGTTCAGGTGCAATAAATAAAAAAGTTTCATTATTTATGCTATCCTCTAGAGAAAACTTGGGAACATGTTCCAATATTGATACGACTAAAGTGACCTGCCCTTATAAGCATCTGAAACAACTCTAGACAAAATTTGTAGGAAAACATCTCTTTGTCATAAAAGTCTTGTTTTGAGAGCATCATGGAGTCTACATTTACATGGACGTCAAGAGCTAATTTCCCATTTACAATGTAGATGCAGGAGCTCGAGGATGGTAATGATTTTGTATGATATTTCTCACTGAAAATCAGTATTGCAAGGCCCCAAAGAAAAATGAAATGCAACCAGACGTGTTGGTATCAAGTGAATTCATTTCTTTGGTATTTCGGGTGTAATTTTTTCGATGCCCAAACTTCGTTGCGCTTACATCCAAAGTGCTACATTGAAGAATAATTGATCTGACTTCATGTAGACATGGTAGAACAGTTGATCCAATGGCTATTGATTGAGTGCCATTGAGAAATACCTTGTACTCCTTTGAGAGCTCACACATTTGTAGAAGTGTATGATTTGAAGCCCAATTCAACATTGTTCAAGGAGGGTTCGGCCATTTGACAAAAATGGTACAATGCCTGATATTCTGTATTGCCAGGCTTGCTCTTCATGCAACAATATGCATATTCCTTGACAACTACATGAGGTGCAAAAAGTATTATTTTTACCTTACATCTAATCTATTTTATAAATTAAGGGTAATAGAGGCATCTAGATGTTAACTGTGGCGATGCAACCAAATTTTGAGTCTACCCTCTTTAGCACATAGAGGAAACCACTATAGGATAGATTAGATTCCTTAGTCTAGAATTTTTTATGTATTGACCTTCTGGTCAGAGGGACAATAGTGCTATCAACAGTCTATACAAGTAGGTTGCCAATGTTTGCATGGGTTTCTGAGAGGGAGAAGGCATTATTCCCTTCACAAAATGAGTGATTTCCATTTTTTATCTCAAATGCATCCTCTGCAGTGAGAACTAGCCTGACATACATGTACTGGTGTGAAAATAATGCCAACAAGAGCATGCAGTCCAGCTCCCCAATGAAGTTTGATGTCATATGAAAATGCATTGAGAAAGGCTAAAGCTATAATTCCAAATCTCTTATTATGGCTCCTTCCATATCTAACATTTTATGATATATGTCTCCTAGAAGAAGATATGAATCTTTTGTCTTTGAAGTACGATAAACATACGCTTTTTAATGATCCTTTTCACCTAGATAAGAAAACTTTGTGTCTTTATTACTTTCCAATTCATTATCGTCAAGCTTGAGTCCAAAAAGGAACAATTCGTAACCAATTTGGAGCATATACACAATGGTCCCGTGTTTGGGATTATTAGCTTGGCATGGGAGGCATTTTAGCTTAGGTGTTGAAATCTCCTCATGCAAGCCGTGATATATTTCCTTCAATTCATCCAACTCTAGACAAATCCTGAATGCAATCATCTTTCCATATTTGTTTCTATTGTTTTCATTGAAGTCAAAGACTCCATTTATCAGTTCAAACATTATAGATATGGACAAGCTCAATTGTAATGCATGTAAAATCATGTCTTACAATATTGAAATTGAACATTCCTGCATGCTCATGTTGTCTTTCTAAAATCCAAATTTCAAAAAAAATCCTTGTATGTGAAATGGAACTCATACTCTTTGACATTGTTTTCCAATCATCCAATGTTGATACATAACCTAGACACTGAAATCTCAAGTAGACGTGGAATATCTTTTACAAATTTCAAAGTGTTGTGCAGGGTTGACATCATTTCGTCACAATGATGGAGCAGTGGTATATTGTTGAGACATAAGAATAAAGTACTTAAAATACATCAGCCCATGACAATAGCACAGTTGTTAAACATTCCAGATAAAAAAAATATTATCTTTGCTTTGTCAATGCCAATGCTGCTTTGATGCTTATCAATTTGAAAATTTTACAAGGCATCATAACCTATAACATCAATTTTCAAAAATTTGTTTAATGAGATATATGAAACCCTCTCAAATTTTATAGGTGTGGTGTCATATTCTTTCGTTTCAATAGTGTTGACAAGCATCTCTTGTTGTAACATAGCAAGAAAGTCCCCAACATCATGAACTTGCACATCTCTTTCAGTGTTCATCATGGAACTGAGTTGTTCATGAGCACATGCACAAACCACCAAATACTCTTGTTCATTCAAAAATTCCAAACACTTGTTCAAAATTTGAGAATGCTTCAACCTATTGTTTCAGACCTTTGAACATAACAAACTATGAGCCAACCAATACTCAAGACTCCAAATAATTATTTAAAAGGTAGATATTAGATCACTATGATTAGGAATATCAGAGTTATCATTTCCAAAAATGTTGGAGTGCATAAAAGATTCAGGTGCAATAAATAAAAAGATATCATTGTTTATGCGATCATCCAGATAAAACTTGAGAACATGTTCCGAGATTGATAAGACTAAAGTGACTTCACATATAAGCATTGTTGGGTCTCAGTTTTTTCTTATTTTTATTTATTTCTCTCATGCTTTCGATTGGATAAATGAGTATTTTTGAAATGTATTTGTTACTTCTTTGTTTTAACATGATTAAAATAGCATTAATGAGAGTTTAATTAAGGTTTGTATGTTGTAGGATTAAAAACAATTTGATTATACTTTGGAACGTGCCTGCACCACAGTATTTACATGTCTACACCATTACATTTACCTGCCTGCACCACTTTATGGCTTCCTACACTATGCTGAACTCAAACCTGGTCTTATGTCTATTCATGAAGGCAGTGATGTCACTAAGTATTTTACTTGTAGTGGATTTTCACTTGTTCATGCAAACTCTTACACTGATATCATCATTTTTGAAGTTGTACCTATACTCAAACCCTCTAGTTCGTGGGGCTCGAATTATGGAAAATGTTATTGGCAATCCTATGATAGTTTTTCTTCTATCTCTGCACATTATGGATTTCTACAGAAAAGGGACAATTTTCACTGGTTATAAACCTCCAAGTACCCGGCTCGACACACTATAGCGTGGTCATATATTTCATATCGAAGCAGTTGTTTTTGGGGTCACTATTACAACTTTTTGTAGATAGAGATGATGAATTTAGGAATAGCAGGCTAAAGCTTATTCCATATGTTCCAAAGGGTTCCTGGATTGTGGGGCAGACTGTTGGGAGTACACCTTGTATTTTGGGCAAGGCAGTTGATTGTAATTATTACCATGGGAAAAATTACCTAGAGGTAGATGTTGATAAAGGTTCTTCAACTGTCGCTAATGGAGCATTGGGTTTAGTGAGTTGTGCCAATATTGGATGGTATCGGGCATCCAGATGTTGAAGTTGTGGTGCAAGAAAGAAATGTTAGGGGAATCCTTATGGATAAATCATATTTAGAGTCGATGCATGAAAGGAATGATGAAACAAGACAATGGAATATAGCAACATTAAAAGTAGATGAAGGGGACTCGGAAGCCACACTTTTAACTGTGCAAACAAAGAACTCTGGCCATGGGGAAAGGGTTAGTGAAGCACAATGTTTATCTAGGATTGAAGTCGGTAATCATTGGCCTGAAGATAAATTTTCCCCTTTCGATATCTTGTCTTGCTAGCCTTGTGCCCATCACAGCCCACATAACATGCATCTCCCGCATTAGGCCGCTATCTAGCTAATGTGCCTATGGTTCCTCCCAAATTCGCTTCACCAAAGCTACCACAGAGAAACCAAGTTATTCCCCGAACCATTTCTAACATCAAATTACCTGAAAGTTTAGAATAGAGTGGCAGCCACATCAATGCTAGAGTCAACACAATGCCATGTCCACATCTATACCAAGTGGTTATGAGAAGGCGTTGTGCCCATCCTACGTGGAGTCTAGCAACATCAACATTTCATGAAAAGAGCAACAATTCACTAGATTTGTCCCTGTTTCAACATTCAGTTGCAAACCAACTTTATTCGTGGCAAATTGTTGTGATATGCTTCCTATATTCTAATCAGCTAATTAAAAATGCCCAGTTTGTAATTCAATGCTATATAATAGATTGTCAGGAGCAAGAACGATTAGCTTGGTTAGCCAATTAATTAGATAGACGGGAATTAGGAAACCGATCTAGAGGAAGTGTGCATGGAAGGAAGCACATACGGGAGAAGAAGTTGTCTCGATGTAGCAGTACTCAGATTCTAGTTGTGGATCGCTTCTCCTGCTTGTTGGAGTTAAGTCGATGTCTTCTTGATGTAAATATTGTTTTTCAGGAGTTAATTGAAGCGATTTTTATCCATGAACTGTCTATTTATTTTCTGCATCTAATGGTGTTAATTTCTGTGTGAACCAGGCACTCAAAGAGGGCATGAGCTAGCTAGGTTGGGTGCCAGACCAACTCGACACTGCTCTCATCTTTTAAACTAAATAGCATTTCAATTCTTTTTTGTTGTGCAAATTTTATTTTCTTATTTACGGTTCTTTTCCTTCTTCAAGTTAATGTTATTTAATTTGATGCAATGTTTTCCTTTCATCTCTAAACTTCATTGATTTTCTGCATTAAGAAATTATTCCCGTACTTGAGATTTGTGCTTACACTTGGGATATTTCTCCATTTGTTCTTATTTACAAGATCCTCTTATGTCTTGATGAGATGTCATTGATCTATATTCCAGAACATGAAAACGATGTGAGTGATTATGGTTTTGAGGTACTAACATATTCATTTAAAACCATATATTACTTGTATGTCGTAGAGCCAATATTAATGAAAGAAAATTGTGTCATGTTGAAAACAATAATATTTACTTTCCATTAAACTTCTCGACAATTCTCCAAGATTTATTTTAAGGGACAAGGAAGGAGAGATTCATATTAATTTAATTTTCTTCATAAGTTTATTTACATAGTCAATTTCCTTGACTAAATTAGTGCATGCATAATGGTTTCGAATTGCTTTTGAATTTATTCCAGCATTTATAGTCTTTTTGTTATTGTTCTGGCATGCTTGACTTCCAATTCTGATTTCACTTCTGGTTGCTCGTACTTAGAATTTCCTTTTGAATTTTTAATTTCCTTTTATTTCCCACACGATTTAATTATTTGGATTGGTGTTTTCTCAAATTCTCTTTTGGTGCAAGATTTCATTTATTGATAAGATTAATATGCAAGATAGACTAGGATTTATTTTGCAGGTTTCCAGGGGATTTCTCTGGCATTTCCAATGTTGTGTCTCAAAGTTCACAATTTTTTTTTGATTTACAAATGAAATGTTGGTACATTTATCGACCCTATACTGCACCCAACATTTTGCCATTGTTGCTGGGGAGGTGCTCAAGGGATTGACCTTGGTGATTTGTCACATTTGGTTTTTTTCCTTCACCTAGTTTCTCTTGCAATTTTATGTTCTTTGAATTTATTTATTTTCTGCACTGTTGCTTTAAGGTTTCTCATTTTCTTTAATGTTGTAAGAACCCCCCACCCACCATACGCATATATATACACCATTCATGTGCTAACAAATGTACCAGTTTGCTTGTTAAAAACAGGAAAATGGTATTTTGAGGAATCATTCAAATGAGGAATTTTTATGCTTCTACGGAGACATAAATTCATCCAATGAAGAATTCACAATTGAAAATTTTAATATTTTTATTAAACATAAAAATGATATTATTAAATCTTTGATTTCAAAATTGGATGATTTGCAGGAAGAGTGGGAGCAGGATGAAAACCCATCGCTTATCTTTTGCAGCAACTATAGAAAGAAACACCTCCATGGAAAGTGTCCACTTAGTAGCTTGAAAATTTGCAAAATTTGGGAAGAGGATCATCCAACAGAATGTTGCCCATCACTACCAAGATTACTGCAAGTACTTAGGAAATCAAGTAAGGAATCAAACTGACTACCAGGTATAACTCAAGACCCATCACCATTTGATACTTTTAATAATGTTTATTTTTCTTGAGTAGGTTCCCCAGCACGTTTATAATCCTGAAGTATCATGGCAAAATCTTAATCATCCTCCAATCAAATATCCTACTTCATGGTCGTAGTGGCCCTCTCCTTGGCCCTCATCCTCAAGCCAGATATCACCATGGCCTCAAGAATTGTTTGGATCCTTATCTCTAGGGCAATCTCCCATGAAAATTAAATCATATGAGCACCAACGGCAACCACATTTTCTTTCCAATGCACCATTAAGTTATCCCCCTCCATGGTCTCAAACGCATGTGCAACCTTACCCTAGCCTTAATGCATACCCTACCCCTTATCCTAATCCTTACCCTACTCCTTATCCTTACCCATACCTTATCTCTCATTCAAACCCTAATCCGTACCCTGACCCTAGTCCATATCCTCATCCATACCCTAACCCTAGCCCATACCCTTATCCATACCCTAGAACTAACCCTAGTCCAAACCCTAATCCCAATCCAAACCCAAGCCTTAGTCCAAGCATTAACCAAAACCGTAGCCCAAGCCATATCATAAGCCCCAATCTAAACCATGAGGTTGCATAGCAGTTGGAACCACCTATTCTTCCGTTTGATTCCCATGTTGAACAGAATACTACATCTTCCATGTTTAGAAAGGGAATGAATTTGGAAACTTCCCCCATTACCGTAGAATATTCACCCCAGGATGTTATCATTCAAAACCACCAGAGGGGAAATCTTTCATTGGAACTTGTTCTGAAAATGTTGTCGAAACTCGAAAACCTAAAATCTCTTTTAACCATTCTTGTCAATTTGAAAATCAAATATTTGAGCCTGAATTTGAGGGATTTATCTTTTGTCTTTCACCAGATTCTTTGTGCCTTCAGGAAAATGACTATCAAACTATGGAAGACTTGCATCAGTTGGAGAGTCATACATATGTGGATTCCATTGAATCCTGGTTTCGAGCAGTAATCCAGCCACCTTGTTTCATCATCATTCAGAAACTCTTGGTACCATGTCAATTGAATAAATTGGTTTCTCATGCTTTGGTATGTTGCAAAGTCTATTCTTTAAAACTAAGTATGAGTATAATCAACATTTTTTTACGCACATGGCTTCATTGGAAGTATGCCTTCACTTAAAGGTGATATTTCTTTCTTTAAAAATAGGGTAGGATAATATGAGAATAATGAATAAAGATGTTTAACAACACTCTTGAACTCGTGATTCCCTAAAAGAACAACTCTTTGAAATTTCTATTATCATTAACTCTCATGGTAAGACTTGTCGGAAGAAATTTACACTTAATACCTCATATCTTAAAGTGACTTTGATTATGAATTAACATGTCAGTCAAGTATATTGTTTTAAGTTACATGTAATACTTTTTCCTATTCTAACAAACTATCATCTAGAAAATATTTTCAAATTCTTCTTCGAAAGGACCAATGAAAAACCTCTTATGGTGGACCACGCCTACGAAACTCTAATAAGCTTTGATAAAGAACCCTGACATGATCAACTAAAGGAATATTTTTGGTCATTATCCAAGATGTTTTTTAAATAAGTTCTTAGGATAACACGACAAACCAGTAAAGAATAGTAATTAAAAACTTTTCATGGCATCCTACACTCTTAAAGAGTAGATTTGCTTCCCCACCTATTAAGTAACCCGCTTGAGGTTAATCATAATTATATATTTTTTTCTTTTAAAAAAATCATAAACAAATTAATTGAAGGATAGTAGGTCTCATTGTGAATTTACCTACTATGATCATGGGTCCTAAGGAGAATGGCATTATCGCATTGGTCATCAAGCTAGGGTAATGGCTTTCAGTTGAAAAACTGGAAGAGGAGAGGTCTTATCGTGAGCCAACTTGTTCATTCTTGTTAGTTCTCATGAATATCACTGTTGATAGCTGGTGACCAAGCCAGGACATCGACGTTCAATTTACTTCTAAAAAGAGAAAAACTAAAATGCTCTTAAATAACTCTGAATCTATATCTAATAGGTGGGACACAAGCATTTCATGAGGCTAAAAGGTATCCCTATTGAGGCTATAAACACCTACTGGCAGTAGAGCATGCTTGTGGTATTAAAGTTAACTCTACACTATAATTTACTTGGTTGTTTTTGCTTTCCCTGAACTCATTATCAATCTCTTTGAAAATTGATTTAAAATCCTTGTGTTGTTATACCTTGGATTTCTATCTTTTTGGAAAGATTTTTATGAATGTGGGACCCTTAGTGCAGGTAATTCACTGTGCCCAGAAAAGAGGAGCTTTGAATATACATGGATAATGGTAAAATGGTCACTATGGGAAGGTATTACTATGTCTATTTTTAACACCATGCTTTTAAATCATGTCACTCACATTTACAATGAGGATTTTAAAGTGTAACTTTTGATCAAGGATGCCTACGAGATATTCTTTTGGAAATTTTAGAAGTTAGTTGTTTTATTCAAGTAATAACACCATCCGTGCAATTTAGTTTTTATGGAAGTTTTCATTTTAGGTTTTCTTGAAATTAGTTTAAGAAATAACAAGTCCAACAAACACTCTATTTTAGAGCAATCTTTATCTAGCGCAAGAAATGTGATCATGAAAATTTGAAGGAACATCATTTTGAATGCCTACAAATGTTTCTAATTTTGTTTTTTGCGATGAAGTAACAGTACCAAATTTCCTGGCATGAGGACATGCAAGATGGTCAACATGGGGGGATGTTGGGTCTCAGTTTTGTCTTATTTTTATTTATCTCTGTCATGCTTTCGATTGGATAAATGAGTATTTTCAAAGAGTATTTGTTACTTCTTTGTTTTAATAGGATTAAATATCATTAATGAGAGTTTAATTAAGGTTTGTATGTTGCAGGATTAAAACTGGTTTGTTTATACTTTGGGACATGCCTGCACCACTACATTTACATGCCTCCACCATTACATTTACCTGTCTGCACCATTTTATGGCTTCCTACACTATGCTGAACTCAAACCTAGTCTTATGTCTATTCATGAAGGCAGTGATGTGACTAAGTATTTTACTGGCAGCGGATTTGCACTTTTCCATGCAAACTCTTACACTAATGTCATCATGTTTGAAGTTGTACCTGTACTCAAACCCTCCAGTTCATGGGGCTCGAATTGTGGCAAATGTTATTGACAATCCTATGATAATCTTTCTACTATCTCTGCAAATTATGGATTGCTGCAAAAAAGGGACTATTTTCACTGGTTATAAACCTCCAAGTACCCGGCTTGGCACACTATAGCATGGTCATATATTTCATATCGAAGCAGTTGTTGCCAGGGTCGTTATTGCAGCGTTTTGTAGATATCAATGATGAATTTAGGAATAGCAGGCAGAAGCTTATTCCATCTGTTCCAAAGGGTTCCTGGGTCGTCAGGCAGAGTGTTGCTAGTACGCCTTGTATTTTGGGGCAAGGTAGTTGATTGTAATTATTACCGTGGGCAAAAGTACCTATAGGTAGATGATGATATAGGTTCTTCAACTGTCACTAATGGAATGTTGGGTTTAGTGACTTGTGCCAATATTGGATGGTATCAAGTGTCCAAACGCTGAATTTGTGGTGAAAGCATGCAAAGTTAGATAAATCCTTATGGACAAATCAAATTTAGAGTCATTGCATCAAAGGAATGATGAAACAATACAATGGACTATAGCAACCTTAAAAGCAGATAAAGAGGACTCGGAGCCACACTTTTAACTATGAAAACAGATAACTCTTGCCTCGAGCAAAGGATTTCTGAAGCACAACGTTTATCTAGGATTGAAGTTGGAAATCATTGGCCTGAAGATAAATTTGCCCCTTTCGATATCTTGTCTTGTCAGCCTTGTGCCCATAAAGGCCCACAGAATATGCATCTCCTGCATCAGGATGTTATCTAGCTAATGTGCCTATGGTTCCTCCTGAATTCGCTTCACCGAAACTACCACAGAGAAACCAAGATATTCTATGAACCATGTCTAACAGAACATCACTTGAAAGTTTATAATAGAATGGAAACCACATCAACGTTGGAGTCAACGCAATGCCATGTCCACATCTACTCCAAGTGGTTATGAGACAACATTGCGCCCATCCTACGTGGAGTCCAACAACATCACCGTTCCAGGAAAAGAGCAACGATTCACCAGAATTGTCCCTGTTTCGACATTTAGTTGAAAACCAACTTTATTCATGTCAAATTGTTGAGATCTACTTCCTATATTATAATTGGTGAATTAAAAAGGCCCAATTTGTAATTGAATGCTATATAAGAGATTGGAAGGAGAAAGAATGATTAACTTAGTCAGTCAATTTATTAGATAGACAATAATTATGAAACTGATCCAGAGGCAATGCACACTGAAGGAAGCACAGAAGGGAGGAGAAGTTGTCCCGATGTAGCAGCACATAGATTCTAGTTGTG
Organism: Pinus tabuliformis; assembly: GCA_031772625.1. NCBI lineage: Eukaryota > Viridiplantae > Streptophyta > Pinopsida > Pinales > Pinaceae > Pinus > Pinus tabuliformis. Next base: position 368,551,984 of record CM062818.1, read on the forward strand.
GGTCACTTCTCCTGCGTGCTGGAGTTAAGCCGATGTCTTCTTGATGTAAATATTATTTTTCAGGAGATAATTGAAGTGATTTTTATCCATTAACTGTCTTTTTATTTTCTGCATCTAATGGTGTTAATTTCTATGTGAACCAGGTACTCAAAGAGGGTGTGAGCTGGATAGGTTGGCCACCAGACTAGCTCGACACTGCTGTCATATTTTAAACTAATTAGGATTTCAATTTTTATTTGCTGTGAAAATTTTATTTGTTTATTTACGGTTCTTTTCCTTCTTCAAGTTAATGTTATTTAATTTGATGCAACATTTTCCTTTCAGCTCTAAACGTCAATTATTTTCCGCATTAAGAATATATTCCTGTACTTGAGATTTGTGCTTATGCTTGGGATATTTCTCCATTTGTTCTTATTTACAAGATCCACTTATGCGTTGATGAGCTGTCATTGATCTATATTCAAGAACATGAAAATGATGTGAGTGGTTATGGTTTTGAGGTACTGACATATTCATTTAAAACCATATATTACTTGTATGTCACAGAGCCAATATTAATGAATGCAAATTCCATCATGTTGAAAACAATGATATTTACTTTCCATTAAACTTCTGTACAGTTCTCCAAGATTTATTTTCAGGGAAAAGGAAGGTGAGATTCATTTTAATTTAATTTCCTTCATAAGTTTATTTACACAGTAAATTTCCCTGATTAAATTAGTGCAGGTAGAATTAGTGCAAGCAGAATGGTTTTGAATTTCTTTTGAATTTATTCCAGCATTTACAATCTTTTTGTTATTGTTCCAGCATGCCTGATTTCTAGTTCTAATTTCCCTTCTGGTTGCTCATACTTAGAATTTCCTTTCGCACTGTTAATTTCCTTTTAGTTCCTACACAATTTAATTGTTTGGATTTTTGTTTTCTCGAATTCCTTTTTAGTTTAGGATTTCATTTATTAATAAGATTAATATGAAAGATAGACTAGAATCTATTTTGCAGGTTGCCAGGGGATTTCTCTCACATTTCCAATGATGCGTCTCAAAGTTCACAAAATTTCCAGATTGACAAATTAAATGTTGGTACATTTATAGACCCTATACTGCACCCAACAAGCATCTACAAGAGCTCCAGACAAAATTTGTAGGAAAGCATCTCTTTTTCATAAAATTCTTGTTTTGAGAACAACTTGGAGTCTACATTTGTATGGATGTCTTGAGATATATTTCAATTTATAATGTAGATGCAGGAGATGGAGGATGGTAATGATTTTTCATGGTACTGGTCACACAAAATCAGTATTGCAAGGCCCCATAGAAAACTAAAATCTTGTATTCCCAATTGAACCATGATACAACTAGACGTGTTGGTATCTAGTGAATTCATTTCTTTGGTATTTTGGGTGTAACTGTTTCCATGCCCAAACTAAGTTGGGGTTGGATACAAAGCACTAGATTGAAGAATAATTAGTTTGAATTCATGTAAATATGGTAGAACAACTTATCCAATGGTTATTGATTGAGTTCCATCGAGAAATAGCTTGTACTCCTTTGATAGAACACATGTATGTAGAAGTGTATGATTTTGGCGAAGTCCAATCCAACATTGTTCAAGGAGTGTTGGGTCATTTGACAAAAATGGTACAAGTACATGTCATTCTATAATGTCAAGCCTACTCTTCATGCAACAATATGCATATGCCTTGAAAACTGTGTGAGCTTCAAGAAGTTTGATTTTCACCTTACATCCAATCCTTTTTACAAATGAAGGCTAATAGAGGCCTTCAGATGTTAATAGTGGTGATGCAACCAATATTTGGGTTTTCCCTCTTTAGCACACAAAGCAAACCAGTCTAGGATGGATTATATTCCCTAGTCTCTAATTTTTTATGTATTGACCTTTTGATCACAGGGTAATAGTGCCATCCACATTCTGTACAGTCAAGTTGTCAATTCTTGCAAGGGTTTTTGAGAGCGAGGAGTTATCATTCCCTACAGAGAATGAGTGCATTCCTTTTTTTATCTCAAGTAAATCCTCTGCAGTGAGCACTAGCCTTACATACAAGTACATATGCACAGCTAATGCCAACAGGAGCATGCATTCTACCTCCCCAACAAACTTTGATTTAATATGCAAATGCGTTGAGAAAGGCTAAAGCTGCAATTCCAAATCTCTTATTATGGCTCTTTCCATTTCATAACACTTTATGATAGATATCTCCTAGAATAAGATGTAACTCTTTTGTCTTTGAAGTATTTTGTCTTTTAGGTACGATAAAAGTATGCTTCCTGATGATCCTTTTCACGTGTAAGAGAAAACTCTATGTCTTTAACATTTTCCAATTCACTATCGCTGAGTTTTATTCTAGAAAGGCACAATTGATAACAAATTTGATGTATATACACAGTGGACCTATGTTTGGGATTATTAGCTTGGCATGGGAGGCATTTTAGCTCAAGTGTTGAAATATCCTCAAGCAAGCCCTCATATATTTCCTTCAATTCATCCAAATTTAGAGAAATGTCAAATGCAATCAATATTCCATATTTTTTTCTATTTCTTTGATTAAATTCAAAGACTCAATTTACCAGTTCAAACTTCATAGATATGGAAAAGCTCAATTGTAACGCATGTAAAAGCATATCTTACAATATTCAAATTGAACATTCCTTCATGCTCATGCTGTCTTTCTGAAATCCCAATTTCAAAAATTTTCCTTGTATCTAAAATGGAACTCATACTCTTTGACATTTTTGTCCAATCATTGTTGTTGGGAAAATTATCCATTCAGAACGCCCCTATCCCACTCTAAGGTGTGACAGTGCCTTAGCAGCAAACAAGGAAAACTACTTTCGTATTCTTCTTTATGAAATGTAAACGAAGAGGAAGGATGTAACTAACCTGTGTCTTTCGCTAGCTTGTTGATCCAATCGCTCTCCTCTTTGTTTGCTTCCCGTTGCCTGCTCCCTTACTGGCCCAGCTTCACCAAGTTCCTGCAAGATCACAGAAGAGGAAAACTACACAAAAGACATAGATTTACATTCATAAATAGTTTAGGATCAGATTTAAACTAAACATGCAAATATAACAAAGCATCATTGATACACAGCATGTAGAAGAAACTCAAATAGTTTTATTGATATAATGATAAAGTCCAAGAGGAGATACAACCAAGTGAGTCCCGATCCAGCATCTACCTCCCAGCAAAGGAATCCCTTCCTCACCTCCAACAAAGCATAAATCACCCAATGCACTAATCTCAATCTCAAACCAACAACAATTCTCTGCAAAGTACAAAATTCCAGCCTCTTGGATCTCTGGGTGAGGGATCCATATATAGATGTAAGAAGAGAGGATGAGTCAGCTTATGTTTTGACTTGTGGCTTCTCTTTGTTAGTTCTTGCTTCCACTTGGAGGCTGAGAGCCTCTTACTCATCACTGGTCGAATTCATTGAGGCAAGTGTCATTGGAGAAGATTCTGGAAGTTTCCATTGTCTTTCCACCTCGTTGAATGACTTTGCCATTTGTCATTTCCCGCTCAACGCACCCTGGTAGTGCATTCACCTGCGTTGCAATGCACCTAGCCAGTGTATTTGGGTGATTTGCAACGCAGGCAGCTAGTGGAGCCTCTGAATTGATCCTGATTTGACTAGTTTTGAGCAGTTTCTGGTGGAGAACTTCTGGGAGAAGCTGTCATTTGTTGACCTTGTTTCTTTAGGAGCTGGAACAACATCTTTAGGGACTTAGGATCCCTTGGTTTATGGACATTTCATGCTTATAGCTGTAAGGCACAAAAATTTCTATAACAGTTGCCCCCTAAAGTATGAGGTCGTTTATCGGGTGAAATGCTTTATTAGGAGGATCCGAAGTTCTTTCAATGCTGGGAGGAGACCTGTAATAAGATATAATACAATACATTATTTTCATACTGTTTTCACGATCCAGCTGAGGTGGGCATTCCCATGCTCAACTTTATAAATTCATTTTTATGTACATAGGACAGACAATCGTCTGATGGTAGACTGATGATTCTGATGAAGTCATCATCCTTTTGGTAGGATGATTATCTGTGCTGCAATCCTGTACATGTCAAATGTTTTTATTTTTACTGAATATATATTGCAGCCCGGATGGATGAAGCTAGATCTGGGGTCTTCAATCTCGTCCGATCTTCACTCTAAGTACAAGTCGATCCATGCGAGAAATGTTTTGAAGTCGAACATGGAAAGACATCGCTTGATTACCAATCAATGATGTAAACTGTTAACAAGCGCGAGAGGAATCACCGATAATGATAATGACCCTCAAGGTATTGTAGTACAATTCACGTGGTGTGAATAAAGGACTTGGCGTCGAACACCACGCAAAATCTTTCGGTCGAAGGTCATTGATGTATACCTGTCGCCGGAAGTGAGAAACTTGCCATTGAGGCATGCAAGCTTCAAAGTACTGAAGGGGTGTTCCTAGATCAACTTCTTGGATAATGAGCTGATGTCGACAAGAAGCGATCCGTCAAAGGAGGGCCTTGATGTATCCCACATCAATGACACGGAACGGAGCAAATGATTTTGATGGAGGTGAAAACGATCTGATGATATATGGTTCAGGGTGGCGGTCATGAAAGGATGAAGTATAATGTATGGTAGTGGATGGGACATGGTTGACTTCTCTGGATAACTTCTCTTGAACATATCGGCGACACTTATATGATGGATTGGTAGCATTTACCCCAAAGGTGGATGGTATGGCGAGACCATGGTGATGTTACCGGTGAATGAAACAACCCAACCCGACTCAGGCACGGAGTGGAAGTGTCATGTTCAAGAGCGACTTGCTACCAATAAAGTTTCTTTGAGTTTCTTCCCAATTTTGCCCCAGTCATTACTGACCAGTACCTCTTTATTTTTGTCAAGCTTGAGGAGGATAACATATGCTTGTTCTATAATTTGCCCTTCAGGCAAACCCATCGCTATGTTTTAACGAGCCTAGCGATAGTGAAACTCGTTCTCGTCTAAAGACAAGTTTGTCGCTATTAATGTTTTTAACGAGTTTAACGACAAAGATAACTCGGTCCTTTTCATTTTTAGAGAGTCTGAAAAGGAACGTAAAGGTAACTCCAGAATTCCTTTTTCGTCATCTAATCCCTTAAGTCCGAAAAAATATAAAACAATACAGAAGGGATGAATTTTCAATAGTTTTAACGAGCCGAAAAAAACAAGTGCTCGATATTTTTGTGCAATAATCCCTCAGGTCCAAAAAGATTAAAATCTAGAGGAGGGATAGCACTTCCAATCACTTTAACGAGCTGGAAGGCCAAAACTCGGCAATATTTTCATATTTTACGAGTCAGATGAAAAGAGCTTAAAGAAGACTCGGCTTTTGAGGAACGAGTGATAAAATGGGTAGCAGCTGATTCCAGGTAAGGGTTGGAATTTTCCAAGCACGGCAGTGTCACAAGGATGGCTAGTGAAATCACTCTTCGTAGCTGTTCCTCAAAATGGGTAAACAATCAAATGGAGGTGAATGATCATCCAATGGAAAAGTGGAGGTGACGGTGCAAACACGACCAAGGCTTTAATGGCTGATAATGTTACATTCACGGTGGTTATTTACCGGAGGATAGTTCATTTTTTAACGAGCTTAAACGCGGATTGAAACACTTGCTCGATCTTATGTTTATTTTTTAACGAGCATGAACTATGTGCTAAAACTGTTCGATTAATCCAGTCATATGATACGAATGTCTCATTTAAGATGCCATTTTTTATGGAGCTTGCACCTTACAAAGCTTTGCCCTGGATCCTTTCATTATACAAGTTCGGAAACGACTAATCCTACGAGTTTAAAGGGTTAGCCTTCGTGACCTTGATGTGGCCGAGACTCTCACAGCTGTGCAGGAGCAGGTTGAGAGCCTTACTCTCGGTATTCCAGATGTGAGGATCGACGAGCTACCTTTGTAGTTACAGCGGCATACTACTGGTGTGCCTAGACGATGGACTCGTCTCTTACGCATGATCGCACAGGCTGTGACTTGCTATCACGAGCATCATTAGACTAGGGTGCCTGTTATAGACATTTTTGTGCCTGGCATCATGGAGCATGGAATGTCAATAATTACAGGGATCCTCAGTCCCTAAACATGTTGTTCTTACCCCTAAAAGAACAAGGTCATCAAACAACAGCACTTCCAATCAGTTCTCCACCTGAAAACACTTCAAAACAGGCTTATTTTGGATCATGTCAGCTGCTTAACTGAGCTTCTGCGCTGGAATGCAACTGTCCCACTCTGTACCTGCGCTGGAAGTCAAAAGTAATGAAGGCTACCTGCGCTGGGCGAGATTGGCCAAGTGGCACAGTCATCCTGCAAGGTGTCAACTGCCCAGGAAGCTTCCAAACTGACACTTGGTTCATAAGATTCGCCCTATGATGAGTAAGAGGTACTTGATCACCATGTGTAAGCAAGGATCACCAAGTGGACACAGGAACTGAAGATTAACTGAAGATGGAGAGGACACTAGTCAGCTATATGCCAGCCTCCAGCTGACTCATCCTTTCCTCTTCTCTCCTATATATAGAGCTCTTCTATGAGGTCTAAGGAGGCTGGAATTTTGTGTAAAGCAAGGAGGTGCTGTTGGATTACAGTTAGAGCTATTGGGTGATTGTTTTACTAGAGGTGAAGAGGAGAGTTCTTGCTGCTGGGGAGGTGCTGCTGGATTGGAGCCATCATTGGTTGTAACCTTCTCAGAACCCTGTTACTTCTATCAATAAAGTTTTGCATGTTCTCCTATATACTTGTATTACATTGATGTATTGTATTTACATGTATATTTGATTCACTCTAATCCATGCATCAGTTATGAGTACATGTATCTTGTAGTTTCCTCTCTTGTTTTGTGCAGGGCTTGTGTGTAGCTGGACCGGCAAAGATAGCAAGGAGCTGGGAACAAGAGACAAAGAGAGAGGATCAAGATCGACCAAGCGAAGGACACCAGGTTGGTTAATCATTTCTTCCTTCTCTCTGTACTTTCATAAAGGAAAACATCAAAGCTTTACTTTCAGTTGTTGCTAAAGACTGTCACCTTTAGAGTAGGGATAGGGTCATCCGCATCGGATACTTTTCCCCACAACAAACTGGCGACTCCGCTGGGGAACCCTAGTATCTTGTTGGTGTTTGTAGTATTTTGCTATTCATTTCTTGATGAAAGGAGTACCAAATCGAAAAGCTTTTGGCTATATCAAAAGCGAAGTAGAGGGACTGCTACTCTTGCTCATTTGCTGAGCAAATTCAAGATTTGAAGAGCTTATCTACAAAAGACTCTTTACTCTTTGTGATAGATCTTCATCCTCTTGATCATACCTTAGCCTGTACTTGACCTATAGCTTTTTATTTCATCAAAAACAGTGCATTTTTGAGCTTTTTATGACCCGGAAAACTTTGTAGACGAAACTCTCGTGAGCCAGTGCAGGCTGTCCACAGGCAGTCTGCATTACAGCGCAGGTGCTCCCTTCGGGAACTGCGCTGAGAGTGGAACTGACAGACCGGAGCCTGCGCTGGTCCAGTTAGCCCTTGTCTTGCTCAGTCTTCCTTTTGTGTCTTGGCCCTGTTTGCACTTGTTTTTGGTTGATTGCTTGCTGGTTATTGTACTTGCTGTAAACCACTTCTCCTTGACATTATTCCGCCTCAGTTGTGTGATGAAACTGTGAATGTTCTTTCAGTATTTCTTGTTTCAGTTACAGTTTCCCATTGTGAAAAGTGAACCAGTATAGCTGTGGCCTCTTAGATCCTGAATTGTAAAAGTGTCTGTGTGATCTGAAGAGTTAGTTTTATTACTGTTCATGGCTGTTTGAGTTTGTTTGTTCTTCACTTTTATGGTTTGAATCTATACATTTCCTGTGTTTAAACAAGTCTATCATAAGGTGTCTTTTTGATTGTGGACAAGCTTGTTTATTTCTACTTGAGATTAGATTCAAAATTATACAACAGTTTCCTTTTTGTCTAGCATCAACATTAAGGATAACGAAAAGAAATACATGCATTGTGCATTTTGCATTTGACTGTATGCTTATCGATTTAGGAAAATGTGCATTTTAGTGTGTGTTCTTTGATCTGTGGAAAAAGTTGTGTCCTTCTTTTCCCTCAAGTAGATTAAGGTTTTCAAAGTTGAAAGTTTGAAAAGATTTGCTTCTCATTCTTAGATTGCATATAGGAAGTTGTATATATACATCTCGTGGCGAACCTGAAAGGCAAACTGTTAAGAAAGATCAACATTAAAATAAACTCAATTTACATAACAACGCTTTGGAATTTAACGCAAACATCTAGAGGTCTAGGTAGAGACGTGTTCCGGCGTCGTTAAACATAGTGACCGTCGATCTCTACGAAGGTGGGTGATTCCTCCTGAGAGTCGGTGGCACTAACACGGACTTGAGCTCCCGCGTACCGTCGCGTATATTGGGAGACCCCTATAGGCTTTTATCCTTTATCCTTAGGAAACCGTGTCGGCCGCCCTACTGATCGCGATGCAGTGAACATAGCATTCACGAAGATCGACCACCCGTACCGTAAAACGTATTCTGTGGTTTCGCGAAAGGTTTGGCACACCCTCTGCCTAGATCTCCAGAGCAGTTTCTTTTGGCCTTTTTCAAACTCTATAACTGAAAAAGTCAAACCGAGCATTTGTCACTTCGGGCTCGTTAATACATCGAAGGCGACTAGAGTCATCTTTAGCTTTTTCTCGACTCTTAAAACATGAAAAAGCAAGTTTGTGTCTAAAAGCGTCGTAAATAAAATTTATTTTAAAGCGGAACATAATCACCTGTTATTCCCACGTTGATCTTTCAGTTGAAAAGTATGGAGCCCACCAACCAAGGAAGTAACCTTGGCGGAAGTCCAAATCCCTTCTCCTCTTGGGGAGATGTTGGTGCGCCTCATATGGCTACATTGTCGCTTCCAGGATTGACAATCGGCCTTCCTGTATGGCTCTTTTCAACTAATGTAGTCCAGATCGCCACTAATCCTGAGCAGTCGAATCAACAGTCAGAACAATCTAGAACTACCCACCAGCCTTCCACTTCTTATGATACTTCCTCCGATCCTTCATCTTCGCAAGGTAGAGCCGGCAAGAGTCAGCCTCCCAAGGAGAAGAAGGAAAAGAAGAAGAAAGAAAAGAAGCAGAAGGAGCCTCTGGCGAAGGCGACTGGGGGCAAGCAGAAGAAAGCTGACAAAAACCCACACACTGCACCGACCGGGCCTAAAACGCCATGTGTCATTTGCAAAGGGATCCACTTCCATCGCGATTGTCCTTGTATTCCCCGGATACTAAGGGACTGGTCCCCAAGGTTGCACAATCCGGTAGCATCAACCTCTGGTTGTCAAGTTGATTGCATTCCGTCAACTAACGAGAGTGAAGGACGAAGAAGGGGACCAAGATCACCCTATCTATTGTGTGAAGGTCATCATGCCATCCACAAATGTCCATTCTTAGATGAGGCCAAGAGAGTTTTGGAAGATCGCCCGGTGTCACCGGTGCAATTTCCTCCTGGATACCGAAAACTCGCGCCTAATCCCTCGATAGTTGAAAATCCAGTTGAACCACTCAAGTGGTCAGCTGAAGTGTCGGTCATTGAGAATGAACCTACTGAATCTAGACTAGACGAAAGTCTAAAGGTCGATACGGCAGTTGGCCTGGTTCTTCCTTCAGAGGTTCTATCGTCCAATGACTCCGTCATTGAAGACCCGTCTTCAAATGACACCGTCGCCGAAGAGTCATCTTCATGCGACACCCTCACTGATGAGAACAAGGATGACACCATCTAGGTTCTTTTCATCAGCACCGATTCCGATGAGCATCCGGGCAATGCACCCATTCCTTTATCGCAGGAAGGAACATCATTAGAGTCATATCCGGCCGTATATTCGGTCCCACCGCCAAGCAACCTGGTTGTATCCTTTGATTGGAATCAACTAGGCAGACCCCGGTTACCAGCCAGTACCCCATTCAGAATCATTGTCCAGATCTATAGAATGATTATGGCTGGTACTATCATTGATGAAGGGGCATCTGTGAGTATCCTTTCCTCTGTTGCTTGGAAAGCACTGGGTTCCCCGGCGCTTTTACCTGAGTTGAGAAATCTCTCAGGTTTTGATAAAGGAACCAGTCGACCATTAGGGATCCTCCCCGATGTACCTGTTACATTGAAGGGGAAGACCGTCAGGATGAACGTGTTGGTAGTTCAAGGACCCTTGGATTATAACCTACTCCTTGGACGCGACTATATTTATTGCATGGGAGCGATAGTCTCCTCACTCTTTAGAGTAATGTGTTTTCCACATGAAGGAAGGGTGGTCAAGCTCGTAGACCAACTTTCATTTCCGGGATCTCGCATCGCAAATAGTCAAATACCAATCCTAAATGGTCTGTTCACTCAAGATTCGCCTCCGCCCCTGGTCCTCCTTCCCGATGAGCGCGAGTGATTCGGAAAGAAAGACTAGGACCCAGGGGGCATGCACCCTGGTCTGCTTCGGGCAGAAGAAACTCCGGGTATAAGACAGAATTTCCGCAGGAGAACATGACTAGTCCGTACCCCGTCCGTAGGAAGTGGGGTTGTTCTGGAAAAATGATCTTTTGTTAAAGTTATGTGTTTGGGAATCATTCACCTTTGTCTAAAAAAGTGGGCAATGCCCGAGTAGGAATTCCCTTATTACAACAAGTAGTCACCATATTTAAATTCAAGCCTCGCCCATCGAAACATGTGTTTTGAAGGATAAGCAGGGGCAGTCTATTAAGAAGGAGACCGTATTGTTGTGACAGAGGGTAACCATCTTAGGACAACCCAATGATAGGCACCGCCGAAGAAAGAGATTGATCTGCGGCAGCAAATCGAACCATCTTTGGAATAATAAGAAAGGGGCAAGCCTCCCTCAATAATACCAATGTTTTATCTTTGAGTAGTGTTCTTCTATTGTCATAAATAGCTGTTTGTTAAAAGTGGGCCGACGGGAAGCCTGAGTACTGCATAAGACCCCTTAAAATAACGAGAAGACAAGTATCGTTAGCATTAGATTAGCAAGATGACAAATAAATGTGAACACCCAAAGAAAAGCAAAAGTAGGGGAGAGGAGGGGCAGCCTCGAAATTCTATCCTATACCTGGGGGCATGCAAACTTTCTGGAGTGCAAGCTAGGGGCGGTTATTTATCTGTTTTTAAGATTAGCCGTTTCCAAACTTGCATGAAAGAAAGCCTGTGGGGCAAAAGTAAAATTTGCCAAAAGTGAGCACAGCTGTGGTAAGGCATAAGCTCTATAAAAATTGGTCCTTACGAGAGGCGTTCTTCATATGACTGGTATGTCGAGCAGTTTTAGCATATAGTTCATGCTCGTTAAAAAATAAACGCAAATCCGAGCAGTTTTAGGACTGAATTTATGCTCGTTAAAAAATAGAAAAGTGTGAGAAAAAGTTTCCCTCAGAGTTCAAGCTCATGGAAAAAATGAACCGGTAAATAACCTTTTGAGATCGTAAATTCATCAGCCATAAGAACCTTGATCGTGTTTTCATCCATCACCTCCACTGTTCATTTGGCCGATCATTCACTTCCATTTGTGTGTTTACCTCTTTTGAGAAACAGCTGCGAAGAGTGATTTCGCCTAGCCATCCTTGTGACACTGCCGTGATTGGAAAATTCCAACCTGTACCTGGAATCTGTAGCTATCCCTGTTTATCACTCGTTCCTCAAAAGACGAGTCTTCTTTCAGCTCTTTTCACTGACTCGTAAAATATGAAAAGTTTGCCGAGTTTTGGCCTTCCAGCTCGTTAAATGACCGGAACGCTATCCCTCCTCTAAATTTTAATCTTTTTGGACCTGAGGGATTATTGCACAAAAGGATCGAGCGCTTGTCTTGTTCGGCTCGTTAAAAGTACCGAACAGCCATCCCTTCTGTATTGTTTTATACTTTTTCGGACTTAAGGGATTAGATGACGAAAAAGGAATTATGGAGTTGACTTTCTGTACCTTTTCAGACTCTCTAAAAATGAAAAGGACCGAGTTTTCTTTGTCGTTAGACTCGTTAAAATGATTAAATAGCGACAAACTTGTCTTTAGACGAGAACGAGTTTCCCTATCACTAGGCTCGTTAAATCATAGCGATGGGCTTGCCTGAAGGGCAGGTTATAGAACAAGCATATGTTATCCTCCTCAAGCTTGACAAAAATAAAGAGGTACTGGTCAGAAATGACTGGGGAAAAATTGGGAGAACATTCAAAATTTAATGGTAGCAAGTCACTCTTGAACATGACACTTTTCCTCCGTATCACATCGGGTTGGGTTGTTTCATTCACCGGTCTCATCACCATGGTCCTCGCCACACCATCCACATTTGGGGTAATGCTACCGATCCATCGCATCAGTGTCGTTATATGTTCAAGAGGGGTCTTTCTGAAAGTGTCAACCGTGTCCCATCCACTGCCATACATTATCCTTCATCCATTCATGATCGCCACCCTGAATCATATGTCACAGTTTGTTTTCACCTCCACTAAAGTCATTAGCTCCGTTCCGTGTCATTGATGTGGGATTCATTAAGGCCCTCCTTTGACGGATCGCTTCTTGTCGACTTCAGCTCATTATCCAAGAAGTGGATCTAGGAACACCCCCATCAGTACTTTGAAGCTTGCATGCCTCAATGGCAAGTTTCTCACTTCCGGCGACAGGTATACATCAATGACCTTCGACCAGAAGATTTTGCGTGGCGTTCGACGCCAAGTCCTTTATTCACGCCACGTGAATTGTACTGCAGTACCTTGAGGGTCATCGTCATTATTGGTGATTCCTCTCGCGCTTGTTAACGGTTTTCATTATTGACCGGTAATCAAGCGATGTCTTTCCATGTTCGACTTCAGCGCAATTCTCACATGGATCGACTTGTACTTAGAGTGAAGATCGAACGAGTTTGAAGACCCCGGATCTAGTTTCATCCATCCGGGCTGCGATATATATTCAGGAAATATAAAAGCATTTGCCATGTACATCATTGCAGCAGATGATCATCCTACTCAAAGGATGATAATTTCAGCAGAAAATTATCAGTCTATCTTCAGACGATCGTCTGTCATATGTACCAAAATGTATTTATAAAAAGCTGAGCATGGGAATGCCCGCCTCAGCTAGATCATGAGAATAATGATGAATGAAAAATAATGTATTGTATTGTATTGTATTACAGGGCACTCTCCTCAGCACTGGAACGAACTTCGGATCCTCTAGATAAAGCATTTCACCCGATAAACGGCCTCATACTTTAGGGGGCAACTGTTATAGACATTTTTGTGCCTCGCATCATGGAGCATGGAATGTCAATAATTACAGGGATCCTCAGTCCCTAAACATGTTGTTCTTACCCCTAAAAGAACAAGGTCATCAAACAATAGCACTTCCAATCAGTTCTCCACCTGAAAACACTTCAAAACAGGCTTATTTTGGATCATGTCAGCTGCTTAACTGAGCTTCTGCGCTGGAATGCAACTGTCCCACTCTGTACCTGCGCTGGAAGTCAAAAGTAATGAAGGCTACCTGCGCTGGGCGAGATTGGCCAAGTGGCACAGTCATCCTGCAAGGTGTCAACTGCCCAGGAAGCTTCCAAACTGACACTTGGTTCATAAGATTCGCCCTGTGATGAGTAAGAGGTACTTGATCACCATGTGTAAGCAAGGATCTCCAAGTGGACACAGGAACTGAAGATTAACTGAAGATGGAGAGGACACTAGTCAGCTATATGCCAGCCTCCAGCTGACTCATCCTTTCCTCTTCTCTCCTATATATAGAGCTCTTCTATGAGGTCTAAGGAGGCTGGAATTTTGTGTAAAGCAAGGAGGTGCTGTTGGATTACAGTTAGAGCTATTGGGTGATTGTTTTACTAGAGGTGAAGAGGAGAGTTCTTGCTGCTGGGGAGGTGCTGCTGGATTGGAGCCATCATTGGTTGTAACCTTCTCAAAACCCTGTTACTTCTATCAATAAAGTTTTGCATGTTCTCCTATATACTTGTATTACATTGATGTATTGTATTTACATGTATATTTGATTCACTCTAATCCATGCATCAGTTATGAGTACATGTATCTTGTAGTTTCCTCTCTTGTTTTGTGCAGGGCTTGTGTGTAGCTGGACCGGCAAAGATAGCAAGGAGCTGGGAACAAGAGACAAAGAGAGAGGATCAAGATCGACCAAGCGAAGGACACCAGGTTGGTTAATCATTTCTTCCTTCTCTCTGTACTTTCATAAAGGAAAACATCAAAGCTTTACTTTCAGTTGTTGCTAAAGACTGTCACCTTTAGAGTAGGGATAGAGTCATCCGCATCGGATACTTTTCCCCACAACAGTTCCCCCTAGCATTTTGAGTTTTTGGGTCATGTGACCGATTTTTTCTTGGTTACAGAACATTATATGTAAACCATAAACAGCTATATATATATATATATTTTGATTTTCGGGGTTTTATTCTAGTTGAGTTATATGATCCACATGTAAAACATTGATGATGTGTTTCTTTTTATAAATGTCGCAAATGTCTATCTAACACATAGTTTGCTAATGAGTCGGTTAATGTGTTTAAGTTTCTGGAAACATGTTGGTATTGAATCAAATCAAATTTTCTTTCCAAAATCTTAACCCTTAGGAACATGCGATAAATGGCTGGGTTTCGGATGGAATATATACCATTGAGTTGTAGTATTACGAGTTGTGAGTCTAGCCTGACGATTAGTCGGCGTATACCATGGGTGATGGCATCAGAGAGCAGTTCTATCAACGCGCTATACTCAGCGATGTTATTCATTGATTGACCAATACATACACCTCTGAAACTTACTAACTCGCCGCTTGGATCAAAAAAGGCCCAGGCTACGGAGGACAGGTTCTGCGAACTACGACTCGCTCTGTCGGCATATCCAACGCATCTCTCCAAAATGTTTGACATCTGCAATAAATGTAAAAAGGTGGATTACTCGACCAAAACGAACACTTTAGCGAAAACAAAATACAACAAAAGCATATTCGTCACTATTTAAGCATAGTAACACTTGAGGTACAACCCATTACGAGGTTGCGCCAGTGGAATTCCGTCGTAATCCATCAACTCGTAGGCTCCTTTTGTTAACACCCATTTAACAATGTAGGGGCCCATCCATAAAGAATTAAACTTACCTGCTCCCAATTTATCGGATTCTTGGTCGTAAAGCAAGACCAAGTCACCTTCTGAGAAGACACGGGGTTTGACATTCTTGTCGAACTGCGCCTTGACTCGTTTCTTATGGGCTTCGTTAGCCAAAGCGGCATCACGACGGGTTTCATCCAATTGGATTAATTCCAAGAAACGGGCCTCTTCTTCTGAAGTTCCGGGGAGGAGATCGATTGCGAGTTTAAGAGACGAGATTTCGCACTGGACTGGTAAGACTGCTTCCAGGACATATACCAGTTGGAAGGGTGTGAACCTGGTCACATTCCTTACCGATGTTCAGTAAGCCCACAAGGCTGAGTACAGGATTAGGTGCCACCTTCTTTTGTGAACTCCGATCATCCTTTGCAACATACGCTTCAGGACCTTGTTGATCGCTTCAACTTGTCCGTTGGCTTGCGGATAATACGGAGTAGAGCTGTCGTGAGATAGCCCTAGCTTGGCAGCTAATTCAACCATCATGTGATTGCGAAAGTGTGATCCATGATCTGTGACTATAGCCTGTGGTACGCCGAATCTGGCGACTACATGATTGAAAAAGAAAAGGGCAACTGTTTCACCAGTGTTATCTAATGTAGGCATCGCCTCGGCCCATTTGGTAAAATAGTCCACGGCGACTATAATATACCCATGGCCCCCGGTCGAGGTGGGGTTACATGTCATGAAATCGATGCCCCATTTGGCGAAAGGCCCAACAGCAACTATCGGCTGTAATGGTACGGGTGGTCTTCTGGTTTTGCTATCAAAAATTTGACAAGCATGGCAACTTCTGACTGCAGTTATGCAATCCTTGAACATTGTTGGCCAGAAGTATCCCGCTCGTAAGATTTTTTGTGTTGTAGCATATCCAGATTGATGCCCCCCACACGCGCCTGAATGACACTCACTCAGGGCTTTTTCGGCCTCCTCAAGGGTGAGGCACCTTCAAAGAACTATATCGATACCACGACGGTAAAGCGTATCACCGACGATCATGTAGTCTTTTGCTTGGTATCGTATACGTTTTTGTTCAGAGTGAGAGGTATTTGGCCTGAATTTTTGGGTCTGGAGATAAATTATTATATCTCCATACCACTCATTGCTTGTAGATATCAGAAACAAATTCTCATCCACAATTGATTCTTCGGATGTTTCATCGTTGGACGATGATGGGAAATCACATAGTAATTCTGCAAAAACTAGAGCTTTCTTTGACTTGGATTTTACAAATTCCAGATAAAACTCTTGAAGGATCACTATCCATTTTGAATATTTTCCCCCCAGCAACTGTCGCGACAATATATAAGTCATGGCGTTGCAATCTGACAGAATGGTAGTTTTCCGAAAGAGGACATAGTGTCGAAATCTTTGTATCGCTTGAACAGCTGCAAGCGTTAGTTTTTCAACATAAGAATATTTGCTTTCTGTATCGTTTAAGTTTCTACTTAAATAATATATAGGGTGTTCAATTCCATCGACTTCTTGAACTAAAACCATTGCGATGGTTGTGTCTGCTGCAGCCAGATACAGGTTAAAATCTCTTTGATAATCGGGGGCGTACATTAATGATGCTTTTATTAAGGAATTTTTTAAAGCATCAAAGGAAGCTTGCGCAACCTGATCCCAGACGAAGGGTACCTCCTTTTTCAAAAGACGTGTATAACCTTTAGCAAGTTCGGCGTAGTTTGGAATGAACCTCCTCAGAAAGTTTGCTTTCCCTTGGAGTTTCTGAATCTGAAGCAAATTTGAAGGTGGAGGCAAATTTATGATTGCGTGGACCTTACAAGGGTTGAGACGAATCCCATCCTTGGAGACTACAAAGCCAAGTAAACGACCAGAACTGACGCAAAATACACATTTGTGTGGATTGAGTCGTATCTTGTAGTGTCGGCAATGTAGAAATATTGCTCTTAAATGCTCCGGATGATCAGTCCGCTTTCACGAATGAGCCGGAAGGTCATCGAGGTATGGTTGAACGATGTTCTTGATGTCATGGAAGGCATAATTCATTTCCCTCTGAAAGGTCGCCCCTGCGTTCTTTAAACCAAAGGGTAATTTTCGATATGCGAATGTGCCCCACGGACAAATGAATGCAGTCTTTGACTAGTCCTGTGGGGGGATATTTATTTGATTATACCCGGAAAATCCATCCATGAATGAAAAGATTTCGCATCCGGCGCATTCATCAATTATCTCGTCGATGAAGGGTGTAGGGTAGTTGTCTTTAGGACAAGCTTGATTTACATCCCTATAATCGACACACACTCTAATTGTCCCCTGTTTCTTCATAACAGGGACAATATTCGATACCCAATCAGTTAGAGGAACCGGGTAGATGAAACCAGCATGGAGAAGTTTTTCAACTTCTTCCTTAATGGCAGCGGCTTTCTTGGGGTGCACCTGCCTGAGCCGTTGTCGTACCGGTTTGACACCTGGATACATCTTAATTTCGTGTTCAATGATACTCGAGTCAATGCCCGGAATTTCATCATATGACCAAGCAAAGACATCTCTAAACCCGCAAAAAAGAGCGTTGTATATTTCCAGTTCTGAAGGAGAACAACGTTTGCCGACATAAATATTCTCTACAACATCCGTTTTAGTCGAGATATTTATGGCTATAGTCTCTTCAATATTGGATAAGTTTCGCTCGGAATCCACTGTATTTACAGTATTTGATAGGAATTCAAAAACTGAAGGATGATAAAGGTCGTCTTGAGTATCTTCTTCACAATCCGGAAGAAGGGAACGATGGTGGCAGTCATTCCATGATTCCCCTTCAATCAACATTGATTGTACGATTCCTTCGTCAGTTCCATGCACTTGCGACCAAGGATCTGAAGGGGTACCATATTCTCTAGACCTATCTACCCAAACGCTTGATGAGCGTTGATTTGGGTTTGCCTCCCATGCTAAAAACATTGATTGCTACAATATTTCTATTGGGCTTGGGGGCAAAACCATTGCATGATCCATGTTGATATCGTTTTCTGAGATCTTTGTGGAAGATATCATATTGCAGGTTCCTATCGACGCTACTTCCGCCAAGTTGATTGGAGGTGGAAGAGCGAAAGTTCCCATTAGTATAGGATCTTATAGTAGGCCTACTCCGATATTATGAAGTGAATGGGGGCTTCCATGGATCATGGGAATGCTTCCTGTAACTTGTGAACCATTGGGGAGGAAGTTTTGTTGGTCAACGATCGTAATCCCCCCCTGAAAGGGAAATGCAATCTTTCTAAAATAGGTCGACACAACAGCTGCCATGGCATATATCCACGGTCTTCCTAGTAGGATGTTGTAATCAAGATTCCCATCGATGACTTCAACATCTATTTCTACTGTTTTTCCCCCTAGTTCAACCTTCAAGTTATTTAGGATACCATATGGGGTATATGTCCTTCCGTCGAATGCTTTTAACGTCGTCGAAGATCCCGACACGGTTGGAGATCCTAAAGTTTTCCAGCAACTCATCGACATAATACATGTAGATGCCCCCTCATCAATAATTGTTCGATGAACAGTTTTGTTGAGGGCCTTCACTTGAATAAGGAAAGCTAGTTGAGCTGGTAACTGAGGATCGTATCCTTTGTGGTCGAAGGATACAAGATTGGAATCCTTAGGATCAATCCCACCAATGGCTGATAACAAAGCATGCCTTTGGGATGGGAAATTTTGTAGTACTTCAAGAGTCGACATAGCGGATGGCGATTGGGCCAAATCTTCCACTATGTTATAATGTTGCGCTGCTCTGGCACGAGGATTAAACGTCGACTTGTGTACTACTCCCTTTGGCAGTTTTATTGTTAATTCAGGAATGATGGGTGGTACAACTTTTGTCGAAGTTGTTGTCGAACTACTTGGTTGACCTTTACCCTTGTCATTTGACAGCTGTGGATTCCCATAATATTTGTTCCTTGTCGAAATCAAAGCATCATCTTGCTGTTTTGAAATCGACAACATTAGCACTTGCGACGGGGAAGCATTTCCACTATCAACCATATTTTTTCCTGGATTCGGAAACGGATCAGTTAACACAGCTGAGGTTTTCTAACTCTTAAAGAATATTTTAAGCTCAGCTTTGTATGGACATTCTTTCGTCCAATGATCCTCATCACATATCTGACACCCTGAGGGGGGTGGTTCCCTATTTCCAGGAGGGTTTGAAGAAGTTTTTTCAGGAGATGACTCATCCTGTTTCTTCTTCTTCCCTTTGCTTTGTTTCTTCTTGCTTCCTGGTTGTTTGGTTTCTTTGCTCTTATCTGTCGATACGACATTTACTTCCGAAGCAAGAATTTCGTCTTTTGCATTTTTATCTGAAATCTTACAGGCCTTCTTGGATGTGGCCTTTGTCGATTTCGCGTTTGTCGTGCCAATCACACCATCGCCGGCATGAGAGTCATTGTTTGATTTAGGAGGAGGAGGAATTGAGAATTCCGGTCTAGGGGCGTCAGGTATTTTGTCATAGAGCGTGCTGGACTGAGTATATACCAAGTCCAGATATTGCGCACGAGCGATAACTTACTCTTCCGTTACGACTCCCCCCTTCGCCACATCTTCCGTGATGGCAGGAAGTAATGACTTGATAAACCATTCAGCTAATAGCTGATCAGGAACGTACGTTTTTACCATCCTACAACAACGTCGCCACTCATGTATATGATCAGATATGTCAGTGGTCGTTGTCTGTTTGAAGTTGGTTAGGATTTCCGTTCCTGTTTCATACCTTACCGGTAATTGAAAATGGGTTAAAAAAGTCGTGCCTAAGGTACTGAAGTTGTCGAACGAGGCTCTAGGCAATTCAATATACCATTTTGCCGCTGGACCCATTAACGTCCTCTAAAAAAGGCGAAGCCTTATCGAATCATCATTTAGGGTGTTTGATGAACACCATAGATGAAATGTCATCACGTGATTCGATGGATCTTCACCTGGATTTCCATTAAATTTAGGAATATCTGATGGAAGTTTATGCGGAATCGCTGGCCACCAAGGGGCGTAAGAAATTGGATCGTTCGTTAACCGATGTAAATCAGGTAACTCTAAAGTTGCCACGAATGGTAACTGTTGATTCAGGTTAGGTGAAGCATACCCAGGATATGATGGAATTGCCTGAGCAGTTGGCCTTTGCATACCATCATAATGCAGTTGATGCTAGTACGATTGATAAGGTTGGTGGACATGACCATTGTAAAATGGTTGATTTTGACCGTTTTGAATGTACGGCTGTCCACTGTTCGCAAAGATCTGCTGCTCAGAACCTTGGTATACT
The DNA here is from genome assembly GCA_031772625.1 of Pinus tabuliformis. Taxonomy (NCBI): domain Eukaryota; kingdom Viridiplantae; phylum Streptophyta; class Pinopsida; order Pinales; family Pinaceae; genus Pinus; species Pinus tabuliformis. Next base: position 368,572,458 of record CM062818.1, read on the forward strand.
TGTTGGAATTGTGGTTGTTGGTATTGCACCAGCCACGGTTGTGAAGCCATGTTCTGTTGCGCTATACTAACCGTTGGACCAGGGTGTGGGGTAATCGTACCCGTTTGGACCTGTGTCGCCCCACCAGTTGGCGATTGTGGTTGAGTCACAGGGTCAAGGGGCTGTTGCATTATAACCTGAGAAATCTGAGGTTGACATACAACAGGCAGCGTTTGAACTTGTGACACTGTCACAATAGCCGGTGTGGTAGGTATATTCGACACAGGTACGCATTGTTGCATCGAATATACAACCCTTGGTTGTTGGGGTAGCATAGGTACCCAACCACTTGACGTAACTCCAGTATAACCTGAATACTATTGTGAACTCCCGTATGGATATCCTCCCGGAGGGGGTAATGAAAGGGCATACTGCCCCCCATACGGTGGTACTCCGGAACTCAAGGGGATTGTCTGCCCTTGGGGACTGGATTGCCCAAATTGACCTCCAAATGGATCAATTTGTCGAGTCTCAACATAAGAGTTGCCGGATATTATTCTGGAGGAACAAACTGAAACGGACCATACTATCGAAATAGCCCCTGGATGGACTCCTTCTAGCGGTTGTGAGCTAGTCGGGACAGATGGTACGCCGGCAAACATTGTCAGAGTGACGGCAGGGAGTTCTTCTGTCGCTGTGTCAGTCGACACAGTCCTAGATGTTGACGGTTGTTCAGACATTTTGAGTCAATCCAAAAGATTACCTAGCGATTCTACAGGAACTTCCGCTGGTGATGGACCAACTTTTGATGCCGAAGGAAATAGAGTGACCCCGACTCCAAAATGTGTTGGAGTATTTGCTTGCGGATCTTCCACAATTTCCTCTATCGCAATCAAACCAGGTGGAAGGGGAAGACTGTCAGGTCCGTAAAATATTTTCGGTGCCAAAGAAGGGGTTGAATCGACAGCGACAGATGTTTGAGGAGCAAGACTCTCCGAACCGGTTGTTGATGGAACTAGTTCAGTCACACAAGGGTTTACTCTCAGACTAGGATCAGTATCACTGTCCCTTTGTGGCTATCGAACTTCTTCTGTAGAGGCAGGGGTTCTAGAAATGTTTTGAGTAACCGGAATCTCGGATGTTGTTGGAACACTTGTTCTAACTTTAATAGGAGATTTCGAACCGGTTAAATGAGTTCGCTTTGTCCGTACTGTTTTCGATTCTGGAGACAAAGACAGTTGACTCGTAAGCCTCTGTGAACGACGGGGTTTCAATTGACTTTCTTCCACGATTGTGGATTACTCGATCAACTAAAACAAAAAAGGGGAAAGTGTGTTTCCGAATTAAATGAATTTTTAGACACTTTAGACACAACTTTCCTTTTCAATTTTAAAGAGTCGAGAAAAAGCAAAAGATGACTCTAGTCTCCTTCGATTTTTAATGAGCCTGAAGTGACAAGTGCTCAGATGGACCTTTTCCGTTAAGGAGTCTGAAATGGAACGAAAGGGACTACTCTGGAGATCTAGGTAGAGGGTGTGCCAAACCAATCGCAAAACTGCAGAATACTTTTTAGGATACGGGCAGTCAATCTTCCCGAATGTTGTGTTCAGTGCATTGCGATCAGTAGGGCGGCTGACACGGCTTCTTATGGATAAAGGTTTTATGCCTATAGGGGTCTCCCAATATATACTCGACGGTACGTGGGAGCACAATCCGTACTGGCACTTATCGTCTCTCAAGAAGAATCACCCAACCATCTGTTATAGCTCCAAATCTCACTATTGTGGTTTGTGATGCTGCACTCATGGCCTAGGGCAACCCCTCCTTCCAAAACTGGTCCAAAAATTTTAAAAACAGTGTTTTATTCCCTATACGCGACATTGCCCTGAGTTAAACGCGTGTACACGCGGGTCTGTGTATACCCAACCCACGTGTATGTATTAAAACACTTAAAAATATATATAATTCCTTATTTTCGGGTGGAGATCGCAGGTTTTACCTGCTGATCACCTGTTAGTGCCCGTGGCCCAACTATTCCCAACCAACTCCTAACTAAAAAACTACTTTGGAGATGGTATAAAAAGACATCAAAGGGAAGGCCTAAGGGAGGGAGGAGAGAGAAAGATTATTATGCTGAGATTTTTCCCGTAGACCAGGTCTGAAGTCCTTGGTGCTTTCTGCACTTCCCCCATTTTGCATAGGAAACCCTTGTTTCCATGTGTATTGGTGATTATTCATCCTTTATGTCATCATTGAGTAAGACTTGGAAGGAGCTCTTGTTGGAGGCTTGAGGCTGGAACGAATTCGGGAGGCAGCTTTGCTTGGAGCCTGCTGAAGGTGTTTCAGGTGATATCTTTCCGTTATATGTACTTTATTTGCCTTTATATAAAAGAAACACGTCTTGTTTCCCAAAACAATCTTTCTTTATGCTTATGAGATTCTTGTTTTGAATTCTTATGCAAGTGGTTACTTAAAGATTTTTATAACTAACTTTATAGCATGAAGATGGTTCGTATATAAGCATTTGTCCATGTACTGTTGTGTTCTTTGATTTGTTTGTTTTACAGGTCAAAGATGAAGAAGGGAACTCCAAGAAGGGTTTGGACCCTAAAGGCCTTCTCGAACGTAGGACCTTAGGTATGCACCCTTAACATTAGAATTTGCTTAAAGTAAAGATAATGGCTATGTGTGTGTTTCTTTGAATAAGCAATTTTCAGTCTGGTAGAGTCTTAACCCAAAGGACCCTAGGGGTACTTTCCCTTCAACCAGAATTGGCGACTCCGTTGGGGACAACACTCTTGTTGTTCCTAGTTTGGGTAGTCTTCAAGCCAATCAAGGCTCAGCCCCTCTGTTTATTGGCTCTGACTGTCTGATCTGTTCTTGAACTCTAAGCTTTTCCAGTTTTTTCAGTCTGTGTTTTTTATTTTTCTTGAAAGTCTTCATATACGCTGTTTTGCTGGATTACAGAAGCGTATATACGCAAGTTGTACTAAGTGAACCCACGTATAAGCAGGTTTCCTCAGTTACAGTCGCGTGTACACGCACTCTGCACATCACTGCAGGCGCCTATACCATATAATTTTCAAGATTTATAAATTTTCTTTTTGCTGAATGTTTGTCTGGTGGCTTGGGTCAGTTTCAAGTAGTCATTTTCCAGTAATAGTCCTCTGTTTAACAAGGGGCATCTTGTTCTGAACTCTCTCTAGTTATAAGGAGTATTAGTCTTGTTTTCGTTGATTACAAGCGTTATTGATTTTTGACACACAAGATTTCTAGTTAAGAATCTTGACTTCTCTGTTTTGGCAGAGTAGGAAGGTTGGATTTCAAACTTTGTGTTCATTTTTGTTTTGATGACCCTTTTGTTTGCTTAACGAAACCATTTTTGTGACCATTTGCTCCTTCGTTTCGGGAAAGTTGTTTGTTACCATTTTCTTGAAACTTGTCTTTTGATCTTTTGGACTTTCATTGTTGTTTTTGATTGTCAAAAGCGATTTCAAACACATTTATTTTTGTTGAGTTTTCATCATTTGAAAGGTGTCAATTCACAAAAGTGTTTTGTTGCCTATTTATCAATCATTGGTGTCAGTATTTTTGAGAGCTTTCCTTTGAAAAAGACTTTTTGGTTTGATTGAAAGAAAATCTTTTGAAAGTTTTGAGTTTCGCTTTCTTAAACTTGCTTTTCATTTGATTTCCCTTTTTGTGAAGTGAAAGTGCTTTGTTTTTATCTTAGAACTTGTTTTTATTGTTTAGACGAAATGATTGGTAACACATCATCTTCTATCTAAGCATTTTAGTGGCAAGACAAAATTTGGTAAAGCAACAACTTTCCTTCTTTGTTTTTAGAGTAGCCTTTAAATCTTGCATCCACATATAGTTCTTGCATTAGGATCGATTTGCATCTCTTTTTAGGCATATATAGTTTTGTTAGTTTTTGTGAGTGTGGAGTCTGAAAAGAAAAGTAAGATTTGTTTATATTAGAAGTACCTTCTGAACCTCATAGAAATTGCTCTTCATCGAAAACAAAAAGTGCATGTGCATGTAGATAAGTTTTATTAATTTCTTTTGCGTCTGTAAAAACACCACAAGTTTCATCTCCATTACCTTGTGACTTAAAGAACAGCCTAATAAAATCAAGCACTAAATTAAAATCCACTAGAACTTTTTGTTTTAGTCAATTACACCAACAAGTTTAGGATTTTAGGGCCTTGGATTAGGCGAGTGGAGAGTTAACTCTCCAAGGCCACATAAAACGTCAAACATAAGAGTCAGATTAACGAGAGTAAATCCAATAGCGTTAGGAAGACCAAGAAAGCTCCGGATCTGGGAGTTAAGCACGAGCGTCTGTGAAGATAGGGAAGAGAGATACCCCCTCTCCTACTTGTCTGAACTTACCTCACGACTGTTCTGCCTGGCTTCTGCGACGAGTTGGTACCCATAGTTGCCTCTCCTAGGGATCTACACAGGTGGCTGCGGAGGGGAATCCCGTGGCACCTAAGGTCGACGTTGTATCACTCTCGACAGTACTACTGGAGGGCACCCTTGCGAAGCTTGGGGGCTTGCACCGGCGCAGGCTGTTGTTAGGAGGTCAGCGTTACTTCCTCTGATACCTTCGCTGATAGGACTGGGCCCTCATCATCCCAGACTATCCTCGGAAGGTCCCTTGATTCACTTTCTCGTATTTTGGTGTCCGGTCCTAATCACCCGGAGCGGAAATACTTGGAAGTTGTTTGACTAACTGTATCTTTAGGGACTTTATAGTGTGTGCTCTGTGCTCCTAGTCGGCTTAGCTTTTAATTTTTTGAGTCTTTAGTTAGATCATAACAAAAAATTCAAAGTGGCTAACCGATCTCCAAGACGGTCTCGAAGACTTCGTGGTCTTTCGCCACCAAGTTTAGAGCCTTCTCCTAGAAGGCGGAGAGGCAATACTACCGATGGGGTCCGTCCCACGCCGATTGACGCATTGGGGATTGATCCTCCTCTCTGGGACATTAGCGGCCAAGCAAGGCCTGGTACTTCTGAGCAAGAGAGGGATACTCCAGTCCTTTCTCGAGTTCGCTTTCAAACGGAGAATAACGTAGAGGTAGAAGAACTTTCAGAGTCATTAGTGGCTCCAAATTCTCCACTACCATCTAGTCATCCAGACGTATTGCAATACGTTGGGACTCCGTCACATAGACCATCAAGTCCAGGTTACGCTACGCGCTTACCATTCATGACCACTGCTGGAAGCATGGCTTCTACGAGTGCTACGACTATGCAAACCCCTACATTGGTGCAAGGGGGAGGAACCATTTCCATCCCCTCCACTTCCTTGTTCGGATCTTTTGCTAGCACATCTTTAGTGGGATCTACCTCCATTCCGTCCACGAGTGGAAATGCCCAAACCAATGCTTTTGGTACTAGACTCTTCCCTTTTGGCACCCAATCACAGGGTATTCCTTCGGTTCCGTTTAGTGCCGCTACGTCCATGATGGGCGGATCGGCTTCATTCCAAGGTTTTCCGTTCGGAAGTGGTCATATACCACATTCCAACCCAACGGTAGGATCCATGCCCTTTTCTTCAATAGGACAAAGCAGCAATCCTTTCCAAGGTTGGAATAACCCTGGGGTTAGTAGCGTAGGAGCTGGGAATTCGTTTAGCGGCCAACAAGGGAATAGGCTGTACTCCACGGTTAGCATGTTTCAAAGTATTCTTCCCCTTGCTTCGGCTTGGAATCCATATCAGGGGTTATCAACTCCTTACCATTCTTTAGGAGGAAACTTTGCAGGCTATGGAGGTTATACGGCAGGAGTTGGTCAAACTCCAAATTTTTCTGGACCACATGGCTTGCCTTTTGGTTCAGCCGGTTCTACTGGTCACTTCGGGCAGCCTGGTGCCTCCCAAATCCCAGGACAATCTTTTCAAAACTTTGGGAGTTCTGCCCAGTCTGGGTGGAATCCCCTAGGTCCTCCTAGGCTTCCGTTTCTGGCAACATTAAACCTGCCAGATCTCACAAAGTTAACAAACGACCCAATCAGGTATAATCCGGCCTGGCCTCTGGTCCCAACCAAACTCCCTTCGGACATTCCAAAATTCGAAGGGAAGAGAGGTGAAGATCCAGGCGATCATGTAACCACATTCCATTTGTGGTGCTCATCCAACTCCCTCATCGATGATTCGGTTAGGTTGAGACTCTTTCAGCGCACCTTGACTGGTAATGCGGCCAAGTGGTATATAGAGTTGCCAGGGGGCAGCTTTACATCATTCGCTGACTTAGCCAATATCTTCTTAAATCACTTCCAGTTGCCTGTCCGCTACAATGCCGGAACTGAACTTCTGGCCACCTTTCGTCAGGATAAGGCAACCCACATTTCTGATCACATTCAGGAATGCAGACGGAGAAAGAGGCTCATTAAAGCCGAAATCCCTCCGGAGTACCGTCTAGAGTGGTTTTTGAAGTCTTTGCAACCCGAGATCTCCAAGGATGTCTCCATGTCTGGGGTCTATTCTGAGGAGCAAGCCATTTTCAGGGCCCAGCAGTTAGAACTGATTTACTCTCAGTCTGGGATCCTCCAAAAGTACTTGCCAGATGCTCCTGGATCTAAGGTTGATTTAGCTAAGCCAAAGCCAGGTCCGCACGCGGATGGTATCGTTGGGTCAGTAGACACATCTACAGTGAACTTGTTGAATCAGTTGCAGCAGTTGTCATTACAAACTGCTTCTAACAACCAAGTCACATTGTCTAATCCTCCCGCTTCCCAAACTTCTTCAATTAACGCCGTCCAATCCGATAACCCCAAAGGGAATCAAAATTCCAATGGGAAAAAGAAAGGACGTGGTAAGAAGAAGAACTCGGATGGGAAGCCCGATGCAAACAAATCCGGCAACAACGCTGGTGGTGGTAAAGGTGAGTCGAGAAAGAAAGTTAAGTTTCCTTGCAAGTTATGCAGTGGGGACCATCTAACTCATCTCTGCCCTAGAATTGAAGACGCTCAGCGCTTGTTAGGACAGTAAGGGACTTCTAGTTCGCAAGCTGTGTTAACTAACCCATTTCCCCAAGGGCAACAACTTCTTGCTGGCGCGAATTTGAATCCTGGGACCTCCTCAGGCGACAACCAGGAAGGGGAAAAAGCATCAAATGTTTTTATGATGGGTTCAAATGTCCATGTGACTACTCGGTCACGTGATTACGGTGAAGCCGAAACATCCAAGGATAAAACTGTTCCCGGAGGTAATGACCTTCATATCGAGCGACCCCCTGTTGAGACTATACCTCGGATAGCGAAAGGTTCTGCCAAACGCGCGACGATTAACCCTAATGCTAGGGCCGCCCAAAATTACTCCATTGTGGAGGATTTGGGTCAAAGCCCATGTGCTATGTCCGCTTTAGAGGTTCTCCAGTCGTGTCTGTCTCAGAGAAGTGCTTTATTCTCCGCAATTGGAGCAGTCGATCCAGCTAACTCTTTAGTGCTCTCTTTTGACATGTCAAATGTCAAAAAGAGACTCCCTCATCATATGGCTTTTCAGATAAAGTCTACATACCAGAAAATCAATATTTTTCGCACCGTTATAGATGAAGGAGCTTCCACATGTGTCATGTCAATGTCATGCTGGAAGGCTATTGGTTCACCTTCGGCTGTTCCTTCACCAACCGTCTTAACTGCATTTGATGGTCATTCTCACAAGCCGCATGGGATTATCCCGGCCTTTCCTATATGTGTTGGAGGGAAGGTCGCTAATATCGAAGTTGAAGTCGTAGATGCTAACCTAGACTATAATCTCCTATTGGAAGGAACTGGGTATACGAAATGGAAGCCGTTGTGTCGACTCTATTTCGTGTCATTTGCTTTTCTCATGAGGGGAAAATTGTTAAGGTTGATCAATTGGACTATTCTCCAATCGATCCTCAAGCAAGCTCTGACTCTACTGTTCCCTTGGTGGATAACCCTTGCCCGCCGACTGAGAATTTAGGAGTAGGGATGTATTCCTCATTGATGGGTACGTTTGATCTTCCCTCTCCTTTTGCAAGAATCAATGCTATTTCATCATCCAAGGAATATCCTCGAGAAGAGTTCTTCCGAACTCATTATTTTTCCGACCCTTGGACCTTGCCTTCGCCTACGACCACATTAGTTGAAGGACAAGTCAATGGAATGGCATTTCCTATATCTGCAGCTAAGCTTAGATATCAGTCTATCATAGACTCTGCAGATAACCATTCCACTCCTTTCTCTGAAGAAGAGTTGGATGGTCATGTGGCCCCAGCTTGGAGCTTAGATTCTACCTCTACCTTGGATTGCTTGGATTCAATTTTACCTTCTGAAGAAGCAATCCTTGAAGCAATGATGGGCATAGATCAACCTTGGGAAGACTTACATCATCGTTCGTACTTTCTTCCTCCTTTGCAGGAAGTGGAATCTAGGTTTTCCGAGATCTGTACTAGTGATGTTGATATGGTATCGAACCCTTTGGCTCCAGCACACATTCGCGCCGAAGGTAATATGTCGGTAATTTCAAAAACGATACCTATCAACATCTCTAGGGACCCTAACATCATAGAAAATATCTTCATCAGAATTGAGTGTTTCCCTGAAGAAATTCAAATTTACACCGACCTATTCAAGTAATATCGTGATGTGTTTGCTTGGTCTTATGAGGAAATTCCCAGCATTGATCCTTCTATAGTCCAACATGAGATCAAGACGTATGAAAATGCAAAACCGATTCGTCAAAGACTTCGGCCGGTTAACCCTAGGAAAGCAGCGGCTATCAAAGCTGAGGTTGAGAAGCTGCTAAGGGCGGGTTTTATATACCCTGTTCCTCTTACGGATTGGGTTTCTAACCCAGTCCCTATGAACAAAAAGCAAGGAACAATCCGAGTATGCATCGATTTTAGGGATCTAAACAAGGCTTGTCCGAAAGACAATTGCCCCACGCCATTCATTGATCAGATTATCGATGAGTGTGCGGGTAATGAAATTTTTTCCTTCATGGATGGTTTTTCGGGTTATAATCAAATCTCTATCCGTCCTGAAGACCAACATAAGACAGCCTTCATATGTCCCTGGGGTACCTTTGCATATCGAAAGATGCCTTTTGGTCTTAAAAATGCTGGAGCCACTTTTCAGTGGGCCATGTCATACGCTTTCCACGACATCAAACATGTCATCGAGGCATACTTAGATGATCTCGCTGCTCGCTCTCGAAAGAGAACTGATCATCCTAGTCATCTTCAATTAGTCTTTGAGCGATGTCGTTTCTATAAAATCTGGTTGAATCCCAATAAATGCATTTTCGCGGTTACATCTGGTCGGCTGTTAGGGTTTATTGTGTCCAATGAAGGGATTCGGGTTGATCCCTTCAAGGTTGAGGCAATAGTTCAGTTGCCTCCCCCGTCCTCAATTCGTCAACTTCAAAGTCTTCAAGGGAAGGCTACTTTCTTAAGATGGTTTATAGAAAACTATGTTGAGATCACTAAAGGGTTCATGCATTTGCTACGAAAAGGAGTTCCATTTGTGTGGGACGACTTTGCGCAGCGGTCGTTTGATGCTTTGAAAAAGGCATTAGTCTCTGCCCCGCTTTTGAGTCCACGGGATTATGGTAGAGACTTCCTTTTATATCTCGCTGCAGCAGACTCTACCATTGGTATGGTTCTAGTTCAGGAGGACGATGCTCTTGTCGAGCACGTGATTTATTATTTGAGCCGAGGCTTAATAGGTCCTGAACTCCGCTATTCTCCAGTTGAGAAATTGGCCTTGGCAGCTGTCCATGCTGTCCAGAGGCTCCGTCATTATATTTTGCTACGCAAAACTTTTGTCTTAGCGGTGGTCAATCCATTTCAATTTGTCCTTAGTAGGCGAGTGATTGGGGGCAAATATAATATATGGATAGTCATTTTACAAGAATTTGATCTCGAATTCTTGTCCACCAAGTCTAAGAAATCTATGGTCATCGCGGAGCTAATTTCTGAGCTTCCTTGTGGAGAGGATATTATTTATGAGGAAATTTTACCCGACGAACATATATTCCTCATCTCTTCACAAGACCCTTGGTATGGAGATATCATTGTTTATCTCCAGACTTCGAAGTATCCCTCTACTTTCTCTAAGGATGAACGTCGCAAATTACGTCACCTGGCTAAAAACTATGTTATTATTGGTGACACATTATACCGTCGAGGGGTTGATTCAATTCTTCGACATTGTTTAACCTTAGAGGAAGCAGAGTCTGTTCTTAATGACTACCACAGTGGAGCTTGTGGTGGTCATCTATCAGGGCTTGCTACAGCCCAGCGCATTTTACGTGCCGGCTACTTTTGGCCTTCACTCTTTAAGGACTGTGTGGAAGTGGTCAAACGCTGCCACCCGTGTAAATTTTTTACTCGCAAGATGCGCGCACATCCAGCTCCCCTTTTTCCCGTTGTCACCGTCGGTCCCTTCAATAAGTGGGGTATTGATTTTACGACCTGTAATCCGCCTTCAGCGGCGAATCACAAGTATATTATAGTGGCTGTAGACTACTTCACGAAGTGGGCTGAAGCCATGCCTACTTATAAGAACGATAGTGACACGACAGCTTTGTTTCTTTTCAATCAGGTTATCTCAAGATTCGGTATCCCAAGAGAGATTGTCACTGACCATGGCAGTCATTTCCAAAATCAGCTAATGTCTGAATTGGCCCTTGAATTAGGATTCCGTCAGGAGCATTCATCCCCTTATTATCCTCAGGCCAATGGACAGGCTGAGGCGGTCAATAAAGCTCTTAAGATGATACTCCAACGGACAATCGATAAAAATCGGTCCAATTGGCACATTATGTTGTATTCGGCTCTTTGGGCATACCGAATCTCCGTCAAAACGGCTACTGGTTTTACTCCTTTTCAGTTGGTTTATGGGATGGAATCTGTCTTTCCAGTTGAATGTGAAATCCCATCTCTAAAATTGGCTGTTGAGCTTCTTACTGAGACTTCAAGTCTCGAGGAGCGCTTAGTTCACTTGGAACATCTCGATGAGCAGCGTCGAGATGCCGCCACGATGAATGAGGCCCATAAGAAAAGGGTCAAAACACAGTATGATAAGTCTGTCCGTCCTCGTGTATTTTCTGAAGGTGACCTTGTCTTGGTCTATGACCAAGATAAGGACGCCTTGGGGGCAGGCAAATTTAAGCCCATGTGGTATGGTCCTGTCATTATCAAACGAGTTTTAGAAAAAGGATCGTATGAGTTAATTGATTTCGAAGGAAACAAGCTGGCGGAACCCCGAAATGGGCTCTACCTAAAGAAGTACTTTGCTTAGTTTAGGCTGGGCGATGACTTCTTTGTATTTTATGTATATATTTATACATATATTGTCGAGCGTTTTCTGATATCAGTGCTTGTTGGTCTGCTGTGGCAGGTGCTGATGGATGATTTGGTCTATTTTGGGTTCGCCGATTGTGCTAGTCGGCACACTCGGAATCTTGGTTCCGCAGCTTGGGTACTTTATTACCCAACTGGTCAGTTGATGATATCGAGAGGCCTGTGTATCGGTCCTGCTTCAAACAATATGGCCGAGTACACAGCTGTTATCAATTTATTATCTGAGGCAATCTCTTATGGGATCGACTCGTTGGTAGTATATCTTGATTCTCAATTGATAGTGTCTCAGTTAAATAACATTTATCGGGTTAGGGGTCCATTATTATATCGCCAATATTTAAGGGTGAGGTTGTTACAAAGATCATTTATTTACATCAATTATTTGCACATTCCAAGATCTCAAAATTGGTTAGCTGATTCTATCGCTAATCAAGCATTAGACTGGCATATTAATCATTCATCATCATAAAATCATGCATCAAAAAGTCAAACTGTATATATATATATATATATATCGCAAAGCATCTCGAGTGTACATATGTGTATCCAAAAATATACAAAATTGGGGCTCAAATGCCCATAATCATGTCAGGCATATCTAATGCCTCGGCTCTGGATGAGCAGCTAAATAAGTAACTATAGCATTGGCCACGCGCCGAAAGATGCAAACCCAGTCACGTGGCATCCCAACCACATGACGCTGCATATCTAGAGGAAGGTCCTCTATCTCGGTCATCGGTACTTGGCAGCTTAGTCTCACCAAGTGTCGCTGGACGTTGTTTAAGGTCCGTTCCGCATCCGCAGCCGCCTCTTCGGCTCCTCGGCCACGCCGTCCATGCCGCGGGAATCCATCTGGTCGTACGGGCCCAATGTCTGGAACATGATCATCATATTAGTCATTTGAATCTCATCAAAAAATATTTTTCAAAGTTCATCATTATATTTGAAAAATCCAATAAAAATCATAAAATCATAAAAATAAAAAATCTTACCAATCTCGCCCCATGCCGCATCCGGTGGTAACACTAGATCAGGATCTCCTCGGAAATCCAGTCCGGCATAGGGGTAATCATCCACGGCGATGATTTGCTGCTCCCACCAGGTAAAGAAATCATCGTCGAATGCATTCCTAGGGACTTCCCCACCCCCCAGATGTTTCATCAAGTCAGCCCACCGGCCCATGCATGGATCACCTGGACTATTGATGGAAACTGCTACCCTGGGGCGGAGTGCGGGAACCTTCTCGAAGAAGAAAGTGCACAAGATGGTTCCGAACCCAAAGTTCTTAGTCTGTCCCCTCCTGATAGAAGTGAGTTGTTCCTTCATGTTGGCAAGGAGAGGAGTACACCAGTCAAACACTGTAGTGAGACAGTCCACTGCCACGCTCATGTTTACCCGTGACGCCTGATGTAGTGAGGATGATCCGTTCACTCGACCTATGGTGAACAAGATTATCCTGAGTGACAAACTCGCCACATGTGGGATAGAGATCTGGCTCCTGACCTTCCGATGACCCGGGCAATAAATATGTACATAGTCATCTACACTGAGACTATTTCGTGTACTGCCCCGGGAATGTACTACCTCTCCCCTTCGGGAAAGGCCCGTGATAAAATATATATCTTCCACTTCTACCCTGAGTGGCATCTGATCAATGATTAATGCTTCCTCATCAACATCCCAATAATCAATGAGTCTTTCGAGCAAACGCGTGTTGGCTTTCATATTTTGCAATTTGAAGAATTTTAGCAACCCGCATCCCCGTAGGGCATCTAATGCCTCATCATTGTTCATAACTTCACTATCCATAGCTGAGTGCTCTCTTTCACGCCATGTGAAAGTCATCCTGGAAGAAAAAATCATTTCCATCCATTAGTTTTGTGTATAAAATTAGTTTGCTGCGCACACGCGGGTTCACCTATACACAGTCGCATGTAGGGCCGTCGTATACGCGTTTTCTGTAATGCCAACCCGCGTGTATGCTGCAAAACAATTTTTTGCAAAAATCTAACGATGAAACATCAATTAAACTTCCTAAAAACTATCACAATTGATTTGCAAGACAAGTTTAGAGCTTACCTGGAAGTTTTCGGCAAGTTTGAACGGTTGAATAAATCACAGGGAAGTTTGCTCATTTTGCTCCACAATTTTTGCTCTCCAAGTCAAACGGTGAAAATGGTAAGTCCAAAATTTCTTTTTATAAGTTTTGAAAATGCAAAATTTTTTCAAAATTTTATTTTGTTTGGTTTCATGTCACTTTTAACTTGGGAGCTTGGAATGTCGAGATTGGGTTGTTTTTCAGGACATTTTGGACATTTTTCGACGGTTCGAGATGGTTCCATGACTGCTAACCTGTCATGGCAGGTATCGTGTTCTCACTGGCATATAGGTTAGGGACACCATTTTTCCGTTGCATTATGCATACTAGCCTCCATTTGACAGATACATCTGCCATAGGGTCGACCCCATCGTGTTATGGTTCGTAAGCCATTTTCACTCGCCGATTCTTTAAATCATGACACGATGGTAGAGCCATCCTTTTACATGGTCATCCTAGTTAGCACCTCACTGACATTTGTTGCCCATGCTACTTCGTTTTGAGTAGGCTCGGGAGTCCTCTGTAGTTCCGCCATGACTTATGCGTTGAAGACTCATTCCTCTTTGCTTCTTTGCTTCGTTTTGGCCTTATACCCTAGAGGCTCCTATGAGTGTCGAGTTGTACTTTTGCATTGCATGTTGACCATTTGCACCTTTTGGCCTAGAGCCGGCTTCACTTGGACTCGTGTTTAAGCCAACTTTTGACCATGACGTCTGCAAAATCAACCTTGCATACCTTTGACTTTTGCAGCTTGACATACCCAGATCCATGGAAGGAACATACCTCTAAGTGTCACTAACCAGTTTTCACCTCCCTGCATTGAGCATAGGAATGTTCCTTTCCCAGGAACTAGATCATCTGTTTCATCGACACTCGTTCTTTCCACTGTACCATAGCATTATTTTATTCTTTTTCCGGCTTATCAGAAAAAGATAAAAAAATTAAATATTCCAAAAAGAGCGGGAACAGGGACATTATTTCCATTTATTGTTGGCAGCTAGAGTCAGTCATGTCGCCCTTGAACAAAGCACTCAAAACAAAGTCTCCTCCGCATGGGTGGGATTTAGTTTGACTTAGGTACGCCATAACCTTTTTATCGAGTCAGTTCTCCCCCGATTGGTTATCTCTTCCAATCATATGGAGGGTTCGTTCGTGCCCCCTGCATGACGAACTTATACAGATTCATCATATGCTGCCACATAGTCACATTGAGTCGTGCTTTTGTTCAAGGGAAGTTAGCCTGAGTCGGCCTTTCTGCGGTGTCTCTTGACTCATTTTTCAGTCGGCCATCCCTGGTTGTCAGTGTCATGTCTATCATCACATCAATTATATTGGTCCTTTACTCGTGCCGGTTTGAGAAGGTCCCCATTGACTTCTTGCTGGCGGGTCTTGTCCTTATCGACGACGACACCTTGCTCTGAGGACAGGCCTAGAGCCGCACCCTGGCCCTATTTTCATTATTGATAGGTCACCTTGTGCTCAGCATCGATCAGTATCATGGGTCTTTGACTGAGTGGTTTCCCTTGTGTTCGAAATCAGCATACATTATCAAACATTGGGATTCGTGCAGTACCTTGGTTTCCATTTGACCCTATTGGTGGATACCTCGCCTCTGTATCAGCTTTCATTTTTGGTTGGTTTAGAGAGTTTCTGTCGTGCGCTAGCCACATCTTGTGTACGCCGGAAACGTACTTCGGTTGGGTTACTACATCTTTTTCGTCTGATTCCTTCCACATTATTGGCCTACAGGTTACACTCGTGCTAGATTGATGGAGGATGCCTTAATGCCTTCCTTCTAGCGGATCTTTCCCTATCGACTCCGACTCATTGCTCTGGGGCAAAGATCTAGAGTCCATTTGGCAGTACCTTGGGGTTTGCAGTCATTAGTGGCAGATTCCTCGCTATCGACAGTGGGAAACCATCATTGTCTCCTGATCGATGGATTCTTACAGGTGTTCGACTTCAGCTCATCTGTTCACACTTGTTAGATTGTACTGGGTACCTTGACGCTCATTATCATTATCGGTGAGTAGTCTCGCGTTTGTTAACGGTATACATCAATGACCGGTAATCAAACGATTTCTCACATGGTCGACTTCAGATCATTTATTCCCATGGTGTAGAAATGTACCACGGCGGTCGGTGAAGACCTCAGGTTGTATCAGCATTCATTGGTTCACTTGACAATTGCTCCTGTTACTGCTAGTTGATACCACTCCACCTTATATGTTGCAGTCAGTCATGGCGACATTCTATATGCTGGCACCTGAGTTTGCAGTGTAGTACCATCCTATTCCATCATGTTCAGTTGGTACCTTTTGGGATCAGTCTTTGATTTCAGTGATCCGTTGCATCTTTCAGCATCATTGACAGTTTTATATGTGATATTCAGACATGTACTTGCTCCTTATGATCATATGATCCATTATGTATCTTCCAGTCATTTATACTTGTATACTTAGTGGATCCGCTTGTACTTAATATGCAGACATGCTTTACTTTTTCTGAGCATGGGTATGCCGGCCTCAGACAGTGTTTCTTTCTGATCTCCTTTTGGTGGCTTGGCAGGCTGAATTCTGGTGAAGTCTTCCTTGGTTTTTCGGCAGAGTTCCTTTCCATGTACTTACATAATATATTTCGGCCATCATGTTCCCCTTCTGACCTCATACATTAGGGGGCATCTGTTATAGCTCCAAATCTCACTCTTGTGGTTTGTGATGCTGCACTCATGGCCTATGGCAACCCCTCCTTCCAGACCTGGTCCAAAAATCTAAAAAACAGTGTTTTATTCGCTATACGCGACATTGCCCTGAGTTAAAAGCGTGTACACGTGGGTCTGTGTATACCCAACCCGCGTGTATGTATTAAAACACTTAAAAAAATATATAATTCCTTATTTTCGGGTGGAGATTGCAGGTTTTACCTGCTGATCACCTGTTAGTGCCCGTGGCCCAACTGTTCCCAACCAACTGCTAACATCAAAGGGAAGGCCTAAGGGAGGGAGGAGAGAGCAAGATTATTATGCTGAGATTTTTCCCGTAGACCAGGTCTGAAGTCCTTGGTGCTTTCTGCACTTCCCCCATTTTGCATAGGAAACCCTTGTTTCCATGTGTATTGGTGATTATTCATCCTTTATGTCATCATTGAGTTAGACTTGGAAGGAGCTCTTGTTGGAGGCTTGAGGCTGGAACGAATCCGGGAGGAAGCTTTGCTTGGAGCCTGCTGAAGGTCTTTCAGGTGATATCTTTCCGTTATATGTATTTTATTTGCCTTTATATAAAAGAAACACGTCTTGGTTCCCGAAACAATCTTTCTTTATTCTTATGAGATTCTTGTTTTGAATTCTTATGCAAGTGGTTACTTAAAGATTTTTATAACTAACTTTATAGCATGAAGATGGTTCATATATAAGCATTTGTCCATGTACTGTTGTGTTCTTTGATTTTTTTGTTTTACAGGTCAAAGAAGAAGAAGGGAACTCCAAGAAGTGTTTGGACCCTAAAGGCCTTCTCGAACGTAGGAACTTAGGTATGTACCCTTAACATTAGAATTTGCTTAAAGTAAAGATAATGGCTATGTGTGTGTTTCTTTGAATAAGCAATTTTCAGTCTGGTAGAGTCTTAACCGAAAGGACCCTAGGGGTACTTTCCCTTCAACCAGAATTGGCGACTTCGTTGGGGACAACACTGTTGTTGTTCCTAGTTTGGGTAGTCTTCAAGCCAATCAAGGCTCAGCCCCTCTGTTTGTTGGCTCTGACTGTCTAATCTGTTCTTGAACTCTAAGCCTTTCCAGTTTTTTCAGTCTGTGTTTTTTATTTTTCTTGAAAGTCTTCATATACATTGTTTTGCTGGATTACAGAAGCGTATATACGCAAGTTGTACTAAGTGAACCCGCGTATACGCAGGTTTCCTCAGTTACAGTCCGATGATCAAAGCCTTTCGAACAACCATTTTTCAACAACTAAAAAAATCTTTTATTATTGCGATAAAGCGATCGCAAGATCGCATATCGCAATGACATGGAAAACACATTTAAGTGGCACATTGGTCTCCGCCGATGCGATTTCGGTATCGGCGATCGGCAATACCCCATACACATCTTAAAATCATACATAGCATAAGCTCTTACGCGATGCGCAATTGGCGATCGGCTATCGGTGATACTTCATATACAGTCAAAGCACTTTAAGTTATTTACCCCGATCCGATGCAATTTCGCAATCGGCAGTCGGCAACATCCCATGCACATTAATAAGGCCCCCAGGTCTTACCCCCAATGCGATGTGATATCGGCGATCGGGGAATCGGCACTTCACTCTAAATGCACCTTGTTATATTTCTCCGCACTAATCCGATGCGATGTCGCAATCGGCGTTCGGAAGAATCCTATGCTTATGATTATATAATACCTATTCTCCTAAAGCGATGCGATATCGCTATCGGCGATCGGCATTTCAAAAGGCATAACTTGAAGATCTAAAGTATTATTGATATCCGATCGATAGAGCGCGGATTTCGAAAAAGCCGTTAAATGGAGGGATAAGGTGATGTATTCGTATTTAAAGTTTTGCCCCTTCAATTAACGATCACCTGCACTCAACCGCCAAAATATCCATAGCACGCTTAAGAGAGTCATTCAACCGGATAATGGTGTAATAAGCATTTAAGGAGTAGCAGGCCTTAAACGGCCATTTAATATATCTGTAATATCTTCTCATTGATTGGATCCAAAGCCATTTTTGAGAGTTAATCTCTCAGCACGCTTCGATTGATATATCTCTCCCATCATAGAGTTTCATTGTTATGTTTCTATGTTACGGTTTTTCTTGCCCTTGTGTAGAAATCATCTTTCAAGAGAAGCCTGAGCAAGATGGGAAAGAAATCTAAGAAGACAGCGGGTTCCGCTGCTACATCAGTTGCAAGACAAGCTGCCGCAGATAAAAAGAAGGGCTTAATATCGGATACTACATGCACGGGTCTTACCAGAGCTACATGGCAAGGCACGTATAATCTGCTAGAAGCCGAACAACCAGTGGTAACAGTGACGGAAGCTAGTGTGGACTTACTCAAGAAGTCTGATTGCACTCTCAAAGATTTGGCCGACTCTTTCCTTCACAGGATAGCGGCTAGAGAACAGATTCTCCCCTACACAGACGTCGTGCGATGGGCAATTGAAGAAATTCCAATCCTCGATAGAACTTTTAGCACCAGAGATGGGAGGATTTTTGGATCGTTCAAGGCAGAGCATCTAAGGAAAATGTATCATTTGCCCGAGCCAGAGAAGGTGTATAACAAGACTTTCCTGGAAAAGTTTGCAAGCGACAATGAAGTAGAATCCGAACCCATCTGGGATTGGAGGCAGAATCCGTCCAAACATAAGCACGAGTCTTCCGGTAAGTACTCAGTCGATTCTTTGGCTTGTCCCTATTTCTATGCGGGGATAATGATATGTAGGCTATGGGGATTACATGACTCTGCTAACTTTACCATAGAAATGGTTCCTCTAATGGAAGCAGCAGTAAACATCATAATTATGGATTGGGCCACTATTCTCTCTGATAAGCTAGCCATAGCTGTTCGTGATTTTAGAGCTAATTCTGTTGTCACTGAAAGGAAAATTCCCCCGTTTTATTACAGTGCATATATTTTAGATACATTATGTTTCAATTCTGAGTTTCCTGTCCTCGGTTGCAGGTAGACTGCCCAAGACCCCTCACCCATTCATATATACCACCAGAAATTGTGGAAGTCTTCTTACAAGCACCATTTGTACCAAATCTGCAATGGCTTTATGGTTCCCATTCATTATTCTATTTTTGATAAACCCATTCCCAAGATCTCCTATCTAGCTTCCTTTGATTTACCGGCGGTAGCAAGTTGGTTTGGAGAAGAGAGATTTACCTACATTAGGGTTTTCGGCAGCCAAGCCAATCCGCATGTTCTCCCTTTTTATATTCCAGATAAACTGCTAGCAAGAGAAATCGCCTATCAGATTATGGCCGAGAGTACTACACAGACTCTCAAGAAAGAAAAGAAGAGGGGCTGGCCCTCTTTTCCCTTGAGAATTGGTGTCTATACTCTGCATGATCTCAAACATGCAGAAAAGGAAGCCACAAAGATTCAATCCTTAACTCTGGCCACTATCCCAAATAGGCTATATGATCCAAAGAAAGTTGCCTATACTGCATTAGAACAGGCCAAATTGACAAAATTTGAGCATCAAGAAGATATGTTTGACGACTTGTTCGTTGCCTCCGAATCAATAGGTCAGGCTAGAGAACTCGCTAGGATGAAATATAATGATGAAGGGTTAACTGAGTTCAATAAACTTAGAGAGCAGAGGTTGCAAACTCTGCCTCTAGATTTACTGGCAACAACCCCAGCGACATCTTCAAGCGAGCCTGGTCGGCAACAGTCAAGCCAGCCTCCTGTTATAACAAAAGATCAGAAGAAACAACAGGAGGAAAGGCAAAAGAAGCAACAGGCAGAAAGGCAGAGAAAAGAACAAGCGGAAAGGCAAAAGAAAGAACAAGAAGAAAAACAGCAGAAGAGGGAACAAGAGGAGAAACAGAAAAAAGAACTGGCAGATAGGCAGAAAAGGGAACAAGAAGAAAAACAGAGGAAAGAACAAGAGGATCAGCAGAGGAAAGAGAAGGAAAAAGAGCGGAGCGAGTCCCAAGCTGAGAAGCAGAAACAAACCACCATTGATCCTGAATTGCTCCAGCAGTGGAAGCAATTTGACTCTATTATCAGTGGAATAGAATGTTCCAAAGATATGGACACCTCCAAAACAAATGACACACAGGACATCACGTCTCCTCAGGTTCTAAGTGGAACCAGCGGCCCACCCAGTTCTAAGGATGTTAAGGTAACTCCTAAAGGCCCTTCCGATCAAATAGTTCTCCAGGTGGAAGATATTCCTCCCCTGGATGTTTTCTATAGCCCAAGGCATAGAGCAGTTGTAAAGCGATCAAGGAAAAGACGAAGGACTGATCAACCTTCTATCTTTCTAGAGCAAACAGTCACGGGTAATGTAGTATGGGAGGAATTGGACCCCTCCGATGACCTAACAAAGCTGTCATAGTATGCAGGAGCCTATTCTGCAGCGACTATTGATAAGGCATTGGAGGTAAGTCTTCTACTGAAGACTAAGGACCAAGAAATTTTTGCACTACAAGCAAAAGTGACCGAGGCAAAGCAGAAAGCAGCGCAAGCAGAAGAGCAGTTGCTGGCACAACAGCAAACGAACAATTTATTAACCCAACAGTTGCAAACAGAGAGGCCGAGGATCGACCAAAGCGCGATCCAGAAACAAAAGGAATTATCGGAGGCATTGGCACAGTTGAGGACAGCAAATGAGCTGATGATGAAAACGAAAGACGAGCAAATAGCTCAATTGTCGGCACAGCTCGAAATCATAAAGGGCACCCAAAAAGTGGAGGATTTCAGAGCAGAGGCATCGCAAATAAACAGTGCATTAATATCACAGATTAGGCTCCTATGCCATCAACTCACTGAGGCAGAACCATTGTGCGAGCTAACTACATCAGTATGTCAGCAGGTAGAGAAGGCCAGGAGTGAGTTAGACCAAGCTGAAGAAACCATAATCGCATATCTTGATTGGCAAGATTCTGATGTGGGAAAAGCAGCGAATTTGCCCAGAATCCAAGAAACATACAAGGACATACTCTTCACAGAATGGCACACTCAAGTGATGAAAGTAGAAAGGGCGGCTTCGAGGTGTAAATTAACTGCCAACAATATGGTTGATCTGGTCAACAACACCCTCTACTTGGCAAACATGATCTCCCAGTGTACACCTGGAAGCATAACAACAACAAATATGATTGAGCAAACAAGTTATCCTGACTTAGAGGAGAAGGGGAGATTAATCGCTGGGGTTAATACTTTGACTTTCGATGCATATTGGCTCTTTCTGATCAAGCCACACACACAAAGGTCGGCCCTCAAGTGTTTAACAGATGCACTCGGGTGTATAATCCCCGATATTCAAGATGCCACATATGCTGCCCAGCTAAATTCGCGCCTCAACAAACCACCTAAAGTAGAGCCAATGCTAGCGATAAGTCAGCTCAGGTTTAAAGGAAAAGAGCCTACCTGATGAATCATGCCGCCGATTGCCAGATCGCTGAGGAAAATAGGATGAATATTTATTGATGCCAACTTAATAGCATTTCAGTTTCTTAGATATTTAGATTAGTTTAGTATTTATAGACCCTTTCATGTTTTTAGAAAGGGTCGTAAAATTTTGTAATAGACTTAAAGACTGAAGTTTGCACTACTGTGCTTCAGCCTATATTCTTTTATGAAACTCGAATAATCGTTCTTAATTTGACGAGGAAGCTTCTTTATGCAATTGCGCACTATTGTCTGTTGTTGGGGATGTTTTCTAAGTTGAAGGAAGAACTCCAACATAGCGATTGATATTTGGGAGTGTTAAGCAGCTTATATGGTACTTTTATCTACGTCTGTATTCATTCCTTTGATATGAAATTTTATGTAATTATTCTTGCTATTGTTGAATACATGTATGCGCTGTAATAGCAAATCTTTATCTCATTCCACTATTGGATGTTTTGTGATATGCCTTTTCCTTTAATCATGCATGTAACAATGATATAAATGATAAAGTGTGGTAATTTCGTTGTTATTGCTTTGCTTAACTATTTATGCATAGCAATCTTGAATGAATTAATATCTATGTCTTAGAGATGGAGTCATCTATATGCTTGTCTTTAAGTAGAGACCACCAAACGCTACGCTTTAGAAATCAATAAGCCCCGGGGTAGATCATAGTTATTATATTCTCGCTAATAGTTTTAGTTATTTGCTTATCGCTAGCATAGACTATAAGTCACTCAATCCATCCCGTTTATCTATATTTTTGGGAAACTGGTGCCATTATCCCTAGTCGGAGCCACTATTCCAAATGGAAAAGGAGCTGTATTAAGGTCTGGACCGGGTGGTTTCCCCAATGTTGTTGCAGCGATTTTCGAGGCATCAACATTTTTGGAGCTAGAAGGAGGGCCTGACTATGAATGGCAAACAAACCTAAATCTGCAAGCCATTCTAAGAGTAATTCTCCCTCCAAATCCCCTCGGACTTCCCATTCGCATGCTGGTTCGCCAGTATCCGAACAAGAAGAAGAGGAACCAAATACCACTGCTCAAACCCATCATACTTCAGAACAAATAAGTCTTGAATCACCTGAAGTTCAGTCTCTAATCCATAAACTTCAGAGTTTCTTGATTTCGCCACAGAAATCTGAGGTATCTCACAGCAGTGCGACTTCGCAGTTCAAATTACCCCATCCTCTCACCAGACTTCAGAGCGAAAAACTCGGTATTGAACCTACTGAGTTCCCTTTACCGAAAAGGAAAAAGGCAAAGAAAAATACTGAAGGATCTGATAGTGAAGAGCTTTCATCCATATATTCCATCTCAAATTCTCATCTACAAAGTCAGCCATCCACTCCTCCATTACATAGCAATGTTCACCAGGGATTAGGTGCTGTAACATCCCAACCTGCTCACTCCTCAATATTGTTTCCTTCCCAGTCATCTGGAATTCCAGCGGTAGTATCATCTACTACTGCTATTATAATGGCAGATCCATGGACCAGACCTGGTGCAGTCAATATGCCTGCACCATTGCATCCATTACCAGATCTTCCTGAAAAATGGCTGCCCAAGTTTAATCCAGATAATGGGACCCAAGCTGAGGAACATATCAATAATTTCATGTTGGCAGTCAACTTGAAAGGAGTAACAGAAGAAGATGTTGTTGTTAGGCTTTTCCCTTATACCTTGCAAGGATCAGCAGGATCCTGGTATTTTTCTCTACCCTCTGGTTCCATTACTAGTTGGAACACTTGCCAAGAGCAATTTCTTACCAAATATGGAGATGATAGGTCTTTGGCTACTTTAATAAACGATCTCTCCAATCTGATAATGGAGCATAGGGAACCAATAAAGGAATTTAATGCCAGATTCAATAAACTCCTGAACAAAATCCCTACAGCTTCCAAACCAAGTGAACAAATTCGGAGCGAATGGTATATAACAGCTTTGCCTGCCAATATAGCGATTTTTGTAGACAGGGCTGGGAAACCTACCTTAGTCGAAAACATGAAAGAAGCACTAGCTGTGGAAAAACGCATCAATGCTCTAGAGAAGAAAGCTGCTCTAGAAGACAGAAAAGCCAAAAAAGTCTCTTTTAAAGAGGATTCTAAGAAGAAAACCCCAAAGGACCCATACGACATGGAGGGTTTGCAAAAGGTCCTGAAAACTTTGTCCAATGAAATGGTTGACATAAAGAAACAGGTAGCCGAAACCTCAAACAAAAGACCATTTAGGACCTATAAGAGAACTGAATCAAAGCCACCGAATGTCATATCTAACGCAGATTCAGAGCAAGAAGAAGAGGAGGAGGAAACAACCTCACAAACTGATGATGAAGAAGAAGTAGCTGAATGCCATGGAATGTGGGATTTTATACTCCCTAACTCTGATACCGATAACGAAGAAGAAGCCTTCCCTGTCACTACAAGAAGTAGAAGTACTCCTGACCCTATCCAGGCCACTTCAAAGAAAAGGAGTGCAGGTGCTGCCACAACAAAGGAAAAAGTACCTCCAAAGAAATCACCTGCAGTAAGTCCCCAAAACCAGCCTTCAACTTCTAATTCTCCTTCAACATCTAAAACGTTGGTGGTATCCGATTCAATGGAATACAACATTGTTGATGACATGAAGAAAACTAAAGCAAACATAACCATGTTTGAACTTAGTAAATTAAAACATCAGCAAAAATTACTTCTTAAAGAATTGAATGTTGTTCCTTCTACACCTCTTCCCAGTGCTAAAGCTGCTAATGATTCAGGCCAACCTCCTCCAAGTATGGTTGAAGCTACCGATTCAGTTCTGATTGGAGATAGATCAAATTCTCATACTCCACCATTCCTTCTAACCTATGAGATCTATAATCGAAACCTGCACAACTGTTTAATTGACTCAGGGGCATCATCTAACATAATGCCTGCTTCAGTTTGCTCTAAACTGAACATTGAACCCCAGAAGTCTGCCATCCATATTGTACAGTTGGACAGAACTAAAGTACAGGTTGTGGGAGAAATTAATTCCGTAACTATCAGGTTGTCAGCTGATCCCAGGATAGTACAAAGAATTGATATCTTAATAGCTGATATACCTGAATTTTATGGTTTAATTTTAAGTAGGGATTGGTCCGAAAAATTGCATGGGTATATTTCCACCGATTGGTCACATATGTGGCTTCCCTATAAGGGTAAGCCAAATCAAATAAGGATCGATCGAGAAAAACATATGACCCACACAGTTACTGAATTTGAACAAGAAAACCCGCCCGTGGCGTTCAATAACAACATTTTGGGGAATTATTCATCAGAATCATTCTTTGGCAACTTTGTTGCCCAACCCTCACCTTTCTCAGTTAATCATTTTTCATCTCAGATTGAGAATTTTTCACAAACAGATAAATCTAGATGTTTCAATGATGATGAGAAAACTGTAAATATGACTCCTAATTTTCCTTTATTTTGGTCTTTGTATTTTGATGGCTCCAAGTCAAGCGAAGGCTCAGGAGCAGGATGTGTTTTGGTTAGTCCACATGGGGAAAAAACAATGTTGTCTTGTAGATTAGAATTTGAATGCACTAACAATACGGCCGAATATGAAGCCTTAGTCCAGGGATTATATAAAGCAATCGGCCTTAAAGTAAAATACCTTAAAGTATTTGGCGATTCTGAAATAATTGTTAAACAGGTGAGGAATGCAATTCATTGTCTTTCAAATCACCTCAAGCATTATCAATCGCTAGTGCAAGATCTTACCTCACATTTCTCAGCATTCAACATTTCCTCAATTCCTAGGTCACAGAACTCAGCAGCTGACCTACTAGCCAATGTAGCTTCCAAGCTTCTACCTTCTGAAGACTACAGCCTTGATAGATTTTCTATAGAATTGATTTTTAGGCCTTCAGTTCCTGATAATGTGACTAACTGGAGAGTGTTCAACCATGATGAGGATATTTTACAATTCTTAACCTCTGAAAAGTCCTATGATAATCAAATCATTGAAGAAAATGAGCATGACTCACAAATGAAAGAATCACCTCAAGAAAATGCAATTCCTAAGCCTGTAGTAAAGCTAGAAGATCTTTATGATATTAAAGACAGGTTTAGACCTGTAATTAATGCAAAGCTCCAAAGCTCTACCCTAAGGTTTGAATTGATAAATTTAGGTACTGAGCAAGCTCCTCAAAATATCAATTTAGGATTAGGACTTTCTTCAAATGAAAAGGAGGCATTCATTAGATTGTTAAAGAAAAACAAACAAATTTTTGCTTGGAAATATGATGATTTGAAGACTTATGACACATCTATTATCCAACACACCATTCCTATGCTTCCCGATCAAAAACCAATCCAGCAGAAGTTAAGAAAAATACACCCAAATTTAGAGAGCCAAATAAAGTCAGAACTTAACAAACTCCTGAAAGCCAAGATTATTTTTCCAGTCCGACATTCAAACTGGGTCTCTAATATGGTGCCAGTCAGAAAGAAAAATGGCGACATTCGAATTTGTATTGATTTCAGGAACCTGAACAAAGCAAGCTTGAAAGACAATTTCCCATTACCTACTATGGAGCAAATACTTCAATCAGTGGCAGGCTCTGAATTGATGTCCTTTCTGGATGGTTTCTCAGGATACAACCAAGTTCTGGTTCATCCTGATGACCAACTCAAAACTACATTTAGGACAAAATGGGGAACATATGCATATCAGAAAATGCCTTTTGGACTTATAAATGCAGGAGCGACATTCCAAAGAGCTATGGATACAGCTTTTAGAGGGTTGATTAATAAAACAGTAGTCGTCTATTTAGATGATATAACTGTATTCTCTAAAGAGAGGTCTAATCATTTGCATGACTTAAGTCAAATTTTTCAGCGATGCAAGAAATATGGTATTTCTCTGAACCCGAAAAAGTCATTCTTTGCTCTTGATCAAGGGAAGCTCTTGGGCTTTATTGTGTCCAAAAATGGCATTTATATTGATCCTGATTGGATCAAAGAAATCTCTGAAATCCCATTCCCTCACAATAAAAAATCGATGCAGTCGTTTTTAGGCCAGATCAATTTCGTTAAAAGATTTGTTCCAGATTTTTCTCAAGTTGTTTTGCCACTTCAAACAATGATTAAGAAGAATTCAGTCTTTAAGTGGGGATCAGCGGAAAAGGAAGCTTTTGATCTAATCAAGCAATCAATAATCAGTGCCCCAGCCTTAAGTACTCCAAATTTTTCCAATCATTTTACATTGTATACCATGGCATCTGATTTATCTTATGCTGCAGTACTAACGCAATTAAATGATGACAATTTGGAAGCACCTATCTCATTCTTTAGCTCTAATCTTCAGGGTGCTGAATTGAATTACTCTGACGTAGAAAAACAAGCCTTTGCCGTATTTAAAGCAGTCAAGCATTACAGACCCTTCCTTTTGAAAACCCACACAAAAGTTATAGTTCCTTTCCCAGCAGTTAGGCAACTATTAATCCAAAGGGAACTGGGTGAAAAAAGAGCAAATTGGGTCACAGCGCTTCAAGAATATGACTTAGAAATTAAACCAGCAAAGATTGTTAGAGGTCAAGGTTTTTGCAGGATATTGGCAGGAGCATCCAACCTTCCAGAATCAGGAGATACAAGTCAAATTGAAGAAATCAATCAGCTAAGTGCCACTGATTCTCAATCACAATATGCAGATTTAATCTTTTTCTTAAAGAATGGCTATGCCCCCACACATTTGTCTTACAAAAACAAAAGGGCCATTAGGTTAAAAGCAAAGAATTTCACTCTTATTGATGATGTGCTTTTTAAGCGAAATTATGATTCGGTCTTGTTAAGATGCCTTGAGAAATCTGAAGCTCAAAAGGTTTTGCAGGAGCTACATGATGGACCAACAGGAGGACATTTTGGAGCAGACACAACAGCTCACAAAGTTATTCATGCTAGGTGTTATCACAAAATCACTACTGAGGGCTGCAACCAAGCGAGATTTCATGTAACTATTTCAACCTATCTTTAGACCAAAGATTAGCCTCTTTGATCAGAGAGGGCTCTCTCACAAACTCTTGATAAAATCCTTCAAACAATGGATGGCTAACTCCTTATTTAATCATGAAAGCAAAGCTGGTTGGAAACACATCAAACTAGTTCTCATTGGGCTATGGAGTCTATTATATTAAGTAAACAAGGAAAACATGGTCATCTCATGGAAATCAAGGCTCTTTGCATTACATGTCAAACATACTCCACCAAAACATAGCTTGCTGAATACACAGGAAGTCAGAGCATATGATTATGAATTCTGAGTGATTGCATTACAACAAGACTATAAAATAACATAAAGTATAAAACACCATCATTATATTTGAACATGACAATCCATCGAGAATCTTGAGAAGAGAATAACACTGTTTTACTATTATTGTCAAAAAGGTCTTACAATGGCCCAAACAACTCTGTTTTTCTATAAAATATCCAACCTCTTTTACATATGAGTTATTTCTATATATAGCCCATCAAAAACTACTGCCTGAGACTCCTCAACAAGCATGAAGGGAGCTCGGAATTCTATCATTAATGACCTTAACTATAACATAAACAAGCTAATTAATTACAAGAGATATGATGCTACGAAAACAGAGGACTCCATCACATTGGCACTTTAAGTCTATCTCCTCGTATACTTTGCTGCGTTCTTGGAGCTTGCCACCTGTAGCATTACAATAATAACCAATCCAAACTGAAAGCATATTCAATGGATGAACAGCCTCGGATGCCTGATGCACAGATGATTCATCAACCAATAAGAATATGAACCCTATATTCACGGTTTTTGCCTCCCATTGATGTTCATGCATTAATGATCCAATTTCAAGCCATTTAATCCCTTGATAGTCCCGTGTGACTGAAGAAAACTAATGATCTGGTCATCCCATAACTGGACAGGTGTACCATTTAACACCTCGGCAGCTCTATCATAACCCTAAAAATTCGGACATAAAGTGAAACTTTCAACAAAAGATAAAACTTCACCTTTTCTTCGAATACTTACACCTGGCATCCTTTTTTAAACATCTGACTGACTTTCTATAGTCTCCATGCTGGCATTAAGTCATCTCTTTAAACATTTGCTGACCTCAGCATTCAAACTCAAGTTTTCAATATAAACAGTCATCTACAGCAGTTTCGTAGCGCGCTACGAAACTGCTATAGGTCATCAAAATTAAACACATGAACCTTACAGCAACAATAACTCAAGTCTGTGATTTCTTCAGTCATTCTATACAGCTGCAAGGACATCAAAAAGTCTCAAAAAGCTTTAAAAAGATGATAACCAAAATATATCAAAATTTGGGAAGCACATTCCTCCTTGGATCATTTAGCTAGTTTGTCTAGCTTCCCTTTCAGGCTGATGACTTCTTCTTTTAACATCTTGTTCTCTGCTCTTAAACTTGCATTCATTTGTTTCATAATCTTTGCCTGCTTCAGAGCTGGCACTGTCCATACATATGCATCAGATACCGAGCTAGCCTGACTGATCAAACTTGTTTTACCCTTCATTACAGCTTTCTTGTAACTTGTATATCTTACTGCCTTTTCTTTAAAAACATTTTGAACCTGAGGTATTTCTTCCTTTGATGCTCCAGCTTGTTTCTTAATGGCAATCACATTTCCACTTTGACTGATAACAACCTTATTATCCTTGTTCTTGCTTTTAGCTGCTTGGACTATTTCAGAGAAGATTTCAAGTGCCTCTGTCCTAGGCATTTCCGAAGGTGCTTTCTCTTTCTGAGCTCTCTCCACTTCTTTAATTTGCCTTCTAGTCACTGGTCTGCGTGGTTTAAAGGCATATTCTTCACTTGGTTCTTCAAACTTTAACCTTTTAGAAGCCCTTGACTTTTTAGAACTTTCAGGTGAGGATTGTGTTAGATCAATATGCATTGGTGGTACCAATTGATCTTGCTCAAGTTCAAGTGGTTCAATTTGGATTGGATGATCTTGTTCCAATTCAATGGCTTCAAGTAAGTCATTTAAACTACCCTTTGAAATAGGACCTTCTTCCACAGGGACTGACTTTCCTTTTTCTTTGCTTAGTTGGCCTCTAGTTCTCACCCTTGAAACCCTTTCAACTTCACTGGATTTAGCTTCATCTTTTCTTTTGTGAGTCTTCTGTTTTGATGACTGAGGTGTTTCCTTAGGAGATGACTTAGGGGTTTCCTTTTCAGATACTCTAGATGATTTTGGAGTTTTATCTACTGATGCTTCAAGTATCTCTTTAACTGCTGGCTTAGGAGTTTTCTTCATTGATGCTTCAGGTGTTTCTTTAACTGCTACAGACCTCTCTGATTTCTTTGTTTTAGCTTTGGGCTTCTTATGGTCTGTTACTTCTCTCCTAATTTCAGCCAAAGTAGTTTCCTCACTCCTTTCTTCTCTTTCTCTTACAGGTAATGGAGTGAGGCCTGTTTTACTTGGGAAACCGGCCATAAACACAAATGAATCCCAGTCTTTACCAATTTTTTGTAAACTATCCAACACCAACAATTTTACTAAACCATGATGAAAAAGGGATGTTTCATAAGCATCTTTCTTTAACTGAATCTTATCACACATTTTGCTAATACTCCTGAACAAGTAAAAAGGTATGTCTATTGAACTCTTACCAGTGAAGTGTAGCAGAAGCTTGAAGTGGTAGGAGTAAACTTTATTGTACCTACCCTCACATGTCAGATACTTCTGGATACATGTCAATAGCATAGCATAATTCTCCTTTAGATAGCTCCTTGGGACAGCTTTAGTGAGATCTTCATCTACATAAGGTGCCTTCAAAAACTCCTTGCATGGACCCATGTCAAACTTGAAGTTCTTGAACCATTCTTGGCCACCCCTCGGGATTTCTGTGACAGTGGAAATAACTTCAGGGGACACCGGAAACTCCAACATGGCCACCTTCGAATTCAGTCCCATGAAGTTTAATGCGAAAGCCTTGGTCACTTCTGCATGTACACCCTTCAATTTTTCACAAAATCGCCAGCAGCCAGCACTTCGAAATGCCTTTGCTACCTCCTCATCCCTGAGAGTAATATCTAACCCCTCCGGCTCTGTTCTCACACATTTACCAGAACGATGTTCCTTTCTTTCCATGCTTCTTTGAGTATTTTTACACAAGGGACTGATGGTGGCTTGCAGCACGAAAACAATCTTCAGCTTTGTAGAGCAGGCTCGCTTGCAGTAGTCCGTTTAAATCAAAGCTTAAGCTTTTCATATAGCAAACACGTTCATATGATATGAAGGACTCATTATGAAATGACCACTTCCTATAACGTCCTCTAAACTGACACACAACTACATGACTTCGGACCTTATGGTAAAATAATGGCTTATCATGACATCGAGAGGGTGTGAAATGACAATCATGAACGGACTTGTGACTCATTACTCTCGGATTAGACATTCAGAGAAAAACGCTGCAAAAAACCCTGAAACCCCGATTTCGTAGCGCGGGCAGTTCAAATTTAACAGGATGCGCTACGAAATCGCTGACAAACAGAGCGCTACGAAAACGCGAAAAAATTATTTCGCAGCTAAACTGACCAATCACACCCGCGCTGCGAAACTGCGCAAGTACCAAAGACATCATACCCGCGCTGCGAAACTGCGCAAAGTACCAATGACATGACATGCTTTAACTAACAATGATGGAGGATGTCTAATGATTTTTCCTTTACACGAATTCACATCAATAACTCTTGAATTTCAAATTTGAAATTGACATATACTAATAAACCTATTTACAAGACCTCAAGACTTTATAAAAACTTATGGACAATCTTATATACATGAACTATAGTTCCTAGTGATAACAATGGCTCCACTAGGGATAGTGTGCCCCTGTGGTACACTAAGAACACGTAGTACCAGTGCCTTATCCATTTATTTCACTGACATCTGGCTGACAAGCATTCCTCTCAAACTTTGTGGGCCTTCTCCTCGGGCTAAAGTCTTCTAGTTCAGCTTGTCACTTATTACTAACACAAAACACTTCAAAAACAATGATTATTTACAATGATCATGGATTACTTGGCAGATTTTTCACTGATAATAATGCTTTAAGAACCTGCCATTGACAGGCCCACCAGCATACTGTGATCCATCAACTTCTTGTAAAATATAAGTATTGTTTCCATGGAAAGCAGAGATCAAATATGGCCCCTTCCATAAATTCTCAAATTTGCCATGTTTGCCCTTTTCTTCAATCTTGGCTTCCCACTTCAAAACCTTGTCATCAATCTGAAAGGTCACATCTTTAATCTTCTTGTCAAAAGCCCTCTTGACTCTATTATGATTTTGTTGATAATCTTCAACCACTTCATTCCTTTTTTCTTGTAATGCTATCAATTGATTAATCCTCCGCTGTATAGCATTTGGCTCTTCCTCAAGTCCTTGAATTAATTTCATAACTGGGACACCAAGAGACGTTGGAAAAATAGCTTCTGCTCCATACACAAGTTCATAAGGTGAGGTTCCAATAGATCTTTTAGTGCATATGCGATCAGCCCACAATGCATACTTCAGTTTCAAGTGCCAAGTTTTCTTGTTTCCTTGCAGCAATTTTTTGATAATCCTCACAAGACTCTTATTTGAACTTTCAGCTAGACCGTTGCCTTGTGGATAATAGGCTGTTGAGTGACCAAGAGAAATATGGTATTGGTGGCAAAAGTTTATCATTCTCTTAGACTTAAAAGCCTGAGCATTATCTGTGATAAGCTTGAGTGGACATCCAAACCTTGATAAAATATTGTTCTCTAAGAAGGAAATAATGACTGCATCATTAGCTTGTCTAGTTGGTACTGCCTCTATCCACTTTGTGAAATAATCAGTAGCTGTAAGTATCCACCGATGTTGGCCTGATGAAGAGGGATGTATCTCACCTATAAAATCTAGCCCCCACTACTGAAAGGGCGCTTCTACATAAATAGGAACTAGAGGCATAGGCATGAGCTTCCTTTTACCTTCAAACAACTGACATTCATGACAGGCTGCAACCTTTTTATAAATATCTTTGAACATGGTGGGCCAAAAATACCCAGCTCTCAATATTTTATTAGCAGTAGCCTTCCAATAATGGTGACCTCCACAATCTCCCTTATGAAATTCCTCAATCACCCTATCAGCCTCCTCTTCAATCAAACAACTTAATAGAATTCCGCCAGCATCCTTCCAAAATAAATTCTGCGCATAAACAAAGTATCTAAGGGATTTCAGCTTGATGAAACGAGCTCTAGACTTGGAAAGATTGTCAGGGGCTCTGTTGTGCTGTAGAACAAATGAGACATCCTTATACCATTCAGATATCAAAAATTTTTCATTAATTTGAACCAACTCTTCCTCTTCTTCAAAAATTTCTGATATTTCTGCATTAAAATTAATGTCATTGCAGTCTAGATTTGAGTGAGTTAGCAACTCTGCCAACCCTTGACCCTTCACCAATTTAGTAGGCCTAATTTCAATATCATATTCCAGCAATTTGGCTATCCATTTCCCTCTTTTACCATCCGGGTCTGCTTGTGTGAGAATTTCTTTAATAACAGCACTTGGCACAAATGCAATAATATGAGAATGAAGCACATAGATTCTAAAATCTTTGATTGCCTTTACCAAAGCATATGCTTTCTTTTCTAAAATGTTATACTTTAATTCAGCATTTGCCAATGTTTTACTAAAGAATGAGATAGGCTGCTCAGTACCTTGATTTCCTTTCTGTAAAAGAACTCCAGCAATTGTATCCTCAGAGGCATAGGTGAATATTAAAAATTCCTTGGAGAAATCAGGGCTAATAAGAACCGGCGCTTGAGTGAGTGCTTTTTTAATTTCTTCAAATGACTTTCTTGCCTCAGCTGTCCACTTGAAGTCTGCTCCCTTCTTTAGCATTTTTGTGATGTGCTTAACCACCTCTGCAAAGTTGGGAATGAACCTCGTAACAAAATTGACTTTACCAAGAAAAGACTGAACTTCTTTCTTACTCCTTGGCAAATCCAGCCTTGAAATAGCACTAACTCTATTTGGATCTATCTTAATGCCTTCTTGAGAAATGATATGCCCAAGCAACTTACCAGAAGTCAAAGCAAAGATACTTTTAGTTGGATTCAAAGAAATGCCGAACCTTCTACACTTCAACAATATCTTTTCCAGATGCTTTAAATGATCTTCCTCTCTCTTTGAAAAGACTGTGATATCATCAAGGTATACCACTACTGATTTATCTTTCTCCTCTGCAAAAGCAATGTCCATAGCCCTTTGGAAAGTTGCCCCTGCATTCATGAGGCCAAAAGGCATCTTAGCATACATAAAGGTGCCCCATGGTGTAGTAAAAGCTGTCTTCTCTTGATCCTCTGGATGAACAAGGATTTGATTGTATCCTGAAAAGCCATCTAACATTGACATTCTTTGAGAGCCTACAATATTTTGCAACATGAGATCCATTTTAGGAAGAGGATAATTGTCTTTCAGTGAAGCCTTGTTCAAATTCCTAAAGTCTATGCAAATCCTTATTTCTCCGTTCTTTTTCCTAACTGGTACCAAGTTGGCTAACCAATTTGAAAATATGATAGGAACAATAATCTTTGCATCAAACAGCTTCTTGACTTCTTTCTCAATTAATGGCATTAGCAGAGGATTTATTCTTCTCAATTTTTGCTTAAAAGGTTTCTCATTTGGCTTGATGGGGATTGTATGTTGTATAACTGAGGAATCATATTGTTTGAGATCAGTATAATTCCAGGCAAACACATCAATGAACTTCTTCATTAGATCAATGTACTTAACCTTTAGATCAGCTGATAAAAATTTTGAAATTTTGATCAATTTAGGCGCTACTAAATCACCTAGATTGCAGTTCTCTATCTCCTCTTCATTTGCTTGCAACCTTGGCGCCTTAAAAACATCATTCTGATCAAAAAGCTTCTCAAGTGGAATCAGACCTTTAGGAATAAGATTATTTTGCAGCTGTAACACCTCAGATTTTTCTTTTGTTTCTACTAACATGTTTTGCTGATCAATTTGACAATGCTCAAATTCTCCTTTCAATTCTATGAAACTTTTCACCTGCTGGTCATCTTCAAAGACTTGCCAATTTAATATATTATCAGGAATTACTGGCCTATGGCGGACTTTGACTTCATAACTATCAGAAGCATGTTTGGGAATGACAAAAAGACTAGCTGCTACAGCAAGAGAATCTGCCATGGAATTCTGCTCTCTGGTTTTGATATTGAAAGTGTATGATTGAAATTTCTCCAACAATTCTAACACCAAGTTCCTATAAGCTCTCATTCTTGCATCTTTTGTTTGATAAGCACCTTGAACTTGCTTTATAACTAGCTCAGAATCTCCATACACAGCAATGTTCTTTGCCTTAAACTCAATCAAATTTTCCAAGCCTAAAACCAAGGACTCATACTCGGCCATGTTATTTGTGCAATCAAAATTGAGCTTATAAGACAGAAACTTACTTTCATCAGCTGGACTCATGATCCAAATTCCAGCGCCAGCACCTTCCTTCCCTGCTGCTCCATCAAAATACAAAGACCAGCAACCAGAAATGTCTTCTTCATTACTTTGCTGCATTTCTTCACACTGATTTTCTGCTCTTTCTTTCTGTGATTCTTCTCCCACTGATTCATTAAATAGAATAGCTGATCCCAAGCCTGTGTCACAAGAATAAATGGGAAAATTCTGTGGTTTATCCTTGCTACTCACCATATATGCCATCCTTGTTTCACGGTATAATCTTCTCTGCTCTCCAAATACTGGAATAGTAGCATAAGTTAAATCCATTTGCATAGTACCTTTAATTTTGGCTGCCCATGACCTTGAGAGTAATATTCCAAATTTAGGTGGAACATCAGCCACAACAATATCCATGACAGTAGTTTTAGCTGGGATTTGTGTGAGTGCTACAACCACATCCTTAATTAACCCAATACAATGAACCCTCTTTGAATCAAAAGAAAATAAGTCTTTATAAGGTCTGGTCACTTCCAATCCTAACCTTTCCATAATGACTTTGGGCATAAGGTTATGAGATGCTCCTGAGTCCAACATGGCATTATGAAGGGTCATCTCATGTATATTGATGCTTATATAAAAAGGAGGAAATTCATCATTCTGCTCATCTTCAAGCCTTGGGCCTAAACAAATGATAGGATTGTCTTCTTGCAAATTTAAAATATCAGCTCCTCCTGGGGGAGAATTAAGCATTTCCACAATCTTACTTCTATACTTGTTTACCTTCAAAATTTCATTAAATGGGACTGATATTTTGATTTTAGCAATCTCATTTTCTATATTGAACCCAGGAGTAGACCTCTCAATTTCCTTAGGAAGAACAAGAGTTTGATTATCTTTCTTCTCAATAGGAGCATCACCTTTTTCTTCAGCTTGTTTTGGCTTTTCTTTTTTGTCTTCCACTGCTTTTGAAACATTCTTCTTAGGCTGACCCTTGTTTGCTGTAATGGGGACATCTCTATTTCTGAGGTTGTATTGCTTTTGAATTTCAAATATGGCATGCTGATAACCCTTTAAGAAATCTGAAGGTTCTTCCTCGGCTTTTTGTTGGCTAGACTCATCATGTTCCTCTTTTGTTAGAAAGATCTCTGAATCTTCTTCTCCAAGACAATGAATAGATTCTTCAGGTTCCTCAGGTTCTTCTTCTCCATCTACCATATTTTGCTGAAACGGAGGTCTTACAGGAGGATCAGCTTGTTGATTTCTATTCTCCCTTGGCCTTTGTTGATTTTGTGGCCTTCTAAACTGAGGATTTCTAAACCGAGGTTCTTGTTGTGCTTGAGGAGCAGCAGTATTCCCAAGTGCTAATTGGTCCATCAATTTCTCCATAGTCTTCATCATGGTTTCAAATTTATCCTCTTGAGCAGAAGTAGAAGGTCTTTCCTCTTCCTTTATCT
This sequence comes from Pinus tabuliformis, assembly GCA_031772625.1. Classification (NCBI taxonomy): domain Eukaryota; kingdom Viridiplantae; phylum Streptophyta; class Pinopsida; order Pinales; family Pinaceae; genus Pinus; species Pinus tabuliformis. The sequence continues at coordinate 368,608,952 of CM062818.1, forward strand.
TAGTCTTAGCCATCTTGGACTTTTTAGCAGCAAGTATATTCACCTCTACTTTGATAGCATCATTTTGCATGTCAGCCAATGTAGCAGACTCTCTTTCTCTGAGTAAAAGAGAGAAGTCAGAATCAAAGGACTCAGCATATCTTAATTGTGCCAAAGCTCCAGGAGGTTTCAAGTGAGCTGGAATAGAATTATAAATCTTGTTAAACCTCTTAGAAAAATTTTGAATAGTCTCATCTGGAGTTCTTCTTAAATTATTGTATTCAGTGAGAGCCTGAACTGGATTAGTTCTATTTCCCCATTTCCTCAGAAAACTATCTTCAAACTCAGCCCAACTGTGAATGCTACCAGCTCCCAAGGCCTTGAACCATTTCCTGACCTCTCCAATGAAAGACTGAGCAAACAATCTCAATTTGACATCTTCATCATCCACTTCATACCTATCAATAAAGTCATTGAATCTATCCACATGCTCTTCAGCTGTAATGTCCTCATCTCCTCCCCAAGTTGGAATCCTAGCAGCATATTTATTTGGTAAATCATGCAGAACAGCAGGAAGAGCCAAAGGAGCATACCTAGCAGGTACGGCCATAATGAAAGGAGGAAGAGTGACAATAGGTATGTTATGACCAGAACTAGTATGAAATGTGGCCTGAGGGCTATTTGGACTTGCAGAGGCAGAGGACAAAATATGAGTACGAAAAGGACTATTAGGACTTTGTAAACCACTAACAAAAGAACTCCAATTTGGGAGAGGTAAACCAATCTTTGAGTTGAGCAGAATTTCGAAAGGGTCAAGCTCCTTGAGCTGTTTTAAATCTTCTTTCTCTAATAATAGCTCAGAAGAAACAATTTCCCAAAACTCCTCTTTATCTTTATGTGAAATTAAAGAAGAAGTATCAATACCTCTCTTTTGTAGATCCAAAATAATACCAATTAATTCTTCTTCATTTTCAGACCTTAATATGACCTCTTGAACTTTATCATCAACAAGTTTATTCTCAGGACTCCTAGAAAACTCAGTAAATAATGACTTTGAAATACTTGAAGTACCTGGTATATCAGAGAATCTTTGTTTACTCCTTGAGATGATATTAGGATTTTCCACAGGACTAGGTGGATTTGGATCAGGGTTACTCCTTGTGTACCTTCCTTTCGAAGCCACCTTTAAACTTTTAAAGAACAAATGGAGTCACCAAGGTAGAATGCAGCCTCGAAAATCATTTGAACTCCTGCTACCTTCAGAAATTCAATCTTAAGCTCCCGGCAGACGCACCAAAATGTTATCACAAAATCACTACTGAGGGCTGCAACCAAGCGAGATTTCATGTAACTATTTCAACCTATCTTTAGACCAAAGATTAGCCTCTTTGATCAGAGAGGGCTCTCTCACAAACTCTTGATAAAATCCTTCAAACAATGGATGGCTAACTCCTTATTTAATCATGAAAGCAAAGCTGGTTGGAAACACATCAAACTGGTTCTCATTGGGCTATGGAGTCTATTATATTAAGTAAACAAGGAAAACATGGTCATCTCATGGAAATCAAGGCTCTTTGCATTACATGTCAAACATACTCCACCAAAACATAGCTTGCTGAATACACAGGAAGTCAGAGCATATGATTATGAATTCTGAGTGATTGCATTACAACAAGACTATAAAATAACATAAAGTATAAAACACCATCATTATATTTGAACATGACAATCCATCGAGAATCTTGAGAAGAGAATAACACTGTTTTACTATTACTGTCAAAAAGGTCTTACAATGGCCCAAACAACTCTGTTTTTCTATAAAATATCCAACCTTTTTTACATATGAGTTATTTCTATATATAGCCCATCAAAAACTACTGCCTGAGACTCCTCAACAAGCATGAAGGGAGCTCAGAATTCTGTCATTAATGACCTTAACTATAACATAAACAAGCTAATTAATTACAAGAGATATGATGCTACGAAAACAGAGGACTCCATCACATTGGCACTTTAAGTCTATCTCCTCGTATACTTTGCTGCGTTCTTGGAGCTTGCCACCTGTAGCATTACAATAATAACCAATCCAAACTGAAAGCATATTCAATGGATGAACAGCCTCGGATGCCTGATGCACAGATGATTCATCAACCAATAAGAATATGAACCCTATATTCACGGTTTTTGCCTCCCATTGATGTTCATGCATTAATGATCCAATTTCAAGCCATTTAATCCCTTGATAGTCCCGTGTGACTGAAGAAAACTAATGATCTGGTCATCCCATAACTGGACAGGTGTACCATTTAACACCTCGGCAGCTCTATCATAACCCTAAAAATTCGGACATAAAGTGAAACTTTCAACAAAAGATAAAACTTCACCTTTTCTTCGAATACTTACACTTGGCATCCTTTTTTAAACATCTGACTGACTTTCTATAGTCTCCATGCTGGCATTAAGTCATCTCTTTAAACATTTGCTGACCTCAACATTCAAACTCAAGTTTTCAATATAAACAGTCATCTACAGCAGTTTCGTAGCGCGCTACGAAACTGCTGTAGGTCATCAAAATTAAACACATGAACCTTACAGCAACAATAACTCAAGTCTGTGATTTCTTCAGTCATTCTATACAGGTGCAAGGACATCAAAAAGTCTCAAAAAGCTTTAAAAAGATGATAACCAAAATATATCAAAATTTGGGAAGCACATTCCTCCTTGGATCATTTAGCTAGTTTGTCTAGCTTCCCTTTCAGGCTGATGACTTCTTCTTTTAACATCTTGTTCTCTGCTCTTAAACTTGCATTCATTTGTTTCATAATCTTTGCCTGCTTCAGAGCTGGCACTGTCCATACATATGCATCAGATACCGAGCTAGCCTGACTGATCAAACTTGTTTTACCCTTCATTACAGCTTTCTTGTAACTTGTATATCTTACTGCCTTTTCTTTAAAAACATTTTGAACCTGAGGTATTTCTTCCTTTGATGCTCTAGCTTGTTTCTTAATGGCAATCACATTTCTACTTTGACTGATAACAACCTTATTATCCTTGTTCTTGCTTTTAGCTGCTTGGACTATTTCAGAGAAGATTTCAAGTGCCTCTGTCCTAGGCATTTCCGAAGGTGCTTTCTCTTTCTGAGCTCTCTCCACTTCTTTAATTTGCCTTCTAGTCACTGGTCTGCGTGGTTTAAAGGCATATTCTTCACTTGGTTCTTCAAACTTTAACCTTTTAGAAGCCCTTGACTTTTTAGAACTTTCAGGTGAGGATTGTGTTAGATCAATATGCATTGGTGGTACCAATTGATCTTGCTCAAGTTCAAGTGGTTCAATTTGGATTGGATGATCTTGTTCCAATTCAATGGCTTCAAGTAAGTCATTTAAACTACCCTTTGAAATAGGACTTTCTTCCACAGGGACTGACTTTCCTTTTTCTTTGCTTAGTTGGCCTCTAGTTCTCACCCTTGAAACCCTTTCAACTTCACTGGATTTAGCTTCATCTTTTCTTTTGTGAGTCTTCTGTTTTGATGACTGAGGTGTTTCCTTAGGAGATGACTTAGGGGTTTCCTTTTCAGATACTCTAGATGATTTTGGAGTTTTATCTACTGATGCTTCAAGTATCTCTTTAACTGCTGGCTTAGGAGTTTTCTTCATTGATGCTTCAGGTGTTTCTTTAACTGCTACAGACCTCTCTGATTTCTTTGTTTTAGCTTTGGGCTTCTTATGGTCTGTTACTTCTCTCCTAATTTCAGCCAAAGTAGTTTCCTCACTCCTTTCTTCTCTTTCTCTTACAGGTAATGGAGTGAGGCCTGTTTTACTTGGGAAACCGGCCATAAACACAAATGAATCCCAGTCTTTACCAATTTTTTGTAAACTATCCAACACCAACAATTTTACTAAACCATGATGAAAAAGGGATGTTTCATAAGCATCTTTCTTTAACTGAATCTTATCACACATTTTGCTAATACTCCTGAACAAGTAAAAAGGTATGTCTATTGAACTCTTACCAGTGAAGTGTAGCAAAAGCTTGAAGTGGTAGGAGTAAACTTTATTGTACCTACCCTCACATGTCAGATACTTCTGGATACATGTCAATAGCATAGCATAATTCTCCTTTAGATAGCTCCTTGGGACAGCTTTAGTGAGATCTTCATCTACATAAGGTGCCTTCAAAAACTCCTTGCATGGACCCATGTCAAACTTGAAGTTCTTGAACCATTCTTGGCCACCCCTCGGGATTTCTGTGACAGTGGAAATAACTTCAGGGGACACCGGAAACTCCAACATGGCCACCATCGAATTCAGTCCCGTGAAGTTTAATGCGAAAGCCTTGGTCACTTCTGCATGTCCACCCTTCAATTTTTCACAAAATCGCCAGCAACCAGCACTTCGAAATGCCTTTGCTACCTCCTCATCCCTGAGAGTAATATCTAACCCCTCCGGCTCTGTTCTCACACATTTACCAGAACGATGTTCCTTTCTTTCCATGCTTCTTTGAGTATTTTTACACAAGGGACTGATGGTGGCTTGCAGCACGAAAACAATCTTCAGCTTTGTAGAGCAGGCTCGCTTGCAGTAGTCCGTTTAAATCAAAGCTTAAGCTTTTCATATAGCAAACACGTTCATATGATATGAAGGACTCATTATGAAATGACCACTTCCTATAACGTCCTCTAAACTGACACACAACTACATGACTTCGGACCTTATGGTAAAATAATGGCTTATCATGACATGGAGAGGGTGTGAAATGACAATCATGAACGGACTTGTGACTCATTACTCTCGGATTAGACATTCAGAGAAAAACGCTGCAAAAAACCCTGAAACCCCGATTTCGTAGCGCGGGCAGTTCAAATTTAACAGGATGCGCTACGAAATCGCTGACAAACAGAGCGCTACGAAAACGCGAAAACATTATTTCGCAGCTAAACTGACCAATCACACCCGCGCTGCGAAACTGCGCAAGTACCAAAGACATCATACCCGCGCTGCGAAACTGCGCAAAGTACCAATGACATGACATGCTTTAACTAACAATGATGGAGGGTGTCTAATGATTTTTCCTTTACACGAATTCACATCAATAACTCTTGAATTTCAAATTTGAAATTGACATATACTAATAAACCTATTTACAAGACCTCAAGACTTTATAAAAACTTATGGACAATCTTATATACATGAACTATAGTTCCTAGTGATAACAGTGGCTCCACTAGGGATAGTGTGCCCCTGTGGTACACTAAGAACACGTAGTACCAGTGCCTTATCCATTTATTTCACTCACATCTGGCTGACAAGCATTCCTCTCAAACTTTGTGGGCCTTCTCCTCGGGCTAAAGTCTTCTAGTTCAGCTTGTCACTTATTACTAACACAAAACACTTCAAAAACAATGATTATTTACAATGATCATGGATTACTTGGCAGATTTTTCATTGATAATAATGCTTTAAGAACCTGCCATTGACAGGCCCACCAGCATACTGTGATCCATCAACTTCTTGTAAAATATAAGTATTGTTTCCATGGAAAGCAGAGATCAAATATGGCCCCTTCCATAAATTCTCAAATTTGCCATGTTTGCCCTTTTCTTCAATCTTGGCTTCCCACTTCAAAACCTTGTCATCAATCTGAAAGGTCACATCTTTAATCTTCTTGTCAAAAGCCCTCTTGACTCTATTCTGATTTTGTTGATAATCTTCAACCACTTCATTCCTTTTTTCTTGTAATGCTATCAATTGATTAATCCTCCGCTGTATAGCATTTGGCTCTTCCTCAAGTCCTTGAATTAATTTCATAACTGGGACACCAAGAGACGTTGGAAAAATAGCTTCTGCTCCATACACAAGTTCATAAGGTGAGGTTCCAATAGATCTTTTAGTGCATATGCGATCAGCCCACAATGCATACTTCAGTTTCAAGTGCCAAGTTTTCTTGTTTTCTTGCAGCAATTTTTTGATAATCCTCACAAGACTCTTATTTGAACTTTCAGCTAGACCGTTGCCTTGTGGATAATAGGCTGTTGAGTGACCAAGAGAAATATGGTATTGGTGGCATAAGTTTATCATTCTCTTAAACTTAAAAGCCTGAGCATTATCTGTGATAAGCTTGAGTGGACATCCAAACCTTGATAAAATATTGTTCTCTAAGAAGGAAATAATGACTGCATCATTAGCTTGTCTAGTTGGTACTGCCTCTATCCACTTTGTGAAATAATCAGTAGCTGTAAGTATCCACCGATGTTGGCCTGATGAAGAGGGATGTATCTCACCTATAAAATCTAGCCCCCACTGCTGAAAGGGCGCTTCTACATAAATAGGAACTAGAGGCATAGGCATGAGCTTCCTTTTACCTTCAAACAACTGACATTCATGACAGGCTGCAACCTTTTTATAAATATCTTTGAACATGGTGGGCCAAAAATACCCAGCTCTCAATATTTTATTAGCAGTAGCCTTCCAATAATGGTGACCTCCACAATCTCCCTTATGAAATTCCTCAATCACCCTATCAGCCTCCTCTTCAATCAAACAACTTAATAGAATTCCGCCAGCATCCTTCCAAAATAAATTCTGCTCATAAACAAAGTATCTAAGGGATTTCAGCTTGATGAAACGAGCTCTAGACTTGGAAAGATTGTCAGGGGCTCTGTTGTGCTGTAGAACAAATGAGACATCCTTATACCATTCAGATATCAGAAATTTTTCATTAATTTGAACCAACTCTTCCTCTTCTTCAAAAATTTCTGATATTTCTGCATTAAAATTAATGTCATTGCAGTCTAGATTTGAGTGAGTTAGCAACTCTGCCAACCCTTGACCCTTCACCAATTTAGTTGGCCTAATTTCAATATCATATTCCAGCAATTTGGCTATCCATTTCCCTCTTTTACCATCCGGGTCTGCTTGTGTGAGAATTTCTTTAATAACAGCACTTGGCACAAATGCAATAATATGAGAATGAAGCACATAGATTCTAAAATCTTTGATTGCCTTTACCAAAGCATATGCTTGCTTTTCTAAAATGTTATACTTTAATTCAGCATTTGCCAATGTTTTACTAAAGAATGAGATAGGCTGCTCAGTACCTTGATTTCCTTTCTGTAAAAGAACTCCAGCAATTGTATCCTCAGAGGCATAGGTGAATATTAAAAATTCCTTGGAGAAATCAGGGCTAATAAGAACCGGCGCTTGAGTGAGTGCTTTTTTAATTTCTTCAAATGACTTTCTTGCCTCAGCTGTCCACTTGAAGTCTGCTCCCTTCTTTAGCATTTTTGTGATGTGCTTAACCACCTCTGCAAAGTTGGGAATGAACCTCCTAACAAAATTGACTTTACCAAGAAAAGACTGAACTTCTTTCTTACTCCTTGGCAAATCCAGCCTTGAAATAGCACTAACTCTATTTGGATCTATCTTAATGCCTTCTTGAGAAATGATATGCCCAAGCAACTTACCAAAAGTCAAAGCAAAGATACTTTTAGTTGGATTCAAAGAAATGCCGAACCTTCTACACTTCAACAATATCTTTTCCAGATGCTTTAAATGATCTTCCTCTCTCTTTGAAAAGACTGTGATATCATCAAGGTATACCACTACTGATTTATCTTTCTCCTCTGCAAAAGCAATGTCCATAGCCCTTTGGAAAGTTGCCCCTGCATTCATGAGGCCAAAAGGCATCTTAGCATACATAAAGGTGCCCCATGGTGTAGTAAAAGCTGTCTTCTCCTGATCCTCTGGATGAACAAGGATTTGATTGTATCCTGAAAAGCCATCTAACATTGACATTCTTTGAGAGCCTACAATATTTTGCAACATGAGATCCATTTTAGGAAGAGGATAATTGTCTTTCAGTGAAGCCTTGTTCAAATTCCTAAAGTCTATGCAAATCCTTATTTCTCCGTTCTTTTTCCTAACTGGTACCAAGTTGGCTAACCAATTTGAAAATCTGATAGGAACAATAATCTTTGCATCAAACAGCTTCTTGACTTCTTTCTCAATTAATGGCATTAGCAGAGGATTTATTCTTCTCAATTTTTGCTTAAAAGGTTTCTCATTTGGCTTGATGGGGATTGTATGTTGTATAACTGAGGAATCATATTGTTTGATATCAGTATAATTCAGAATCTGATCAAAATAATTAATTAAGAATCTGATCAAAATAATTAAGCGAACTATTGAACAGAATCATAGAAACTGGCACAAATCTTTAATCTTTGCATTATGGGCTGATAGAATAACAAAGAAAGCTTCTATAGGATCTTCCCCTTTTAATCTGGTATATGGAAAAGAAGCAGTATTGCCTACAAATATTTTTCTTCCCTCTTTGGCCCTAGTACAGTACATTGAGGAAACCCCTTCTTCTTCTATCCAATTTAGACATGATCAAATTCTTAAATTAGAAGAGGAGAGAGAGAAAGCTAGAATCACTCATGCCAAACATCAGCAAATCATTAAAGCAGCTTTTGACTCAGTCTCATCCGGTTCAGAACAATTTCAAGTCGGTGAATTAGTTCTGAAATGGGACAAAGCCCATGAAGATAAAGGAAAGCACAGCAAGTTCCAGAAGATGTGGCTCAGACCATTTCAGATCTGTGAAAAGGTAGGCCATTCCACCTTTGTATTGCAAGACTTATCGGGGTTGAGAGATTCTCTCCCTGTTAATGGCCTGATCTTGAAGAAATTCTTTAATTGAGGAGGTAACCCCTTCTCCTTTTAGTCTGGTAGATTTTTGTAGTTTGTAGGATTTGCAAAATAATGTTGTAAGATATATTCCATTGACCTTTTTTTGTGTTTGAAAAGTTGTCTCACAAGAGTAATATGGATATTTGCTTTTAGATGATAGAACTCTTAACCAAAAGGGATAATTTCTAGGAAATTAGATATCTTTGTATTCTGAAACCACAGTCCAACTTTTGTAAACTCCTCTCAAAACATAGAAGTTCTGTGAATCATTTTCTGTTTTCAAAATTGGTCTCCAAAGGTTATCCATATTAAGATAGAAGCTAATCCAATTCCAGCACCTTCAACTCTTGACCTGTCATCCATTTGCTCTTAAGGAGAAGATTGTTCACCCCATTCACTAAAGTTTATGATTACTCAGAGTGTAATTCTAAAATATAAGATATTAAAGATAAGAGGTCTTATTACAAGCCTGCTTACCATGTTCATAGGAAAATAGTTTGACTGACATTACCAATACTGCATATCAAAACAGGGTAATGGCTTGAAATTACAAGACAAGGGGTCTCATCACGAGCCAGCTTGTTCAGTTAGATTACTACCAGTGAATGGCATTGTCAATAGCTGGCCACCAAACCAGGACAATGGATTTTTATCTTATCAATAACAAAGAAGAAAAGGGAAATGAAATACAAAATATGAAAACATGTTTTGAATTCATTCTGTTAGTCACACTCTTAAGTGAATGGAACAATGGACAATAGCATGGTTAAAAGGTATCCCTGTCGAGACTATAAACGTTTGTTGGCAGCAGAGGCTCTACCTATGACAGAGGGGTTCATTTTAAAAGCTGATTTGGAAAAGTTTTCTGTTTTATCATTACAAACCAATAGAGGCCTATTTTAAAGCTTAAAATGCATTTATTTTCTTTAAAAAGGGAGGAAGTTAACAAAATAATTTCACTTTATTCAGAATGCATAGATATCTAGTTATATTAGAATTTTCCCCTTCTGATTGAGACTCTATTTAAAAAAGCTTAAGTGTTGTTTTTTCAGTTCCAGAGATAACTGGTTCTTCCAGTGAATCGCCAATTGTTGTGCTCTAAAACAACCCCCCATTTCATATCATTTTTATTTATAAAAGTTAACATATGAAATGGGTCCCTTTGAAAGTTTAATTGGTATCAATATTTCTAGAGTCCATTTGGCAGTACCTTGGGGTTTGCAGTCATTAGTGGCAGATTCCTCGCTATCGACAGTGGGAAACCATCATTGTCTCCTGATCGATGGATTCTTACAGGTGTTTGACTTCAGCTCATCTATTCACACTTGTTAGATTGTACTGGGTACCTTGACGCTCATTATCATTATCGGTGAGTAGTCTCGCGTTTGTTAACGGTATACATCAATGACCGGTAATCAAATGATTTCTCACATGGTCGACTTCAGATCATTTATTCCCATGGTGTAGAAATGTACTACGGTGGTCGGTAAAGACCTCAGGTTGTATCAGCATTCATTGGTTCACTTGACAGTTGCTCCTGTTACTTCTAGTTGATACCACTCCACCTTATATGTTGCAGTCAGTCATGGCAACATTCTATATGCTGGCACCTGAGTTTACAGTGTAGTACCATCCTATTCCATCATGTTTAGTTGGTACCTTTTGGGATCAGTCTTTGATTTCAGTGATCCTTTGCATCTTTCAGCATCATTGACAGTTTTATATGTGATATTCAGACATGTACTTGCTCCTTATGATCATATGATCCATTACGTATCTTCCAGTCATTTATACTTGTATACTTAGTGGATCCGCTTGTACTTGATATGCGGACATGCTTTACTTTTTCTGAGCATGGGTATGCCCGCCTCAGACAGTGTTTCTTTCTGATCTCCTTTTGGTGGCTTGGCAGGCTGAATTCTGGTGAAGTCCTCCTCGGTTTTTCGACAGAGTTCCTTTCCATGTACTTACATAATATATTTCGGCCATCATGTTCCCCTTCTGACCTCATACATTAGGGGGCATCTGTTATAGCTCCAAATCTCACTCTTGTGGTTTGTGATGCTACACTCATGGGATAGGGCAACCCCTCCTTCCAGACCTGGTCCAAAAATTTAAAAAACAGTGTTTTATTCCCTATACGCGACATTACCCTGAGTTAAACGCGTGTACATGCGGGTCTGTGTATACCCAACCCGCGTGTATGTATTAAAACACTTAAAAATATATATAATTCCTTATTTTCGGGCGGAGATCGCAGGTTTTACCTACTGATCACCTGTTAGTGCCTGTGGCCCAACTGTTCCCAACCAACTCCTAACTAAAAAACTACTTTGGAGATGGTATAAAAATACATCAAAGGGAAGGCCTAAGGGAGGGAGGAGAGAGCAAGATTATTATGCTGAGATTTTTCCCGTAGACCAGGTCTGAAGTCCTTGGTGCTTTCTGCACTTCCCCCATTTTGCATAGGAAACCCTTGTTTCCATGTGTATTGGTGATTATTCATCCTTTATGTCATCATTGAGTAAGACTTGGAAGGAGCTCTTGTTGGAGGCTTGAGGCTGGAACGAATCCGGGAGGAAGCTTTGCTTGGAGCCTGCTGAAGGTGTTTCGGGTGATATCTTTCCGTTATATGTACTTTATTTGCTTTATATAAAAGAAACACGTCTTGGTTCCCGAAATAATCTTTCTTTATGCTTATGAGATTCTTGTTTTGAATTCTTATTCTAGTGGTTACTTAAAGATTTTTATAACTAACTTTATAGCATGAAGATGGTTCATATATAAGCATTTGTCCATGTATTGTTGTGTTCTTTGATTTGTTTGTTTTACAGGTCAAAGAAGAAGAAGGGAACTCCAAGAAGGGTTTGGACCCTAAAGGCCTGTTGTGCTCTACAACAACCCCCCATTTCATATCATTTTTAATTATAAAAGTTAACATATGAAATGGGTCCCTTTGAAAGTTCAATTGGTATCAATATTTCTATTGTTCAAAAAGGTCCGATGATTCGATGCAATTTCGCAATCGGCAGTCGGCAACCTCCCATGCACATTAATAAGGCGCCCAGGTCTTACCCCCGATGCGATGTGATATCGGCGATCGGGGAATCGACACTTCACTCTAAATGCACCTTGTTATATTTCTCCACACTAATCCGATGTGATGTCGCAATCGGCGTTCGGAAGAATCCTATGCTTATGATTATATAATATCTATTCTCCTAAAGTGATGCGATATCGCTATCGGCGATCGGCATTTCAAAAGGCATAACTTGAAGATCTAAAGTATTATTGATATCCGATCGATAGAGCGCGGATTTCGAAAAAGCCGTTAAATGGAGGGATAAGGTGATGTATTCGTATTTAAAGTTTTGCCCCTTCGATTAACGATCACCTACGCTCAACCGCCAAAATATCCATAGCACGCTTAATAGGGTCATTCAACCGGATAATGGTGTAATAAGCATTTAAGGAGTAGTAGGCCTTAAACGACCATTTAATATATCTGTAATATCTTCTCATTGATTGGATCCAAAGCCATTTTTGAGAGTTAATCTCTCAGCACGCTTCGATTGATATATCTCTCCCATCATAGAGTTTCATTGTTATGTTTCTATGTTACGGTTTTTCTTGCCCTTGTGTAGAAATCATCTTTCAAGAGAAGCCTGAGCAAGATGGGAAATAAATCTAAGAAGACCGCGGGTTCCGCTGCTATATCAGTTGCAGGTCAAGCTGCCGCAGATAAAAAGAAGGGCTTAATATCGGATACTACATGCACGGGTCTTACCAGAGCTACATGGCAAGGCACGTATAATCTGCTAGAAGCCGAACAACCAGTGGTAACAGTAACGGAAGCTAGTGTGGACTTACTTAAGAAGTCTGATTGCACTCTCAAAGATTTGGCCGACTCTTTCCTTCACAGGATAGCGGCTAGAGAACAGATTCTCCCCTACACAGACATCGTGCGATGGGCAATTGAAGAAATTCCAATCCTCGACAGAACTTTTAGCACCAGAGATGGGAGGATTTTTGGATCGTTCAAGGTAGAGCATCTAAGGCAAATGTATCATTTGCCCGAGCCAGAGAAGGTGTATAACAAGACTTTCCTAGAAAAGTTTGCAAGCGACAATGAAGTAGAATCCGAACCCATCTAGGATTGGAGGCAGAATCAGGCCAAACACAAGCACGAGTCTTCCGGTAAGTACTCAGTCGATTCTTTGGCTTCTCCCTATTGCTATGCGGGGATAATGATGTGTAGGCTATGGGGATTACATGAATCTGCTAACTTTACCATAGAAATGGTTCCTCTAATGGAAGCAGCAGTAAACAACATAATTATGGATTGGGCCACTATTCTCTCTGATAAGCTAGCCGTAGCTGTTCGTGATTTTAGAGCTAATTCTGTTGTCACTGAAAGGAAAATTCCCCCGTTTTATTACAGTGCATATATTTTAGATACATTATGTTTCAATTCTGAGTTTCTCGTCCTCGGTTGGAGGTGGACTGCCCAAGACCCCTCACCCATTCATATATACCACCAGAAATTGTGGAAGTCTTCTTACAAGCACCATTTGTACCAAATCTGCAATGGCTTTATGGTTCCCATTCATTATTCTATTTTTGATAAACCCATTCCCAAGATCTCCTATCTAGCTTCCTTTGATTTACTGGCGGTAGCAAGTTGGTTTGGAGAAGAGAGATTTACCTACATTAGGGTTTTCGGCAGCCAAGCCAATCCGCATGTTCTCCCTTTGTATATTCCAGATAAACTGCTAGCAAGAGAAATCGCCTATCAGATTATGGCCGAGAGTACTACACAGACTCTCAAGAAAGAAAAGAAGAGGGGCTGGCCCTCTTTTCCCTTGAGAATTGGTGTCTATACTTTGCATGACCTGAAACATGCAGAAAAGGAAGCCACAAAGATTCAGTCCTTAACTCTGGCCACTATCCCAAATAGGCTATATTATCCAAAGAAAGCTGCCTATACTGCATTAGAACAGGCCAAATTGACAAAATTTGACCATCAAGAAGATATGTTTGACGACTTGTTCGTTGCCTCCGAATCAATAGGTCAGGCTAGAGAACTCGCTAGGATGAAATATAATGATGAAGGGTTAACTGAGTTCAATAAACTTAGAGAGCAGAGGTTGCAAACTCTGCCTCTAGATTTACTGGCAACAACCCTAGCGACATCTTCAAGCAAGCCTGGTCGGCAACAGTCAAAGCCAGCCTCCTGTTATAACAAAAGATCAGAAGAAGCAACAGGAGGAAAGGCAAAAGAAGCAACAGGACGAAAGGCAGAGAAAAGAACAAGCAGAAAGGCAAAAGAAAGAACAAGTAGAAAAACAGCAGAAGAGGGAACAAGAGGAGAAACAGAAAAAGAACTGGCAGATAGGCAGAAAAGGGAAGAAGAAGAAAAACAGAGGAAAGAACAAGAGGAGCAGTAGAGGAAAGAGCAGGAAAAAGAGCGGAGCGAGTCCCAAGCTGAGAAGCAGAAACAAACCACCATTGATCCTGAATTGCTCCAGCAGTGGAAGCAATTCGACTCTATTATCAGTGGAATAGAATGTTCCAAAGATATGGACACCTCCAAAACAAATGACACACAGGACATCACGTCTGCTTAGGTTCTAAGTGGAACCAGAGGCCCACCCAGTTCTAAGGATGTTGAGGTAATTCCTAAAGGCCCTTCCAATCAAATCGTTCTCCAGGTGGAAGATATTCCTCCCCTGGATGTTTTCTATAGCCCAAGGCATAGAGCAGTTGTAAAGCGATCAAGGAAAAGACGAAGGACTGATCAACCTTCTATCTTTCCAGAGCAAACAGTCACGGGTAATGTAGTATGGAAGGAGGAATTGGACCCCTCCGATGACCTAACAAAGTTGTCACAGTATGCAGGAGCCTATTCTGTAGCGACTATTGATAAGGCATCAGAGGTAAGTCTTCTACTGAAGACTAAGGACCAAGAAATTTTTGCACTACAAGCAGAAGTGACCGAGGCAAAGCAGAATGTAGCGCAAGCAGAAGAGCAGTTGCTGGCACAACAGCAAACGAACAATTTATTAACCCAACAGTTGGAAATAGAGAGGAAGAGGATTGAACAAAGCACGATCCAGAAACAAAAGGAATTATCGGAAGCATTGGCACAGTTGAGGCAGCAAATGAGCTGATGATGAAAACGAAAGACGAGCAAATAGCTCAATTGTCGGCACAGCTCGAAATCATAAAGGGCACCCAAAAAGTGGAGGATTTCAGAGCAGAGGCATCGCAAATAAACAGTGCATTAATATCGCAGATTAGGCTCCTATGCCACCAACTCACTGAGGAAGAACCATTGTGCGAGCTAGCTACATCAGTATGTCAGCATGTAGAGAAGGCCAGGAGTGAGTTAGACCAAGCTGAAGAAACCATAATCGCATATCTTGATTGGCAAGATTCTGATGTGGGAAAATCAGCGAATGTGCCCAGAATCCAAGAAACATAAAAGGACATACTCTTCACAGAATGGCACACTCAAGTGATGAAAGCAGAAAGGGCGGCTTCGAGGTGTAAATTAACTGCCAGCAATATGGTTGATCTGGTCAACAACACCCTCTACTTGGCAAACATGATCTCCCAGTGTACACCTGGAAGCATCACAACAGCAAATATGATTGAGCAAACAAGTTATCCTGACTTAGAGGAGAAGGGGAGATTAATCGCTCGGGTTAATACTTTGACTTTCGATGCATATTGGCTCTTTCTGATCAAGCCACACACACAAAGGTCGGCCCTGAAGTGTTTAACAGATGCACTCGGGTGTATAATCCCCGATATTCAAGATGCCACATATGCTGCCCAGCTCAGTTCGCGCCTCAACAAACCGCTTGAAGTAGAGCCAATGCTAGTGATAAGTCAGCTCAGGTTTAAAGGCAAAGAGCCTACCTGATGAATCATGTCGCCGATTGCCAGATCGCTGAGGAAAATAGGATGAATATTTATTGATGCCAACTTAATAGCATTTCAGTTTCTTAGATATTTAGATTAATTTAGTATTTATAGACCCTTTCATGTTTTTAGAAAGGGTCGTAAAATTTTGTAATAGACTTAAAGACTGAAGTTTGCACTACTGTGCTTCAGCCTATATTCTTTTATGAAACTCGACCAATCGTTCTTAATTTGACGAGGAAGCTTCTTTATGCAATTGCGCACTATTGTCTTTTGTTGGGGATGTTTTCTGAGTTGAAGGAAGAACTGCAACATAGCGATTGATATTTGGGAGTGTTAAGCAGCTTATATGGTACTTCTATCTGCGTCTGTATTCATTCCTTTTATATGAATTGTTATGTAATTATTCTTGCTATTGTTGAATACATGTATGCGCTGTAACAGCAAATCTTTATCTCATTCCACTATTGGATGTTTTATGATATGCCTTTTCCTTTAATCATGCATGTAACAATGATATAAATGATAAAGTGTGGTAATTTCGCTGTTATCGCTTTGCTTAACTATTTATGCACAGCAGTCTTGAATGAATTAATATCTATGTCTTAGAGATGGAGTCATCTATATGCCTGTCTTTAAGCAGAGACCATCAAACGCTACGCTTTAGAAATCAATAAGTCCCCGGGGTAGATCATAGTTATTATATTCTTGCTAATAGTTTTAGTTATTCGCTTATCACTAGCATAGTCTATAAGTCACTCATCCATCCCGTTTATCTATATTTTTGGGAAACTGGTCCCATTATCCCCAGTCGGAGCCACTATTCCAAACGGAAAAGGAGCTGTATTAAGGTCTGGACCGGGTGGTTTCCCCAATGTTGTTGCAGCAATTTTCATGGCATCAACATTTTTGGCGCTAGAAGGAGGGCCTGACTATGAATGGCAAACAAACCTAAATCTGTAAGCTATTTTAAGAGTAATTCTCCCTCCAAATCCCCTCGGACTTCCCATTCGCATGCTGGTTTGCCAGTATTCGAACAAGAAGAAGAGGAATCAACTACCACTGCTCAAACCCATCATACTTCAGAACAACTAAGTCTTGAATCACCTGAAGTTCAGTCTCTAATCCATAAACTTCAGAGTTTCTCGATTTCGCCACAGAAATCTGAGGTATCTCACAGCAGTGCGACTTCGCAGTTCAAATTACCCCATCCTCTCACCAGACTTCAGAGCGAAAAACTCGGTATTGAACCTACTGAGTTCCCTTTACCGAAAAGGAAAAAGGCAAAGAAAAATACTGAAGGATCTGATAGTGAAGAGCTTTCATCCATATCCTCCATCTCAAATTCTCATCTGCAAAGTCAACCATCCACTCCTCCATTACATAGCAATGTTCACCAGGGATTAGGTGCTGTAACATCCCAACCTGCTCACTCCTCAATATTGTTTCCTTCCCAGTCATCTGGAATTCCAGCGGTAGTATCATCTACTACTACTATTATAATGGCAGATCCATGGACCAGACCTGGTGCAGTCAATATGCCTGCACCATTACATCCATTACTAGATCTTCCTGAAAAATGGCTGCCCAAGTTTAATCCAGATAATGGGACCCAAGCCGAAGAACATATCAATAATTTCATGTTGGCAGTCAACTTGAAAGGAGTAACAGAAGAAGATGTTGTTGTTAGGCTTTTCCCTTATACCTTGCAAGGATCAGCAGGATCCTGATATTTTTCTCTACCCTCTGGTTCCATTACTAGTTGGAACAGTTGCCAAGAGTAGTTTCTTACCAAATATGGAGATGACAGGTCTTTGGCTACTTTAATAAACGATCTCTCCAATCTGAGAATAGAGCATAGGGAACCAATAAAGGAATTTAATGCCAGATTCAATAAACTCCTGAACAAAATCCCTACAGCTTCCAAACCAAGTGAACAAATTCGGAGCGAATGGTATATAACAGCTTTGCCTGCTAATATAGCCATTTTTGTAGACAGGGCTGGGAAACCTACCTTAGCCGAAAACATGAAAGAAGCACTTGCTGTGGAAAAGCGCATCAATGCTCTAGAGAAGAAAGCTGCTCTAGAAGACAGAAAAGCCAAAAAAGTCTCTTTTAAAGAGGATTCTAAGAAGAAAACCCCAAAGGACCCATACGACATGGAGGGTTTGCAAAAGGTCCTGAAAACTTTGTCCAATGAAATGGTTGACATAAAGAAACAGGTAGCCGAAACCTCAAACAAAAGACCATTTAGGACCTATAAGAGAACTGAATCAAAGCCACCGAATGTCATATCTAACGCAGATTCAGAGTAAGAAGAAGAGGAGGAGGAAACAACCTCACAAACTGATGATGAAGAAGAAGTAGCTGAATGCCACGGAATGTGGGATTTTATACTCCCTAACTCTGATACCAATAATGAAGAAGAAGCCTTCCCTGTCACTACAAGAAGTAGAAGTACTCCTGACCCTATCCAGGCCACTTCGAAGAAAAGGAGCACAGGTGCTGCCACAACAAAGGAAAAAGTGCCTCCAAAGAAATCACCTGCAGTAAGTCCCCAAAACCAGCCTTCAACTTCTAATTCTCCTTCAATATCTAAAACGTTGGTGGTATCCGATTCAATGGAATACAACATTTTTGATGACATGAAGAAAACTAAAGCAAACATAACCATGTTTGAACTTAGTAAATTAAAACATCAGCAAAAATTACTTCTTAAAGAATTGAATGCTGTCCCTTCTACACCTATTCCCAGTGCTAAAGCTGCTAATGATTCAGGCCAACCTCCTCCAAGTATGGTGGAAGCTACCGATTCAGTTCTAATTGGAGATAGATCGAATTCTCATACTCCACCATTCCTTCTAACCTATGAGATCTATAATTGAAACCTGCACAACTATTTAATTGACTCAGGGGCATCATCTAACATAATGCCTACTTCAGTTTGCTCTAAATTGAACATTGAACCCCAGAAGTCTGCCATCCATATTGTACAGTTGGACAGAACTAAAGTACAGGTTGTGGGAGAAATTAATTTCGTAACTATCAGGTTGTCAGCTGATCCCAGGATAGTACAAAGAATTGATATCTTAATAGCTGATATACCTGAATTTTATGGTTTAATTTTAAGTAGGGATTGGTCCAAAAAATTGCATGGGTATATTTCCACCGATTGGTCACATATGTGGCTTCCCTATAAGGGTAAGCCAAATCAAATAAGGATCGATCGAGAAAAACATATGACCCACACAGTTACTGAATTTGAACAAGAAAACCCGCCCGTGGCGTTCAATAACAACATTTTGGGGAATTATTCATCAGAATCATTCTTTGGAAACTTTGTTGCCCAACCCTCACCTTTCTCAGTTAATCATTTTTCCTCTCAGATTGAGAATTTTTCACAAACAGATAAATCTAGATGTTTCAATGATGATGAGAAAACTGTAAATATGACTCCTAATTTTCCTTTATTTTGGTCTTTGTATTTTGATGGCTCAAAGTCAAGCGAAGGCTCAGGAGCAGGATGTGTTTTGGTTAGTCCACATGGGGAAAAAACAATGCTGTCTTATAGATTAGAATTTGAATGCACTAACAATACGGTCGAATATGAAGCCTTAGTCCAGGGATTATATAAAGCAATCGGCCTTAAAGTAAAATACCTTAAAGTATTTGGAGATTTTGAAATAATTGTTAAACAGGTGAGGAATGCAATTCATTGTCTTTCAAATCACCTCAAGCATTATCAATCGCTAGTGCAAGATCTTACCTCACATTTCTCAGCATTCAACATTTCCTCAATTCCTAGGTCAGAGAACTCGGCAGCTGACCTACTAGCCAACGTAGCTTCCAAGCTTCTACCTTCTGAAGACTACAGCCTTGATAGATTTTCTGTAGAATTGATTTTTAGGCCTTCAGTTCCTGATAATGTGACTAACTGGAGAGTGTTCAACCATGATGAGGATATTTTACAATTCTTAACCTCTGAAAAGTCCTATGATAATCAAATCATTGAAGAAAATGAGCATGACTCACAAATGAAAGAATCACCTCAAGAAAATGCAATTCCTAAGCCTGTAGTAAAGTTAGAAGATCTTTATGATATTAAAGATAGGTTTAGACCTGTAATTAATGCAAAGCTCCAAAGCTCTACCCTAAGGTTTGAATTGATAAATTTAGGTACTGATCGAGCTCCACAAAATATCAATTTAGGATTAGGACTTTCTTCAAATGAAAAGGAGGCATTCATTAGGTTGTTAAAGAAAAACAAACAAATTTTTGCTTGGAAATATGATGATTTGAAGACTTATGACACATCTATTATCCAACACACCATTCCTATGCTTCCCAATCAAAAACCAATCCAGCAGAAGTTAAGAAAAATAAATCCAAATTTAGAGAGCCAAATAAAGTCAGAACTTAACAAACTTCTGAAAGCCAAGATTATTTTTCCAGTCCGACATTCGAACTGGGTCTCTAATATGGTTCCAGTCAGAAAGAAAAATGGCGACATTCGAATTTGTATTGATTTCAGGAACCTGAACAAAGCAAGCTTGAAAGACAATTTCCCATTACCTACTATGGAGCAAATACTTCAATCAGTGGCAGGCTCTGAATTGATGTCCTTTTTGGATGGTTTCTCAGGATACAACCAAGTTCTGGTTCATCCTGATGACCAACTCAAAACTACATTTAGGAAAAAATGGGGAACATCTGCATATCAGAAAATGCCTTTTGGACTTATAAATGCAGGAGCGACATTCCAAAGAGCTATGGATACAGCTTTTAGAGGGTTGATTAATAAAACAGTAGTCGTCTATTTAGATGATATAACTGTATTCTCTAAAGAGAGGTCTAATCATTTGCATGACTTAAATCAAAGTTTTCAGCGATGCAAGAATAATGGTATTTCTCTGAACCCGAAAAAGTCATTCTTTGCTCTTGATCAAGGGAAGCTCTTGGGCTTTATTGTGTCCAAAAATTGCATTTATATTGATCCTGATCGGATCAAAGAAATCTCTGAAATCCCATTCCCTCACAATAAAAAATCGATGCAGACGTTTTTAGGCCAGATCAATTTCGTTAAAAGATTTGTTCCAGATTTTTCTCAAGTTGTTTTGCCACTTCAAACAATGATTAAGAAGAATTCAGTCTTTAAGTGGGGATCAGTGGAAAAGGAAGCTTTTGATCTAATCAAGCAATCAATAATCAGTGCCCCAGCCTTAAGTACTCCAAATTTTTCCAATCATTTTACATTGTATACCATTGCATCCGATTTATCTTATGCTGCAGTACTTACGCAATTAAATGATGACAATTTGGAAGCACCTATCTCATTCTTTAGCTCTAATCTTCAGGGTGCTGAATTGAATTACTCTGACGTAGAAAAACAAGTCTTTGCCGTATTTAAAGCAGTCAAGCATTATAGACCCTTCCTTTTGAAAACCCACACAAAAGTTATAGTTCCTTTCCCAGCAGTTAGGCAACTATTAATCCAAAGGGAACTGGCTGAAAAAAGAGCAAATTGGGTCACAGCGCTTCAAGAATATGACTTAGAAATTAAACCAGCAAAGATTGTTAGAGGTCAAGGTTTTTGCAGGATATTGGCAGGAGCATCCGACCTTCCTGAATCAGGAGATACAAGTCAAATTGAAGAAATCAATCAGCTAAGTGCCACTGATTCTCAATCACAATATGCAGATTTAATCTTTTTCTTAAAGAATGGCTATGCCCCCACACATTTGTCTTACAAAAACAAAAGGGCCATTAGGTTAAAAGCAAAGAATTTCACTCTTATTGATGATGTGCTTTTTAAGCGGAATTATGATTCGGTCTTGTTAAGATGCCTTGAGAAATCTGAAGCTCAAAAGGTTTTGCAGGAGCTACATGATGGACCAGCAGGAGGACATTTTGGAGCAGACACAACAGCTCACAAAGTTATTCATGCTGGGTATTATTGGCCTACTCTGTTTAGAGATGCCCACGAATATGTAAGGAAATGTTTCAACTGCCAGACTTCTAGTGGAAGACAACGTAAATCAGCCTTCCCTCTGCAACCAGTCAACATTGAACAACCATTTGAACAATGGGGATTGGATATCATTGGGGAGATTACTCCACCATCTTCCAAACAACATAGGTATATCCTCACTGCTACTGATTATTTTACTAAATGGGTGGAGGCTATTCCTTTGAAGACAACAAATTCAGAGGCAATCATTGAATTCATAGACCAATTCATCATTACCAGGTTTGGTGTCCCAAATGCTCTCATTTTTTATAATGCTTCCTATTTCTCAGGCAATGCTATGTATGATTTTGCTATTAAAAGAGGGTTTAAACTGAAGTATTCTGCTAATTATTATCCCCAGGGAAATGGCTTAGCCGAATCTACTAATAAGAATCTGATCAAAATCATTAAGCGAACTATTGAACAGAATCATAGAAACTAGCACAAATCTTTAATCTTTGCATTATGGACTGATAGAATAACGAAGAAAGCTTCTATAGGATCTTCCCCATTTAATCTGGTATATGGAAAAGAAGCAGTATTGCCTACAAATCTTGTTCTTCCCTCTTTGGCCCTAGTACAGTACATTGAGGAAACCCCTTCTTCTTCTATCCAATTTAGACATGATCAAATTCTTAAATTAGAAGAGGAGAGAGAAAAAGCTAGAATCACTCATGCCAAACATCAGCAAATCATTAAAGCAGCTTTTGACTCAGTCTCATCCGGTTCAAAACAATTTCAAGTCGGTGACTTAGTTCTGAAATGGGACAAAGCCCATGAAGATAAAGGAAAGCACACCAAGTTCCAGAAGATGTGGCTCGGACCATTTCAGATCTGTGAAAAGGTAGGCCATTCCACCTTTGTATTGCAAGACTTATCGGGGTTGAGAGATTCTTTCCCCGTTAATGGCCTGATCTTGAAGAAATTCTTTAATTGAGGAGGTAACCCCTTCTCCTTTTAGTCTGGTAGATTTTTGTAGTTTGTAGGATTTGCAAAATAATGTTGTAAGATATCTTCCATTGACCTTTTGCTGTGTTTGAAAAGTTGTCTCACAAGAGTAATATGAATATTTGCTTTTAGATGATAGAACTCTTAACCAAAAGGGATAATTTCTAGGAAGTTAGATATCTTTGTATTCTGAAACCACAGTCCAACTTTTGTAAACTCCTCCCAAAACATAGAAGTTCTGTGAATCATTCTCTGTTTTCAAAATTGGTCTCCAAAGGTTATCCATATTAAGATGGAAGCTAATCCAATTCCAGCACCTTCAACTCTTGACCTGTCATCCATTTGCTCTTAAGGAGAAGATTTTTCACCCCATTCACTAAATTTTATGATTACTCAGAGTGTAATTCTAAAATATAAGATATTAAAGATAAGAGGTCTTATTATAAGCCTGCTTACCACGTTCATAGGAAAATAGTTTGACTGACATTACCAATACTGCATATCAAAACAGGGTAATGGCTTGAAATTACAAGACAAGGGGTCTCATCACGAGCCAGCTTGTTCAGTTAGATTACTACCAGTGAATGGCATTGTCAACAGCTAGCCACCAAACCAGGACAATGGCTTTTTATCTTATCAATAACAAAGAAGAAAAGGGAAATGAAATACAAAATATGAAAACATGTTTTGAATTCATTCTGTTAGTCACACTCTTAAGTGAATGGAACAATGGACAATAGCATGGTTAAAAGGTATCCCTGTCGAGACTATAAACGTTTGCTGGCAGCAGAGGCTCTACCTATGACAGAGGGGTTCATTTTAAAAGTTGATTTGGAAAAGTTTTCTGTTTTATCATTATAAACCAATAGAGGCCTATTTTAAAGCTTAAAATGCATTTATTTTCTTTAAAAAGGGAGGAAGTTAACAAAATAATTTCACTTTATTCTGAATGCATAGATATCTAGTTATATTAGAATTTTCCCCTTCTGATTGAGACTCTATTTAAAAAAGCTTAAGTGTTTTTTTTTCAGTTCCAGAGATAACTGGTTCTTCCAGCGAATCGCCAATTGTTGTGCTCTACAACAACCCCCCATTTCATATCATTTTTATTTATAAAAGTTAACATATGAAATGGGTCCCTTTGAAAGTTTAATTGGTATCAATATTTCTATTGTTCAAAAAGGTCCGATGATCAAATGAGCTCATTTATTTAAGCCTTTCGAACAACCATTTTTCAACAAATAAAACAATCTTTTATTATTGCGATAAAGCGATCGCAAGATCGCATATCGCAATGACATGGAAAACACATTTAAGTGGCACATTGGTCTCCGCCGATGCGATTTCGCTATCGGCGATCGGCAATACCCCATACACATCTTAAAAGCATACATAACATAAGCTCCGACGCGATGCGCAATCGGCGATCGGCTATCGGCGATACTTCATATACAGTCAAAGCACTTTAAGTTATTTACCCCGATCCGATGCAATTTCGCAATCGGCAGTCGGCAACATCCCATGCACATTAATAAGGCGCCCAGGTCTTACCCCCGATGCGATGCGATATCGGCGATCGGGGAATCGACACTTCACTCTAAATGCACCTTGTTATATTTCTCCACACTAATCCGCTGCGATGTCGCAATTGGCGTTCGGAAGAATCCTATGCTTATGATTATATAATATCTATTCTCCTAAAGCGATGCGATATCGCTATCGGCGATCGGCATTTCAAAAGGCATAACTTGAAGATCTAAAGTATTATTGATATCCGATCGATAGAGCGCGGATTTCGAAAAAGATGTTAAATGGAGGGATAAGGTGATGTATTCGTATTTAAAGTTTTGCCCCTTCGATTAACGATCACCTGCGCTCAACCGCCAAAATATCCATAGCACGCTTAAGAGGGTCATTCAACCGGATAATGGTGTAATAAGCATTTAAGGAGTAGCAGGCCTTAAACGACCATTTAATATATCTATAATATCTTCTCATTGATTGGATCCGCAGCCATTTTTGAGAGTTAATCTCTCAGCATGCTTCGATTGATATATCTCTCCCATCATAGAGTTTCATTGTTATGTTTCTATGTTACGGTTTTTCTTGCCCTTTTGTAGAAATCATCTTTCAAGAGAAGCCTGAGCAAGATGGGAAAGAAATCTAAGAAGACCGCGGGTTCCGCTGCTACATCAGTTGCAGGACAAGCTGCTGCAGATAAAAAGAAGGGCTTAATATCGGATACTACATGCATGGGTCTT
The DNA here is from genome assembly GCA_031772625.1 of Pinus tabuliformis. Lineage (NCBI taxonomy): Eukaryota > Viridiplantae > Streptophyta > Pinopsida > Pinales > Pinaceae > Pinus > Pinus tabuliformis. The sequence continues at coordinate 368,633,764 of CM062818.1, forward strand.
ACCAAAGCTACATGGCAAGGCACTTATAATCTGCTAGAAGCCGAACAACCAGTGGTAACAGTGACGGAAGCTAGTGTGGACTTACTCAAGAAGTCTGATTGCACTCTCAAAGATTTGGCCGACTCTTTCCTTCACAGGATAGCGGCTAGAGAACAGATTCTCCCCTACACAGACGTCGTGCGATGGGCAATTGAAGAAATTCCAATCCTGGACAGAACTTTTAGCACCAGAGATGGGAGGATTTTTGGATCATTCAAGGCAGATCATCTAAGGCAAATGTATCATTTGCCCGAGCCAGAGAAGGTGTATAACAAGACTTTCCTGGAAAATTTTGCAAGCGACAATGAAGTAGAATCCGAACCCATCCGAGATTGGAGGCAGAATCCGGCCAAACACAAGCACGAGTCTTCCGGTAAGTACTCAGTCGATTCTTTGGCTTCTCCCTATTGCTATGCGGGGATAATGATGTGTAGGCTATGGGGATTACATGACTCTGCTAACTTTACCATAGAGATGGTTCCTCTAATGGAGGCAGCAGTAAACAGCATAATTATGGATTGGGCCACTATTCTCTCTGATAAGCTAGCCGTAGTTGTTCGTCATTTTAGAGCTAATTCTGTTGTCACTGAAAGGAAAATTCCCCCATTTTATTACAATGCATATATTTTAGATACATTATGTTTCAATTCTGAGTTTCCCATCCTCGGTTGGAGGTGGACTGCCCAAGACCCCTCACCCATTCATATATACCACCAGAAATTGTGGAAGTCTTCTTACAAGCACCATTTGTACCAAATCTGCAATGGCTTTATGGTTCCCATTCATTATTCTATTTTTGATAAACCCATTCCCAAGATCTCCTATCTAGCTTCCTTTGATTTACCGGCGGTAGCAGGTTGGTTTGGAGAAGAGATATTTACCTACATTAGGGTTTTCGGCAGCCAAGCCAATCCACATGTTCTCCCTTTGTATATTCCAGATAAACTGCTAGCAAGAGAAATCACCTATCAGATTATGGCCGAGAGTACTACACAGACTCTCAAGAAAGAAAAGAAGAGGGGCTGGCCCTCTTTTCCCTTGAGAATTGGTGTCTATACTCTGCATGATCTCAAACATGCAGAAAAGGAAGCCACAAAGATTCAATCCTTAACTCTGGCCACTATCCCAAATAGGCTATATGATCCAAAGAAAGTTTCCTATACTGCATTAGAACAGGCCAAATTGACAAAATTTGACCATCAAGAAGATATGTTTGACGACTTGTTCATTGCCTCCGAATCAATAGTTCAGGCTAGAGAACTCGCTAGGATGAAATATAATGATGAAGGGTTAACTGAGTTCAATAAACTTAGAGAGCAGAGGTTGCAAACTCTGCCTCTAGATTTACTGGCAACAACCCCAGCGACATCATCAAGCGAGCCTGGTCGGAAACAGTCAAGCCAGCCTCCTGTTATAACAAAAGATCAGAAGAAGCAACAGGAGGAAAGGCAAAAGAAGCAACAGGCCGAAAGGCAGAGAAAAGAACAAGCGGAAAGGAAAAAGAAAGAACAAGCAGAAAAACAGTAGAAGAGGGAACAAGAGGAGAAACAGAAAAAAGAACTGGAAGATAGGTAGAAAAGGGAACAAGAAGAAAAACAGAGGAAAGAACAAGAGGAGCAGCAGAGGAAAGAGCAGGAAAAAGAGCGGAGCGAGTCCCAAGCTGAGAAGCAGAAACAAACAACCATTGATCCCGAATTGCTCTAGCAGTGAAAGCAATTTGACTCTATTATCAGTGGAATAAAATGTTCCAAAGATACGGACACCTCCAAAACAAATGACACACAGGACATCACATCTCCTCAGGTTCTAAGTGGAACCAGCGGCCCACCCGGTTCTAAGGATGTTGAGGTAATTATTAAAGACCCTTCCGATCAAATCGTTCTCCAGGTGGAAGATATTCCTCCCCTGGATGTTTTCTACAACCCAAGGCATAGAGCAGTTGTAAAGCGATCAAGGAAAAGACGAAGGACTGATCAACCTTCTATCTTTCCAGAGCAAATAGTCACGGGTAATGTAGTATGGAAGGAGGAATTGGACCCCTCCGATGACCTAACAAAGCTGTCATAGTATGCAGGAGCCTATTTTGCAGCGACTATTGATAAGGCATTGGAGGTAAGTCTTCTACTGAAGACTAAGGACCAAGAAATTTTTGCACTACAAGCAGAAGTGACCGAGGCAAAGCAGAAGGCAGCGCAAGTAGAAGAGCAGTTGCTGGCACAACAGCAAACGAAAAATTTATTAACCCAACAGTTGCAAACAGAGAGGCAGAGGATCGACCAAAGTGTGATCCAGAAACAAAAGGAATTATCGGAAGCATTGGCACAGTTGAGGACAACAAATGAGCTGATGATGAAAATGAAAGACGAGCAAATAACTCAATTGTCGGCACAACTCGAAATCATAAAGGGCACCAAAAAGTGGAGGATTTCAGAGCAAAGGCATCGCAAATAAACAGTGCATTAATATCGCAGATTAGGCTCCTATGCCATCAACTCACTGAGGCAGAACCATTGTGCGAGCTAACTACATCAGTATGTCAGCAGGTAGAGAAGGCCAGGAGTGAGTTAGACCAAGCTGAAGAAACCATAATTGCATATCTTGATTGGCAAGATTCTGATGTGGGAAAAGCAGCGAATTTGCCCAGAATCCAAGAAACATACAAGGACATACTATTCACAGAATGGCACACTCAAGTGATGAAAGCAGAAAGGGCGACTTCGAGGTGTAAATTAACTGCGAGCAATATGGTTGATCTGGTCAACAACACCCTCTACTTGGCAAACATGATCTCCCAGTGTACACCTGGAAGCATAACAACAGCAAATATGATTGAGCAAACAAGTTATCCTGACTTAGAGGAGAAGGGGAGATTAATCGCTGGGGTTAATACTTTGACTTTCGATGCATATTGGCTCTTTCTGATCAAGCCACACACACAAAGGTCTGCCCTCAAGTGTTTAACAGATGCACTCGGGTGTATAATTCCCGATATTCAAGATGCCACATATGCTGCCCAGCTCAGTTCGCGCCTCAACAAACCGCCTGAAGTAGAGCCAATGCTAGCGATAAGTCAGCTCAGGTTTAAAGGCAAAGAGCCTACCTGATGAATCATGCCGCCGATTGCCAGATCGCTGAGGAAGATAGGATGAATATTTATTGATGCCAACTTAATAGCATTTCAGTTTCTTAGATATTTAGATTAATTTAGTATTTATAGACCCTTTCATGTTTTTAGAAAGGGTCGTAAAATTTTGTAATAGACTTAAAGACTGAAGTTTGCACTACTGTGCTTCAGCCTATATTCTTTTATGAAACTCGACCAATCGTTCTTAATTTGACGAGGAAGCTTCTTTATGCAATTGCGCACTATTGTCTTTTGTTGGGGATGTTTTCTGAGTTGAAGGAAGAACTGCAACATAGCGATTGATATTTGGGAGTGTTAAGCATCTTATATGGTACTTTTATCTGGGTCTATATTCATTCCTTTGATATGAATTGTTATGTAATTATTCTTGCTATTGTTGAATACATGTATGCACTGTAATAGCAAATCTTTATCTCATTCCACTATTGGATGTTTTGTGACATTCCTTTTCCTTTAATCATGCATGTAACAATGATATAAATGATAAAGTGTGGTAATTTGGTTGTTATCGCTTTGCTTAACTATTTATGCACAACAATCTTGAATGAATTAATATCTATGTCTTAGAGATGGAGTCATCTATATGCTTGTCTTTAAGCAGAGACCATCAAACGCTACGCTTTAGAAATCAATAAGTCCCCGGGGTAGATCATAGTTATTATATTCTCGCTAATAGTTTTAGTTATTTGCTTATCGCTAGCATAGACTATAAGTCACTCAATCCATCCCGTTTATCTATATTTTTGGGAAACTGGTCCCATTATCCCCAGTCGGAGCCACTATTCCAAACGGAAAAGGAGTTGTATTAAGTTCCGGACCGGGTGGTTTCCCCAATGTTGTTGCAGCGATTTTCGAGGCATCAACAAGGCCTTCTCGAACGTAGGACCTTAGGTACATACCCTTAACATTAGAATTTGCTTAAAGTAAAGATAATGGCTATGTGTGTGTTTCTTTGAATAAGCAATTCTCAATCTGGTAGAGTCTTAACCCAAAGGACCCTAGGGGTACTTTCCCTTCAACCACCATCAGTGAGGCCAACAGTTACCAGGTTTTACGACGCCGGAACACGTCTCTAGCCTAGACCTCTAAGTTGTGCGTTAAGTTACAAAACATTGTTAAGTTCATTCAATTTATTTTAGGTTGATCTTTCTTAGAAGTTTGCCTTTTTGGATCACCACGAGATGTAGATACAATTCCTAAATGTAGTCTAAAGATGATAAGAAAGCTTTTATCTCTTTTCAACAATGAAAATCCTAGCTACAAAGGGAAAAGAAAGACACAATCTTTTCTCAAAGAGCATAGAGCACACTGTAAATGCACTTTTCCTAAATCAAGCCATGCAAACTGTCAAAATGAAAATGCACATATGCATGTATTTGTTTTCACTTTCTTAATATTGATGCCTAAAAAGAAAGTTGTTGTACAAATTTGAATTCGATTTCAAGTGAAAAACACAAACAAGCTTCTTTTCGAAATCAAAAAGACGATTACGACACTTTATGATTTTGAAGTAGACATTTGTTTCGACACTAGAAATTCATAAATTCAAACCAAAAGACAAAAGTAAAAGCGTAATCAACTGTCAACAACAAGCAAACTTACTCCTAAGATCAAAACGACACTTACGACATGTCTAGATCTAAGGGCGATAGTATGACTAGTTTACTTTTGTAATGGGAAACTGCAAATGACGTAACAAATACACAGAAACAAATACAGTTTCTTTTATACAACTGAGGTGGAATTGAGGCAAAGAAAAGGGGTTTTCAGATAGGTACACACACTGATAACAAGCTGCAAAAATCAGAGATAAAACTGAACAAAATGAAGCAAAGAACCACAGCTGCACAGGGCAAAGGCTGATCAACGCACCTGTTGCATAGAGAAACTGAATTGCAGCACAGGTAGCCCTCTCGGGACCTACGTTGAAATGCAGAACCTCTTCACAGAGCCTGCGCTGAAGCAGAAACGAGAATTGTCTCTGGGTTCTGGGTCACGGTTTGCAGTTTAATCTAAGGTTTTTGGCCGGATAAAAGCTATCAATAAGGTACAATTAGAGGGATGATTTAAAGGAGGACTAAGAGCTATCACAAAGGGCAATTAGAGAATTTGTGGATCAACTGTTCAGATCATAAACAGGCCCAATGAATGGACTAGAGTAGCAGATCTCTACTTTTCATTTGTAAATGGCAAATGCAGTTCGATTCGGCACTCTTGAGTTTATGAGATGAACAACAATGGAAACACAAATAAACTAACTAGATACGGTCCCTAGTGGAGTCGCCAATTTGTTGTTGGGAAAAGTATCCATTCAAAACGCCCCTATCCCACTCTAAGGTGTGACAGTGCCTTAGCAACAAACAAGGAAAACTACTTTCGTATTCTTCTTTATGAAATGTAAACGAAGACGAAGGATGTAACTAACCTGTGTCTTTCGCTAGTTTGTTGATCCAATCGCTCTCCTCTTTGTTTGCTTCCCGCTGTCTACTCCCTTACTGGCCTAGCTTCACCAAGTTCCTGCAAGATCACAGAAGAGGAAAACTACACAAAAGACATAGATTTACATTCATAAATAGTTTAGGATTAGATTTAAACTACACATGCAAATATAACAAAGCATCATTGATACACAGCATGTAGAATAAACTCAAATAGTTTTATTGATATAATAAGAAAGTCCAAGAGGAGATACAACCAAGTGAGTCCCGATCCAACATCTACCTCCCAGCAAAGGAATCCCTTCCTCACCTCCAACAAAGCATAAATCACCCAATGCACTAATATCAATCTCAAACCAACAGCAATTCTCTGCAAAGTACAAAATTCCAGCCTCTTGGATCTCTGGGTGAGGGATCCATATATAGATGTAAGCAGAGAGGATGATTCAGCTTATGTTTTTAATTGTGGCTTCTCTCTGTCAGTTCTTGCTTCCACTTGGAGGCTGAGAGCCTCTTACTCATCACTGGTCGAATTCATTGAGGCAAGTGTCATTGGAGAAGATTCTGGAAGCTTCCATTGTCTTTCCACCTCGTTGAATGACTTTTCCATTTGTCATTTCCCGCTCAATGCACCCTGGTAGTGCATTCACCTGCGTTGCAACGCACCTAGCTAGTGTATTTGCGTGCTTTGCAACGCAGGCAACTAGTGGAGCCTCTGAATTGATCCTGATTTGACTAGTTTTGAGCAGTTTCTGGTGGAGAACTTCTGGGAGAAGCTGTCATTTGTTGACCTTGTTTCTTTAGGAGCTGGAACAACATCTTTAGGGACCTAGGATCCCTTGGTTTATGGACATTTCATGCTTATAGCTATAAGGCACAAAAATGTCTATAACAATCATCCAATGTTGACAGTTAACCTGGACACCGAAATCTTGAGTAGAAATGGAATACTTTTCAAAGATTTCAAAGTGTTGTACAAGACTAAGATCATTTCGTCACAATGATGGAGTAGTGGCATAGTGTTGAAACGACCATTCAAAATGTTGAGATCTAATATAGGCCTTAAGAATCAAGGCCTTAAAAGACATCAACCCATGTTAAATTGGAAACTAGGGCCAAACTCCACGTGGGTCAGCTTATTTATGGCAGCTGATATCTTTATTGGATCCCTCTCGTTGAGAGGTGTAGGATTGATCCAAAGATCATCTGATTCCGATAAGTATTTATGGAGATATGAATTTATTTTGTTTAGGTAATTATAGTCAAGCCGACCAACTCTTATGTAGTCTCTAGAAGCCCAGCCGACATGTCTATTCAACCTCTACATTTTTAGTATAAATAGATGAGGATTTTATGTCATTTAAACACACCTTCATGAGTAGTCTCCTCCTCTCCACGTCTGGGTTTTTGGTGAAGGAGAGAGACACCATGAGTGATACGTTGGTCTTCAAGTGATGCCCTAGCTGCTGTACATTACCCTAGCTGCAGAGATCTGGCTGCAGTAAAGGAGGACTCATACGCACCCAAAGGAAAGGCCCTATCCGCATTAAGAAAACTCTAATACGCTGAAATGCCCAACAATATATGCACAAGAGGGAAACCTTACGCAGTTAGACATCCACGCAGTATACGCTGTCATGAGAACAATGTATGCACTATTTTGGAAACACTATACGATGAGCAGGCAATGTAGATATCTACGCTGTTCATATATACTGTTCTTTACGCAGGGCTGAAAGATTGATACGTAGTCATGGTGACACTTACTATGTTGTTCATATACGCTGTTCATACGCAAAGCACAGGGTCATGATAATGAAGCCACAATAAGTAAAGAAGCTGCTGTCAAGGTAAATGAATCCGCAGTAGGGTATGGTGCAGTCATGGCACGCAGCAATTGTTGACGGATCCGGCAGCATAGATCCGGGACCCTATACGGTGTACATACACACTGCTCATAATGAATGATATCGGCTGTGGATGATATACGTTGGTTTCACGCAGTCATAACAAATATGTTTATGCAGTCATCGGAGATATTCACGTAGTCAATATTCACGCTGTACATGTTGACACTAATACGCAGATCAATGAGTCTCATATGTGCTGTACATGATAACACTAATACGCAGATAAATGAGAACGCAGTCAAAAGAAAGACCTGTTCACAAGCTAACAGAGAAGTTTCATCTCTGAAATTTCATGTGAATATAAATGCCAGGACCCACAAACAAGAAGGGACAGAACTCAGAAGCAGATCCGCATTAGGGCAAGTGCTTAAGAGTATATCTCCACCTCGGATGCATATAAGGACTGACGGATTAAATACACCTCCAGCGCAGACAATCATTGAGATCTTCGCATGAGTAAATAGAGGCACGTTCTCGACAGATCTTAGTATAGAATATCATGATGATACCCTAGTCAGATCTGTAAGGATATTAACGTACATATGATTACTTATACTTGGTGACCAATGTATATGTTAATGGTAAGGAATTATCTTCGTGATATGTTATTAATTACAGTCTTATGATATTTGTAAGATCATGACTTGATCTCGATATAACTCTAATAACTCAGTGAATGGTGGTATAGAAGATGATCTTACAAACTTGATGTCAATGACACTAATATGAAGGTACAAAGATCATCTCATCCTCTCAGAACATTCATGGTGTAAATCCTTTCATCAAGTGATGAATGATGATGAATGAAACATCATGATGATGGAAGATGTAGATTATGGGCAACATGATGTAGATCATGGACAACATGATGATCATGGGCAGCATGATGGTGCTACACAGTAAGGTGCAGCAAATGGACGAGATGCAGCACGATGATAAGTGAAGGAGTCACCTTGAGAATCAGTTGAAGCAGAATGTCTTCAACTGATCTCATCATGATCTATGCTAGATCTAGATAAGTCAAAGTATTGACTTTTGTTGTAAATGTACTCTCTCTCTCTCCTTCTCTGCTGAACTTTGAAGATAAAAGAGGATTTGATCAAAGGGTTTCCCCATACATTGTGGGGCTTATCCCTGGCTCGCGCCACATCTTGTGTCCTCTTGTCTTGGCTTGTCTTCTGCGATTTATATTTATGTTCTATCTGCAATTTATCTTAATGCTGATGTGCTTGCTAACTGTGAAAATTTAAATAAATTGCTCTAGCATAGAACATACCTAAACTTAATGACCCATGACAATGAAACACTTGTTAAACATACCAAATAAAAAAAATCCTTCGTTGGCATTGCCAACGCCCATGTTGCTTGTATACTTATCAACTTGAAAAATTTGCAAGGAATCATAACCTGTAGCATCAATTTTCAAACAATTGTTCAGTGAGATCTCTGAAAACGTGTCAATTTTTATTTGTGAGGAGTTATATTCCTTCATTTCAATAGTGTTGACAAGCATCTCTTGTTGTATCATAGAAAGAAGGTCCTCAACAACACAAACTTGCACATCTCTTTCAGTGTTCATCATGGAATTGAGTTTTTCAGTAGCACATGCAAAAACCACCAAATTCTCTTGTTCATTTAAAAATTCCAAACACTTGTTCAAAATCTTAGCATGATAAAACCTATTGTTTGGTACCTTTGAAAGTAACAACTTGTGAGCCAGCCAATACTCAAGGCTTCCAACAATTATTTAAAAGGTATCTATTAGATCACCATGAATAGGAATATTAGAATTATCATTTCCAAAATTGTTGCAGTACATACAAAGTTCAAGTGCAGTAAATAGAAAGATTTAATTGTTTATGTGCTCATCCAAATAAAACTTGAGAACCTCTTCCAAGATTGATAAGGCTAAAGTGACTGCCCATATAAGCATCTACAAGAGCTCTAGACAAAATTGTAGGAAATCATCTCTTTGTCATAAAAGTCTCATTTTGAGCGCAACTTGGAATGTACATTTGTATGGATGTCATGAGCTAGTTTTCCATTTATAATGTAGATGTAGGATTTGGATGATGGTAATGGTTTCGAATGGTATTACTCACACAAAATCAATATTGCAAGGCCCCAAAGAAAACTAAAATATTGTATTCCCAATTAAACCACGATCCAACTAGACATGTTAGTATCCAATGAATTCATTTCTTTGGTATTTTTGGTGTAAGGGTTTCCATGCCCAAACTTCATTGGGGCTGCATGCAAAACACTAGATTGAAGAATAATTGGTCTAACGTCATGTAGATATGATAACACAACTGATCCAGTGGCTATTGATTGAGTGCCATCCAAAAATATCTTGTATACAGACATATGTAGAAGTGTATGATTTTGGAGAAGCCAAATCCAATATTGTTCAAGGAGGGTTGGGTCATTTGAAAAAAATGGTACAAATCCCTCATATTCTGTAATGTAAGACATTCTCTTCATGCCAATATGCATATGCCTTGACAACTGCATGAGCTACAAGAAGTCTTATATTCACCTTACATCCAATCTGGTTTACAAATGAAGTGTAATACAAGCCTCCAGATGTTAACAGTGGTGATGCAACCAAAGTTTGGGTATGCCCTCTTTAGCACACAAAGGAAACCAACTGCCCATCGACATCATGTACCTCTTGAACATTCACTAGGTCTACACAATTAAACTTGTAAGATACAACTGGTATTGGAAAATATTCATGATAGAAAAACACCTCATTTGACTTTAAACCAGTAGAATTATACCTATCAGTGATAGAAAGCCCCATCAGGTTCTTTTCATTTTATACCCAAAATATATTAGAATAGGGTTGTAAAGTACACTTCTTGTACGTGTTGCTAGGTTCCAAGGCTTGAGTGTACCATCAATTGAAGCTGAGACAAAGTTGGTTGAGTTAAGAGATGATATTATCCACATTTTTCCTATGATGTGCCAAAATGCACCATGGTGGTTTTATCTTTCGAAGATTGCCACAATATATTTTATAATCTGTAGATCTAGATGGAAGTAGCCAGTGCAGAGCCTGGTGGAAACTGAAGAACACTTTCTTCATGATTAATATTTTGAAGTTTCACATAACCGTCACCCATTTGCATAGTGCTCATTTCTAATAAGCTAGTGCAATTCGTTAGACTGTCAGGCATTTTTGATGTTGGTTCCAGAGTTTATTCCATTATTTTGATACCATATACTACAATATCATTTTACTTCTTTCATTTTTTGGAAACCATGAGCCACTTAACTTGAAGGACTGGGAAAATTTGTAGTGTTTGTGTATAATTATCCACCTCTTATGGGTTATGGGACTGTAGCTTCTTTTCCTCCAAAATTTCTATAGAATGGCCCACCTCTATAGTTGATAAATCCTCAAGGAGATTACAACCTAACATTTTATGCGTATATTTTCCCTTGCCTTGATAATAAACTATAATTGTGATGTTATATAACTGAGTAGAAGGATTTTGGTCAGAAAACAATGAAACTAATTCGTTCAGCTGCTGAAAGTGCTATGCGTTTTTTGCAATTCTTTGTCCTATACTTTTCTTCAACAAGCAAAATTCCTCCAAATATGTCCTTGATATCTCGATCTTGGACTTCACCTTCAAATATAGGTGTTGCATACTTTGTAGGATTTAACATCTTTCCCATACCTTTATTTACCTTTTTTCACAATCTAAATGGATTTTTCAAAGATTCAATTGCATCTAGATCCTCTACGGAACCAACTACTTCCATGTCTTCATCCTTATCTATATTATCAACTAAATGTACTAAGACGTCAGTCCTGCTTGTATCAACTTCAAGTTTGTCATTACTTCTTCCCTTCTTGGCAACCGTTGATGATACCTAGGTTTCCAAGAGTTTGGTTACCTTTATGAAGGCTTTGCTATAGTCTTCAATTTTTTTATTTGGAAACTTCTTTTCTTCCTAGTTACCTTATACGTTTTAATTCTAGTTCCAAAATTCCTTTTCAATATGTTCTAGTTCCGTAGTTGGCAAGGAGCATGCTCTGACACCATTGTGATGTAACAATTCTAAATTATGCAATTTTTTTCTTCCTAAACAGAATTTCTTTGAGAAATTATTACAAACAGTTAGAGTGAAATAATATCATCAAACGCGTTGCATGCACAGTAAGGGAAATACTAAAACAATAGGAAATTGGAGGTAAATCATTAATTTTATTGCTTAATTTAGAATGCTATTACAATATAGGAAGATCAAGGAAGCTAGAGCTTCACTTGGTGACAACTTTTAACCAATCTCGGCCCACTGGTATAAAGTGGTATAAACTGAGAAAGGAGGTACAAAATGTTAGTCTCCATAAATTCTGAATCCTTTAATGATGTTTCTTAGCACAAAGAATTTGGCCTCAAATTCTGCAGGAAACATACCTATTATCTTAGCTTCAGAATATGATGATTGATATCCAATCTATCCTCCTGAAAACAATGATATATGGTGCCAAATCTAAGAACAATAAAACCAAAAAATATCATCCCTCCCTTGGGAATATATTATTAGCATATTAGTCTTCTATTGAACCCCATTACCAATACATACTTCTAATAAAAAAAAACTATTTTTATTGAATACATTTTCTAGGATCCCAAATCATATAAATGCCCCCATATAACTACAACATATTGACTCTATTTTTTAGAATTGTAAAACGCCTTTATGAGTGAATGTTATGAGATTGTGGTCAAAAAGGTGAAGTAATTGTGCACACATATTGGATATGTTTGCTATAAAAACCAGTTTCTGAACTTCAAGGAATCCACATGAAATAAAAAAATACAAGGCTTCAGCCTTAGGTATAGGCTTTGATGATTCCTCAACCCCATGTGTCCTCGCAATAGGTGTTCTTGTTGATGCGATGGAAACCTTTGCCTCTTCCCTTATTAGCCCACATTTTTGGAGAAATTTCTCATGAAGTTCTTATGCATTAGATGATGAACCCCAAAATGATGAATGTAGATGGTAGCAGCTAGAAGCTTAATTTATATTTGAAATCTAGTAATATTAGACATTACCTTGGTCAACAATTTTTGAATTACTTTTCCACTCCATGAATGACTGTGTCCAAAATATTCTTATGTCAAGCCTCGAAGTTGAAGGGGATAGAAAAGAATTTACATCTTTGACCCTGTTGAATTCAGGATCAGAGTTGATCAACTAACAAACTAGTGTCATCTCACAAACATTGTTTGGAACAGTTCGTTGTGTTTTAACACATTGAATTCATGATCCTAAAGCTAGGTAGGTTTGAAGGCATTCCATCATATTTTCCACTCATTCATGTTCCTCCAGGATCTGAGGAATCATCTACAAAATGTCCATTAATTTTCTACTTGGTTCCTTGTTTAGGGAGGGGAGTGCCTTTGATTAAACCTTGTCCACTCTATGTGATATATATCAAGTAGCCCAAGGATTCAACTGCGATAAATTATAGTGTTTGGGTTAATAGGATCTCTTGTTATATATATGTAACATGCCCTAATTCTATTTTTATTTTGGTGTTACATAGAAAAAGGGAAAGGATTAATAATTTCTTCATTAACTCAAAAAACTCAACAATTTATATTCTAACCCTGTTACCATGCAAGATTGTGGCAAATTATTCCAGGTTTCGAGGTTTATTGTTCAGGAAAGATTTTCCATGTTTTTTATGAAAGCTAGATTCTAAGCCAAGAGGAATCTAGAAGACATAAAACAATATATGACTTATAAGGTGCTAAATTATATTGAATGAGAAATTTATAAACACCATCCAAGTAAGGTGTAGGAGGTAGACAAAAAATGGAGCCAATCATCACAATAACCCATTTTTTTCTTTATATGAAAACTTTCTTTTGAGGCTAGGCTATTCTTTCATGATGTAATTTTAATTACTTAGTTGAGTAATGAGAGTCCCCGAGAAAATTTTAAGGATGGAAGTTTATCTTAAAGTTTAGCAACCTTGGAAAATCTTACTAGTCCCTAATTTCCAAATTTTAAAATGTTTGATGATAATTTTGAAAAAATGTTTAGATTTCTAATTATTATCTATTAGATAATGTATAATATTGGTGATTTTAAAGGTAAAGTAATTTTTTACTAGAAAGTTTGGGCTAATTCATTTTTAGAAAAATGGAAATTGGCGAATCATGTTTTTGGAAAAAGCATGAAATATTAGCCCACCTGCGAATATTAGCCCCTAAAATTTTCCCTTGATGAAACTTAGGCCTAGTTGATTTGATCCAATATTTATACATATGTAATTTTATTACAATGAGGTGGGAGAAAAATTATCACTCTCCTAACTAATAAAATATTTCTATCGACCAATTTTATACTCTTGTATATACCTAATATAATATAGAGTGTATAGTTTGATTTTCTCTTGCACTTTCCTTCTTGTTCGATTGTTCTCATTGCTCTTTGAATTCATGCACATATAAATAATGTTTATTTTCTTGTTTATATTGTAGTATGAGTTTTATTTTCGGTTGAGGTATTATTTTTCTTTCTTCTGATAAAGTGTATTCCTATTTATTCAGTTTAACTCTCCTACGTTCAATTCTTTCAATGAGTGGGTATTGGCTACAGGATCCATAGACAAAATAATGAGACTTTTTAATTTGTGTAAGATAACCAATTCTTTGCATACCTTTCCTTGTCACAAGTATGTGATTTGTCTGGTGCTAATTAATTTTCTTGTTTATGGAAGTATCATCCTGGATTTCTATGATGTATTTGGAAACTTGAAATTTTATATATCTTTATGTGGAGGTACTTTGACATTGGAATGCAAATGAATTTATTAAAATAGAATATAAGGAACTAAATATCCATTTATTCTTCTTAAAATTCATTGTAAATAAGAGAGTTTTCCTCTTAGTATTTTTACCATTTTATTTGGTGGAACACATGGTAGAGAATGATGCATTGCTCATTTTCTCATTATGTTTGGAATTTATACCGATTGACTTAGTATTTTGTGTAGCTTCATTTTTGTTTGTTTTATACCTATAAGTTCATTTCTATTTTATGTAGTTACCAATAGAAATTATGTTTCATTATACTAATATAAATTAAGCTTCTTTGTGTAGCTTCATTGCTTGTTTTATACCATTAGCTTCATTTTTGTTTTATATGAATACTTAGTTTTGTGTAGTGTCATTTGTGTACAAGTTGATCATAAGAAAGTACTAATTCCTATGGTTTATGGAAAATATGGATGAGCATTAGGATTTGGAGATATTGGAGCTATTATTTTTTTGAAACGAATATTTTTTAGGATGTAAATGAATATAAAAGAAGAAAATCAAGTGGGTACATTTGGTTAGATACATTGGAAGGTGGTATAAATGACATAGTTTTAGAAACAATTCCAAAATGCCATTTGTTTGGCATAGATGACATTTTTGGTAGGCATGTGGAGATAACATGCAAAAACGATACTATGGAGTACGAATAGTTAATTATGGATTTATTTTTATTTTTTGTGGACTCGAAAAGGAGAGGCAAGGCCAAAATGCAACAAATCAATCATTATGTTAGTATGAGGTTTACTTCCTCTGGACCCTAAGGATAATGGAATATTGGTGCATGTTATCCACCCACATGTATGGGTAACCATAGGAGAATTTTTTTCTTCTATGATGCAATTTTTTAGCTAGTTGTCATATATTATTTACTATATGATTTCTTTCTCTTTCCATTTACTTTCACAAGATATCTACAACTTGATCATTTTATATTGTAACTTAGTTGACATGATTGTTATTAATTTCCCAACGTGTTCTTTCTTTATGGTGACATTTTATTTGTTTTGTTTATACAGGTCATCTGGCCACTATCGGCAACTCAAGAAAACTTGTTCGAGATTTTTGCTTTTCCAGGGAAAAATGGCATTGACATAGCTGATGTTGAGGTATATGTCGTATAAATATTTTGTATTCTACTTTATTTTATTTTCCAGTGTTCATCGTATTTCATTTCTTACACTTTGCATGATAACTTCTTCCATTTCAGAAGAGGAACTTAGTATTGATGGTCAAAAGAAGGAATTGAAGAAAGAGAGAGAGAGAGAGAGAAGAGATCTGGTTTAGTGATACGCTTAAGGACAATATCTCGCACAAGGCATACACATAGAGACTGATGATCAAGTCTTCAGAGTTGGTGAATTCACCTACAATGCCTTGACAACATAGCGATGATGTTTTGAAGTGATGAAACAATATTTCCTGTGTAAATTGTAGTCCAACCAATATTAAGTTGGAAACTCATATTGTAATACTTGACATTTCATATAATATAATTTATGTGGTTTAAATTATTTATAGTTGCACTTGATATTATTTAGTATTGTAATTAACATATGTAACTTTGTGTTTTCATATTAGATGAACATGCACATTGTATGAAAAGAAAATTATTTAGTCACAAAATCATACTAATTAATTTATGTTAATTAATAATGAACACAAAAAATTAATCTAAAACTACTAAATTAGTAGTTTATATTGATTAATTATGAACACAAATAAAATGAATATACAACTAAATTAGTCATTTATAATGATTATTAATGAAAGTAAATGAAATGAATATAAACTATTAAATTAGTCGTTTATATAATGAATATGAAATTACCAAAAAAATATAAATGACTACTACAAATGATAAATTTATGAATACAAATGACGATTAAATTGTGCATATATACGACTATTAGTAGCTAATTTACAGTATCTTATAACACGACTAAAATTTAGTCATATTTCTTTGCTCATTAATTGGTTTCAAGTGATGAATAAAATTTGCATATATATGCCTATTAGTAGCTAATTCACAGTATCTTATAACACGACCAACATTTTGGTCATAGTTTTTTGGTCATTAATTAGTTTTCTAAGGTGATCATATAGTAATATATTTTGTTGTATATTTGGTCATTAATTGTGGCAATTAATGAGTAAATGAATGACCAAATTAATGACTAAATATACTACTAAACGTTAAAATTGATATAACCAATTAATGACTAAGCTAAAAATGACTAAAAGTTGGTCGCGTTATAAGATACTGTAAATTATCTACTACTCCTCACTGACTAAGAAATGGTCGTTTATATGCAAAATTTAGTCATTTTTTTAGTAACTAATTAGCCATTTTGTACTAGTGCATGGAAATCAATGGAAACTATTGGGTATCAGTGTCCCACAATGGCCCTTCTCCTAAATTCTTTACCAACATACTGTTGTTCATTCCAATTCCTTTTTGTTATTGCTCCTAATTCTTCTAGTCGGTTTCAACCACCCAAACCGAGAATTTCCCATGCTTCCTGTACCAAGCACATAATTGACATTAGACTCAAAACACTAGTAGAAAGTGATGAAATTAGTGACTATGTGACTAAAAACGTTAGTCACCACAATTATTTCCAGTGAATTACTACTAAATTTGAGCAATTTTATGTGACTAAACTAAAAATGACTAACTTAAACGACTAATTTAGTTCAGGGATAAAATATATGACTAGATAACAAGACTAAACTAAAAGTGACTATCTAAAATGATTAATTTAATCTAGGACTAAAATAGATGACAAGATAAGAAGTGACAAAATTAATAAGGATTAACATAAATGACTACTATAGTCCAAGAATAAAAATATGACCAAATAATAAGTACAACACGTATATGAATTAGTCATTTATTTTAGTAATTTTTAATTATGTCACTTCGGAAATGGAAAATTGCAATTTTGATACTGAAGTGTTTGATTTCGCTACAAGGGTCTCTGAATCTATATTCTACAGTGTTAAAATTTAGAGACAAAGGGGTCTTTGAATCCATTTACAGTGTTAAAATTCTAAATACCCTTTGCCTCTAAATTTTAACACCACAAATGGATTAAGATATTATTAACACCATTTTGACCTTCTTTCACCGTTGGGGGAAGGCTCTCCTTCACTAGTTCGTCGAAGGAGGGCAAGGCCAATGACACTTGAGATGAAGGATAAAAAAATAAATAAACCGAAGAAATTTGTAATTTCTGAAAACCCTAAGAAAGTCATAATACATTGCATGTATTTCTCTGATCTCTAGGATGAAAAAGAAACCAAACTCAAGGCTAGACAACCCCAAGAAGAGTTTTTCATCTCCTCACAAATGACCTCGAGCCCTAGGCTCACCAAAACTGGAGGACCTAAATTGTGCACAATTGGAGTAGTGGTTAGGGCCTCTGAATTGCTAGAATATTACTGTATCAAATTATTAACTTTGATTTCTAAAGACCTAGTAGGCTCGAAATCTCATGCATGGTGACTTTTCGATCTAACTTCCAAATTCGAATGGATAAAATCCTTTTGCTGACCCAAATTTGTTGAAAACCCCCTATGCCAATGCATAATCCACCAACGCCTCCTCCTTCACATGTGGTTATGATAGTAAGAAACCAACATCTCATCTGAAAAAAAATATTTGATGAGTAATTGTGTGTCTTCGAAGGATTTATTATGAAAATGATCTTTTTACTTAAAAAATATATATGATGTGAATAAAAATCTCATAGTTATCATTTAATCTTATTTTTTATTTTGACAAGGATATCAGAGCCTCACATTGTCCATAACCCATTCACTCTTCATCAAAACAATGCCTCGCTCTAGCCAGAAACTCCACACCCCTTTCTTCGCCTGCAAGTTTTCCATGGACCTATAGGGTTTCTCCATAATTTTTGAATTCATCTTCCATGGTGGAGATGTTGTGATGTCCTCTTTAACAAACACACACACACACACATATAAACCATTCTATGGAGGAATGAAATATTTCATAAGGTGTAAACATGAAAAGTAAAATAACTTGTAAATTAAACTACCTTTATTTTTGAAAAATATTAAAACATTTATATCATTAGATAACTTTAAAAAAAAAAAAAATATTTATTATATTTGAAAACTATTTTTTTACAATATAGTAAAAGTTTTTGGGGTTTTTCATTTGGAACATAATTTTCCCACTCATCAAATTTTAAGATCTAATAATTCATTTTCCTGCTCATCAAATTTAAGATTTAATAGGATATGCGCAAAAAGGACTGGTGGGGTATGGACAAAGAAGATTGGCTGAAATAACATTAGGTTAACATAAAAATAGAGGGTATGGCTAGGGAGGATAGGAAAGGAACAAGATTATAACATCCGTTAAAAGCATGCATGAGCGGAGGCTTAAGACTCTAGATATTGCATAGGATAGTGCATTTTATAGTTGATAAAATTGAATTTTGCATCATAAATGGGATCAGAGAAAGGCATGTTGACAATGTTTACACAAATAAATTACTTTTGCAGATTGCCAAAGTAGTGGGAGTTTTTAGTGATACATAGAATTTGAAACACGAATATGCAGATTAGAAAAGTATATGGAAGATAGCATATTTAGAAGAAAAAAAATGAAGCAGAGGCTCTGCAAATGGAACAAATCATTCAATTTCTTCATTCCTGAGATGTGGCGTCTTTTGCCAAATAGAGGGATACAATATATTAGGAGAAAAGGCTCTTTTTGGTAAGTCATTCTTTTCCTACCTTACAATCCCACTGTAATGCGACAACATTCGATGAAGAATCCACAATTTATTCTTCGTGTGGATTGGCAGTGGTGTTGCATTCCAGTTAGTAATGGATATGGACTGGCATAGATAAAAATGTCAACAGGAAGCTACATCTTAGTAATGGATATGGACTAGCACAGGCCAAAATCTCAACAAGAAGCCAAATCTGATGCAGAGATTATCAAAGCCAATTTATTCTTCCTATGGATTTCCATTGGTGTCGTAGTCCAGTTAGTAATATTATGAGAAAAACCTTTTTTGGGGAAGTCGTTGTTTGCCTCCCTTACAATCCCTTTATTGTCCAATTTCTCGAGAGGTAATGGAAGATCCCGTTGAGATATCTTCTTGTCAAACGTTCGATAGAAGTTCTATTGAAAGATGCTTTGCAGAGGGGTGCACTACTTGTCCCATGACTAATCAGGCGCTAATCAGTAAAGAGCTCAGACCAAATATCATACTCTAAAGGTATATAGAAGAATGGAAGTATAGAAATACAATGGTCGCAATAGCTTCATTGAAACCTAATCTAGATTTTGATGAGGAACAAACTTTGTTGTATTCTCTTAATGAATTACTAAGGTTAAGCAAGGAAAAAGAAAAGTAGCATTGATTCAAGAAGAACACAAGTTTTCTTTCGAGGATACTCAGCCTCTCATTTCAGGTAACAACCCAAATGGTGCACTGGAAACTTTATGATGGCCATTAAATCTATGAATATTGGTAGATTTTTGTAATATAACTCATGGTGACCTCTGTCAAAAACCTATGAATGCAAATTTTTTTCTTAAATATCTACAATACAGTGGAGGGAAATGGAATTATGACTGTTGAATACTTCCAAATTGCAGGTCTTATTTTTTGTTTTGTTGGGTGTTATTCGTGTTTTACATTAGGAAGATATTGTACTTGTTGCAGGACTACAATTGCAGTGTGGAATTTGTGAGGGAACCTTTCTTAGTTCAAGAAGGGAAAATCCCTTCTGGGAATGGTAGCATGAAAGAGACCCTCAGGTTGGATGTGATGGATAAATTTTCTCTCAACTACAAGAAAGCATATGTCATTATTTTTGATACATGGCATTGGTGGAGCCATGGAAAAACTTCTCGAGGGTATTTGTCCTCTTCTTATTTTTTCCATAACATATATGTAGTGAGATCCAGTAAGAGCCAGGGTCTCAGTGGCATATTTTTGTTTAATTTGATTATTACTTTCTCTAGGCCATTTGAGATTCATTTTTATATCATGATTATATTGAAGCTATAACACGAAGGACAATTATAAAGAAGGGAACAATTTTTATCCATTGTTGGATGGGCTTGAAGCATTCGGGAAGTCTATTAGGATGTGGGGTCATTGGTTAGATAGTAGCATTGATTCAAGGAGAACACAAGTTTTCTTTCAGGGATACTCAGCCTCTCATTTTAGGTAACAACCAAAATGGCACACAAAACACTTTAGGGTGGCCATTAAATCTAGTAATATTTGTAGATATTTGTAATATAAGTCATTTTGACCTCTGTAAAAAACCTATGAATGTAAGTTTTTTGCTTAAATATCTACAAGGAAATGGAGAGAAATGGAATTTTGTCACCTGAATACTTCAAAATTGCAGGTCTTATTTTCGTTTTGTTGGATGTTATTTGTGTGCTACATTGGGAAGTTATTGTGTTTGTTGCAAGACTAAAATTGCAGTTCTTAGTCGAAGAAGGGAAAATGCCTTATGGGAATGGTAGCATGAAAGAGACCCTCTTGTTGGATGTGATGGATAACTTTTCTCCCAGGTACAAGAAATAAGATTTCATTGTTTTCAATACATGACATTGGTGGAGCCATGGAAAAAATTCTCAATGGTATTTGTCCTCTTCTTCTTTTCTCCATAACACATGTAGTGAGAGCTAGTGAGAGCCAGGGTCTCAGTGACATAGTTTTGTTTAGTTTGATGATTACTTTCTCTAGGCCATTTGAGATTCACTTTTCTATCATGGTTGTATTGAACCTATAACAGGAAGGACTATTTTCAGGAAGGGAACAATGTGTATCCACTACTCAATGGGCTTGAAGCATTCAGGAAGGCTATTAGGATGTGGGGTCATTGGTTAGATAGCAAAATTCATTCAATAAGAACACGAGTTTTCTTTCAAGGATACTCAGCCTCTCATTTTAGGTAAAAACCCAAATGACACACCGAACACTTTAGGGTGGCCATTAAATCTAGTAACCTTTGTAGTTTTTTGTAATATAAGTCATGGTGACCTCTGTCAAAAACCTATGAATGCAATTTTTATTGCTTAAATATCTACAATGGAGTGGAGGGAAATAGGATTCTCTCTGTTGAATACTTCAAAATTGAAGGTCTTATTTTTTTTGTTGGGTGTTATTCGTGTTTTACATTGGGAAGTTATTGTGTTTTTCGTAGTACTACAATTGCATTGTGGAATTTGTGAGGGAACCTTTCTTAGTTCAAGAAGGGAAAATGCCTTTTGGGAATGGTAGCATGAAGGAGACCCTCAAGTTGGATGTGATGGATAACGTTTCTCCCAAGTACAAGAAAGCAGATGTCATTGTTTTCAATACAGGGCATTGGTGGAAGCATGGCAAAACTTCTCAACGGTATTTGTCCTCTTATTCTTTTTTCCATAACAAATATGTAGTGACAGCCAGTGGAGTCAAGGTCTTAGTGGCATAGTTTTGTTTAATTTGATTATTAATTTCTCTAGGCCATTTGGGATTCATTTTTATATCATGGTTGTATTGAAGCTATAATAAGAAGGAATATTATCGAGAAGGGAACAATGTCTATCCACTGTTGGATGGGCTTGAAGCATTCAAGAAGGCTATTAGGACGTGGGGTTATTGGTTACATAGCAAAATTGATTCAAGAAGAACACAAGTTTTCTTTCAGGGATACTCAACCTCTCATTTCAGGTAACAACTCAAATGACACACTGAACACTTTGGGGTGGCCATTACATCTAGTAATCTCTATAGCTTTTTCAAACATAAATCATGGTGACTTCTATCAAAAAGCTATGAATGTAATTTTTTGCTTAAATACCTATAGTCCAGGGGAGGGAAATGGAATTTTGTCTGCTAAATGCTTCAAAATTGTAGGTCTTATTTTTCTTTTGTTTTTTTATTTATGTTTTACATTGGGAAGTTATTTTTTTGTTGCAGGACTACAATTGCAGTGTGGAATTTGTGAGGGCACCTTTCTTAGTTCAATAAGGGAAAATGCCTTCTGGGAATGATAACATGAAATAGACCATCAGGATGGATGTGATGGATAACGTTTCTCCCAAGTACAAGAAAGAATATGTTTTTGTTTTCAATACACGGCATTGGTGGAGGCATGGAAAATTCTCGAGGGCTTTTTTCCTCTTTATCTTTTTTCCATAACACATATGTAGTGAGAGATAGTGAGAGAAAGGGTATCAGTGGCATCGTTTTGTTTAATTTGACTATTACTTTCTCTAGGCCATTTGAGATTCATTTTTATATCATGGTTGTATTGAACCTATAAAAGGAAGGAGTATTATCAACAAGGGAATAATGTCTATCCACTGCTGGATGGGCTTGAAGCATTCAGCAAGGCTATCAGGACGTGGGGTCATTGGTTATATAGCAGCATTGATTCAAGAAGAGCACATGTTTTCCTTCGGGGATACTCAGCCTCTAATTTCAGATAACAACCCAAATGGCACATTGAACACTTTAGGGTGGCCATTAAATCTATTAATTAATGTATATTTTTGTAATATAAGTCATGGTGACCTTTGTCAAAAGCCTATTAATCTGATTTTATTTCTTAAATATCTACAATGCAGTGGAGGGAAATAGAATTTTGTCTATTGAATACTTCAAAATTGTAGGTCTTATTTTTGTTTTGTTGGGTATTATTCGTGTTTTACATTGGGAAGTTATTGCGTTTGTTGTAGGAATACAATTGCAATGTGGAATTTGTGAGGGCACCTCTCTTAGTTCAGGAAGGAAAAATTCCTTCTGGGAATGGTAGCATGATAGAGACCCTTAGGTTGGATGTGATGGATAACTTTGCTCCCAGGTACAAGAAAGTAGATGTCATTGTCTTCAATATAGGGCATTGGTGGAGCTATGGCAAAACTTCTCGAGGTTATTTGTCCTCTTCTTCTTTTTTCCATAACACATATGTAGTGAGAGCCAGTGAGAGCTAGTGTCTTAGTGGCATAGCTTTGTTTAATTTTATTATTACTTTCTCTAGGCCATTTGAGATTCATTTTCATCTCATGGTTTTATTGAACCTATAACAAGAAGGACTATTATCAAGAAGGGAACAATGTCTATCCACTGTTGGATGGGATTGAAGAATTTAGTAAGGCTATCAGGACATGGGGTCATTGGTTACATAGAAACATGAATTCAAGAAGAACACAAGATTTCTTCTAGGGATACTCAGCCTCTCATTTCAAGTAAAAACCCAAATGGCACCCTAAACACTTTAGGGTGGCTATTAAATCTAGTTGTCTCTGTATCGCTTTGTAATATAAGTCATGGCAACCTCTGTGAAAAGCCTATGAATGTAATTTTTTTTCTTAAATTTGTACAATGTAGTGGAGGGAAATGGAATTCAGGTGGGAAGTGACACCAATAATCTCAACCAATTTTAAACGAAAGTTATATCGTAAAAAACCAACCAATGATGGATGTACTAGAGTTTGTGATGAAGGAGATAAAGCCACTATAACCTACCTAAAAATCATCAGAATCATAGATTACCGCAAGAATGTGCATCCTTTCATTTAGTACAAGCAATACCTTTCTCAAAACGAGTAACTAACTCCATAAAAGTATCAGGATTGAAACCACTAGTGCTTACCTAGAGTCCCAAACACATGGAATGAACTCTTGTATGCATCATTACTGATGACAAGGCAAGTTTTATGGGCACTCTGATCATATCGTGCATTTTTCTTAATGTAAACTAGACTACAGTTGTGCTATTAACCTTGAAAAAATGTACAAATTATCAAGGACACGAACCAAACTAAATCTTAGCAGGTCAACAATTACTTATTTTATTGGTAGTTTATCACTATTTTCCCCAATTCATTCTAGGGCATGGATAGTGAAAACAAAGCACACCAACAATGCCAGGAAAGCTCCTTTTTGTAGGTGTACCCATTTTTCTCTTTAAATGAAAGGTTGGTTAAAAAAGAGTGTTTGGGAAGATTTTGATGTATCAATTAATCTACTCAAATCACTCAATGCCCTTCAAATTCCACTTCTAGTAGCATATGTGTTGAGATAAGTTTTGAGAGCTTGGAATCACATGAAGTACATTTTCCAAAGATTTTATGTCTATTATTGAAACAATGGATTGTTTTTTGTCCTTTCCCCTTTAGTTAATTTAATTTGGAAATAAATATATATAATATTATTCTTGAGCTCATTGACATGCCTTGAGCATTGTATTAGGGCTTTGTCTTCTCACAAATAAGTATAAAAGGCTAAAAAAGGTAAAGACTCCTCGGCCCTTGTGGAATCAATCAAGAGGTTTGAAAAAGACTAGTGTTCTGAGTTTTCCATTGGGAAGATGCTTATTGAAGGTAAAGGATCAACCTATGCACATCCCTGAAATTTTCATATCAAAGGAAAGGGGTTTTTTGACAAAAAAATATCATTCCAACTATCTTGAAATCTGAAATACCATGTTCTAAAATCTTAGGAGTTCCTCAGGGAACTTCGGCAATTACAACAGATTTGTTGCACTTTGCAATGCTTGAAGAGATAGGATGACTAAGAAAAGACAAACAAGTACATGTGGATCCTTCCTAGCCCCATTAACATTACAGGAAAATTATTCAGGTTATTATTCGATGCATCAAGCTATCTCTTGTTGAAATTGTCTGGGACAAGTGAAATTTTCTGGCTCTTCTTTCAAAACAGCGAAATCGAATAGCCTCAAATCATTTGTAGTAAATCCAAGTCTTACATTAAGACTACTGTGCAAATGTATCATATCTACAACTTTCAAATATCATCAAAAGATCCCATTTGTATGGCAATCTATGGTATGTTCTCAATTCACAACATGCTCATTAATCATCATATGAAACTCAAATATGGATGGCTTTACATAATTGATATAGCAGTGAGGCAGATTTACATTCGTAAAACATGATAGTATGACATCATTTATATTTTTCAAGATGTTTCTAATGAATTAAAAAATATCAATAGGTACAAGACTGCATATGCTCGCTAAACATTTCATGGTATTTTGGATATATGGAAACATTAATACATATATACTCTGATGTCAATATCCTGTAGCATTTTTGAGATATATGCTCAAATATCATCTCCAATGAAATCCTAATGACTATAAGATATCTTATGATTGACAAAAGTATTGACAAGGTCGATAATAAATACAACATCTCTCTTATTTATCTCATTTAGCTCACAAATATAATTTTGAACTGACTTATATTTAGTATTTACTCCAGGAGGTCTGTTGGTATATCTCATTGTACAATATATCTCAGCTAATTAAGGAAGGGTTTGTTCAAAACTGAGGCATAACAGATATAAGGGCAGTTTCCCAGATTGATGTTGCAGTCAATTCCACAAGATTTTTGATAAAATCAAATCTTCTATAGTAAAGGGTTGAGTTGAAGCAAAATTTCAACAGTTAAAGGATTAATCCCTGCAGAAATCTTGTTCTATCTAGCAATAGTCCCATTATGTTCAAAATTTCTCCATTATTGCAAAAGTTTGGTGGAAGGATGACTCAATTCAAGTCTTGTAATAAAAGTCCTCATTGATATGATTGGAGATGTTTGGAACAATAATGATAAAGGCTAGTCACCTCAGTGTAATAAAAATTAGTGCAAATCATTCCAAAGAAATCTCAGATCGAGCCTCATGGAATGTCCATGCAGTCAGAATACCTGTAATATTGAGGTACTATCAATACAACATATTAATATCTCATAGTAAATAAGAGGAGCAAAGTTGAATGTCCAACTTAGGTAAGACCTCAGAGGTAGCCATAAAATCCCTATCAGAATGGACAACCTTTGTACTTTGTACGATTGTAGACAAACTCGATATCTATGCTTCGTCTAAGATCATTTGTCTCAAGATATAGTGGGTTCAGAAGATGATCCTCTCCAGCTATAGTTTCTTTTTTCAAAAGTCCATCATGAAAAAAAAACAGGTCTGATGAAATGATGAAGTTGTTATCCATATATAGACAACCTGAGAAGATCCTAGAAGGCTCCTTGATATTTCACCTCAAAAGGATAGGACAATGAAAGGATCTTGTCTTGCATTATTGACTTATGATTCCTAAAAAGCTCCTTTTAAGCTCCCTTAGGAATTTGAGGAAATGAATAAGGAAATGATGATTACATATTTAGCATCAAAGAACCTATTGACCTTTCCCAGCAAAGGACATCCCTGTTTATGGAAGATCAGTGCCTAAATTATGACATGTTTGATTGCATCAAATTATTATCTACAAAGAGGATGGATCTGATGATGAGCAGGATTCTAGATATACACTTTGAGAAGACAAGCTTAGGCTTGTGGTCTCCCTAAGAGGGAGTAAGAATGTCAAATATTTTCTTCATCAAGATAAGCAAATAGCAGAGAATTATTGAGTACTTCCAAGATCTCTGCTATATACACATCTATAGAAAAGGACTGGATAATGAATGCAAATTCAATTTTACCAACCCATGAGCTAGAAGCCCAATCAACTGAAACCAAATCATAACTTATAAGAGACAATAGAAATAAGGCTTGGGTATGGTGGCACTAATGCAGTATCACAATCATGATCATCAAGGTAATCATGAGAAAAAATAAATGTCTTGCTCGAGTAGGAATGAGTTGTGAATATTAAAATGTGTAGTTCTCTCCTTTATACATTTTTTTATCACTTACCTGTCAGAAATATGGGACAAGAACTAAACAACAGAAGGCATAGTTCTCTCCTTTTTTTGGCCATACTATCTCTAGTTTTAGGTGTTGGGTTTCCCTTTCCTCTTGACAGCTTTAGATGTGCTCACATCAGTTGATGGCTGAGATAGATAACCATCTTCCCCTGGCAGAAATGATTTGCAGACTTTGCTCTTTTCATGAGGTAGAGACTGAGTACTTTATGTTTAAATATTCTGTCTAAATGAGATAAGAGGGAGGTTTGATTTCATCTACAGGACCCTAGGTAGAATTTTATCAACATTCTTCAAGCACTTCAATCAGCAATGCCTTGCCTTGCAAATTGGAAATATGTTTTCTCTTAGATTGTGCCTATTTCAAAGAAATTCTAGAGAAGCTACCCACAACACCTCCTCTTTTCATCAGATATAGGATAATGGGGTATTAAAATTATTCATGACACGTAGTTGGACAATTTAAGAACCATCCATCATTGCTCCCTAGCCTGTACCACCAAGGCTCCAGACTATGCCACGTTGAGGGTACCTATGAGAAATAAATATTCTCAAAAGCATCACCACTGCAGAACTCCTACTCAGAGAAGCATGAACAGTTTTTCCCCATATATTAGGAGTGTAGAGTCTCCAAAATGTATTCAAAATGTCATCCACTTTCACCTTTATCGCCACCATTTCACTCACATGTCACAACTCCATGACCATATAACCTTTCATTAGCCTCCATTTTCATAATTATATGGGTTCCATTTTTGTTTTCCAAAAGTTGATGATTTCTAGTATTATAAGTGAATTAAATGGTTAAACTTAGAAAAATTGCATATACTTGCTAATACTTAGAAGTGGCTTGAGTTTCATGACATGTGTACCTCATTTGGAAGCTTCCAAGGCACCCTTATGTGGCCTCCAATGCTCAAATTCGAATTTCCTTCAAGATATGGAAGAAGATTTGGATAAATGTCAAAGAGGATGTGTGTCTTATCATTACCTATTTAAGTTGTAACTATATGAGATTTTCTAGGGATCTAGGGAGAGAATAATGGACGTCCATTAATGAGGTAGCTTCTTATGTTTTTGTATAAATAGGAGAGCCTTCTCCTTCGAAAGGCATGTGAAAAGTTGGGGAAATGCTCATGTTATGGATATAGAATTTGGATTTGGCACCATGCTCATGAGTGACGTTCACTTTGATTTAGTTATGCTTGTATTTTGAGCCTCTCAACTTTCCATCCCTCATGCTTTTGGATTGGCCACCTATAATGTGTGAGATTTATTGCTTTTCATAGAATGAGAATTATTCATTTTCATAGATTAAAATTTATTTCTTTCATATCTTTTCCAGTGTCAGAGGTTAAGAGTGATTTTTTTTATTTGCTTTCATATCTAGAGGTTAAGAATGATTTTTTTTGCTTTCATTTCATATCATGTGTTTTTGGTTATTCATTTCATAGGATCCTGATTTGATAATGCACACATGATCCCTTAGAGTAGATTTCATTTCATGCAATTTCATTTCTGAAAGAGCGGTGTGCGTTTCAATTCCTGCAAATGTGGTAGATCAAGATTTCAATTCCTACAAGTGTGGTAGATCAAGATTTCAATTCCTGCAATTGTGGTAGATAAAGATTTGAATTCCTACAAGTGTGATAGATTAAGATTTCAATTCCACACACTGTACTATAATTTCTTTTGAATTGATTGTTGAATTAGAATAGGTGAATCTGGTTTGTCGTTATTTTGTTTTGTAGTTAGATTGATCTAAATTGAAAGTTAATTTCTAGCATATACAGTTCATGCATGCTTTGCAAGTTTTACGAAACCCCCGGGTTGACAATTAAATGATAGGTAATTAATTTTCCTCAAAAAGGAGTTCTTCAACACTGTATGTGAGGAGTGGTTCTACTTCTTCCACCTCCACTTCAAGGAAAAATCAAGAGCAATTTGATGTCAGCCAAGATTACTCACCACAACCCAATTAGTCCAGGCATCTTTCTATATTAAATTATTCAGCAGAGACGTGGTCTTGATGTCCATGCCATTAATTTTGAGGATGAGTGGGAATTTCTACCTCCTCTAGTGGTAGTGGCACCTTAGTTCAGGCAATGTTTCTTTTACTTCCCCTTCTTCACTTTCTAGGGTTTTCCTTCTCGGGAAAATACTCTTGTACATCAATGTTTATCTCATTTGATGTTTCTCTTCTACTCATTGTTCATTTCATTTTAAAGGGGCTTTTGTTTTTCCCTCCTATCTTTTGTTTGGCTAAAATTGTTGGTTATCACTAGTTCCTTAGGTCATATTGAGTTAGAAATCTGATCAAACTTTGACCAGATTTGTCCCGACCATACGAACTATACATACACATGTATGGATAACAAACACACATTGGACTAAGCAAAATCACTGTTATATAGATGTTTGACCCGCCCATACAAACTATATGGGCATATGTATGGATTGTCTATATAAATGTATGGATCTGAAAAATACTTTCTGTATGATTGTACAAATATGTATTGTGCTATCAACGCAGAAGCCAAAGACTAGGGGATCCTACATTTCATTGGAATCAAATGAAAAAAATCCATGTAATAACAAATGACATATATCTTTATTGGAGTTTAATATAGATGATACAATGTGTTTACATTACAAGTTATGAATCACAATGTTTAAATTGTAAACTGTAAACTGGACTTTCCAAGTGACCATTCATATGGTTGCATGTACCAAGATGCAGGTTACCCTCAACATGGATTGGTCATGAGGACTTCATGCAAATTCATATCCGAACATTGGCTTGAAAATTCCACCTACTATCTTGGGCATTGATGCCCAATGGGAGATGTGGGCACTAGAGGTAAAGTTGGCATGGAGGACTAAGTGGATCTTCTTGGCATTCCTATGTTTAGTGCACATTCTATTCCATTTTCTTTGTGCCCAATAACTATGTTGTCTAAAAATTGCATAAGGGAAATACTAGGGGATCCTACAGTTCATTGGAATCAAATGAAAAATTCCATGTAAACACAAAGAATAGCTATCTTGATTGTAGTTTGATATATATGAGACAATGTGTTTACATTCCAAGTTATGAATCGTAGTGTTTAAAATTTAAGTTGGACTTTCCATGTGAATACTTATCTGGTTGCATGTACCTAGATGTAGGCTACCCTGAACATGGATTGATTGTAAGGACTTCGTGCAAATTCATATATAGACACTAGTTGGAAGATGCCACCTACTAGCTTGGGAATTGATGCCCAATGGGAGATGTGGGCAGTAGAGATAAAGTTGGCATGGAGGACAAAGTGGATAGACTGCCAATTCTCATGGGTCTTATAGAAAAGGACTGGACAATGAATGCAAAGTTAGTTTGAACAACCCATGAGATGGGAGCCCTATCAACTAAAACTAGATCATAACTTATAACAAATGGCCGCAAGAAGGCTTGGGTATGGTGGCACTAATGCAGTATCACAGTCACGATTATCAGGGTAATCATGAGACAAAATAAATGTCTTTCTCGAGTAGGAATGAGTTGGGAATATCGAAAAAAAAAGCGAATATAAAAAGGTGTAGTTATCTCCGTTATACATATTTAATCACTTATCTGTCAGAAATATGGGACAAGAACTGAACAAAAAAAGGCACAATTCTCTCCCTTGTGTGGCCATCCTATCTCCAGTTCCATATGTTGGGCTTCCATTTCCTCTCGGTAACTTCAGATGTGCTCACATCAGTTGAGGGTTGAGACAAATCACCATCTTCCCCTAGTAGAAATGATTTGCATACTTTGCTCTTTGCCTGAGGTAGAGACTAAGGAGCACTTTATGTTTAAATATCCTCTCTAGATGAGATAAAAGGGAGGTTTTATTGCATCTATAGGGACTTGGGTAGAATTTTATAAACATTGTTCAAACACTTCAATCAACAATTCGTTTCCTTACAAATTAGAGATACATTTTCTCTCCTATTTTCCTATTTCATAGATATTCTAGAGCAGCTACGCAGAACACCTCCTCTTTTCGTCAGATCCAGGACAATGGGGGATTGAAATTCTTCATGCCACTTGATTGGACAATGCAAGAACCATCCAGCATTGCTCCCTGGCCCACACCACCAAGGCTCCAGATTGTGCCACCAAGGCTCAAAATGATCTTAATATACTTCTTATGTTCACATTGAACGTGTGCATTTAACTTCACGTCCAAGCTATAATTCTCAATAATGAGATTTTTAATATCACAAAAAGTGTCAAGTAAATCAAAATTAATGGCAACAATGAGAAGAAAATATCTTGGAAAAATGCTTCTTGACTGTAAAATATGGTTAGTATGATTGATTGACCATCATATATCACAAATCATCTAAGTTCAAAAATTATTTTTGACAATTTGTTTCTTTTGGAAATTGCCTTAATAGTTCACTGTGCCATGTAATTATTACATGTAACCCCTCTAAATCAAGTGATGTGTTTAAGTTTATGAGAGACACATCACATAGAGTTAAGTGATATACTTTTGTAAACTGATCCCTATATAGATGAAATGTAAGGGACACAGTGCTTGGTTAAACTCCTCCACTATGTATTTCTTTCCCTAGTAGGTTGCTCAGCAGAATTTAGAAGTGAGCTTCAACAATATTAGTCAACTGTCTCAATATAAATTTCTAATTTTTTTATGTAAATTCTCCATGGACTCTTTTTAGTCACATTGAAGTTTCTTCACATTTTTCTCTATATTTTTCATGAACTCTTTGCAGTTATATTGACATTTCTTTGAATAGAATTGCTAAAACATTGATGATGGAGTTTTAGTGATTTAGAAATTCCAAATCTATTTGATTTATGCTTTTTCTTCAATCCCAACTGTATTAAATGTTGGAAAAAATGATAAAACACAAAATCACTAAATCTTGTGTGCACTTTAATCATTGTTTGCAGCACCATGTTTGCCTCAGTGTTGTTTTATTAACAATTTTGGTGGGTGTTTTGTCCTAGATTATTTTTAGCAATTTTGATGGGTGTTTTTTCCTTTTTTTTTTTAGCAATTTTGTTCGGTACTTTGTTTAATTTTGAGAGAGAAATATTGTAGACTAGAAGTTGGAAGTTGTATTAATACTTGCATGGAGCATTGGGCCTATCTCAATTTTCAATTTTTGGCTCTGATTCCCTCAATCAAATTTTGATGTTGCCTCACTTTGTGGGATGGCACTATGAACAAGTAAGAATAAATTGATCTCAACAATAAAGAGCAAATGTGTTGTTGGCATCTATTCTCAAAGTTACAAATTTTATTGAAACTTGCAATATGTTTTGAACTTGAACTTTGAGTTAAATCCATAATTGCACATAAATGATAAATGGTAGGGTTTCCGTACAAAGAAATTTCAAAATGTTTGTGATAATTTCATTGGAATATAATGCTATCAAAAAATTAATTACCCATGTAGAATGTGTGCTAAGGAGAAAAGTGAGAAAATATAAATTACAAGTAATAATGTTAATCTTAGTGTCCCTATTAGATGAGTTCAATGTGAAGAGTTTTTGGGGGTGAGATATGTTTCTTACATCTATGGAAGTGTTAATCAAAGGATAAGTAGCACTATAAATAAAACATAGTGAAAATGATATTATTTTCTAATGAAAGAGACAATTATAGCTCAAAACCAACACACTATTATTGATATGCTTCTCAACATGAAAAAGCATGTCCCTGATGTGTATTGTCTCCTTATATGCCAATGGTTTCTTGGAAGAGATGTGTTCAACTTCCTCCTCCACTTACACTATTTCTTCTATTGTGACCTTGAGAGTGTCTATATATGATGATGATGAGTATCTCTTATAATGATTTATATGTTTTTCTCTTTGACAAATACCTCATATATTTCCAAATGTAGATCACTGAAACTATGAACCTCATCTCTCCACAACTTTTGGCACAAGCTAGTAGCCTGCACCACCACCACCCTCCTCCAAGGCACCAATATGTGATCATTGAGATCTTTCCTTTAACTCGAATGTCAAGAGAGTTATGGTTAATTTCCTCAAACCTCCATCAAGAACTTCTCAAACATGTTCTCGCAGACACACACTCTGCAATAATTTTATGTGTATGACATGTGGAACTTTCGTAAAAATAAGACTTAAGCAAAGATTACTAAAAATCCAACACATTCCTTCCAAGAAAGCTTAGATAAGAAAACCTCTAAGATAGGATGGAATGCATTGTTCAACAACTAAGTAGTAGGAAACTCCCCCCCGCCCCCAATATTTCACCATTAGAAATGTAAACCAAAACACCTTAGAAATGCCTCAAAAACTACTAGAAGTATTTCCAAAGAAAATATTGCTCTTTCCAACCTATAGGGGTGTTTCCAATTCCCATAATTGTTGATTATGCCTTTGTTTATAAAAAGAAATAAAAGCACTTATAATTTTTAATGATAGGAAAAATACCTTGCAAGTTAGTTAATTTCAAGCATTTTTGCCATCTTTTATTCATTTATGTACAAATACAACCTACATAACTACCACCATGCTCTACATATGAGGAAAATTAGATACATATCTTTTGGCATTAGGATACAGGTGTTTTCCTTGATGGCAACTCACTCAGATGAAAGATCACAGTGCAGCATGTCGACAACAAAGAATTACATATCGAACTACAAAGAATGAGGAAAGAGAGGTATACGCAGGTTCATCTTGACCAAGCTGTGTATACACACAAGTTTACTGAACAAAAAAAGCGTATATGTACACATGCACCTTCAGAGAAGGAAAAACCCATATACCTTAGGAAAACAAAGTTTTTGGTCTAAGGTATTTCTTGGTCCAAGGTTTTTGACCCAAGTTAATCGGTCCGAGGTATTTGGTCCAAGGTATTGGTCCTAAGTAGTTTTGGTCCATGGTATTGGGAAAGGCCTAAAACTATGTAAGGAGGAGAAGATCGTTAGGCCAAAGTGTGCAGGGATTTGAATATCTTGTGAAATGTTGAATCATATATGCAGGTTAATGAGCTCAGATGGTTTGCTTGATCTGATCTAAGGATGTACCTACAAGGCTGATGAAGGTTTATGGACCGGGAGCATAAAGGCTTAAGAGTATTATCATTATGTGGTTTGATCTTGAACAGTCTAGATCTGAATACTGACGCATGTTTTATTCTGTAAATGTGATGATCTGGGTATAACTGAAGTCTGGAATAGTTGTGATATTTAAGTTATCATTTACAGATCTGTACGCAGGTTCACTTTAGTAAAAGAGCGTATACATGCTGGTTCTGCATAGCAAAGTAACGTATACATCATATTTTTGAATTTACAGATCTGTATGCTAGTTCCGTTTGGTAAAAGTGCATATAAATGCAGGTTCGACACATGGAAGTAGCGTATACCTTATGAAGTATGATGTTTAAAGTTTCAGTTGTCTTTGTTTGCTGTTGCAGAGTTCTAGGTTCTGCTTTGTGTTTTGGTGACTGTTTTCTGAATGATCAGATTGATTGATTGTGATTTGCTTCAGTGATGATGGGTTATCAAGTGATTTATTGATTTAGTTGTGGTTGATTCAGAAAGTAATGATTGGGTTTCAGTGATTGGTTGATGCAGATGTATTTGATGGTTGTATTGCAGTTATGATTTTCTGAGTTTCAATATTGTTGATGGGTCTAATATAAAAATTGGATGAAACGTGGCCTTCAGATTGTGGTGTTGTAGTCCAGGAGTATCCAGTCTAAAAATTCATGAAACGTGGTCCCTGGTGGAAGAGTGGGGTTTTTTTGTAGGCTAGCACCTACGTACTATTAAACGTATTGGCTAGTACAAGAGCTAGGGGGTTGTAGCTCCCTTCCAGTAGTAGTGGGAGAATGAGAGAAGGTTGTAGCCTTCTGTAGGTGGGTGCCTGCGTACTGGTATGAGTCTACACCAATACAAGATTGTAAATAGATTTTATTATTATTAAAAAGAAGACAAAGACGAAAACAACAGGTGGTTTTTGCCCACATTGGGCTTCCACCTTATATCTTGGTGTTCATGTGTGTTGCTTATGTGTGATGCTTTATTTTACTTTTACTGCACTGTCTAATAAATCTTTGATATACTGGTTTAAGATCAATACATGAAAAATTATCTAAATCAAAGGTTCTCTTCATATACGCTGGTTTCTTTACGTACATTTGCGTGTACATGCTAGTTCACATCACTGCAGTAGCATATTTAAATCTGTTTGGGAACTAAAATTATAGATCTGATAATATTGATTCACCCCCCTCTCAGTATTATTTCCAACAATTGGTATCAAAGCAGGTCCTTCAGAAGAAGTTTGATCACTTGAAGGGAGATCCATCATCATGAGTAATCAAGAAAGCATGGGATCCATCAGACTTCTAATCTTTGATGGGAGAAATTTTTTTTATTGGAAAATAAGAACCACAAGCTATCTACAATCACTTGGAACGGATGTCTGGGAAATTGTGGAAGGAGGATATACATTTCCAACAACAATTCCTATAGATATGGCAGGGAAAACGCAATATGAAACCAATGCCAGAGCAGTAAATACTTTATTGGGAAGTCTTTCACAATCAGAATTTGTCAAAGTCATGTAGCTCAAATCAGCCAAAGAAATATGGGACAAAATCGTTTTAAGCTACGAAGGAGACTCTCAGTTAAACGTGCTAAGCTTCAAACTCTCAGAATTCAGTATGAAACTCTTAAGATTCACAATGATGAAAGTATAGCTAGTTACTTCTTACGTATAGATGAAGTTGTTAATTGTATGAAGAATCTGGGTGAAGAAATAAAGGAGGTTACCTTAGTTGAGAAAGTTTTGAGATCCTTGTCTGCTAAATTTGAATCGAAAGTGTCTGTCATAGAAGAAAAACAGGATCTGCAGACTATCACTATGACATAGCTTCACGGAATCTTAATTACCTTTGAAATGAGAAAAGGAGGACCATAAGATATGAGAGAAGTTGCATTTAAAGCTTCAGAAAAAGGAAAGGAAGAACATATTTGAATCAGGACATATTTCAGAAGAAGAAGATGAGGTAAACTTTGTTAAGAAGCTTCAACAGGGTTCTAGAAGATTTAGAGGTAAGCTAACCTTCAAATGCTTTGCCTGTAGTAGAGTCAGTCATTATGTTGTCAAATGTCCTCATAAAGATAAATATGAAAAAGGGAAGGAATATGAAAAATCAAATACAAAACTAGTTGTAAATAAAAGGAGTTGCTATACTCATGAAGATAGTGATGGTTTATCAAATAGTGATGAAGATGAAACTAGTAATGATTATAGACTTCTAATGGCTTATGACGATGATGATTTTTTGGATGCTTTAGAAGAGGATGACCTTCATGAAGAAATATTTAAACTCAAAATATGTTTAGAAGAAATAATATGATTATAGATACCTTGACACACCAACTTGTTGCAAAAGAAAAACACAATGAAAAACTATAATGTGAAATTGTGGGTCTAAGAAAGGATCTTGAGAAAACAAAATCTCTCAATCTTAGGTATGCTAAAGGGTCAAAAAAATTAAATGAAATTATCAAAGTGAAGCGTTCTCCTCCGATAAAGACATGTCTTAGATATACTGAAGAAGCATCTTAATAACAGAAGCTGTCAACCTCCACTAAAAGCTATCTTGATGCAGCAAAGAACAGTTTTTATAGCTCCAAATCTCACTTTTATGGTTTGTGATGTTGTACTCATGGCCTGGGGCAACCCCTCCTTCCAGACCTGGTCCTAAAATTTAAAAAACAGTGTTTTATCCCTTATAAGCGACATTGCCCTCAGTTAAATGCGTGTATATGCGGGTCTGTGTATACCCAACCCACGTATATGTATTAAAACACTTAAAAAATATAAAACTCCTTATTTTCAGTCGGAGATCGTGGGTTTTACCTGATGATTACCTGTTAGTGCCCGTGTCCTAACTGTTGCCAACCAACTCCCAACTAAAAAAATACTTTGGGAGAGGTATAAAAAGACCTCAAATGGAAGGCCTAAGGGAGGAGAGAAGAGAGAGAAAGGTTATTATGCTGATATTTTTCCCTTGACCAGGTCTAAAGTCCCTTGTGCCTTCTGCACTTCCCCCATTTGTACAGGAAACTCTTGTTTCCTTGTGTGTTGATGTTCATCCATTACTTGTGACATCATGGAGAGAGTCATGGAAGGTGTTTGTTAAAGGCTTCAGGCTAGAACGGATCCAGAAGGAAGCTTTACTTGGAGCTTGTTGAAGGTGACTCAGGTTAAATCATTCCTTTTTATGTACTTTATTTGTCTATAATTAAAGAAACACATGTCTTGGTTCCCGAAATGAATCCTCTTTATGTTAATGATATTCATGTTTAGAATTCATATGTAGATGGTTGTTTGGATTTCATAACTAACTACCTTTATTTATAACATGAAGATGGTTTCTTTATAAGGTTTTGTCCATATAATGTTTTGTTCTTTGGAATTGGTTGTTTTGCAGGGCAAAAGAGAAAAAGGGAACTCCAAGAAGGGTTTGGACCCTAAGGGCCTTCTCAGACGTAGGACCTAAGGTACGTACCCTTTACAATAGAATTTGCTTATAATAGCATAATGGCTGTGTGAATGTGTGCTTCTTTGAATAGACAACTTTCAGTCTGTTAGGGTTTCAACCCAAAAATCCCTAGGGGAACATTTCCGTCCATCAGAATTGGCGACTCCACTGGGGACAACATTCTTTTTGTTCCTAGTTTGGGTGTTTTTCAAGCCAATCAGGGCTCAGCTGCCTGTTTGTTTGCTGTTGTTGTCTGGTCTGTTTTTGAACTTTAAGTTTTGCTAGTGTCTTCAGTTTGTTTTTTATTTTTCTTGAAACCTTTTATAAACACTATTTTTCTTAGTTACAAAGGCGTATGTACGCATGTTTCTTTAAGTGAACCCACATATACGCAGGTTTCCTTAGTTACAGTAGCATATACACGCATTCTGTACATAAGTACAGTCACGTATATCTTGCAATTTTCAAGATTTGTAAATCTTTTTCTTTCTGAAGGTCTATCTGGTGGTTTGATTTGGTCTAAAACAGTCATTTTCCAGTGTCAGTTATTTGTTTTACAGCTAGCATCTTGTTTCGAATTCTCTCTGATTATAAGAAGTATTGGTCTTGTTTTTTGTTGATTGCAAGCGTCATTGTTTTTTGCTAAAGCATGCAAGATTTCTTGCTAGGAATCTTGGCTGCTCTGATTCATCAGGGTAGGAAGATTGATCTCAATCTTTGTGTTAACCTTGCTTTTGGTGACTTTTTGTTTGCTTGACAAAAACCACTTTTTGTGACCATCCACTTCTTTGTTTCATGAAAGTTGTTGATTGACACTTTCTTGGAATTTGTCTTTTTGATCATTTTAGTTTTCATTGCCAGAGCTTTCATTGCTGCTTTTGATTGTTAAGAACGCTTTTAAACACATTTATTTTTGTTGAGTTTTCATCCATTGAGTGGTGTCAATTCACAAAAGTGTTTGTTGCCTTTTCTTCAATCACAAGTTTCAATGTTGTTGAGATAATTTTTGAAAAGACTCTTTTGTTGTTTCTTTTGAAGAAAATATTTTGAAAAACTTAGTTTTGCTTTCTTGAACTTGCTTTTCATTTGGTTTCCTTTTAGCGAGTTAAAGTGCTTTATGTTTGTCTTAGAACTTGTTTTTAGTGTTTAGACGAAATGAATTGTAGCATCTCATATTCCATCTAGACATTTTAAGTGGCATGATAAAGATTGATAAGCAAGCAACTTTCATTTTTTTTGTTTTTAGAGTAGTTTTGAATCTTGCATCGGCATATATTTTTTGCATTAGGATATATTTGCATACCTTTTTAGGCATACATAGAGTTGTTAACTTTTGTGAGTGTGAAGTGTGAATTAACGAAAAGAAAAGAAAAATTTGCTTTATTAGAAGTTCCTCCAAACCCTATAGAAATTGCTCTTCATTGAAAAAACAAAAAGTGCATGTGCATGTAGTTAAGTTTTTATTAGTTTCTTTTGCATCAAGGAACACCACTAGTTTCAATTTCATTACCTTTTGACTTAAAGAACAACCTATTTTAAAATCAAGCGCTAACTAAAATTCACTAGAACTTTTTGTTTAAGTCAGTTACACCAACAAGTTTACGATTTTAGGGCCTTGGATTAGGCGAGTGGAGAGTTAACTCTCCAAGGCCATTTAAACGTCAAATGTAGGAGTCTGAATAATGAGAGAAAATCCAATAGCATTAGGAAGACCAGGAAAGCTCCAGATCTGGGAGTTAAGCACAAGGGTCTATGAAGACAGGGAGGAGAGATACCCCCTCTCCTACTTGTCTGAACTTACCTCACGACTGTTCCGCCTGGCTTTTGCGATGAGTTGGTATCGATAGTTGCTACTCCTAGGGATCCACACAGGTGGCTACGGAGGGGAATCCCGTGGCACCTGATGTCGATGTTGCATCACTCTCGACAGTACTACTGGAGGGCACCCTTGCGAAGCTTGGGGGCTTGCACCAGTGCAGGTTGTTGTTAGGAGGTCAACATAACTTCCTCTGATACCTTCGATGATAGGACTGGGCCCTCATCATCCGAGACTATCTTCAGAAGGCCCCTTATTTCACTTTCTTGTATTTTGGTGTCCGGTCCTAATCACCCGGAGCGGAAATACTTGGAAGTTGTTTGACTGGCTGTTATCTTTAGGGACTTTATAGTGCGTGCTCTGTGCTCTTAGTTGGACTAGCTTTCATTTTTTTGAGTCTTTAGTTAGATCATAACAAAAAATTCAAAGTGGCTAACCGATCTCCCAGGCGGTCTCGAAGACTTCGTGGTCTTTCACCACCAAGTTTAGAGCCTTCTCCTAGAAGGCGCAGAGGTAATACTACCGGTGGGTTCCATCCCACGCCAGTTGACGCATCGGGGATTGATCCTCCTCTCAGGGGCATTAGTGTTCAAGCAAGGCCTGGCACTTCTGAACAAGA
Source organism: Pinus tabuliformis (assembly GCA_031772625.1). Lineage (NCBI taxonomy): Eukaryota > Viridiplantae > Streptophyta > Pinopsida > Pinales > Pinaceae > Pinus > Pinus tabuliformis. The sequence goes on from CM062818.1 coordinate 368,673,850, forward strand.
GAGGGACACTCCAGTCCTTTCTCGAGTTCTCTTTCAAGCAGAGAATAACATAGAGGTAGAAGAACTCTCAGAGTCGTTAGCGGCTCCAAATTCTCCACTACCATCTAGTCATCCAGACGTATTACAATACGTTGGGACTCCGACGCATAGACCGTCAAGTCCAGGTTACGCTACGTGCTTACCATCGATGACCACTACTAGAAGCATGGCTTCTACAAGTGCTACGACTATGCAAACTCCAACATCGGTGCAAGGGGGAGGAACGATTTCCATCTCCTCTGCTTCCTTCTTTAGATCTTTTGCCAGCACATCTTTAGTTGGGTCTACCTCCATTCCGTCCACGAGTGTAAATGCCCAAACCAATGCTTTTGGTACTGGATTCTTTCCATTTGGCACCCACTCACAGGGTATTCCATTGGTTCCGTTTAGTGCCGCTACGTCCATGATGGGCGGATCAGCTTCATTCTAGGGTTTTCCTTTCGGAAGTGGTCATATACCACATTCCAACCCGATGATAGGATCCATGCCTTTTTCTTCTGTAGGACAAAGCAGTAATCCTTTCCAAGGTTGGACTAACCCTAGGGTTAGTGGCGCGGGAACTGGGAATCTGTTTATCGCCCAACATGGGAATAGGCCGTACTCTACGGTTAGTTCATTTCAAATTATTCCTCCCCTAGCTTCGGCTTGGAATCCTTATCAGGGGTTATCAACCCCTTATAATCCTTTAGGAGGAAACTTTGTTGGGTATGGAGGTTTTGCGGCCGGAGTTGGTCAAACTCTGAATTTTGCTGGATCACAAGGCTTGCCTTTTGGTTCAGCTAGTTCTACGGGTTACTTCGGGCAGCTTGGCACCTTCCAAAACCCAGGACAATATTTTCAGAACTTTGGTTGTTCTGCCCAGTTTGGGTGGAACCCCCAAGGTCCTCCTAGGCTTCCGTTTCTAGCAACGTTGAACTTGCGAGATCTCACTAAGTTAACAAATGACTCAATCAAATAAAAACCGGCCTCGCCTCTGGTCCCAACCAAACTCCCTTCGGACATTCCAAAATTCGAAGGGAAGAGTGGTGAGGACCCAGACAACCATGTAACCACATTCCATTTGTGGTGCTCATCTAACTCCCTTATCGATGACTCGATCAAGTTGAGACTTTTTCAATGCACCTTGACTGGTAATGCAGCCAAATGGTATATAGAGTTTCCAGGGGGCAACTTTACATATTTCACTGACTTAGCCAATATTTTCTTAAACCATTTCCAGTTGCTTGTTCGTTATGATTCCGAAACTGAACTTCTGGCCACTTTTCGTCAGGATAAGGCAACTCACATTTCTGACCATATTTAGGAATGGAGACGGAAAAAGAGGCTCATTAAAGCCGAAATCCCTCTGGAGTACCGTCTCGAGTGGTTTTTGAAATCTTTACAACCCGAGATCTCCAAGGATGTCTCCATGTCTGGGGTCTATTCTGAGGAGCAAGCCATTTTTAGGGCCCAGCAATTAGAATTGATCTATTCTCAGTCTGGGATCCTACAAAAATACTTGCCAGATGCTCCTGGGTCTAAGGTTGATGTAACTAAGTCGAAGCCAAGACCCCACACGGATGGTATCATTTGGCCGGTAGACACAACTACCGTGAACTTGTTGAACCAATTGCAGCAGTTGTCCTTACAAACTGCTTCTAATAACCAAGTCACATCGTCTAATGCCTCAGCTTCCCAAACTTCTTCAATTAATTCAGTCCAATCTAATAACCCCAAAGGAAATCAAAATTCCAATGGGAAAAAGAAAGGACGAGGTAAGAAAAAGAACCAGGATGGGAAGCCTGAAGCAAATAAGTTTGGCAATAACGCTGGTGGTGGTAGAAATGAGTCTAGAAAGAAAGTTAAGTTTCCATGCAAGTTGTGGAGTGGAGACCATTTAACTCATCTCTACCCTAAGATTGAAGACACGCAGCGCTTATTAGGACAACAAGGGACTTCTAGTTCTCAGGCTATCTTAACTAACCCTTTTCCCCGAGGGCAGCAACTTCTTGCTGGCGCGAGTTCAAATCATAGTACCTTCACAGGGGGCAACCAGGAAGGGGAAAAATCATCAAATTTTTTTATGATGGGTTCTAACATCCATGTGGCTGCTCGGTCATGTGATTATGGTGAAGCTGAAACTTCCAAGGACAAGACTATTCTCGGAAGTGCTGACCTTCATATTGAGCGATCCCCTGTCGATACTATACCACGGATACCGAAAGGTTCCACTAAACACACGACTATTAATCCTAATGCTAGGGCCACCCAGAATTACTCCATTGTGGAGGATCTGGCTCAGAGTCCATGCGCCATGTCCACTTTAGAGGTTCTCCAGTCTTGTCTGGCTCAGAGAAGTGCTTTACTTTCTGCGATTGGGGCAGTCGATCCAACTAACTCTTTAGTGCTCACTTTTGACATGTTAAATGTTAAAAAGAGACTCCCTCATCATATGGCTTTCCAAATAAAGTCTATATACTGGAAAATTAATATTTTCCGTACCATTTTAGATGAAGGAGCTTCCACGTGCATCATGTCGATGTCATGCTGGAAGGCTATTGTATTGCCTTTGGTTGTTCCTTCACCCACCGTCTTGACTGCATTTGATGGTCATTCTCATAAGCAACATGGGATTATCCCAGCCTTTCCTATATGTGTTGGGGGGAAGGTCGTCAATGTTGAAGTAGAAGTTGTAGATGCTAACTTAGACTATAATCTCCTATTAAGAAGGAACTAGGTATACGAAATGGATGTCGTTGTTTTGACTCTGTTTCGTGTCATTTTCTTTCCTCATGAGAGGAAAATCATTAAGGTCAAATGGATTATTGTCCAGTCGATCCGCAAGCAAGCTCTAACTCTATTGTTCCTTTAGTGGATAACCCTCGCCCGCCTACTAAGAATTTAGGAGTGGGAATGTATTCCTCATTGATGGGTACCTTTGATCTTCCCTCTCCTTTCGCTAAAATCAATGCCATTTCATCATCTAAGGAGTCCCCTCGAGAAGAGTTCTTTCGAACTCGTTATTTTTCAGACCCTTGGAACTTGCCTTCACCTACAACCACATTAGTTGAAGGACAAGTAAATGGAATGGCATTCCCTATATCTGTAGTTGAGCTTAGATATCAGTCTATCGTAGACTCTGCAGACAACCACCCTGCTCCTTTTTCCGAAGAGTAGTTAGATGGTGATGTGGCGTTGGCTTGGAGCCTGGATTTTACCTCTGCCTTGGACTACTTAGATACATTTTTACATTTTGAAGAAGTAATCCTCGAAGCAATGATGGGTATAGATCGACCTTGGGAAGGCTTACACCATCGTTCGTACTTTCTTCCTCCATTGCAGGAAGTAGAGTCTAGATTCTCCGAGCTCTTTACTAGTGATGTTTGTCCGGTTTCAAATCCTTTGGCTCCAGCACACATTCGTGCTGAAGGTAATATGTCGGTGATTTCAAAAAAAATACCTATAAACATCTCTAGGGACCCTAACGTCATCGAGAATCTCTTCATCGGAATTGAGTGTTCCCCTGAAGAAATTCAAATTTACACCGACATTTTTAAGGAATTTCGAGATGTATTTGCTTGGTCTTATGAGGAAATGCCTGGCATTGATCCTTCTATAGTTCAACATGAGATCAAGACGTATGAGAATGCCAAACCGGTTCATCAAAGGCTTTGGTCGGTTAACCCTAGGAAAGCAGTAGCTATCAAAGCTGAAGTTGAGAAGCTGCTAAAGGCGGGTTTCATATACCCTGTTCCTCTTACTGATTGGGTTTCTAATCCAGTCCATGTGGATAAAAAGCAAGGAACAATCCGAGTATGCATCGATTTTAGGTATTTAAACAAGGCTTGTCCAAAAGATAATTACCCCACGCCATTCATTGATCAGATTATCGACGAGTGTGTGGGTAATGAGATTTTTTCCTTCATGGATAGTTTTTCAGGTTATAATCAAATTTCTATCCGTCCTGAAGATCAACATAAGACAGGCTTTATATGTCCCTAGGGTACCTTTGCATATAGAAAGATGCCTTTTGGTCTTAAAAATGCTGGAGCCACTTTTCAGCGGGCCATGTCATCGAGGCTTACTTAGATGATCCTGCTGCTCGTTTCGAAAGAGAACTGATCACCCTAGTCATCTTCGATTGGTTTTCTGGTTGAATCCCAACAAGTACGTTTTCGTGGTTATGTCCGGTCAGTTGTAAGGGTTCATTGTGTCCAATGAAGGAATTCGAGTTGATCCCTTCAAGGTTGAGGCAATAGTTCAGTTGCCTCCCCCGTCCTCGATTCGACAACTTCAAAGTCTTCAAGGGAAGGCTAATTTCTTAAGACAGTTTATAGCAAACTATGCCGAGATCACTAAAGGGTTCATGCGTTTGCTACGGAAAGGAGTTCCATTTGTATGGGATGACTTTGTGCAGCGATCGTTTGATGATTTGAAAAGGGAATTAGTCTCTACCCCGCTTTTGAGTCCACCGGATTATGGTAGAGACTTCCTTTTATATCTTGCTGCAGCAGAATCAACCATTGGTATGGTTCTCGTTCAGGAGGATGATGCTCTCACCGAGCATATGATTTATTATTTGAGCCGAGGCTTAATAGGTCCTGAACTTTTCTATTCTCTGGTTGAGAAGTTGGCCTTGGCAGCTGTCCATGCTGTCCATCGGCTCCGTCATTATATCCTGCTACGTAAAAATTTTGTCTGAGTGGCAGCCAATCCATTTCAATTTGTCCTCAGTAGACGAGTGATTGGGGGCAAATATAATCGATGGATAGTCATTTTGCAAGAATTCGATCTCGAGTTCTTGTCTGCAAAGTCTAAGAAATCCATGCTTTTCGCGGAGCTAATTTCTGAGCTACCTAGTGAAGAGGATATTGTTTATGAGGAAAGTTTTCCCGACGAACATTTATTCCTCATCTCTTCACTCGACCCTTGGTATGGAGATATCATTGTCTATCTCCAGACTTCGAAGTTTCCCTCTACTTTCTCCAAGGATGAACGTCGAAAATTACGTCACCTCGATAAAAACTATGTTATCATCGGTGACACATTATACCATCAAGGGGTTGATTTAATCCTTCGGCGCTGTTTAACCTTAGAGGAAGCAGAGTCAGTACTCAATGACTGCCACAATGGAGCTTGTGGTGGTCATCTATCAGGGCTTGCTACAACCCAGCGCATCTTACGTGTCGGCTATTTTTGACCTTCACTCTCTAAAGACTATGTAGAAGCGGTCAAACATTGTCACCCTTGTCAAATTTTTACTCGGAAGATGTGTGCACATCTAGCTCCTCTTTTTCCCGTTGTCACCATCGGTCCCTTTAATAAGTGGGGTATTGATTTTACGACCTGTAATCCGCCCTCAGCGGCAAATCACAGGTACATTATCGTGGCTGTAGATTACTTCACGAACTGGGCTAAGGCCATGCCTACTTATAAGAACGATAGTGACATGGCAGCATTGTTTCTTTTCGATCAGGCTATCTCAAGATTCGGTATCCCGAGAGAGATTGTCACTGATCATGACATTCATTTCCAGAATCAACTGATGTCTGAATTGGCACTCAAATTAGGTTTCCGGCAGGAGCATTCGTCTCCTTATTATCCTCAGGCCAATGGACAGGTCGAGGCAATCAATAAAACTCTTAAGACGATACTCCAACGGAAAATCGATAAAAATCGGTCCAATTGGCACGTTATGTTGTATTCGGCTCTTTGGGCATACCGAACCTCCATGAAAACGGCTACTAGTTTTACACCTTTTTAGTTGGTTTATGGGATGGAATCTATCTTTTCGGTTGAATGTGAAATTCCATCTCTTAAATTGGTCGTTGAGCTCCTTCTAGAGACTTCGAGTCTCAAAGAGCGCCTACTTCACTTGGAACATCTCGATCAGCAGCGTCGAGATGCCGCCACAGTGAATGAGGCTCATAAGAAAAGGGTTAAAACACAGTATGATAAATCTGTCTGTCCTCGAGTCTTTTCTGAAGGTGACCTTGTCCTGGTCTATGACCAAGATAAAGACACCTTGGGGGCAAGCAAATTTAAACCTATGTGGTACAATCCTTTCATTATTAAACGCGTTTTAGAAAAAAGGGTCATATGAGTTAAGCAATTTTGAGGGAAACAAGCTAGCGAAGCCCCGAAATGGGCTCTACCTAAAGAAGTACTTTGCTTAGTTTTGGCCAGGCAGTGGCTTCTTTGTACTTTATGTATATTTGTACATATATCTTCGAAAGTTTTCTGATATCAGCACTTTTTGGTCTGTTGTGGTAGGTGTTGATGGATGATTTGGTCTATTTTGGGTTTGCAAATGGTGCTAGTCGGCACACTCGGAATCTCGCTTCCACAGCTTGGGTACTTTATTATCCAACTGGTCAATTGATGATATCAAGAGGCGTATGTATCAGTCCTGCTTTAAACAATATGGCCGAGTATACTGCCGTTATTAATTTATTATCCGATGCAATCTCTTATGGCATCGACTCGCTGGTAGTGTATCTTGATTCTCAATTGATAGTGTCACAATTAAACAACATTTATCAGGTAAGAGATCCATGTTTATATCGCCAGTATTTAAGGGTGAGGTTGTTGCAAAGATCATTTATTTATATTAATTATTTGCATATTCCAATATCTCATAATTGGTTAGCTGATTCTATCGCTAATCAAGCATTAGGCTGGCACATCAATCATTCATCACAATAAAATCAAGCATCAAAAATTCAAACTCTATATATATATATATATATATATATATATATATATATATATATATATATATATATATATATCATAAAGCGTCTTGAGTGTACATATGTGTGTCCAAAAATATACAAAATTGGGACTCAAATTCCCATAATCATGTTCGGCATATCTAATGCCCCGACTCAGGATGAGCGGATAAGTATGTAACTATCGCATTGGCCACATGCCAAAAAGTGCGAACCTAGTCACATGCCATGCCAACCACATGACGCTGCATATCCTCAAGAAGGTCCTCTATGGTGGCCATCGGTACCGGGCAGCTCAGTCTTGCCAAGTGTTGCTGGACGTTGTTTAGAGTCCGTTCTGTATCAGCAGCCGCCTCTTCGGCTCCTCGGCCACGCCGTCCATGCCGTGGGAAGCCATCTAGTCGTACCGGCCCAATGTCTGGAACATGATCATCATATAAATCATTTGAATCTCGTCAAAAATATTTTTCAAAAATGCATCATTATATTTGAAAAATCCAAAAAAATCATAAAATCAAAAAATTCTTACCAATCTCACCCCATGCTGCGTTCATTGGTAACACTAGATCAAGATCTCCTCGGAAATCCAGCCCAGCATAGGGATAGTCATCCACGACGATGATCTGCTGATCCCACCAGGTGAAGAAATCATCGTCGAAGGCAGTCCTTGGGACCTCCCCACCCCCCAGATGTTTCATCAGATCGGCCCACCGGCCCATGCATGGATCGCATGGGGTGCTTATAGAAACTGCTACCCTAGGGCGGAGTGCGGCAACCTTCTCGAAAACGAAAGTACACAGGATAGTCCCATATCCAAATTTCTTGGTCTATCCCCTCCTGATAGAAGTGAGCTGGCTCTTCATGTTGGCCAGAAGAGGAGTGCACCAGTCGAACACAGTAGTGAGACAATCAACTGCCACGCTCATGGTGACCCATGACGCCTGATGTAGAGAGGATGATCCGTTCACTCGAGCTATGGTGAATAGAATTATCCTAAGTGACAAACTCGCAACATGTGTGATGGAAATCTGGCTCCCAACCTTCTTGGGATGTCTGAGGTAGTATATCTGTACATAGTCCTCTATCGTGAGGCTACTCCATGTCCTACCCCAGGAATGTACCACCTCTCCCCTTCGGGAAAGGCCTGTGATAAAATAGATATCCTCCACTTCTACCCTGAGCGGCATCTGATCGATCATAAAGGAATCCTCCTCGACGTCCCAATAATCGATGAGAATCTCAAGAAAACACGTGTTCGCTTTCATATTTGGCAGTTTGAAAAATTTAAGCAAACCGCATCCCCGTAGGGCATCTAATGCTTCTGGACTGTTCATAACTTCATTATCTACCGCTACGTGCTCTCTTTCACGCCACGTGACAGGCATCCTGAGAAAAAATCGATTTATAACCGTTAGCTTTTTGTGTAAAAATGGTTCGCGGCGTATACGCGGGTCCCTATGCACATAGTCACGTATAGGGCCCGCGTGTACGCGGGTTCAATATTACCAACCCACGTATACGCCGCGGGGAAATTTTTGACAAAAGTTCAACGGTGAAACATCAATCAAAAATCTTAAAACCTGTCACAATCAATTGCAAGATAGGTATAAGAGTTACTTGGAGGTCTTTGATGAATTTGAATGGTTGAATCTAGCTGTGGGAAGTTTGTTCCTTTTGCTCCAAATCCTTTGCTCTCAAACTCAAATGGTAAAAATGGTGAGTCCAAAATGCTTTTTATAAGTTTTGAAAATGCAAAATTTTTTCAAAATTTTATTTTGTTTAGCCTCATGTGACTTTTAGCATGGGAGCTTGGAATGTCAAGAATGGTTTTTTTTCAGGACATTCTGGACATTTTTCAGTTTCAAGACGGTTCCATGACTGTTGACCCATCATGGCAGGTATCATTTTCTCACTGTCATATAGGTTAGGGACACCATTTTTCATGCATACTAGCCTCCATTTGACCGATACATCTGCCATAGGGTTGATCCCATCGTGTTATGATTTGTAAGCCATATTCACTCGCTGATTCTTTAAATCATGACATGATGGTATAGCCATCCTTTACATGGGCATCATAGTTAGCACCTCACTGACATTTGTTGCCCATGCTGCTCCACTGAGTAGGCTCGAGAGTCCTCTGTATTCCCGCCATGACTTATGTGTTGAAGACTCATTCCTCTTAGCTTCTCCGCTTTGTTCTGGCCTTATACCCTAGAGGCTCCTTTGTGTTGAGTTGTACTACTACATTGTATGTTGACCACTTGCATATTTTGGCCTAGAGCTGGCTTCACTTGGACTCGTGTTTAACCCAACTTTTGACCATGACGACTGCAAAATCAACCTTGCATCCCTTTGACTTCTGCAGCTTGACACACCTTGACCCGTGGAAGGAACATACCTTTGAGTGTCACTGACTAGTTTTCGCCTCCCTGCATTGAGCATAGGAACGTTCCATTCCCAAGAACTAGATCATCTGTTTCACCGACACTCTTTCTTTCCACTGTACCATAGCATTATTTTATTCTTTTTTCGGCTTAATAGAAAAAGACAAAAAAAATTAAATATTCGAAAAAAGAGCAGGAATGGGACAATATTTCCATTTATTGTTGGCAGCTAGAGTCAATCGTGTCGCCCTTGAACAAAGCACTCAAAACAAAGTCTCCTCCACTTGGGTAGGATCTAGTTTGATTCAGGTACGCCTTAACCTTGTTATTGAGTTAGTTATCCCCCAATTGGTTATCTCTTCCAATCATATGGAGGGTTCGTTCGTGCCTCCTGAATGGCGAACTTATACAGAGTCATCATATGATGCCACATCGTCACATTGAGTCGTACTTTTGTTCAAGGGAGGTTAGCCTAAGTTGGCCTCTCTGCGGTGTCTCTTGACTCATTTTTCAATCGCCCATCTTTGATTGTCAGTGTCATGTCTATCATCACATTAGCTATATTGGTCCTTTACTCGTGCTGGTTTGAGAAGGTCCCCATTGACTTCTTGCTGGCGGGTCTTGTCCTTATCGACGACGACATCTTGCTCTGAGGACAGGCCTAGATCCGCACCCTGGCCCTATTTTCATTATTGATAGGTCACCTTGTGCTCAGCATCGATCAATATCATGGGTCTTTGATTGAGTGGTTTCCCTTGTGTTCGACATCAGCTTACATTATCACACATTGGGATTCGTTCAGTATCTCGGTTTCCATTTGACCCTATTGGTGGATACCTTGCCTCTGTGTTAGCTTTTATTATTGGTTGGTTCAGAGGGTTTCTTCCGTGCATTAGCCACATCTTGTGTATGCCGGAAACGTACTTCGTTTGGGTTACTACATATTTTTTGTCCAATTCCTTCCACAGTATTGGCCTACGAGTTACACGCGCGCTAGATTGATGAAGGATGCCTTAATGCCTTCCTTATAGCGGATCTTTCCCTATCGACTCCGACTCATTGCTCTGGGGCAAAGATCTAGAGTCCATTTGGCAGTACCTTGGGGTTTTTAGTCATTAGTGGCAGATCCTTCACTACCGACAGTGGGAAACCATCATTGTCTCCTGATCGATAGATTCTTACAGGTGTTCGACTCCAGCTCATCTATTCACACTTGTAATATTGTACTGGGTACCTTGACGCTCATTATCATTATCGGTGAGTAGTCTCGCGTTTGTTAATGGTATACATCAATGACCGGTAATCAAACGATTTCTCACATGGTCGACTTCAGATCATTTATTCCCATGGTGTAGAAATGTACCACGGTGGTCGATGAAGACCTCAGGTTGTATCCGCATTCATTGGTTCACTTGACAGTTGCTCCTGTTGCTACTAGTTGATACCACTCCTCTTTATATGTTGCAGTCAGTCATGGCGACATTCTATATGCCGGCACGTGAGTTTGTAGTGTAGTACCATCCTATTCCATCATGTTCAGTTGGTAGCTTTTGGGATCAGTCTTGATATCACTAATACGTTGCATCTTTCAGCATTATTGACAGTCTTATAGGTGATATTCAGACATGTACTTGTTCATTATGATCAGATGATCCATTATGTATCTTTCAGTCATTTATACTTATATACTTGGTGGATCCGCTTGTACTTGACATGCGGACATGCTTTACTTTTTCTGAGCATGGGTATGCCCGCCTCAGACAGTGTTTCTTTCTGATCTCCTTTGGTGGCTTGGCAGGCTGAATTCTGGTGAAGTCTTCCTCTGTTTTTGACAGACTTCCTTTCCATGTACTTGCATAATACATTTCAGCCATCACGTACCCCTTCTGACCTCATATATTATGGGGCATTTGTTATAGCTCCAAATCTCACTTTTATGGTTTGTGATGCTGTACTCATGGCCTAGGGCAACCCCTCCTTCCAGGCCTAGTCCTAAAATTTAAAAAACAATGTTTTATCCCTTATACGCGACATTGCCCTGAGTTAAACGCGTGTATACGCAAGTCTGTGTATACCCAACCCACGTATATGTATTAAAACACTTAAAAAAATATAAAACTCCTTATTTTCGGGTCGAGATCGCGGGTTTTACCTGCTGATTACCTGTTAGTACCTGTGGCCAATCTGTTCCCAACCAAATCCCAACTAAAAAACTACTTTGGGAGAGGTATAAAAATACCTCAAAGGGAAGGCCTAAGGGAGGAGAGAAGAGAGAGAAAGGTTATTATGCTGAGATTTTTCCCTTGACCAGGTCTGAAGTCCCTTGTGCCTTCTGCACTTCCCCCATTTGTACAGGAAACTCTTGTTTCCTTGTGTGTTGATGTTCATCCATTACTTGTGACATCATGGAGAGAGTCATGCAAGGATTTTTTTAAAGGCTTGGGGCTAGAACGGATCCGGAAGGAAGCTTTTCTTGGAGCTTCCTGAAGGTGACTCAGGTGAAATCATTCCTTTTTATGTACTTTATTTGTCTATAATCAAAGAAACACATGTCTTGGTTCCTGAAATGAATCCTCTTTATGTTAATGATATTCATGTTTAGAATTCGTACGTAGATGGTTGTTTGGATTTCATAACCAACTACCTTTATTTATAACATGAAGATGGTTTCTTTAAAAGGTTTTGTCCATATACTGGTGTGTTCTTTGGAATTGGTTGTTTTGCAGGGCAAAAGAGACGAAGGGAACTCCAAGAAGGGTTTGGACCCTAAGGTCCTTCTCAAACATAGGACCTAAGGTACGTACCCTTTACAATAGAATTTGCTTATAATAGCATAATGGCTGTGTGAATGTGTGCTTCTTTGAATAGACAACTTTCAGTCTGCTAGGGTTTCAACCCAAAAAGCCCTAGGGGAACATTTCCCTCCATCAACAGTGAACAGTATGACGATCGTCAGCAAAGGAATAAAGCAGATCACCTGGTAAATCAGACTCAATTTACTCCAAGGATGAATAGAAGCCACAACCAACCTCAGGTAAATCATACTAAATTTGCTCTAGAGATGAATATCAATAGAAACTACAATCACCAGGTCAATAGATTCGATAGTCGCAGGAACTTCTTTAATGGGAAATGTTTCTCATGTCATAATTTTGGACACAAAGCTACTCAATGTGTTGCTTACAAAACCATCATGACTAGAGAAGCATGAAATCAAAGGAATGTGATAGGGATCAAGAAAAGTTCCTATAATAAATTTTCTCTTCTTGAAAATGAAATAGAATGCTCAATCTTTAACAACTTTGGTCATGAAGAATCTGAATGTAGGAGAAAATTTCGACAAACATCTCAAAAGGAGCAAACTTGATTAAATCTGAAGATAGGGAGAAGGAAAGAATCTCAAACCGAAAGATGTGGTATATTGTTGTATGCATAAGGACAAGAAAATCAATGGTACATCGATAGTGGATGCTCAAAATACATGACATGTGACAAAGAGAAAATTCACTCATATAATGCCTTAGAAAAGGAAAAGAGTGTCTCATTTGGAAATGACACTCCTGTTATCATAATAGGTAAAGGCTTTGTTTTCTTGAAAGAAAAGGTTAAAGCTGGAAATGTTATGTATGTAGACAGTTTAAAGCATAACCTGTTGAGTGTCAGTCAAATGTGTCATCAAGGAAATGAAGTGGTATTTCGATCAAATGGATGTGTTGTTCATGAGCTTGATACAGGAGAGACCATTATCAAAGGTACAAGAACTCCAAACAACTTATACCTACTCAAGGGAGGACAATAGCAATGCTATCTAAGAAAAAATGATGAAAGCTAGTTGCGGCATAGAATATTGGGACGTCTAAGCTTTTCTCAAATAAGAAAAGAATGCAGATTCAAGGTTGTTCGTGATCTTCCAGATATCAGCATCCCTGAAAATACAATATGCAAACCATGTCAAATCGGTAAGCAAACCAAATCTCACTTCACTGAAAAAGAAGGGTCAGCTAGTAAGCCTCTTGAAATTGTACATACTGATTTATGTGGACCATCAAGGAAAAAGTAACCTCGTGGAGAAGAATACTTTGTTTTTTTCATTGATGATTTTTCCGGAATGTGTTGGATAGGTCTTCTAAACCATAAATATGAATCATTTTAAAAATTCCAAGCCTTCAAAGCTTTGGCTAAAAATGAACTAGATCGAAAAATCAAATTCCTCAAATCTGATCGAGGAGGGTAATTTACCTCGGATGAATTCTTTGACTTTTGTGAACAACATGGAATAAAAAGGCTATTGTCCACTGCAAGGACTCCTCAGCAAAATGGACTGGTAGAAAGAATGAGCAGAACTATTCAACAAATGGCTTGAGCTATGCTAGATGAATCTGGAACTCCTGCAACCTTCTGGGGTGAAGCTACATTTGCTGCCATAACTATTCTCAACCAAGAAAATGTTAGGGTAAATAGCACTCAAACTCCACATGAACTTTGGTATGGTAAGACTCCTACTGTAAAATACTTTAAAGTTTTCGGAAGAAAATGTTATATCAAAAGGACTGATGAAAAACTTGGTAAGTTTGAGCCCAGAGATGATGAAGGTATTCTTCTTGGTTACTCTTCCCGAAGTAAAGGATATAAATGTTATAATAAAAGACTTGTGAAAATTATTGAAAGTATTGATGTTGTAGTTGATGAAGCATGCAAAAATCCAAAATAGATAAAAATAGTAGATTATAACAATGAAGAATATGGGGATTATTTTCCCACATCAAATCACAATGATATTGAATAAGAAACCAATGAAGCACCAGAAGAAGATATAATGGTAGAAGAAAAGACTCCATCCAAGTATGTTCAGAAAAATCATCTAGAAACTCAAATTTTAGGGGAAAAAGAGATAGGTGTACAGATAAGAAGAACTATTATATAAACCTCAAGCTATCTAGCATTACTATCCTCCACCGAACCTCAAAATGTAAATGAAACATGCAAAGATGAATGTTGGGTCAAGGCCATTGTTTAGTCAATCTAGTGTCCTAAATTGCTCTACATAAATTATCAATTCGGGTATCATAAACTGATGAAGTGTAGTGCACTATATGTGCTAGATGACCCTTTCTTATTTCAATGTTTTTGAGTTTTATGTTGTTTTGGGGGTTTTTGACCCTTTAATCCCTACTAATTTACAATGTGCTTAATAGAATCTTAAATCTAACTTCTGTAAAGACTCCTAAGAACCTAAAGAAATGAGAATTGGAAGAGCTTTAAGTAAGATTTGGAAGTAAAGTTTAATCAAGAAATGAAAACAGAGTTTCTATTTCCAATCATATCATTATTTCTAAATCATGATCTACAAACTAAAAAGTAAAATTGCAACTACTATCTAATCAATTACAGAATCAAAACTAAATGAAATAATAAAAACTAAAAGTGAAATTACTACTAATGTCTAATCTATTGTAAAAACAAAACTAAATGAAATACTAAAACTAAAAATGAACTTGAAACTATCTATTATGGAAGACAAAACTAAATGAAGTGCTTAGTTACTTTGCCTCTCAATTTTGGGAGAAAAACCTCCTTGTGATGGAATTTTGAGGAATTCTGTACTTCATTGTTCTAAGAAAATAAATGCGAGAATATAGAAAAGACTGATTGTATGAATGAAGTATTCAACCACTTAGCTTAAGATGAGTCATCAACTAGAAGGGCTTTTTAGAAGCATTCACCTACACCATGAGTCACTAAACTAGTAGTAAAATGGCAAGAACAGTAATAGCACTGATCAATTTAATTGAAAACCTAAATACTAATGAAACAAAAAACGAAACAAACTACTCGACGCTACTGAATTCAACTTCTAACTACTGATAAGAAACTAGAAGGAAATTAAGCAAAAAGAACTATTTTGCACTGAAAGAAGCTATTCTGCATTAGTAAGAAAATGATAAAGACTGCATTATAAACAAGGTTAGTAAATGGTTATAAACATTATGAAAGAAATGATGAATTTACAGTTTAACTATAAAAGACAAAACATAATGAAATGAAACCTTAGTCAGTGCAGGGGCCCTCTGTAGCTACTTAGGGTATGCGTACTTAATCAAAACTAAAAAAAAAACGCTTTTCGATATCCATGAAACATGCGATATTCATATTAAAAAAACACAGTAAATGAGTTTTCAAAATTATCGATGAGTAGTCTCAGCTTAATACATGAGTAAATTTGAACTTTATCTGCGTTCTTCATAGGTATTTATAAGGAAATTATACAACTGTTTATGGAGAAAAATAACCTACAGCCAAAAACACGTAGCAGACAAGCACACGGAATTCTCTTCCTCAGCTGCTGGAGACATAATCTAAGGTGATCGTTGTTGGATTTAGTTGCACAGATGGTTGTTGGAGTCCGTGCGTTCAGGAAGTTGTTTCCAATCCCATCACTGTGAAATGTGTACAAAATAGAGTCATGTTTGCCTTAGGTCTCTACGTTTGACTTCTTCTTTGACAGAGTCTTGTACCATCTTCCTTGTCGACTTGGGCTAGGTGAATAGGACACAATCCACGTCATGATGTCTTCCAAGCTGCCCATGTAGTTATTTTCTCCTTAGGACACTTGGAACCTGTTAAAGCATGGGAGTAGTTGTAGAACAGCCGATTATCTACATAATAGGCCTCGTTCCGTAGCTAAAAGACGAAAACTTATTCAAATAGAAAAACATAAAATAATAACATGTAAATCACTAAAATGTTCTCCTTAAGGCAATGTATACTGGTCTTTGATGCTAGGAATGCATTTCTTCATGGAAAAACAAAGAATAAGCGATGAGAAAAGTTGTTAAGGAAGGGGCAGTTTTGAGGGTCAACATACCCCCACTGCAAAACTATTGCATGTCCCCATTCAATCAAAATTGTGAACTTCCTCCTCCTATTGCATTTGTTCTGATACTTCAGCCAACACATCCAACTTCCTCTTCTTGCTTTTCTTCACACCGACTGCCATCCTTGGCTTCCTCATGAGAAATCTGTACTTGAGGTTAATAAGTGCCCTGTTCAGCTTCTTATTTTTCTTTTTCAACTTCTTGTTCTTCTTTTGCCATAAACCCAAGTGAAGAATAGTGTTGTCATGAATAGATCTATCTAGCTTATTCTGTTCCTTTAAAGTTTCATTTTCTTTTTGGATGTCCATGTTCAGAATTTCTAGCTCATAGATCTCCTGTTTGAGGGAGCTAGTTAAAGTTTCTTGTGAGGTAACAGGCTGCTCTAGTTTAGCTGAAGTCCCTGGGTCTACTGATGTACCTTTTTTCTCTAATGACTCTATGTAGTGATAGATTTGCTGTTGTATTGGATCAATGCCGGGAGAAGCTCTACTCGGGCTACCTTCAATGTTTTGTGGAGGAGAGTTCTGTGGACTTTGCTCATATGGAACACTGTCAAGGGACTCAGCTGGAGTTTCTTCCTCTAAATTTATAAACTGGCCCTCTCTTGATTTCACCTTCTTCACTTTGCCTCAGAGTCTAGAACTCCTCCTCAAGTTTTGGAATCCTATGGTTTCTTCTTTTGTATCCTTTTTCCTCTTTCCTTTCTCCTTATCTTTCTTGATCTGTTCCTTAATCTTGGTTAGTCTTTCAGAAAGTAGTTGTTCATCATTTTTAGGTGATGAAGGTTCAGGAATATCCCTGTTGATTTCTTCAACCCTTTCTTTCATTTTTCCCCTCTGCTTAGTCTTCTTTCTGATCTCTGTTAATTGTTCAGAGATTGGTTCTTCTTCATCATTTTTCTATGCTAAAGTTTCAGGGGTGTTGGTGAGATTGGTCTTGTTTCTCCTACTTCTTTTAACATGGTTTTCCTCTGACAAATTTGGATCATCTTGGAAGAAATTACTTACCAAAAAGTCCTCCCATGTATCCCCTACACTTCTTAAATGAAATTCAACTAAAATCTTCACTAGTCCATGGTGATATAGAGTGGTTTCTATTGATTCAAATTTATTTTGAACATATAGTTTCCATTCTTCTCAGACTATTCAAAAAGAAAAAGGGAAGATTGAGGGTTCCATTCTCTAGAAAATTCATTAGAAATCTTATATGATAAACATACATAGATCCAAATCTCTATTCGCATGTAATAAATTTTTGCAGTATTAACAACATGCTTCTCCATTTGTTTTTGAGTGCAGAAATTGGAATCCCTTTCTTAAAAATTGAAATGTCCATACCCGGGTTTTTAAGAATCACCTTCCAGAATTCATCATGAAACTCTTTGTTCTTAAACCACCTTTCTCCTAGCCTTGGGAGTTCTGTTAATTCAGCTATGAAGGACTTGGTAACTGCAAATTTGATGTCACCTATTTCCACTTTCGTTCCATCAAATGATCTGGAAAAGGATTTAGTGATTTCCTTATGGTAACCATTGAATTTTTTAATAAAACACAACCAACCAGCCTTATGTAACATTCCCTTCAGTTGTGGATAACCCTCCATGTATTTTACCCCTGCGGGTTCAGTTCTAACAATAAGCCCCATAACCTCTATTCTCGGCTACCCTTCAAAACTAATCTCACTGTCTGAGAAATGAAATGACTGTGTATATGGTAATAAGAAGACTCTATATACAAAATTAGAATGATTATGGATATGGAAACAGGATGATATGGTACATGGGAACAGAATGACCGGAAAAAAAACAACTGTGAATATGAAACAAAACGACTGTATATACGTAATATATGGAAACAGAGTAGCTGTATACGTAAAATGTGTTGAAACAGAGTGACTGTATGCACAAAGTATATGGAAACAGAGTGACTGTGTGCACAAAGTGGCTGCATAAATATGAGAGAAAAACTTAAGAGTTGGCATGTAATAAATGAACAATCAGGGTTTGAAGAGTTGTATACAGATAGGTCATGTCATTAATCTGACTATTAACAGGTGTAGCTGTAGAAGTTCGGTTAAGTACAAGTTATGGAGTTTAAAATAGAGATTAGTTATGAAGGAATCATTGGACCGTTTGGTATTGAAGACGGAAGATATGGCGGAGACATCGTGGCAGTCAAATTACATAATGATTAATCAAGGAGACATGTGATCATACATGTTATACAAGCTTATGTTTTTGAATTGCTTTT
Source organism: Pinus tabuliformis (assembly GCA_031772625.1). Taxonomy (NCBI): domain Eukaryota; kingdom Viridiplantae; phylum Streptophyta; class Pinopsida; order Pinales; family Pinaceae; genus Pinus; species Pinus tabuliformis. The sequence continues at coordinate 368,692,110 of CM062818.1, forward strand.
TGAAATAAATTTTTGTTTTTACCTTTGGAGCCCTACCTTCCACTTGTTAATATTTTGATGTTTTCTCCATAGGTGCTATAGGCATAATTGGTCTTCAAAGTTGTTTTTTTTTATTCAATTACTTGCATACAAGTTTTTATCATGAACTAGACACTTTGTGCTTGGACTGATAATCAAACTGTTGCTACAAAATCAGATTAGTTGCAGAACAGGATTAGCTATGGAACCGAATCAGCTGCAGAACATGAAAAAAGCTGCAGAATGTGAAATAGAGAGTAAAATATGGCTTATGAATGGATGGAATGGAAATGGTTCTGTAAGTGAAAATAAGACAGGATGATAAATGAAAATGGAGATGAGAGAAATGTTGGAAAAGGAAAAATTTATTGCTGAAATATAGCAATGGAATGAAGTGAAATTTTAAAAGTAAAACAGAGTGAAATGAGATGAGATAATGAGTTTTGCATAATGCAAAGTGACTGTGGCTTTTTGTCACCATTTTTTCAGAAAGGAAATGGGAAATATAAGGTGTGAGAAACTTATGATTTTCACCCTGTATTTTTTGTATAAGCATGCAAATCAGTGATTGGTTTTCAACCTTATACAATTTTTTATTTTATTTTTTTATCTTTTTTTTAGATAGGAAAAATAAATACTAAGTTGGTGGAGAAGAAGGATTCATCTTCACTAACTTCATTTCAGAATTGTTCTAACAGATCTTGATGAACTCCTCCTTTGAGATTGGTTTTTGATATATTTTCAATCTATGACCATTCAAAAGAAGAGGAGTTTGACTTTCATCTATTGTTCTGATCCTCACTGCTCCATTACTAAAAACTTTTCAATCTCATATGGCCCAAGCCATTGAGTTTGAAACTTCCCTTGAAAATATTTAAACTTTGAATCAAATAATAGTGCCCAATCTCCCTCTTGAAACCTCTTGTCCTTGATGTATTTGTCATGCCATTTAGCCCTCTGTTGTTGGACTATACTAGTCCTTTGAGCTGCCTCTTGTCTAATTTCATCAAGTTCATTTAATTCCTCAAGTCTATGCTTTTGAGCTTCTGATAATTCCATCCCCAACTGGACTGCCATCTTGAAAGTTCTGATTTGGAACTCTATAGGAAACATGACTTTCTTCCCATAAACAAGTTCATAGGGTGTATGTCCCGTTGTGTTCCTCCATGTAGTTCTATAGGCCCATAAGGCTTTAGGAAGCCTTTCTGCCCAATCTCTTCTATGTAGATGCATAGTCTTGGTGAGGATTCCTTCAATCACTTTATTTGTAGACTCCACTTGACAATTTTCTTGTTGATGATAGGGAGTTGATTTCCTATGCTTGATCTTCTACTTCTCCATAAGCCTTTCCATCATGTTGAATGTGAATTGAGATCCATGATCAGTCACAATTTATCTTGGAACGCCAAAGCGAGTAAAAATGTCCTCAAAAAGAAATTTAACTACAGATTTTTCATTAGCAAAAGGTAATGCTTTGGCTTCTACCCATTTGGTGACATAATCAATGCATACCAATATATATTTTTTCTGCTTAGATGGAGGATTAATTGGTTCAATAAATTGTAAAGCCCATTTTCCAAAGGGTTTGATAAGTACCTGAGTTTGTAATGGAATTTCATTTGAGGGAGCAAGTTTCCCTACCCTTTGGTAGCTGTCACACCTCCTAACATATTCTTTAGCATCTTTGAAGATAGATGGCCAGTAATATCCTAAATAAAGGATTTTATAGGTTGTCCTCTTGTTAGCAAAGTGTCCACCACACAGCTCATCATGACATGCTTTAAGAATATCAAGCATTTCATCTTCCCTAACACACCTTCTGATCATAAGATCTAGCCCTATTTTATACAATTCGTTAGTGATCCATGAATATCTTGCACTTTCTTGAATAATATTTATTTTCTCTCTAGGAAACAAATGTGAAGGTAACTTCCATGTAACCAAGTAATTAGCAACATCTACAAACCAAAGAGTTTGAGTAGTTACTGCAAAAATATATTGATCAACAAACTTATCTTCAATCGGAGAGTCTTCTTTCATATTTTGAATCCTGGACAATAAATCATCAACTGTGTTTTGTTTTCCAAGTCTATCTAGCACAGTAATGTTGAATTCTTGCAAAAGTAAAAGCCATCTTGTAACTCTGCCATTAGTAATAGGTTTATTTATCAAATATCTAATTGCAGAGTGATCTTTATGAACAAAGGTTTCATAGCCTATTATATAGAGTCTAAACTTATTAATTGGATGAACAACAACTAAAAATTCCTTTTCAGTCACAGTATAATTCAACTCAGTGGGAGTCAAATTCTTACTTGTATAGTAAATGGCATAAGGAATCAAATATTTTTGTCCCAATACAGCTCCCAGAGCTATATCTGAAGCATCTGTGGAAATGTGGAAAGGAAGTTTCCAATTTGGTCCTCTCAAAATCGGTGCCTCGGATATTTTTTCTTTCAAGGTTTCAAATGCTAGTTGGAAATCAGGATTCCAACTGAATTCACAGTCTTTTGTAAGCAATTTGAAGAGTGGAGATGCTATTTTAGTGAAGTTTTATATAAACCTTCTATAGTATCCTGTAAATCCTAGAAAACTTCTAACATCCTTTTGGCAATTTGGAATTGATAACTTAGAGATGACTTCAACTTTAGATTTGTCAACTTTAATTCCATCTCCTGAAATGTGATGCCCTAAAACAATACCTTCTGTAAACATCATAAAACATTTTTCATGGCTTAGTGAAAGGTTTGATTCTTTACATCTTTTAAGAACTTTTTCCAAATTTTCAAAAGCTTCTTCAAATGTGTTTCCATAGACTATAAAATCATCCATATATACCTCTACACAATCATGTATTAGATCAGAAAAAATTCCTAGTACTACTCTTTGTAATGTTGCAGGAGAATTACATAACCCCAAAGGAAGTACTTGGTAGGCAAACGTTCCCCATGGACAAGTAAATATGGTTTTTGTCCTGATCCTTAGGTGCTACCTGAATTTGATTATAACCACTAGAACCATCCAAGAATGAGAAATACTTCTTACCCGCTAATGTATCTAACACTTGATCTATAAAGGGCAAAGGAAAATGATCTTTAAGGGTTGATTTATTCAATTATCGGTAATCAATGCACACCCTCCATTTACCATTCTTTTTAGGCATAATTACCAAAGGAGAAACCCATTGGCTATCTGAAATTGGGTAAATGAAGTTTACATTGAGTAATTTTTGGAGCTCTTCTTTCACAATTTCCCTAAGATTTGGATTCATCCTTCTCTGAGGTTGTCTGACTGGTATACTATTTTCCTCAATATAGATATGATGGATAGAAATATTAGGATCAATACCTTTAATGTCAGTGCACCCCCATGCAAATGCAGTAGAATGTTTTTGTAATCTTTTGGTTAGCTCTTCTTGTTATAGTTTCTCCAAGTTGTTGTTTATGTTCAATGTCCTACCTAGAAAAATTTCAATTGTAGAGCTACCAAACTCTTCCATAGAATAGAGAAACATCTGCCTAGATGACAAGTATTCAACATTAGATTTTTCTTGAAATTGTGCATGATCATATTTTGAAGATGTTCCAAAATTTTCCAATGTGTTCAGAATTTGACTATCTTCACTAATGTTTGACATAGTAAAGAGAGGCTGAATATCATCTTCATCATCAATCCATTCCTTGTCATCTATTGTTGTGATTTCTTTTGCTGGAGGATACAAAGTAAATTTATTTGTTGAATTACCCTCATAAATATACATATTACCAGATCTACAATGAATAAAATCATCAGTTGTGGCCAGCCAAGGTCTTCCTAATATGAGTGGGTGTCCTCCTAAATTATTCTTGGGAGTTAAGATCATGAAATCAACAAGATATTCCCAAGAATCTAAGGATACTGAAATATCTTCTAGCACACCATCTGGTTTGATTGCTGATCTATCTGCAAGTTGCAGTAAGGTAGGTGTGTAAAGAAGATTAGGAAGTTTAAGATGCTCCATAGTTTGTCTACTCATAATGTTTATTGTTGCCCCTAAGAAAATCAATTTATTTGGAATTTCAATTCCATTTATATGTTTCTTGACAATTGGACTTCCTGGATCCACATATTTTTGCATGGAAATCTTTCCCATGATTATGTCTGCTATCTTTCCTACTAGGTGAATTCTTTTTGTTTCTCTTGGTTTTCTTCCTGGTCTTTTGATGCTCAACTCCTTTATTGTCTTGGGTAGAATTGGAATTTCTCTAATGGCTTGTAACAAAGGACTTTGATACATACATTCTTCAGTTCATCTAGAAAATCATAATTGGGCAACATGATCTGTTTTTCTACCCCTCTATCAATTTGTAGTCTTTGAGGAAAAGGAGGTGTAGAAGTAGATGTTGGTTGCTCAATGATAGGAGTCATGTTCACTGATTCTTTTTGTTTTTCTTTTTCAATGTTTTGGTTTTGGAGAGATGTTCCCTCAAAACATTTTTTGACTTTCAGAGAATATTCCTCAGAAGTGTCTTGTTCTTGAATAACTGCAGAAGGTTTTTCTAATATCCTACCAAATCTTAGTTGAACATCATTAAGATCTAGAGGAGTAATCATGTAAGTTGGAAATTGTTGTCTTTCTACCATGTAAGCATTCTGAGGGTATTTACTGTTGGGGTTTGGTAATGGTTGGGTAGGTAGATGATTTGGTTTCTGTCGAAATGGGAGTAGAAGTTGAGGATTTTTACTCTGTTGTGGAGATTGTTGTGGAAATGGCAATGAAAGTTGAGGGCTCTGATTTGGAAGTTGTGGTTGCTGATTTTGTGGCTGAGGATAATTCTAATAGGATAGAAGATATTGATAATACTGAGAAAATATCCCATAATAATTTTGTACCCCTTGTGCCCACAGTTGAGATTGATATTGAGACTGAGGTTGAGGCCAAGGTTTCTACCAAGAATTCCATTTTCGTGGGGGCTGAAGATACATTGGATTGTTAAATCCTTGATTTTGTGGCCCCTGCTAAGGTCTTCTTGCAATAAAACAAAGAGGTTCTGCAAGCTTTGGGACTGTTTTCTCTTGAAGGATAGCCTTAAGACCTAGGATTGAAGGACAAGCCTTGGTTTCATGGCTTTCTGAACAAATGATACAAGTTTCTACAATTTTTGCATCTAAAGGGCATTCCCTTGGAGCATGTTTTTTTCTGCATTTTAGACAAAATATGGCTAAAGCATCAGCCTTTGTTTTCTACCTGTTTTGAATTTTAAGGGTGTCTAGTTGCTCACTAAGGCTCCCTAGAATGTCAGTTTTAAACTCATCAAACATATTGCCAATTTCTGCCCTACTTATAGGTCCATTTGCAGATTTGTTTGCTCTAACAAGAGAAGGATTGCTTGGCCCTTTTTCTGTTTTAGATTTCCCTCTTGAGAGATGAGAACATAGTTCTAATATGTCACTCAATGTAAGTGGAGAGATATCTCCCTTCCCCATCAGATTAAGGATATCTATCCACTCATCTCTAATGGCCTTTAAAAAAAGAGCTTTCAAAGTTTCTTCATTTAAATTGTTCATCTTTGCCCTTTTCAAATTATAGTTGAATCTCTCAATCAAGTCTTCTAAGTTTTCATCCTCCCTCTACATCATTTTGAAGACCTCATCTTTAGGATTGGTAGGCATGAAATAATCCAAGTATCTATCCAAAAATTCCTTTTTCATGTCATTCCATGTTCTAATGGATTGAGTAAATAACCCCATGACCCATTTCAAAGAAGCTCCTTTCAACGTTGAAGGAAACAATTTGAGTTTTTGAGAGTCCTCTACACAGTCATAAGTTCTGGACAAGACTTCAAACTCGAACAAAAATGTTTCAGGGTCCTCACTTCTCAACCCATAGAAGTTTGGAAGGACAGATGGTGAGATATTTTTCATTGTGGCATATGTTTCCTCATCCACTACAGGGGATCCAGAAGAGTTATCTACTTCCCTATTTCCTCTACCTACACCATTATTACCTCTCCCTCCTCCATTATTACCTCTATGTCTCCCTCTACCCCCTCCTCCAAACATTGAAAATTCTCCATCTTGTTCTTCTTCTACCATTATAGTTTCTTCATAGTCAGTATGGGGCTCAACTTGCAAGGTTATTCCCTCCTCCTCTGGTTCATCTATCAAAGGACTATGGGAGAGAGTTTCTACTTCTTCTTCCTCACCTAGTACTCCTAATTCTTCAACTACAATAAGCTCTCATGTGGAGGTGAAAAAGGTTCTCCCTGCTCTTGGAGATTCAAAATTTTTCTCTCCTATGACTGTTTTGCTAGATGAAGTAGGAGAATCTTCTGCTTGAGTTTTTTCCCCTTGAATTCCAGGAATCCTATGGAAGGGAGTATGAATCTAGGATGTAGGTGTGCCTTTTCTAACTCTTCGTGGAGTTGTAGGAATTGAACTTATGCCCCTAGCTATAAATCTACCCCTAGAGTCTCTTTTGCTATGCATGTCATTGTTTTGTTTGTTGTTGTTTTTTTTTTTTGAGTGTAAGAGATAAGGCTACGTAGTTACACTTCCCCGAAAACAATGCAAAAATTCTTAGTCAAATTAGTGTCCTAAATTGCTCTACATAAATAATTAATCTTGGTACATCATAAATTGATGAAGTGTAGTGCACTATATGTGCTAGATGACCCTTTCTTACTTCATTGTTTTTGAGTTTTATGTTGTTTTGGGGATTTTTGATCCTCTAATCCCTACTGATTTACAATGTGCTTAATAGAATCTTAAATCTAAATTTTGTAAAGACTGCTAGGAACCTAAAGAAATGATAATTGAAAGAGCTTTAAGTAAGATTTGGAAGTAAAGTTTAATCAAGAAATGAAAACAGAGTTTCTATTTCCAATCATATCATTATTTCCAAATCATGAGCTACAAACTAAAAAGTAAAATTTCAACTATTGTCTAATCAATTACAGAATCAAAACTAAATGAAATACTAAAAACTGAAAGTGGAATTACAACTAATGTCTAATATATTGTAAAAACAAAACTAAATGAAATACTAAAACTAAAAATGAAATTGCAACTATCTATTATGGAAAACAAAACTAAATGAAGTGCTTAATTACTCTACCTCTCAATTTTGGGAGAAAAACCTCCTTGTGATGGCATTTTGAGGAATTTTGGACTTCATTGTTCTAAGAAAATAAATGCAAGAATACGGAAAAGACTCATTGTATGAATGAATTATTCAGCCACTTAGTTTAAGATGAGTCATCAACCAAAAGGGGTTTTTAGAAACATTCACCTACACCATGAGTCACTAAACTAGTAACAAAATGGCAAGAACAGTAATGGCACTGATCAGTTTAATCGAAAACCTAAAGACTAATGAAACAGCAAATGAACAAACTACTCTACACTACTAAGAAGAAACTAGAAAGAAATTAAGAAAAAAGAACTATTTTACACTGAAAGAAGCTATTCCGCATTAGTAAGAAAATGATAAAGACTGAATTATAAACAAGGTTAGTAAATGGCTATAAACATTATGGAAGAAAAAATGGATTTACAATTTAACTATAAAAGACAAAATACAATGAAATGAAACCTTAGTCAGCGTAGGGGCCCTCTGCAGCTGCTCAGGTTATGCGTACTTAATCAAAACTCCAAAAAAAATTCTTTCAGATATCCATGAAACTTGTGATCTTCATATTAAAAAAAACATAGTAAATGAGTTTTCAAAATTACAGAGCAGTGGTCTCAGCTTAATACATGAGTAAATTCGAACATTGTCTGCGTTCTTCACATAGGTATTTATAAGGAAATTATACATCTGTTTATGGAGAAAAATAAGCTATAGCCAAAAACATGTAGCAGACAGGCACACAGAGTTCTCTTCCTCAGCTGTTGGAGACATAAATCTAAGGTGATGGTTGTTGGATTTGGTTGCACAGATGGTTGTTCGAGTCCATGGGTTCACGAAGTTGTTTCGGATCCCATCATTATGAAATGTGTACAAAACAGAGTACTGTTTACCTTAGGTCTCTACATTTGACTTCTTCTTTGACAGGAGTCTTGTACCATCTTACTTGTCGACCTAGGCTAGGTGAATAGGACACGATCCATGTCATGATGTTTTCCAATCTACCCATGTAGTTATTTTCTCCTTCTGACACCTCAAACCTGTTAAAACATGGAAGTAGTTGCGGAACATTCGATTAGCTGCAGAATAGGTTGCATTCCGTAGCTAAAAGACAAAAACTTATTCAAAAAGCAAAACATAAAAGCATAACATGTAAATCACTAAAATGTTCTCCTTAAGGCAATGTATACTGGTCTTTGATGATATAAATGCATTTCTTCATGGAAAAACAAAGAACAAGGGATGAGAAAAGTTGCTAAGGAAAGGGCAGTTTTGAGGCTCAACATCCATGAATGAAGAGCTTGAGCAAATTGAAAGGAATAATACTTGGGAACTAGTTCCTAGACCTCATGATAAAAATATTATAGGAGCTAAATGGATATTCAAAAACAAGCTGAATGAAAATGGAGAAGTCATTAGAAACAAGGACAGACTTGTTTGTAAAGGGTATGCTCAACAAGAAGGCATAGATTTTGAAGAAACCTTTTCACCTGTTGCTAAACTTGAAGCCATAAGGATGTTTCTTGCTCTTTCTAGCTTTCAGAAATTCAAAGTATACCAAATGGATGTCAAATCCACTTTTCTTAATGGAGATTTAGAAGAAGAATTTTATATTGAACAACCAGAAGGATTCATTCTTGGAAATGATGCAAAACTTGTATGCCGAATCAAAAAGGTTCTCTATGGTCTGAAATAGAGACCTGGTATTACCGCCTTGACAAATATCTATACCAACAAGGTTTTACAAAAGGTTCAACAGATAGCAACATATATACAAAGATTAAAACTAATACATTGCTAATTATTGTTTATGTTGATGATATCTTTTTTGGTAGTAATGAAGAATCCATGAGTCAAAATTTTGCTTCAGTAATGCAGCAAGAATTTGAAATGTCCTTGCTTGGCGAACTTACCTATTTTCTTGGTCTACAAGTTCAACAAAATAAAGATGGTATTTTTCTTTCACAAACCAAATATGTCAAACAGATCTTGAAAAGGTACGGCATGGAAGATTCTAAACCTGTATGTACCCCAATGGTAACAGGATGCAATCCCAAATCAAATGATGAATAAACAACAATACATCAACCAATTTACAGATCCATGATTGGCAGTCTGCTTTATCTAACAGGTACCCGACTTGACATCATGCATGCAGTAGGAATAGTTGGAAGATTCCAAGCAAATCCAAAGGAATCACACCTTCAAGTAGTCAAAAGAATTTTCAAATATCTTCAAGGAACTCAGAAGTTTGGTTTATGGTATCCTAGAGATACAGATCTTACTCTTCATGCATATACAGATGCATATTTGGCAGGAAGTGTTGATGATAGAAAAAGCACTAGTGGTGGTGCATTTTATATGGGTTACAGGTCAGTGTCTTGGTTCAGCAAGAAACAAAGTTCAATTGCTTTATCTACAGCTGAAGGAGAATATGTGGCAACTACATCTTGTTGCACACAACTACTTTGGATGATGCAAACCTTGCAAGACATTCAGATCACATGTACTCCACCCATCTCCATTCTATGTGATAATACAAGTGCCATCAATATTTCAAAGAATCTAGTCATGCACTCCAAGACCAAGCACATACCCATCAAATACCATTTTCTACGTGAACAAGTGCTTGAGCAAAAAGTCAAATTGGAGTATGTTCCCTCCAAAGAACAGGTTGGTGATATATTCACTAAACCACTGCCCATAGAGACATTTGAATATGTCAGACAAAATCTGGGAGTAGTTGCTGCATCATCCTGCTATTAAATCCAATTTTTCAGAGAAAGGTTATTATACACATGTTTCATGGAGAATAGTCGCATACACACATGGATTTTTTTGGGTCAAGGATCATATATGTTTTTCAGACAAGAAAAACAGTGGGCCAAGCTCTGATATGGCTACTCTGACTGATATTGATAATTAATGTCTATCTGATTGACAAAGATTCCTTGATCATTGACCTGGTAACAAAGCACAGGTAGCACAGGTTCAGGGGGAGCATTAGCCTTCATGTACATTTAGCATTGTTGGCATTATGGTTGCTGAGTCCAGCTATGGTTTCAGATATCTATAACATTTGTTGCTTAAGTCATGTAAAAGTCTAGGGTGTGATATGTCTTCTCATACATTTGAATGAGTCCTTTGGGACAAATAATATAATTTGTATACCCACTTTACATGGGATGGATGATGTAATGTTTATTGTTTCTGTCATGTATAAACAATTGGTATATCCCCACTTGGTTGGGTGGATGAGTCAAAATTGGTATATCCCCACTTGGTTGGGCGATGGATCTATGTATGAACCATTGGTGATAAGAAGGCCATCCTCACATAGCTGAGTTATGGAGTCATTATTTTAGAAAATATTTTTTTGCAGACTCTGCTTGTGCTCAGGGGGAGCATGGACGTTTTCAGTACATCTCAGCATGTACAAAAGGGTAGCTCTATCAGAGAATTCAACATGTACTCAGGGGGAGCATGAACAACATAATGTATGTCAAAGGGAGAAAATATCTTGGTCCACCATTTTCCCTTGATGTCAAAGGGGGAGAGTGACTTGGTGTTGTTGTTGCCATCAAGTCCAAAGGGGGAGATTTTTGGCATTATGATACAGGTGCTGTCCTTGATGGCAACTCACTCAGATGAAAAATCATAGTGCAGCATGTCAACATCAAAGAATTATAGATTATACTACAAAGAATAAAGAAAGAGAGGTATACGCAGGTTCACCTTGACCAAGTTACGTATACACGTAGGTTTACTAAACAAAAGAAGCGTATACATACACACACACCTTCACAAAAGTAAAAACATGTATATCCTGGAGAAACAAAGTTTTTGGTCCAAGGTATTTGACCCAAGGTAATTGGTCTGAGGTAGTTGGTCCAAGTTATTGGTCCTAAGTAGTTTTGGTCCATGGTATTGAGAAAGGCCTAAAACTATATAAGGAGGAGAGGATCATTAGGCCAAAGTGTGCAAGGATTTGAATATCTTCTGAAGTGTTGAATCATATATGCAGGTTAATGAGCTCTGATGGTTTTCTTGACTGATCTAAGGATGCACCTACAAGGCTGATGAAGGTTGATGGACTGGGAGCATAAAGGCTTAAGAGTATTATCATTATGTGGTTTGATCTTGAACAGTCTAGATCTGAATATTGACACATGTTTATTTCTGTAAATGTGATGATATGGGTATAACTGATTTCTAGAATAGCTGTGATATTTAAGTTATCGTTTACAGATCTGTACGCAGGTTCAATTTAGTAAAAGATCATATACACGTTGGTTCTACATAGCAAAGTAGCGTATACATCATAAATTTGAATTTTCAGATCTGTACACTGGTTCCCTTTGGTAAAAGTTCATATAAACGTAGGTTCAACACATGGAAGTAGCGTATACCTTATGAAGTATGATGTTTAAAGTTTCAATTGTCTCTGTTTGCTGTTGCAGAGTTTTGGGTTTTGCTTTGTGTTCTGGTGACTATATTTTGGTGACAGTTTTCTGGATGATCAAATTGATTGATTGTGATTTGCTTCAGTGATGATGGGTTGTCAAGTGATTGATTGATTCAATTGTGGTTGATTCACAAAGTAATGATTGGGTTTCAGTGATTGGTTGATGCATGTGTATTTGATGGTTGTATTACAATTATGATTTTCTGAGTTTCAATGTTGTTGATGGGTCGAGTATAAAAATTGGATGAAACATGGTCTTCAGATTGGGTGTTGTATTCTAGGAGTATCTAGTTCGAAAATTCATGAAACGTGGTCCCTGGTGGAAGAGTTGAGTTTTTCTATAGGCTAGCACCTACGTACTAGTAAACATATTGGCTAGTACAAGAGCTAGGGAGTTGTATCTCCCTTCCAGTAGTAGCTGGAGAGCGAGAGAAGGTTGTAGCCTTCTGCAGGTGGGTGCCTGTGTACTAGTATGAGTCTACACCAGTACAAGATTGTAAATAGATTTTCTTATTATTAAAAAGAAGACAAAGAGGACAACGGTAGGTGGTTTTTACCCACATTGGGTTTCCACCTTATATCTTGGTGTTCATGTGTGTTGCTTATGTGTGATGCTTTATTCTACTTTTACTGCATTGTTTAATAAATCTCTGATATACTGGTTTAAGCTCAATACATGAAAAATTGTCTAAATCAAAGGTTCTCTCATATACGCCGATTGCTTTAAGTACAGTCGCATGTACATGCTATTTCATTTCACTGAAGTAGCGTATATAAATCTATTTGGGAAATAAAATTATAGATCTGATAATATTGATTCACCCCCCTCTCAATGTTAATTCCAACAATATCACGGAAAAAGCTAGCCCCTAAGAGTGGAATTGCTTGTAATAAAGTAGGGGAAACACTTTTTGGATCATTTCAGTGGAATTTAGCCCTAACTTGGAAACTCTTCAGAAATATAACAATAATTTTATTGTTTTCGATTTTTGAGTAGCGAAATAATATATAAGGATAATTTTTGACATTGTAAAATGAAAATATATATGGGACTCAATGTATAAATGAGACCTTTATTAATTTGTTGACTATGTTTATCTTTATAATTTTCTTGACAATTTGCTATTATAAAATATATGTAATCTACTTTAGATTATATTCTAATGTTACTTGTATTTCATATCTTATATTTTGAATTGTACCTTCTTTCATTTTCAGAAGTGGAACTCAGTATTGATGGGAAGAAGCAAGAATTTAACAAAAAGGAGAACGACGTCTTGCCAACATAGTATGAATTCATTTGCTAATATTTTACACCAATTTTTATGTATGATGTTTTAAATTTTTACCATCATATCAATTTCATGGATAACTGATTTCTTATTGTTTTTAAATAGATGATTGCGCAAGAGCTATCTCCAAACTCAACTATGAAGGATTTTCTTGAGAAAATAGCTTATGGTAGTTGAATTTGTACATCATATAGTTTGCCAATACAAGGGGAGCATAGGTACTTGAGCTATCAATTTTGGAAATGTTTCAAGTAGGTATTAGTATGGTTTTTAATGTTGTGATTCTTTCACCTCATGGTTATTTTGGGCAGGAAAATGTTTTGGGAATGCCAGACAAGACACTGGTGGACAAGTAAACATATTTTTTATAATTGCAATGTCCATTCCATGATATCCTCTCTTTTTTGTTTGATTGCATTTTGAATGTTTCCTTTGATTTTGTTTTGTCTTTTAAATATGAAATTGAAAATACTTGGTATAATTTCCATTTAAACAACATCCAAAGCTTGAAGATGAGATTAGTAATACACAATATTAATTGAAATCTTTTTCACTGTTTTGTGTTAAGAAAATTCCATGACTATTAGAAAATTTTACTGTCATATTGTTATTTGAGCACAAGCTGTCTATATATGTGACCAAGTTCATGCGTTACAAAATGAAATTTTGTTGTGAATAGAATGACAAGGATTAGACATCACACCTCAGATTATTTGTTTTCACAAAGTATCCACATCCTGAGCTTTTTAACATGTAAGTTGGCATGTTTGTGCTTAAGATTTCTCTAGAGGTTAAATACTAAGTTATTAAGGTGTTATTTTATTTGGGGATGTTTTATTTGTTTTGTTTCTACATGTCATCTGGCCACATAGTGGCCACTAGCACCAAAGTGACGAAAAATTGTTCGAGTTTCTTACTTTTATGGGGAAAAATGGCATTGCAATTACTGATGTTGAGGTATATGTCGTATAAATATTTTATAGTCTACTTTAGTTTATATTCCAATATTCATTGTCTTTAATGTCTTATAATCTTCATTGTATCTTTTTTTGTTTTCAGGAGAGGAACTGATCAATATTGATGGTAAGAAGCAAGAATTGAAGAAAGATGAGAACAATAACATTCACTAGTACAAATTATGAAATTAATGACTAGGTGACTAAAGAAGTTACTCACTGCAATTATTTCAAGTGAATTACTACTAAATTTGAGCAATTTTAAGTCACTAAACTAGGAATAACTAACTTAAATGACTAATTTAGTCTAGGGATAAAATATGCGACTAGCTAATAAGTGACTAAACTAAAAGCGGCCAACTTAAATGACTAATTTATTCTAGGATTAAAAAATACGACTAGATAATAAGTGACAAAATTATTTCATGATGAGACTACCCTACAAGCCACCAAATTTCTATCATATCCATGAGGTCAACAACAATTTGTGGTTTAATATATAGCTAATTTGGAACAAACTTAGCTCTAGAGCCTCGGGTTTTTTTCCACCTGTAATGTTTATGGACAAAGAGATCAATTTTTAAAGCATGTGGGAGCCAAACTATCACCTTTCCCATGTTGTCTCCCTCTATTGAACATCATGGAAAATCTCCATACATTAGTTATCCTTACTAAAACAAACATTTCATTGGAAACGATCATTAATCCTATGAGATTACTACTTCACTATAGTTTTTGATCACACAGAGCTTATTTTGATGTGTAACCTTATTATTTTATGACAATACTACCGTACAAGCCACCAAATTTCTATCATATCCATAAGTTCAACACCAATTTGTGGTTCAATATATAACTAAGTTGGAACAAACTTAACTCTAGAACCTATGTTATTTTTTCACCCCTAATGCTTATGGAAAAAAAGATATCAATTTCTAAAACATGTGAGAGCCAAAGTATTACCTTTCCCATGTTGACTCCCTTTATTGAACATCATGAAAAATCTCAATAAATTAGTTATCCTTATTAAAACAAACATTTAATTGGAAATGATGATTGATCATTACCATGACATTACTAGTTTTTTGTTGTTTTTAACCACACAAAGCTTGTTTTGATATCACCATAATTCACTTTTAATAAATCAACCAAAATCCCCTCAAATAATATTGGTGACATAAAGACCTAACAATTTTCATAAATTAATAATTATTTATAATTAGAATTACCTCCCACTAAATGCAAGAAAATGCTCAACATTTTATTTAATGGAATTTACTTCGCCTTGAAAACACACAAGAATTTAACACAAGCATTTCATTTAAGTTCCATTCAAGGTTTCCTGGATTTGTTTCTTTCAAATATCAAAATTGTTTATTTTCCTCCATTTGAAACGTTTGTCTAGGGTGCAGAAGGAGAAGGAGAGTTGTGGCCATGCCATCACATGTATGAATTGATTCACTTGGTTGAGTTCATGAGATTGGATTCTCCATGCCTCCAATCGTGGTGATTTGGTTCTACCACGGGAATGTGCATAAGGTTTCCCACACTACTAGGTGATGGCCCATAACCAAGCCCTCCATCTCTCTATGCAAGTTCAAAATACTTATAGACAAGGAAAAGAAGGTGCTCAACTAACGGAGATGTATTTTGGAGTGTTAGAAATGTCAGGAAACCTGGCTATGGAAATGGGAATAGAAACGATCCTCACCTCTAATAAAGATAGCCATATCAGGGGTACTACCGTCCATCAATCAAGATTTCCTGTCAGATTATGTATTGGGGCCTGGAGGGAATCTCTGATACTAGTGGGGTTGGGAAGGGACAAATAGGTTCCTAAAACAGGGATTCGAAGGTTAAAGCCCATGTTTCATTAGGTTATTTCCATCGTCAAATAGGATTGGATGGAGAAGTTGTTTGGTTGGTGCACCTCACATTAATTAGGAATCATTTCTCTATCAATGTAAGCTAAATCGACTATATGTTTCTTTTTCTCTCTTGTCCTTCATGACTTGTAGTATGAGGCCATATGTCTAGGATTCCATGGAGGAAGATGAACCCAAAGGCATAAGCAATAATGGGTTCACCAAAGAAGACGACATGTGCCTTTTTGACAAGAAAATAATCCAAGAAAATAAGCAAATAAGAGAGAAAGAATGCATTGATTACAACAAGGAAATCATATATCCTAAGACCATAGGTGGCCACAAGGTAGAGGCTCTAGCACAGATGGATTATGATGATCCAATCATCCCTAAAAATGATAGAGACCCAAAAAGGACCTCATATTCGCCTGGACCAAGGCTTTTGAGAGTCCCAAAGCAAATAAATACGATGTCGAGGAAATGGACTTGGGCTCAGACAAGAAGGATTGAGGCCTTGTTCCAGAGGAGAAGTTTACAGAGGCCAAACCCACTCAAAAGGTAGGTAGCTAACTGCATTTTATCTTTACTTTTTAATTATAATAATTACTGATTATTTCCCATGAGGAACTTGAAAGAGTCTCAAACTCTCTAGAATGAGACTACAAAGCCAACCTTCTACTTTATTAAACACAAAAGAAAATGAATATGTATATATACAATGGGATGAGCCCCATGGATAACCTCCATAGTAGGAAAATAGAAAAGCTACGTGAGCTTACATCTCACAACACAACAAAGAAAACTAATTTTCTTTCTTTAGAAATTACCAACACCAACACCCACCGATAATTGAAATGTAGGGAGGAAATAAACAAATGGGTCCCAACAACTAGGCCTGATGAGGTACCCATGTACAACAACAATGAACCTCATAAAAACCGAGAAACAAGAAAACAAAGAAAAGATAAATTAGTGTAGGAGGATTCAAGAGGACCCCCCAAAGACTACTTCCTTCACCCAAAGCATCAAATGAAGCTAAAGAAACCTAGGAGATGCAAGAGGTTTAGTGAAGATGTTAGCCACTTGCGCTTTAGTAGGCAGATATTCTAGATGGATAACTCTATCTTGGATCAATTGCTGGATAAAGTGCATGTATATCTTTATGTTTTTGCTTCGCTCATGCTGAACTGGATTTCTAGAGATGTTGATGGAACTTTTGTTGTCACACCTGAGTGGTCAGATGCTCCTGTTCAATTACAAAATCCATCAGTAACTATCAAATCCAAAGTACTTCTTTACTAGCCAATATTCTAGCACATTATTCAGCCTCGGTGAAAGACAATGCAATTACATATTGTTTCTTGCAGGACTAGAAAATAGGAGTTGAACCAAGATGGTAAACAAAGCCTGATGTAGACTTTCAAACATGATCAGAACTTGCCCAATAAAAGTCAATAAAACCTTCCAGATTAGAAGAAACAACGGTGTACTGAATGAGAAACATGGAAGTGCCTTGAATATACTGAAGAATGGAATTAATTGCTTTCCAGTGACTCCCATGTGGATCCTGGGAGAACCGACAGACAAGTGCAACTGCAAAATAGATGTCTGGTCAGGTATATGTCAAGTACAACAAAATTCCAACCGACTATCGATACAAGGTTAGATCAACACTCAGTGACAAGAAACTAGCAGTGATTGTAACACTTGGCCGAAATGGAGAGGGCGTTGACTTACAATCAACCATGCCAAATCTCTAAAGAAAATCAAGAGCATACTTTTGCTAATAAATGAAGATTCCATCTAAATATTAATGAACCTGCAAACCAAGAAAATAATGCATAAAGCCAAGATCTATCATGTCAAACTTCTTCATCAACTATTGTTGTACACTCTGTATCATGGATGAATAACTCTGAGTAATAATAAAATCATCCACATATAGAAATAATACCAAAGATCAATTCCTTCTCTTTTAGTATAAACTGTAGGATCTAAGTGACAACGAGAAAAGTCTGTTGTTAGTAGAAAACTATCCATCTTCTCATACCGAGCTCGCATAGCCTGTTTGACACCATACAAAGAATGATGAAGCCTACAGACAAGAGAAGAGTCCTGCACAAAACCAAGAGGCTGCTCCATGTAGATTTCTTCCTGCAAATCTTCGTGCAAGAAAGCACTCTTCACATTCATCTGATAAACTAACCAGTGTTGTGAGGCAACAAGAGACAAAAAAAGACATATGGAATTCATTTTGGCAAGAGGAGAAAAAGATTAAAAATAATCAATACCTTCAGTTGCCTATGAAAAACCCTTGGCCACTAATTGTACCTTATACATGTCAACAGTACCATGTGCAACATAATTTGTCCTATAGACCGATTTTCAATGAACTAGTTTTCTTCCCTTGGGAAGAGGAACGAGATCCCATGTGTGATTCGTCATCAAAGAAGAATACTCCTCTGTCATGAAGATTTCCATTAAGGTATCCCAACAACATCAAAAAATTGTTGGGGATCCTCTAAAATGGAATGACTGAAAAGAGAAATACCAACTATCTTGGGCTAAATACTTCTGGGAGCAGGCAAAAAATAACTAAAATCAGACACATCATATCCATACCTTTCAGGCTGCTTCTTCTAGAAAAGGCTTCTCCTCCCTTGTTCTTGATTAAGTTTGTTCCTATGTAGGCTTATCAAATGCACGAAGTGGTTGTTCTTCTAGCTGATTTTCATCTTCAGGAGAAGGATTCTCATCATCCTCTTGATAATCGAGAATAAAAGTATCATCATGACCTACATAATCATGGTAATATATGAAGAGAGTGGGTTATGATGATTTTTTGAAGTTCTAATAAAAATGAATAGGTATACGAAACAAAAAAACCTTTGAAATGTGATCAAACAATATATATGCTTTCATGTCTTCAAAGTAGCCAACCAAAAACAGTGGTTGGCTTTTTTTCTCCATAGCTTTACATTTCTCATTTGGAATCAAGGCCCATGTTGCACTACCAAAGACTCTGAAAGTAAAGACATCAAGTTTGACAATAGTCCAAGCTTCCGCTGGAATCATAAGTAACACTACTTTATAGGGCATATGATTCTAAATATAATTGGCACAGTATGCTACTTCAGCCCAGAAGGAGGATGGCAGGTTCTTGGATTGAATCATGCAATTGGCCATTTCTTTCAATGTCGCGTTCTTCCTTTCAGCAACGCCATTCTACTGAGGGGTGTAGGAAACAAAGTGTTGATGCAAGATGCCATGTTCTCTGCAAAAATATTTGAATGTCTAACTGACATAATCCCCACCATTATTTGTGCGTAGATTCTTGATATAAAGAGATGATTTCTTCTCAACAAAATATTTAAATGTTCTGAAAGTAGCCAAGAATTCACTTTTAAAGTTAAGAAAATACACCCAATATCTACGTGAGAAATGATAAATGAAGGTAAGTTCATACTTAGCTCCCGAAATGGAATGGGTTGGAAATATCAGAAGATCACTATGCACCAACTTGAGAGGAACAATAGCCCATAATTCTTTCCCTTTTGGAAAGGGGCCTTGATATTGTTTTCTAGGAACACATCCTAGACAAACTCCATCTGTGCATGACACCTTAGGAAGACCAAGAAAAATATTTTGAGAATTCATTTGCTGCAAATATTTTTAGTTAAGGTGTCAAAATATTTCATTCCAAAGCTTACTTAATGAATCAGCATGTGCAGTAAAATAGTTACCAAAATAAGGTTCAAAACCTACAAATCTGTATAAGCGAGAGTTGTGATTTACCAATCCATATGCAACAACAATTTTTGTATTTTGTAGTTATTGAATGACTACACCATTGGGAGAAGACTCAACTATTTTCCCATCCCTGGAATGGTAGATATAGTAAATAGAAAGTAAATTTTTGGAGATGTCAAGCACAAGAAAAAATTTCTTGATGCAACCATCATCTAACTGCACAGTGTTTGATCAATGAACACCAAGTTGTGAAGAGTCTCCCACTGCAATATGGGAAACACTACAATCAAATGGAGATGGAAGAAAATTAATGGAATGAGTCATATGATGAGATGCACCTCAGTCAAATATCGAGTTGTTTGAGAATGCATGTAAGGCTCAAGTAGATAAAGCATGGTTTGTTTGACTATTCACACACTTATCTTCGTTAAGGAACTTCCCTTCATTACTCAATGACCTAGCTTAGCTCGATCTTTAAGGATTACCCCCTCGACAAGGATATCCTTCTTGTAATCTAAAGAGTGAGAGAAGGCTTCCAAGGTGAAATTTGGTGGCTTTCCTGAGAGTTTCCTTTCAGGCATTTTGGATGGGGTTAAGAATATTTTTTTTTTTCTATGAGAGTGTTTGAGTGGATACATAATTTAGAAAATGCTTACAAGGAAATTAGTTTCCCTTGTTCACATCGCCTAAACTACTTCAAATAAAATCATGTTCTTTTAATAACATCTAATTTTGATAAATAAATAATTTAATAAAATTGAAAAAATAATATTAATATGATTATTGTTATTTTTTGTATATGGAAGAATCTAAAACTATAGCGAGCTTGTACTTACGTGACAGGGGACCAATTCTAGCCACTACCACAATCACCTCGAAGTGTAAAAACATTGCCTCACACGTGGAACACTGAGCTAATTGAAGTTTAAACCAATAACATCATAAGAATTTCCTTAACAACCCATTCTATCATGATCTACACCATGGGGAAATTTAAAAATAACTTTTAATATTAAAAAATATAGCCATTTTATTTTATTTTTAAATCAATTTTAATATATAATTTGTGGAAGTCGACTCAATTAAAACTCTTTTGCAAGTGAGAGGAGTATAAATTGTCAGGTTGGATGCTATGGGTAAAAATTGGCATTTCGAAAGAAATGAACAGGGGGATCATATGAAACAAAGGAAGGCTTCATGTTGTCTTGATTGCAACACATGCATGTGAGATCAGTAAGCCTCTCCCATTTACATAATTTTTCTAGCCATCTTTCCACCATCTTCCCATGCATGCCCGAATCTTCTATCCTGCAATTCACATTGTTGGGATTCTAAGGTGTTTTTCAATCTCCTTGTTTTTCTCTTTTTCACAATTCACTTTTCTTGCTTTATTTTTTGAGTTCTTCCTCTACTTTTATTTTCTCATTGAAATTTCAGCTCTCATTGAGGAGGCTTTGCTGTCATGGTATAAATGTGTGGACTAGAATTGGTTGATCACGAGGGAAAAAATGATTAAACTGTAGAGGCCATAAATTTTGGGTTTTGGGTGCCTTGGTGGTAAACCCCAGGGATTATAAATTGTATATCCTTCCTTGATAATTGCCATTGTTTTACAACTTGGCATTGTTTCTGTGACAATAGCACCTGGACGATCCAGATCTCTATGGTGGGGTTGGATTTTCGATAGATATCTGTGTTTGGTGCCCCTAAATCCTAGCATCTCAACCACCCCAGTGATTTCAGAATCTATTGGTGCTTATAATGGCAATTGAACTAGGGACAACTAGTTCTGAACTACCAATTCCATATCTTTGATATCTGTTATATTGCAGAATTTCACTATCATACTAGTGTAGCGAGCCTTTACTGATGGATTGTTTGCGCAATTTGAATTTGAATTGTATTGTCCATGGCATGATTGATTCTTCCACCCTTACAAAGTCTGTAGTCCATGATGTTAAATCATGTAATTGTTCATCTTCTATGCAATCCCTGTATTTGGGGTCATGAGTACAGGAATCATGGAATTTGCATCAAACAACCATTGGATATAGACAAAAACTCTTTAATCACATTACTTCAAACCATAGTTAGCAAGATCGAATTCGGATTTAGATTCGAATTCGATACAATATGGTAAAAGTTAGAATAATAGTTTTTCAATTCTAAACAAATTTGACAACATACATCTTAAATTTAAGTATTTGGTTGTTTACGTAGTGCATTATATTTGATATCATTTTGCGATTAAACTGCATTAAGTAAGTCATTCACATATGACCATTTCCATGAGAGGTAATCGTAACTCACTAATTTCTCATGATTTTTGAATAGTTTACTTACCACTCATTGCATCCGGCGATGCTCACATGGGTGAAAAGGTGGGATTGAAACTCATGAAATGAATCACATAGTGTCAATCATCACTTCCGAGGCTTGCACCTGGTAACCAAGACTTCTTGGGAGGTCACCCATCCCAAATCGCCTCTGACTCAAGCACGCTTAACTGTTGAGTTTTCTCCACAATCAAGCCCACTTAGCTTGTTACCCCATTTGCAAAACCTTAGCAAGTATTGTGCCTCACAAACCATTCAAGTAGAGATACATCTTAAATGTTAACAAATATGTAGTTTTCTTTCTATAACAACCACTTCGTGCTTATTTATTTCCATTAATTTTGAAATTTAAATAATTTTTATTAATTTTGACAAATATAAACAGTTTTAAAATTACAATTCACCAAAAAAAAACTCATTTCAGTCCTCCCTCCAAAAATTTATTTTATTTTCAAAATTTAAAACTTTAATCGAAAATCTAAATATGAAATATTAAAAATATATAAAATTTCTTCTTATATAAACCTATTAAACATTTCAATTAATTAAATTTAATAATTAATATATAATTAAATTTTAAATATTAAAAATATAAAAATAAATTAATTAATTAATATAAATATATTTAAAATTTCAAATAATTTAAATTGCACATCGAATTTTTTGACTTCACAACTCAAATTCTTCCATCCTGTGACTATTTATTTTGGCTTTAGTGGCCACCGTTCTACGTATGTAGATATAGAATAAACTCTCAACCCAATTTCTTTATAGGCAAATGATAAACTAATCCTGCAAAATGAATGGAAGTTTTTCCAAACAATTCCATATACGAATGGAATTATCCAATTTTCGTATTTTTCACAATAGATCCAAACTCTTTGTGTAGTGATCTACTTTGGTCTTCAGACACGGGTCACATTATTCGTGCACAAAGAAAAGGAGCAAGACCCCTGTTCAAATCCCACACCCATCACATGAAGGGACCTGCATGTTTCAGAAGCCTCATCTATGGCGAGCACAATGGATACATCAAGGGAATTGTCATTGATGACATACACAACCCTAGCCACAGTGCTCCCCTCTGCAAGGTGACCTTAGAGAACTCATTCCTTTTTAAGCATCTGAAATAGCTCTTGGTAGCAAATGAAGGTATGTACACAGGATAGTTTGTTTACTATAGAAGCAAGGCCAATTTGACTGTGTGTAACGTGTTTCCCTTGAGGTCTATTCCGGAGGGAGCCATTGTTTGCAACGTGGAAAAAAATGTCAATGATCAGGGTTCTTTGCTAGGTCTTCTAGAGACTACGCCATCGTCATCAACCACAATATCAATAACGGCACTACCAGGTTTGCGTTTCAATTATATTTAGGGTGGGTTTGTTTCTATCACCACTGGTGTCGACCACAATCCTGACAATAGCACTACCAGGTTTGATTGGTTTTTATATTTTTAGGATGATGGTTTTCAACCGTAGAAATTCTTAGGGTTTCGCTATGTTTTCCCTCGTGACAATTGTATTTGGAGATCTAATTGCTCAATATCATTAGGTTGAATTGCATTAGCGAGTTTGTTTCTGATTCCTACCTCTAGGAGTTTATTGGTAACCGTGAAAACCTTAAGTTGGGATCTTTGTTAAAAAGTAAAAGTCTTAAATATATTCTTTCAAAACATAAATTATTTTTGTTTATCTTTAGTGCTTCCAAAACAATACTTGGATTTGCAAAAAGTCGATAGTACTACGAGATAGGCTTCACTGCCCCACCGGCCTGCATGTGCTAGCCATGGCTATCCTCTCTTCATGACTTTATCTAAACATGTCACAGTGATGGGGTAATTGAAGTCTAGTGGGCGGTATCACCACCCCTACTTGAAAACCAATTAAGTCTCTAGTGCATAAACAATTTGTGTTTTCCTTCAATTTCATTTTTGTTGCAAGTAAATAAAAGTTTATTAGAAAGAAAATAATGTACAAGATTTCTATGTCAAGTATTTAGATTATATGATACATTGTTTGGTATTTATGTAAATGATCGATAGACACTTTATACTTCAAGACTCACAACAGTACATATTATACTAGCTAATCAAAAACTCAATCCAAAATTTGACCAAAAAGCATCAATTTATTACACCTTCCCTTTGATTGAAGGGTCATATAATATGAAATTTTTCCCCTTTTATTTCTTATTTAACTTAAATTCAGTTTAACCCTTGTCATTATATTTCAAACAAGACTTCACAGAAGTTCAGGGTTCCTTAGCAATAATGATTGGATTTCACCTGTCTGCTTATTCAAAGGATTGATTTCCAAGATCTTCCCCTTCTCATAACACACATTAGCCACATCATTTGTTACAATTTCACCCAACATCTCAGGACCAGAACTGGCCCGATGAGGATGTAAGATTTACATTCACCCTTAAGCTTATCAGATAGGTCTGGTTTTATTTTCTTTTAGATGCAACATATCCCCTAGCTAATATGACATATTATCCCGAATGTTATTTGCTACCGTTCCCCTAACATTGGTAGGACGAGTGCCAGTACCAGAGGAAGGTGAGCATTTTAGACTCAAGAGGGCCTGAGATATATTTATGTGATATTTTTCCTACCCAGTGGTGATTGAACACACTATCCTCTCATCAAGTGGTCCTCTATTTATGTGCATACGTGCCTGAGAAAAAGTTTCAGATTTAGCCGTTAGATGAGGTTATGATCAGAAAGAAACGTGTTCATAATCCAACATTTATGTCCAATTGCAGCGATTATAATATATCATGAATTTTTATGCAAGACCCTTTCTCAAATCAATTTAAAGTATTTGGGTAGAGGCATAATTTGACAGATGAGCTATCCTTGTGGCCATGGAAACAAATCTACAAAAAAATTTCTAATTGCCTTGAGGGAGTTGGCATTCATACATCCAATAGGAAGGCTAGACATTTGCACCCAGATAATGCCTAAGAATAAGAATTCAATGAATATATTAAAACCTATCTTCCATGGCCTTGGAAAAAAATATTCAACCCTCCATAAACCAAGGCATATTGTACATAAGATTTTCTTTGTCAAGAACAAAGATAAATGCAATGATGAAAAACTCTTGCCCCTGGGGTGTATCACCATAGTAGTTTGCAAGAAGAAGCCTCAGGACTTGGATACACATTGATATATTTCAGCATCGGACATACATTATTTAGTATAGAATCAACCTATGTGCATGGTAGTAAGACTCCTCCACGATAACCTAGGAGGCATAGAGAATCAGAACCAATACAAAGGTTGGCTTGTAGGTGTAAAAGAATGAACGTGAGGGATTATTTGAGATAAAAGAAAATCCTTTAAAGAGAAAAATTTTTGGGTCATCCCTCTATTGGTTGAATCCATCAAAGCAAAAGGGATTGTTTCTTTGTTAAGGGGAGCTTTTCGAGGAGCCAAGCCATTTTTTATTGAAAATCTGAATTCCTATATGCCCTTTTCATTTATCATATGTATAGAGGGACAGTTGGAGTAGGTCTTGGGTCATCACTACCACTGAGTGTGAAACCACAAGCAGAGAGATTGTGGTGATTGAATATCCGTAAGTGGATGGTGTATGCTTGCAAAGACAACGTGAGATTTTTGGAGCCCAATAAGCAAAAAGTTGTGTTTAGCATGAAAGCATAATCACAAGCTTCAAATAAGTTAACAAGCTTTAGCTTGGATGTTTAGGAGACGTTATCCTCTCCACCTAGATTCAAATCGTTCTTTTGACATGTGGTCCTTGTGGGCTATTTGACTCTCCAAGGAGCCATTTCATGTGGATGGGGACAAGAACAATCCTTGGGTGACTTTCATGGGTTAGATTCTGACCAGTTAGTCTCATAGCCAAGAATTGACTCCACAAATATGCTAGTAGATATTAGTCTTTCCAATAGATCGGGGAGTAAACACTATAGGAAAAACCGAGCAATATGAAAAGGTCAAATAAGCCCTATCTTAGCTTTACACATATATATTTAATGAGTTAGAAGAATATTTACATGAGTAACCAATGAATCAACTTACATAACCTTATTGGAAGTGCCACGCCCATAATCTTTATGGATAATAGATATGCAAGGTGGCATGTAATAAAAATGGAGTTGAAAATAAGAGAACATGTCTCATGCAGTGCTTTCGTCTAGCTTATAACACCATGCATAGAAAAAATAGCATAGTCAACATCAACAAATTTATTTAAATGACTTTAAGCTAGAATATTTGGTAGTGGAAACATGAGAACGAAGAGTGGGACTGCTTAACTTTTATCATGGATCGATAGATCTACGTTGTTTGAATGGGAATATTAGAAAGGAAAAATAATTATTTTAATTCTTCTTAAAATTTATAGGAAACATGTTAATCACAGTTTACAAGTTACTTGGGGCCTTATTTTCAGATTGTGTGTTGAATCTCGGTTCTATGTTGAATTTAAATTTTGTTATATGATGTGATTGTCTCATTTTCTAGGGTGAATCTTCCCTCTGGAGCTATGAATATTGTGCCAAGTGGTTGTAGATCTATGATTGGTCAAGTTGCTCGAGGTGGAAGAACAGAAAAACCAATGCTCAAGGTTGGCAATGCATACCACAAATACAAGGTCAGAAGAAATTGTTGGCCCAAGGTTCGTGGTGTGGCTATGAATCTAGTTGAGCATCCTCATGGTGGTCATCAACATATTGGTCATGCTAGTAATGTACGTCATGATGCACCACCAGGGAAAAAAGTTGGGCTTATTTCTACCTGAAGAATTGTTCATCTACATGGACAAGCTGCATCAATAGCTGCAAATATGGACAACTAATCTTAGTTCATTTATATTTGCAAGGATTTCATTGTCTTATTTTGGTGTTTTATTTTGTCATAATGTATCTAATGAATTCTACTGTGGATACGAGGAAGTGGACACCAGTTGAACGACTTACTTAGTCCTGGGAAGCATCGATGGAAGCTCGTAGAGTGGGTATGCAACAGTTTTACCCATTTTCATTTTGTTTATCATTCATTATTTGTGTTGGTTCTGATAACCAATTTTAATTATTTATCTTTTTTTTTCACTTTATATCATTAAAATTCCATGTTTCCCAGGTTAGGTAACATTTTTGGTTGCTTTATATGAGCAGCCTGTAGGACTAGGATGTTCCCAATGAGTTTTGAACATTTTTCTAGTATGCCTTATCAATTCTAGATTGTCATTGAGGGTTATCGCTTGAATTGTTATCAGGTTTTACATTTGATTGACAATGAAACTCCCTGCTTTTTATAAATTAGTTGTATGTTAATTTTTAAAATTATTTAATAAAATTGTCTTCAATAGCCACACTTCAAACAATTGATTTCACGCTACCAGGTTTAAGGTTTGGGTTATTTATTTGGTTAAAATTTCCCAAGATTTATATCATATCTTAGGTGTCAAGTTCGAGTTATTTCTTTGGTCAAAATTTCCCAAGATTTACATCATATCTCAACCATTTGTAATTCATGTCATTCTAGTGTAACAGATCGTGACAAGGATGAGCCCTATTAAGCTCACCAACTCTTTTACTATGCTTCATGAATCATAATGAAAATGGACTCTGAATTTGATTATTTTCCTTGAATAAATAGTATTAAAAAAACTCCTCTCAGTCAAGCTTAGCCCCAAGTCATACTAGAATTTCTGACATGTCAAGAAGATTGGCTCAGCAACGAGTTTAACACCTAATTCCTTGCAAGTCAAAGAAGACTGTCTATTTAAAAAATAGATTGATCGCATCCTTAAATTTTTAGCCCTTGGACTCCCTCATTAAAGAGAATATCATTCTATGATCCTGATAATTGGTCTATCAAAATGCTGATGGGGCGAAATATGAGTTATGGAGTAGAGAAAATAATTTTCCTTAACATTTCCTAGAATATTTTAAACTTTTGGTGGCACCTCACTAACACTACCACCTCCACACCAACATTTTTTTGGTAACGTTCCATTGCAAGAGGCATCCAATGATTCACATTCCTCAACCCATGACCATAACGATGATTCTTCTTGAACATTTTACCTAGATCTAGACATATAGTCCTTATCATCATCAAGTATAGATTTCCTTTCTTCACATGCGCCCCACCTTCCCCCTCCAAATTTTAAATAAGAATCAATTTCTATTGCATGCTTCCCTTTGATTACAAATTTATACATGTACCTGACATCCTAGTCTCTATCCTGGTTCTTATGCTTCTCTTATTGTTCTAAGCTAAGCAATGGGGAAACCATTACCTCCCTACCACCACGAATAGATAAACCATTTTTCCTACACCGTCTTTCATGCTCCATAGGAGGAATACGAAAAACCTCTCGAGTTCTTTCTCTCAATCCAATCGCTAGATAAACATCTTGATTTGAACCAGATTCATTTGTTATGTTCGTAAGATTGGCTTTAGAACTATCAAGGTCCTTCAATGGTGGGGCATATCCACATATTGAATGAAAAGGAGGGACATTTGAATTTCCATCCCAAAGAAAGGTAGCTCTCAGTTCATTCATATAAGCATTTGAGAAGAGAAACCAGTCTAACCAAACCTAGAGAGATTTCATGACTCTCTACTGCAAAAACGACAGAATATAAATGTGAAAAAATTCATAGAGTGATCCACAAAAATATTACACTTATTATGATATTTATTTTTTTATGAGTAAAAATTACCAGTTTCCTTGCTAATTGATTACCAATAATGTAATATTCCATACAGTTTTCCCATATACAAGATAAATCAAATCTAAAAATGTTAAATAAGTTGTAAATATAAGATAGACTAGCATTAAGTTTCCTATGAAAACTCTCAAGCAGCTCAAAAATGTCCAGGAATTTCAAACACTACGATGGTACCAAGGCCACTATAAATGATCAAAATATAAAAACTTGAAAGTCCTAACATGGTGCTTCTCAAAAATGAGAATCTCAAAACCTAAGTTTTGTAAAGAACCATTTATTCTTCCTTGCCTTGAACCTCTCCTCAAAGGATGATATCGCACCACAACCGTGGAAACGCTAATGTCACTAGCATTAAACATAGAGCACTCAAAGGTCATGGTTACACCCATGTAAAAATGTCCATAAAAACTGTAGTAAAAAGGGAAAAACCAAGGCTGTGGTATAGAGAATCCGATCTAGTGTCTTTATTAGTCAGGGGGTCTATTAACCCATATTCAACTTTTAATCTCTTTATGTGGGAAGAGACATTTCTTTCAATTCCTCTAACATTCTTAGTGCCATGTTCTTCAAGAGACTCACGATACTCATTAGTGTTACCTCCATTTGACGTCGATTTTTCTTGATATTACACATTTATAGTATCAAACCAGATGGTATATATATAAAGGAACAAAATAAATTAGCATCCTAGAGGCAAGGGGAATCACCTGCGACCTTCATCCATTCCATCGTCATTAAGAGTAGAAGCAATGTTGTCCATTGTGACTTCTTGTTTGTGTTCTTTCCCAGAACCCCCAAATATGTCCTCACTACCAGAAGAAGAGTAATTAAAACCAAGTCCCATAAGCTCTGCCTTATCTTCTATATCAGTTCCACGATCCTCACAAGTCCACTTTGAAGCCTGTAATAGAGGATGGGTTTTCATAGATTTTCATGTTAAAGGTCTTAGATCGGGCTGTGGGGGCTGTGGGAACGATGACTTTGAGGTTCCCACCACACCAACATATTTTAGTAAAGTTCCACTGTAAGAGGCATCCATTGATTCACGTTCCCCAGACCCTGACCATGAAGATGATTCTTCTTGAACATTTTTCCTATATCTAGACATATATTCCTTATCTTTATCAAGTATGGATTTTATTTCTTCACCTGTGCTCCACCTTCCCCCTACCAATTTTAAATAAGCATTAGTTTCTCTTGCATGCTTCCCTCCTATTGCAAAGTTATACCCATTCCTGACCACCTCATCTTGACCTTGGTTCTTATGCTTCTCTGCTTCATCTAAAGCTAAGAAATCGGGAAACCATTACCTCCCTCCCACCATGAACAGACAAACCATTTTTCCTACACCATCTTTCAAGCTCCACAAGAGGAATACTAAACAATTCTCCAGTTGCTTCTCCCTCTCCAATCACTAGAGTAACATCTTGATTTGGACCAGATCCATCTGTTATGTCTATAAGATTGGCTTGAGAACTATTAAGGTCCTTCAATGGTGGGGCATATCCACATATTGAATGAAAAGGAGGGAAACATGAATTTCGATATTGAAGAAAGGTAACTCTCAATCTGTTCACATAAGCATCTGAAAAGAGAAACCAGTCTCACCAAACCTAGAGATATTTCATCACTCTCTCCCTCAAACCTTCTGCAATAATTGACCAGTGATGTTTCGATATAATTCATTAAAGCTTTCCATAATATCATGCAATGCTACTTCAAATTCTTTCCTATATGCAGAAGATTTTTTTACAGGAGCACTACTGTTGTGAAGAATATCAGAAACTAACATGAGTCTTGCAACTTTATTTGGAATAGGAATCTCCTTTAGTGTCAAAGACTCTGTAACTACCTCAACTACCTTACCAGTTGCATCGACATTGTCAAAAGCAAACCCCATTACTTCTTTTATTTGATTTCTCTCCAAGGTTAAAGGATGAAGCATGTCCTCAAATTCATTTCTTTGGCCCTCTCTTAAGGTGAATTCCTGATCCACTCTCTTGCTCCTTCTAGCAGCATAAGTTGCAGTTTAGGCTTTCTCATGCTCATGCACGTGTTCATATTTAATCACACGAGTGGGGGAACTTAGACGTATTCAAAATTGATAAAATGATTATTGTGGAAATATGTCTATAAGAGTTATTTCTTGCAGTGAAAGATACATATTATTTTCACAAGCATGAAGCAAATCATGTTATAAAGATTCGAGGGAGGGATGGCTTTAAAAATTCAAGTTTTAGCCTATCTTTAGGATGGGTTAGTTCCTATGGAATCATAAAGCACCTAAATATTGATTGCATGTAGACCAAGAAAAATAGATGTATACCAAACTAGAGAAATCAAAGCTACAGGTACAATGTTGATGTCGGGTTGTTGGAGCCTGACCTAGGTTCGAAGTTAATTAGCCAAACAAATCCCTGTACTACTGGCCCTTTTGGAAACAGTCCACGGAGTGCGGACTGAGGTCTCACCCGAAGTAGTATGGGATCGTGATAGAACCAAGTTTCCACACCCTTGAGATGTCTGAGAGGTTCGATTGGTCCTTTGTTTTCTCTTGCACATAGGTTGCTTCGTGCACTTCCCATTCCTCGTGGCCCGATACACTACCTTCGCGTAGCCCTAACTAGGGGTTGTGTCGCGCTCTGTGCTATTACCCGAGATCTTACTTATCTTCCCGTGTTAATTAACTACCTTTGCATACTTGAATGTCTTATAATTAGCAATACAAAGCATTTATACACGATTGCGCAGTAAATAAACAATGTATTTGCAAATTATATCTAGTCATGCACTAAACCAGGAAAAGGTACACAAAATTATAGAAAAACTTCTCTTTATTGATTCTTCCAATGGTTACAGACTCGACCTACCCTGCGCACTCAGCTGTAGCGGTCCGTGCACGCAGATGCAGGGGTCTGCGCACTCAGCTGCAGGGGTCTGCGCACTCAGCTGTAGACTACTATGCCTCTGCGCACTCAGCTGTAGAGCCTTCTCCTACTCTACGACCCACGGAAACACTTTTCACTTAGACTCAATCACCTAGACTTCTCATCCTTCTATTAGTTAGTTCTTCTACACTTAGAGCCTCACTCTATTTATACAATCCCATAGTCTGCGGACCATGGGTAGGTCTATGCAGCTGACATTACATTACAAAAACTAGGGTGAACAACCCTGTGACTCTATTATACTTTTTCGCCCCACGCCCATAATTTGTGGAGCTTCTACAACAAGATTCGGTCAAAACTTGGTCTTTAAGCCCCAAAACATGCCTTCAGGGAATTCCATGCCCAAAAGGCCCCCAACAAAAACATCGTGACTCGTCCTCGCGTCACTTTGTCAGCGCAAAGATCTTTATACGAAGTCCCTCCAACTGTTCTCGAACTATAGTGAGGTCAACAACACACTGAGTTGCTGCTGATTTGATCTGTTGCATATGTTGTTCCGAGACCTTTGTGTTGGACGTTTTTCTCTACATCAGTGCGTGCATTCCCTACATTTGTGCGAGTTTTCATTCAATTTCTGTTGTGATGGTGAAGGCCTCGTCGATCCAAGGCTGAACATGCGCCTTCAGGACTGCTTCCTTATGTCATGCCACATCCACCTGTTCTTTCAGCACTTTAGCCTATTGCATCCAAGCGAGCCTCTAAGTGAGGGCCACCGCCTGCACAGTTCCTTTGATGTTTTCATACTGTTGTTGGAGTTCTTGCACCTCTGTCTCTAAGTGTTGGATCTTGGGGTCCTCCTCCAGATTTGTGAATACCTCAAATGATTCTTCCAACATGCTGGTGCAGTCTTGCACTACACTACCAATTTCATCCAGTCCCACTGTGATAGTGCTAGCGCACTATTCTCTAACTTCTCTGGGGGTGGATGGTTGCGACTTTCACCGTGGCTCGGTGATCTGAAGGTTCAACTCTAGTTGCACCTTTGTCATTTCTTCACTCGCCTCACGTACCCCTGCTACTAACCTGTGGATCCGCGCCTCTACTGACATGTCTGCTAGGATGGCCAGCCCGAGGACACTTTGGCAAGCGTCGTCTATTACCTGTACAAGTTGTTGATTCTACGACACCACTTCATCACGTTGCAAGCTCAATTGTTCCATATTCATTTTATGCTCACTGAGGACTTGTAGTGCGCAGCTCTCCCTAGCTTGCAACTCTGCAGTTATCCCATCCTGTAAAACATATAAGGTCTCTCGCGAAAGTGTAGCTATGTTGATACCGAGACCCTTTAGTGCACTAACCGTAGGCCTGTCGACCTCATTTGTTTTCACTAGTGCCCCTTCTGGTAGCACTATGGTATTCATCATCTACGCGCGCAACATTTGTTCTGATCTCGTTGTTCCGACTATGAGGCTAGTTGAGAGGATACCAGACTGAGGAGGGAATAGCTGCAATTGCTGCAACTACACTCTAAGGGCCCCCAACACAATATACTTCTCCTACATGAAATTTTGGAGGGCCTCATAGGTGACATCATGCACTGTCTCATCGAAGTCATGAAAATCACCCTCAGTTAGGGTGATCAGGTCAATCAGCAACTTTGATGCCTTGACCTTCTTACATGACCTTGTCTGCTCGGTTGGGTGTTCGCGCTTCAACTATGTTGACGCAGTTCGTGGGTCCGCACCTCCCTCTTCTTCCTCTGCTTCCTTCCCATGCAAAGGCTACGTTTAGCCCTCACATGCCTTCATGACTACCTCTTACGCTTCTGCTACTGCTACTGCGGCCTGTTGCTTCTCCGTTCCTGTCTATGTAGCATCCCGTGCTGCCCACACTTCTGCTGCCACTGCTTCCTTCCTTCGCTTTTCAGCCAACTATGTAATGCACAACTTGGCCTCGTATTTCTTTCGTTGTGCGCCGACTTCTCTATCTCCGTGATGTATGGGGCGCGCCACTCCGGCAGCCATGCCTCTAGTATGTTAAAGATGACTTCATTCGTGGCTACAAAGGGTAGCTTTATCCATTGTTTGGTCAGGTCCTTGCACGCTCTGATGTAAATCATATGGATGCCCATTTTAAATTCTGCAAAACTCTGCAGGTTATTGTAGATGGTGGGTGACAATCACAACTTACTGTTGATCCCCATTTTGAGGTTCATCTCCATGAATACCAAGAATATTTTACTGTCGTGGATCCTCTTGGCATCCTTTGTGGCCTAGAGAAAAGTGTACTTCGCAGCCTCTGGTGGATCCCTGTCAATTATGGAAAATTGACTATCCTCCAGTAATTCCCCTGCTAGGAGCACTATGGACAGTAGAAGCCATGCACAGTGGAATCTTTTGCCTTTTTCCTGAGCTTCATGACAATTCTCTAAAAACTCCTTGCAGAGGAACTCGAACCAGTTAAACTGGAACCCCTTCGCGCACTGCTCAGCCAGTGTGACCACTAGCATGGGTACTTCGTCTGCACAGTACTTGCGCATAACCTTACCAGCTAGTATTTGGGTTGCCACTTTCACTTCTTTGTCATTGATGCTAGATATGGCGTAGCCCCTTTTCCTCTTCACTAGCTTCTATTTTTTCTTCATGGCCTCCATGATGGCCAAGTCACTGCTCTTCCCCTTCGAGATGTCCGCGGGGTCCTCTCCTTTGCATGGAAGCTAGGAGATGCGGTGAATCAAGTCTGTTGTGATGGGGATGGGCTCCTCTAGCCATAAACACCCATCATGCACTAGGCAGAGTAGCTGCCTGATGATGAAAATGGTTATTGGGGTGCGATGGAAATGTGGCACCCAAAGCAGGTTCAGTAGCCTAGCATTTTCCATTCTGCACAACCACTTTCGCACCTCTAATTCTGTACCCCCCATCATGGTGTTCTGCTTGAGCTTCATGAGGTGCCTGGTCTCAAGGTGAGGAAACTTCTCGTGGTCAACGAGGTCCCAATCTTTGAAGTTTAGGCTCGGCACCCATCCCATGTGTGTGCCCTCAAAAATAATGTTGTCTAGGAGGAGCGGGGTTTGGAGTGAACTCTTGGTCTCATCCAGGTCCTTGGGACTATAACCTTCCCTTTTCACAGGGGCACACAGGCTAGCAACCTTGTCAGGGGGTGCACAAGTTGAGTTTCCTCCTCCATGCCTTCATCCTCGTCTTCTTCGATGATTAGGTCCTCTAGGTCTTCCTCTTCTTCATCGGTCTCAATGGTGATGGCTTTCCCCTTCTCCTCCATTGATATCTTGGTGTGCAGCGGGTTCCGCAGGGACACACATACGGGAACCATCATTTATTTGTCCTTCTTGGGTCTTGGCGTGCGCAGTGATTTCAGGATTTCTACCAGAATCCCGGCACCTTTTGGAGCATCCCCCACAATCAGGGCCTGCACGGCCTCCTCAATGGTTGTTACTATTATCTGCATAACATCCTCGGCTGTTGCCATTGTATATGTCCAGAAATCTACCACTTGTGAACTTAGGGGCTCAATCAACGCTCAGCACACAACAATCAGGGCTCTGCTCAATAGCTCAATTCGAAAATGACCAAGTGTTGTTTGCTAGGTAGCCCTTTGTAATTTATGGTGCTTTTTGAATTTGAATTCGATTGTTCTCCCCAAATCTGGTTCATTAATGCTCCCTTGGCGACATATTTTCCCTAATCTTTACCATAACTCATGTCTTAAATGCCTGCTGCTCGCTCTATTTGGTCTCAAGTCGAGCATCCCATCATGAATAGTGACATCAACGGTCACTTTCTGGTCAACCCGCGCGGTAGCACAGGCCCCCATGCGCGGTCGTAGACCTTGTGACTCTTTGCTTCTGTGCGCAACTCCAATATCGCGCAACTCCCAGGTAGAATAGTTTATAGTCTCGCACTCCCTTTCAACTGCCTAGAGTGTTAAGACTATTCTTCCTTCGGCTAGTTAGGTGGTCGCACCACCCGTGAAAAGTTTCATCCTGTCATCCATCACGTTTCCTGGAGAATACCCACCTTTTATTGTTATAGTCGGCATCACACACTTTACCATCTCCAATGTGCTACCCTGGTCAATATGCTTAGCAATGTGTGGTCCAAGCCAAGGCATCAGACTCATGAATTCATGGCGATAGGCCTTAAACCTATCATTGTGATCGTACACATCGTAACTTATCACTCTATTTTTCTTTTCGAGAAAATCTTCCTTTATCTCATCCACCAGCTTCTTGACTTCTGCATCCACGAGAGCGCTTTTCTTCCTTAATCGTATCCTTTCATCTTCAAGTTCTTGGAGTCTAAGATTTCCTTGTTGGATTTCTGCTTCCAAGGTTTCGCAAACCGTCATATCTATCGATGCTATCATGCGTGTTCTAAGTTCTCCAAGTACTATAGGGCTTACTGTGGTTGCTTCATACTCCAACCTTGGTGGTGCCTGCGCGGTCAGGTTTTTGCACATGGTCCTATTACCCCAGAGAACTACTGGTATGTGCAGGTCTCAGTCAGTCCACCTCACATTGTGGACCTTGTTCAGTGCCTCGCGTACTTTGTTAAAAGCTTCAGCGTGGATATTCTTCTATGCACTTGGTTTTTCCATACTTCGTGGTCCCATTCGGAGGGGTCATTCACGCCATTTCCTTACCTCTACCTCCTTACTGATCGTGTCTCCTTTTGCAAGGACAGTGTGCATTTGCACAAGTTTCACACCATATGCCTGTATCCACCTGGATAGGTGGGTGTGTGGGTCGGTTTGTCCACCATACTTGTCTTTCAATTGCATATGAGGCTTCCCAAACCACATGAGCATCATCCATTTAGCTTCATGCCAGTCCTCAAAGCTTCTTTGTTGCATCCCCCACCATCTTGTGGGCATAGCTCATAGTACCCATTTTAGAGTGTCGAAACACTGTTGTTTCGGTACTTCTCTTTCAAATTTGTTCAAGAAGTCATCCACCTCGCTCAGCTCATCATACGTAGGTAGATCTCTTACCTTTGTTGCCACATAGCATAGTGACCTTTTCATCATGTTATAGCTAAGCATGGTTACCTCCAGTAACTGGTTCTACCATCGTTTTATCTCCTCGTCAGAATCTGATGTGCAGGAGCTTTCGTGCTCCCAAGAGATTCGGTCATCCGTGGTTGGATTTACCCAATCTTTCTCCCACTTGGTTATCTTGTAGACGTAGTCCAGATCGTCCTCGCTGTCATAATCGCGCTCTGGCTCTATGTAGCACGATCCTTCTGTATGTTCTAAAGGTACCACTGCACGTAGAGACTTTTTCTCAAAGATCATCTTGCACTTCTTTAGATTTATCACTACATTCATGTCAGTGGCTCAATCTATTCCCAATAGTGCAGGGTAGGGATTGCTATCATCAACAATTTCTATCACTTCGAAATCTGCTAGCACACTTTCTCCTTTATGTCTACTGTGATTCCCTACAATCTCCCCATAGGTAGGATATTCTCCTAGTTCGCCATTCGTAGTTGGATAGGAGACCATTGTAGTGTAGGCCTACCAATGCACTCCCATGTCTACTTTGGCAGGATGTTCGTGTTCGATCCTAGGTCCAGAATCACTTGGTCCATCTCATATTCCCCAATCTGCATGATCAATCTCATCTCCCTTCCTGTTCGCATCATGTTCTTCCCGAGCTTCCGGACAACGCGGGGTTCTCTTGGCGTGGTCCCAGTGCATCTAGTTATGAGTTCTTGTAGCCCCTTTACATCCTTTTTGTTGCACAGCAGCTTCATGCATGTCTCCAAGAATGTGTGAGCATCAATAGGTCGATTTCCGGCTCTAGTCTGTCTTTACTTCCTGAAGTGGAGGCATCAAAGAAGCTCCTCTTAGCTTCCACGAAGGTCTCCTTAGTGCTCTCCAAATCAAATTTTGGTTCCTTCGTTGGGGCCTTGCAAACCTAGATACTTTCTTTAGTTTACTTGCCCTTTTCATCCCTTGTCATAATACCACTCCAGAGCATGATATTTACATTAGAGTCTTCCTCGCGTGGCTCAAACCTGACCATTTGCAGGTTTTGAGTCGGGGGAGGTTGGAGTGTTCCTTTATCACATAACCTCACTACCAGTGTTGGAAAGTCCTCTGTCTCATGATCAAACAATGTACAATACAATCATGATGGTTGCATTTGATTGATACAATCGTGGGCATAATGTCCTAGCCCTCTGCAATTGTAAGATATCAACTGTCTGCGACCTCTTCCTGGTCCCACTCCACCTTGGCCTCGTTCGCACCCCTAAAATATGGTGCGCCCAATTCCTATGTTTTGATCGAGGGCCTGTGTTTTGGCCTAAACTCTGTAGGTAGGAGTTCAATTCATCATCAGTTCATAACTTCTATGAGTGAACTCATCATGTCCTACTGACCTACAGAAATTACAGAACAACTGCTATGAAATCTACATATACTTCTGTAATAGATGACAATTATTTGTAGCATGCTTTCCTCCTATCTAACAAATTGTGCACCATAACGCAGGCAATGCACTTGGTCCTACTTGTGCCTCCGGTCTTAGTGGCATTGACCCTCCT
This sequence comes from Pinus tabuliformis, assembly GCA_031772625.1. Classification (NCBI taxonomy): domain Eukaryota; kingdom Viridiplantae; phylum Streptophyta; class Pinopsida; order Pinales; family Pinaceae; genus Pinus; species Pinus tabuliformis. Next base: position 368,730,074 of record CM062818.1, read on the forward strand.
CCCGCAAGGTAATTCGCGAACACTAGGCAGTGTTCCATGTTCTGCCCTTGGCCCTTGAATTTTACGCACCATACCTCATCATGCACTTCTGGGCGAGCCATCCTGTCTTGTTTCAAACTCTGCATCTCAAGGCACAAGTTTTTCAACTGCGCATGAATCTGTTGAACTCCCAAGTTAGGATCTTGTATCGGAGTCTCATGCAATCTCATTGCGACCTCCAAAGCCTCAGCCTGAGTGGTTAGCCTTGGTTGCGACAATACGTTCCGTAGATGCAGTGTTAACGATGCTACAAACCATTCACGGTGTTTCCCATCTGTTAATGTCATGCTCGCTTCGCGAGTTGTGCACTTCAGCCTTTGATCCAACTCCCACAAGGTTTCACTTGGTTGCATTGCGATTTCCTTGAATCCAATGATCGACTGTGCCTTCGATTTTGGCCTGCTAAATTCTTTGTTTGGCGTAGCTTGGATATCCGCTATACTCACATTTGGATTGTCATTGGAATTCTTAATGTACCAGGTCAGCACGCGATCCTGCAGAGCACTAGCCAACATTGCCTTCTTTATATTGTCATCCGTGACACCTCGTGCTTCCCATACAACTTTTATCACAAACCAAAACTGGTTCGTATCTTCGTTCCCTACTCCCTTAAACATTGGTAGCTTTATCGTGCTGGCCATACTGCTTCATGGTGGTGGCGGAGGTGGTATGGACGAAGTCAGGGGTGAAGACGATGAAACTAGTGGTTGTGTGGGTGGGGGTGGTATGCACGGAATTCTCTGCCTTATCAGACTGATCACACTTCTTGGCGAAAACTTCACGAGCACTTATTTTCCCCCTCACAAAGGTGAAATCAAGAGGCTAGTGCTACCTTCATTTCTGTAAATTTTCCCACTCTGCGTAGCCCCAAACATCAATTTATTCACATAACCTATTTTTCACACAGTAGCATTTTAATCCAAGTGTTCAAAGATTTAACGTACTTACCTCGATGTCCATTGAGGAAACGTTGTTCTACCTCGCTATAGCTGATTGAAGTATCTACCGCGAATTCGGTGATGAATCCTCCTATGATCTGATTGAGCTAGTGATCCACGGTGGGCACGATCTTATCTTTCGATGCTTCTAGTCTGCGCACCAATTCTGGAGTCCACACAGTAGGTTTTTCGAGTTTACACCTTCCTTAGCTATCTGCTGGCTTCGCAATCCACTCGTACAACTCACTAAGGAAGGATGCAAAGAAAATTTCATGGATCTCCATGTACAAGTAGAAATCTAACCACTCTTCCTTTGATAGTCACAGATTCCTCTTTTCCTGTGCAGGAACTCGTGAATATTTCTATCCAACCACTCTTCAATTCCTTTCTTTTTTCAGATTCCACTAATACGACATCAGACATATCTATGCAGATCCCAATCCCGGCAACGAAACCATTTGTTGGCTTGTTGGGGCCTGACCCATGTTCAGAGTTAATTAGCCAAACAAATCCCTACAATACTGGCCCTTTTGGCAACACTTCGCAGAGCGCGGACTGAGGTCTAACCCGAAGTAATATGGGAGGGTGCTAGAACTAGGCTTTTGCACCCTTGAGATGTCTGAGAGGTTCAACTGGTCCTTTGTTTGCTCCTGTGCATAGGTTGCTTCACACACTTCCCGTTCCTCATGGCTTGATACAGTGCCTTTTCATAGCCCTAACTAGGGGTTATGTCACGTGCTATTACCCAATATCTTACTTATATTCCCTTGTTAATTGACTACCTTTGCCTACTTGAATGTATTATAATTAGCAATACAAAGCATTCAACAACACAAAGCATTTATACACAATCGCACAGTAAATAAACAATGTATTTGCAAATTATATTTAGTCATGCAATAAACCAGGAAAAGATACACATAATTATAGCAAAAATTTTCTTTAAAGATTCTTCCAATGGTTATAGACTCAACTTTCCCTGCGCACTCAGCTGCACAACCTTCTCCTACTCTAGGACCCACACACACACTTTTCACTTCAACTCAATCACCTAGACTTCTCATCCTTCCATTAGTTATTTCTTCTACACTTAGAGCCTCGCTCTATTTATACAATCCCATGGTCTGTGGACCATGGTTAGGTCTATCCAGCCTACATTACGTTACAAAAACTAGGTTGGACAACCCTGTGACTCTATTATACTTTCATGCCCCGCGCTCGCAATTCACGGAGCTTTTACAACAAGATTCAGTCAAAACTTGGGCTTTAAGCCCAAAAACATGCCTTGGGGGGATTCCATTCACAATAGTTGATATATGGATTTGAAAATCCTCTAGACTATATAAGTTTTCAAGTAATTTTTGGAAAGGACAAACTGCAGTCTTTTAAATGTAGACCCAATATATTCTTGTTTGTTTTCATAAAATTAGAAAACTTGGACAATCTAAATCTCAATGAAACTTAAAGGCTCTTGATCTTCATACATGCTTTGATTTTATCATTATTATCCTCAACATGTTCTGTTATTTAGAGTGAGATTTTGTGAATTGGGAGGCATGTTTTCCAACATTGTTATTTTTATATCCCACACAATTGGAATCCTTCTACATTTGGCCTCCTATACTTCCCTAGGCTACATGTGTTAAAGAGGGTACAAAACATAACTGATATGTTCTTTTACAATAAGTTCTTCTCATTTTTTGGATGGATTCTATGGAAATATTATGCATGCTAATTATGTGGCAAGAAAGAATGTTACATTATTCTTTTTTATCATCTCTTGTTTTTAAGTTAGCATGCTTCTATTGTACTAGTTCATTATGCCTATATTATGTAAAGATCGAGTTGAATGGGTTCTACATTTGATTTCTGCTATAGTCAACAACTGAGTATTTATGTTTTCTATTTTGGTTGGATGATGGGACGACACACTTTGATTTCCACTATTGCTCTTTTTTTCATATACTATCACAAGTGCACAAATACAACCTCACTTTTATTTTTGCCTAGATGAGCAAATGATGACATCCTTGTATTTTGTAGTGACAATGATAACTATGTATTGGAGGTAGACCTTGAGCCCTTCAATTCATCCGTTCCTTACGCAACACTAACATCTCCTATTGGTAATGGAGTTCAATTTTTGAAACTACATTTGTCTTAAATACTATTTCATGATAAATAAAGCACACAAATACCACAGTCATGTCATTTTTCTTTCCTTGGTTAATATATTTCATCATCGTGTTTGAAAGTTAATTCATTATATTTTATTCACAATAAATCTCTATCAAATAGAAGAGAAGGATGCGCTCGTTGTTTTAGAGATATATAATATGGATTGATTAAAAATTCACGGGGCTATTTCAATTCTTATCTTTCTATTTCACTTCTTTATAGAAAACTATATATTTAAATACAAACTCAACTCAAATCAAACTAAAATAGAGAATCCTAATTATGAATATGTTTCTCTCTCCATACCTTGCAATGGCATTTTTTTTCTCTGAATTATACTTGAATTTAATTGATGATAACCTGGATTTATATATTACTTTTAGCACCAAATTGACATCATGGTAAACATAAAAATATCCCATTAAATATGACCTAAAGATGATTCAAATAATATTACCTTTAGTCTAATCACATGGTAGAGTAATTTTTGAGGTGTGAAGTTTTATTAGAGGCACTTTTGTTTGTTTAGGTTAGATAAGGGTATTCTCTTGCTTTTATGTGACATTCAATTTATCATATGTACCATGTTGAGAAATGGGAAGGAATAAGGTATGACATTTATCTTGTATAAATTGACACTGAACGAAAGGATATAGAGTTTAACCAAGCTACAATCCACTTTGGTAAATGCAGATGGACATATTAAAAAACTACCCAAGAATACACATATACAGAGTTTGAACATAAGTAATATATGGTTTCTACTTTTGCAGATATGTTCTCTTTTCTATCCAAGATATCGCAACAAAACAAATAATTATATTAGAGAAATTGTTAGAGGACACCATTGAGGTCAAATTTTCTGATGTACTACTTGATTGACACCTTCTCATGATAGGAAGGATTTAAAAATGAATTCATATGTTCTTGAAACAAATTAGACTCAAAGTTTATAGATATAAAAGATAAAAACAAATTTAAATGACTTCATTTTATTGTTACTTGATTCTGGTGTGGGCAGCTTACATGAAATGTGCTTGGAAAAAGGATGGGGAGACAATGCAAATCATGTTTTGGATATGATTCATTTGTTGTTAGAGATCCTTGGGGAACTTGAGTCATCAACTTTGGAAATGTTTCTAGTAGGTATTCCTATGGTTTTTAATTCTTTCAACTGATGGTTATTTTGGGAAACAAAATGTTTTAGAAATGCCTAATAAGACATCGATGGACAGGTAACAATTTTTTTATAATTGCAATGTTCAATCCATGATATCCTCTCTTTATTATTTAATTGTATTTTGAATGTTTATTTTGATTTTGCTTTGTATTTTAACTATGAAATTGAAAATAATTGTTATCATGTTTGTTTAAACAACATCCAAAGCTTGAATATGAAATTAGCGTTACACGATATTGATTCAAAATCCTTTTAACTTTTTTGTGTTGAAATATTTTCATGGCTATTAGAAAAGTTTACTTTCATGTTGTTATTTGAGCACATGTTATTTATATAGTTGACCAAGTTCACACGTTAGAGAACAAAATGTTATTGCAAATAAAATGACAAGGATTAAACATCACACCTTAGATTATTTGTTTTCAAAAGCTGTTTACAACTTGAGCTTTTTAGCATGTAACTTAATTGGAATGATTGTGCCTAAGTTTTCCATGAAGGTTGAATACTAAGTTGCTAAGGTGTTCTTTTCTATGGTGATGTTTACTTGTTTATATAGGTCATCTAGCCATATAGTGGTATTTATCACTCAACTGAAGAAAACTTGTTCAGGTTTCTTGTTTTTATGTGAAAGAATGGCTTTATCATTCTTGATGTTGAGGTATATGTCATATAAATCCTTTATAGTATACTTTAGTTTATATTCTAGTGTTCATCGTCTTTCATATCTTACACTTTGCATTGTATCTTCTTTTGTTTTTAGAAAAGGAACTCAATATTGATGGTAAGCAACAAGATTTGAATAATGAGGAGAGCACTAACACTCGAGTGACAAATGCAAAAAGAGAGAGAAGAGAACTGGTGTATTGATACCCTTAAAGTCAATATCCCACATAAGACACACACATAGAGACTTATGTTCAAGTCTTTACAGTTGAAGAATTCACCTGCAATGACTTGGCAACACAATGATAATGTTTTGTAGTGATGAAAAAACATTTCATGTGTAAATTTTAGTCCTACCAAGTTAATTCATTATATTTTATTCACAATAAATCTCTATCAAATAGAAGAGAAGGATGCGCTCGTTGTTTTAGAGATATATAATATGGATTGATTAAAACTTCACGGGGCTATTTCAATTGTTATCTTTCTATTTCACTTCTTTATAGAAAACTATATATTTAAATACAAAATCAACTCAAATCAAACTAAAATAGAGAATCCTAATTATGAATATGTTTCTCTCTCCATACCTTGCAATGGCATTTTTTTTCTCTGAATTATACTTGAATTTAATTGATGATAACCTGGATTTATATATTACTTTTAGCACCAAATTGACATCATGGTGAACATACAAATATCCCATTAAATATGACCTAAATATGATTCAAATAATATTACCTTTAGTCTAATCACATGGTAGAGTAATTTTTGAGGTGTGAAGTTTTATTAGAGGCACTTTTGTTTGTTTAGGTTAGATAAGGGTATTCTCTTGCTTTTATGTGACTTTCAATTTATCATATGTACCATGTTGAGAAATGGGAAGGAATAAGGTGTGACATTTATCTTGTATAAATTGACGCTGAACGAAAGGATATGGAGTTTAACCAAGCTACAATCCACTTTGGTAAAGGCAGATGGACATATTAAAAAACTACCCAAGAGTACACATATACAGAGTTTGAACATAAGTAATATGTGGTTTTTTCTTTTGCAGATATGTTCTCTTTTCTATCCAAGATATCGCAACAAAACAAATAATTATATTAGAGATATTGTTAGAGGACCCCATTGAGGTCAATTTTTTTGATGTACTACTTGATTGATACCTTCTCATGACAATAAGGATTTAAAAATGAATTCATATGTTCTTGAAACAAATTAGACTCAAAGTTTATAGATATAAAAGATAAAAACAAATTTAAATGACTTCATTTTATTGTTACTTGATTCTGGTGTGGGCAGCTTACATGAAATGTGCTTGGAAAAAGGATGGGGAGACAATGCAAATCATGTTTTGGATATGATTCATTTGTTGTTAGAGATCCCTGAGGAACTTGAGTCATCGACTTTGGAAATATTTATAGTAGGTATTCCTATGGTTTTTAATGTTGTGATTCTTTCAACTGATGGTTATTTTGGGAAAGCAAATGTTTTAGTAATGCCTAATAAGACATTGATGGACAGGTAACAATTTTTTTATAATTGCAATGTTCAATCCATGATATCATCTCTTTATTGTTTAGTTGTATTTTGAATGTTTATTTTGATTTTGCTTTGTATTTTAACTATGAAATTGAAAATAATTGTTATCATGTTTGTTTAAACAACATCCAAAGCTTGAATATGAAATTAGCGTTACACGATATTGATTCAAAATCCTTTTAACTGTTTTGTGTTGAAATATTTTCATGGCTATTAGAAAAGTTTACTTTCATGTTGTTATTTGAGCACATGTTATTTATATAGTTGACCAAGTTCACGCATTAGAGAACAAAATGTTATTGCAAATAAAACGACAAGGATTAAACATCACACCTTAGATTATTTGTTTTCACAAGCTATTTACAACTTGAGCTTTTTAGCATGTAACTTAATTGGAATGATTGTGCCTAAGTTTTCCATGAAGGTTGAATACTAAGTTACTAAGGTGTTCTTTTCTATGGTGACGTTTACTTGTTTATATAGGTCATCTAGCCACATAGTGGTATTTATCACTCAAATGAAGAAAACTTGTTCAGGTTTCTTCTTTTTATGTGAAAGAATGGCTTTATCATTCTTGATGTTGAGGTATATGTCATATAAATCCTTTATAGTATACTTTAGTTTATATTCTAGTGTTCATCGTCTTTCATATCTTACACTTTGCATTGTATCTTCTTTTGTTTTTAGAGAAGGAACTCAATATTGATTGCAAGCAACAAGATTTGAATAAAGAGGAGAGCACTAACACTTGAGTGACAAATGAAAAAAGAGAGAGAAGAGAACTTGTGTAGTGATACCCTTAAAGTCAATATCCCACATAAGACACACACATAGAGACTTATGTTCAAGTCTTTACAGTTGGCGAATTCAACTGCAATGACTTGGCAACACAATGATAATGTTTTGTAGTGATGAAAAAACATTTCATGTGTAAATTGTAGTCCTACCAATGTTAAGTTGGAAACTCGTATTGTAATCCTTGACATTTCATATAATATAATTTATGTGGTTGGGATTATTTATAGTTGCACTTGATATTGTTTAGTATTTTAATTAACATATGTAACTTTTCATTTTCATATTAGATAAATCAGTGCAAATTGTATGACAATTAATTTAGTCGCAAAATCATACCAATTAAAAAATGTTGATTAATAATGAACCATAAAATCAGTCTAAAACAACTAAATTAGTAGTTTATATTGATTAATGATGAACACAAATAAAATGAATATGCGATTAAATTAGTCATTTATAATGATTATTAATATAAATAAATGAAATGAATATAAACTACTAAATTAGTCGTTTATATAATGAATATGAAACTACCAAAAAAATATAAATGACTACTGCAAATGATTAATTTGTGATTACAAATGACAACTAAATTTTGCATATATACGACTATTAGTAGCTAATTTAGAGTATCTTATAATACAACAAAAATTTAGTCATATTTATTTGGTCATTAATTGGACTCAAATGGAAACTAAAATTTTCATATATATGACTATTAGTTACTACTGGTCACTAACTGAAAAATGGTCGTTTATATGAAAATTTTAGTCATTGTTTTAGTAAATAATTAGTCATTTTGTACTAGTGATTGGAGCGACAAATGAAAAAAGGGAAAGAGAAGAAAACCGGTCTAGTGATACTCTTAGAGCCACTATCTCACATAAGACACACACATAAAGAATGATGGTCAATTCTTCGGAGTTGGTGAATTCACTTGCAATGCCTTGGCAACACAGTGATAATATTTTGAAGTGATGAAACAATATTTCATGTGTAAATCGTACTCCAACTAATTAATATAAAGTTGGAAAGTAATATTTTAATACTTGACATTTTATATAATATAATTTGTGGTTGAAATTATTTATAGTTGCACTTGATATTATTTGTTATTGTAATTAAAATATGTAGCTTTTTGTTTTCATATTATATGAACATGCACATTGTATGCCAAAATTTTTTAATTTAGTCGCAAAATCATACTAATTAATTTATGTTGATTAGCAACGAATACATAAAATCGCTCTAAAACTACCAAATTTATAGCTTATATTGATTAATGATGAACACAAATAAAATTAATACACGACTAAATTAGTCATTTATAGTGATTATTAATGAAATTAAATGAAATGAATATAAAGTACTAAATCAATCATTTATGTAATGAATATGAAACTACCAGAAAAAAAGATAAATGACTACTACAAATGATAAATTTGTGATTAGAAATGAAGACTAAATTTTGCATATATACGACTATTAGTAGCTAATTTACAATATCTAACAATGTAGACTTTGAAACACAAACTATAAACTAAAAACAAGAACTATAGCCCAAAAACCCCGAAAAAACATTAAAAGCAATGCTAAAAACGAAAAGTGCGTATACTGGAACGATGGCTTTTTTAAGGGTAAATTTTGGACATGTTTTAAAAATGGAAGTGAAAACTAATTTTATGTGCAAAAATTGTGCGAAAAACACCTTGAAAATTAAAATTGTTGATACTAAAATGATGGTTTTTATTTTAGGGTCAATTTTCAACATTTTAAAAAAATGGTATTAAAACCGAATTTTTATGTGTAAAAATTGTGCAAAAAACACCCTCAAAACGAAAAGTGTTGATGCTGCAATAACACTTTTTTTTGTAGGGTAAATTTTCAACATGTTTTAAAAATGGCAGTGAAAACAAATTTTTTGTTGCAAAATTTGTGCAAAAAAAACCCTCAAAATGAAAAGTGTGATGATCGAATAACACTTTTTTTTTTTCTGGGGTAAATTTTGAACATTTTGAAATAATGGTGTAAACGATTTTAACATGACTCCCAAAAACATTAAAATTTCAAAAGAATAATGAAAACATAAAATTAAAAATTAAAACAATGAAAAAAAACAAAAAAGAAGTTAAAAAAAAAAATAACAAAACATAAATAAAAATATATATTAAAAACAAAATTAAAAATTAAAAAAAAAATCAAATTTACAAAAAAGACAAAAAGAAAAAATAGCGAACATAAAAAAAAAAAAACAATCATAAAAATGTTAAAAAAAACAAAATTAACCTATAAAAGATAAGAATTAAAAAACTAGAAAATAAAAAATAAATACAAAGAAATAAATAATAAGAAAAACATATTTTTACAAAAAAATATATATATTTTTTTATATCCTAAACCATAAAACAAATTGGAAAAAAAAAAAACAAACAAACCTATAAAATTAAGCAAGTAAAAATAGAGAAATTTAAAAAGCATATACTAAAAAAAATAAAGATTAAAAAAGAAAATATAGAAAATTAACAAAAAAGAACAAAAAATAATAAAAAAAATACTAAAATTAAGATTAAAAAAATTAAAAAAAAAACATAAAAAAATAAAAATATATTTAATTAATATATATATATATATATATATATATATATATATATATATAATTTAAAAGAAAAAAATTTAAAATTAAAAAAATCTAAAAAAAATACATTAAACATTTAATTTTTTTTTAAATGTATTTTTTCAAATACATTTAACATTTAAATTTTTTGGTTTTTATTTTTTTTATTTTTTTCCAAACATGTTTTTTTTTTTTTTAATTAAATGTTAAATGTTTTATTAATTATATATATATATTTTAACTATAATTTTTTTTAATATTTTAAATTTTTTTTAAATCAAAAGTATACTTTGTTTTTTTTTTGAATTTTAAATGTTTTTTTTCATTTTTAAATCGAAAAAATATCAATTTAATTTTTAATTTTTAATCTTTTATATTTATTAAAAGTGTAGGTTTAAATTTTTAAAAGTTTTTTTAAATCATAAATATATGTTTCTTAAAATTTTAAATGTTTTTTATTTTTTTTAAAACAAAAATATATGTTTTTTTTTTTTAAATGGTTTTTTAAACAAAATTATATATATATAAATTTAAAATATTCTTATTTTTTTTAATATATATATAGATAGTATTTTTTTTTTGAACTTTAATTTGAGTATATTGTGGTTTTTTTAGTTTTTTTTTTTATGTTTTTAATCTTACTTTTAATAGTTTTTTAGATTTTTATTGATTTTCTTTAATATAGTTTGTTTTTAATTTTTTATTTTTATTTTAGTATTTTGTTAATGTTTTTCTAGATTTTTCTCTTTTTAGTTACTTAATTTTATAGTTTTTTTAATTTTTTTTGTTTTAATTTTTCCAATTTTTTTATGGTTTACGAGATAACTTTTTATATATATATATATATATATATATATATATATATATATATATATATATATATATATATCTATATTTGTCTCTTATATATATATATATATATATTTATATTTGCTTTTTTATGTCAAAAACAAATTGACATAGAAAATTTTAAAGTGTAAAAGCATGTAGCATTTAAAAAAAAATATCCACACTTAATACATTAAAATATTTAAAGTGTCAAAAATTGTTAAATTTAGAAAATATTTATTTACATTTCATACATTATAAAATTGAATGTCAAAAAATAGGTCCTTTAAAAAAATGGCCTGATGCAGAATCATCACTTTTTTAAATCAGCATGCAAATCACTAACATTCTAAAATGTAATGTATATAACAGAATTTAAAGTGTCAAAAACTATGCTCTCAAAAAAAATGTGTGTTCTGCATCGCCCCTTTTCAAAATTGGGCCATTTTTTTCTATCTATACGAAACGGGTAGCAGTATTAGTTCCCGTTTCAAAGTTTACATTGTTATCTTATAACACGACTAAAATTTAGTCATATTTCTTTAGTCATTAATTGACTTAAACGATGACTAAAATTTGCATATATATGACTATTAGTAGTTAATTTACAGTATCTTATAACACGACTAACATTTTGGTCATATTTCTTTGGTTATTAATTGATTTTCTCGAGTGATAATGTAGTAATATCTTTTGTTTTATATTTGGTCATTAAATGTGGCAATTAATGACAAATTCAATGAATAAATTAATAACCAAATTTATGACTAAATATACTACTAAATGATAAAATTGAAACAACAAATTAATGACTATGCTAAAAATTACTACAAGTTGGTCATGTTATAAAATACTGTAAATTAGCTACTATTGGTCACCGACTGAAAAATGGTCATTTATATGCAAATTTTAGTCATTTTTTAGTAATTAATTAGCCATTTTGTAATAGTGAAATAAGTTCAAATAAATTCAAATCATACCTCATTGGTCACTTGTCAATAAAGTACACTTGCAATTTTTCTTACTTCCTATCACAATAAGTTAACTAGCTCATCGATCAAATCATCATATATAAGCATATCACATCTAATTAGCTCAAAACGCAACCATCATAGATCAAAGTCATATGCATAATAAAAACTGAAATAAAATACTGATATTTATCCTTTAATTGGTCCTCACTTCTGCCTTTGTTATTTCCATAGACAAATTGGTTCATTTGCCACACCAGGCAAGCACCTAGTGCCTTCACTTCTATTCAATTATGTACACTATACATAGTGTACACCACAACACATACACCCATACACATCATACAACACCAAACAATACATGCACCTACACCCGTCATACAACAAAACACATACACCTACACCTGGAGTATAACATACCATGTACAACTACAACTGGTGTAATAAAAAACACATACACGTACGCTTGGTGTACAACACAACACATACGCCTCACTACAAGAAAAAATGACATTGGTGAGGGTCATGCCTGTGACGGACCTTTAAGTTCCATCACCAATGTCACATATGGTGACGGTCTTTAAAAAAGCGTTGTTGTAAGTGTATATAGTGATGGTCCTTTAAGGTTTGTCACCAAAGCCATTTTCAATGACACTTTTGGTGAGGGTCGTTAAAGGCCCATCACTAATTTTGTCTTTGGTGACACTTTTGGTGAGGGTCATTAAAGGCCCATCACTAATTCTCTCTTTGGTGACACTTCTAGTGATGATCTTTTATTGACTTTCACTAATAATCTTTTTGGTTACATTTGGTGGTCGTCAATAAATGTTTCTCACCATTGATCATTCCAATGACTTTTTTATGACGCTTCATGCTTGTGACAGACCTTTAAGGTCCGTCACCATTGTTGCATATGGTGACGGTCTTTAAAAAATCATTGTTGTAAGTGTTTATAGTGATGGTCCTTTAAGGTTTGTCACCAAAGCCATTTTCAATGACACTTTTGGTGAGGATCGTTAAAGGCTCGTCACTAATTCTTTCTTTGGTGACACTTTTGGTGAGGGTCGTTAAAGGCCCATCACTAATTTTCTCTTTTGTGACACTTCTAGTGATGATCTTTTATTGACCCTCACCAATGCTCTTTTTGGTTACTTTTGGTGATGGTCAAAAAATGTTCATCATCATTGATCATGATAATGAATTTTTGATGATGCTATGTACCTGTTACTATATTCTTTTTCAAAACATAACAATTTAAGACCATTTTTGTGGATTCTTTTTCGGTATGTGTCCAAGGACATAGTGGTTATAATATTCAGTGAATTTCTTAAGAAGTAATTACTGTGTATCATTTCCCTCGATTCCTAAGACTATAGTTTTCCTATGAGTCAGCACATCATTCATCTCTATTAGGTTTATTATCAAGCAAATTTCCTTTAAAAAAAATTCCACTGGTGTGTCTAGGAACTATATTATTTAATACACTCATGGCACACCTTAACATGCTTTGGAACAATACACTAACATTCCTTAGCACCTCGCATGTCTTGGAACATCTTTGTACTTAGAACATATTTCCATGAGTAGGATGCCCAAGCACATGTTGGCTTACCCTAACATAGCATTCCTTGATCATTGACCTGGTAACAAAGCACATGTAGCACAGGTTCAAGGGGAGCATTAGCCTTCATGTACATTCAGAATTGTTGGCATTATGGTTGTTGAGTCCAACTATGGTTTCAGATATCTATAACATTTGTTGCTTAAGTCATGTAAAAGTCTAGGGTGTGATATGTCTTCTCATACATTTGAATGAGTCCTTTGGGACAAATAATATAATTTGTATCCCCACATTACATGGGATGGATGATGTAATGTTTATTGTTTCTTTCATGTATAAGCAATTGGTATATCCCCACTTGGTTGGGTGGATGAGTCAAAATTTGTATATCCCCACTTGGTTGGGCGATGGATCTATGTATGAGCCATTGGTGATAGGAAGGTCATCCTCACATAGCTGAGTTATAGAGTCATTATTTTAGAAAATATTTTTTTGCAGACTCTGCTTGTGCTCAGGGGGAGCATGGACGGTTTTAGTAAATCTCAGCATGTAGAAAAGGGTAGCTCTATCAGATAATTCAACATGTACTCAGGGGGAGAATGAACAACATAATGTATGTCAAAGGGAGAAAATATCTTGGTCCACCGTTTTCCCTTGATGTCAAAGGGGGAGAGTGACTTGGTGTTGTTGTTGCCATCAAGTCCAAAGGGGGAGATTGTTGGCATTATGATACAGGTGTTGTCCTTGATGGCAACTCACTCAGATGAAAAATCATAGTGCGGCATGTCAACAGCAAAAAATTATAGATTATACTACAAAGAATAAAGAAAGAGAGATATACGCAGGTTCACCTTGACCAAGTTGCGTATACACGTAGGTTTACTAAACAAAAGAAGCATATACATACACATACACCTTCACAAAAGGAAAAACATGTGTATCTTGGGGAAACAAAGTTTTTGGTCCAAGGTATTTGACCCAAGGTAATTGGTTCGAGGTAGTTGGTCCAAGTTATTGGTCCTAAGTAGTTTTGGTCCATGGTATTGAGAAAGGCCTAAAACTATATAAGGAGGAGACGATCATTACGCCAAAGTGTGCAAGGATTTGAATATCTTCTGAAGTGCTGAATCATATATGCAGGTTAATGAGCTCTGATGATTTTCTTGATCTGATCTAAGGATGCACCTACAAGGTTGATGAAGGTTGATGGACTGGGACCATAAAGGCTTAAGAGTATTATCATTATGTGGTTTGATCTTGAAAATTCTAGATCTGAATACTGACACATGTTTATTTCTGTAAATGTGATGATATGGGTATAACTGAAGTCTGGAATAGTTGTGATATTTAAGTTATCATTTACAGATCTGTACACAGGTTCGATTTAGTAAAATATCATATACACGTTGGTTCTACATAGCAAAGTAGCGTATACATCATAAATTTGAATTTTCAGATCTGTACACTGGTTCCCTTTGGTAAAAGTTCATATAAACGTAGGTTCAACACATGGAAGTAGTGTATACCTTATGAAGTATGATGTTTAAAGTTTCAATTGTCTCTGTTTGCTGTTGCAGAGTTTTGGGTTTTGCTTTGTGTTTTGGTGACTGTATTTTGGTGACAGTTTTCTGGATGATCAAATTGATTGATTGTGATTTTCTTCAGTGATGATGGGTTGTCAAGTGATTGATTGATTCAATTGTGGTTGATTCACAAAGTAATGATTGGGTTTCAGTGAGTGGTTGATGCATATGTATTTGATGGTTGTATTACAATTATGATTTTCTGAGTTTCAATGTTGTTGATGGGTCGAGTATAAAAATTGGATGAAACGTGGTCTTCAGATTGGGTGCTGTATTCCAGGAGTATCTAGTCCAAAAATTCATGAAACGTGGTCCCTGGTGGAAGAGTGGAGTTTTTCTATAGCCTAGCACCTACGTATTAGTAAACATATTGGCTAGTACAAGAGCTAGGGGGTTGTATCTCCCTTCCAGTAGTAGCTGGAGAACGAGAGAAGGTTGTAGCCTTCTGCAGGTGGGTGCCTGTGTACTGGTATGAGTCTGCACCAGTACAAGATTGTAAATAGATTTTCTTATTATTAAAAGGAATACAAAGAGGACAGCGGCAGGTGGTTTTTACCCACATTGGGTTTCCACCTTATATCTTGGTGCTCATGTGTGTTGCTTATGTGTGATGCTTTATTCTACTTTTACTGCATTGTTTAACAAATCTCTGATATACTGGTTTAAGCTCAATACATGAAAAATTGTCTAAATCAAAGGTTCTCTGCATATACGCTGATTGCTTTAAGTACAGTCGCATGTACATGTTGTTCACTTCATTGAAGTAGCGTATATAAATCTATTTGGGAAATAAAAGTATAGATCTCATAATATTGATTCACCCCCTCTCAATGTTAATTCCAACAATATCATGGAAAAAGCTAGCCCCTAAGAGTGGAATTGCTTGTAATAAAGTAGGGGAAACACTTTTTGGATCATTTCAGTGGAATTTAGCCCTAACTTGGAAACTCTTCATAAATAGAACAATAATTTTGTTGTTTTCGATTTTTTAGTAGAGAAATAATCTATAAGGATAATTTTTGACATTGTAAAATGAAAATCTATATGGGACTCAATGTATAAATGAGACCTTTATTAATTTGTTGACTATGTTTATCTTTATAATTTTCTTGACAATTTGCTATTATAAAATATATGTAGTCTACTCTAGATTATATTCTAATGTTCCTTATATTTCATATCTTATATTTTGAATTGTACCTTCTTTCATTTTCAGAAGTGGAACTCAGTATTGATGGGAAGAAGCAAGAATTTAACAAAAAGGAGAACAACGTCTTGCCAACATAGTATGAATTCATTTGCTAATATTTTACACCAATTTTTATGTATGATGTTTGAAATTTTTACCATCATATCAATTTCATGGATAAATGATTTCTTATTGTTTTTAAATAGATGATTGTGCAAGAGCTATCTCCAAACTCAACTGTGAAGGATTTGCTTGAGAAAATAGCTTATGGTAGTTGAATTTGTACATCATATAGTTTGCCAATACAAGGGGAGCGCAGGTACTTGAGCTATCAATTTTGGAAATGTTTCAAGTAGGGATTACTATGGTTTTAAATGTTGTGATTCTTTCACCTCATGGTTATTTTGGGCAGGAAAATGTTTTGGGAATGCCAAACAAGACACTGGTGGACAAGTAAACATATTTTTTATAATTGCAATGTCCATTCCATGATATCCTCTCTTTCTTGTTTGATTGCATTTTGAAGGTTTCCTTTGATTTTGTTTTTTCTTTTAAATATGAAATTGAAAATACTTGGTATCATGTCCCATTTAAAAAACATCCAAATCTTGAAGATGAGATTAGTAATACACAATATTAATTGAAATCCTTTTCACTATTTTGTGTTAAGAAAATTCCATTGCTATTAGAAAAGTTTACTGTCATATTGTTATTTGAGCACAAGTTGTCTATATATGTGACCAAGTTCATGCGTTACAAAATGAGATTTTGTTGCGAATAGAACGACAAGGATTAGACATCACACCTCAGATTATTTGTTTTCACAAAGTATCCACATCCTGAGATTTTTAACATGTAAGTTGGCATGTTTGTGCTTAAGATTTCTCTAGAGGTTAAATACTAAGTTATTAAGGTGTTATTTTATTTGGAGATGTTTTATTTGTTTTGTTTCTACATGTCATCTGGCCACATAGTGGCCACTATCACCAAATGACGAAAAATTGTTCGAGTTTCTTACTTTTATGGGGAAAAATGGCATTGCAATTACTGATGTTGAAGTATATGTCGTATAAATATTTTATAGTCTACTTTAGTTTATATTCCAATATTCATTGTCTTTAATGTCTTTAATGTCTTATAATCTTCATTGTATCTTCTTTTGTTTTTAGGAGAGGAACTGACCAATATTGATGGTAAGAAGCAAGAATTGAAGAAATATGAGAACAATAACATTCACTAGTACAAATTATGAAATTAATGACTAGGTGACTAAAGAAGTTACTCACCGCAATTATTTCAAGTGAATTACTACTAAATTTGAGCAATTTTAAGTCACTAAACTAGGAATAACTAACTTAAATGACTAATTTAGTCTAGGGATAAAATATGCGACTAGCTAATAAGTGACTAAACTAAAAGCAACTAACTTAAATGACTAATTTAGTCTAGGATTAAAAAATACGACTAGATAATAAGTGAAAAAATTATTTCATGATGAGACTACCCTACAAGCCACCAAATTTCTATCATATACATGAGGTAAACAAAAATTTGTGGTTTAAGATATAGCTAATTTGGAACAAACTTAGCTCTAGAGCCTCGGGTTTTTTTCCACCTGTAATGTTTATGGACAAAGAGATCAATTTTTAAAGCATGTGGGAGCCAAACTATCACCTTTCCCATGTTGTCTCCCTCTATTGAACATCATAGAAAATCTCCATACATTAGTTATCCTTACTAAAACAAACATTGCATTTGAAATGATCATTAATCCTATGAGATTACTACTTCACTATACTTTTTGACCACACAGAGCTTATTTTGATGTCTAACCTTATTATTTTATGACAATACTACCGTACAAGCCACCAAATTTCTATCATATCCATAAGGTCAACACCAATTTGTGGTTCAATATATAACTAAGTTGGAACAAACTTAGCTCTAGAACCTATGTTATTTTTTCACCCCTAATGCTTATGGAAAAAAAGATATCAATTTCTAAAACATGTGAGAGCCAAAGTATTACCTTTCCCATGTTGACTCCCTCTATTGAACATCATGAAAAATCTCAATAAATTAGTTATCCGTATTAAAACAAACATTTAAATGGAAATTAGGATTGATCATTACCATGACATTACTAGTTTTTTGTTGTTTTTAACCACACAAAGCTTGTTTTGATATCACCATAATTCACTTTTAATAAATCAACCAAAATCCCCTCAAATAATATTCGTGACATAAAGACCTAACAATTTTCATAAATTAATAATTATTTATAATTAGAATTACCTCCCACTAAATGCAAGAAAATGCTCAACATTTTATTTAATGGAATTTACTTCACCTTGAAAACACACAAGAATTTAACACGAGCATTTCATTTAAGTTCCATTCAAGGTTTCCTAGATTTGTTTCTTTCAAATATCAAAATTGTTTATTTTCCTCCATTTGAAAGGTTTGTCTAGGGTGCAGAAGGAGAAGGAGAGTTGTGGCCATGCCATCAAATGTATGAATTGATTGACTTGGTTGAGTTCATGAGATTGGATTCTCCATGCCTCCAATCGTGGTGATTTGGTTCTACCACGGGAATGTGCATAAGATTTCCCACACTACTAGGTGATGGCCCATAACCAAGCCCTCCATCTCTCTATGCAACTTCAAAATACTTATAAACAAGGAAAAGCAGACGGAGATGTATTTGGGAGAGTTAGAAATGTCAGGAAACCTAGCTATGGAAATGGGAATAGAAACGATCCTCACCTCTAATAAAGATAGCCATATCAGGGGTACTACCGTCCATCAATCAAGATTTCCTGTTAGATTATGTATTGGGGCCTGGAGGGAATCTCTGATACTAGTGGGGTTGTGAAGGGACAAATAGGTTCCTAAAACAAGGATTCGAAGGTTAAAGCCCATGTTTCATTAGGTTATTTCCATCGTCAAATAGGATTGGATGGAGAAGTTGTTTGGTTGGTGCACCTCACATTAATTAGGAATCATTTCTCTATCAATGTAAGCTAAATCGACTATATGTTTCTTTTTCTCTCTTGTCCTTCCTGACTTGCAGTATGAGGCCATATGTCTAGGATTCCATGGAGGAAGATGAACCCAAAGGCATAAGAAATAATGGCTTCACCAAAGAAGACGACATGTGCCTTTTTGACAAGAAAATAATCCAAGAAAATAAGAAAAATAAGAGAGAAAGAATGCATTGATTACAACAATGAAATCATATATCCTAAGACCATAGGTGGCCACAAGATAGAGGCTCTAGCACAGATGGATTATGATGATCCAGTCATCCCTAAAAATGATAGAGACCCAAAAAGGACCTCAGATTCGCCTAGACCAAGGCTTTTGAGAGTCTCAAAGCAAATAAATACGATGTCGAGGAAATGGAATTGGGCTCAGACAAGAAGGATTGAGGCCTTGTGCTAGAGGAGAAGTTTACAAAGGCCAAACCCACTCAAAAGGTAGGTAGCTAACCACATTTTATCTTTACTTTTTAATTATAATAATTACTGATTTTTTCCCATGAGGAACTTGAAAGAGTCTCGAACTCTCTAGAATCAGACTACAAAGCCAACCTTCTACTTTATTAAAAACAAAACAAAATGAATATGTATATATACAATGGGATGAGCCCCATGGATAACCTCCATAGTAGGAAAATAGAAAAGCTACGTGAGCTTACATCTCATAACACAACAAAGAAAACTAATTTTCTTTCTTTAGAAATTACCAACACCAACACCCCTCGATAATTGAAATGTAGGGAGGAAATAAACAAATGGGTCCCAACAACTAGGCCTGATGAGGTACCCATGTACAACAACAATGAACCTCATAGAAACCGAGAAACAAGAAAACAAAGAAAAGATAAATTAGTGTAGGAGGATTCAAGAGGACCCCCCAAAGACTACTTCCTTCACCCAAAGCATCAAATGAAGCTAAAGAAACCTAGGAGATGCAAGAGGTTTAATGAAGATGTTATCCACTTGCGCTTTAGTAGGCAGATATTCTAGATGGATAACTCTATCTTGGATCAATTGCTGGATAAAGTGCATGTAGATCTTTATGTGTTTGCTTCTCTCATGCTGAACTGGATTTCTAGAGATGTTGATGGAACTTTTGTTGTCACACCTGAGTGGTCAGATGCTCCAGTTCAATTACAAAACCCATCAGTAACTATCAAATCCAAAGTACTTCTTTACTAGCCAATATTCTAGCACATTAAACAAAGCCTGATGTAGACTTCCGAACATGAACAGAACTAGCCCAATAAAAGTCAATAAAACCTTCTAGATCAGAAGAACCAACGGTGTACTGAATGAGAAACATGGAAGTGCCTTGAATATACTAAAGAATGGAATTAATTGCTTTCCAGTGACTCCCATGTGGATCCTGGGAGAACCGACAGACAAGTGCAACTGCAAAATAGATGTCTGGTCAGGTATATGTCAAATACAACAAAATTCCAACCGACTATCGATACAAGGTCAGATCAACACTCAATGACGAGAAACTAGCAGTGATTGTAACACTTGGCCGAAATGGAGAGGGTGTTGACTTACAATCAACCATGCCAAATCTCTAAAGAAAATCAAGAGCATACTTTTGCTGATAAATGAAGATTCCATCTAAATATTAATGAACCTGCAAACCAAGAAAATAATGCATAAAGCCAAGATCTATCATGTCAAAGTGCTTCATCAACTATTGTTGTACACTCTGTATCATGGATGAATAACTCTGAGTAATAATAAAATCATCCACATATAGAAATAATACCAAAGATCAATTCCTTCTCTTTTAGTATAAACTGTAGGATCTAAGTGACAACGAGAAAAGTCTGTTGTTAGTAGAAAACTATCCATCTTCTCATACCGAGCTCGCATAGCCTGTTTGACACCATAAAAAGAATGACGAAGCCTACAGACAAGAGAAGAGACATGCACAAAACCAAGAGGCTGCTCCATGTAGATTTCTTCCTGCAAATCTCCATGCAAGAAAGCACTCTTCACATTCATCTGATAAACTAACCAGTGTTGTGAGGCAACAAGAGACAACAAAAGACATATGGAATTCATTTTGGCAACAGTAGAAAAAGATTCAAAATAATCAATACCTTCAGTTGCCTATGAAAAACCCTTGGCCACTAGTTGTGCCTTATACATATCAACAGTACCATATGCAACATAATTTGTCCTATAGACCGATTTTCAATGAACTAGTTTTCTTCCCTTGGGAACAGGAACGAGATCCCATGTGTGATTCGTCATCAAAGAAGAATACTCCTCTGTCATGGAAGCTTCCCGTTAAGGTATCCCAACAACATCAAAAAAATTTGGGGATCCTCTAAAATGGAATGACTGAAAAGAGAAATACCAACTATCTTGGGCTAAATACTTTTGGGAGCACGCAAAAAATAACTAAAA
This sequence comes from Pinus tabuliformis, assembly GCA_031772625.1. Classification (NCBI taxonomy): domain Eukaryota; kingdom Viridiplantae; phylum Streptophyta; class Pinopsida; order Pinales; family Pinaceae; genus Pinus; species Pinus tabuliformis. The sequence continues at coordinate 368,751,605 of CM062818.1, forward strand.
TCAGACACATCATATCCATACCTTTCAGGCTGCTTCTTCTAGAAAAGGCTTCTCCTCCCTTGTTCTTGATTAAGTTTGTTCCTATGTAGGCTTATCAAATGCAGGAAGTGGTTGTTCTTCTAGCTAATTTTCATCTTCAGGACAAGGATTCTCATCATCCTCTTGATAATCAAGAATAAAAGTATCATCATGACCTACATAATCATGGTAATATATGAAGAGAGTCGGTTATGATGATTGTTTGAAGTTCTAAAAAAAATGAATAGGTATACGAAACAAAAAAACCTTTGAAACATGATCAAAAAATATATATGCTTTCATGTCTTCAAAGTAGCCAACCAAAAACAGTGGTTGGCTCTTTTTCTCCGTAGCTTTACATTTCTCATTTGGAATCAAGGCCCATGTTGCACTACCAAAGAATCTGAAAGTAAAGACATCAAGTTTGACAATAGTCCAAGCTTCCGCTGGAATCATAAGTAACACTACTTTATAGGGCATATGATTCTAAATATAATTGGCACAGTATACTACTTCAGCCCAGAAGGAGGATGGCAGGTTCTTGGATTGAATCATGCAATTGGCCATTTCTTTCAATGTCGCGTTCTTCCTTTCAGCAACGCCATTCTACTGAGGGGTGTATGAAACAAAGTGTTGATGCAAGATGCCATGGTCTCTACAAAAATATTTGAATGTATAACTGACATAATCCCCACCATTATTTGTGCATAGATTCTTGATATAAAGAGATGATTTCTTCTCAACAAAATCTTTAAATGTTCTGAAAGTAGCCAAGAATTCACTTTTAAAGTTAAGAAAATACACCCAATATCTACCTGAGAAATGATAAATGAAGGTAAGTTCATACTTAGCTCCCGAAAAGGAATGGGTTGGAAATGTCAGAAGATCACTATGCAACAACTTGAGAGGAACAATAGCCCATAATGCTTTCCCTTTTGGAAAGGGGCCTTGATATTGTTTTCTAGGAACACATCCTGGACAAACTCCATCTGTGCATGACACCTTAGGAAGACCAAGAAAAATATTTTGAGAATTCATTTGCTGAAAATATTTTTAGTTAAGGTGTCAAAATATTTCATTCCAAAGCTTACTTAATGAATCAGCATGTGCAATAAAATAGTTACCAAAAGAAGGCTCAAAACCTACAAATCTGTATAAGCGAGAGTTGTGATCTACCAATCCATATGCAACAACAATTTTTGTATCTTGTAGATATTGAATGACTACACCATTGGGAGAAGACTCAACTATTTTCCCATCCCCGGAATGGCAGATCTGGTAAATAGAAAGTAAATTTTTGGAGATGTCAAGCACAAGAAAAAATTTCTTGATGCAACCATCATCTAACTGCACAGTGCTTGATCAATGAACACCAAGTTGTGAAGAGTCTCCCACTGCAATATGGGAAACACTACAATCAAATGGAGATGGAAGAAAATTAATGGAATGAGTCATATGATGAGATGCACCTCAGTCAAATATCCAGTTGTTTGAGAATGCATGTAAGGCTCAAGTAGATAAAGCATGGTTTGTTTGACTATTTGCACACTTATCTTCGTTAAGGAACTTCACTTCATTACTCAATGACCTAGCTTAGATCGATCTTTAAGGATTACCCCCTCGACAAGGATATCCTTCTTTTAATCTAAGGAGTGAGAGAAGGCTTCCAAGGTGAAATTTGGTGGCTTTCCTGAGAGTTTCCTTTCAGGCATTTTGGATGGGGTTAAGATTTTTTTTTTTTTCTATGAGAGTGTTTGAGTGGATACATAATTTAGAAAATGCTTACAAGGAAATTAGTTTCCCTTGTTCAGATCGCCTAAACTACTTCAAATAAAATCATTTTCTTTTAATAACATCTAATTTTGATAAATAAATAATTTAATAAAATTGAAAAAATAAGATTAATATGATTATTGTTATTTTTTGTATATGGAAGAATCTAAAACTATAGCGAGCTTGTACTTACGTGACAGGGGACCGATTCTAGCCACTACCACAATCACCTCGAAGTGTAAAAACATTGCCTCACACGTGGAACACTGAGCTAATTGAAGTTTAAACCAATAACATCATAAGAATTTCCTTAACAACCCATTCTATCAAGATCTACACCATGGGGAAATTTAAAAATAACTTTTAATATTAAAAAATATAGCCATTTTATTTTATTTGAAAATCAATTTTAATATATAATTTGAGGAAGTCGACTCAATTAAAACTCTTTTGCAAGTGAGAGGAGTATAAATTGTCAGGTTGGATGCTATGGGTAAAAATAGTCATTTCGAAAGAAATGAACAGGGGGATCACGTGAAAAAAAGAAAGGCTTCATGTTGGCTTGATTGCAACACATGCATGCGAGATCAGTAAGCCTCTCTCATTTACATAATTTTTCTAGCCATCTTTCCATCATCTTCCCATGCATGCTCGAATCTTCTATCCTGCAATTCACATTGTTGGGATTCTAAGGTGTTTTTCAATCTCCTTGTTTTTCTCTTTTTCACAATTCACTTTTCTTGCTTTATTGTTTGAGTTCTTCCTCTACTTTTATTTTCTCATCGAAATTTCAGCTCTCATTGAGGAGGTTTTGTTGTCATGGTATAAATGTGTGGACTAGAATTGGTTGATCACGAGGGAAAAAATGATTAAACTATAGAGGCCATAAATTTTGGGTTTTGGGTGCCTTGGTGGTAAACCCCAGGGATTATAAATTGTATATCCTTCCTTGATAATTGCCATTGTTTTACAACTTGGCATTGTTTCTGTGAAAATAGCACCTGGAAGATCCAGATCTCTATGGTGGGGTTGGATTTTCGATAGACATCTGTGTTTGGTGCTTATAATGGCAATTGAACTAGGGACAACTAGTTCTGAACTACCAATTCCATATCTTTGATATCTGTTATATTGTGGAATTTCACCATCATACTAGTGTAGAGAGCCTTTACTGATGGATTGTCTGCATAATTTGAATTTGAATTGTATTGTCCATGGCATGATTGATTCTTCCACCCTTACAAAGTCTGTAGTCCATGCTGTTAAATCATGTAATAGTTCATCTTCTATGCAATCCCTGTATTTGGGGTCATGAGTAGAGGAATAATGGAATTTGCATCAAACAACCATTGGATATAGACAAAAACTCTTTAATCACATTACTTCAAACCATAGTTAGCAAGATCGAATTCGGATTTAGATTCGAATTCGATACTATATGGTAAAAATTAGAATAATAGTTTTTCAATTCTAAAAAAATTCGACAACATACATCTTAAATTTAAGTATTTGGTGGTTTACGTAGTGCATTATATTTGATATCATTTTGAGATTCAACTGCATTAAGTAAGTCATTCACATATGACCATTTCCATGAGAGGTAATCATAACTGACTAATTTCTCATGATTTTTGAATAGTTTACTTAGCACTCATTGCATCGGGCGATGCTCACATGGGTGAAAAGGTGGGATTTAAACTCATGAAATGAATCACATAGTGTCAATCATCACTTCCGAGGCTTGCACCTGGTAACCAAGACTTCTTGGGAGGTCACCCATCCCAAATCGCCTCTGGCTCAAGCGCGCTTAACTGTTGAGTTTTCTCCACAATCAAGCCCACTTAGCTTGTTACCCCATTTGCAAAACCTTAGCAAGTATTGTGCCTCATGAACCATTCAAGTAGAGATACATCTTAAACGCTAACAAATATGTAGTTTTCTTTCTATAACAACCACTTTGTGCTCATTTATTTCCATTAATTTTGAAATTTAAATAATTTCTATTAATTTTGACAAATATAAACAGTTTTAAAATTACAATTCACCAAAAAAAACTCATTTCAGTCCTCCCTCCAAAAATTTAATTTATTTTCAAAATTTAAAACTTTAATTGAAAATCTAGATATGAAATATTAAAAATATATAAAATTTCTTCTTATATAAACCTATTAAACATTTCAATTAATTAAATTTAATAATTAATATATAATTAAATTTTAAATATTAAAAATATAAAAATAAATTAATTAATATAAATATATTTAAAATTTCAAATAATTTAAATTACACATCGAATTTTTTGACTTCACAACTCAAATTCTTCCATCCTGTGACTATTTATTTTGGCTTTAGTGGCCACCATTCTACGTATGTAGATATAGAATAAACTCTCAACCCAATTTCTTTATAGGCAAATGATAAATTAATCCTCCAAAATGAATGGAATTTTTTCCAAACAATTCCATATACGAATGGAATTATCCAATTTTCGTATTTTTCACAATAGATCCAAACTCTTTGTGTAGTGATCTACTTTGGTCTTCAGACACGGGTCGCATTATTCGTGCACAAAGAAAAGGAGCAAGATCCCTGTTCAAATCCCACACCCATCACAGGAAGGGACCTGCATGTTTCAGAAGCCTCAACTATGGCGAGCACAATGCATACATCAAGGGAATTGTCATTGATGACATACACAACCCTAGCCACAATGCTCCCCTCTGCAAGGTGACCTTCAAGAACTCATTCCTTTACAAGCATCTGAAATAGCTCTTGGTAGCAAATGAAGGTATGTACACAGGATAGTTTGTTTACTATAGAAGCAAGGCCAATTTGACTGTGTGTAATGTGTTTCCCTTGAGGTCTATTCCGGAGGGAGCCATTGTTTGCAACGTGGAAAAAAATGTCAATGATCAGGGTTCTTTTGCTAGGTCTTCTAGAGACTACGCCATCGTCATCAACCACAATATCAATAACAGCACTACCAGGTTTGTGTTTCAATTATATTTAGGGTGGGTTTGTTTCTATCACTACTGGTGTCGACCACAATCCTGACAATAGCACTACCAGGTTTGATTGGTTTTTATATTTTTAGGATGATGGTTTTCAACCGTAGAAATTCTTAGGGTTTAGCTATGTTTTCCCTCGTGACAATTGTATTTGGAGATCTAATTGCTCAATATCATTAGGTTGAATTGCATTAGCGAGTTTGTTTCTGATTCCTACCTCTAGGAGTTTATTGGTAACCGTGAAAACCTTAAGTTGGGATCTTTTTTAAAAAGGAAAAGTCTTAAATATATTCTTTCAAAACATAAATTATTTGTGTTTATCTTTAGTGCTTCCAAAACAATACTTGTATTTGCAAAAAGTCGATAGTACTACGAGATAGGCTTCACCGCCCCACTGGCCTGCATGTGCTAGCCATGCCTATCCTCTCTTCATGACTTTATCTAAACATGTCACAGTGATGGGGTAATTGAACTCTAGTGGGCGGTATCACCACCCCTACTTGAAAACCAATTAAGTCTCTAGTGAATAAACAATTTGTGTTTTCCTTCAATTTCATTTTTGTTGCAAGAAAATAAAAGTTTATTAGAGAGAAAAAAATGTACAAGATTTCTATGTCAAGTATTTAGCCTATATGATACATTGTTTGGTATTTATGTAAATGATCGATAGACACTTTATAGTTCGAGACTCACAACAGTACATATTATACTAGCTAATCAAAAACTCAATCGAAACTTTGACAAAAAAGCATCAATTTATTACACCTCCCCTTGATTGAAGGGTCATATAATATGAAATTTTTCCCCTTTTATTTCTTATTTAACTTAAATTCAGTTTAACCCTTGTCATCATATTTCAAAGAAGACTTCACAGAAGTTCAGGGTTCCTTAGCAATCATGATTGGATTTCACCTATCTGCTTATTCAAAGGATTGATTTCCAACATCTTCCCCTGCTCATAACACACATTAGCCACATCATTTGTTACAATTTCACCCAACATCTCAGGACCAGAACTGGCCCGATGAGGATGTAAGATTTACATTCACCCTTAAGCTTATCAGAAAGGTTTGGTTTTATTTTCTTTTAGATGCAACATCTCCCCTAGCTAATATGACATATTATCCCGAATATTATTTTCTACCGTTCCCCTAACATTGGTAGGACCAGTGCCAGTACCAGAGGAAGGTGAGCATTTTAGACTCAGGAGGGCCTGAGATCATATTTATGTGATATTTTTTCTACCCAGTGGTGATTGAACACGCTATCCTCTCATCAAGTGGTCCTGTATTTATGTGCATACGTGCCTGATAAAAAGTTTCAGATTTAGTCGTTATATGAGGTTATGCTCAGAAAGAAACGTGTTCATAATCCAACATTTATGTCCAATTGCAGCGATTATAATATATCATGAATTTTTATGCAAGACCCTTTCTCAAATCAATTTAAAGTATTTAGGTAGAGGCATAATTTGACAGATCAGCTATCCTTGTGGCCATGGAAACAAATCTACAAAAAAATTTCTAATTGCCTTGAGGGAGTTGGCATTCATACATCCAATAGGAAGGCTAGACATTTGCACCCAGATAATGCCTAAGGATAAGAATTCAATGAATATATTAAAACCTATCTTCCATGGCCTTGGAAAAAAATATTCAACCCTCCATAAACCAAGGCATATTGTACATAAGATTTTCTTTATCAAGGACAAAGATAAATGCAATGATGAAAAAATCTTGCCCCTGGGGTGTATCACCATAGTAGTTTGCAAGAAGAAGCCTCAGGACTTGGATACACATTGATATATTTCAGCATCCGACATACATTATTTAGTATAGAATCAACCTATGTGCATGGTAGTAAGACTCCTCCACGATAACCTAGGAGGCATAGAGAATCAGAACCAATACAAAGGTTGGCTTGTAGGTGTAAAAGAATGAACGTGAGGGATTATTTGAGATAAAAGAAAATCCTTTAAAGAGAAAATTTTTTGGGTCATCCCTCTATTGGTTGAATGCATCAAAGCAAAAGGGATTGTTTCTTTGTTAAGGGGAGTGTTTCGAGGAGCCAAGCCATTTTTGATTGAAAATCTGAATGCCTATATGCCCTTTTCATTTATCATATGTATAGAGGGACATTTGGAGTAGGTCTTGGGTCATCACTACCACTGAGTGTGAAACCATAAGCAGAGAGATTGTGGTGATTGAATATCCGTAAGTGGATGGTGTATGCTTGCAAAGACAATGTGAGATTTATGGAGCCCAATAAGCACAAAGTTGTGTTTAGCATGAAAGCATAATCACAAGCTTCAAACAAGTTAACAGGCTTTAGCTTGGATGTTTAGCAGACGTTATCCTCTCCACCTATATTCAAATCGTTCTTTTGACATGTGGTCCTTGTGGGCTATTTGAATCTCCAAGGAGCCATTTCATGTGGATGGGGACAAGAACAATCCTTGGGTGACTTTCATGGGTTAGATTCTAACCAGTTAGTCGCATAGCCAAGAATTGACTCCACAAATATGCTAGTAGATATTAGTCTTTCCAATAGATCGGGGAGTAAACACTATAGGAAAAACCGAGCAATATGAAAAGGTCAAATAAGCCCTATCTTAGCTTTACACAAATATATTTAATGAGTTAGAAGAATATTTACATAAGTAACAAATGAATCAACTTACATAACCTTATTGGAAGTGCCACGCCCATAATCTTTATGGATAATAGATATGCAAGGTGGCATGTAATAAAAATGGAGTTGAAAATAAGAGAACATGTCCCATGCAGTGCTTTCGTCTAGCTTATAACACCATGCATAGAAAAAATAACATAGTCAACATCAACAAATTTATTTAAATGACTTTAAGCTAGAATATTTGGTAGTGGAAACATGAGAACGAAGAGTGGGACTGCTTAACTTTTATCATGGATCGATAGATCTATGTTGTCTGAATGGGAATATTAGAAAGAAAAAATAATTATTTTAATTCTTCTTAAAATTTATAGGAAACATGTTAATCACAGTTTACAAGTTACTTGGGGCCTTATTTTCATATTGTGTGTTGAATGTCGGTTCTATGTTGAATTTAAATTTTGTTATATGATGTGATTGTCTCATTTTCTAGGGTGAATCTTCCCTCTGGAGCTATGAATATTGTGCCAAGTGGTTGTAGATCTATGATTGGTCAAGTTGCTCGAGGTGGAAGAACAAAAAAACCAATGCTCAAGGTTGGCAATGCATACCACAAATACAAGGTCAGAAGAAATTGTTGGCCCAAGGTTCGTGGTGTGGCTATGAATCTAGTTGAGCATCCTCATGGTGGTCATCAACATATTGTTCATGCTAGTAATGTACGCCATGATGCACCACCAGGGAAAAAAGTTGGGCTTATTTCTACCTCAAGAATTGTTCATCTACATGGACAAGCTGCATCAATAGCTGCAAATATGGACAACTAACTTAGTTCATTTATATTTGCAAGGATTTCATTGTCTTATTTTGGTGTTTTATTTTGTCATAATGTATCTAATGAATTCTACTGTGGATACGAGGAAGTGGACACCAGTTGAACGACTTACTTAGTCCTGGGAAGCATCGAGTATGGAAGTGGATGGAAGTCTCTTAGAGTGGGTATGCAACAGTTTTACCCATTTTCATTTTGTTTATCATTCATTATTTGTGTTGGTTCTGATAACCAATTTTAATTATTTATCTTTTTTTTTTCACTTTATATCATTAACATTCCATGTTTCCTAGGCTAGGTAACATTTTTGGTTGCTTTATATGAGCAACCTATAGGACTAGGATGTTCCCAATGAGTTTTGAACATTTTTCCAGTATGCCTTATCAATTCTAGACTGTCATTGAGGGTTATCGCTTGAATTGTTGTCAGGTTTTACATTTGATTGACAATGAAACTCCCTGCTTTTTATAAATTAGTTGTATGTTAATTTTTAAAATTATTTAATAAAATTGTCTTCAATAGCCACACTTCAAACAATTGATTTCACGCTACCAGGTTTAAGGTTTGGGTTATTTATTTGGTTAAAATTTCCCAAGATTTATATCATATCTTAGGTGTCAAGTTCGAGTTATTTCTTTGGTCAAAATTTCCCAAGATTTATATCATATCTCAACCATTTGTAATTCATGTCATTCGAGTGTAACAGATCGTGACAAGGATGAGCCCTATTAAGCTCACCAACTCTTTTACTACGCTTCATGAATCATAATGAAAATGGACTCTGAATATGATTATTTTCCTTGAATAAATAGTATTAAGAAAACTCCTCTCAGTCATGCTTAGCCCCAAGTCATACTAGAATTTCTGACATGTCAAGAAGATTGGCTCAGCAACGAGTTTAACACCTAATTCCTTGCAAGTCAAAGAAGACTGTCTATTTAAAAAATAGATTGATCACATCCTTAAATTTGTAGCCCTTGGACTCCCGCATTAAAGAGAATATCATTCTATGATCCTGATAATTGGTCTATCAAAATGTTGATGGGGCGAAATATGAGTTATGGAGTAGAGAAAGTAATTTTCCTTAACATTTCCTAGAATATTTTAAACTTTTGGTGGCACCTCACTAACACTACCATCTCCACACCAACATTTTTTGGTAACGTTCCATTGCAAGAGGCATCCACTGATTCACATTCCTCAACCCATGACCATAACGATGATTTTTCTTGAACATTTTACCTAGATCTAGACATATAGTCCTTATCATCATCAAGTATAGATTTCGTTTCTTCACATGCACCCCACCTCCCCCCTCCAAATTTTAAATAAGAATCAATTTCTATTGCATGCTTCCCTTTGATTACAAATTTATACATGTACCTGACATCCTTGTCTCTATCCAGGTTCTTATGCTTCTCTTATTGTTCTAAGCTAAGCAATCGGGAAACCATTACCTCCCTACCACCACGAATAGATAAACCATTTTTCCTACACCGTCTTTCATGATCCATAGGAGGAATACTAAAAACCTCTCGAGTTGTTTCTCTCAATCCAATCACTAGATAAACATCTTGATTTGGACCAGATCCGTCTGTTATGTTCGTAAGATTGGCTTTAGAACTATCAAGGTCCTTCAATGGTGGGGCATATCCACATATTGAATGAAAAGGAGGGAAATTTGAATTTCCATCCCAAAGAAAGTTAGCTCTCAGTTCATTCATATAAGCATTTGAAAAGAGAAACCAGTCTAACCAAACCTAGAGAGCTTTCATGACTCTCTCCTGCAAAAACGACAGAATATAAATGTGAAAAAATTCATAGAGTGATCCACAAAGTTATTACACTTATTATGATATTTATTTTTTTATGAGTAAAAATTACCAGTTTCCTTGCTAATTGATTACCGATAATGTAATATTCCATACAATTTTCCCATATACAAGATAATTCAAATCTAAAAATGTTAAATAAGTTGTAAATATAAGATAGACTAGCATTAAGTTTCCTATGAAAACTCTCAAGCAGCTCAAAAATGTCCAGGAATTTCAAACACTACGATGGTACCAAGGCCACTATAAATGATCAAAATATAAAAAATTGAAAGTCCTAACATGGTGCTTCTCAAAAATGAGAATCTCAAAACCTAAGTTTTGTAAAGAACCATTTATTCTTCCTTGCCTTGAACCTCTCCTCAAAGGATGATATCGCACCACAATCCTGGAAATGCTAATGTCACTAGCAGTAAACATAGAGCACTCAAAGGTCATGGGTACACCCATGTAACAATGTCAATAAAAATTGTAGTAAAAAGGGAAAAACGAAGGTTGTGGTATAGAGAATCTGATCTAGTGTCTTTATTAGTCAGGGGGTCTATTAACCCATATTCAACTTTTAATCTCTTTATGTGGGAAGAGACATTTCTTTCAATTCCTCTAACATTCTTAGTGCCATGTTCTTCAAGAGACTCAGGATACTCATTAGTGTTACCTCCATTTGACATCGATTTTTCTTGATATTACACATTTATAGTATCAAACCAGATGGTATATATATAAAGGAACAAAATAAATTAGCATCCTAGAGGCAAGGAGAATCACCTGCAACCTTCATCCATTCCATCGTCATTAAGAGTAGAAGCAATGTTGTCCATTGTAACTTCTTGTTTGTGTTCTTTCCCAGAACCCCCAAATATGTCCTCACTACCAAAATAAGAGTAATTAAAAGCAAGTCCCATAAGCTCTGCCTTATCTTCTATATCAGTTCCACCATACTCACAAGTCCACTTTGAAGCCTGTAATATAAGATGGGTTTTCATAGATTTTCATGTTAAAGGTCTTAGATCGGGTTGTGGGAACGATGACTTTGAGGTCCCCACCACACCAACATATTTTAGTAAAGTTCCACTGTAAGAGGCATCCATTGATCCACGTTCCCCAGACCCTCACCATGAAGATGATTCTTCTTGAACATTTTTCCTATATCTGGACATATATTCCTTATCTTTATCAAGTATGGATTTTATTTCTTCACCTGTGCTCCACCTTCCCCCTCCCAATTTTAAATAAGCATTAGTTTCTCTTGCATGCTTCCCTCATATTGCAAAGTTATACCCATTCCTGACCACCTCATCTTTATGCTTCTCTACTTCATCTAAAGCTAAGAAATCGGGAAACCATTACCTCCCTCCCACCATGAACAAACAAACCATTTTTCCTACACCATCTTTCAAGCTCCACAAGAGGAATACTAAACAATTCTCGAGTTGCTTCTCCCTCTCCAATCACTAGAGTAACATCTTGATTTGGACCAGATCCATCTGTTATGTCTATAAGATTGGCTTGAGAACTATTAAGGTCCTTCAATGGTGGGGCATATCCACATATTGAATGAAAAGGAGGGACACCTAAATTTCGATATTGAAGAAAGGTAACTCTCAATCTATTCACGTAAGCATCTGAAAAGAGAAACCACTCTGACCAAACCTAGAGATATTTCATCACTCTCTCCCTCAAACCTTCTGCAATAATCAACCAGTGATGTTTCGGTATAATTCATTAAAGCTTTCCATAATATCATGCAATGCTACTTCAAATTCTTTCCTATATGCAGAAGATTTTTTTACAGGATCACTACTGTTGTGAAGAATATCAGAAACTAACATGAGTCTCGCAACTTTATTTGGAATAGGAATCTCCTTTAGTGTCAAAGACTCTATAACTACCTCAACTACCTTACCAGTTGCATCGACATTGTCAAAAGAAAACCCCATTGCTTCTTTTATTTGATTTCTCTCCAAGGTTAAAGGATGAAGCATGTCCTCAAATTCATTTCTTTGGCACTCTCTTAAGGTGAATTCCTGATCCACTCTCTTGCTCCTTCTAGCAGCATAAGTTGCAGTTTAGGCTTTCTCATGCTCATGCATGTGTTCATATTTAATCACACGAGTGGGGGAACTTAGACGTATTCAAAATTAATAAAATTATTATTGTGGAAATATGTCTATAAGAGTTATTTCTTGCAGTGAAAGATACATATTATTTTCACAAGCATGAAGCAAATCATGTTACAAAGATTCGAGGGAGGGATGGCTTTAAAAATTCAAGTTTTAGCCTATCTTTAGGATGGGTTAGTTCCTATGGAATCATAAAGCACCAAAATATTGATTGCATGTAGACCAAGAAAAATAGATGTATACCAAACTAGAGAAATCAAAGCTACAGGTACAATGTTGATGTTGGGTTGTTGGAGCCTGACCTAGGTTTGAAGTTAATTAGCTAAACAAATCCCTGTACTACTGGCCCTTTTGGAAACAGTCCACGGAGTGCGGACTCAGGTCTCACCCGAAGTAGTATGGGATGGTGATAGAACCAGGCTTCCACGCCCTTGAGATGTCTGAGAGGTTCGATTGGTCCTTTGTTTTCTCTTGCACATAGGTTGCTTCGTGCACTTCCCATTCCTCGTGGCCTGATACACTACCTTCGCGTAGCCCTAACTAGGGGTTGTGTCATGCTCTGTGCTATTACCCGAGATCTTACTTATCTTCCCGTGTTAATTAACTACCTTTGCATACTTGAATGTCTTATAATTAGCAATACAAAGCATTTATACACGATTGCGCAGTAAATAAACAATGTATTTGCAAATTATATCCAGTCATGCACTAAACCAGGAAGAGGTACACAAAATTATAGGAAAACTTCTCTTTATTGATTCTTCCAATGGTTACAGACTCAACCTACCCTGCGCACTCAGCTGTAGGGGTCTGTGAACGCAGATGCAGGGGTCTGCGCACTCAGCTGCAGGGGTCTGCGCACTCAGCTGCAGGGGTCTGCGCACTCAGCTGTAGACTACTATGCCTCTGCACACTCAGCTGTAGAGCCTTCTCCTACTCTACAACCCACAAACACACTTTTCACTTAGACTCAATCACCTAGACTTCTCATCCTTCTATTAGTTAGTTCTTCTACACTTAGAGCCTCACTCTATTTATACAATCCCATAGTCTGCGGACCATGGGTAGGTCTATGCAGCCGACATTACATTACAAAAACTAGGGTGGACAACCCTGTGACTCTATTATACTTTTTCACCCCACGCCCATAATTTGTGGAGCTTCTACAACAAGATTCGGTCAAAACTTGGTCTTTAAGCCCCAAAACATGCCTTCAGGGGATTCCATGCCCAAAAGGCCCCCAACAAAAACATCGTGACTTGCCCTCGAGTCACTCTGTCGGCGCAAAGATCTTTAGACGAAGTCCCTCCAACTGTTCTCGAACTACGGTGAGGTCAACAACACACTGAGTTGTTGTTGATTTGATCTGTTGCATATGTTGTTCCAAGACCTTTGTGTTGGACGTTTTTCTCTACATCAGTGCGTGCATTCCCTACATTTGTGCGAGTTTTCCTTCAATTTCTGCTGTGATGGTGAAGGCCTTGTCGATCCAAGGCTGAACGTGCGCCTTCAGGACTGCCTCCTTATGTCATGCCACATCCACCTGTTCTTTCAGTACTTTAGCCTATTGCATCCAAGCGAGCCTCTGAGTGAGGGCCACCGCCTGCACAATTCCTTTGATGTTTTCATGTTGTTGCTGGCGTTCTTGCACCTCTGTCTCTATGTGTTGGATCTTGGGGTCCTCCTGCAGATTTGTGAATACCTCAAATGATTCTTCCAACATGCTGGTGCAGTCTCGCACTACACTACCAATTTCATCCAGTCCCACTGTGATAGTGCTAGCGCACTATTCTCTAACTTCTGTGGGGGTGGATGGTCGTGACTTTAACCGTGGCTCGGTGATCTGAAGGTTCAACTCTAGTTGCACCTTTGTCATTTCTTCACTCGCCTCACGTACCCCTGCTGCTAACCTGTGGATCCGCGCCTCTACTAACATGTCTGCTGGGATGGCAATCCCGAGGACGCTTTGGCAAGCATCGTCTATTACCTATACAAGTTGTTGATTCTACGACACCACTTCATCGCGTTGCAAGCTCAATTGTTCCATATTCATTTTATCCTCACTGAGGACTTGTAGTGCGCAGCTCTCCCTAGCTTGCAGATCTGCAGTTATCCCATCCTGTAAAACATATAAGGTCTCTCGCGAAAGTGCAGCTATGTTGATACCGAGACCCTTTAGTGCACTAACTGTAGGCCTGTCGGCCTCATTTGTTTTCACTAGTGCCCCTTCTAGCAGCACTATGGTATTTGTCATCTACGCGCGCAACATCTGTTCTGATCTCATTGTTCCGACTGTGAGGCTAGTTGAGAGGATACCAGACTGAGGAGGGCATAGCTGCAATTGCTGCAACTACACTCTAAGGGCCCCCAACACAATCTAGTTCTCCTACATGAAATTTTGGAGGGCCTCATAGGTGACATCATGCACTGTCTCATCGAAGTCATGCAAATCACCCTCAGTTAGGGTCATCAGGTCAATCAACAACTTTGATGACTTGACCTTCTTACATGACCCTGTCTGCTCGGTTGGGTGCTGGCGCTTCAACTATGTTGACGCGGTTCGTGGGTCCGCACCTCCCTCTTCTTCCTCTGCTTCCTTCCCATGCAAAGGCTACGTTTAGCCTTCACACGCCTTCATGACTACCTATTACGCTTCTGCTACTGCTACTGCGGCCTGTTGCTTCTCCGTTCCTGTCTATGCAGCATCCCATGCTGCCCACACTTCTGCTGCCACTGCTTCCTTCCTTCGCTTTTCGGCCAACTATGTAATGCACAACTTGGCCTCGTATTTCTTTCGTTGTGCGCCGACTTCTCTATCTCCGTGATGTATGGGGCGCGCCACTCCGGCAGCCATGCCTCTAGTATGATAAAGATGACTTCATTCGTGGCTACAAAGGGTAGCTTTATCCATTGTTTGGTCAGGTCCTTGCACGCTCTGATGTAAATCATATGGATGCCCATTTTAAATTCTGCAAAACTCTGCAAGTTATTGTAGACGGTGGGTGACAATCATAGCTTACTGTTGATCCCCATTTTGAGGTTCATCTCCATGAATACCAAGAATATTTTACTGTCGTGGATCCTCTTGGCATCCTTTGTGGCCTAGAGCAAAGTGTACTTTGCAGCCTCTCGTGGATCCCTGTCAATTATGGAAAATTGACTATCCTCCGGTAATTCCCCTACCAGGAGCACTATGGATAGTAGAAGCCATGCACAGTGGAATTTTTTGCCTTGTTCCTGAGCTTCGTGACAATTCTCTAAAAACTCCTTGCAGAGGAACTTGAACCAGTTAAACTGGAACCCCTTCGCGCACTGCTCAGCCAGTGTGACCACTAGCATAGGTACTTCGTCTGCACAGTACTTGCGCATAACCTTACCAGCCAGTATTTAGGTTGCCACTTTCACTTCTTTGTCATTGATGCTAGATATGGCATAGCCCCTTTTCTTCTTCACTAGCTTCTATTTTTTCTTCATGGCCTCCATGATGGCCAAGTCACTGCTCTTCCCCTCCGAGATGTCCGCGGGATCCTCTCCTTTGCATGGAAGCTAGGAGATGCGGTGAATCAAGTCTGCTATGATGGGGATGGGCTCCTCTAGCCATAAACACCCATCATGCACTAGGCAGAGTAGCTGCCTGATGATGAAAATGGTTATTGGGGTGCGATGGAAATGTGGCACCCAAAGCAGGTTCAGTAGCCTAGCATTTTCCATTCTGCACAACCACTTTCGCAACTCTAATTCTGTATCCCCCATCATGGTGTTCTGCTTGGGCTTCATGAGGAGCCTGGTCTCAAGGTGAGGGAACTTCTCGTGGTCAACGAGGTCCCAATCTTTGAAGTTTAGGCTCGGCACCCATCCCATGTGCGTGCCCTCAAAAATGATGTTGTCTGGGAGGAGCGGGGTTTGGAGTGAACTCTTGGTCTCATCCAGGTCCTTGGGACTATAACCTTCCCTTTTCAGAGGGGCACACAGGCTAGCAACCTTATCAGGGGGTGCACAAGTTGAGTTTCCTCCTCCATGCCTTCATCCTCGTCTTCTCCGATGATTAGGTCCTCCAGGTCTTCCTCTTCTTCATCGGTCTCAATGGTGATGGCTTTCCCCTTCTCCTCCATTGATATCTTGGTGTGCAGCGGGTTCCGTAGGGACACACATATGGGAACCATCACTTATTTTTCCTTCTTGGGTCTTGGCGTGCGTAGTGATTTCAGGATTTCTGCTAGAATCCCGACACCTTCTGGAGCATCCCCCATAATCAGGGCCTGCATGGCCTCCTCAGTGGTCGTTACTATTATCTGCATAACATCCTCGGCTGTTGCCATCGTATATGTCCAGAAATCTACCACTTGTGAACTTAGGGGCTCAATCAACGCTCAACACACAACAATCAGGGATCTGCTCAATAGCTCAATTCGAAAATGACCAAGTGTTGTTTGCTGGGTAGCCCTTTGTAATTTATGGTGCTTTTCTAATTTGAATTCGACTGTTATCCCCAAATCTAGTTCATTAATTCTCCCTTGGCAACATATTTTCCCTAATCTTTCCCATAACTCATGTCTTAAATGCTTGCTGCCCGCTCCATTTGGTCTCAAGTCGAGCATCCCATCATGAATAGTGACATCAACAGTCACTTTCTGGTCAACCCGCGCGGTAGTGCAGGCCCCCATGCGCGGTCGCACACCTTGTGACTCTTTGCTTTTGTGCGCAACTCCAATATCGCGCAACTCCCGGGTATAATAGTTTATAGTCTCGTACTCCCTTTCAACTGCTTAGAGTGCTAAGACTATTCTTCCTTCGGCTAGTTAGGTGGTCGCACCACCCGTGAAAGGTTTCATCCTGTCAT
Organism: Pinus tabuliformis; assembly: GCA_031772625.1. Classification (NCBI taxonomy): domain Eukaryota; kingdom Viridiplantae; phylum Streptophyta; class Pinopsida; order Pinales; family Pinaceae; genus Pinus; species Pinus tabuliformis. The sequence continues at coordinate 368,768,662 of CM062818.1, forward strand.
CCATCATGTTTCCTGGAGAATACCCACCTTTTATTGTTATAGTCGGCATCACACACTTTACCATCTCCAATGTGCTACCCTAGTCAATATGCTTAGCAATGTGTGGTCCAAGCCAAGGCATCAGACTGATGAATTCATGGCGATAGGCCTTAAACCTGTCATTGCGATCGTACACATCGTAACTTATCACCCTATTTTTCTTTTCGAGAAAATCTTCCTTTATCTTGTCCTCCAGCTTCTTGACTTCTGCGTCCACCAGAGAGCTTTTCTTCCTTAATCGTATCCTTTCATCTTCAAGTTCTTGGAGTCTAAGATTTCCTTGTTGGATTTCTGCTTCCAAGGTTCTGCGAACCGTCATATATATCGATGCTATCATGCGTGTTCTAAGTTCTCCAAGTACTATAGGGCTTACTGTGGTTGCTTCATACTCCAGCCTTGGTGGTGCCTGCGCGGTCAGGTTTTTGCACACAGTCCTATTAGCCCAGAGAACTACTGGTATGTGCAGGTCTAAGTCAGTCCACCTCACATTCTGGACCTTGTTCAGTGCCTCACGTACTTTGTTAAAAGCTTCTGCGTGTATATTCTTCTATGCACTTTGTTTTTCCATACTTCGTGGTCCCATTCGGAGGGGTCATTCACGCCATTTCCTTACCTCTACCTTCTTACTAATCGTGTCTCCTTTTGCAAGGACAGTGTGCATTTGCACAAGTTTCACACCATATGCCTGTATCCACCTAGATAGGTGGGTATGTGGGTCGGTTTGTCCACCATAATTGTCTTTCAATTGCATATGAGGCTTCCCAAACCACATGAGCATCATCCATTTACCTTCGCACCAGTCCTCAAAGCTTCTTTGGTGCATCCCCCACCATCTTGTGGGCATAGCTCATAGTACCCATTTTAGAGTGTTGAAACACTGCTGTTTCGGTACTTCTTTCAAATTTGTTCAAGAAGTCATCCACCTCGCTCAGCTCATCATACGTAGGTAGATCTCTTACCTTTGCTGCCACATAGCATAGTGACCTTTTCATCATGTTACAACTGAGCATGGTTACCTCCTGTAACCGGTTCTACCATCATTTTATCTCCTCGTCAGAATCTGATGTGCAGGAGCTTTCGTGCTCCCAAGAGATTCGGTCATCCGTGGTTGGATTTACCCAATATTTCTCCCACGTGGTTATCTTGTAGACGTAGTCCAGATCGTCCTCACTGTCGTAATCGCGCTCTGGCTCTATGTAGCACGATCCTTCTGTAGGTTCTAAAGGTACCACTGCACGTAGAGACTTTTTCTCAAAGATCATCTTGCACTTCTTTAGATTTATCACTACATTCATGTTAGTGGCTCAATCTATTCCCAATAGTGCAGGGTAGGGATTGCTATCATCAACAATTTCTATCACTTCGAAATCTGCTAGCACACTTTCTCCTTTGTGTCTACTGTGATTCCCTACAATCTCCCCATAGGTAGGATATTCTCCTAGTTCGCCATTCGTAGTTGGATAGGAGACCATTGTAGTGTAGGCCTACCCATGCACTCCCATGTCTACTTCGGTAGGATGTTCGCATTCGATCCTAGGTCCAGAATCACTTGGTCCATCTCATATTCCCCAATCTGCACGATCAATCTCATCTCCCTCCCTGTTCGCATCATGTTCTTCCTGAGCTTCCGGACAATGCGGGGTTCTCTTGGCGTGGTCCCAGCACATCTAGTTATGAGTTCTTGTAGCCCCTTTACATCCTTTTTGTTGCACAGCAGCTTCATGCATGTCTCCAAGAATGTGTGAGCATCAATAGGTCGATTTCCGGCTCCAGTCCGTCTTTACTTCTTGAAGTGGAGGCATCAATGAAGCTCCTCTTAGCTTCCACGAAGGTCTCCTTAGTGCGCTCCAAATCAAATTCTGGTTCCTTCGTTGGGGCCTTGCAAACCTAGATACTTTCTTTAGTTTACTTGCCTTTTTCATCCCTTGTCGTAATACCACTCCAGATCATGATATTACATTAGAGTCTTCCTCGCGTGGCTCAGACCTGATCATTTGCGGGTTTTGAGTCGGGGGAGGTTGGAGTGTTCCTTTATCACGTAACCTCACTACCAGTGTTGGAAATTCCTCTGTCTCATGATCAAACAATGTACAATACAATCATGATGGTTGCATTTGATTCATACAATCGTGGGCATAATGTCCTAGCCCTCTGCAATTGTAAGATATCAACTGTCTGCAACCTCTTCCTGGTCCCACTCCACCTTGGCCTCGTTCTCACCCCTAAAATATGGTGTGCGCCATTCCTATGTTTTGATTGAGGGCCCGTGTTTTGGCCTAAACTCTATAGGTAGGAGTTCAATTCATCATCAGTTCATAATTTCTATGAGTGAACTCATCATGTCCTACTGACCTACAAAAATTATAGAACAACTACTGTGAAATCTACATATACTTCTGTAATAGATGTCAATTATCTGTAGCACGATTTCCTCCTATCTGACAAATCGTGCACCATAACATAGGCAATGCACTTGGTCCTACTTGTGCCTCCGGTCTTAGTGGCATTGGCCCTCCTCCCGCAAGGTAATTCGCGAACACTAAGCAGTGATCCATGTTTTGCCCTTGGCCCTTGAACTTTACGCAGCATACCTCATCATGCACTTCTGGGTGAGCCATCCTGTCTTGTTTCAAACTCTGCATCTGAAGGCACAAGTTTTTCAACTAGGCATGAATATGTTGAACTCCCAGGTTAGGATCTTGTATCGGAGTCTCATGAAATCTCATTGCAACCTCCAAAGCCTCAGCCTGAGTGGTTAGCCTTGGTTGCGACAATACGTTCCGTAGATGCAGTGTTAACGATGCTACAAACCATTCACGGTGTTTCCCATCTGTTAATGTCATGCTCGCTTCGCGAGTTGTGCACTTCAGCCTTTGATCCAACTCCCACAAGGTTTCACCTGGTTGCATTGCGATTTCCTTGAATCCAATGATCGACTGTGCCTCCGATTTTGGCCTGCTAAATTCTTTGTTTAGCGTAGCTTGGATATCCGCTATCCTCACATTTGGATTGTTATTGGAATTCTTAATGTACTAGGTCAGCACGCGATCCTGCAGAGCACTAACCAACGTTGCGTTCTTTATATTTTCATCCGTGACACCTCGTGCTTCCCATACAACTTTTATCACAAACCAAAACTGGTTCGTATCTTCGTTCCCTACTCCCTTAGACATTGGTAGCTTTATCGTGCTGGCCATACTGCTTCATGGTGGTGGCGGAGGTGGTATGGGTGAAGTCAGGGGTGAAGACGATGAAACTAGTGGTGGTGTGGGTGGGGGTAGTATGCACGGAATTATCTGCCTTATCAGACTGATCGCACTTCTTGGTGAAAACTTCACGAGCAATTATTCTCCCCCTCACAAAGGTGAAATCAAGAGGCTAGTGCTACCTTCATTTCTGTAAATTTTCCCACTCTGCGTAGCCCCAAACATCAATTTATTCACATAACCTATTTTTCACACAGTAGCATTTTAATCCAAGTGTTCAAAGATTTAACGTACTTACCTCGATGTCCCTTGAGGAAACGTTGTTCTACCTCGCTATAGCTCATTGAAGTATCTACCGCAAATTCGGTGATGAATCCTCCTATGATCTGATTGAGCTGGTGATCCACGGTGGGCGCGATCTTATCTTCCGATGCTTCCAGTCTGTGCACCAATTCTGGATTCCACACAATAGGTTTTTTGAGTTTACACCTTCCTTAGCTATCTGTTGGCTTCGTAATCCACTCGTAAAACTCACTAAGGAAGGATGCAAAGAAAATTTCATGGATCTTCGTGTACAAGTAGAAATCTAACCACTCTTCGTTTGATAGTCATGGATTCCTCTTTTCCTGTGCAGGAACTCATGAATCTTTCTATCCAACCACTCTTCAATTCCTTTCTTTGTCAGATTCCACTGATACGACATCAGACATATCTATGCAGATCCCAGTCCCGGCAACGAAACCATTTGTTGGCTTGTTGGGGCTTGACCCAGGTTCAGAGTTAATTAGCCAAACAAATCCCTACAATACTGACCCTTTTGGCAACACTCCGCAGAGCGCGGACTGAGGTCTAACCCGAAGTAATATGGGAGGGTGCTAGAACTAGGTTTTTGCACCCTTGAGATGTCTGAGAGGTTCGACTGGTCCTTTATTTGCTCCTGTGCATAGGTTACTTCACACACTTCCCGTTCCTCATGGCTTGATACACTGCCTTTGCATAGCCCTAACTAGGGGTTATGTCGCATGCTATTACCCAAGATCTTACTTATATTCCCGTGATAATTGACTACCTTTGCCTACTTGAATGTCTTATAATTAGCAATACAAAGCATTCAGCAATACAAAGCATTTATACACAATCGCACAGTAAATAAACAATGTATTTGCAAATTATATCTAGTCATGCAGTAAACCAGGAAAAGATACACATAATTATAGCAAAAAAATTCTTTAAAGATTCTTCCAATGGTTACAGACTCAACTTTCCCTGCGCACTCAACTGCACAACGTTCTCCTACTCTAGGACCCACACACACACTTTTCACTTCAACTCAATCACCTAGACTTCTCATCCTTCTATTAGTTATTTCTTCTACACTTAGAGCCTCGCTCTATTTATACAATCCCATGGTCTGTGGACCATGGTTAGGTCTATCCAGCCTACATTATGTTACAAAAACTAGGTTGGACAACCCTGTGACTCTATTATACTTTCACTCCCCGCGCCCGCAATTCGCGGAGCTTTTACAACAAGATTCAGTCAAAACTTGGGCTTTAAGCCAAAAAACATGCCTTGGGGGGATTCCATGCACAATAGTTGATATATGGATTTGAAAATCCTCTAGACTATATAAGTTTTCAAGTAATTTTTGGAAAGGACGAACTGCAGTCTTTTAAATGTAGACCCAATATATTCTTGTTTGTTTTCATAAAATTAGAAAACTTGGACAATGTAAATCTCAATGAAACTTAAAGGCTCTTGATCGTCATACATGCTTTGATTTCATCATTATTATCCTCAACATGTTCTGTTATTTAGAGTGAGATTTTGTGAATTGGGAGGCATGTTTTCCAACATTGTTATTTTTATATCCCACACAATTGGAATCCTTCTACATTTGGCCTCCTATACTTCCCTAGGCTACATGTGTTAAAGAGGGTACAAAACACTAATGATATGTTCTTTTACAATAAGTTCTTCTCATTTTTTGGATGGATTCTATGGAAATATTATGCATGCCAATTATGTGGCAAGAAAGAATGTTACATTATTCTTTTTTATCATCTCTTGTTTTTAAGTTAGCATGCTTCTATTGTACTAGTTAATTATGCCTATATTATGTAAAGATCGAGTTGAATGGGTTCTACATTTGATTTCTGCTATAGTCAACAACTGAATATTTATGTTTTCTATTTTGGTTGGATGATGGGATGACACACTTTGATTTCCACTATTGCTCCTTTTTTCATATACTATCACAAGTGCACAAATAGAGCCTCACTTTTATTTTTGCCTAGACGAGCAAATGATGACATCCTTGTATTTTGTAGTGACAATGATAACTATGTATTGGAGGTAGACCTTGAGCCCTTCAATTCATTCGTTCCTTACGCAACACTAACATCTCCTATTGGTAATGGAGTTCAATTTTTGAAACTACATTTGTCTTAAATACTATTTCATGATAAAGAAAGCACACAAATACCAGAGTCGTGTCATTTTTCTTTCCTTGGTTAATATATTTCATCATTGTGTTTGAAAGTTAATTCATTATATTTTATTCACAATAAATCTCTATCAAATAGAAGAGAAGGATGCGCTCGTTGTTTTAGAGATATATAATATGGATTGATTAAAACTTCACGGGGCTATTTCAATTGTTATCTTTCTATTTCACTTCTTTATAGAAAACTATATATTTAAATACAAAATCAACTCAAATCAAACTAAAATAGAGAATCCTAATTACGAATATGTTTCTCTCTCCATACCTTGCAATGGCATTTTTTTTCTCTGAATTATACTTGAATTTAATTGATGATAACCTGGATTTATATATTACTTTTAGCACCAAATTGACATCATGGTGAACATACAAATATCCCATTAAATATGACCTAAATATGATTCAAATAATATTACCTTTAGTCTAATCACATGGTAGAGTAATTTTTGAGGTGTGAAGTTTTATTAGAGGCACTTTTGTTTGTTTAGGTTAGATAAGGGTATTCTCTTGCTTTTATGTGACTTTCAATTTATCATATGTACCATGTTGAGAAATGGGAAGGAATAAGGTGTGACATTTATCTTGTATAAATTGACGCTGAACGAAAGGATATGGAGTTTAACCAAGCTACAATCCACTTTGGTAAAGGCAGATGGACATATTAAAAAACTACCCAAGAGTACACATATACAGAGTTTGAACATAAGTAATATATGGTTTTTTCTTTTGCAGATATGTTCTCTTTTCTATCCAAGATATCGCAACAAAACAAATAATTATATTAGAGATATTGTTAGAGGACCCCATTGAGGTCAATTTTTTTGATGTACTACTTGATTGATACCTTCTCATGACAGTAAGGATTTAAAAATGAATTCATATGTTCTTGAAACAAATTAGACTCAAAGTTTATAGATATAAAAGATAAAAACAAATTTAAATGACTTCATTTTATTGTTACTTGATTCTGGTGTGGGCAGCTTACATGAAATGTGCTTGGAAAAAGGATGGGGAGACAATGCAAATCATGTTTTGGATATGATTCATTTGTTGTTAGAGATCCCTGAGGAACTTGAGTCATCGACTTTGGAAATATTTATAGTAGGTATTCCTATGGTTTTTAATGTTGTGATTCTTTCAACTGATGGTTATTTTGGGAAAGCAAATGTTTTAGTAATGCCTAATAAGACATTGATGGACAGGTAACAATTTTTTTATAATTGCAATGTTCAATCCATGATATCATCTCTTTATTGTTTAGTTGTATTTTGAATGTTTATTTTGATTTTGCTTTGTATTTTAACTATGAAATTGAAAATAATTGTTATCATGTTTGTTTAAACAACATCCAAAGCTTGAATATGAAATTAGCGTTACACGATATTGATTCAAAATCCTTTTAACTGTTTTGTGTTGAAATATTTTCATGGCTATTAGAAAAGTTTACTTTCATGTTGTTATTTGAGCACATGTTATTTATATAGTTGACCAAGTTCACGCATTAGAGAACAAAATGTTATTGCAAATAAAACGACAAGGATTAAACATCACACCTTAGATTATTTGTTTTCACAAGCTATTTACAACTTGAGCTTTTTAGCATGTAACTTAATTGGAATGATTGTGCCTAAGTTTTCCATGAAGGTTGAATACTAAGTTACTAAGGTGTTCTTTTCTATGGTGACGTTTACTTGTTTATATAGGTCATCTAGCCACATAGTGGTATTTATCACTCAAATGAAGAAAACTTGTTCAGGTTTCTTCTTTTTATGTGAAAGAATGGCTTTATCATTCTTGATGTTGAGGTATATGTCATATAAATCCTTTATAGTATACTTTAGTTTATATTCTAGTGTTCGTCGTCTTTCATATCTTACACTTTGCATTGTATCTTCTTTTGTTTTTAGAGAAGGAACTCAATATTGATTGTAAGCAACAAGATTTGAATAAAGAGGAGAGCACTAACACTGGAGTGACAAATGAAAAAAGAGAGAGAAGAGAACTTGTGTAGTGATACCCTTAAAGTCAATATCCCACATAAGACACACACATAGAGACTTATGTTCAAGTCTTTACAGTTGGCGAATTCACCTGCAATGACTTGGCAACACAATGATAATATTTTGTAGTGATGAAAAAACATTTCATGTGTAAATTGTAGTCCTACCAATGTTAAGTTGGAAACTCGTATTGTAATCCTTGACATTTCATATAATATAATTTATGTGGTTGGGATTATTTATAGTTGCACTTGATATTGTTTAGTATTTTAATTAACATATGTAACTTTTCATTTTCATATTAGATAAATCAGTGCACATTGTATGACAATTAATTTAGTCGCAAAATCATACCAATTAAAAAATGTTGATTAATAATGAACACATAAAATCAGTCTAAAACAACTAAATTAGTAGTTTATATTGATTAATGATGAACACAAATAAAATGAATATGCGATTAAATTAGTCATTTATAATGATTACTAATATAAATAAATGAAATGAATATAAACTACTAAATTAGTCGTTTATATAATGAATATGAAACTACCAAAAAAATATAAATGACTACTGCAAATGATTAATTTGTGATTACAAATGACAACTAAATTTTGCATATATACGACTATTAGTAGCTAATTTAGAGTATCTTATAATACAACAAAAATTTAGTCATATTTCTTTGGTCATTAATTGGATTCAAATGGAAACTAAAATTTTCATATATATGACTATTAGTTACTACTGGTCACTAACTGAAAAATGGTCGTTTATATGAAAATTTTAGTCATTGTTTTAGTAAATAATTAGTCATTTTGTACTAGTGATTGAAGCGACAAATGAAAAAAGGGAAAGAGAAGAAAACCGGTCTAGTGATACTCTTAGAGCCACTATCTCACATAAGACACACACATAAAGACTGATGGTCAATTCTTCGGAGTTGGTGAATTCACTTGCAATGCCTTGGCAACACAGTGATAATATTTTGAAGTGATGAAACAATATTTCATGTGTAAATCGTAGTCCAACTAATTAATATCAAGTTGGAAAGTAATATTTTAATACTTGACATTTTATATAATATAATTTGTGGTTGAAATTATTTATAGTTTCACTTGATATTATTTATTATTGTAATTAAAATATGTAGCTTTTTGTTTTCATATTATATGAACATGCACATTGTATGCCAAATTTTTTTAATTTAGTCGCAAAATCATACTAATTAATTTATGTTGATTAACAACGAATACATAAAATCGCTCTAAAACTACCAAATTTATAGCTTATATTGATTAATGATGAACAAAAATAAAATTAATACATGACTAAATTAGTCATTTATAGTGATTATTAATGAAAGTAAATGAAACGAATATAAAGTACTAAATCAGTCATTTATGTAATGAATATGAAACTACCAGAAAAAAAAGATAAATGACTACTACAAATGATAAATTTGTGATTAGAAATGAAGACTAAATTTTGCATATATACGACTATTACTAGCTAATTTACAGTATCTAACAATGTAGACTTTGAAACACAAACTATAAACTAAAAACGGGAACTATAGCCCAAAAACTCTGAAAAAACATTAAAAACAGTGCTAAAAACGAAAAGTGTGTATACTGGAACGATGGTTTTTTTAAGGGTAAATTTTGAACATGTTTTAACAATGGAAGTTAAAACGAATTTTGTGTGAAAAAATTGTGCGAAAAACACCTTGAAAATTAAAATTGTTGATACTAAAATGATGGTTTTTATTTTAGGGTCAATTTTCAACATTTTTAAAAGATGGTATTAAAACCGAATTTTTATGTGTAAAAATTGTGCAAAAAACACCCTCAAAACGAAAAGTGTTGATGCTGCAATAACACTTTTTTTTGTAGGGTAAATTTTCAACATGTTTTAAAAATGGCATTGAAAACCAATTTTTTGTTGCAAAATTTGTGCAAAAAACACCCTCAAAATGAAAAGTGTGATGCTCGAATAACACTTTTTTTTTTTTTTCCTGGGGTAAATTTTCAACATTTTGAAATAATGGTGTAAACGATTTTAACATGACTCCCAAAAAAATTAAAATTTCAAAACAATAATGAAAACATAAAATTAAAAATTAAAACAATGAAAAAAAACAAAAAAGAAGTTTAAAAAAAAATAACAAAACATAAATAAAAATATATATTAAAAACAAAATTAAAAAAAAAAAAAAAAATCAAATTTACAAAAAAGACAAAAAGAAACAATAGCGAACATAAAAAAAAAAAATCAATCATAAAAATGTTAAAAAAAACAATATTAACCTATAAAAGATAAGAATTAAAAAACTAGAAAATAAAAAATAAATACAAAGAAATAAATAATAAGAAAAACATATTTTTACAAAAAGTTATATTTTTTTTGTTTTAACTCCTAAACCATAAAACAAATTGGAAAAAAAAGAAAAAAAGAAAAAAAAAAAAAAACCTATAAAATTAAACAAGTAAAAATAGAGAAATTTAAAAAGCATATACTAAAAAAAATAAAGATTAAAAAAGAAAATATAGAAAATTAACAAAAAAAAAAAACAAAAAATAATAAAAAAATACTAAAATTAAGATTAAAAAGATTAAAAAATAAACATAGAAAAAATAAAAATATATTGAAATTAAAAAAAATCAAAAAGTATTTAATATATATATATATATATATATATATATATATATATATATATATATATATATATATATAATTATAATTTAAAAGAAAAAAATTAAAAATTTTATATTAAAAAATTAAAAATTAAAAATTTCTTTTTTCAAATTTCGATTTAAAAAAAAAAAATTAAAATTAAAAAAAGCTAAAAAAAATTACGTTAAACATTTAATTTTTTTTAAATGTATTTTTTTAAATACATTTAAATTTTTTGGTTTTTATTTTTTTTGTTTTTTTCCAAACATGTTTTTTTTCTTTAATTAAATGTTAAATGTTATATATATATATATATATATATATATATATATATATATATATATAGATAGATATATATATATATATATATATATATATATATATATATATATATATATTTATATATATATATACTATAATTTTTTAAATATTTTTTTTTTTTTAAAAATCAAAATTATACTTTGTTTTTTTTTTTTTAATTTTAATTTGAGTATATTTTGGTTTTTTTAGTTTTTTTTATGTTTTTAATCTTACTTTTAATAGTTTTTTATATTTTTATTGATTTTCTTTAATATAGTTTGTTTTTAATTTTTAATTTTTATTTTAGTATTTTGTTAATGTTTTTTCTAGATTTTTCTCTTTTTAGTTACTTAATTTTATAGTTTTTTTAAATTTTTTTTGTTTTAATTTTTCCAATTTTTTTATGGTTTACGAGATAGCTTTTTTTTTACATTTATATATATATATATATATTTTTGTCTTTTATATATATATTTTATATTTACTTTTTTATGTCAAAAAAAATTGACATAGAAAATTTTAAAGTGTAAAATCATGTAGCATTTAGAAAAAAATATCCACACTTAATACATTAAAATATTTCAGGTGTCAAAAATTGTTAAATTTAGAAAATATTTATTTACATTTCATACATTATAAAATTGAATGTCAAAAAATAGGTCCTTTAAAAAAATGGCATGATGCAGAATCATCACTTTTTTAAATCAGCATGCAAATCACTAACATTCTAAAATGTAATGTATATAACAGAATTTAAAGTGTCAAAAAATATGCTCTAAAAAAAATGTGTGTTTTGCATCGTCCCTTTTCAAACTCGGGTCATTTTTTTCTATCTATACGAAACAGGTAGCAGTATCAGTTCCCGTTTCAAAGTTTACATTGTTATCTTATAACACGACTAAAATTTAGTCATATTTCTTTAGTCATTAATTGACTTAAACGATGACTAAAATTTGCATATATATGACTATTAGTAGTTAATTTACAGTATCTTATAACACGACTAACATTTTGGTCATATTTCTTTGGTTATTAATTGATTCTCTCGAGTGATAATGTAGTAATATATTTTGTTTTATATTTGGTCATTAAATGTGGCAATTAATGACAAATTCAATGAATAAATTAATAACCAAATTTATGACTAAATATACTACTAAACGATAAAATTGAAACAACACATTAATGACTATGCTAAAAATTACTACAAGTTGGTCATGTTATAAAATACTGTAAATTAGCTACTATTGGTCACCGACTGAAAAATGGTCATTTATATGCAAATTTTAGTCATTTTTTAGTAATTAATTAGCCATTTTGTAATAGTGAAATAAATTCAAATAATACCTCATTGGTCGCTTGTCAATAAAGTACACTTGCAATTTTGCTTACTTCCTATCACAATAAGTTAACTAGCTCATCGATCAAATCATCATATATAAGCATATCACATCTAATTGGCTCAAAACGCGACCATCATAGATCAAAGTCATATGCATAATAAGAACTGAAATAAAATACTGATATTTATCCTTTAATTGGTCCTCACTTCTACCTTTGTTATTTCCATAGACAAATTGGTTCATTTGCCACACCAGGCAAGCACCTAGTGCCTTCACTTCTATTCAATTATGTACACTATACATAGTGTACACCACAACACATACACCCATACACATCATACAACACCAAACAATACATGCACCTACACCCGTCATACAACAAAACACATACACCTACACCTGGAGTACAACATACCATGTACAACTACAACTGGTGTAATAAAAAACACATACACGTACGCTTGGTGTACAACACAACACATACACCTCACTACAAGAAAAAATGACATTGGTGAGGGTCATGCCTGTGACGGACCTTTAAGTTCCATCACCAATGTCACATATGGTGACGGTCTTTAAAAAAGCGTTGTTGTAAGTGTATATAGTGATGGTCCTTTAAGGTTTGTCACCAAAGCCATTTTCAATGACACTTTTGGTGAGGGTCGTTAAAGGCCCATCACTAATTTTGTCTTTGGTGACACTTTTGGTGAGGGTCATTAAAGGCCCATCACTAATTCTCTCTTTGGTGACACTTCTAGTGATGATCTTTTATTGACTTTCACTAATAATCTTTTTGGTTACATTTGGTGGCGGTCAATAAATGTTTATCACCATTGATCATTCCAATGATTTTTTTATGACGCTTCATGCCTGTGATGGACCTTTAAGGTCCGTCACCAATGTCGCATATGGTGACAGTCTTTAAAAAATCATTGTTGTAAGTGTTTATAGTGATGGCCCTTTAAGGTTTGTCACCAAAGCCATTTTCAATGACACTTTTGGTGAGGATCGTTAAAGACTCGTCACTAATTCTTTCTTTGGTGACACTTTTGGTGAGGGTCGTTAAAGGCCCGTCACTAATTTTCTCTTTTGTGATACTTCTAGTGATGATCTTTTATTGACCCTCACCAATGCTCCTTTTGGTTACTTTTGGTGATGGTCAAAAAAAGTTCATCATCATTGATCATTATAATGAATTTTTGATGATGCTATGTACCTGTTACTATATTCTTTTTCAAAACATAACAATTTAAGACCATTTTTGTGGATTCTTTTTCGGTATGTGTCCAAGGACATAGTGGTTATAATATTCAGTGAATTTGTTAAGAAGTAATTACTGTGTATCATTTCCCTCAATTCATAAGACTATAGTTTTCCTATGAGTCAGCACATGATTCATCTCTATTAGGTTTATTATCAAGCAAATTTCCTTTAAAAAAAAGTCCACTGGTGTGTCTAGGAACTATATTATTTAATACACTCATGGCACACCTTAACATGCTTTGGAACAATACACTAACATTCCTTAGCACCTCGCATGTCTTGGAACATCTTTGTACTTAGAACATCTTACCATGAGTAGGATGCCCAAGCACATGTTGGCTTACCCTAACATAGCATATCACTCCCATATCATGTGTTGGCATGACCTGTAGTCCCTAGCATACCCTAGAACACATTGGCATAACATTGCATTGACAAACATTAGCACTTGGTACACATTGGCACCTGGTATGTATTGGAACATATTATTAGTGTGCCTAGCATGCCCCTTTTGAAAAATATAAAGTCTCGACTTATTAACCCTCTTATGTGTTCATTTCCTTGCATTTTAGCTTGGTTATTCCTTTTGTTGCCTTGAAACTCCTTGACGCATATTTGCATACTCTGGCACCCTACACATCCTAGCATGTCTTAGCACCTGGCATGCCTTGGCACTATTTGGCACATATTAGCACACCCCGGAACTACCTAGCACACTCTATCACTTCTTGACATTCCCTGATATTCCCCGGCATGCCTTACTTGTTCTTAGCATACCTTGTCACTCCCTTCTTGGCATGACAGCTAGCACTTATTGACACTCCCCGACACACCCTCATATTCATTCACTTCCATGCATTTTGACCTAGTGCTCCCTTTTGTTTTCGTAATACTCCCTAACACTCCTTAGCATGCATTGGCACTCTCTAGCACACCTTAGCACTCTTCAATATGCTCTTCTACTTCATAGCATGCATCACACTTCCTGATGCACATTGTCACTTGGCATATGTTGGCACTTGGCAAGTCTTATAAGAATGTTTGGCATGCGTTGAGATGACCTGGTATGCTTTTGCATGGTTTAATATTAAAGTTATTTGAGATCAATCATTGGAAACTAAATGAGAAGAAACGGAGTAAGATTTGGCACTTAGAATGCTTTGACACTTGGCAATTGGCACTTATAGTTGGTGTGCCTAGCATTCCCCTCATGGAAAAGGTAAATTGATGACTTATTAACCCTATTATGTGCTCATTTCCTTGTATTTTAACTTGTTCCTCCCTTTTGTTGCCTTGACAGTCCCTGGAATGCATTGTCACACCCTTATACATCTTGGCATGCCTTAGCTCCTGGCACATCTTAGCTTGTTTGACATGTCTTCATACTATCTGGCACATGTTAGCATGCCCTAGCATTCCCTAACACACCTTGGCAGTCATGACCTCACAACTAGAATTACATTTTTCCATGACTTTGGAACCTCACTTTCACTAGAACACCTTGGCACTCCCTAGTTATCATGCCCTCTGTTATCCTCCAGAATGTCCTAGGCTGATGAGGATATCGACAGAGGTAACCATAGAACAAGATTTTAGTTTGGTAGCTAGCACTACCAAACCAAAGAGGGCTCTCTCTATGAAATCACAGCCAAGAGATGACTGGAATGTAAAGGATTTTAGGCTAGATAGATAGGCTCAGGTGGGTTTTGGAAAATCTAGGCTCATCATGTTTTCTTGATGATCCCACCTCCATGGGTTGTACTGACATGGTTTGGTGCTAGCTGGGTGAAGTGGTTATATGCGTTTTCAAGGCTGCCTCAATGAAGGTGTCTCATGTCATGTTATTCTCTTTCACTTGATGGAGTACTATAACCTTTATCAGGATATGGTGAAAGAGGCTGGGATAATGCACATTTCCTTTCCATTGCACCCTTTCATACATTTTGGTTAGGCTCATATCCAAGTGGCTAGACAAATTTAGAGACTTGTGAGTTGTAAAGTGCATGAGCAGTCTTATGTGGTATTGATATAGCCTAGAAACTTCATGACAACCTTCATCAGTGGTGCATATCTCTCCAACAAGTATCTGAATGGGAAAACATGTGAGTGAGCTCCTTTGTATTGTGATTTCAAGTAGGGTTTGTACTCTTCTAGGTCTAGGTTCATGCCTTTGAACCAATTTTCACCATGCTTTGGTATACTTGTAGCTTGAGAGATGGCATCCACTGAAAACATGAAATCACTCCCTGCAATGGTGATCTTGTCTTCCTTCAAGGTGAGGTAAAATATACCTCTGAGATGCTCATGGAAACCTACTTTGTGCACTCTTTGAAAAACCTCCAAACAATTGACATCTTCAAAGCATTTCATGAAAAATGGGGAGGGGACGATTTTATTGCAATCAGAGGGCTCAAACCTCAATATCTTTCCCCCCTTAGTATCTTGTCACACGGAATCTGTCAAGGGTGCGGACACGACTGACCTTCCTAGAAGTCTAAGACATTCTAATGACAAACAAGACAAAATGGAGTGATCTTTCTCTAAATACACCTTTTACAACATGAAAACTACAAGTGTTTAGGCTTACCTTATTCCAAAACGCTGTTGTTGAAGTCCGTTCTTGACGATCCGGATGAGCTCCTCCTTCAAGTCAATTCCTGCAACCACAAACAATCAAACAATTACCAAGCACTTGTATTTCATATAATAAAAGATATATTCAACATGCAGACCAAGGAACACATGAAATAACTCATTAACACAAGCTATTGAGAAAAATAAACCAGTTTGTATTAATAACGAAACAAAGAAACTCTTACAACCTGGCCTTGGTGTTGTGCAAGTTCCTCCCAGGGTCCATCAAGGGTTTTCCTCTACTTTGACAAAGCTCACCCTCTCCCAAGTAGAATCAAGTGAAGACAATCTCTCCTCACAAAGGCTCTAATGGAAGACCTAAATCCTGCAGCATTTACCCAAAGAAAATGTATAGCTCCAACCTCTTCTCCTTCTGGCTCAATGCCTTCATTTATAGTGCTGTAAAGAGGTTATTCAGGTCCACTATCAATGGGATCATCCCCCTCTATGGGTGGGATAGCTCCCTTATTGATGGGATAAGTTCCCCCTTAATAGAGATACATGAACCAACTGGAGGCACATCCATTTCATCAAACCGACCTCTAGAATGTTCTAGAAGTAACCACAAGTAACTTTTTCAAGATAAAACTCGCGCATTTTGCCTTTTACAGAGGGATGCACCTGTCCCTTAACATACAGAGCGTCCATGGACGCAGATTTTGTGAACATGGTCAGCGTCCCCGCAGGTAAGGCTAGAGAGAACCTGCGACCCCAGAGATAAACATGATTTTTACAAGACTTTCTCTCTTCTTTGAGTTTGAGATGGATAACAGAGGCATGAGACTTGCCTAAGAGGGTAGCATGACTGTTGATTTGAGCCATACTAACTGTAAGTAGTCAAGGTGACATTTTTTAGTGTAACATATCTTTAGACCAAAATAATTCATGCTATTATAGTTGTTGGCATTTTGGCTCAAGTATGGCGCTATGATACAAGTGTTGTCCTTGATGGCAACTCTCCTTGATGACAGATCTCCGTTCAGTCTACAGAATGAAGAGAAATCTCATATACGCAGGTTAATTAAGTCCAAGTTGCGTATACACGCTGGTGATATGCATACTAAGTCGCGTATACGCAGGAGAGCTATATAATAAGGCGCGTATACACGCAGATGCATGAACAGAAAAGTGCGTATATGTCGGGAAGTTTCCTTTTGGTCCATGGTAGTTAGTCCTCGGTACTTGTGCCCATGTCTTTGGACCAAAGTACCTCGACAGTCGTGTAGATCTCTAGTTTCGCAGTTGATGGTTTTGGATTTCTATGGTTTTGGCTCTTGGTATTGAGCAAGGCCTAAGGCTATATAAGGAGAAGAAGATCATTAGGCAAAATCATCTTTCGAAAAGGCTTGAATATCTGAAAAAGAAAGAGATCTGATATGCAGGTTCTGGGTTGCTTGATCTAAGCCAAGGAGAGATCACATCGGTTGATGGAAGACTAGATCTAAGGATAGATCGGGATCTAATGGTTTGAAATGCACTATCATGATATGGTTGATTATGCGTATTTCTAGATCTGCATACTCTCGCAATGTTATGTTCTGGGTCTAACTGATGTCTGGTACAACTGCAAATTGAGAAAGTTTATTTTTAGATCTGTACGCAGGTTGGCTTCGGTAAAAGCGCGTGTATACGCGGGTTTTGCTCATTGAAGTAGCGTATATCTTTTGAAGCTTGATTTTTGGTTTACAGTTGGGTCTGACTGTTATTGCAGAGTTCTGTAGTCTGCTCTGTGTTCTGGTAACTGGTGATTGACAGGGTTCAGTGGTTCAGTGATTCAAAGTTTGGTTGTTTTATGCTTCAATGATCTGTTGTGAAAGGTGAATGAATTGTGGCCTTCAGATTGTAATGTTGTGCTTCAGGAATATCCAGTCTGAAAATGTATGAAAGGTGGTACCTGAAGGAAAGAAGATTGTAGGTCAGCACCTACGTACTAGTATCTTGGCTAGTACAAGAGCAAAGGGGGTTGGAGCTCCCTTCCAAGGAAGTTTGGAGAACGAGAGAAGGTTGTAGCCTTCTGCAGGTTGTAGCCTGCGTACTAGTATAAGGCTGCACCAGTACAAAAGATTGTAAACTGAAGTTTCATATTAAAGAAAGATAGAGACAACTTGCAGCAGGTGGTTTTCACCCACATTGGGTTTCCACCTTATATCTTGGTGTTCATGTGTGTGGCTTTTGATCTGTTCTGTTATACTGCACCTGTTTACTGTTAATGTGGTGAATAATGTCCTGATGAACTTAACTGAAGAATAAGCTAACTAAATTATGAGTTTTCTTCTTATACGCTGTTTTATTTAGTCACAGTAGCGTGTACACGCTGGTTCACTTAACTGAAGTAGCGTATATGTTTCTGAGCATTGAAAAAGTTTGATTGATATGATAATACTGATTCACCCCCCCTCTCAGTATATGTTGATGGATTGAAGCATAATCTACTAAGTGTCAGCCAGATGTGTGATCAAAAAACCGAGGTTATTTTTAGATCGAATGGATGTCTTGTTCGTGATCTTGATACAGGTAAAACAGTTCTCAAAGGCAAAAGAACTCCAAATAATCTGTACATATTTGAAGAAGGACAACAACAATGCTATCTTAGCAAGGATGAAGAGCACTGGTTATGGCATCGAAGGTTGGGACATCTAAGCTTCTCACAAATAAGGAAAGCATGCAAATATCAGGCAGTTCGCGATCTTCCAGATATCAAAATTCCAGACAACACCATATGCAAATCTTGTCAGTTTGGAAAGCAAACCAGAACTAACTTTCCAGAGAAGGAAGGATCAGCTAGCTTGCCTCTTGAGCTAGTCCATACAGATGTATGTGGTCCATTTAGGAAAAGGACACCTCGAGGAGAAGAATATCTGATATTATTCATTGATGATTTCTCAAGGTTTGTTTGGTTAGGGCTTATGAAGCACAAAGATGAAGCATTCGAAAAATTCAAATCCTTCAAAGCATTGGTTGAAAATGAATCAGGACACAAAATTAAGTGCCTCAGATCTGACAGAGGTGGGGAGTTCACCTCAAATGAATTTTTCGATTTCTGTGACGAACATGGGATAAGAAGAGAATTCTCTACAGCTAGAACTCCTCAGCAAAATGGGGTTGTGGAAAGAATGAACAGAACTATCCAACAAATGGCTCGTGCTATGCTCGATGAATCAGGTACTCCTGCAACCTTCTGGGGTGAAGCTGCACATGCTGCTGTTATTATTCTTAACAAAACAAATGTCCGAGTAAACAGCACTCAAACACCTCATGAGCTTTGGAGTGGTAAAACTCCTTCCGTGAAGCACTTCAAAATCTTTGGGAGCAAATGTTATATTAAGAATACTGATGAGCAACTTGGCAAACTTGAACCAAGAGCAGATGAGGGCATTCTTCTTGGTTATTCTCCACATAGCAAAGCATACAAGTGCTACAATAAAAGACTTGGCAGAATTGTTGACAGTATTGATATAGTGGTTGATGAGAAGGGATATATTCCTAGGCAAGTTCATCATGAAGACATTGAAGAAGATGAAGGATACTCTCAAAGGCGAAATGATGAAGAAGAAGAACCTCAAGAAGAAGAAGAATCTCAAGAAGAACCAGAGGAGCAGACAAGAATAGAAGAGAAGACTCCATCCAGATATGTTCAAAAGAATCATCCAGAAACTCAGATTGTGGGGCAGAAAGAAGCAGGAGTACAAACAAGAAGGACACTTGCAGAAGCTTCAAGCTACTTGGCATTACTCTCCTCCACTGAACCACAAAATGTGAAAGAGGCATGCAAAGATGAACGTTGGGTCAAAGCAATGGATGAAGAACTTGAGCAAATCGAAAAGAAAAACACTTGGGAATTAGTTCCTAGACCAAAAGATAAGAATGTAATAGGAACAAAATGGGTCTTCAAGAATAAATTAAATGAAAATGGAGAAGTAATTAGAAACAAGGCCAGACTTGTTTTTAAAGGGTATGCACAGCAAGAAGGAATAGATTTTGAAGAGACCTTTGCTCCTGTGGCAAGACTTGAGGCCATCCGAATGTTCCTTGCTCTCTCAAGCTTTCAAAACTTCAAGGTATTTCAAATGGACGTGAAATCAGCCTTCCTGAATGGAGACTTAGAAGAAGAAGTATATATTGAGCAGCCAGATGGCTTCATTCTTGGGAATGATCCAAACCTTGTATGCAGATTGAAAAAGGCACTCTATGGACTCAAACAAGCTCCAAGGGCTTGGTACTATCGGTTGGACAAATATCTTCACCAACAAGGCTTTTCAAAAGGATCAGCAGATAGCAATCTCTATATAAAAGTTGAAAATAACAAATTGCTAATTCTTGTTGTTTATGTAGATGATATTGTTTTTGGTAGCAATGAAGAGACTATGAGTCAAAACTTTGCCTTGGTTATGCAGAAAGAATTCGAAATGTCACTTCTTGGAGAATTGACATATTTTCTTGGATTGCAAATCCAACAAAATGAAGGAGGTATCTTCTTGTCTCAAACCAAATACCTCAAGCAGATCTTGAAGAAGTATGGCATGGAAGAGTCAAAGCCAGTATGTACACCCATGGTTACAGGATGCAGCCTCAGTGCAAATGATGAATCAACAGCAGTTCACCAACCCACTTATAGATCCATGATTGGGAGTTTGCTTTATTTGACAGGTACTCGACCAGATATTACACATGCAGTAGGAATGGTTGGAAGATTTCAAGCCAACCCAAAGGAAACTCATCTTCAGGCAGTCAAAAGAATCTTCAAATATCTTCAAGGGACCCAAAACTATGGCTTATGGTATCCTAGAAATACAGATCTCACTCTTCATGCTTACACAGATGCAGATTGGGCTGGAAGTGTGGATGATAGGAAAAGCACAAGTGGTGGTGCTTTCTTCATGGGTTCCAGATTAGTATCTTGGTTCAGCAAGAAACAGAGTTCGATTGCCTTATCTACAGCTGAAGCAGAATATGTGGCTGCAGCATCTTGTTTCACACAACTTCTTTGGATGATGCAGACCTTGCAGGACTTTCAAATCACTTGCACTCCACCCGTCTCTATCTTATGTGATAATACAAGTGCAATCAGCATTTCAAAGAATCCAGTCATGTACTCAAAGACCAAGCACATACCAATCAAGTACCATTTTCTTCGGGAACAAGTGCTTGAGCAGAAGGTCAAGTTGGAGTATGTTCCTTCTAAGGAACAAGTTGCTGATATTCTCACAAAACCACTGCCCAGGGAAAATTTTGAATATCTCAGACAAAAGCTGGGAGTAGTTGATGCTTCATCCTGCTGTTGAAGTTTGTTTATTCTACAGAAAAGTTGGTATACGCAGGTTACGGAAGGGCTATCCGCATATATACGCAGGTTACGGAAAAGGAAGTCGCGTGTATGTTGGACGCTTGTTGCAAAAAGTATATCCGCGTACATACGCAGTTTCATGCAGGATAAAACGCGTATATGAAGTTCTGAACAGCAAGGGCAATCTCTGGAGTTCTGAACAGCAATGGGTATGTCAGAATTCTTCAGGCACAGTTTCAGGGGGTGCAGCAGGCACAGGTTCAGGGGGAGCAGCTTAAAAGTCTCATAAAGCATTGTTGGCATTCAGATGTTTTGGTTGTTGAGTTCAGGAGAAGGAGCTCAGAAAGAAATCCTGGTTGCTGATCTAAAAAGATGTTTCTCAGATGCTGCTGGTGACTTTCATAAGTCTTGGTCTAGATCTGTTGTCTCTATGTCATATCTCTTTTATGATGTCAAGGTCATGTAACGGCCTATGTTGGTTTCCCCACTATGCCTGGGATGAATGATGTAATATAATTGATTGTCTCTGATGTGTCCCCTCTTGGTAGGGAGTATGGATGTATGTATTGAGTCTTTTGGTGATAGGAAGGTCCCTTATGGTATATAAGTCTTGGTTCTTGTTGAAGAACATCTTTTGCAGATCTTGCCTACAGTCAGGGGGAGCATGTTTCAGCACAGCCAAGCAGAGGTATCAGCATGTTCTCAGGGGGAGCACAGCCCTTTGCCCTTGATGACAAAGGGGGAGAATGATTCTAAGGATCTGAAGGTTGCCATCAAGTCCAAAGGGGGAGATTGTTGGCATTTTGGCTCAGGTATGGCGCTATGATACAGGTGTTGTCCTTGATGGCAACTCTCTTTGATGACAGATCTCCGTTCAGTCTACAGAATGAAGAGAAATCTCATATACGCAGGTTAATTAAGTCCAAGTTGCGTATACACGCTGGTGATATGCATACTAAGTCGCGTATACGCAGGAGAGCTATATAATAAGGCGCGTATACACGCAGATGCATGAACAGAAAAGTGCGTATATGTCAGGAAGTTTCCTTTTGGTCCATGGTAGTTAGTCCTCGGTACTTGTGCCCATGTCTTTGGACCAAAGTACCTCGACAGTCGTGTAGATCTCTAGTTTCGCAGTTGATGGTTTTGGATTTCTATGGTTTTGGCTCTTGGTATTGAGCAAGGCCTAAGGCTATATAAGGAGAAGAATATCATTAGGCAAAATCATCTTTCGAAAAGGCTTGAATATCTGAAAAAGAAAGAGATCTGATATGCAGGTTCTGGGTTGCTTGATCTAAGCCAAGGAGAGATCACATCGGTTGATGGAAGACTAGATCTAAGGATAGATCGGGATCTAATGGTTTGAAATGCACTATCATGATATGGTTGATTATGCGTATTTCTAGATCTGCATACTCTCGCAATGTTATGTTCTGGGTCTAACTGATGTCTGGTACAACTGCAAATTGAGAAAGTTTATTTTTAGATCTGTACGCAGGTTGGCTTCGGTAAAAGCGCGTGTATACGCGGGTTTTGCTCATTGAAGTAGCGTATATCTTTTGAAGCTTGATTTTGGGTTTACAGTTGGGTCTGACTGTTATTGCAGAGTTCTGTAGTCTGCTCTGTGTTCTGGTAACTGGTGATTGACAGGGTTCAGTGGTTCAGTGATTCAAAGTTTGGTTGTTTTATGCTTCAATGATCTGTTGTGAAAGGTGAATGAATTGTGGCCTTCAGATTGTAATGTTGTGCTTCAGGAATATCCAGTCTGAAAATGTATGAAAGGTGGTACCTGAAGGAAAGAAGATTGTAGGTCAGCACCTACGTACTAGTATCTTGGCTAGTACAAGAGCAAAGGGGGTTGGAGCTCCCTTCCAAGGAAGTTTGGAGAACGAGAGAAGGTTGTAGCCTTCTGCAGGTTGTAGCCTGCGTACTAGTATAAGGCTGCACCAGTACAAAAGATTGTAAACTGAAGTTTCATATTAAAGAAAGATAGAGACAACTTGCAGCAGGTGGTTTTCACCCACATTGGGTTTCCACCTTATATCTTGGTGTTCATGTGTGTGGCTTTTGATCTGTTCTGTTATACTGCACCTGTTTATTGTTAATGTGGTGAATAATGTCCTGATGAACTTAACTGAAGAATAAGCTAACTAAATTATGAGTTTTCTTCTTATACGCTGTTTTATTTAGTCACAGTAGCGTGTACACGCTGGTTCACTTAACTGAAGTAGCGTATATGTTTCTGAGCATTGAAAAAGTTTGATTGATCTGATAATACTGATTCACCCCCCCTCTCAGTATTATTTCCAACAATAGTTAGGTGCCTTTGGGCTAGGCCTAAATCCACAAATAAGATATTTTTCGTCTATTTAGAGGTGCTTGCGAGACATGAGAAGGATCTAGGGTGGCTTATAAAGGACACATAATGTTTTAGTAAGGATTTAATTGTCAAGAAACTATGGAAAAATTTCCAGGACAAAGGTATTTGGTAATAGGTTATTAAAGAGAAATATCTAAAAAATAGACAGCTTAAGGAATGGATTAAAGAGGTGGCTCCAAAGAAGAAGGTGGCATCTTATATATGGAGAATCATGATGAGAAACAAATATTGGCTACTACGAAATCTAAGATGGGAGGTTGGAAGGGGGAATAGGATAGAAATAGGACTATATGATATCAAAGGAGTGGAGGGAATACATACTCTTTCTATTCACATCCTTGAGCATTTACATAAGAAAAGGATTTACTTTATGAACTAAATCTCTTGTGATTGAGGATCTTCTTCTGTTACAAGTTATCAGCTTAATGCATTTGAACTTGGATTTCTAGAGGACCTATCTATGGAATGGGCACATTTCACAACACAGTTAAGTCTAACAGGTTTAAAACTCATAGAGAAGAAAGAAAAGATAAAATGGGAAGGTGTTATGTATAATGAGCAGATCTTGGTTAAAGAGATTTATAAAGATATTTCTCATGGACGTGGCTTGAATGATAATGCTTTTTGGTTTCATAACACGTGGAGATGGGATATACCTCTCAAATTAAAATGTTTTGTGTGGCTGGTGGTCCATAATAATATTTTAACTTGGGATAATATCCATAAAATGGGCTTTCAGGATCCTGGAATATGCTCTTTATGCAAAGAAGATTTAGAAGACATGGACCATCTATTTCTAACATGTCCTTTTGCGATCTCGGTACGGAGTGGGGTTCTTCAAACACTTAAAATACATGTAATCTAGAACATGGTTTCAATTTAGAGATGTATCACTCAATGGTTTGAAGGTTTCTAGACATATCATTCCTTTCCTTTCTATATTTTGTGGGGCATATGGTGAAGCAGGAATGAGAAGATTTTTGAACAAACAGAACCAGATACTAGAGATGCCTATTTAAATATCTTTGCATATTTTATGGAGATATGGCTAATGAAGGAGGAACAACCTAGAAGACATTTTTCACTCATGGAGATATGGTCATAGTTTATTTTTTTATATTTTATATTTTATTTTTATTTTTTATGAAGCATCCACAAATGGGGTTTGTGGAAGTGGGACACATTTGTTTTTGAAGCCAAACAACACCTTCCATTTCAGTTGGTATAATGGCACAGGATCAAATAATAGAATTGAGCTAATCATACTCTTGGGGGCTCTTGTATGTGCTAATTGGCTTGCAATTGAAGATTTACCTGTGTTTGGAGATTCCAAGATGATCCTAGATTGGGTACAATTGAAAAAAAATTGGACCACCTTCCCTTCCTTTTTGCATGCAATGGATAAGATCTCTAATGAATACCTTTCAAAGACTAGCCTCTAATAATGTTTATAGATAGTAGAATCAAGTGGCAAATCTCCTATCAAATAAGGGATGCAACTGTGTTCCAAGAAGGATTTTCTACTTAGTTTCGACAAAGGAATTTGTTGACGGTGTTGGACCCGCCAACATGTCAAGGGGATCTCCCCAGTAAGAAGTCCCAATTAGACCTCATACCGTTTGGTGTAGGAGTCCCAATAGTGGGTCGTAAAGCAATGCCTTGATCGCAATGTTGCACAAAGGCAAGTAAGATAACTCTGTCAGTAGGAAGGGTGTGACTACTACAGTGACTCAAGGAAGGTGCATGAGAGGTTCTAACATAGGTGGATTGGGATGAGTGCACCCCTTGGAAACCGGTAACAGTACTCATCTAGGAAGGGAACACATGAGCGAAGATGCATCACAAGCTGGAAATCAGGTCAGCTGGCAATCCAAAGTGATGGATAAACCAACAGCACATCTGCAACAAGATTCATATAATTGCATACGATGTAGTTCATACACAAATACATAAGTTAAACAACATACATCGCTACAAGAATTAGAACAATCCAACTACAATAACAACATATGCATGAAAACATGTTGGCTCTTATTATATAAAGAAGTGTAGGTTCCAATCATGCAATACATCCATGTAAACTTGCTAGCCCCAACAATGGAATGTTACAACCACATTCTCTTGCTCCTCCAAAGAGACGAACTAGCTTTATGCAGTGGAGAAGCTAAGGCGCGTTACAATATTGTCCAAGCTCTTTCCAAGATAGTCTTATCAGAAGCTTGGCTGACCAAAATCCTACACAATGAGTTATGAGGGACTATTTATAGCAAAGGATGGGGTGACCCTTGACATTCCCCTTTATGACCATTCAACTACCCTCATGACTCTTCACCTTCTCTATGACTGTTACATCCACTATTGACACTTGACTTACACTTGACATGACTTAACATTACAATGCATATGTACCCATGTGAACAAAAATGGCTTGAGCAAGCCAAAATAGACATCACTCTGACTTAGACAACTATACAAGTCCAACTGCTCGACATCCTCATGCTGATCAACAGTAACATATTGATGCCAAGATTTGTAGTCCTTGATAGTGTCCGTGTGTTCTACTGTGACATCTATCTGAAACCTGAACCTTTCCTCCATAGAATCTGTGTACATTGCTTAGGCTCCTCTATCCAACTCATTTGAAAGCATGCGCATCATTGTCTTCAATTTGGCTGGACCAGCAACATATTTGAGCATGATGTCTACACAAATAGGCAAGTCTGGGCTGGTGTCGATGCGCATCAACTCGTCAAAGTACGAGTCAAGCTCTAGTCGAACCTGCTTCTTGGTCTTCGCCTAGGTGACAATCCCAAGTGATGGGATTGCATGTGTGAGCACCACAACATCCATGCTCTTGAATACTCATGC
This sequence comes from Pinus tabuliformis, assembly GCA_031772625.1. Lineage (NCBI taxonomy): Eukaryota > Viridiplantae > Streptophyta > Pinopsida > Pinales > Pinaceae > Pinus > Pinus tabuliformis. The sequence continues at coordinate 368,795,161 of CM062818.1, forward strand.
ATGGGAAAACTGTATGCTAGTGATGAGTTGTGAGAGGTCCTCATAGTTATGGATCTGACTCCAGATATGTGCTTGCACCTCGACCACATTGGCCGTCATCATCCTTGGAAAGTGAAGTGGGGCTCCATTGTACTTCATGATCCATGTTTGCATGTTATCAACAGCAGCATGCATGTTGGTCAAGATGCATGCTCTTCTAGCACATCGCTTCTGCCATTCATTGAGACAGATGACTATCTTGTGCATGGTACCAAACTTGGAGTACAATGCTCGCATAACTGTGTCAAGGGATAATACTTCAACTACTATTGCCTTCTTCAGTTCAGCTCGAGTGGACATTCTCACTAAGTCTCCTCATTGCTTGGCCACCTATAGTTCCTTCACCCTTCGCTCATTCTCAGCTATTAGAAAGCTAACACTTGAGCTAGTGGCTTCAGCATACACTCTGGTTGCATCGGCCAAGGAACCTAGATGCTTGTGCACATTAGTCACAATCACTCACTCCTCAACTTGCACAGGAGATGTTTGATCCTCCAGAGTTGGTACTCTATGAGACTGCACAACTCTATGATGAGATTCATTAAAATTGATGTTGTGCATCTCTCCTTCCAGTTGACCACGAAGGATCTCAGTGCCTCCTTGGTCATTTGAGACTTGCTCATCATCTTGATGCATTGAAGTGGGTGAGTCGACCCCTTTGTGGTGAGGCATGAGGTTGGTGTCCTATTCCAACTCCTATTGCTCCATGTTTGCATCCAACTATTGAAGTGCTTGTTCTATCTCATGAGTGAAGTCTCACTCCAATGATGGTTCACCATGTTCACCTAATGCTAGCTGTTAAAATGAATCAACTACTTGTATGGGAGATGCTTCATCTATCTACACATGTTGTGCCACCTACTATATTTTTTGCTGCTGCACTTCCCTCTCCTGTTTGCACATCTCTTGTTCTTTTCAGAGTTGCTCCCTCAGCTCATGCAACTCCTCCTCTCATTCTTCCATTCTCTTCTTATCCCTCTGCCTCACACAATTCATTTGTCGTGTTGCTGCCTCTTTGCCTGAATAGCCATAGCTACTTATTCTGCAAGTGGATCTGCTCAAAACTTGTAGCTTTTCTCGTCCTCCATGCCATCGAAAATATTCCTCTTCCCTTTGTCTCACACAGGTATCCGTCTAAATTCTTGAATACTTTATTAATCCAAATCTAAAATAAATATAATAACAATGTTGAATTCCAATTCCAAGTCCACTCAACTAGTGCACATTACCTAATTCAATAGTGTTGTGAACCATTACATGTAGTTACATAAAACAGTCCCAACCAATTTTAAAATTAGCTTCATCAAAAATCTCTAACTTCAATCGAGACTAGCACAATGACCCAATCGAACTTTTCACAGCTTGGTTAATTGAGACACCAAAAATCCAATGCTATTTTGTACCACACTATCAAAATCATCAACAATGGTTGAATCTGAACTTCCTCGTAACTAATATCCGAGTAAGTCAAGCGTCATCGGCATCACTTGCATCAAACTCCCATATATTGAATTAGTTAAACACATTGATTTTTATTTGTTCTAATCCCTTAGGGAGATTTTTTGTTTTGATTTGGAATCTCAGTTGCAAGCAACCCAACTTCTTCTTATTGGATTTCCAACATCAATCATCAATTTTCTGTATACATACTTTGGGTTTTGAATACCTGATTTTGTACCCCCATAGTAGACATATATATATAGCAGATTAGAGATCTTATTCGGTGGAATTTATATGCAATGGCGGTTGACTTTGAATCTTTTACAAACACAACTTTAGGATCCATAACAAGGCTCATCAGAACTACCATATTGTATCCCTTAGGTACATGTAAGACCAAGTACTAGGAAAAGGTTTATGCCGGGGGTCGATAGAAATACATGTCTATAGCTCCAGCGTGTTAGCTACCTATACCAATAGGTTTCATATTTCATGATTGGCTATGAAAGGGTCCAAATATGCTCTGCTTTGATAATGCAAAGATCACATATTTCCATAAGAATACAAGCTGTGCTTATAAGCTTGGTATGGACTCAAATTTTTGATGGATGGTCCAACAGTCTAATCTGGATCATGTCATGTTTAAATTTTCAGCTGTAGAATAGAGAAAGGAGTCTGTCCAAACTGTTTAATCTTGGCAGACAAGTAGTTTAGGTAGAGAAGAAAGGTTCCCAACAGCTTAATCTGGGGCCTTGGAAGAAATAAGGGTAGAAGTAGATAGAAAAACAAAAGAAAAGCCAAAGAAAAGAAAAGGCAGGTAAGGGTCTGCAAGTCCAAGTGCACCCTCCAAGAAGAAATAAAAAATGCTAGGCAAGTAGTTGGGTAAGTAGTTGGGGTTGCAGAAAGGTTATATTTACCTTTGCAGGTGTGTTAACTTTGTTTACCAAAGCAAAGTCAGTCAATTGAGAAGGTGTTCTTCTTCATCAAGTTGCAGCAAGCAGGAAGCATGTCTAACCTCCCTTCTTCCCCTTTCCACTTCATTACTAACACTCCCCCATCAGCTGAGATTCATGGAAGAAGATTATGGTTTCATGGTGGTTCTTAATATTTTAGAAGCCACATTTCTTGTCTAAACTCTTTTCATTTTGATCTAATCCCTAAACTAAGTAAGTTTCAAATAAACTTAGTGATTTTCCCCCCCTCATTCACATCTTCCCCCATATTAACTCTAACTTTACTATGTAAATCCCCTATATTACCTTTCCCCTACTAGTATTAACACCATGGTGTATAAACCCCAAATTTTGTATAAATATCCCTCCCCTTGGCATTATAGCCAATAAGTTCTATATCAGGGATCAAATGACACCTGGTCATCTTGATAAACCTAACTCTAACCCTCCTCCCCCTTTCTGAATCCATTTTTAGCCCATTACACCCCATTTGCAAACATAAACCTTGTAAAAAACCTTGCTTTACCCTTACCCGCTCCAAATTGCCAAATAATACACAAAAACCCATTTTTGTGATTATGCAATGGTTCGGGCGCATATATGTGATTTTCCAAATACACCGAAAAACCTTACAAAAACCCATACCCTAAGGTTTTTCCGCCAAGCACAGATCCCGAAATAAATATTAAAATAACCCCGTCCCTTCTGTATCGGCCGATCATTTCATTGATCCAACAGCCGTCCGATTGAGAGCCTCTAATCCAACGGCTCTCATCCACGTCGGAGCGGCTCCGATGGCGGACAGATACCTTCCGATATCTGTCAGAAGGGTTACGTCATTCGGTCGCCACGCTTCTTCCCCACAGCGCATCGGAGGTACGCCTGACAAATACCTCGTCCGTATCATAAGCGGTGCGATATAAAACCGCTAACCGCTTCCGGTTTTGGTCGTCCCATTTGTCCAACGTCACTCCCACGTCATCCCACGTCATTGCCACCCTGCCATCGCGTCAACCGCTGCGCCCGACCTGCTGCCAATGTGTCTTGCCACTTCATCATCCCCGTGGACCACTCAGAGCCTGCCACCTCACCTGATGACGTCATGCTGACGTCACCCGGCCCTGACCCCACCGATGACGTCACCAGAAAAGCACGCCAAAAGTCCGAAAAATCAATATTATAGCCAAATTTCACGTTTTTGTTGGCACTTTTCTACAAAAACGTTTGTTGCTCCTGCATGATTTTTCCACGTCCAACAGTGAACCAACCTGCAGAACTCGACCAGGAGACCGCCAGCGCACCATTTTCACCTGCATTCCTCTCCATTTCTCTCCGAAAACCAGGTATTTATCCTCGAAAATCCTTCCTTCGCCTGGTTTTGTCTGTAAATTGCCAAGGACGATTAAATTTGTGAAAAAACATATAATTGACCGGTAGAAATACTTGCGCCTGGCCCCATTTACAATTGTGAACTCGAAAAACACTATCTGAGCCTTGTTTGCCCGCATTTTCACTAAAAACCATACTCTGTTCGCGCATTCGCGAAAGACTCATTTAAACTGAATTTACCTACTAAGAAAGATAGAGTGAGGCCAAGCATTGGTCTTATTTAAACTTTAAACAGTTTTTTAATTGCTGTTTATCAGAACTACTCTCTGTTCCCTATAAATTCACCTCCCTGATAAAGAGACACTCTTCTATACTGTCCTGCTCAATTGAAACCACTTTGCACTTAATTCAGAATCCTCTTTTTCAATGGAGACACCTGTAGTACTAAATGTTCAGCCTCTGAATGCCCCTCAAAGGAACTTGGAATGGCAAGCCTTGGCAGATATGGATTATCAGATTTCAGAAGAGATGTTGATGAGAACCAAGTTCCATATCCACCTGCTCAATGAACTTAAGGCCAAACATGAATCTGGAGCAGATGTGTTGGGTATATGGGATTCTTTCCTTCCTATTTTTAAGTTGCCTCAAGTCAATCAATTCCCTGATTTGATCCATCTTTGTGCTGAATATTATGACCCTACTCAGAGGGCTGTGTTGGATCCTTCTGGTGCTGCTCTCTTTTACATTACTCCTGAAGCCATCAGGAACATGCTCTGCTTCAAAACTCAGAGAAAATTGGTCCCCTTGTCACTAGTAGATTTGATAAAACAAGGAGATAGATTGACAGATGCCCAAATCACTAAGCTAAATCAGTTATACATTGACTCTGATTCTGTGCAATATCCTCCTCTGAATCAAGTATACCTTAACCAGTTGGGCAGGGACTTGGTAGATATGATTAGTCCGATTTTGGACTATAGCTCAATAGAATTGGTAGACCAAACTGTACTGGTAATGATGCTGATGTTCGCTCCGGGCAGACCTCCAGTTTGCTATGATTATGCCACCTACATCTCCGACAAAATGCATGAGCAACTAATGAATTTATCCAGAGAAAAGATGTTCAGATACACCTCCTACATTTACCATTTGATCTTGTACCATCAACATGAGAGATTTCATTTTTCAATCAAAAGAGTGGATGCCCAAGGCAATCCCAGATCAGTGGTCTATTGGTCCTCTGTCTTCCACACTACACCTGATTCTCCATACACTTACTGTGAATTCATAGACCTGTTCGTCCATCCAGCTATGGCGATGCTGATGAGCTCACCTCCTCCGAGACTCACTGATGACATGCAGAGAATTCTTCAGCTATCCAAAGCTTACAGCATTGGGGATTGGTACTTCTACCAAAACCACACCGTCATCAGGATATATGGGTGTGATTTGCCTCCATTCAGATTACCTAAGTATGTGCCTATGAGGCTATTTGACCTAGAGTACTTTAGGCAATTTGGCCGGGTTGATGTGCTTCACTTTTCAGGAAAAGGCAAAAAAGCACAGTTGAAGGTGAAAAGCCAACTTGGCCATTTTATCTATAATGAGAGGGAGCAAGGATGGAAGGAAGCAGATAGAATGCTTGAGTCCCTTGGCCTTCAAACCAGTTTCCTATGGACACCCTATGACCCTAATCATTTTATAACTATGAGGAGGCTCAAATATAAGTTGTCTGCCTATGATCATTATAGTATCCCTCACATTGAAAAATATGCTAACCAAGACAAATGGAGGAGAGGGACCTTAGAAGAGCCCATGTCACAAGAAGATCTAAATCAGAGGGCAGTAAGGAATCTAAGGAAGATGGCTGACCTTGAACTTTGTTCACAGGTATTCACACTTCCGAGCACACAAGTGGGAGCAGTTGCATCCTCCTCAACTGCCAAACAGCAAACTACCAAGGCCACTGAAAATATATCTAGCAAAGGCAAAGAAAAGGAAATGGAGATAGAACAATCACTCCATGGCAAGGAGCAGCCACCTCCAGTGACTCAAGAGCAGGCAGATAAAGAAATGCAGCAGCAAGCAGAGCAACAACAACAACAACAGGAACTGCATCAAGAAGAAGGGCCACATGAGGGACAGCAGCCCTTACAGCAGCCCTTACAGCAAGAAAGAGTAGTTGATACTCCAACCTCCACTGAGCAACAGGCTCAAAACATAGTGCCTCCTAGGCGAGAAACTACCTTCGATGCCTCGATCCTCCAAACTCCATAGAAAGAGGACATAAACAGAAAAGGGATAGAGAAATTCCCCTGACATCATCTATAAACCAGGGAGTGAAAAGGCAAAGGTTGAATGAATTTTTTGAGGATGACATAGCAATAAGGCAAGCAATGGGCATGGGCCCACCCAGCAGAGAAGCTTCAGCCAGTTCCTTCCAGCAGGAACAGGACAGAACTATGGGAGGAGAGGTCAGCTCCTCCAGCCAGCAAAGAGAAGGAGAAAAGAGCATCAAGCAGCAGTTTATAGACATCAAAAGGAGGAGTGACCCTATCAAGATACAGCTGTACAACCATTTATTGAAAATGGCTCCCACCAATCAACAAAGACTGATGTCTGCATTTGATGTACAGGAAGGCAAAATGATCATGAGCCATTTTATGCCAACAGCACTGCAGCCCCAATCTACCTCAGATTACCTCAAAACCAATCTGGAGGTCCTGGCCAAGGACATACACCCAATGGATAAAATTGAACTGCACAAACAGACTGGTGAGATGGTGTATGCCGCCTTGGCAGACAAAACATTAGAAAATTACAAGCTAGAAAGCAGCCTCAATAATACAGCCTCTCAACTGGAGTTGGAGAGGGCATCATCCCAGGCAAAGGACAATAGAATAAGGTCCTTAGAAGACATAATCATTGAGATTGGGCATGATCCCAAAGACATCAAAGGAATACAAGAGATATTGAAGTTGAGGGATGCTGATATGGCTGCCTTAAGGAAAAAGATCAAACTCCCAGCTACCATTCACCCTCAAACAGATGAAGTAGCTCAGCAAAGACATGAGCAGGATGCCACAACCTTGATGATTTCCCTTTATAAGCAGTTGATTCAAGCACAAGAAAAGTAGGGAGAATCAGAGGCCGCACAAGCAGCATTGCAAACAACACTGAAACAAAGAGAAGAGGGTCAGACCTCTCAGCCTCCTCTGGTCATCAATCTTGAGGAAACTGCTCCTATCACTGCTCCTCCTCCTCAACAGACTGAACAGACAGCAACATCTACTTCAGCAGCACCAACAACCACAGAGCAGGCCCAAAGCCTGGATATGCAAAAGCTGAAGAATGAAATTCAAATCCTGGAAGCTCAAATGACCAAGTTAAATGAGACCAGGGATAAACTAGCCAAGGTGAATGACAGGTATGACAAATCCAAGCAAGCGGTGGCAGAGAAGGGCAGGGAGGTGAAAGCCCTCAAAGACAGAATAAAAGAGCTAGAAAATGAGCTCAAATTAGATAAGGTTATAGCTGGGCTTAAGGCAATGCTATGGGCCAATATTGGCCAGTCTATTACTGACCAATGACAGTATAGAGAGACAATCCATGAGCAGGTAGAGCTCATCCCAAAAGCACAAGCTGAAATTCACAAGTCAAGGGCTGCTCTAGGCAACATGCCTGAAGTTGCCACCAGGATGATCAATGTGCTGAATAATAGAACAAGTACTCAGCTGGCAAACATGGGAATTCCCAATAGAACTGAGGCCATTCAATTGATCAAAATGGTTTTCACATTGAGAAATTTGGTGCAGACATTGGAGAGAAGAACCCAAGACATGTAGACCGAGGTAAAAAGATTCATGGGTAAATTCCTGGTGCTGCAAAACAGGGGACTCCCTAGCTTACTGAACAACGCAGGGAGACTGCTCATTCATGAGCAGTATGCTAAAAGAGTGAATGCATTTGCCACAAATGACATCAATGAGAAGCCCAGCAGCTCAGAAGAAACAGGGCCAGCCACAAGACAGACTATCTAGAACAAGGTAGAAAGTCTATTTTTTATAATGAATGAGATCAATCACCTGTTTGATGTGGCACCCAATTTTTACAAGTATACAGAGGTAGAGGAGACTATGGATGCAATTCTCAGGCATCAACTCCCTACACAAGACTGGTGGACAAATACAATACAGAAAATTTTATAAACAGTAAGCCATTCACCAATTTTGTTTTTAAAAATATCAGTTGTTATGCAAAGCACAGTTAAACAAAATCAGCATGCATCAAAGATTAAAGCTGATCCAACTCAGCAAAGATTTTGGCCAACAAAGCAAGAATAGGAAACCACAGCTGGCAGAGCCGAGAAGATACAGCGCAGCAAAAGGTAAAGACACATTATCCAGCGTTAAAGCAAAGCGGTTCAACCGACTCAATGACCTCGAAAGGTCAAATTATCCTCTGACAGAATTAAACAGCATTTATGCTGCATTCAAAGTTGTAATAACTTCTTTTCGACTTTCTGCATGACGTTATGAAGATATTTTCTCTCTCAGATGACTCAATGCCTGAGATATTTTGTATAAACATTCCTATAAAGTCCCGTTTGCATGAGTTTGCAAGGGTTGTTGTTGATTTCTCCTGAAGAAGTTCTTAGGCTGTAATCCTTTCAGAAGTTTAATAAAGAAAGTGATGGAATTTCTCGGATTTCTGAAGTGTTGAATGTGTTCTGGTGTATATTGAAAACTGCTGGATTCCTGTGTATCACACAATACAATAAGTCTCTGTAACTCTCTCTGTTATGTATTTTTGATTTGTTAAAATCCATATATGTTTCTAATTTTGAATATTTAGCAACAAGGAAAAAGAATAACTTTCAGGATTTATTCAATGAATACCCTGAGTTCAATCTGTGTTGTTAATGAATGTTTTCTTCAGCTGTAATCTTGATAAGTGTAATTCTTAATTGCTGCACTTTCAGAATACATCTTTCACAGTGACCTTTGTCACAGGAATTCAAGTTTGCTCCTGTGCAACGTGTTTCACTTTCACCTCACCAGCTTAATAGAAAATTCTTAATTGCTTTCTGTTGGCTGACATGCCTCACCATTCAAGTTAAATTTGTTTGTCTGAGATACACAATCGGCCCTGCAGTTTGAACACCACCAATCCTGCATTTTAGAACATTTCACAACTCCAGACTCCATTGCCCAATGAGATATTACTCTCTGAACAATGCATCTTAAGACCTGAAAGAAATCTTTCAACCAAAACATAAACCAAAACCTGAGCATAATACCTAGCCTAAAACACCATCATAACAAAGACAAATCATAAAGAGAGAGCCCTCTCTGATTGCAGTTTGGCTAGAAACTGTGATCCAAAGATTGGTTAGTGGTTACCCCGGCCGTATTCCCTTGGGAGTCATAGGGAACAACCTGGGTGTTAACATAATTGGCGACTCAACTGGGGAGTGCTTGAGATTTTTCAATTACTATATATTTTCCATAGCTACTATCAAGCCTGAAATCAGTCAAGAGGCCTTTAATCTGTTTCTGTATTACATTAACAGCTTTAAGGAGGAGCTTGTTTAGGGAATCTTCACCTTAGCTCTGAGAATATATAGCCATTCCAAAATCTTCATCCAGTCCTTTCAGATATAAAAATTTCCTACAAAATCCTAAAAATCAGTTAGAAACTGGCTCCTAAGAAAAATCCACGGCACACTAGGGCAAATCCTGACCCTAATCCACCCATCATTGTTGATAATCCAAATACCATCCCTAGAAACATCAGGAGGCAGCGAAGGCAGGAGCAGCCTGCTGATTTAACCTCGGACTTAGATCATCCCAGCCTCATCCCTACTCCATGCAAGGTCCTTTTCCGGTCTACCCCTAGTTCCCCTAGTTCACCATCCACATCTCAAAGTCCTTCTCTCACATCTTCATCCACTGCACATATCCCCTCGACCAACACTCTAGGTTCACCCCTACTTGTTACCCCTGTGATACCCACTGTTCCTATTATACCAGCTGCCCCTGTTAATCCTCTAAATCCTGTAAATATGGCTAACAGATATGCACCCTTGGAGATACTAGCTAATGCTGCAGCTCTACCCCAAGATTACCAAACCAAAATCTCATATTTTGACTCCAATGGCCCTCTGACAGTTGTCCAGCATGCTAAGAGGATGCAAGACCATTTTGAGACCTATGAAATAGATGATGACAGTGTCAGAATGAGGATGTTTGTTCAAAGCCTAACTGGGGATGTAAGAACTTGGTTTAGATCCCTGAATGCAAACTCCATTACAACTCCTGATGAACTGTATCAAGCCTTTACTAGTAGATGGGAAAAGAAGAAAGATCCTCTGCACATACTTGGGGAATATGACACTATCAAAAGAGGTCCCCAAGAGACTGTTTTGGAGTATTGTGCAAGATTTAACAATGTATATAACGCGATTCCACAAAATTTAAGACCTCCTCCTGATCTAGCTTTGTACAAATTCCCTGATGGTTTTGACCCTGACATGGCCTATCAGTTGAAGGAAAGAGATCCTCAATCCCTTGCAGAGGCCCAAAGGGTTGTTGTCAAAGTGGAAGCCAACCTAATTGCCAAAAGGAACAGGGCAAGGTTGGAAAAGAGGACTGCTTTCAAAGAGGAGCCCTCTGCCTTTGATCAAAAACTGGATGCAATACTCAATGGAATGAAAAGATTGGGTGATAGAGTGGAATCGGTTGAAAGAAAATCATCATGGGAAGCACCACAAAACAACCCTCCTAGGAATCCAAATTTCAGGAGAACTCAAAACCCAGGCATTGGCAAAACCAGTGTTGATCAAGACATAAGACCCCCTTTCCAATAAAATTATGCAGAAACTTCCACATCAGCAGAGCCCAATGAAGATCCTGAGATTAATTTAATGGGTCTAGATGGTGAAGGTCAAGTTTTCTTAACACAAGAAGATCACGAGGATGATGAAATCAAACTGTTCCATACTAAATCAGGTGAATCCTTTGACTTCAAACAAGGCTATGACACTGCTGTTTATGAAGTCCATAAACAATACAAGCTGAGGAGCAGAACTGTGAATGTTAACCAACCTGAAAAGAAAAAGCATAATCAGCAGCCTGAAAGAGTTGTAGTCATAGAACCTAATGACAAAATGAATTCAAATACAGAACAAGTGATTGTTGAGGAGATCACTGAACCACTGTCCTTAAAACAGCAGCCTATGGTCACTCCCCCTGCTCATCCTTATTCAACTCTTTCTCCTCAAGAGATGAGTAAAAAGGATAAGTCCCAAAGTCAAGACAAAAATCAAGAAGAAGATGTAATAAACAAGGAAAGGGCTGTCACCTATAACCCCAAGACCCAATCTGAAAAACCTTTTGATCTATAAACAGAAATTGGCAAATTAAAGATAGAAATTCCTCTCTCAGAACTAGCCAAACATGACATCTATAAATTACAGATCAAGAAGTCCCTGCAACTCACTAGCAACAAAGATGATGTCAATGTGTTGGATGACACCCCAGAATTACTGTTCGGCCCAGAAGTGGATGGAAAAACAGTAGTCATAGGGGTACTGCCTTTCTATGTCAGTTTGCATATTCATGATAAAATATTACATAATGCAATGTTTGACTCAGGTGCCTCTCACAATCTCATGCCAAAAGCAGTCATGGAGAGATTGAATTTAGACATTACAAGACCATATAAGGATCTCTTTTCCTTTGACTCCAGCCAAGTCAAGTGTTTAGGTCTCATAAAAGACTTATGTGTGTCTCTGGTTCAATACCCAAACAAGACAATCCTAATGGATGTGGTAGTTGCTGATATCCCACCTAAGTATGGGATGCTGTTATCAAGATCATGGGGAGCTAAACTCCAAGGTTCCCTGCAATTAGACATGTCATATGCCACTATCTCTGTTTTTGGGCAACCAAAAAGACTGTACAGAGAAACACTTATGAAATACATGGTCAGCAGTGAAGAAAAGCCTCAAAACTTTCCCATATATGCTATCCATTCAGACATAGACTCCTACATTCTCTTCAATAACACCACAACTCCCTCAAAAGGTGAAGTTGAAACCAAGATATTCATACAAGAGGAAGATTCAAATGGAAGTATTACCACCCACGAAACAACAGTCAATCAAACACCAGATGTTGCTCCTGCCCTAGTTGTCAAGAACATCCAATCAAACGATGAGACTACCCTAGAAGACAAGCTAGAGAAAAAATCACAACTGCTACTCACATTGCCAGCCCATGAACCGATCATTAAATCTCCTTCCCAACAGGATATCCTATGGTTCCTTGAATTTGATGGCTCGGTCAACAAGTTAGGGGCAGGAGCTGGAGTTTGGGTACACAACAAAGAAAATAGTCATGCAGAAGGCAGAGCCTACAGATTAAAATTCAGATGTACCAATAACATGGCAGAATATGAAGCTCTTTTACTAGGCCTCAAGTTGGTAAAATTCTTACAAGCTGCCAGGGTTTCAATTATGGGTGATTCAGATTTGGTTATTCAACAAGTGAAGGGAAACTTTGTCACCAATGACAAAAGACTAAGGACTTATAGGTCTGCTGTTGCTGAGGTACTAAACTTTTTCTCTGAGTTTCAAATCACTAAAATTCCTAGAACCCACAATCTACATGCTCATAGTTTAGCCACCTTTGCAAGTAGCTGCAAGCTGCCTTTTGAGCCCCATCATTGTTTTACAGCTGAGGTAAAACACAGACCCTCCATCCCGAACAATGTTAATGATTGGCAAGTATTTGAGAATGACAAGCAAATAAACCATTTTTTAACTCTGCAACAAGAATTTGCAGGATTAAATATTGACACTGATAGAGCAAGTCAATCACAAATACTTGATAGAGCAAGTCAATCACAAATACTTGATAGAGCAAGTCCATCACAAATACAGTTTCAACAGATTGCTCACCCAATATCACCTAGAACTGCAAAACAGATGCTGAATCCAACCATTTTCAACAAGGAAAACATTCAACAAATTCAACAAATTAACTATGAAGAGGTGGCCAATGCTAAAACTGAAATCATAGAGCTGAAAGACAATTTTCTTCCAACGGGCCTAACTCCACTAGAAGACATCTTTGACTCAAATGACATCCCTAGAAAACCAAAAATGCAGCCCTTAAATGCAGCCATTGAAGAGTGCAACATAGGTACAATTGACAAGCCCAAGATAATTAAATTATCTGCTTCCTTACCTCCTGACCAAAAGCCAAAATACATTGACCTCTTCAAAGAGTTCCAGGATGTTTTTGCATGGAGCTATGAGGACCTAAAGTCCTATGACACCTCTGTAATCCAGCACACTATCCCTCTCAAACCTGATCAAAAGCCCTTTAAACAAAAACTGAGGAGAATCAATCCTATGCTTCTCCCAGCAATGGAACAAGAGGTACAAAAAATGTTCAAGGCAGGCATCATAGCACCAATCAGATTCTCTGAATGGATCTCCAACTTAGTCCCTACAAGAAAGAAGACTAGAGAAATTAGGTTGTGTGTGGATTTGAGGAATCTGAACGAAGTATCCCTCAAAGACAATTACCCCTTACCCAAGATGGATCACATTTTGCAAAGAGTAGTGGGGGCTTCCAGAATTTCTCTACTTGATGGATTCTCAGGTTTCAACCAGATCTTGGTTCACCCTGATGATCAGGACAAAACAGCATTTACAACCCCATGGGGAACTTTCAAATATGTAAAAATGCCTTTTGGATTGAAAAATGCAGGGGCAACATTTCAAAGAGCAATGGACATTGCTTTTGCAAAGGAGATTCATGAATTTTTAGTCATTTACCTAGATGACCTTACACCTTTCTCAAAATCAGACCAGGAACATATAAAACATTTGAGACAGATCTTCCTAAAATGCAGAAAATATGGAATTTCCTTGAATCCCAAGAAATCCCTATTTGGTTTAGAGGAAGGTAAGCTATTGGGCCACATCATTTCTAAAGATGGCATTAGAATTGACCCAGATAGGATACAAGCTATCCTACAAATGCCCCACCCAAGAAATGTCAAAGAGTTGCAAGGATTCTTGGGAAAAATCAATTTCTTGAGAAGGTTTATCCCAAACTTAGCAGAGCTAATCAGATTATTAAATAACATGCTAAAGAAAGATTCAAAAGTAAAATGGACTGTTGAAGCCAATCAAGCCTTTGAAGGTATAAAATTGGCCCTTACCCAAACCCCAGTGTTGACCAACCCTCAGTTTGACAGAGAATTTATCATTTTCTCTTTTGCCTCCCAGCATACTATTGCTGTTGTTTTATTGCAAAAAGATGACCAAGGAAATGAGAAGCCAATTGCTTTCTTTAGCAAAGCTCTCAGAGATGCACCTTTAAAGTATCAAATCATGGAAAAGCAAGCTTATGCTTTAGTCAAAGCCATTAAAGACTTTAGGATTTATATCCTTTATTCCCATGTTATAGCATATGTGCCAAGTCCTATTGTCAAAGACATTCTCACCCAAGAACATTTAGAGGGCAGAAGAGGAAAATGGATTCCCAACATCTTGGAATTTGACATTGAGATAAAACCTACAAAACTAATAAAAGGGCAAGGCTTGGCCAAATTAATGACAGAAACAAATTTTCAAGCCTTAGACATTAACCAGCTGGACAGTGAACCGGAGCTGGCGACTCCAAAGATCAATGTAGCCTTTGAACAATCCCCCTGGTATTGTGATATCTGTTATGTGTTACAAAACCTGTGTGCTCCCCCAAGACTGTCCAGAACTAAGTGTAGATTCTTAAAAATGAAAACCTCAAGATTTTGTGTGATGGATGGCAATCTGCTTTGGAAAAACCATGAAGGTATATTGCTGCACTGTTTAATTGAAAATGAAACTGACAATATCATAAAAGAATTTCATGCAGGTGACTGTGGTGGACACTTGTACTGGAAGTCCACTGTGGACAAGATACTAAGGGCTAGATACTACTGGCCCACCATGTTCTCTGATGTCAAGAAATTCATCACCTCATGTCATAAATGTCAAGTGTTTGAGGGAAAGAGACAGTTGCTGCCACTTCCTTTAAGGCCTATTGCAACAGAGAGACCTTTTCAACAATGGGGATTGGACTTCATTGGGGAAATTCATCCCTCATCTTCAGGCCAACACAGATGGATCTTAACAGCCATAGACTACTTCACTAAGTGGATTGAAGCTGCCCCATGCAGACAAGCAAATGATTCAATAATTATTCAGTTCTTGGAGAACAACATATTGGCAAGATTTGGCTGTCCTGACAAAATAATAACAGACAATGCTGCTGCTTTCAGATCCAAGAAAATGGTAAACTTCTGCCATAAATTTCACATCACTCTGGGCCATTCCACTGCCTACTATCCCCAAGGAAATGGCCTTACTGAATCATCAAACAAAATCCTTGTAAACATTATAAAGAAAGTACTGGAAGAGAACAAAAAGAATTGGCATAAGAAGCTTGTGAATGCCCTATGGGCAGATAGACTAACAACCAAAAGATCAATTGGGACCAGCCCATATGAGTTGGTTTATGGATTAGAGGCCAAGTTCCCCTCATCATTAGGAGTGCCTGTTATGAAGCTTCTTCAAGAAAGCCAAGCTGAACCAAATGATATGCAAAGAAGAATCAATCAAATCATATGTCTGCAGCAAACTAGAGACCAAGTTTTCAGCAGAGTTCAAGTTCTACAAGAGAAATTAAAGAAGGCCTTTGATAGAAGAACTAAGGCAGAAGATTTCAGTGTGGGAGACAAAGTCCTCAAGTGGGATGCAAGAAGAGAAGACAAAGGAAAGCATGGAAAATTTGACTCCCTTTGGAGAGGACCATTTGCTGTCCAAGCAGTGCAAGGTAACAATACCTATTTCCTTAAAAGTCTAACTGAAACTGACTTGGATGAAGGTCCTGTGAATGGCAGGATGCTCAAGCACTACTTTGAATATTACCCATGAGTGCAGTCTGGGGTTCCCTTGTATATATGCAGATGTATATATTATTTTCTGTTTAGATTGTAAAAATGCAGTTTTTTCAAGTTTATTGATTGCCAGCAAAAGGTAAATAGAATCAGAGGTCTACCAAGAAGAGAAGCACACAATCTTGGCACTTTAAAACAACAAACTTCAAGATTGGCAAGAGCAGTCAAAGAGCAAGGCAATCTGACCTGCTGTTCTTGGTCTTTCAAATGAAACACCATCCCCATATGGAGCCACTGTTAGCTACCTATACCAATAGGTTTCATATTTCATGATTGGCTATGAAAGGGTCCAAATATGCTCTGCTTTGATAATGCAAAGATCACATATTTCCATAAGAATACAAGCTATGCTTATAAGCTTGGTATGGACTCAAATTTTTGATGGATGGTCCAACAGTCTAATCTGGATCATGTCATGTTTAAATTTTCAGCTGTAGAATAGAGAAAGGAGTCTGTCCAAACTGTTTAATCTTGGCAGACAAGTAGTTTAGGTAGAGAAGAAAGGTTCCCAACAGCTTAATCTAGGGCCTTGGAAGAAATAAGGGTAGAAGTAGATAGAAAAACAAAAGAAAAGCCAAAGAAAAGAAAAGGCAGGTAAGGGTCTGCAAGTCCAAGTGCACCCTCCAAGAAGAAATAAAAAATGCTAGGCAAGTAGCTGGGTAAGTAGTTGGGGTTGCAGAAAGGTTATCTTTACCTTTGCAGGTGTGTTAACTTTGTTTACCAAAGCAAAGTCAGTCAATTGAGAAGGTGTTCTTCTTCATCAAGTTGCAGCAAGCAGGAAGCATGTCTAACCTCCCTTCTTCCCCTTTCCACTTCATTACTAACACTCCCGCATCAGCTGAGATTCATGGAAGAAGATTATGGTTTCATGGTGGTTCTTAATCTTTTAGAAGCCACATTTCTTGTCTAAACTCTTTTCATTTTGATCTACTCCCTAAACTAAGTAAGTTTCAAATAAACTTAGTGATTTTCCCCCCTCATTCACATCTTCCCCCATATTAACTCTAACTTTACTATGTAAATCCCCTATATTACCTTTCCCCTACTAGTATTAACACCATGGTGTATAAACCCCAAATTTTGTATAAATATCCCTCCACTTGGAATTATAGCCAATAAGTTCTATATCAGGGATCAAATGACACCTGGTCATCTTGATAAACCTAACTCTAACCCTCCTCCCCCTTTCTGAATCCATTTTTAGCCCATTACACCCCATTTGCAAACATAAACCTTGTAAAAAACCTTGCTTTACCCTTACCCGCTCTAAATTGCCAAATAATACACAAAAACCCATTTTTGTGATTATCCAATGGTTCGGGCGCATATATGTGATTTTCCAAATACACCGAAAAACCTTACAAAAACCCATACCCTAAGGTTTTTCCGCCGAGCACAGATCCCGAAATAAATATTAAAATAACCCCGTCCCTTCCGTATCGGCCGATCATTTCATTGATCCGACAGCCGTCCGATTGAGAGCCTCTAATCCAACGGCTCTCATCCATGTCGGAGCGGCTCCGATGCCGGACAGATACCTTCCGATATCTATCAGAAGGGTTACGTCATTCGGTCACCACGCGTCTTCCCCACAGCGCATCGGTGGTACGCCTGACAAATACCTCGTCCGTATCATAAGCGGGGTGATATAAAACCGCTAACCGCTTCCGGTTTTGGTCGTCCCGTTTGTCCAACGTCACTCCCACGTCATCCCACGTCATTGCCACCCTGCCATCGCGTCAACCGCTGCGCCCGACCTGCTGCCAATGTGTCTTGCCACTTCATCATCCCCGTGGACCACTCAAAGCCTGCCACCTCACCTGATGACCTCATGCTGACGTCACCCGGCCCTGACCCCACCGATGACATCATGCTAACGTCAACAGAAAAGCGCGCCAAAAGTCCGAAAAATCAATATTATAGCCAAATTTCGTGTTTTTTTTGGCACTTTTCTACAAAAACGTTTGTTGCTCCTGCATGATTTTTCCACGTCCAACAGTGAACCAACCTGCAGAACTCGACCAGGAGACCGCCAGCGCACCATTTTCACCTGCATTCCTCTCCATTGCTCTCTGATAACCAGGTATTTATCCTCGAAAATCCTTCCTTCGCCTGGTTTTGTCTGTAAATTGCCAAGGACGATTAAATTTGTGAAAAAACATATAATTGACCGGCAGAAATACTTGCGCCTGGCCCCATTTACAATTGTGAACTCGAAAAACACTAGCTGAGCCTTGTTTGCCCGCATTTTCACTAAAAACCATACTCTGTTCGCGCATTCGCGAAAGACTCATTTAAACTGAATTTACCTGCTGAGAAAGACAGAGTGAGGCCAGGCATTGGTCTTATTTAAACTTTAAACAGTATTTCAATTGCTGTTTATCAGAACTACTCTCTGTTCCTTATAAATTCACCTCCCTGATAAAGAGACACTCCTCTATACTGTCCTGCTCAATTGAAACCACTTTGCACTTAATTCAGAATCCTCTTTTTCAATGGAGACACCTGTAGTACTAAATGTTCAGCCTCTGAATGCCCCTCAAAGGAACTTGGAATGGCAAGCCTTGGCAGATATGGATTATCAGATTTCAGAAGAGATGTTGATGAGAACCAAGTTCCATATCCACCTGCTCAATGAACTTAAGGCCAAACATGAATCTGGAGCAAATGTGTTGGGTATATGGGATTCTTTCCTTCCTATTTTTAAGTTGCCTCAAGTCAATCAATTCCCTGATTTGATCCATCTTTGTGCTGAATATTATGACCCTACTCAGAGGGCTGTGTTCGATCCTTCTGGTGCTGCTCTCTTTTACATTACTCCTGAAACCATCAGGAACATGCTCTGCTTCAAAACTCAGAGAAAATTGGTCCCCTTGTCACTAGTAGATTTGATAAAACAAGGAGATAGATTGACAGATGCCCAAATCACTAAGCTAAATCAGTTATACATTGACTCTGATTCTGTGCAATATCCTCCTCTGAATCAAGTATACCTTAACCAGTTGGGCAGGGACTTGGTAGATATGATTAGTCCAATTTTGGGCTATAGCTCAATAGAATTGGTAGACCAAACTGTACTGGTAATGATGCTGATGTTCGCTCCGGGCAGACCTCCAGTTTGCTATGATTATGCCACCTACATCTCCGACAAAATGCATGAGCAGCTAATGAATTTATCCAGAGAAAAGATGTTCAGATACACCTCCTACATTTACCATTTGATCTTGTACCATCAACATGAGAGATTTCATTTTTCAATCAAAAGAGTGGATGCCCAAGGCAATCCCAGATCAGTGGTCTATTGGTCCTCTGTCTTCCACACTACACCTGATTCTCCATACACTTACTGTGAATTCATAGACCTGTTCGTCCATCCAGCTATGGCGATGCTGATGAGCTCACCTCCTCCGAGACTCACTGATGACATGCAGAGAATTCTTCAGCTATCCAAAGCTTACAGCATTGGGGATTGGTACTTCTACCAAAACCACACCGTCATCAGGATATATGGGTGTGATTTGCCTCCATTCAGATTACCTAAGTATGTGCCTATGAGGCTATTTGCCCTAGAGTACTTTAGGAAATTTGGCCGGGTTGATGTGCTTCACTTTTCAGGAAAAGGCAAAAAAGCACAGTTGAAGGTGAAAAGCCAACTTGGCCATTTTATCTATAACGAGAGGGAGCAAGGATGGAAGGAAGCAGATAGAATGCTTGAGTCCCTTGGCCTTCAAACCAGTTTCCTATGGACACCCTATGACCCTAATCATTTTATAACTATGAGGAGGCTCAAATATAAGTTGTCTGCCTATGATCATTATAGTATCCCTCACATTGAAAAATATGCTAACCAAGACAAATGGAGGAGAGGGACCTTAGAAGAGCCCATGTCACAAGAAGAGCTAAATCAGAGGGCAGTAAGGAATCTAAGGAAGATGGCTGACCTTGAACTTTGTTCACAGTTATTCACACTTCCGAGCACACAAGTGGGAGCAGCTGCATCCTCCTCAACTGCCAAACAGCAAACTACCAAGGCCACTGAAAACATATCTAGCAAAGGCAAAGAAAAGGAAATGGAGATAGAACAATCACTCCATGGCAAGGAGCAGCCACCTCCTGTGACTCAAGAGCAGGCATATAAAGAAATGCAGCAGCAAGCAGAGCAACAACAACAACAACAGGGACTGCATCAAGAAGAAGGGCCACATGCGGGACAGCAGCCCTTACAGCAGCCCTTACAGCAAGAAAGAGTAGTTGATACTCCAACCTCCACTGAGAAACAGGCTCAAAACATAGTGCCTCCTAGGCCAGAAACTACCTTCGATGCCTCGGTCCTCCAAACTCCACAGAAAGAGGACATAAACAGAAAAAGGGATAGAGAAACTCCCCTGACATCATCTATAAACCAGGGAGAGAAAAGGCAAAGGTTGAATGACTTTTCTGAGGATGACATAGCAATAAGGCAAGCAATGGGCATGGGCCCACCCAGCAGAGAAGTTTCAGCCAGTTCCTTCCAGCAGGAACAGGACAGAACTATGGGAGGAGAGGTCAGCTCCTCCAGCCAGCAAAGAGAAGGAGAAAAGAGCATCAAGCAGCAGTTTATAGACATCAAAAGGAGGAGTGACCCTATCAAGATACAGCTGTACAACCATTTATTGAAAATGGCTCCCACCAATCAACAAAGACTGATGTCTGCATTTGATGTACAGGAAGGCAAAATGATCATGAGCCATTTTATGCCAACAACACTACAGCCCCAATCTACCTCAGATTACCTCAAAACCAATCTGGAGGTCCTGGCCAAGGACATACACCCAATGGATAAAATTGAACTGCACAAACAGACTGGCGAGATGGTGTATGCCGCCTTGGCAGACAAAACATTAGAAAATTACAAGCTAGAAAGTAGCCTCAATAATACAGCCTCTCAACTGGAGTTGGAGAGGGCATCATCCCAGGCAAAGGACAATAGAATAAGGTCCTTGGAAGACATAATCATTGAGATTGGGCATGATCCCAAAGACATCAAAGGAATACAAGAGATATTGAAGTTGAGGGATGCTGACATGGCTGCCTTAAGGAAAAAGATCAAACTCCCAGCTACCATTCACCCTCAAACAGATGAAGTAGCTCAGCAAAGACATGAGCAGGATGCCACAGCCTTGATGATTTCCCTTTATAAGCAGCTGATTCAAGCACAAGAAAAGTTGGGAGAATCAGAGGCCGCACAAGCAGCATTGCAAACAGCACTGAAACAAAGAGAAGAGGGTCAGACCTCTCAGCCTCCTCTAGTCATCAATCTTGAGGAAACTGCTCCTATCACTGCTCCTCCTCCTCAACAGACTGAACAGACAGCAACATCTACTTCAGCAGCACCAACAACCACAGAGCAGGCCCAAAGCCTAGATATGCAAAAGCTGAAGAATGAAATTCAAATCCTGGAAGCTCAAATGACCGAGTTAAATGAGACCAGGGATAAACTGGCCAAGGTGAATGACAGGTATGACAAATACAAGCAAGCGGTGGCAGAGAAGGGCAGGGAGGTGAAAGCCCTCAAAGACAGAATAAAAGAGCTAGAAAATGAGCTCAAATTAGATAAGGTTATAGCTGGGCTTAAGGCAATGCTATGGGCCAATATTGGCCAGTCTATTACTGACCAATGACAGTATATAGAGACAATCCATGAGCAGGTAGAGCTCATCCCAAAAGCACAAGCTGAAATTCACAAGTCAAGGGCTGCTCTAGGCAACATGCCTGAAGTTGCCACCAGGATGATCAATGTGCTGAATAATAGAACAAGTACTCAGCTGGCAAACATGGGAATTCCCAATAGAACTGAGGCCATTCAATTGATCAAAGGGGTTCTCACATTGAGAAATTTGGTGCAGACATTAGAGAGAAGAACCCAAGACATGCAGACCGAGGTAAAAAGATTCATGGGTAAATTCTTGGTGCTGCAAAACAGGGGACTCCCTAGCTTACTGAACAGCGCAGGGAGACTGCTCATTCATGATCAGTATGCTAAAAGAGTGAATGCATTTGCCACAAATGACATCAATGAGAAGCCCAGCAGCTCAGAAGAAACAGGGCCAGCCACAGGACAGACTATCTACAACAAGGTAGAAAGTCTATTTTTTATAATGAATGAGATCAATCACCTGTTTGATGTGGCACCCAATTTTTACAAGTATACAGAGGCAGAGGAGACTATGGATGCAATTCTCAGGCATCAACTCCCTACACAAGACTGGTGGACAAATACAATACAGAAAATTTTATAAACAGTAAGCCATTCACCAATTTTGTTTTTAAAAATATTAGTTGTTATGCAAAGCACAGTTAAACAAAATCAGCATGCATCAAAGATTAAAGCTGAGCCAACTCAGCAAAGATTTTGGCCAACAAAGCAAGAATAGGAAACCACAGCTGGCAGAGCCGAGAAGATACAGCGCAGCGAAAAGTAAAGACACATTATCCAGCATTAAAGCAAAGCGGTTCAACCGACTCAATGACCTCCAAAGGTCAAATTATCCTCTGACAGACTTAAAGAGCATTTATGCTGCATTCAAAGTTGTAATAACTTCTTTTCTACTTTCTGCACGACATTATGAAGATATTTTCTCTCTCAGATGACTCAATGCCTGAGATATTTTGTATAAACATTCCTATAAAGTCCCCTTCGCATGAGTTTGCAAGGGTTGTTGTTGATTTCTCCTGAAGAAGTTCTTAGGCTGTAATCCTTTCAGAAGTTTAATAAAGAAAGTGATGGAATTTCTTGGATTTCTGAAGTGTTGAATGCGTTCTAGTGTATATTGAAAACTGCTGGATTCCTGTGTATCACACAATACAATAAGTCTCTGTAACTCTCTCTGTTATGTATTTTTGATTTGTTAAAATCCATATATGTTTCTAATTTTGAATATTTAGTAACAAGGAAAAAGAATAACTTTCAGGATTTATTTAATGAATACCCTGAGTTCAATCTATGTTGTTAATGAATGTTTTCTTCAGCTGTAATCTTGATAAGTGTAATTCTTAATTGCTGCACTTTCAGAATACATCTTTCACAGTGACCTTTGTCACAGGAATTCAAGTTTGCTCCTGTGCAACGTGTTTCACTTTCACCTCACCAGCTTAATAGAAAATTCTTAATTGCTTTCTGTTGGCTGACATGCCTCACCATTCAAGTTAAATTTGTTTGTCTTGATAACACCCAGGTTGTTCCCTATGACTCCCAAGGGAATACGGCCGGGGTAACCACTAACCAATCTTTGGATTACAGTTTCTAGCCAAATTGTAATCAGAGAGGGCTCTCTCTTTATGATTTGTCTCTGTTGTCATGGTGTTTTAGGCTAGCTATTATGCTCAGGTTTTGGTTTATGTTTTGGTTGAAGGATTTCTTTCAGGTCTTAAGATGTAGTGTTTAGAGAGTAAAGTATCATTGGGCAATGGAGTCTGGAGTTGTGAAATGCTTTGATATGTAGGATTGGTGGTGCTCAAACTGCAGGGCCAATTGTGTATCTCAGACAAACAAATTTAACTTGAATGGTGATGCATGCCAGCCAACAGAAAGCAATTAAGAATTTTCTATTAAGCTGGTGAGGTGAAAGTGAAACATGCTGCACAGGAGCAAACTTGAATTCCTGTGACAAAGGTCACTGTGAAAGATGTATTCTGAAAGTGCAACAATTAAGAATTACACTTATCAAGATTACAGCTGAAGAAAACATTCATTAACAACACAGATTGAACTCAGGGTATTCATTGAATAAATCCTGAAAGTTATCCTTTTTCCTTGTTGCTAAATATTCAAAGTTAGAAAACATATATGGATTTTAACAAATCAAAATTACATAACAGAGAGAGTTACAGAGACTTATTGTATTGTGTGATACACAGGAATCCAGCAGTTTTCAACAGACACCAGAACGCATTCAACACCTCAGAAATCCGAGAAATTCCATCACTTTCTTTATTAAACTTCTGAAAGGATTACAGCATAAGAACTTCTTTAGGAGAAATCAACAACAACCCTTGCAAACTCATGCGAAGGGGAATTTATAGAAGTGTGTATACAAAATATCTCAGGCATTGAGTCATCTGAGAGAGAAAATATCTTCATAACTTCGTACAGAAAGTAGAAAAGAAGTTATTACAGCTTTGAAAGCAGCATAAATGCTCTTTAAGTCTGTCAGAGGATAATTTGACCTTTGGAGGTCATTGAGTCGGTTGAACCGCTTTGCTTTGATGCTGGAAAATGCGTCTTTACTTTTTTCTGCGCTGTATCTTCTCGGCCCTGCCACCTGTGACTGTGCTTGCTGCTGTGGTGACCGAATGGCTCTGCTGAGTTGGCTCAGCCTTTCATCTTTCCTCTGTATGCTTATCTATCAAAATTCTGCCTGTGTATGATCACTTATAAATTGGACAAAAATTAACATTTACAGGTTCTGGCTTGATAATATCATCTGTGTCAATTTGTTCCAGACTTCCTGTGTGGGCAATTGGTGCTTGACAATTGCCTCTATGGTTTCATCTGCTTCTGTATATTTATAAAAATTTGGAGGTACATCAAACAGATGATTGATCTCGTTCATGATAAAAAATAGGTTTTCCACCCTATTATATAAAGTTTGCCCTGATGTTGGCCCTGATTCTGCTGAAGTGCTGGGCTGTCCTGCAATTTGTCCTGCAGCATAGGCATTGACCCTTTTAGTATAATTTTCAAGGGTAAGCAATCTTCCCACACTGCTTAGTATGCTGGGGAGGCCTCTGTTTTGCAATACCTGAAACCTGTCCATGAACTTGTTGATTTCAGTCTGCATATCTTGGGTTCTCCTTTCCAATGTTCCCACCAGGTTTCTTAGTGTCAGGACCCTTTTAACCATTGAGATTGTCTCAGTCCTGTGAGCAATTCCCATGGTGTCCAGTTGAGAGCTTGTTCTATTATTCAAAATGTTGATCATTCTGTTGGCAGCATCAGGCATGTTGCCAAGGCTTGCTCTAGCTCTGTGTATTTCCCTATTTGCCTTTGCAATGAGAGCTGATTGTTCATCTATGGTCTCAATGTACTGCCATTGATTAGTAATGGACTGGCCAATATTGGCCCAAAGGACTGCCTTGAGCTCTGCTGTCACTTTGTCTAATTTGAGCTCATTTTCTAGCTCTTTTATCCTGTCTTTGAGGGCTTTCACCTCCCTGCCCTTCTCTGCCACAGCTTGTTTGGATTTGTCATACCTGTCATTTACCTTGGCCAATTTATCCCTGGTCTCATTTAACTCTGCCATTTGAGCTTCTAGGGCTTGAATCTCATTTTTTAGCTTTTGCATGTCCAAGCTAGGGGCCTGTTCCATTGGTGGAGGTGCTGAAGTAAGTGGTGCAGCTTGATCAGTTTGTTGGGGAGGAGGAACAGTAGCTGGGGCAGCTTCCTCAAGGTTTATGATTTGAGGAGGAGCCTGAGAGGTCTGCCCTTCTTCTCTCTGTTTTAAGGCTGCCTGTAGTGCTGTTTTTGCAGCCTCCGATTCTCCCAGCTGTTCCTGAGTTTGGATTAGCTTCTTATACAGAGATATCAACAAGGTTGTGGCCTGTTGATCATGTCTTTGCTGGGCAACATCATCTGTTTGAGGGTGAATTGTGGCTGGGAGTTTGATCTTTCTCCTCAAGGCTGCCATGTCTGCATCCCTCAATTTTAAGATCTCTTGTATGCCCTTGATGTCTTTGGGATCATGTCCCATCTCTATGATGATGTCCTCCAAGGACGTTATTCTGTTGTCCTTTGCCTGGGATGATGCTCTCTCCAACTCTAGCTAAGAGGCTGTATTGTTGAGGCTATTTTGTAGCCTGTAGTTGTCCAATGTTTGGTCTGCCAAGGAAGCATAGACCATCTCACCCGTTTGCTTATGCAGTTCTATCTTATCCATTGGGTGGATATCTTTGGCAAGGACTTCCAGGTTAGTCCTTAAGTAATCAGAGGCAGATTTGGGCTGCATTGTTGTTGGCATAAAATGACTCATGATCATTTTTCCTTCCTGCACATCATATGCAGACATGAGTCTTTGTTGATTGGTGGGAGCCATGTTCAGCAAATGGTTATATAGCTGTATCTTGATGGGATCATTTCTCCTCTTAATATCTATGAATTGTTGCTTAATGCTGGGTCCACCTTCCCTTTGCTGATTGGAGGAACTGACTTCTCCTCCTATTGCTCTATCCTGCTCCTGTTGAAAGGAGCTTGTTGATGCTTCCCCGCTGGGTATACCCAAGGACTGTCCTATTGGCATTTCTTCCTCTGAGAAGGGATTAATTCTCTGTCTTTTCTCCCCACGAGATGCTGATGTTGTAATGGGGGTCTCTCTGTCCCTTTTCCTGCTTGTATCCTCCTTTTGTGGAGTTTGGAGGATTGATGCCTCAGCTGAAGTTTCTTGCCTTGGAGGCACAGTGTGTTCAGTGGATTTAGGGGCTTCCACTGTTTGCTCTTGCTGGACAGGCTGTTCCTGCCTTTGTTCTTCCGGTTGCTGCTGTTCTTCTTGCTGCTGCCCTTCTCCCTGCTGCTCCATTTCTTCTTGTTGCTGCACTAGTGTTTCCATTTGTTCCTCGGTCATAGGAGGTGGCTGTTCCACCTGCTTTTCTTTGCCTTTGCCGGTTGTCTGTGGAGTATTCATAGCAGCTTGCTGATGTGTTGTTGAAGATGAAGAAGCTGCTCCAAGTTGTCTTTTGTATGAGAGGGGGACCTGTCCACAAGTTTCTAAGTCAGTTTCCTTTTGAATATTTCTGGCCTCTCTTTCTAGCAGCTCTTCACTAGTGATTTCCTCTTCTAAGGTGCCCTCTTCCCAGTTTAATGCATTGGCATACTGCTCAATCTCAGGCTGCCTTATGTGAGAATAGGTACCCAATTTGTATCTTATCCTCCTGAGGGAAACAAAGTGATTGGGGTCATAGGGTATCCATTCAAAGCTAGTTTGCAGTTTGAGGGCCTCTAGGATACTATTTGCCTCTTTCCACCCCTCCTCTTTTATGTTGTATAGGAAAGGGCCTAGCTGGCTCCTTACCTTCAACTGTGCCTTCTTGTTCTTGCTTTGGAAGTGGAGGTAGTCGGCATTCCCAAATTGCCTGAAGTATTCAAGGGCAAAAAGCCTCATGGGGACATACCTTGGCAGCCTAAAAGGCTTCAACTCACAGCCATATACTCTGATGACTGTGTGGTTTTGGTAAAGGTACCAATTACCAATGCTGTAGGTTTTGTTCAGATGGAGAATTCTCCTCATGTCATCAGTCAATCTTGGAGGAGGAACACCGTACAATAATGTCATAGCTGGATGTATGAATAAGTCTATAAACTCACAGTATGTGTATGGTGACACAGAGGTGCAGTGAAAGAGAGAGGTCCAAAACACAACTGATCTTGGATTTCCCTGGGCATTAACTTGTTTCAGGGGAATGGAGAAGCTGCCTGGTTGATTGAACAAGAATAGATGGTAAATGAATGAAGTATATCTGAACAGTCTTTCCCTCTGCAGATCCATCAGCTGGTCATGGATCCTATCTGCAATATATGTGGCATAATCATAATGTACAGCTGGAGGCTTTCTAGGAGAGAATATAGACAGCATTTCCATTATGATTTCATCCACATCCTCCATTCCCTTGAACCCTGGGACATAACTGATCAAATCCACTAGCATTCTTCCCAATTCATTCAAGTAATGATATCCAATAGGAGAAGTTCTGATGGCTTCAGAGCCTGATTGTACAAACAGCTGGTTGATTTTGATGACTTGGTCATTTGACAACTTATTCCCCTTCTTTATCAAGTTCTGCATGTGGAGGGGGGTCAATGGTTTTGCTGTGTGGAAATGCAACATCTCATTTATGCTCTCTGGGGTGATATGGAACAGAATTGAGCTTGTAGGGCTGAGGACAGCTCTTTGGCCTGGATCATAGCACTCCTGGCATCTGTAGATCAACTCTGGCATAGAATTTACCTGGGGGAGGTTGTAGATGGGCAAGTTTGAATCCCAAATCCCTAGGATATCAGCTCCACTAAGGTGCTGGGCTTTCAACTCATTTAGCATCTGAATATTGTATTTGGAGCCTAATGGAAACCAGTCTAACATTTGATAATCCATATCTCCCAGGGCTTTCCATTCCAACTCCCTATGAGGGGCATTGAGAGGTTTGATGTTCAGTGCAATTGGAGTCTCCATAGTCTATTAAGTTTCTGTCTTGCTGGTGAGCTGGCCAAAGTAGGCAGAACAGTACAGAGGTGATTTCTTGCAATGAAATTGTGAATTTCAGGGACCAGAGGGTGAAATGGGCACACAGCACTTGAAATACTGTTTGATTTATGAATAAGGCCAAATGTCTGGTCTCCCTCTGTCATTTGTAGCAGGTTTTTTAATGTGTTAACCAGCTGTCTCGCGATTGCGCAAGCAATTTACTGTTTTTTGATAAGAACTCGGGAAATTAAGGCTCAGCTAGTGGTTTTCGAGCTTGTAATTGGAAATAGAGGCTTTACGGAGGGATTTTGCTGGTGAGATTGTGAGTTTAGTGTTGTTTAGGCCTTTCGAGTAATTTTACAGTCAATTTAGGCATATGAAGGATGAACGACGAGAAATACCTGGAAAACAGCGAGCAGTGGTTGTGAATGTGGGTGGAATTGGTGCTCTGGAGGTCTTCAGGTCGATTCCAGCGGGGTGGCGCAGTTTTGAACGTCAAACACCATGCAGAAGAAGTAGTAGCGAATAAGCAGAAAGTATGAAAAATGCAATTTTTGGCCATAATATGGACTTTTTGGCAATTTGGCGCCTTTTCTCTGATGACGTCAGCATGACGTCATAGGGTGGGGTCAAGCTCGGATGACGTCAACATGACGTCATCGGGTGAGGTGGCGAGCTACTATTGGTCCACGGGGTGATGCGGTGGCAGGCACGTTGGCACAAATGCGGACAAAAGTGTTGATGCGATGGCAGGGCAGCAATGACGTGGGCAGGACGTGGGACCAGAAAATCGGGCGGTAGGTGCCCGCGGTTACGGTTAAGCGCCAACGGTTACGGTTTCTCGGGGCGGTTATGATACGGCCCTGATTTTGTCAGAGGCCGCTCCGAGAGCCCTGATCGGGTGACGCGTGGCCAAGCACTGACGTAACGCAACGTCATTTTCTCGGGCACTAAATCTCTGTCGTGGGGGCCGCTCCGATATTAATGAGGACCGTCGGATCACTTGGGTCCGATCCGACGGTTGACGGGAGGGCAATATGATCGCTAGATATGGATGCGGGCAGGTATTTATTTAATATTTGTTTTAGGAAGCAGCGCCCGGCGGAAGCCTTCGGATATGGGTTTTTTATAAGGTTTTTCAATGTATTTCGAAGAAATCAAATGCATGCGCCAACTTTGGTTAAGCGGCAGAAGTGGGTTTTTTGGGTTTTTTTTTTTTATGATTTCAAAGGGGTTATGGGTAGAAAGGGGTTTGTATAGGGTTTTTCTTTGCAAATGATGGTTTAATGAGTGGAATGACTTGAAGCAAGGGGGAGAGATGAGGTATAGGTTCATCAAAGTGACCAGATGTCATTTTGATTCCTTTTTTAGAGAACATATGGCTATAATGCCAAGGGGAGGGATATTTATACAAAATTTGGGGTTTATACACCATGGTGTTAATATTAGTAGGGGAAAGGTGATATAGGGGATTTATGTAGTAGAGTTAGAGTTAATATGGATGAGGGGGGGATGAATGGAGAAAATACTAAGCTTTTTGTGAAACACTTGGCTTAAAGAGTAGATCAAAATGAAAAGATTTTTACACAAGAAATGTGGCTTCTAAAGATAAGAAATCAATCATAATACCACAATTAGTTTCATGAATCTCAACTCAGAAGGGAATGTTAGTAAATGACATGAAAAGGGGAAGAAGGGAGGTTAGACATGCTTCATGCTTGCTGCAACTTGATGAAGAAGAATACCTTCTTAATTGATTGACTTTGCCTTGGTAAACAAAGTTAACACACCTGCAATGGTAAAGATAACCTTTCTGCAACCCCAACTACTTACCCATCTATTTGCCTAGCATTTTTTATTTCTTCTTGGAGGGTGCACTTGGACTTGCAGACCCTTACTTGCCTTTTCTTTTCTTTGGCTTTTCTTTTGTTTTTCTATCTACTTCTACCCTTATTTCTTCCAAGGTCCCAGATTAAGCTGTTGGGAGCCTTTTCTTCTCTACCTGAACTACTTGTTTGCCAAGATTAAACAGTTTGGACAGACTCCTTTCTCTATTCTACAACTAAAAAATTAAAACATGACATGATCCAGATTAGACTGTTGGACCATCCATCAAAATTTAAGTCCTTACTAAGCCATAAGCACAGCTTGGGTTCTCTTGGAAATATGTGATCTTTGAATCATCAAAGCAGAGCATATTTGGACCTTTTCATAGCCAATCATGAAATATGAAACCTATTGGTATAGGTAGCTAACAGTGGCTCCACATGGGGATGGTGTTTCATTTGAAAGACCAAGAACAGCGGGTCAGATTGCCTTGCTCCTTGACTTCTCTTGCCAATCTTGAAGTTTGCTGCTTTGAATTGCCAAAATTGTGTGCTTCTCCTTTTGGTATACCTCTGATTCTATTTACCTTTTGCTGGCAATTAATAAACTTGAAAAAACTGCATTTTTACAATCTAAACAGAAGATAATATATACATCTGCATATATACAAGGAAACCTTAGACTGTCCTCATGGGTAATACTCAAAATAATGCTTCAGCATCCTGCCATTGACAGGACCTTCATCCAAGTTAGTTTCATTGAGACTTTTTAGGAAGTAAGTGTTGTTACCTTGTACTGCTTGGATAGCAAATGGTCCTCTCCAAAGGGAGTCAAATTTTCCATGTTTTCCTTTGTCTTCTCTTCTTGCATCCCACTTGAGGACTTTGTCTCCCACAGTGAAATTTTTTGCCTTAGTTCTTCTATCAAAGGCCTTCTTTAATTTCTCTTGTAGAACTTGAACTCTGCTGAAAACTTGGTCTCTAGTTTGCTGCAGACATATGATTTGATTGATTCTTCTTTGCATATCATTTGGTTCAGCTTGGCTTTCTTGAAGAAGCTTCATAACAGGCACTCCTAGTGATGAGGGGAATTTGGCTTCTAGTCCATAAACCAACTCATATGGGCTGGTCCCAATTGATCTTTTGGTTGTTAGTCTATCTGCCCATAGGGCATTCACCAGCTTCTTATGCCAATTCTTTTTGTTCTCTTCAAGTACTTTCTTTATGATGTTTACCAGACTTTTGTTTGATGATTCAGCAAGGCCATTTCCTTGGGGATAATAGGCAGTGGAATGGCCCAGAGTGATGTGAAATTTATGGCAGAAGTTCACCATTTTCTTAGATATGAAAGCAGCAGCATTGTCTGTTATTATTTTGTCAGGACAGCCAAATCTAGCCAATATGTTGTTCTCCAGGAACTGAATAATTATTGAATCATTTGCTTGTCTGCATGGGGCAGCTTCAATCCACTTAGTGAAGTAGTCTGTTGTTGTTAAAATCCATCTGTGTTGGCCTGAAGATGAGGGATGAATTTCCCCAATGAAGTCCAATCCCCATTGTTGAAAAGGTCTCTCTGTTGCAATAGGCCTTAAAGGAAGTGGCAGCAACTGTCTCTTTCCCTCAAACACTTGACATTTATGACATGAGGTGATGAATTTCTTGACATCAGAGAACATGGTGGGCCAGTAATATCCAGCCCTTAGTATCTTGTCCACAGTGGACTTCCAGTACAAGTGTCCACCACAGTCACCTGCATGAAATTCTTTTATGATATTGTCAGCTTCATTTTCAATTAAACAGTGCAGCAATATACCTTCATGGTTTTTCCAAAGCAGATTGCCATCCATCACACAAAATCCTGAGGTTTTCATTTTTAAGAATCTACACTTAGTTCTGGACAGTCCTGGGGGAGCACACAGGTTTTGTAACACATAACAGATATCAGAATACCAGGGGGATTGTTCAAAGGCTACATTGATCTTTGGAGTCGCCATCTCCGGTTCACTGTCCAGCTGATTGATGTCTAAGGCTTGGAAATTTGTTTCTGTCATTAATTTGGCCAAGCCTTGCCCTTTTATTAGTTTTGTAGGTTTTATCTCAATGTCAAATTCCAAGATGTTGGCAATCCTTTTTCCTCTTCTGCCCTCTAAATTTTCCTGGGTGAGAATGTCTTTGACAATAGGACTTGGCACATATGCTATAACATGGGAATAAAGGATATAAATCCTAAAGTCTTTAATTGCTTTGACTAAAGCATAAGCTTGCTTTTCCATGATTTGATACTTTAAAGGTGTATCTCTAAGAGCTTTGCTAAAGAAAGCAATTGGCTTCTCATTACCTTGGTCATCTTTTTGTAATAGGACAACAGCAATAGTATGCTGGGAGGCAAAAGAGAAAATGATAAATTCTCTGTCAAACTGAGGATTGGTCAAGACTGGGGTTTGGGTAAGGGCCAATTTTATACCTTCAAAGGCTTGATTGGCTTCAACAGTCCATTTTACTTTTGAATCCTTTTTTAACATGTTATTTAATAATCTGATTAGTTCTACTAGGTTTGGGATAAACCTTCTCAAGAAATTGATTTTTCCCAAGAATCCTTGCAACTCTTTGACATTCCGTGGGTGGGGCATTTGTAGGATAGCCTGTATCCTATCTGGGTCAATTCTTATGCCATCTTTAGAAATGATATGGCCCAATAGCTTACCTTCCTCTAAACCAAACAGGGATTTCTTGGGATTTAAGGAAATTCCATATTTTCTGCATTTAAGGAAGATCTGTCTCAAATGTTTTATATGTTCTTGGTCTGATTTTGAGAAAGGTGTAAGGTCATCCAGGTAAATGACTAAAAAGTCATGAATCTCTTTGGCAAAGGCAATATCCATTGCTCTTTGAAAAGTTGCCCCTGCGTTTTTCAATCCAAAAGGCATCTTTACATATTTGAAAGTTCCCCATGGGGTTGTAAATGCTGTTTTGTCCTGATCATCAGGGTGAACTAAGATCTGGTTGAAACCTGAGAATCCATCAAGTAGAGAAATTCTGGAAGCCCCCACTACTCTTTGTAAAATGTGATCCATCTTGGGTAAGGGGTAATTGTCTTTGAGGGACACTTGGTTCAGATTCCTCAAATCCACACACAGCCTAATTTCACCAGTCTTCTTTCTAGTAGGGACTAGGTTGGAGATCCATTCAGAGAATCTGATTGGTGCTATGATGCCTGCCTTGAACATTTTTTGTACCTCTTGTTCCATTGCTGGGAGAAGCATAGGATTGATTCTCCTCAGTTTTTGTTTAAAGGGCTTTTGATCAGGTTTGAGAGGGATAGTGTGCTGGATTACAGAGGTGTCATAGGACTTTAGGTCCTCATAGCTCCATGCAAAAACATCCTGGAACTCTTTGAAGAGGTCAATGTATTTGGGCTTTTGGTCAGGAGGTAAGGAAGCAGATAATTTAATTATCTTGGGCTTCTCACTTGTACCTATGTTGCACTCTTCGATGGCTGCATTTAAGGGCTGCATTTTTGGTTTTCTAAGAATGTCATTTGAGTCAAAGATGTCTTCTAGCGGAGTTAGGCCCATTGGTAGAAAATTGTCTTTCAGCTCAATGATTTCAGTTTCAGCATTGGCCACCTCTTCATAGTTAATTTGTTGAATTTGCTGAATGTTTTCCTTGTTGAAAATGGTTGGACTCAGCATTAGTTTTGCAGTTCTAGGTGATATTGGGTGAGCAATCTGTTGAAACTGTATTTGTGATGGACTTGCTCCAACAAGTATTTGTGATTGACTTGCTGTCTCAAGTATTTGTGATTGACTTGCTGTCTCAGTATCAATATTTAGTCCTGCAAATTCTTGCTGCATAGTTAAAAAATGATTTATTTGCTTGTCATCCTCAAATACTTGCCAATCATTGATATTGTTTGGAATGGAGGGTCTGTGTTTTACCTCAGCTGTAAAACAATGGTGGGGGTCAAAGGGAAACTTGCAGGTACTTGCAAAGGTGGCTAAACTATGAGCATGTAGGTTGTGGGTTCTAGGAATTTTAGTAATTTGGAATTCAGAGAAAAAGTTTAGTACCTCAGCAACAGCAGACCTATAAGTCCTTACTCTTTTGTCATTGGTGACAAAGTTTCCCTTCACTTGTTGGATAACCAAATCTAAATCACCCATGATTGAAACCCTGGCAGCTTGCAAGAACTTTACCAACTTGAGTCCTAGTAAAAGAGCTTCATATTCTGCCATGTTATTAGTGCATCTGAAATTCAATCTATAGGCTCTGCCTTCTGCATAGCTATTTTCTTTATTGTGTACCCAAACTCCAGCTCCAGCCCCTAATTTGTTGACTGAGCCATCAAATTCAAGGAACCATAGAATATTCTGTTGGGAAGGAGATTTGATGACCTGTTCATGGGCTGGCAATGTGAGTAGAAGTTGTGGTTTTCCATCTAGCTTGTCTTCTAGGACAGTTTCATCATTTGATTGGGCATGCTTGAGATTTAGGACAGCAGTAGTATCTAGTGTTTGCTTGACTGTTGTTTCATGGCTGGTGAAACTTTCCCTTGAGTCTTTCTCTTGTATGAATATCTTGGTTTCATCCTCATCTTTTGAGGGCATTGTGGTGTCATTG
The DNA here is from genome assembly GCA_031772625.1 of Pinus tabuliformis. Lineage (NCBI taxonomy): Eukaryota > Viridiplantae > Streptophyta > Pinopsida > Pinales > Pinaceae > Pinus > Pinus tabuliformis. The sequence goes on from CM062818.1 coordinate 368,829,592, forward strand.
AAGAGAATGTATGAGTCTATGTCTGAATGGACAGCATATATAGGAAAGTTTTGAGGCTTTTCTTCACTGCTGACCATGTATTTCATAAGTGCTTCTCTGTACAGTCTTTTTGGTTGCCCAAAAACAGAGATGGTGGCATATGACATGTCTAATTGTAGGGAACCTTGGAGTTTAGCTCCCCATGATCTTGATAACAGCATCCCATACTTAGGTGGGATATCAGCAACTACCACATCCATTAGGATGGTCTTGTTTGGGTATTGAACCAGAGACACACATAAGTCTTTTATGAGACCTAAACACTTGACTTGGCTGGAGTCAAAGGAAAACAGATCCTTATATGGTCTTGTTATGTCTAAATTCAATCTCTCCATGACTGCTTTTGGCATGAGATTGTGAGAGGCACCTGAGTCAAACATTGCATTATGTAATATTTTATCATGAATATGTAAACTGACATAGAAAGGAAGTACCCCTGTGACTACTGTTTTTCCATCCACTTCTGGGCCAAACAGGAGTTCTGGGGTGTCATCCAGCACATTGACATCGTCTTTGTTGCTAGTGAGTTGAAGGGACCTTTTGATCTGTAGTTTGTAGATGTCATGCTTGGCTAGTTCCAAGAGAGGAATAGCTATCTTTATTTTGCCAATTTCGGTTGCTAAGTCAAAGGGTTTTTCAGATTGGGCCTTGGGGTTTTGGGTGACAGTCCTTTCCTTGTTCATTAAATCTCCTTCTTGATTATTATCTTGACTTTGGGACTTATCTTTTTTACTCATCTCTTGAGGAGAAAGAGTTGAATGAGGATGAGCAGGGGGAGTGACCATAGGCTGCTGTCTTAAGGACAGTGGTTCAGTGATCTCCTCAACAATTACTTCTTCTGTATGTGAATTCATTTTATCATTAGGTTCTGTGACTGTAACTCTTTCAGGCTGCTGATTATCCTTTTTCTTTTCAGGCTGGTTAACATTCACAGTTCTGCTCCTCAGCTTGTATTGTTTATGGACTTCATAAACAGCAGTGTCATAGCCTTGTTTGAAGTCAAAGGATTCACCTGATTTAGTTTGGAACAGTTTGATTTCATCATCCTCATGATCTTCTCGTGTTAAGAAAACTTGACTTTCAACATCTAGACCCATTAAATTAATCTCAGGATCTTCATTGGGCTCCACTGATGTGGAAGTTTCTGCATAATTTTCTTGGAAAGGGGGTCTTATGTCTTGATCAGCACTGGTTTTGCCAATGCCTGGGTTTTGAGTTCTCCTAAAATTTGGATTCCTAGGAGGGTTGTCTTTCGGTGCTTCCCATGATGATTTTCTCTCAACCGATTCCACTCTATCCCCTAATCTTTTCATTCCATTGAGTATTGCATCCATCTTCTGATCAAAGGCAGAGGGTTCCTCTTTGAAAACAGTCCTCTTTTCCAACCTTGCCCTGTTTCTTTTGGCAATTAGGTTGGCTTCCACTGTGACAGCAACCATTTGGGCCTCTTCAAGGGATTGACAGTCTCTTTCCTTCAACTGATAGGCCATATCAGGGTCAAAACCATCAGGGAATTTGTACAAGGCTAAATCAGGAGGAGGCCTTAAATTTTGTGGAATTGAGTTATATACATTGTTAAATCTTGCACAATACTCCAAAACAGTCTCTTGGGGACCTCTTTTGATAGTGTCATATTCCCCAAGTATGTGCAGAGGATCTTTCTTCTTCTCCCATCTACTAGTAAAGGCTTGATACAGTTCAGCAGGAGTTGTAATGGAGTTTGCATTCAGGGATCTAAACCAAGTTCTAACATCCCCAGTTAGGCTTTGAACAAACATCCTCATTCTGACACTGTCATCATCTATTTCATAGGTCTCAAAATGGTCTTGCATCCTCTTGGCATGCTGGGCAGCTGTCAGAGGGCCATTGGAGTCAAAATATGAAATTCTGGTTTGGTAATCTTGGGGTAGAGCTGCAGCATTAGCTGGTATCTGCAAGGGTGCATATCTGTTAGCCATATTTACAGGATTTAGAGGATTAACAGGGGCAGCTGGGATAATAGGAACAGTGGGTATCACAGGGGTAACAAGTAGGGGTGAACCTAGAGTGTTGGTTAAGGGGATATGTGCAGTGGAAGAAGATGTGAGAGGAGGACTTTGAGATGTGGATGGTGAACTAGGGGAACTAGGGGTAGACCGGAAAAGGACCTTGCATGGGGTAGAGATAAGGTTAGGATGATCTGAATCTGAGGTTAAGTCAGCAGGCTGCTCCTGCTTTTGCTGCCTCCTAATGTTTCTTGGGATGGTATTTGGATTATCAACAATGATGGGTGGATTAGGATCAGGATTTGCCCTAGTGTGCCTTGGATTCTTCTTGGGAGCTAGCTTCTAACTGTTTTTTGGGATTTTGTTATATCTGAAAGGACTGGATGAAGATTTTGGAATGGCTATATATTCTCAGAGCTAAGATGAAGATTCCCTAAACAAGCTCCTCCCTAAAGCTGTTAATGTGATACAGAAACAGATTAAAGGCCTCTTGGCTGATTTCAGGCTTGATAGTAGCTATGAAAATATATGGTAATTGAAAAATCTCAAGCACTCCCCAGTGGAGTCGCCAATTATGTTAACACCCAGGTTGTTCCCTATGACTCCCAAGGGAATACGGCCGGGGTAACCACTAACCAATCTTTGGATTACAGTTTCTAGCCAAACTGTAATCAGAGAGGGCTCTCTCTTTATGATTTTTCTCTGTTGTGATGGTGTTTTAGGCTAGCTATTATGCTCAAGTTTTGGTTTATGTTTTGGTTGAAGGATTTCTTTCGGGTCTTAAGATGTAGTGTTTAGAGAGTAAAGTATCATTGGGCAATGGAGTCTGGAGTTGTGAAATGCTTTGATATGCAGGATTGGTGGTGCTCAAACTGCAGGGCCAATTGTGTATCTCAGACAAACAAATTTAACTTGAATGGTGATGCATGCCAGCCAACAGAAAGCAATTAAGAATTTTCTATTAAGCTGGTGAGGTGAAAGTGAAACATGCTGCACAGGAGCAAACTTGAATTCCTGTGACAAAGGTCACTGTGAAAGATGTATTCTGAAAGTGCAGCAATTAAGAATTACACTTATCAAGATTACAGCTGAAGAAAACATTCATTAACAACACAGATTGAACTCAGGGTATTCATTGAATAAATCCTGAAAGTTATCCTTTTTCCTTGTTGCTAAATATTCAAAGTTAGAAAACATATATGGATTTTAACAAATCAAAATTACATAACAGAGAGAGTTACAGAGACTTATTGTATTGTGTGATACACAGGAATCCAACAGTTTTCAACAGACACCAGAACGCATTCAACACCTCAGAAATCCGAGAAATTCCATCACTTTCTTTATTAAACTTCTGAAAGGATTACAGCATAAGAACTTCTTCAGGAGAAATCAACAACAACCCTTGCAAACTCATGCGAAGGGGAATTTATAGAAGTGTGTATACAAAATATCTCAGGCATTGAGTCATCTGAGAGAGAAAATATCTTCATAACTTCGTACAGAAAGTAGAAAAGAAGTTATTACAGCTTTGAAAGCAACATAAATGCTCTTTAAGTCTGTCAGAGGATAATTTGACCTTTGGAGGTCATTGAGTCGGTTGAACCGCTTTGCTTTGATGCTGGAAAATGCGTCTTTACTTTTTTCTGCATTGTATCTTCTCGGCCCTGCCACCTGTGACTGTGCTTGCTGCTGTGGTGACCGAATGGCTCTGCTGAGTTTACTCAGCCTTTCATCTTTCCTCTGTATGCTTATCTATCAAAATTTTGCCTGTGTATGATCACTTATAAATTGGACAAAAATTAACATTTACAGGTTCTGGCTTGATAATATCATCTGTGTCAATTTGTTCCAGACTTCCTGTGTGGGCAATTGGTGCTTGACAGTTGCCTCTATGGTTTCATCTGCTTCTGTATATTTATAAAAATTTGGAGGCACATCAAACAGATGATTGATCTCGTTCATGATAAAAAATAGGTTGTCCACCCTATTATATAAAGTTTGCCCTGATGCTAGCCCTGATTCTGCTGAAGTGCTGGGCTGTCCTGCAATTTGTCCTGCAGCATAGACATTGACCCTTTTAGTATAATTTTCAAGGGTAAGCAGTCTTCCCACACTGCTTAGTATGCTGGGGAGGCCTCTGTTTCGCAATACCTGAAACCTGTCCATGAACTTGTTGATTTCAGTCTGCATATCTTGGGTTCTCCTTTCCAATGTTCCGACCAGGTTTCTTAGTGTCAGGACCCTTTTAACCATTGAGATTGTCTCAGTCCTGTGAGCAATTCCCATGGTGGCCAATTGACAGCTTGTTCTGTTATTCAAAATGTTGATCATTCTGTTGGCAGCATCAGGCATGTTGCCAAGGCTTGCTCTAGCTCTGTGTATTTCCCTATTTGCCTTTGCAATGAGAGCTGATTGTTCATCTATGGTCTCAATGTACTGCCATTGATTAGTAATGGACTGGCCAATATTGGCCCAAAGGACTGCCTTGAGCTCTGTTGTCACTTTGTCTAATTTGAGCTCATTTTCTAGCTCTTTTATCCTGTCTTTGAGGGCTTTCACCTCCCTGCCCTTCTCTGCCACAGCTTGTTTGGATTTGTCATACCTGTCATTTACCTTGGCCAATTTATCCCTGGTCTCATTTAGCTCTGCCATTTGAGCTTCCAGGGCTTGAATCTCAATTTTTAGCTTTTGCATGTCCAAGCTAGGGGCCTGTTCCGTTGGTGGAGGTGCTGAAGTAAGTGGTGCAGCTTGATCAGTTTGTTGGGGAGGAGGAACAGTAGCTGGGGCAGCTTCCTCAAGGTTTATGATTTGAGGAGGAGCCTGAGAGGTCTGCCCTTCTTCTCTGGAGAGGCACAGTGTGTTCAGTGGATTTAGGGGCTTCCACTGTTTGCTCTTGCTGGACAGGCTGTTCCTGCCTTTGTTCTTCCGGTTGCTGCTGTTCTTCTTGCTACTGCCCTTCTCCCTGCTGCTCCATTTCTTCTTGTTGCTGCACTAGTGTTTCCATTTGTTCCTCGGTCATAGGAGGTGGCTGTTCCACCTGCTTTTCTTTGCCTTTGCCGGTTGTCTGTGGAGTATTCATAGCAGCTTGCTGATGTGTTGTTGAAGCTGAAGAAGCTGCTCCAAGTTGTCTTTTGTATGAGAGGGGGACCTGTCCACAAGTTTCTAAGTCAGTTTCCTTTTGAATATTTCTGGCCTCTCTTTCTAGCAGCTCTTCACTAGTGATTTCCTCTTCTAAGGTGCCCTCTTCCCAGGTTAATGCATTGGCATACTGCTCAATCTCAGGCTGCCTTATGTGAGAATAGGTACCCAATTTGTATCTTATCCTCCTGAGGGAAACAAAGTGATTGGGGTCATAGGGTATCCATTCAAAGCTAGTTTGCAGTTTGAGGGCCTCTAGGATACTGTTTGCCTCTTTCCACCCCTCCTCTTTTCTGTTGTATAGGAAAGGGCCCAGCTGGCTCCTTACCTTCAACTGTGCCTTCTTGTTCTTGCTTTGGAAGTGGAGGTAGTCGGCATTCCCAAATTGCCTGAAGTATTCAAGGGCAAAAAGCCTCATGGGGACATACCTTGGCAGCCTAAAAGGCTTCAACTCACAGCCATATACTCTGATGACTGTGTGGTTTTGGTAAAGGTACCAATTACCAATGCTATAGGTTTTGTTCAGATAGAGAATTCTCCTCATGTCATCAGTCAATCTTGGAGGAGGAACACCGTACAATAATGTCATAGCTGGATGTATGAATAAGTCTATAAACTCACAGTATGTGTATGGTGACACAGAGGTGCAGTGAAAGAGAGAGGTCCAAAACACAACTGATCTTGGATTTCCCTGGGCATTAACTTGTTTCAGGGGAATGGAGAAGCTATGTGGTTGATTGAACAAGAATAGATGGTAAATGAATGAAGTATATCTGAACAGTCTTTCCCTCTCCAGATCCATCAGCTGGTCATGGATCCTATCTGCAATATATGTGGCATAATCATAATGTACAGCTGGAGGCTTTCCAGGAGAGAATATAGACAGCATTGCCATTATGATTTCATCCACATCCTCCATTCCCTTGAACCCTAGGACATAGCTGATCAAATCCACTAGCATTCTGCCCAATTCATTCAAGTAATGATATCCAATAGGAGAAGTTCTGATGGCTTCAGAGCCTGATTGTACAAACAGCTGGTTGATTTTGATGACTTGGTCATTTGACAACTTATTCCCCTTCTTTATCAAGTTCTGCATGTGGAGGGGGGTCAATGGTTTTGCTGTGTGGAAATGCAGCATCTCATTTATGCTCTCTGGGGTGATATGGAACAGAATTGCGCCTGTAGGGCTGAGGACAGCTCTTTGGCCTGGATCATAGCACTCATGGCATCTGTAGATCAACTCTGGCATAGAATTTACGTGGGGGAGGTTGTAGATGGGCAAGTTTGAATCCCAAATCCCTAGGATATCAGCTCCACTAAGGTGCTGGGCTTTCAACTCATTTAGCATCTGAATATTGTATTTGGAGCCTAATAGAAACCAGTCTAACATTTGATAATCCATATCTCCCAGGGCTTTCCATTCCAACTCCCTATGAGGGGCATTGAGAGGTTTGATGTTCAGTGCAATTGGATTCTCCATAGTCTATTAAGTTTCTGTCTTGCTAGTGAGCTGGCCAAAGTAGGCAGAACAGTACAGAGGTGATTTCTTGCAATGGAATTGTGAATTTCAGGGACCAGAGGGTGAAATGGGCACACAACACTTGAAATACTGTTTGATTTATGAATAAGGCCAAATGTCTGGTCTCCCTCTGTCCTTTGTAGCAGGTTTTTTAATGTGTTAACCAGCTGTCTCACGATTGCGCGAGCAATTTACAGTTTTTTGATAAGAACTCGGGAAATTAAGGCTCAGCTAGTGGTTTTCGAGCTTGTAATTGGAAATAGAGGCTTTACAGAGGGATTTTGCCGGTGAGATTGTGAGTTTAGTGTTGTTTAGGCCTTTCGAGTAATTTTACAGTCAATTTAGGCGTATGGAGGATGAACGACGAGAAATACCTGGCAAACAGCGAGCAGTGGTCGTGAATGTGGGTGGAATTGGTGCTCTGGAGGTCTTCAGGTCGATTCCAGCGGGGTGGCGCAGTTTTGAACGTCAAACACCATGCAGAAGAAGCAGTAGCGAATAAGCAGAAAGTATGAAAAATGCAATTTTTGGCCATAATATGGACTTTTTGGCAATTTGGCACCTTTTCTCTGATGACGTCAGCATGACGTCATAGGGTGGGGTCAAGCTCGGATGACGTCAGCATGACGTCATCGGGTGAGGTGGCGAGCTACTATTGGTCCACGGGGTGATGCGGTGGCAGGCACGTTGGCACAAATGCGGACAAAAGTGTTGATGCTATGGCAAGGCGGCAATGATGTGGGCAGGACGTGGGACTAGCAAACCGGGCGGTAGGTGCCCGCAGTTACGGTTAAGCGCCAGTGGTTACAGTTTCTCTAGGCGGTTATGATACGGCCCTGATTTTGTCAGAGGCCGCTCCGAGAGCCCTGATCGGGTGACGCGTGGCCAAGCACTGACGTAACGCAACGTCATTTTCTCGGGCACTAAATCTCTATCGTGGGGGCCACTCCGATATCAATGAGGACCGTCAGATCACTTGGGTCCGATCCGACGGTTGACGGGAGGGCGATATGATCGTTGGATATGGATGCGGGCAGGTATTTATTTAATATTTGTTTTAGGAAGCAGCGCCTGGCGGAAGCCTTCGGATATGGGTTGTTTATAAGGTTTTTCAATGTATTTCGAAGAAATCAAATGCATGCGCCAACTTTGGTTAAGCGGCAGAAGTGGGTTTTTTGGGTTTTTTTTTTTTTATGATTTCAAAGGGGTTATGGGTAGAAAGGGGTTTGTATAGGGTTTTTCTTTGCAAATGATGGTTTAATGAGTGGAATGACTTGAAGCAAGGGGGAGAGATGAGGTATAGGTTCATCAAAGTGACCAGATGTCATTTTGATTCCTTTTTTAGAGAACGTATGGCTATAATGCCAAGGGGAGGGATATTTATACAAAATTTGGGGTTTATACACCATGGCGTTAATATTAGTAGGGGAAAGGTGATATAGGGGATTTATGTAGTAGAGTTAGAGTTAATATGGATGAGGGGGGGATGAATGGAGAAAATACTAAGCTTTTTGTGAAACACTTGGCTTAAAGAGTAGATCAAAATGAAAAGATTTTTACACAAGAAATGTGGCTTCTAAAGATAAGAAATCAATCATAATACCACAATTAGTTTCATGAATCTCAACTCAGAAGGGAATGTTAGTAAATGACATGAAAAGGGGAAGAAGGGAGGTTAGACATGCTTCATGCTTGATGCAACTTGATGAAGAAGAATACCTTCTTAATTGATTGACTTTGCCTTGGTAAACAAAGTTAACACACCTGCAATGGTAAAGATAACCTTTCTGCAACCCCAACTACTTACCCATCTATTTGCCTAGCATTTTTTATTTCTTCTTGGAGGGTGCACTTGGACTTGCAGACCCTTACTTGCCTTTTCTTTTCTTTGGCTTTTCTTTTGTTTTTCTATCTACTTCTACCCTTATTTCTTCCAAGGTCCCAGATTAAGCTGTTGGGAGCCTTTTCTTCTCTACCTGAACTACTTGTCTGCCAAGATTAAACAGTTTGGACAGACTCCTTTCTCTATTCTACAACTAAAAAATTAAAACATGACATGATCCAGATTAGACTGTTGGACCATCCATCAATTTAAGTCCTTACTAAGCCATAAGCACAGCTTGGGTTCTCTTGGAAATATGTGATCTTTGAATCATCAAAGCAGAGCATATTTGGACCTTTTCATAGCCAATCATGAAATATGAAACCTATTGGTATAGGTAGCTAACATGTCTGAGATACACAATCGGCCCTGCAGTTTGAACACCACCAATCCTGCATTTCAGAACATTTCACAACTCCAGACTCCATTGCCCAATGATATATTACTCTCTGAACAATGCATCTTAAGACCTGAAAGAAATCCTTCAACCAAAACATAAACCAAAACCTGAGCATAATACCTAGCCTAAAACACCATCATAACAGAGACAAATCATAAAGAGAGAGCCCTCTCTGATTGCAGTTTGGCTAGAAACTGTGATCCAAAGATTGGTTAGTGGTTACCCCGGCCGTATTCCCTTGGGAGTCATAGGGAAAAACCTGGGTGTTAACACAGCGCATATTTTCCTTAGAATAAAATCGGGTTCTTTCTTTTTTTGGAATGGGTTTTGCTGAGTTCGATATGTGACACATGTATTTCCTTAGAAATCATCTAGGTTGAGTATTTCGAAATGGGTTCTGTATCTAGTTTCAATTTGGGTCACTAGATCCTTGGTTTATCCTTTGGTTAGTGTGCTTAAGTTTGGTGGGGTCGGTCCTCCTTAGCACACTTGGAACTCGCTAACACTCCCTATCACATGGTCTTATTCATTCATTTCTAGGCAATTGAAACTAGTGCTCCCTTGTGTTTTCCTAGCACTCCCTAATATGCGTTGGTGCCACATTGTATAACCTGACACATCTTGGCATGTATTGGCATCCCTAACATGTCTTGGAACTATCTCACATGTGTTAGCACTTCTTGTCATCCCCTAGCTCACCTTGGCACTCCCTAGTTACCATGCCCTTATAGATAGCCTGACTTTTTTTTCGATTTGGGAACCCAACCAAGACATTGAAAAATTAGTGTTGTTCATAGCCCAAAGTCTCCCTTTATCTGAAACTGCTTTTTCCCAACCCCTTATTGCAATCGTAGGCTTACCTCCTGCAAGTGCTATTTTTTCCCAACCTCTTTGAAAGGTCTTTCACTTTCCTTTCCCTTTCCCCTTCTAATATTTTGTCGTGATTTTTGTTGTGTGTTAAGAAGGTGAGATTTTCAACCTGTTGCATTTGAGACTTGTGGTTCTGAAGCTAATCCTCCTTTTGACAAACATTCTTCCATTATTCTAACCTTAGGCTTGACAGTGTTGGGGAAATTTCAATGTTTAGGCTTCTTCATTTCCTGATATCCTTAACAATGACCATTGAAAACTTATCTTTAATTCACTCTAACATAGATCTTTGGCTTGCACAAAGCTCTGAACCACGGGGGACCAAAAGAGGCATAAAAAGCTTAAATGGAAGGGAGTTTGGCTGAGACCTAGGGATACCTACTACCTCAAAGCTAGAATGAGAGCTTAGCTCTTTTGCACTACTATTTTTGCTTAAAATGAAAACAACCTTGGACAACTCTTGCTCAAATTAAATATCTACCTTAGAACACCATCCATCTTGGAAGCAAATCATGATTTGGTTGGAGATGATCTGTTAAGACAATGAAGTGTCACCTGTAAATTCATACTAGGATTTGAATGCCTCATGTGGACATGATTGGGCTCATAATTAACAATATCAACTTCCATTCGAAACTATGGAGGGATGTAATTAATTGTTGACAGGACCCACTGTCTGACAACCAAGGCAATCAGAACCCTTGGTCGAAAGAAAGAGAGCACACAAAATTTACTTGTTGTCGGAGAAAACTGCCTTAAAATCTAACCACTAGCTCTGAACATGTCAAACTTTGTAGAAATTGAAATAATGTAATGATATTTTCCAATAATCAATGTTATGGGTTTAGACATTTTCCTCGTAAACCAATTCAATGGCCTTGAATAAAATATCTTTGATATCTACTTTTACTAGAATCAAGGTCCAATGCCTATTAATTGAGACATAACAATTAGGGTCTAGAGAAATAAATCTACCAAACTTCTTGCGAATAATGTGAAGGGCCTCCTCTATCTAGAAGACAAGGGGAGGGCTCGACAATATAGCCCAAAGTTGTTGCACCAAGAGATTTTTGCGAGCGAGATCACAATCCACCAGCCATGTTTCCAGGACTAGGCCCGATGTCCCCCATTCCCATTCTGCCTCCTTGATCTTATTATTGCCCCACCTCAACCAAAATTGAAAGAATATCCAATTTTGAACAAATCTATGGAAAATTGACATATAACCCATGGCTAACATCCAGTTGTCCAAAACCCATGCCATGAGAGATGCCTTTTTCATTGTCTTACCATAAAATCTTCCTACCAAAGTAGTTTCTAACACATTTGGGATGTCCTCGAACTTGATATCCTTACCAATGACCATTGAAAACTTATCTTTTTTCACTCTAACATAGAACTTTGCTTAGGCAAACCTCTCGAACCATGGGGGACCAAAAGAGGCTTAAAAGGATTAAATGAAAGGGAGTTTGGTTGAGACTCAGGGATAACTACTACCTCAAAGCTATAATAAGAACCTAGCTCTTTTGCATTACTATATTTTCTTGAAAAAAAAACAACCTTGGAAAACTCATGCTAAAATTAAATATCTACCGTGGAACACCATCCATTTTGGAAACACATCATGATTTGGTTCGAGATGATATGTCAAGACAATGAAGTGTAACTTGTAAATTCATCCTGGGATTTGAATGCATCCTCTGGACATGATTGAGCTCATAATCAACAATATCAACTTCCATTCAAAATTGTGGCAGGATAGAATTAATTCAAATTCCATTCGTAACCGTGGCGAGATAGAATTAATTGTTGACAGGACCCACTGTCTGACAGCCGAGATAGTAAAAAACCTTAGGAAAAAGAAAGAGAGTACACAAACTTTACTTGTTGTCGAAGAAAAGTGTGAAAGCAGCAAATCTCTATCTTTTCTCAAAAAACATTGAAACCATTATTTTATAATATCTTTTAAGCGTATAATAAAGAAAATATAAATTTCATATCAATAGAGTGTTCTCTTTATAATAATATCTTTTTTTCTATATAAATGTATAGAAAATTCACCAGATAATTTTTCTCATTCCTAAAGTAATATCTAAACTATGAGGATGATATCCAAGGGACTTAATACCACAGCCTCTTACTCATAATCTACAACACTCAACCACTCAAATTAACTCATTACATGTCTTTGAACTAGAAAAACTTCTTTAAAAAAATGATTAAAAAAACACCATAAATCACAAAATATTATTGTTTAAATAATATGATAAATATATCCACTCTAAATAAAATTTATAATTAATAATATAAATTAATAATGCTATTGGATATATAAAGAAAATAAATTATAGCCTATCTTTAATGGAGTCCACATTTCTCAAATTCAAATTAATCTTACTTTTATTTAAGTGCTCAAGGATGAGAATGAGATTTAAGTCAATTAATTAATGTCACTATTACTAAATATAAAAAATGTGATATAATTGAATAAATGTGTAGCATCCCAGAATGAAAAGTTAAACACTTATCTAGCAAATGACATTGCGACCAGGCAAGAAGACTGATTCTCTATTTTATTTCAATGTAATTGGACACCATACTGCCCACCAGATATAAATAAAAGTTCAAAATAAGATCGTTATTTTACTTGGGTTTCTATATGTTTGGAGGAAGGATGGGAGAGTTTGAGAACAAATCACTGTAAAAAAAAATAAAAGAAGAGTTTAAGATTACAATTTATCATCTTCTTTCCCACCATTTTTCTCAAAACAAGGCCAACAGAGCAAAGCATGTAATGATATTACATTCCAAGGAGATTTCTTAGGTATGCCCAGGGAGATCGGCAGATTCATTCGATTGATCTTCCTGATTTATGCATAATTTGTTTTGGATTTTCTGTTTGAATAGGCTGGGAGAATGAGTGAAGTATTTGAAGGATATGAGTAACAATATTGCAAGATCTCTGTAAATCTTTCATGGAAATGCACCTCAGTAGCTCTTCCAATGGAGGTAAGAGGATCGATCATATGGTGCTTGCATACTTTTACAAAAATTATTAAATGTTTCTTTCGATTGATATAAAAACCAAATGTAATAAAGATTGAACCTTTCAACTCTCTCGATAATTTGATGTCTTCATCAATGCACCATAGGAAGATTTCCATACTTCCCTTATTCTTGTATCTTCGACCTATTTTCTTTGTTTTTTGGTTAGTTGGAAAAAAAATTCAAATTGATACTTGCGATGCAATAACCATGTATATGAAGACACCCTAAATCTCTAGGACTGAGACATAAGGTTTGATAGCATTTAAATCTATGCTCTGTTTTGGTGGGGTTGGTTAATTTGTTGGGTACTTGAAATCATAAACACCCGGTTTGTGAATAATCATCTATTAGTTTATTTAATTTCGATTATGAAGGATTTCTCTAGTACAATGGATGCTATGTCAAAGGATGGTTGGATAAGTTTCCTGTATATTACTTAAATGTTGTATTTATGGGAATTTAGATATCAAAAAATGTTCAATTGTCTATCTATTTATCTGTATAGGATATTTCTTGTGGTTTGGTTTATGTGGACAACCCACTCGACAAATATATTCATAATAGTTTATGGTTTGATACCCCTTTTTTTTTTTGATGGAGAAACCTCTGACAGTACACCTTTTACCACAGAGATGTTGTTGTTGGATAGAAATCTCCAGAGGAGTCTTACACCAAACATATAAATGGCTATTGTATATCACAATAATAAGCATTAACATATGAAGATGTGGCACACCCTAAACTCTGTGCATTCAATCCATTGCTTTTTATTTCACGACAGATTTATTTCTGCATAGGAGATGTGTTTTGGCACTTGAGTATGTTCACATCAAATATTCTAAGGCTAAACCCATATTCTCATGTGTCATGGAAATTTAGCATATGCCTTTTTCAACTAAGAACTACCTGTAACTCATATTAGGGTACTCATGTACAATATCAACTCATCCCACCTAACAAGTTACCAAGACAAGGCTCATCACATACAACCATGGTCTAAAACAATTAAGCAACACAATTTACATCTTGACATGCCATAGCACCTGGCATGTCTTAGAATGCCTTGGCACTATGTGGCACGCCTTAACATCCCCTACATTCCTGGGCATGCTTTGACACTCCCTGCCACATCATGGCACTTCCTGACATGCCTTGGTAGTTTAGCATACCTTGGCATTGCCTAGCATATAACCTTGTCACTCCCTCCTTAACACACCTAGAACTCATTGAAACTCCCTCTCACATACTCTTATTCGTTCATGTGTTCTAATAGGTTGCAAAATATCTTTCCACCCTCATTGACTACATCAAGGCCTGTAAATATTATGCCTATGAGTGTTTGTTAGTCTCTTCTTAGGTCTTGGGTTGAATTATTTTTTCTCTTTCAACTATATGAGTCGAGCTATATGATATTTAACCCCCCCATTGATAGAGTTCCTTATACTAGTATCATGTCCCTGGTATAAAGACATATGTATAGGTTATCATGGTATATGTTGAAATTTTTTTATTACGCTCACCTTGAAGTCATTGAGGTTCCATCTAACTCCCCCTAGTTAATACAAGGTCCATTGAGTTAGTAAAATGTGGCATCAATAATTATAAGTGGTTACCTTAAGGAAGGACCATTGGTTGATGCCTCATCAATCGAGATTGGGTCGATGGTTAGAGTTTTGATTCAGTTAGACACTATTCACTATTATATTTGTGGGCATAGATTAATTATGATCTTCCCCATGTACACAAGGATAACTAAGAAGTGTTTCCCATAATCATGCAAGTGGAACTCCAACATGTACATCAACATAACCAAAAAATATTTATCATATTTATACAAATGCAAGGTGATAGGAAAATATTTAAAATATATACATGAATGTACTAAGATCAAGACCATTAGCATCATACCTACATACTTACCACGAGACTAGGGTCATTACAACCCCTTAAGATTAGCCATAACGCCTTCCTCTTTTGCAACTCCTTGACCACACGGGTTTAATTGAAAAACATATAGTTCCTTTAAATATTTGAAGGTTGAGGCAACCACTTCAAACCCTTGAACTTAAAGATAATCAAATATTTCCAATTTGTTACAATAATAAGTCCATTATGCACACTCCTCATCTTAGAGTTGGGTATAGAGGGAGAATAATTTATTGATGCCAACCTTGTAAATGAACAACTTTTCCTACTCATTGGTTGGACTCTCCACCAATAGTCGACACCACTAACACACACCAAAAGTCCAAGATACGCATAATATGTGTCCTACACCCAAGGTCTTAGAATACACCTCCATAAAATGTACCTTAAACTTTAGATGTGCCAAAACAGTAATATCCTAACCAAATATAGCCTATTTGTTAGATTTTTGTAACTTTCTCCTTAACTAACACTTGTTTTTAACTATTTAATCCACTTACCATATACTCTGTCTTGTTTGCACCCATCTAGTATACAAGAACACTTATGTTTTTAATACAACCAAGTTAAGAGGGCATGTTTCTTTCTTACACTTAAATGTTTTCAATAAAACCAAGTTAAGAGCACGTGTTTCCTTTTCAAATTCCAAAAATATAACATGTCTATCTCTATAAACTAAAAACAAAATCATTGCATAAAAAAGGTAAGATTAAAATTAAATTAAAATTGGATTATTATTATTATTATGATAAATACACCAAATATGGAAAAAATGTTTTCAAACACAACCATAAAAAAAAGTGTTAGTTTGTCAAATACAACTACAAACTTATTAAACCATCCTAGATCCATCTTAACCCAGATCTATCAAGTGCCAAGAGGGATCCAATCTCTCGATGTGAAAACCTCTTTTTTGGTGCTTGATAGATCCAGGTTAAGATGGATCTAGTCTGGTTATATAATACTATATAATATCTATATGTGTATCTATGTGTCCCTTTCTTATTCCCTCTCTCTATCTCACCCCCAAACATACACACGCTCTCTCTCTACCTTTCTCCCTTTATGTCTTTCTTATTCCTTCCCTCTCTCTCACCCTCTAACTTCATCTCTCTCTCCTCCCTCTTAGTCCTCTCTCTCTCTTTCTCTCTCACCTCCCTCTGTCCCTCCCCCATCACTGTCTCTCTCTTTCCCTTCTCTCCCTATCTTTATCCCCACCTACTCTCTCTCTTCCATCCTCTCTTCTCTCCCTCTATCTCTATCCATCTATCCCTTGTCGCTCCCTCTCTCTCTCCACCTCTATCTCCCTATGCCTTAGTTCTTTCATCCCTCTTTCTCCCCCTCCAACTCTATGTCTCTCTCTCCCCCCCTCTCTTCTTCTCTATCCCCCCCTCCAACTCCATATCTCTCCCCCCACCTCTCTTCTTCTCTCTCTCCCCTCTCTCTCTTCCTACCTCCTTCTCTCCCTCTCCCCCCATCACTCTCTCTTTTTTTCTCTCTCTCTCTCTCCACCCTCCATATTTGTCACTATCTCCCTCCCCCTCTCTTCCCTTCACTTTGCTTGCTATCATCACTTGGATCCTTAGTTAAGATAGATCTATGTTGGTTCTTACTAATATTTGTATTAGATAAATTTCACATCTTTAAATATAAAAGTATTCTCATTTTTAATTTTATTAAAACCTTAATTTAATTTATATGGGAATAATTTTAGTAGTCATGAGGATAGAGGGTTTATATATATCTCAAAACTAATTACAACCCTTTTCCTATTAGCTTCAAATAAAAATTGTTATAAAACTAAACTAAATTAAAATCTTTTTATTGTGAAATAAGTTATGGTTTTTGGGCAAGTGGTACTAATACGCCATGGTATTGGCCCATGGTATTGTAACAAAGCCTATTTACAAGTTAATAATATCCATGGTAATGTGGGGGTGAATATCGATGGTTAAGAATATTTTCATATTGCTATAAAATATTTAGATTTTGAAATAATATATGATTTTTTTGTCATGTGTTATTGATAAGCCATGGTATTGGCCCATGCTATTATTACAAACCATATTCACAAGTACATAATATCAATGACAAAGTGGGGGTGAATATCCATGACTAAGAATACTTTCATATTCTTATAAAATATTTTGATTTTGAAATAAGTTATGTTTTTGGGGCATGTGGTATTGATAAGCCATGGTATTGGCCAATGGTATTGTAACAAAGTATATTTACAGGTTAATAATATCCATGGTAAAGTGAGAATGAATATCCATGTTTAAGAATATTTTCATATTGTTATAAAATATTTTGATTGTGAAATAAGTTATGTTCTTAGAGCATGTGGTATTGATAAGCCATAGTATTGGCCCATGGTATTATAACAAAGCCAACTTTTTACAAGTTAATAATACCCACTGTAAAGTGGGGGGTGAATATCCATGTTTAAGAATCTTGTCATATGGTTATAAAATATTTTGGTCATGAAATAAGTTATGGTCTCCGGGCTTGAGGTACTGATAAGGCATGGTATTGGCTCATGGTATTGTAACAAAACCTATTCACAACTTAATAACAAAATCATTATTTTTATTATTAATTGAGCCAACATTTAGATTTTTGCACCCATCCCCATACTTTTGACTTTTACTATTATTATTACTATTATTATTTAACTAAGCCCATATTTAGAATTGTTTACATATCTACATTACAACTACACATCTATTATATAATCTATAAATATTGTATTTATTGTTTTTTAGGGAAGACAATTTTAACATTTTTGAAAAAAATCAGCTTTAATTTTGATGTAACAAAGCCCTCCCAAACCCAATCTTTATTTACATTCTAAAAAAAGTAGTATATTCTCACTTTTCATAAAGCTCAGGGAAAACAAGTAGCACATTTTTCCTTTTCACAGGGTGGGATGGAAAAAGAGATTAAAACAAGTAGTATATTTTCACTTTTCATAGGGCAGAGGGAAAACAAGTAGAACATTTTCACTTTTCACAGGGGAGAGGGAAAATGACATTGAAGAGAGTTGTGAATTAAGGTTTTACCAGTACCAGATTGATATCAAACCCCACCATTGGATCTTCAGTCCATTAATGGCACCTAGGTATGTTTCATTTCTAACCACGTTGCATTCCCACCCCACTTTTAGTCTTCTTCCACATAGGGAGGAGTACACACACCTCATATCTCTGGTTCAAAATTCACTTTTTTTCATCCTTGCTTTTAATTTTATGTGTTAATCTATGTGCCACACTTGGTTACTATTTGTAGGGATGGCATTGGCATTTGATGACTTTGGGAGGCCATTTAACATAATAAAGAAGCAGAGGTAGAAGACCCAAATGAGAGGATTAGATGTTTAAATTTTCTAACATTGTGGTTGCCAACGCTATTATGAGAATACTGTGCACCTCACTGGACTCCAATGGAATAAAAATGACGCTCTAGAATCCCTGCCGTGATGTCATCAGCAGTAAGTTCCTATTCCTTTTATTCATTAATACTGTGCACCTCATTGGACTCCATTAGAATAAAAATGACGCTCTAGAATCCCTGTCATGATGTCATCATCAGTAAGCTCCTATTCCTTTTATTCATTTTCTAGATCAGTGAAACCACCCTTAAATTATGAAAATTAGTAGAATTTACTTTAAAACTTGTATGATTCATAACTAAAAATTACTTAAATTTTTTGTGAAGACTGAAATAAGCCAATACTCTACTACTCACTCTTTCTCACAAACCTTGAGGCCCTCCGAGCTAGATGCTCTACATATGTCGATGCCTACCTACTAAAGCTCTTAAAATTGGTGAATGCATTCAGATGTCTTTTGGATCATTGCATGTCTAATGTGCATTAATGGCATTTCAACCCCTAGATTTGTATGTGCCATATTCCATCATGTTGGTTCTATTTGTAGGTGCATGTCGGTTTTCGTTGTGGGTAGAGCTTGACACAATCATTTTGGTTAGATTTTGAGAACTTGCTATTTAATGTAGTTCTCCTATTTTATAGGAGCTAAATTTTTAGGGTGTGCATGTCAAACATAGCTACATGGTATTGGTCCATGCATGTAACTGCTGTGCACTTTGAGGATGTGTTACTTCATTTTATCACTCAAATTCACACAAAAACGGAACCCAAATTCACACAAATTTACAAAGTAACTGAACTGAATTGTTTCTATTATTAACTATTTACTATTGTTGGGAATGAAACTATAGATTTATGCAACCTAAATGCACACAACCATTCCATTATTCACGAATCCATAAATCACAAATGAAACTAACACAAGAAGTTAAGGAGGCAACCTAAAAATTAATTCAACCCTTAAATAAACCATAAAAAATTAGTAATAATTCAATACAATTCATATGTACATTTAGGAATACTTCTTTGGAATTTTTCAACAATTAGTTGCAAAAGAGGGAAGTAAGATCAAAACCATATAATCGAAGATCAATTACAGTTCATATTTTACTCAAAAGTATGATCACAACCATATAACTGAAGGTCAATCACAGTTCATATTTTACTCGATCACTCGCTTCATCATTGACATTAGCACTATTTCACTTGATCACAGGATCCATTGTTAGTAAGATCTTTGTTTGACAATAGACCACACATAAGGGTATGCAGGCATATTGTCTTATTGTCCATAAGCAACCCTGAAATATATTCTCTTCATGAGTATAATTGATGGCCTTTACTATATTGGAGCTAAGCAATTGCTACATTGAAGATTAATTTTTTCAAAGGATAGTGAGTAATTTCAGTGCCATTTTTTTCATAAATCTTCCTCCCAGACCTTTAGTTATTCCTAGATGATAATTACAGACAAAACAACATGATGCACTTCTTGTCTTCACATTATTGTTTGCCAAGTCTATGCTTCGAACAAGACATAATAGCTCTTTTGACAATACAAAAAAAACACTTAATACTTGGTGAATAATCTGAAGAAGTGCCTTGGTTTTGCTGTGCAAAAACGCATGGACAAGAACAAGAAAGTGAAAGAGCTATAAAATTGGTTAGAACGTAGATTTTCTACTAATCACTAGATTCAAAACTAATGGTCCCACAATGTTAGTAGATAATCATTCCTTCAAATAATGATCCTCATATGTCTCAGGTTAGTTTTGTTTTATTCCACCTTCCATGGCACTGATCTGTAATGTGGAAGAAATTTTATGATGAAGGTTGTTAAATTAACCCACCAACTTCATAGGGCTCCAATTGATGTTCTTATGTCTAGCTTCTAATTTCTAGTCTTTAATCTCTCTCGCAATGGTATATATATATATTGATGGGCGTTTCTGGACTATCTATATAAACAGCTGATCTTTGACTAGATAGACAACGAAGTTAGTAGCTTGAAGTTTTCTATCACATTTTTATTTTAAAAGAGAGTCTTATAGTTCTTCTCTCAGGGCTCCTTGTTTCCCTTCATGTTCACTTCCATCATTTACTTTGGCTATATTTTTTCTTAGCTGAGTTGTTTCTATGGTTTTAGTGTTGTAGTAATTGTTCTTAACATCTCTGTATTGTTTGCATTTCTTCAATATATGCTTCTCCAATTCACGTCCACTCCTCCACATACCATGTTTTTTCTCTTTTTGCAACTGGCTTCTAGACAACATATTACTAGTTCTCATCTTGGAGCTTCTTCTCTCCCCTGAATCTCCTATGTTGGATTTGCAACAAAAGAGGGAGAAAAAAATATGCTTTGTTGGATTTGCCTCACTGCAAGTTCTTCCTGCTTTAATACCAATTTATGGGTGATGGAAAACATAAAACCTATGCAAATGCACACCAATCTGTAGTAGGTAGATAAGAAATAAAATTTACTACCCATCTCATTGAATGGTGTCAATCACAATCAATGTATTTCTCTAAACAAAGGCCAAACAATTCCACATGACGATTTTATCATTAAACTTGTATTATAACATTCAAGTAAATTAGTGAAATAATAGTGATGCTACTCAATTACATTCACTTTGCAGTAGAAATTGATCCTCATGCACGAGATTAAAAAAGGATAAATAAAAAGAAATACTTTGTTTCTAACAGAAAAATTAGTTGCAAAATTTCTCGTTTAGGTAGAGATTCCATGTTAGTTCTCTTTCCAGGAATTTACCCTTCTTGTTGCTCGGTGATTATTCCTTAACAATCTCCTTCATTATCAGTGGAGTGATCTTCCTTAATTGCCCAGTGATATGCCTCAACTGATCCAAGGATCTTCTTGCCCAATGATTGTGCTCAATTTCATTTGTGGAGAATACAGAAGCCCTCTATAGTAACATCATCAGACGTGAGTACCAAATACATGGCATTTCTATTCTAAGGCAGAGCTTTGGAAGCAATTTCCCCTTCCACCAGAGCTATAATTTGGCTCTGCTTCAGAGATATGACAAGGGAATAATCAACATCCAACTTCTTATTTCCTAGCCTTGTATTTGCCATGGCGATGGCCTTGTTGGACTAACCATGGTATCTCTGAGTGGTTTTACACTAGCTGTACAAAGAGGGTTCTAGGGTCTTACTGACTTCCAAGGACTAAACAAAATCTGCCACAGTAGAACGCTGAGCAGGGCTGAATCTGCCATACCAAATAAGATGAACATCCACAGTACGACTACTAGTGAATAGGGGACCATTGTGATATGTTAAAACAAGGGGATTATATTCAACCAATACGGAGGAACATAGATCAATTAGGAGAAGCAGACATACAATAAAATTAAACCCTCCCATTCTCAAAATCAGAGAAACCCTACAAACCCTAGTGCTATTAGGTTTTTCCTGACAGACAAGAAACTCATAAAAAAATTTTCTCCCTCCTTTGTTGGGTTTTCCTCACTGTAGGTTATTCTTGCTTTAATACTAATCGATGGGTGCTGGAAAACACAAAACCTACACAAATGCATACTAATCTTCTGTAGGTAGATATGAAATAAAATTTACTACCCATCTCAGTGGATGGTGTCAATCACAATCAATGTACATCACTAAACAGAAGCCAAACAATTCCACATGAGGATTTTATCATTGAACTTGTATTATAACCTTCAAGTAAATCGGTGAAATAACAATGATTCTTCTCAATTACATTCACTATGCAACAAAAATTTATCCTCATGCACGGGGATTAAGAAAGGATGAATAAAAGGAAATACTCTATTTCTCACACAACAATGGGTTGCACAGTTTCTTGTTTAGGCACAGATTCCATGCTAGTTCTCTTTCCAGGAATTTACCCTTCTTACTGCTCAGTGATTATTCCTTAACAAGCTCCTTCATTTTCAGTGGAGTGATCTTCCTCAATTACCCAGTGATATGCCTCAACTACTTCAAGGATCTTCTTTCTCAATTATTATGCTCAATTGCATTTGTGGAAGTCATCGCCTTCTTCTCGAGAGAGTCTGTTGCTCCTCTTAATTTGTTTTCTTCAATGAATTCTTCCACTTTAGCCTAGTGATTTATGGTCTATGTTAAAATTTCTTTATCAGTGATCTCCTCCTTCGCAATTAATGTCTCAATTATTGCTGGAGTTGATTTCTGTTTCATCGTTCAGCAAGATGTTTCTGGAAATAAAAAGATCTGTGATGCCATGCCATCGCACCCTGTTGTATTTCTATTAATTTGGTATCTCTTTGTTTTTGTCCTATTTCTCCAGTAGCAGCAATCTGTCATCTCAACTCCTCTTGTTTTTATTGTGGTTCTAGTGTAATGGGTGAATAAACTAAGTACACTGTATCTTTCCTTTCCTGCCAGCTATTTTTAGAAATGTCATGTTTAAAGTGGGAGTCGGTGAAACTAAGAGTGATCTCCTAGGGGCTCAATTAAGTCTCACAAGCACAAATTGATGATTAAACATGAATGGGATGTTGGAATTTAAACACATTTCTGGTGATGCAAGAAAAATAATGGATTGGGGATGTTCCTGCATCACTCATTCCAATGTCCAGCAGATAACCTTTGATTGAAAATATATGTCGAAGTTACAATTATTTTTCATGTGGCACCATTTGGTGTAGTTATAAAAGATTGAGTAGACAAGTATATGAATAGATTCAGTAGAGAAGTGGATCCAAACCTGAGATTCCAATGGTAGTTTTCTTGATTTCAATGATAGGAATTAGATTTGCAACATGCCCCTAATGTTTTTAACTGCTTTCAACTTTTCCATTTGACAACATGTTTATGCCCTTGTTTGAATGCTACAATTTAGTTATTTTCCCAATAACTATTTGGAGAGTTTATGTTCTATTTGCAGCAATAATCTTTATTTATGAGGGTTCTTTGAATTAATAGTTTCATGTTTAAAGACAACTACATTTGAGTTCCCCCGGGTCTAGTTCATTTTATTTCATCCTTTTATTCTATCAATCCTTGTTTTTTTTGGTGATTTACTATTTGGTGATGTCAGTTTCAGCTGCAACACCTTGTTGGATTTGTTAAAGATATTTCCTTGCCTTTATCTTACTCTCTTTCCTGCGAAGCATGATTATTTATTTGCATACGTAGGGTTGAAGTTTAAGTAGTTGGTTCTGCATTTGAAGGATGATTTTTTTCTATCATCTGGTTCTGTTTGGCATGTATATCAACCTTCAGAAGAAGAAGTGATGGGATTTCTTGATCCCTATGTAAATATAGTTTTCTTAGATTGTAATGAGGTTGGTGATGGTGATAGTTTATTATTGTGTGATTGCTATGATTCAACATGTCATACATATTGTGTTGGCCTTTGAAGGGCTATCCATGAATGAGATCGGTATTGTCAAGGCTATCAAACATCTATGCCTGGAAAATCCAACACACCTGATGAAGATGTTGAGGATTTTGTGCTTGATTTTGACAATGGGGATGAAGCTTAGGAATCATAAGATTTGTGGAAGATGCTCCAGTTGTATGGTTGTAGAAATAATAAACTTATAGCTCAATTTATTACCACCTTCTTCTTCTTCTATGCCTCTCGTTGAGAGAAGGCCAACTCATGTAAGAACAATTCACAGAAGGATTTTGCAACAAAGCACTCAAAGTCCATCTCCTATATTGCTAGATGCAACAAGGGCTTCACTTAGGAAAACTAAAGTATCTGGGTCTACATCCCAAGTATCTATTGTACGAACAAAAACTCTCTCAGGTCAACATATACTTCGGGAGTGTTTACAAGATTTACATGAAAATTGCTCTACACCAGGAAGAGGCTTTTAGCAATTTTCACCTAGCTATTCCCTTGACATATTTGGGGCAAGAGATGGGACTGATGCAATTTACAACCCACACCCAACAATAGGTCATTTCTGTTTCGTGAATCAGCTCGGAGAAGTAATTTGGCCCCTATTTTAGAGATGGAAAATTATACAGTTAAATATGATGTTGATCAGGCGTGGGAAATAATGGAACATACCCTAGCATCAAGAGAGGATAATATAGGTTCAGATAATTCTCATAAAGAAGACATTGGCAGGGATCATCTTCTAGACATAAAAAGATTATTTATAGGAACTGATGGGCAATGCAGGGTCAATTGTTGTGAGTCGAAGCATCTTAACTCCTCATATACAATCAAGAACTAGATATAGTCAAGATAAACACATTCTTGCAACTACTAACTATTTATAAACTCCAGAAAGGGTAACAGAGGAAATCTCATGCAGGGATGTTGGAAATAATAGGCTGCCAGCACCTAGTGTTTCTAATGATATATTGGGTATAATATTATCTAAAAGAAGTAACAATTTACATCATCAGCTAAAAAATGACAGTTCATTTAGTAAACCTCATGAAAATGGAGTCCGCAAAGTTGAAGGTGCAAAGGAGAAGGTGATCTTCATGGTAAAATATCACATGAAGCGCACACTCACGAGGGAACATAGGTAAAAGAATTTGTATTTTTCCTTCTTTTATGGTTTGTCTCTATAGATTTGATTTTACTGGGTGTGCACTGTATGCATCTCAAAATTTCTCTTTAGGAAATCCTATTTTTATTCTTTCCAAGAAAAACTCTCTGGGGAATCCCAATGGATGTTTCCCACATTCATGGATGGCATCTATGGTAAACCCATTGGAATTAATTAGTGCACCTCACCCAAGTGATTTCGAATAGGGCACCTGCCAGCAAAAACCTAGTAACATTAATGACATTCAGTTGGGCTAACCCCTTGGGCTCAATAAATCATAATCAACTACAGTATTTGCCATATTAACATATTGATCTTCTTTAACATTTTGTTAGAGTAACCATAACAATCCAAGCTTATTCCTATTTTTATTTTGGTTTTTAATTCCTTTTTTGGTGTGGTGACAACTTTATATGAATGTATAGATGTTAATTTTTTTCAAAGTATATGTTGAAAAGTGGATCCTCTCTTAGATTCTACCTTGTCTGTTATGTATTGACAGAGTTTCGTTTCATTACTTGTGACCAAAGAACTGTGTCAGGCATGTATAATTGGATTCTTGTATCAATATTTATAAAATGAAAATTTTCCTTAAACAATCAAAGTAAATCCTTAATGCTACATGTTTGCATCTTAGGGAACTTCCAATCCTAATAAGTGAGGTGAAATTTAAGTGTTTCCAGAATACAAATATCAGGTTTTGTGAATTCTCTGATAAATGGTCCTGGAAAAGCAGAGTGAAATTTAATTATTTCCAAATCTTAAGTTCTATGAATTCACTCATATTTGGTGCTGGAATATTTTGAGCAAATGGGAAGAATTTCTTTTAGTTGCATTCAAATTTTCAAAAAATAATACTAAATTTCTCCCTAACTAAAATTCTCCCTGAAATGGCTTTGGGATTGAAAATTTTGTAAATATTTTTAAGGAAAGAACCCAAAATACCTTTTCCAGATTAGAGTTTTATAACACTAGGTACTAAACAGTCTTCTATTTTCTACTACAAATGTCTGATAGATTCTACCCAAAAACTGATCAGAAAATTAGGTAGATGTGCTGGACAAACTAAATAATTTTGAATGAGTAATCAATTAACATAAATGATATATTAGGTTGCATAAATATATAACTTAGAAGCATGAACTTAAGAAGAAATATCAACGAGATTGATATATTCTTAATTGAGTTGAATGAGGCCAGGAATAGCTTTGACTAGAGGGTGTTGAAAATGGCATCATTTTGTTCTGGTTGGTTAGATTTGGAACTAAAAATCAGAAATTTTCTTGCTTGCATAACTTGGGAAGATTTTTGTATCTCAAGCCTCAACCTTATTGAATAGTATGATTTATGCCTTGCGATGTTGAAAAATTTTGTGATACCACTTGCTAGTAACCTGAACACTTTGGATGAAAATTTAGTTTTTAATTTTAATTGCAAAAGATATAAGTGAAAATATAGACTAATTTTCCCTTCTGTAGAATTTCCTTGAAATTTTTCTACTGCTTGAATGAATAAATATGAAACTAATTGTTGCACCAAGACAAAAAATATCTCTACCAATTTGCAGTGGAATAGAACAGAAACAAAACACAGTCACACTATAGCAAAAAAAACAAAGTTTTCTAGGGAACCCAACTAGGAAAACCCTCTGCTAGCTATATAAATTTAAAATACTATCCATATTAGAGTTTGAGACACCTTCTTCAAGAACCTATTCATTGATGCTTATTGCTTTCCATATTCATTTTCATAATCATTAGGGTTGTTGTCCGCCCAATCAGAGTACCTAGAAAATGTCTCTTTGATTTCAAAAAGTAGACCAGGATCAACTTCATCCAAGTGTTATAGACATTTTTGTGCCTTACAGCATTGAGCATGAAATGTCCATAATCTAAGGGATCCAAAGTCCCTAAACATGTCGTTCCTACCCCTAGAGGAACAAGGCTAACTAACCA
Source organism: Pinus tabuliformis (assembly GCA_031772625.1). Taxonomy (NCBI): domain Eukaryota; kingdom Viridiplantae; phylum Streptophyta; class Pinopsida; order Pinales; family Pinaceae; genus Pinus; species Pinus tabuliformis. The sequence goes on from CM062818.1 coordinate 368,856,293, forward strand.
CAGCAATTCACAGAAGTTCTCCACCCGAAACTGCTCAAAAACAAGTCAATTCAGGATCATGTCAACTGCTCCATTGACAATCTGCGCTGAATGTCAGTGGCTCCAGTGTCTACCTGCATTGAATGTCAACTCCAACACTAGCTACCTGCGCTGAGCGAATTTGGACATGTGGCAGACTCATTCCTCAAGGTGTTAGAAACTAGGAAACTTCCAAAATGACACTTGCCTCAGGGAATTCGACTGGTGATGAGTAAGAGATTCCAAATCTCCAAGTGGAAGCAAGAACCTCCAAGTGGATTCAAGAACTGAGAGAGGGAGAGGACACTAGTCAGATCTCAAGCTGACTCATCCTCTGTCCAAAATAACTATATATAGATCTCTCCTCCATGAGATCTAGGGGCGGGAATTTTGTTATTGCAAAGAATTGCTGTTGGTTTGAGACTGGAATCATTGGGTGCTTAATGCTTTGAAGGGAGGCGAAGATAGGAATTCCATTCTGCTGGGAAGGAGATGCTGGATTGGAGCCCTCTAGGTTGTATCTCTTCCTGAACCTTGTTATTTATCAATAAAGCTATCTTAGTTTTCTCTTATATACTGGTGTATTTGTATGATTGCATTAGTGTATTTGATTTACTTCTAATCCTGAATCATTTATGAATATGAATATCTGCCTTTGTGTTGTGTTCTTCTCTTGTCGCAAGTAGCTGTTCTCTTGTCGCAAGTAGCTGTTCTCTTGTGATCTCGCAGGAATCAAGTAGCTGTTCTCTTGGGCGAGCGAGGAGGCAAGTAGCTGTGAACACCCAAAGAGAAGAGGATCTAGATCGAGGGACAAACGGAAGACACCGGTAAGTCCATTGATCTCTCCTCTTTTGCATTTCATAAAGGAATAAACCAGAATAGCTGTATCTGTTTGTTGCTAAGGCACTGTCACACCTTAGGTGGATAGGATCGTCCTGCATAGGCATTTTTCCCCACAACACCAAGAATCCCCTAGACGGCTCATTAGTAGCAAGAAAAAAGGTATTTTTTTACTTTATTTCATCACATGCATCCATCATAATCACTGATTTGTGTTCATTTCTTTCACATTCATTTTCAATGTTAGATGCAAAAGCTAATTTAGTATTATATAATCATGAGGTAACCAACCTTCAAACATATCGTTGGTTAATTTATGTTGTTTGAAGTTTATTGAGTTTGAGTTTTATCATGAAACTACTAGAAGAGTACTAGCATGGGTGAGTTGACTATCTTGATAACAATGTTACGGTTTGATCTAGTCCTTCAAAGGAACTTATAGTTGATTGTCAAAATTTCACATTCCTTTCACTTTTTTATCTTCACATATAACAAATATCTCTATGTTATAGCCTCTAGCCAGATATATATAGTAACTGCCACTCAGAAGTTGGATGCCATCATTTTAAAGCTTGATATTACTCAACTTACCTTTGTTTGAGTTGAAAATTTCATCAGATCTCATTATATCGTCTATTGCAGAGCATGAATCCAATTTACCTTAGTTTCAGTAAAAAATGTGATTAGATCTTTCTATATCATCTTTGGTAGAGAATGAATCCAAATTCTCAGAGTCCATTTGTTTTAGGTATAACAAAGCTACGTTGATTCATTAAACTTACTTTTCATATTTCATTTGATGGTTTTGATTCTGCAAGCCACATCTGCATTGGAAAAGGGGCATATTTAATGAAGTGTGGAAGGAGAGGGAAGCTTTAGTTATGTCCTTTCAAACTTTCTAAGGTATGTAATAAAAAATTTTAAAAAATCTCCATAGAATGTTGTGCTTTAACTTTTTCTTTTGATAATGGATTATTTATGCGTTCTCCCCTCTCTCACACACAACCAGAGTCTAGACATACATGGTTTTTTTGGATATGTGGACAATGGACAGATTTAGGCTAGCCATTTATCTAGAAATTTACATTGTAGAAGAGCAGGCATTTACAGTTGAATATTTCCTTGCCACTAAATTAGAGTTGAAGAGTCAGACTCCTATTTGTTAGGCATATACCTCACTTTTAAATCAATTTCTTGTTGTCTCTGTATAGACCTTCCATGGGAGGGCGAAGAGTGATCACTACCATTGCTTAATATTTTTGCAGACCAAGTAAAGATTCCAAATGTGTATAAGTTAGTGGTTCCTTGGAGAATCCCAAGAGTGGAACTATTATAGCAATAATAAATTCATTTATTTTGAGTTCTTCATTAGTGCATTGATAGTATATTGTTTATTCCATACAACACCTCAACAGTGTAATGATCAAATTACAGTTAAGATTGTCATAATATTTTGAATTACCCTCTTTTAGAGGGAAACTAGAGTGTGTGTCAAGCTTGCACGTCACAATTGTGTCATGCAGAGTTTACCTGGGACAATATTTGTGGATCTAAGTAGCAAGATACTTGTTGGAATTCAAGAGGCAGCAATCCTACAAAGTGGGAAGGAGGTTTCACAGTTAACCTGGATTTCACATTATGGTTGGAGTTGGTTTGTAGACAAGATGTTGGATGCCACAAATTCCTTTTTATGACTTAGTGCAAGATTGAATCCTTCGACATATTCCTCACTCAATTTTCATTAAGTGACAGGTTTTCTCAGAAGTGCTTCATAGCTACAAAATTTACTAGAGTTTTTCTTGAGTCTTTGGAGGTGTTATCTTTTCAATGCACACATGTACAAGAAGACGAGAAATAATATGCCTGACTAATTTGAAGTTATCACCTTGTGAATAGGGTGTTTCCATTCATAAACCGATGACTCGCTCTACTTCTTTCTAGTGAACAACATTGGGACTTGCCATGAATCATGAGACAATTGCAACCCCATAACTATAAATTTCTTATTTAAATCTATACCCACTAGATTAGAATCTGCACAAGGAGAACTCCATTCTTGTTTTGAAATAACCTGCAATCGACTTGTACCGTGCTATTTAATCTTTTCCGTATTTATTCACATCCTTGGTCTATGACATAAAGTTGCAACAGGCTACCCTGCAGTTTCTATACTAACACTCCTAAAAAATAATAAAATATGCCCAAATCTATCATTTCAAATGATTTATGTAGCTCACCTTTTGGTTTTTCAATTATCAAATTTTTTACCTATATTGATTAGAGCTTCTACAACTGATACCATAATGTTAATAAATGTTATAGTTTTATCTATGTTGCTCCGAAGGTGTTTCTCCTTCAATAGAGCAACAGTAAGTTGCAGTTTCCATTTAGGGGAGAAGTGTACCTCATAGCAACCTTGGCCTATGTGCAGATGGGTTGAATGCACATTAGACTCCATCTATTTTTTTGAAGGTGTTTCTCCTTCAATAATACTTCATCTCAATAGATCCTTTCATTCTTCACCTTCAGTAGATGCATGCAGCCTTCAGATACATGTTGTAGATTATAGTTTTCCTATGAGGGTGTAGCCACGATGAAAGAAGTGCATCGATTTTAGGCATCTTGTGCTTGTTGTATGCAAGCATGCTTGTTTAGTGTTTCCCAAACTTAGATAGAGCCATATTTAGTATGCTTTTATAGTTTGACTTAGATGCTCACTTTCTTAATTAAGACATTTTTCTTAGTTCCATTGTATGCACAGATTTATCTTTAAGAAAAGTGCACAGTAGAGAAGCGTTCTATATTTTGAGCAAGTGACAAATTTCTAGGTAAGAGGTACTCTATTCTAGGAAGCTTTTGCCATGCAGGTTAGGTGCTTTATCCGAGAATCTCAAGAGTAGCACTATTGTAGCAATAAGAAATTCGTTTATTTTGAGTTCTTCATTAGTGCATTGATATTATATTGTTTATTCCATGCAATACCTCAATAGTGTATGATCAAATTACAGTTAATATTGTCATAATATTTTGACTTACCCTCTTTTAGAGGGAAACTAGAGCGTGTGTCAAGCTTGCACATCACAATTGTATCATGCAGAGTTTACGTGGCATGAGTTTTGTGGATCTAAGTAGCCAGATACCTTTTGGAATTCAAGAGGCAACAATACTACAAAGTGGGAAAGAGGTTTCATAGTTAACCTACCTTTCAAATTATGATTGGAGTCAATTTGTTGGCAAGATGCTGGATAGCCCAACTTCCTTTTCATGACTGTGAAAGATTGAATCTGTCGACATATTCCTCACTCAATTATCATTAAGTGATGGGTTTTCTTGGAAGTGCTTCACATCTATAAAATTTACTAGAGCTGTTATTGAGTCTTTGGATGTGGTTATCTTTTCAAAGCACATATGTATAGTAAGACGAGAAATAATATGCCCAACTAATTTCAAGTTATCTTCCTGTGAATAGGGTGTCCCCTTCCATAAACCTGATGACTCACTCTGCTTCTTTCTAGTGAAAAAAATTGGGACTTTTCATGAACTGTGAGACATTCCAACCCCACAACTATCATTTTCTTATTTAAAGTTATACCAACTAGATTAGAACCCACACAAGGAGAATTCCATTCACATTTGAAAATAACTTGCAATCGACTTATACCATGCTATTTAATATTTTGTGTATTCCTTTGCATCCTTGGCCTCTGACATAAAGATGCAACATGCTACCTTGCATTTTCTATACTAACACTCCTAAACAATAATAAAATATGCCCAAATTTGTCATTTCAAATTATCTATGCATCTCACCTTTTGGTTTTTCAATTATCAAAGTTATTACATATATTGATGAGATCATCTACAACCAAGGCCAAAGTGACAATATCTGTTAGAGTTTTTTCCATGTTGCACAAAAGGTGTTTTTTCTTCAGCAACACTACAATACATTGTAGTTTCCATTCAGCGGAGAAGTGTACCCAGTAGCAGCCTTGGTCTGTGTGAAAATGGGTTGAATTCACAATAGAATTTATCTGTTCTTTTGAAGGTGTTTCTCCTTTAATAGTACTTGATCTCAGCAAATCCTTTCAATATACACCTTCAGAAGATGCATACAGCCTTGCGATACATGCTATAGATTCTAGTTTTGTTGTGAGGGTATAGAAACGATGAAATAATCACATCGATTTTAGGCATCTTATGGTCTTTGTATGCAAGCATGCTTTTCTAGTGTTTCCCAAACTTATATAGAGCCATATTTAGTATACTTTTATAGTTTGACTTAGATGCTCATTTTTCTTAATTTAGGTGTTTTTCTTAGTACTATTTTATGAACAGATTTATCTTTAAGAAAAGTGCACAGTAGAGAAGGCTTCTATATTTTGAGTAGGGGACACTCTTCTAGGTAGGAGGTACTCTATTCTAGGGAGCTTTTGTCATGCATGCTAGGTGCTTTATCCTAAGCGGAGCTCCAAGTCCTTGCCTTCTTGACAAACTCCCTACTAGACAAGACACCAGTGGAAAGAGTTCCAAGTCCCTAAATTTTCCAAAAACGGACCAGAGCCTAGCTATCTAGCCTAAAATCCTTTACATTCCAATCATCTCTTAGCTGTGATTTCAAAGAGAGAGCCCTCTCTAATTTGGTAGGGCTAGCTACCAAACCAAAAGCTTGGTATGTGGTTACCTCCATTGATCTCCTCATCAGCCTAGGACATTATGGAGGATAACAGAGGGCATGACAACTAGGGAGTGCCAAGGTGTTCTAGTGAATGTAAGGTTCCCAAGTCATGGAAAAATGTAATGCTAGTTGTGAGGTCATGACTGCCAAGGTGTGTTAGGGAATGCTAGGGCATCCTAACATGTGCCAGATAGTACGGAGACATGTCAAACATGATAAGATGTGCGAAGTGCTAAGGCATGCCAAGATGTGCAAGGGTTCCAAGTCCTTGCCTCCTCTTCCTGTATATGCTATCCACTTATGACATTTCCTTTACAATATTTGGTGCATTTTCTAGTTATAGGTCATTTATAGGTTAAAAATGTCTTCATAATTTCACTTCTAACTAAGTATTCAACTAAACATATTGATTCTCTCATACAAAACTATTTTCTCTCCACCCACTTTTCATAACTTCAATAACCATTAGGTAGGGACTTGCAGCATTGATGTTGCTTTGCTTGTTTAGTAAAAGATTGTCAAGATTTTAATTTATTGAAAGTTGTAGAATTTACAATTTATGAAGTTTCAAGGTCTTCTTTTTAAAAGTATAATTCTTTAAAGGGTGCTAGCTCAATGGAAGAGCACCTTCTTTACAAGAAGGAGGTTGGTGGTTCGATTCCATCATGCACTGACATCCATATGGAATGGTGACAATCAATTTTTGGTGACGAAGGTTCTTTTGATCATCAGCAATGAGATTTGGTGACATTTTTCGACCATCACCAAGAATATGAAATGGTGATGGTCAATGAACGCCATCATATATACGCATCAATAGTGACGACCGTCAAATATCTGTAACCATAAATCATTGTTGTTGATATGAAATGGTGACGGTTGTTGTCCATCATTATAGTCATTATTCATGACGGACCTTGAATATCACCACAACACCCATACTTCTAGCAATGCGGATTTTGGTGACGATGAAAGAACATCACCATATATATGCACCAATAGTGACGGCCATTAAAGATCCATCACAATAAATCATTGTTGTTTATATGAAATGGTGGTTGTCACTATCCATCATTATAATTAATATTCATGACGAACCTTGAATGCCACCATAACACCTATACTTTTGGCTACGCCACCTTTGGTGACATTCAGTTTTTGGTGACCGAGGGTATGGTCCGTCACCATTGATCATATGCAATGGTTATGGTCACTATCCGTCATTATAAATCATTATTGGTGATGAAATTTGAATGTCACTACAACACCTATACTTTTGGCGATGCCACCTTTGGTGACGTTCAGTTTTTGGTGATGAAGGTTATGGTCTATTACTATTGCTCATATGAAATGGTGACAGTCATTATCCATCATTATAAATCATTGTTAGTGACGGAATTTTCATGTCACTACAACACCTATACTTTTGGTGATGCCACCTTTGGTGAAAATACGCTTCTATAAATAGAAAAAATAATGTATATAAAAGATTTCAAGAAAAACAAAAAATAGTCTGAAGAAACTTATCAAACTTACAATTCAAGTTCCTATAGGAACAAACTACACAGTAACAGCAAGCAAACAGACAGCTGAGCCCTGATTGGCTTGAATAAACCCAAACTAGGAACAACAATACTTTTGTCCCCAACGGAGTCGCCAATTCTGTTAAGGGATAAATTCCCCTAGGGTCTTGGGTTAATACCCTAGCAAATCATAGGTTATCTACACAGAGAAACACACATTCCACACAACCATGATGCTAATATAAGCAAACTCTATGATGAGAGGCATACCTGGGGTCCTTCGTTTGAGAAGATCTAGCCAGGGTCCAAACCCTCTTGGATTTCCTTTTGCTCCTTCAACCTGCAAAACAATCAATTCAAGAAAGTACAGCGGTATATGGACTAAACATCATAAAGAAATCATCTTCATAGTATATTAAAAGGTAGTTAGTTATGCAATTAAAACAACCATTCATATATGAATCATAACATAGATATCATAAACATGAAGAAGATTTATATCAGGAAAAAAGACAAGTGTTTCTTTTATTATAGATAACTAAAGTACAGAAAGGAATAATTTCACCTGATTCATCCTTTCGTAGGCTCCAAGTGGAACCATCCTCTAGATTCGTCCAGTCTCAAGCCTTTAACAAACTCCTTCCATGACTTACTCCATGATATCTCAAGTAGTAAAAAGACATCATCACACAAGGAAACAAGGGTTTCCTGTAGATGGGGGAAGTGTAGGAGGCACTAGGATCTTCAAACCTGGTCAGGCAAATCTCGGCAGTGTTATCTTTCTCTCTCTTCTCTCCTCCCTTAGGCCTTCCCATTGAAGCCTTTTTATACTTCTCCCAAAGTAGTTTTTTAGTGGGGAATTCATTGGGAACAGTTGGGCCATGGGCACTAATAGGTAATCAACAGGTGAACCCCGTGATCTCCGCCCAAAATTAAGGAGATTTAATTTTTTTAAGTGTTTTAAAACATATACGCGGGTTGGATATACAGAGACCCACATACACACGCATTTAGCTCAGGGCAATGTCATGTATAGGGAGTAAAACATTGTTTTTTAAATTTTTGGACCAGGTCTGGAAGGAGGGGTTGCCCTAGGTCATAAGTGCAGTGTCACAAACCTCAAGACTGAGATTTGGAGCTATAACACCTTATACATGCAGTGAAATTCATATGGGTCATACATTACCTATTAGGTACCAAATAGTTGTCCCCGAGCTCCATTGGCATCCTCCTTCGCAACCAATTCCCAATACTCTCAAAACATAAAAGGAAAGAACCAAAAGAAACCAAGAAGAAAACCGTGAAAAACCAATAGCAATACGACACCACAAACAAAGTGGCATGGCCATGCACCAAACATAATCAAAACCGCAAATCAAGCACAAACAAATCCCAAAACAAAGAAAGCACAAAAATAGCAACATACACCATGACTCAATCCCCATGGGTTCCCAATGCTTCTCATGGAAAGCTCAACCCAACACTTATTCAAAAGTTCAGGGCAGTCCTTTTTTTTCCATGCAATCCTTGCATCATACTTCAATAAACACATAATTGTTAGTCTATAAATAAATATAACAATATACTACTTATCTTACCTTGGTGTGCTAAGAACGGTTCCCTATAACTGAACACATACATATATCATCTCTCAAGGAACTCCAATTCCTTGAGGGATCCATCCATAACTGAAAACAAGTTGTTATACCTGTCAAATACATGCTCATGAATATAGCACATATCCACATAATCTTAGACAAAATTAAGGTTAAGAATCCTTCCTGTACTTATGCAAAGCACTCATTCATTCAGAATTGTGGTTGACAAATATAGCCAAATTCATTCTCGCCTAATTCCTTTATTTACCACTTACCTTGCTACAATTGAGTATTATTATGTGATAATAAATCACTCAACTATTAGCTATATAAACAAATCAATTGTTAGCTTGTCACGCTAATACCAAACATGTTTCCCTACAACTGTTCACACATGTTAGCCACATGTTCCAAAGATCAAGACATCATGTCTATTAATTTGAAATCAACATCTACAAAGAATACAAACCATTACTCATACTACGGCAACTAGCACCCACTTACACTCAAGTACATATCATTTTTCTCAACCTATATTGTATTATCACAACCATCTTAAAACAATATCATTTTGTCATACAATTTTATAAGATCATACTCATATCATGCAATTAATCAAACATTCAGACAAAATGTAAACATAAAATGTTAGATAAACCAAATAGACAACATAATCAAACTGATACCTCAATATATCTCTCGGTAAGCTATCACATCTACGCAAGTCAGACCAAATTAGTACGACATAATATCACAAATATATTGATTCGTACCTAAATTTCGTAACCATAACCATCTTCGCAGAAAAATCCAAATGAACACGATACATAATAACATCAATAGATTAGTTGCAATGATCATAATCATAATGTGTACAAATCCCATGCATATAACAACAAGTTACTACCATTCATGACTAACTGATGCATGTACATATGACCGGCTTAATCAACTAACATTTATCATGCATGTAACCAGAAAAACAATAGAATGACAAGCATATACATAACCATAATGCTTATAATCAACCATTAACCAACATACATGCATGCCCACCATAGAAACCTATATGATGACATGCTCTTACCCCGAGGTCTAGTGCTACAACCTCGCTCTAATCATCTGCATCTCCTACTTCATCTCAGCCAACATATCAACATCATAACATACCAACAAAATCATAAACTACATAATGACCACCATGATGCATGCACAAAAAACACATAGAAAACTAACATGCATGCATGAAAAACAAGTTCCACCCATCTAGTACAAGTATTGAACCATGCTTTGGTACCACTTTGTAACATCGTCCTCCACATTTACCGAAGTTCATCAGTCCACTGGGCTAAATATGTGAAGAAGTGTTACTATCATATGACTCAACCTCCCATGTAAAGTTAAAGAAGTGGAATCGTCCAACAAAAATTTTACTAACCACGATGAGGAACTATAGGACCCTAGGAGCTAACCAACCACTCCAGGTTCCAAACCTGTTAGTTAACATTACTTTTTAAGGATCTGGACTCCTAGTTGCTCCCATCATAAGGAAATCTAGTGACTATAACCCTCCAATGACTCGCATAATCTTTCTTCCCAACGATTGTATACTAAGTTACTCATTCATGTGCTAGCAACCCCGAGATCTAAGCCATTTTTTTAGGGCTATGATCCATACCTCTACCCATAACTTGATGAAACTCCCAGAAATGATAAATGACACAAAAACAAATCCTTTTATTTGAAAATTTATCAAGACTTAACTTGACACATCTTAACCATGACAAACATTCCTTCAAATACATCATGAACATGTAATCTACACGTCGTAATTACATATCTGAACATTGGGGTCTCATACTTATATGAGAATCATCAGGAAGGTCCCATGCATTCTCTCCATATATGCATTATCATCTATTAGGTCATCTATTCATTAACCATTCATTTACTAATCAAAATATGATGAGAGTCATAACTAAAGTCTGTCATAAAACCATGCTTATGATTATCATATAACCATAATAATAACAAGGATAGAACAACCATCAAAGCTACATAATAACAAGCATAAATACTCATGAAATACAAGAGGAAAAGAGTTATTATTAACATATGAAAAATCCAACCAAGTGAGGCACTTCCATGTACCACCTAACCATAGATTGGGCTGAACAAAAATCACAATCTCACCAAAACCGGGCAATGGGTTTGTGGGATTTACCGCAATCCCACCAAAATCGGGCAAGATATTACTGGGTCATTCAATGTAATTTCTTTTACTAGGTGACTAGTGTCATTCAGTAGTTGTTGAACAATCTTGCAGAGTCTTCTCATCTCATTGCCATTATATCCTTACTTCTTCCACCCAATCAAATTGTGAAGTGGAAATATCACGTAGTAAACCATTTATGTCTTCCTCTTTCCATGAGACTACATTTTCCTCAACATTTTGTTTTGCCTTTCTGTTTATACTTTCAAAGTTTTAACCCAACATCTTTGTGACCCATTCTTGTTTCTCTTCTAATGAAATTTTCACCAAGAATGTAATAACCTCCTCCCAAACTTACCCAAGTTCACCGGTCCACCAGGGTAAATATTTGACGAAGTGTTACTATAATATGAGTCACATCCTAGGTACAATTAAGGAAGTGGAATCTTCCAACCAAAACTTTATTGGCCACCCTCAAGAACTACAGGACCCCTAGGAGCTAACGGACCACTCCAGTTGCCGAACCCCTGAGTTAGCTTGGAATTTTAATGATCTCGACTCCTAGTCACTCCCATCAAAAGGAAATACAGTGACTATAACCCTCCAGGCATTGCCATAATCTTGTCCTCCAATGACTATAGAGTAAATTACTCAATTTTGTGCCAAGGACATCAATATCTGAGCCAATTTTTCATGGCTAGGAATCATACTTCTACCCAAAACATGATGAAACTCTTGGAGATCATAAATGACACAAAAACAAATCCTTTTATTCAAAAATTTATCAACAATTAACCTGATCTGTCCTGACCATGAAATTTTTTTCATGAAACACATCATGAACATGTAATATATAAGTCATAGTTACATATTTGAACATAAGGGTCTCATACTTATCTGAGAATCATTAGGAAGGTTTGATGCCTTCTCTCAATAGTTGCATTATCATCTATTAGGTCATGCATTCATTAACCATTCATTTACTAATCAAAACATGATGAGAGACATAACTAATGTTTTCCATAAAACCATGCTTATAACCAACATATAACCATGATAATAACAAGGATTGAACACTCATCAAAGCTACATAATAACAAGTATAAATAATCATGAAATACAAGAGGAAAAGAGCTCTTATTAACATATGCAAAAGCCAACCAGATTAGGTACTTCCAATTACCACCTAACCATAAATTTGGTTGAACCAAGTCTTTCTTTCAACCAATCACCCTTGTGCCATATTCCAAGAATGAATGTGGGACTCACATCAAAACAACCAGGGCTTCCTCAAGATTTACCACATATTCCACCATTATCACTCAAGGGATTCCTAGTCTCGAAACTCTCATCTATACAACCAAGCTTTACCTTGTATCCCACCAATACCGGTCAAGGGATTCCTAGGCCAAAACAAATAAACACACACTACCAGGATTTACCGTAATCATCCCGAAACTGGGAAAGGGATTACCAAGCCTAAACAATCTTGGATGCGTTCATATTTCTTCACCAACACCTTGAGGAATTTTCTCGTCTCCACCATCAAGCTTTACTATGTATTCCACCATTACCATTCAAGCAATTCCTAGGCCTTTGGAAATTTTCCTGAGACCACCTAACGCAATTCCAAAACCATCTGACAATCCAAAGCTAAACCAAATTAAATAACCCCATTGCACTATGGCTATACAAAAAAAATATGTATTAACCCTATTGTATGTATTAAATAACCTTGAATCACCTCCCATAGGAGAATTGTGTAATTCCAAAAGGACCTTCTATTTGACTAGAGAATTCTTACATAAGTGCTTTCGATTCTAGAACAAATCCTTTTTCCACGTAATTTTTTTTACTGGGTGACCAATATCATCCTATAGTTTTTGAATGATCTTACATAGTCTTTTCATTCTACTTCCATTATATCATTTCTTCTTCTACCCAATCAAATTGTGAAGTGGAAATATCACATAGTAAGCCATTTATGTCTTCCTCTTTCCTTGAGAGTGCATTTTCCACAATATTTTGTTTTCCCTTTTAGTATATAATTTCAAAGTCATAACCAGACATCCTTCTGACCCATTCTTGTTTCTCTTCTAATGATGATATTTTCTCCAAGGATGTAACAACCTCATCCCACACTTGTCGAAGCTCACCATTCCACCAAGGTAAATATGTGACGAATTGTTTGCTAGCTCTTGAATCTGCCTTAGGCTGAAAAAAGGTGAGGTTCAATGAAACATCAAACCAAGCTTAGCCGCGTAGCTAGCCCTATGAGGATAGGAGAGGGCTCTCTCCAAGTCACACTCAACGAATAAGTAAATGAAATGGCCTGAGATGACTTACAATGAACTATTTTTCTTAGGCTAGTAAGTGAAAATGAATATAAAGAGTGATTTCTATGAATGACTTTGTTTTTGGGATGTTATGGGACCTCTGGACCTCAATGAACAGAGAACTTAACATAAAGGCATAGATTGTTTCGTGAGGCAAGGTAGGCGGAAAGCATAGCAATTTAGTTTTAAAATATGGCGGAATGGAGAGATTGATTAAGAAGGTGAAAAAGGCATAGGAGATGAATCCTTTTCAAAAGAAGAATGAACACTATACATAAATTTTTCCTCTAGGTAGAGCAATAAAATTGAATTCTACCTAATCTCATTCAAAAAACTTCACTAGAAATGAATATGAAATGGACTATGAAACATAACAAGATACATATGAAACATAAGAGACACACTTGCTACACTCACAACCACATGAATCTCATGAAATAGAGCTACTGCCTCTCATTAATTCTCTGTCAAAAATACATAGTGGAGAAACAAAGTTTCTTTCCCACAGTCTCCCAGAAGTTACAAGCCAACCAAACAAAAATTCGTTTGCAAATGGTTTGCATACAATATATAGAATGTGCCATGAAGAGATAGAACGCCCAAGGGTCACAAAATGAAGGTGGAGAGCCAAGCATCAGCTACAAGTGCAGCACCAAAAACATGACACATGGCTTGGGTGACCCTTTGCCTTCCTTTGCTACTTGTATAACTGATCATATGGAGTGAAAATATTTATAAAACCGTCGTGCTCCTCCTCCTATGCGTCACACTTTTTTCCAGGTGACTTTTGGAGGCCTTCCCAATGTCAAAATTGAACGCAGGATAGCGTGTTGGAAATTTATTTGAGTATACTTTCCAACCCCACCATAATTTTTCGATTTGGAGTTCATTTTCGCTATCAAAAGTCAAATATCCCAAGACTGGTCGAACTGTGCCAAATGAGGCTGCCTCAAGGCAGAGTTCTGTTGCGGTCAACTTTTGAATGCCTTCCTCAATCTCAAATTAAGTCCATGATAGCTCATTGGAAAGCTCTTTGTGTCTAGTTATCATTTGACCCATCAAGAAATTCATTTAAATAACCAAGATAGGATAAAATTTGATTTTCCCGAGGTCGCTCCAGAGGTGCATCAATTCTCCCGAGACAATTGTATTTCTGACATTTCTTCAAAACCATGACACCTGTGTAAAAAGTGAAGGAGGTTTTTCTTCCTTGGTCTGTTATGGAAAAAAATTCTCTCAGTTTTCCCAAATTCATCTTTGATTGCTCAAAAACATCATTTGAGTGAAATATATCCCAATATGTTGGACTAGGGATTTGCCGAAATGAAGCGAAATGAAGGGGATAGGGAGCTTCTAAATTCTTGAGGAAATTTTGGGAGGTATGGCGGGATGTTAGGAAGTAGGGGAAAGTGGAATCTCAGAAATTGAGTGAGGGGAAGGGGTCCAAAAAGGCAAAACACAGGCCCAACCATGGAAAATTGCCCGGTTGTAGAAAGAAACTAGGGTTTGTGCGAAAATGAGGAATTTGGGGATCTTAGTGATGGGAAGAGTTTGATAAGGTACATTATGGATAGGGGAAGGTGTATGAACATCGGGATACAATTTTTTCCCATGATTTTAACATCCAAGAGAAATTATCTTTCAAAACCCTAGGAGAGGGAAATGAACCTTGCCTAGGCACAACTCAAACATGATTAAGGTTTGAAATGACCCAATGGAACTTGACATGATGATGACAACCCTCTGAATGATGTTAGAATCCGTTGAATGGTGACATTGAATGACATCTGGACAACTTTGAAAGGAGTGAAAGCAAACCCTAGGCCTAATGCCTAGTGACCAAATTTTACTTGAAGACTCACCGAAATGATAAAATTTGACTTGACACCATAAAATCACTTGTGTAAGAGCATGTTTGATCACTGGAGGAAGGCTGCAAAGACTGACACTAACAGTGTTAATATGATATGACTCAACCTACTAGGTACAACTAACAAAGTTAAATTTCTCCAGCCAAATCTTTAATGACCACCCTCAAGAACTACGGGACCCCCAGGAGTTAACCAACTACTCCAGGTGCCCAACCTATGAGTTAAGTTGTGTTAGGTCCCTATAATACTAGTGATTACCCCATTACTATTGTAGTTTTATCCCTTATTAATATTTTTGTGCCCCTATTGTCGCCATATTTTTATTACTGTGCCCCATAGAATCACTCTATTGTTATTTTTGTGGCTTTATATTATTATTGTTAGGTTGGTTGGGTTAGATTGTGACTCCTTAGACTCCTATATATAGAAAGGAGGTTTTGTCATTTGAATCATCCAAGAATTGTTCATTTATGTAATGTAAAGTAGGTTGCCCCCTCAAAGAGGCTGAATTCTAAGGCGTTGATCTATCATTTCTATCTTTTTGTGAGTTGGTTTCATAACATTTGGTATCAGAGCTTTAGATTCTAGGGTTTCATTGCTCCAAATAGGTCATCGTGGCGTTTTTGCTATAACTTTTTTTTCTGCGACGTTTCAGAAGCTAAAAAAAAGACCCATTTGAGAAGAAATTGCATTGAACCTTAGATCTGAATTTCAAAGTTTTTTTCACTATATTTATGGAGATATGATCTAAGAAAGTTGGTCTTTTTGCAGACTCCTGAATTACATTCCAAACAGGTGACCTGGGGAAAATATTCATAACTTTCTCTCTGAGCATTGGATTGAAATTTCATAAGAAGGTATAGAAAGAGGACTGACTGTAGTTTCTTTTATATAATTTTCAGAGCCAAAGGTTGAAACAGGGACATGTGGCACGTCGTGCAAGTTCGCTCTACTGAACTAGTCTATAATCAGGTCACTGTGGAAGATTTGGCATAACTCTTCCTTGGAGAATCCAATTTGGATCATACTGGTGGCATTGGAAAGAGGACACAGAGGGCTACTGCAGATCACAATTTCAGAAGTGAATGACCCGAAATTATAGAGATACATCAGAGGCAATATCAAGCTCCTACAAAGTGAAAAAAAAAGTGTGTAATTTTTTTTTAATTTTTGCTTAAAAAAAAAACATTTTGAAGAAATTCAAAGGGCATAGTAGAGCATTATTATCGGTAACTGATGCCTCGATGAAATAAAATTCAAACACCTAGTAAGCAACCTGAAAGCTCTAGCATGACTTATGAAGAAGAAGAAGAAATGCAACATGATATATCAAAATTACGAGACCAAGTGCAACAATTATCACGCACACAAAAAGTAACAAAATCTAAGATGGATGGTTTAAAGAAAGATGTAGAAGCTAAGATGAATGGTGTGGAAGCTAAGATGGATGATTTGAATACAGATTTGAAGACAGATTTGAAGACAAGCATGGAAGATTTGAAGACAGGCATGGACGATAAGATGGAAGAATTGAAGATAAATTTGAATAAGTTGCTACAAGAAATGGTCACTAATGGTGAAAGGGTAGTAAAGGAAACTCATGATGAGAACAAAAGAATTGTTAATCATGATTTCATAGATTCTAACGTTATATCGAAGACCCACCATATTCCAAAAATCAATATGAGGAAGTTTGATGGCAAGGATCTCGCAACATGGATATTACACATGGAGCAATTTTTCGATCTCAATAACGTGCAAAACACACAAAAGATATGTATTGCAACTTTATATTTGGAACCAAATCAGTTTGTATGGTATTAATGGTTTTTCTGTAGTAAAAAAATTATCACTTGGCCAATTTTTACGGAAGAATTGACAGCACATTATGAGGATACAAAAAGCAACACTTTTTTTAGCCAATTGATAGGTCTCAAACAAAAGGGTTCAATAATGGAGCACATTGAAGAGTTCCAAAAATTGAACATAAGGGTAAAAAATATTCCAGAGGAGCATAGGATTGATGTGTTCATAGGGACTTTAAAGGATAATATCCAACATGATGTTTGCCTTTGGGAACCTGATTCATTAGAGAAGGCATTCAGGTTAGCAAGAAAAATGGAAAGCAAAATTATGGCAACCAAGAAGCATGACACTCACAATTATAAAGATGGAAGTGTTGTTGCCCCTAGTCTTCCACAACCTATAAGGTTTACACCACAAAAATTGGAAGAAAAGAGAGTAAAAGGGCTTTGTTACAGTTGTGATAGCAAATACACTAAAGGTCATAAGTTTGCTGAGAAGAAATTATTCTACATAGATTGTGAAGAGGAAGAAGAAAAGGAGCAAGAAAGGTCAAAAGAAGAGGATATACTCCATGAACAAAGCATAGATAAAGAAGAAATGAATCCGACCATATATTGTAATGCATTGGTTGGAATTACCACTCCTCAAACCATCAATATAGAAGGACAAATCAAGAAGAAAAAGGTAATAGTGTTGATTAATTCAGGAAGTACCCACAATTTTATTCATTGTAAGATAGCAAAAGAATTGAATTTCTTCCTATATCCAGCACCAGAGTGTCAAGTGATGATTGCAAATGGAGGAACAATAAATTACTCTGGAAAGTGCCATAACATCAAGCTATCCATGGGAGAATATGTATTGACTAGCCCAATTCTTTCCATTCCAATGGGAGGTGTTGATGTTGTACTAGGAGTCCAATTGCTACAATCTTTGGGTACAATAGCTTTTAATTTTCAAGAACTTTTCATGAAATGTTCTGCGAAAGGAAAGGAAGTTGAATTAAGGGGTATTGCAGGGAAACCGTGAAAGATAATCAGCTCTAACGGCATGACAAAGTTTCTAAAAAAGCAACAAAGAGGTGTAATTGCACAATTATGTTCGCTAAATGTTTCCACATTGGAATCATCTATTTCTCCAGATCTCCAAAAAGTCTTGGACAATCATTCCAAGGTATTTGAGACTCCCAAAGGTCTCCCACCTATTCGTGATCATGATCATGCTATTCATCTGATTCCAGGAAGTGTTCATCCAAACATCAGGCCGTACAGATATCCCTATGCCCAAAAGAGTGAAATTGAACATATGGTTGCAGAAATGCTAGAGGCTAGTATAATTCAACCTAGTCAAAGTTCTTTCTCTGCTCCAGTAGTATTGGTGCACAAGAAGGATGGATCATGGTGCATGTGTGCGGCTTATAGGGAGCTCAACAAGCTCACTATTAAATATAAGTTTCCCATTCCTGTCATTGATGAATTACTGGATGAATTGCATGGATCAATTTACTTCACCAAGTTGGATCTTCATTCATGATATCATCAAATCAGAATGAAAACTGAAGACATACCAAAAACAATATTTAGAACTCATGAAGTTCATTATGAATTTTTGGTCATGCCTTTTGCCCTTACCAATGCACCTTCTACATTTCAATGTTTGATGAATTCCATTTTCAAACCCTTCCTTAGAAAATTTGTGTTAGTATTTTTTGATGATATACTAATCTACAACAAGTCTTGGAAGGATCATGTTGGACATGTTGACAGGGTACTACAACTATTGGAGGAGAAACAATTATATGCAAAAAGATCCAAATGTTTCTTTGGAGTACAAGAGGTGGAATATCTGCGTAATATTGTATCTCATGAAGGAGTTAAGGTAGACCCTAGCAAAATTAAAGCCATTAAGGAATGGAAAATCCCCACATCCATAAAGCATCTGCGAGGATTTCTCGGGTTGACAGGGTATTATCGCAAGTTTGTTAAGAATTATGGGAGAATAGCAGCACTGTTAACAACATTATTGAAGAAAGATGCATTTTCATGGACTCCAAAAGAAATAAAGGCCTTCGAACATCTTCAAGAGGCAATGTGCCAAGCAACGGTCTTAGCTACACTAGACTTCACAAAAACCTTTATTGTGGAATGTGATTCTTTAGGAAATGGAATTAGTGTTGTTTTAATGCAAGATAAAAGACCCATTTCTTTTGAAAGTCGTCCAATCAAGGGAAAGTTTTTACACAAAGCTATTTATGAGAAGGAAATGTTGGAAATACTACATGCACTTAAGAAATGGTGACTGTACCTAATGGGAAGACACTTCAAGGTAAAAACAGATCATGATAGCCTCAAATACTTTTTAGAGCAAAGATTATCCTCTGAAGAGCAACAAAAGTGGGTCACAAAGATGTTGGGTTATGACTTTGAAATCATCTACAAAGAAAGGAAGCAAAATGTGGTGGCAGATGCACTCTCAAGAAAGGGTGAGGATGTGGAAGCATTGTTGTGCGCCATTTCTATTATCCAACCATATTGGATAAACAAAGCAAGGGAGGAATGAAAGAATGATGAAGAAGTGTGGGCACTTATTCAAAAGTTACAACAAGATTCCAGTACATTTGATACATTTAGCTGGAAAAATGATTCGTTATGGTACAAAGATCGCTTATACCTCTGTAAGAATTCCCAACTCAAACAAAAGATTCTTATGGAATTGCACACTTCTCCCTTAGGAGGGCACTCAGGATTTTTAAAAAGTTACCACAGGATTGAGAAGGAATTCTTTTGGGATGGCCTTAAATCAGATATGCAAAAGTTTGCGGCGGAATGTTTGGTTTGCCAGCAAAACAAAGTGGACACAATTAAGACCCCGGGTCTATTACAACCTTTATCCATTCCAAGCCAACGTTGGGAGGAGGTTTCAATGGATTTTATCTCAGGTTTACCCAAGTCTGAGGGAAAGAGTGTCATCATGGTGGTAGTTGACAGACTTACCAAATATGCACACTTTTGTGCATTATCACATCCATTTAAATCCAGTACAGTTTCTACTGCATTCATGGAAACAGTTCAAAAGCTACATGGAAATCCAAAGATTATTGTAAGTGACAGAGATCCCATTTTCACTAGAAATTTTTGGACAAAATTATTTTCTTGTCTTGGTACTTAGTTAGCTCATAGCTCATCTTATCATCCTCAATCTGATGGGCAAACTGAGATAGTAAACAAAAGTTGTGAACTGATCCTCATAGGCCTTTTTATTAATGCAGTCTTTATTTTCTTCATCTTACTATATTTTTCATTCAATTTCTTCCACACATGCAACATGTTACCTTTCACCTTCCTTTACTCCTATTTCATTTATTTTCATAAATAAAATGTGAATTAATGCCTCTTTTCCTCTTGAAAGCCTTTGTTGTTTCCTTTGCCAATTTCCTTAGCCATAATACACCAAATGAACACCCACTAGGATGTTTTTCCTAACATTCAGCTTAGAATACATGTCTCATGACCTTGCCCTTATTTTTTCCATTATTAAATTTATTACATGAAATTTTAACTTGGGGCTATCATAAAGAAGTAATTCAAACTATCATGATTTGTTTTCACTTTTGAGTGTTTTCCTATTAAGTGTGGATTCCATTGCTTAAGTACATGTAGTATGGCCAAGATTTATTTTTCATAAATGGGTTTCAGTAAGTTCATTCCTTTAAATTTTATACTTTGGAAGGAAATGGGGCTTCCTTTTTGCATTAAAACTACACAAATCCCACAGCCTAAGGCATCACACTCCAAAATGAATATTGTTGTAAGGCTTGGTGTCACCAATACATGAGTTGTACACATAACCTCTTTAATTTCTTCAAAAGAAGTGGTTGCGTGTTTAGTCTAACAAAATGATTCCTTCTCCAATAATTTTGTTAGACATATTTCTAACTAATTGTAATTGTTGAAAAGCTTGTGGTAATATCCTATCAATACTAAGAAACCTTAAATTTTATTCAAGGTATTGGGGATTTGACATTCCCTCATAGCTTTGATTTTGTTAGGATCCACATTGACACCATCATGTGATATAATATGACCCAAATATTCCACTTCTTGAACCCCAAAGGAACGCTTGAAATGATTTACATATAGGTGTTTCTCTTCCAATAGTATAAATACCTTTCCAACATGTTTTACATGGTCTTCCAATTACTTATTGTCAATTAACATGTCATCAAAATTTATTAGCATAAATTTTATAAGGGTTTTAAAATAGAATCCATCGGGCTTCGAAATGTTGAATATGCATTTTTAAGTCCAAATGGCATAGCTGAAATCTTATAATGACCTTCATGTGTTCTAAAGGCTATTTTGGGAATGTATTATTGCCTCATTCTACTTTGATGATATCATTGATGAAGATCCAACCTAGTAGAGAAAATTTTTCCATGTAATTCTTTTAATAATTCATCAGAGAAATGGATAGGAATCTTATCTTTGATCATTATTTTCTCAATTTGTCTATTTTTTGGACATATACACCATGAAACTTAATGTTTTTAACAATCACCACTATTGAAGAGAAATCACCTTGGCTAGGTTGAATGATTCCCACCTAACATTTCTTGAACAATACACTCAATCTCACTCTTTTGTGCATGTAGATAGCTATAAGGACTAATATTAAGGGGTACACTTCTAGGTTGTAAATGAATAGCATTTTCATGATATTAGATAGGTGAAATACCCTTAGGCATTTCTCCAAATACCTTAGCATGATTGTTTATAACTTTTTGGAGATCTAATGGAGCAGAAGATATAGATGTTTGAACATCTAATGAACACAATTGTGGAACTACCTCTTCATATGTGTATTTTAGCAATTTTTCATGTTATTAGAGCTTATCACTTTACTGGGTTCCCATTGGATACTTCTAAGCTCAATTTCCTTTCCTTCCAAGAAAAATCTTACAAAAAGGTCTTGAAAAATAAGGGACACTATTCCCAATGATTGTAACCATTGGATACATATTATAACATCAACTCCACACTTTTGGATTGCAAGCATGGGATTAACCAATAAATACTCTCCCATATTTAGCTTAATATTATGGCACTTACCTAAGAAATTTATGATATATCCATCTACATTCATTGCTTGACATTCTAATGTTGGATATACAAAGCAATTAAGAAGTTTTTACAATTTTAATTGATGAAGTTATGGGTACTACTTGAATCAATCTATATTGTTACCTTTTTGTTTTTGATATATCCTTTTATATTGAGGGTTTGTGGAGTATTAATTCCAATGAATGCATGAAAGGATATTGTTGGAATAGTCTCTTCTAGAGCTATATCTTGAGAAGTTTTCACTTCTTGATCCCTTTGATCTTCACCATCCATTGAAACTCGATACTTTAAAAAAAAAAAGTGCAACGATGTGGAGCATTAGAGAAATTTTGAGGCTTAGAATGAGTCTCATGAGGAATATGATAAAATAATAGTGGAAATAATAAAATAAAATTAGATTATCTCATCAATTTTTGGAGGGAAAAAAGAAAAAAATTCATTTTCAACTTGTATTTTCAACTTATCTCCCTATTATTTTACTCAAATTTCAAGTAGGTGCACTCATTGGATGAAAGTTTTAATTTTTCATCCAAGGAGTACACGTGTCATATACTTTTGATGGATACTACTACACGAAAAATTTGAAGTACATGAAAAAATGTGATTACAATCACATTTTTTCATGTATTCCACTTTATTTGTGTAGTAGGGTCGATCAAAGATATGCAACATCAGTACTCCTTGGAAGAAAAATTAAATTACGCATCCAATGAGTGCTCCCACTTGAAATTTGAATAAAATATTAAGGAGACAAGTGGAAAATACATGTTGAAAAAGAAGTTTTTTTATTTATTTTACTTCTTTATCTTTTTACCTTTTTTACTCCAAAAAATGGTGAACCATCCCCCATAGTCAACATAATCATATTGAATATTATTGGTTCTTATAAAACTTATTTTTACCTCAAAAATCCTCTAATGAAATTATTCTCTAGTCGTGATCATGAGTTACCATTTCTCACACAATCCAACCTTTCTTCAACTACACCTTGTCACCTATTTCTCCATTTTATTCCCATGATTGGCCATCTTACAATATAATTCCCTATAATTGTTCTATCTGTAATAAAAAAGAAAACATATTGGGATACTATCCAGGCTCATAGCTCCTCCAACTTTAGTTTGATCAAGATTTTTCAATTTTGTTTCCAAAGGCACTATTTTTGTTGTTCTCATGTTCTTGAGAAGCTTGCAGGTATCACTATGTTCATATTGAATTTAGTTTTGGGGTATATTTATATTGCTTGCATATTCCAAGAATATTTCAAAATTCAATGGATATGTGGAAGGTCTATCGTTTAACGTCACTCTTGTCTGTAGAATCCTAAAATATTCCAAATTCCTTAATCAAAATAAGTCAATGCATAGATCCAAATTGGATGGTTATCAATCATAGGGATAAGTTTCCCAC
Organism: Pinus tabuliformis; assembly: GCA_031772625.1. NCBI lineage: Eukaryota > Viridiplantae > Streptophyta > Pinopsida > Pinales > Pinaceae > Pinus > Pinus tabuliformis. The sequence goes on from CM062818.1 coordinate 368,879,702, forward strand.
TTTTGTAAGGTTTAAGCATAAAGAGAAATAGCTAAAGAATTCGAAGTCGACCTATCTTCTCGCCTAACTGTAATTGGCACACCTGTCAAGTCCTCAATCAACCTCTACATGGTATCAACGTTGGTCATATCTCATGTCTAGCCTCTAACCTCAATTCACTCCCACAACCATGCCCTTATATGCTTCCTGCGACCAATGTGTAGTTGGAATCTATCAAGCAGGTCCCTCTGTCGAATGATTAACTCCTCTACCATAGGCGTATCCATCATTTGCTAAATGCTTCAACTAAATAATCTATTATGCAACCTTCAATAGTGTGTCTTCTACAAGTTATCATAAGAATAGCTCATATCTTTATATATATGATAGAAAAACACACTACTCCAAACAAATAGAAACAATTCATTTTTAGAAATTAGCTACTCTACTATCAAGTACTCTCCTATTAGGGGAGTCAACATAGACCAAAACCAACTGAAGCATAAATATTATTATTGCACATAAACTAAATTATGTTGAGTGCTCTATTCAATCAATAAATATAATACAACATACATAAATATACTGTCAAATGGAGTTATCTTAGGTGGTTGGGAAGAATGGTTGTTATCTCCCCCACCCATGTTCAATTCCTTGTGAGTGTATTGTTACGGCTACCATGGAAAATTTTAGGGGCTAATATTTGCAGGTGGGCTAATTTTCAATGATTTTTCCAAAAAACATATTCGCCAATTTCCATTCTTTATAAAAATGATTCGCCCAAATTTTACAATATAAATTTATTTTACCTTAAAAATTGGAAACATTATACAGAGAGTATATATAAAATCATTATAAATTTGAATAATTTTACAAATACACCAGTAAAATTTTTATAGTTTGCATATTAGGGACTAGTGAGATTCGCTAATGGTTTTAAAATTCAAGATAATTTTCCATCCTTAAAATTTTCCTTAGCGGTTACAACCACCCTTCAAAATTTTTCCTTCAATTTGGAGAATCCCTACCAACCATCCTTAGCAATATGTCTTTCACTGTCAATTACTTAGGCTTTAGTTGAGTTTCAGTGGCCTACCATTCGATGCATGTCAACTTGTTATCTCCCTCCCACAGGCCAGCATTATAGACTTAGACTATGTGTTGGCTGTGAAACTCCCCAAGAAAAGTGTGTAATTCTGGAGGAGAACTAGGATTCCCTCTAGAAATTGTGCAAATCAGTTAGACAACCTGCTGGGCTATCGAATTGCGTAGAATAATCAAGTAGTCCTCCTTTAGAAAACTACACAATCTGACCTCGCACTGGGTCTCAGCTGAGAAATTGCTCAATTCTAGGAGGAAATGACTTGCTTAGCCTAGAAAATGCACAATGAATAATAGGTAGCTAGCTTTTCTCAACGCAAAAATTGCGCAAAACTACAGGGAAGCTTGCTAAGCTCCAAAATTGCGCAGAACAGTCAGACAGGCTTCCTTGAGAAAACTGCAAAATATGGCTCGGTACTGCAACTCAGCCCAGAAATTGTGCAATTCTGGGAGATAGTCACCTGCTGACCCAAGAAATTTCATAATCTCTCAGGGAAAACCATCCCAGATCAACCCAGAACCTATGAAAATTTCCATCTCAGGCTCAAAAACCAATGCATGTGCCTTCAAGCTGACCGGTTCCCTCCGAGACTGAGGAAGACTGATTTGCATGCATGGGATGATTTTCCCGAAATAGCAAAAGGAAGCATGCAAAATGAATCCCTGGATTTACAGACCTATTTTTAGCAGCTAGAGGTTACATGCACAGATCATTTTAGGAACCTCTCGCCAAGTGTCACTTTTTCCTAGATTTGTGACATGCGCATCATAACCTTAATCTTATCAAAACTTATGAATCAGATGTTTTAGAGCTCATTCCTCACATTGATCTTGCAGCTTTGAAATCCCACATCACATCTAGGAGTCTTCGGCACTTTCAGCTTGGTTGTTTCAAGGTTCTGCTTCTCATGTATTGCGATGCATTTCAATCGCATTTTGTGTTTCTCTTTGTATAAGTGTTGTCTTCTTGATTTCAATGAGTGCTAGTTGTCATTTTGATGTATGTTAGCTTGTAGAACCACCATTTAAATTTTTGTTTGCACTCACTGTTGTCGCATGCATGACACTGTTTTTGCACCAACGGTCGTTGTTGTGGCAACTCACTTCACACAAATGCATGCTTTCCCATTTTTTGAATCGTCTCTTATTGTTTTCTTGCATGATCATTCACTCTTGTTTACACTCAATATCACCATGCATTCAGACTTCTCATGTTTTCAGTCGCCCGTCGAAGGGTCTAGGCTGCCTTAGACAGGACGTTGCCTTACGTGCCTAGCATTGCAAATTTCTAGAAGTGAAGGCTCTGCATTCCCTCTAAAAATTGCACAAGTCTAGCCCAGAACTTACCTACAAGCTTGCATTGCACAATTCTAGGAGGTAGTGCCTTGCTGGCCCCAAAAACTACGCAATGCAGGTTTTTGGTTTGCATGTCATTACTAATTGAAATTGCACATTGTGTAGTTTCAGTCCTTATCAAGCTAGGCTAGACTATGCATTATGCAATTCGAGTAGTCAGTCAAACCCTCGAGAGCCTGGATTGTGCCTTGTTTAGTTTTGGCAGTTAGTTTCCTAGCCTCCTAGTGAACATTGCGCAATCTTCACAGACAGTCACAAAGGTACATTGCATGTCAATACTCTAGTTTGTTTTGGTTTTCAACTGACATATTTCTTACCATTAGCGTTGCTATGTCTCTAGGTATCATAGGTGTTCGTCTACCTCTTCGCAGCACAGGTATAATTGCTTCGAGGGGAGAAGAGTTAAAGACACCGTTGAGAGTGGAACATGGGATGCAGTCGATCAAGTGTCTATGAACTTTCCTGTCTATGAAGACATCAAATTTTTCATGGATAAGGATATCAAGATGAAATGGTAGTGGCATCATAGCGAGAAACACCATCAACAAAAGAAAAAGGTAGTAGACCTGCGGGCAACAAATGCAAGAGGAAGGTTGTTAACAACTTATAGACGGAGGAAAGTTGCAAGTTCAAGTAGATCCACTTGTGATGAAAGTAGCTTTGGAGATTGAGGCTATGAGGTGACAGCGCGACAAGAGGATCATGTGAAGGTAGAGAGAATAATAGATAAGGAGTTTCAGGTGCTGAAGTGGCAACTCAAGGAAGAACAAGAGCTGCACAGATGAGAGAAGGAGTTGCAGCAAGAACAGGTACAACAGGAGGTGCAACATGCAGAGACTAAAGAAATTGTGCCCATACAGGTTATGGAACCATATAGCAGCTGGCATGGAGCTAACAAGGTGAGCAGTGCTATCAATCGCATGAAAGGGTGTTCAGGAGCATGAATGTCATTGTGCACATGAATTTGACCCAACCCATTTGGCACACTGACCAAGGCAAATAGAAGAATAAAGTTCAACTGGAGTTGAACATGTATTTCGATAAGTTGATGCACTTGGTCACCAACACACACTAGGAGATTAGGACAGACACTATGCTTCAGTATGTTGTTGGTCCAGCTACACTCAAGATGATGATGTGCATGTTATCAAATGAGTTGGGTAGAGGAGCCATATCGGTGTACCTTGATGCAATGAAGGCAAGAGTTTGCTTTCAACAGGATGTCACCTTTGAGCGCATGGACACCATCACAAATGACCAAGCTTGGCATCAGTTTGCCACTGTCGACCATCATGAGGATGTTGAAGAGTTGGTCTTCCCACAGTTGTCCGAGCCTTATTGATGTCTTGCATGGCTTGCTCAAGTCATTTTGTCTCACATGGGTACATGTGCATATTGTATGTAAAATCTTGTAAAGTGGAAGTCCAAGTGTCTATAGTCGAATGTAACAGTCATAGAGTAGTTGAAGGATCATGAGGGTAGGTGAACAGTCACAAAGGGGAATGTCAAGGGTCTCCCCACCCTTTGATATTTATAGTACCTCATAACTCATTGTAGAGGCTTTTGGTCAACCAAGCTTCCGATAGGAGTATCTTAGAGAAATATTGGAGAGTATTGTAACGAACCTTGGCTTCTCTACATTGGAGAGCTAGTACATCTCTTTGGAGGAGCAAGCGGTAGTGACTATAACGTTCCACTATCAGGACTAGTGGTTGGTCATGGTTGTACTATATGATTGGAACTTTCACTTCTTAATATAACAGAGCCATCATGTTTCATGCATATGTTGTTATTGCATTTAAACTATCTTGGTTACTATAATGATATATGTATATGTTTTCTTATGCATGCACATATGGACTCTTTATGTATAAGTATGTATGAATCTTACTAAGATGTGTTGTTGGTTTAACCATCACTTTGGATTGTTAGCTTAATTGCTTTCCAATTTGTGATGCATCTTTTATCATGTGTTCCCTTCCAAGCCACGTGCTCTCACAGGTTTCCAAGGGGCGCACGCACCCCACTTTTCGTGTGTCAAAATCGTTCATGCACCTTCCTTGGCTTGCTACGCATGTCACACCCTTGCTACTAACAAGGATATATTACTTACCTCTATGCACAACCATGGTCAAGGGGATACCGTACAACCCACTGCTGGGACACCTACACCAAACGGTCTAAGGTCTAGTTGGGACTTATTACCTAGGAGATCCCCTTTCATGTTGGCAGGTCCAGCTCCATCAAAATTTATGGTGCTAGAAGGAGGGCAAGATGACAAGTTGAGTCATCCCAATATGTTTTGAATATTCATACATCAAGCTCATCCCTCAAGGATGCTTTTCGCATGCCGAACCTCTCGACATCGTGAGGGAGTTTTCTGATCTCTTGTCCAAATTCACGTATGATGGTGAAGGTGAAGTGGCCTGGCCTGTGCACTTACAAGACTTCTTTGCAATGCTTGTCAATGCAAATGAATGCTCTAATGAAGAGGCCAACCTCATGCTTTCATACACACTTCACAAAACCCCACTACAGTGGTGTTGGAGTCTGCCTCTCGGTAGCGTGGACTCACTTGAGTAGTTTTGTGATCTCATTGAATCTACTTTCCATCATTTTGATGCAGAACCTCTTGACCAAAAATTTTTACAACAACGGAAGGCCCCAGATGAATTGCCTATGGAATTTTGGGACCGCTTCCATGTGTTGCAGTTTCAAGCTCCAAAAAGTCAGATGAAATTTTAGTATCTCATGGACAGATTTGAATATTGCCTTCCCAAATTTGTCAATCCTAAAAATAAGTTCAAGCCCAAGCCCCTCTCAACATACGTTGGTGATGGAGCTACGCAATCATAGATAGACATGGTCGTTGTCACAAGTGTTTGTCTGTTGTCCCCTCATCAAAGAACTTCACCACCGCAGAGTGATGTGTGAGGACATGCACACATCTCTATTCAACTCTCACATCCTCCCAACATCACTTCACTCCATTCCCGCATAGACTTGGTTGTGAATCCCATGGGTTGTCACATGTATTTTGTACCTCAAACTCCATCTTCATATTCTGATGATCCTCCAGACTGCACTCTCTTGTGTTCTTCTATTCTGGACTCTACACATGTTATGAACGAGGAGCAAGCCATCAACGAAGTTGTTTTGCACAACCAGCCTACATTGACATGCATGAAAAGTATGAATGGGAGCTTTAACATCAACCCGTGGTGAAGGATGATTCCCTTTTGTCTACACCTCCTCCATTTTTCTCTGACATCTTTGGTGATTTTTCCATCTCTGATTTCACATATGTATCTTCATCTATGAAAACACCCACTGTTGATCATCCATATAAAACACCGAATGTCAGTCCATCATCTGAAAATGAGAGGACATTTCATTCATCAAAAGATCCACTTGATTCTTCATCTACTTTTTTTGGAAACGTAGAAGGTGAACATTCTTTCTACTCATCTACCCCTCTGTGTGATTCATTAAATCATGAGGATGCCAACAAACATCCTAAATTTTATGATCTTGGTTATCTTGATCTCTCTACTTGTTATAGACATTTTTGTGCCTTACAGCTATAAGCATGAAATGTCCATAAACCAAGGGATCCTAAGTCCCTAATGATGTTTTTCCAGCTCCTAAAGAAACAAGGTCAACCAATGACAGCTTCTCCCAGAAGTTCTCCACCAGAAACTGCCCAAAACTAGTCAAATCAGGATCAATTCAGATGATCCACTAGCTGCCTGCGTTGCAAAGCACCCAAATACACTGGCTAGGTGCGTTGCAACGCAGGTGAATGCACTACCAGGGTGCGTTGAGCGGGAAATGACAAATGGCAAAGTCATTCAACGAGGTGGAAAGACAATGGAAGCTTCCAGAATCTTCTCCAATGACACTTGCCTCAATGAATTCGACCAGTGATGAGTAAGAGGCTCCCAGCCTCCAAGTGGAAGCAAGAAATGACAGAGAGAAGCCACAAGTCAAAACATAAGCTGACTCATCCTCTCTGCTTACATCTATATATGGATCCCTCACCCAGAGATCCAGGAGGCTGGAATTTTGTACTTTGCAGAGAATTGTTGTTGGTTTGAGATTGAGATTAGTGCATTGGGTGATTTATGCTTTGTTGGAGGTGAGGAAGGGATTCCTTTGCTGGGAGGTAGATGTTGGATCAGGACTCACTTGGTTGTATCTCCTCTTGGACTTTCTTATTATATCAATAAAACTATTTGAGTTTCTCCTACATGCTGTGTATCAATGATGCTTTGTTATATTTGCATGTTTAGCTTAAATCTGATCCTAAGCTAGTTATGAATGTAAATCTATGTCTTTTGTGTAGTTTTCCTCTTCTGTGATCTTGCAGGAACTTGGTGAAGCTGGACCAGTAAGGGAGCAGGCAGTGGGAAGCGAACAAAGAGGAGAGCGATTGGATCAACAAACTAGCGAAAGACACAGGTTAGTTACATCCTTCCTCTTCATTTACATTTCATAAAGAAGAATACAAAAATAGTTTTCCTTGTTTGTTGCTAAGGCACTATCACACCTTAGAGTGGGATAGGGGCATTCTAAATAGATACTTTTCTCAACAACAAATTGGCGACTCCACTGGGGAGTGTATCTAGTTAGTTTATTTGTGTTTCTATTGTTGTTCTTCTCATAAACTTAGGAGTGGCGAATCGAACTGCATTTGCCATTTACAAATGCAAAGTAGAGATCTGCTTCTCTAGTCCATTCACTGGGCCTGTTTATGATCTGAACAGCTGATCCACAAATGCTCTAATTGCCCTTTGTGATAGCTCTTAGTCCTCCTTTAAATCATCCCTCTAATTGTACCTTACTAATAGCTTTTATCCGGCCAAAAACCATAGATTAAACTGCAAACCGTGACCCAGAACCCAGAAACAATTCTCGTTTCTGCTTCAGTGCAGGCTCTGTGAAGAGGTTCTGCATTTCAACGCAGGTCCCGAGAGGGCTACCTGTGCTGCAATTCAGTTTCTCTGTGCAACAGGTGCGTTGATCAGCCTTTGCCCTGTGCAGCTGTGGTTCTTTGCTTCATTTTGTTCAGTTTTATCTCTAATTTTTGCAGCGTGTTATCAGTGTGTGTACCTATCTGAAAACCCCTTTTTCTTTGCCTCAATTCTGCCTCAGTTGTATAAAAGAAACTGTATTTGTTTTTGTGTATTTGTTACGTCATTTGCAGTTTCCCATTACAAAAGTAAACTAGTCATACTGTCTCCCTTAGATCTAGACCTGTCGTAAGTGTCGTTTTGATCTTAGGAGTAAGTTTGTTTGCTGTTGACAGTTGATTACGCTTTTACTTTTGTCTTTTGGTTTGAATTTATGAATTTCTAGTGTCGAAACAAGTGTCTACTTCAAAATCATAAAGTGTCGTAATCCTCTTTTTGATTTCGAAAAGAAGCTTGTTTGTGTTTTTCACTTGAAATCGAATTCAAATTTGTACAACAACTTTCTTTTTAGGCATCAATATTAAGAAAGTGAAAACAAATACATGCATAAGTGCATTTTCATTTTGACAGTTTGTATGACTTGATTTAGGAAAAGTGCATTTACAGTGTGCTCTATGCTCTTTGAGAAAAGATTGTGTCTTTCGTTTCCCCTTGTAGCTAGGATTTTCATTGTTGAAAAGAGATAAAAGCTTGCTTATCATCTTTAGACTGCATTTAGGAATTGTATCTACATCTCGTGGTGATCCAAAAAGGCAAACTTCTAAGAAAGATCAACCTAAAATAAATTGAATGAACTTAACAACGCTTTGTAACTTAACGCACAACATAGAGGTCTAGGCTAGAGACGTGTTCCGGCGTCGTAAAACCTGGTAACTGTTGGCCTCACTGATGGTTGGGTGATTCCTCCTGAGAGACGATAAGTGCCAGTACGGATTGTGCTCCCACGTACCATCGAGTATATATTGGGAGACCCCTATAGGCTCAAAACCTTTATCCATAGGAAGCCGTGTCGGCCGCCCTACTGATCGCAATGCACTGAACACAGCATTCGGGAAGATTGACCGCCCGTACCCTAAAAAGTATTCTACGGTTTTGCGATTGGTTTGGCACACCCTCTACCTAGATCTCCAGAGCAGTCCCTTTCGTTCCTTTTCAGACAACTTAACAGAAAAGTTCCATCTGAGCACTTGTCACTTCAGGCTCATTAAAAATCGAAGGAGACTAGAGTCACCTTTTGCTTTTTCTCGACTCTTTAAAATTGAAAAAGCAAGTTGTGTCCAAGCGTCGTTAAAATTTATTTTAAATGGAATATTCATACCCTTTTTCCTGCGTTGATCTTTAGGTTGAGAAAATGGAGCCTACCAACCAAGGAATTCCCCTTGGTGGAATTCCTAGTCCCTTCTCCTCTTGGGGAGATGTTGGTGCGCCCCATATGGCCACATTGTCGCTTCCAGGACTGAAAATTGGCTTGCCAGTCTGGCTCTTCTCAACCAATATCGTTCAGAACACCACTATTCCTGAACAGTCGAATCAGCAGTTAGACGAGTCCAAAATTTCCCACCAACCTTCTACTTCCTCTAATTCTTCCTCTCTTCCTTCCTCTTCGCGTGACGGGACTGGTAAAGCTAAAAACCAAGTTCCCAAGGAGAAAAAGGAAAAGAAGAAGAAAGAGAAAAAGAAGAAGGAGCCAAAGGCGAATAAGGGAAAACAAGTGTCGTCTAATGAAAATCCACACACAGCACTGACCAGGCCTAAATCGCCATGTGTCATTTGCAAGGGAGACCACTTTCACAGAGATTGTCCTTGCATCCCTCGGATACTAAGGGACTGGTCTCCCCGTTTGCACAATCCGGTGTCGTCAACCTCTGATGGCCATGTTGAAACTACATCGTCAACTAGCAAAAGTGAAGTTCCAGGACAAAAAGGGAGAGCTAGACCTCCCTGTAGATTGTGCGAAGGTGACCATGCCCTCCACCGTTGTCCCTTCTTAGACGAGGCTAAAAGAGTCTTGGAAGATCGTCCGGTTTCACCGTTACGACTTCCTCCTGGATATAAAAAACTCTTGCCGAGTCCTTCGTTAGTTGAGAATCCAGCTAGCCCGCTCAAGTGGTCAGCTGAAGCGTTTATCATTGAATATAAACCAACTGAATCCATACCAGACGAAAGTCAAAAGGTCAAGGCGGCAGTTGACCCGGTCTTACCTTCAGAGGTTTTATTTTCGAATGATACAGTCACTGAAGAGGATAAGGATGACACCATCCAAATTCTCTTCATCAACACAGACTCCGATGAACACGGGGGTAATCCACCCATTCCTTTATTGCAGGAAGGAAGTTCATCAGAGCCATACCCGGCCGTCTACTCAATCCCACCACCAAGCAACCTAGTTGTATCCTTTGACTGGAACCAACTAGGCAGACCCCGTTTGCCAGCAAGCATACCATTCTGAATTATCGTTCAAATATACAGAATGGTCATGGCTGGCACCATCATAGATGAGGGGGCATCTATGAGTATCCTTTCCTCTATTGCTTGGAAAGCGCTTGGTTCGCCATCGCTTTTGCCTGAGATGAGAAATCTGACAGGCTTTGATAAAGGAACCAGTCGACCTTTAGGGATCCTCCCCAATGTGCCCATAACATTGAAAGGGAAGACCGTTCAAATGAACATGATGGTCGTTCAAGGACCCTTGGATTATAACCTACTCCTTGGACGAGACTATATTTATTGCATGGGAGCCATCGTCTCCTCACTCTTTAGAGTAATGTGTTTTCCGCACGAAGGAAGAGTGGTCAAGCTCGTGGACCAACTTTCATTTCCCGGATCACGCATCGCAAATAATCATATACCATCCCTAAATGGTCTCTTCACGCAAGAAATGTCTCAACCCACGGTCCGTCCTCTCGATGAGCGCGAGTAATTCGGAGGGATATGACTGAAACCCAGGGGGCATGCATCCTGGTCTGCTTCGGCAGGTAAACTTTGGGTATAGGGTAGGTTTCCGCGGGAGAATATGACTAGTCTGTACCCCGTCCGTGATTGGAAGAGGGGTTGTTCTAGAATAAGATTCTTTTGTCAAAGTTATGTGTTTGGCGCTCGTTGTCACTCACCTTTGTCTATCTCGGTAGACATCGCCGAAGAAGTGTTTATTTGCTGCACAAATGAGACAATCTTTCATAACCTGAAAGAGGTAGGCCTCTCCCGGTTAAACAAATGTTTTTCCTGCAAATTGGGGGGTAACATTGAAATCGTACTTTATACCTGGGGGCATGCAAACCTTTTGGAATGCAAGCAAGGGGCGGCTATTTATTTTTTAAATTTTTAGGTCCTCCCTTTAAACCTGTAGGCTAACCCTTTAAACTCGTAGGATTAGTCGTTTCCGAACTTGTATAACGAAAGGATGCGGGGCAAAGCTTTGTAAGGTGCAAGCTCCATAAAAAATGGCATCTTAAATGAGACATTCTTATCATATGACTGGATTAATCAAGCAGTTTTAGCACATAGTTCATGCTCGTTAAAAAATAAACATAAGACCGAGCAAGTGTTTCAATCTGCATTTAAGCTCGTTAAAAAATGAACCATCCTCCGGTAAATAACCACCGTGAATGTAACATTATCAGCCATTAAAGCCTTGGTTGTGTTTGCACCGTCACCTCCACTTTTCCATTGGCCGATCATTCACCTCCATTTGATTGTTTACCCATTTTGAGGAACAGTTGCGAAGAGTGATTTCACTAGCCATCCTTGTGACACTGTCGTGCTTGGAAAATTCCAACCCTTACCTGGAATCAACTGCTACCCGCTTTATCACTCGTTCCTCAAAAGACGAGTCTTCTTTAAGCTCTTTTCATCTGACTCGTAAAATATGAAAAGATTGCCGAGTTTTGGCCTTCCAGCTCGTTAAAGTGACCGGAAGTGCTATCCCTCCTCTAGATTTTAATCTTTTTGGACTTGAGGGATTATTGCACAAAAATATCGAGCGCTTGTTTTGTTCGGCTCGTTAAAACTATAGAAAATTCATCCCTTCTGTATTGTTTTATACTTTTTCAGACTTAAGGGATTAGATGACGAAAAAGGACTTCCGGAGTTACCTTTACGTTCCTTTTCAGACTCTCTAAAAATGAAAAGGACCGAGTTATCTTTGTTGTTAAACTCGTTAAAAAACATTAATAGCGACAAACTTGTCTTTAGACGAGAACGAGTTTCACTATTGCTAGGCTCGTTAAAACATAGCGATGGGTTTGCCCGAAGGGAAAATTATAGAACAAGCATATGTTATCCTCCTCAAGCTTGACAAAAATAAAGAGGTACTGGTCAGCAATGACTGGGGAAAAATTGGGAAGAAACTCAAAGAATCTTTATTGGTAGCAAGTCGCTCTTGAACATGACACTTCCACTCCGTGCCTGAGTCGAGTTGGGTTGTTTCATTCACCGGTCACATCACCATGGTCTCGCCATACCATCCACCTTTGGGGTAAATGCTACCAATCCATCATACAAGTGTCGCCGATATGTTCAAGAGAAGTCATCCAGAGAAGTCACCCGTGTCCCATCCACTACCATACATTATACTTCATTCTTTCATGACCGCCACCCTGAACCATATATCATCAAATCGTTTTCACCTCCATCAAAATCATTTGCTCCGTTCCGTGTCAATGATGTGGGATACATCAAGGCCCTCCTTTGACGGATCGCTTCTTGTCGACATCAGCTCATTATCCAAGAAGTTGATCTAGGAACACCCCTTCAGTACTTTGAAGCTTGCATGCCTCAATGGCAAGTTTCTCACTTCCGGCGACAGGTATACATCAATGACCTTCGACCGAAAGATTTTGCGTGGTGTTCGACGCCAAGTCGTTTATTCACACCACGTGAATTGTACTGCAGTACCTTGAGGGTCATTATCATTATCGGTGATTCCTCTCACGCTTGTTAAAATTTTACATCATTGGCTGGTAATCAAGCGATGTCTTTCCATGTTCGACTTCAAAACATTTCTCACATGGATCGACTTGTACTTAGAGTGAATATCGGACGAGATTGAAGACCCCGGATCTAGTTTCATCCATCCGGGCTACGATATATATTCAGGAAAAAATAAATAAATTGAAATGTACAACATTGCAGCACAGATAATCATCCTACCAAAAGGATGATGATTTCATCAAGATCATCAATCTACCATCAGACGATTGTCTGTCCTATGTACATAAAAATGAATTTATAAAGCTGAGCATGGGAATTCCTGCCTCAGCTAGATCATGAAAACAGTATGAAAATAATGTATTGTATTGTATCTTATTACAGGTCTCCTCCCAGCATTGAAAGAACTTCGGATCCTCCTAATAAAGCATTTCACCCGATAAACAGCCTCATACTTTAGGGGGCAACTGTTATAGACATTTTTGTACCTTACAGCTATAAGCATGAAATGTCCATAAACCAAGGGATCCTAAGTCCCTAATGATGTTGTTCCAGCTCCTAAAGAAACAAGGTCAACCAATGACAGCTTCTCCCAGAAGTTCTCCACCAAAAACTACCCAAAACTAGTCAAATCAGGATCAATTCAGATGCTCCACTAGCTGCCTACGTTGCAAAGCACCCAAATACACTGGCTAGGTGCGTTGCAACGCAGGTGAATGCACTACCAGGGTGCGTTGAGCGGGAAATGACAAATGGAAAAGTCATTCAACGAGGTGGAAAGACAATGGAAGCTTCCAGAATCTTCTCCAATGACACTTGCCTCAATGAATTCGACCAGTGATGAGTAAGAGGCTCTCAGCCTCCAAGTGGAAGCAAGAACTGACAAAGAGAAGCCACAAGTCAAAACGTAAGCTGACTCATCCTCTCTGCTTACATCTATATATGGATCCCTCACCCAGAGATCCAGGAGGCTGGAATTTTGTACTTTGCAGAGAATTGCTATTGGCTTGAGATTGAGATTAGTGCATTGGGTGATTTATGCTTTGTTGGAGGTGAGGAAGGGATTCCTTTGCTGGGAGGTAGATGCTGGATCGAGACTCACTTGGTTGTATCTCCTCTTGGACTTTCTTATTATATCAATAAAACTATTTGAGTTTCTCCTACATGCTGTGTATCAATGATGCTTTGTTATATTTGCATGTTTAGCTTAAATCTGATCCTAAGCTAGTTATGAATGTAAATCTATGTCTTTTGTGTAGTTTTCCTCTTCTGTGATCTTGCAGGAACTTGGTGAAGCTGGACCAGTAAGGGAGCAGGCAGCGGGAAGCGAACAAAGAGGAGAATGATTGGATCAACAAACTAGCAAAAGACACAGGTTAGTTACATCCTTCCTCTTCGTTTACATTTCATAAAGAAGAATACGAAAATAGTTTTCCTTGTTTGTTGCTAAGGCACTATCACACCTTAGAGTGGGATAGGGGCATTCTGAATAGATATTTTTCCCAACAACACTACTTCCTCATCCGATAACGATGTTGATTCAATCATTGTTAATATGTCTAAGACATTGGTCTATGATGATCTATCTGTCAACGAAGTTAAAACCTCGCAGACTATCGAGTCAAATCAGCCTGAGCTGATGGTTATGTCAGTCCCTCGTTGTCCTGAGGTTGGTTTCACTTCCGATCAAAAAATTGTTCAAACACCTAAGGCTCCTCATCACTCATCTGTATGCGCTGAAGATGAATCTAACACTTAGATTTCACTTCCTCCACTTGAAGTACACGATCCCATTGCTCATGCATTAGAGGAATCTTACACAGCAAGCACACTTGTGCAACATAAGTGGTCAACATTTCTCATGTTTTCCTACATGTCACAGTCAGGAGGATGTTTATGCTTAACATCTACATGCAGTATAGCACAACACCATGGCAAGTACACGGATTGCATGCCATGCATTTTCACTCACTTATCTTCTGTGGAAATATTTATACCCAGAGTGTGTTTGCCTTCACTGTTATATATTTCATGTTTGCTGGTTTGCACAACTATGTTGTTTGCGAACCATGCCTTCACCAACATGGGTTGTTAGGTCCCTATAATACTAGTGATTCCCCCATTACTATTGTAGTTGTATCCCTTATTAATATTGTTGTGCCCCTATTGCCCCCATATTGTTATTACTGTGCCCCATAGAATGCCTATATTGTTATTTTTGTGCCTTTATATTATTATTATTAGATCAGCTTGGTTATATTGTGACCCCTTAGACTCCTATATATAGAAAGGAGGTTTTTTCATTTGAATCATCTAAGAATTGTTCATTTGTGTAATGTAAAGGAGGTTTCCCCCTTGAATAGGCTTATTTCTAAGGCATTGATCTATCTTTTCTATCTTTTTGTGAGCTGGTTTCCTAACATTTGGTATCAGAGCTTTGGATTCTAAGGTTTCGTTGCTCCAAATAGGAAATCGTGGCATTTTCACTGTAACCTTTTTCTGCGACATTTCAGAAACAAAAAAAAAAAAAAACACGTTTGAGAAAATATCACGTTGAACCTCAGGTCTAAATTTCAGAGCTTGTCTCACTATATTCTCGGAGATATGATCTGAGGAAGTTAGGGTTTTTGCAAGCCCGTGAATTACATTTCAAACAAGTCACCTTGGGAAAGTCATCATAACTTTCACTCTGAATATCAGATTGAATTTTTGTAAGAAGTTATAGAAAGAGGGTGGACTTTAGTTTTTGTGAGTATAATTTTCAAACCTAAGTTTCAAACAGTGAGACGTGACATGTCATACATGTTCACTCTACTGAACTAGTCTATAATCAGGTCATTGTGGGAGATTTGGCATAACTCTTCCTTGGAGAATTCAATCTTGATTAGACTTGCAGGGTTATAAATAGGACTCAATGGTCTACTGGAGGTCGTGATTTCAGATATTCGAGATCCATGGCTATAGAGATACAAAAGATTCAATATTGAGCTCTTACAAAGTGAAAAAAAAGGTGTGTAATTTTTTTATTTTGCATAAGATTGGTTGGAAAAATTAGTTTTGAAGGAATTCAAAGGGAATAGCGAAGAATTATTAGCATTAATTAATGCCATGAAGAAAGGAAATGGAAGCACCTACTAAGAAACCTAAAATCTTTAGCATGACTCATGAAGAAGAGGAAGAAATGCAACATGATATATCAAAATTACAAGACCAAGTACAACAAGTTTCACTCTCACTAAAGGTAAATGAAGCCAAGATGAATGGTGTGGAAGCTAATATGAATGACATGCAAGTTCAGATGAATGGCATGGAAGCTAAGATGAATGGCATGGACGCTAAGATGGAAGCTAAGATGAATGGCATGGACGATAAGATGGAAGAATTGAAGATAAATTTGAATAAGCTGCTACAAGAAATGGTCACTAATGGTGAAAGGGTTGTAAAGGAAACTCATGATGAGAACAAGAGAAATGTTAATCATGATTTCATAGACTCTAATGTTGGATTGAAGATCCACCATATTCCAAAAATCGATATGAGGAAGTTTGATAGCAAGGATCCCGCAACATGGATACTACAAATGGAGCAATTTTTCAATCTCCATAATGTGCAAAACACACAAAAGGTACGTATTGCAACTTTATATTTGGAACCAAATCAGTTTGTATGGTATCGATTTATTTTCTCTCGTAAACAAATTGTCACTTGTGAAACTTTTACAGAACAAATGGCAGCACATCATGAGGATACATAAAGCAACCCTTTTTTAGCTAATTGATAAGTCTCAAACAAAAGGGTTCAATGATGGAGCACATTGAGGACTTCCAAAAATTGAACATAAGGGTAAAAGATATTCCAGAGGAGCATAGGATTGATGTGTTCATAGGGACTTTAAAGAATAATATCCAACATGAGGTTCACCGTTGGGAACTTGATGCATTGGAGAATGCATTCAGGTTAGCAAGAAAAATGGAAAGCAAAATTATGGCAACCAGGAAGCATACCACTCAAAACTATAAAGATGGAAGTGTTGCTACCCCTAGCCTTCCACAACCTATAAGTTTGACACCACAACAATTGGAATAAAAAAGAGAAAAAATGCTTTGTTACAATTGTGATAGCAAATACACTAAAGGTCATAAGTGTGCTAAGAAGAAATTATTCTACATAGACTGTGAAGAGGAGGAAGAAAAGGAACAAGAAATGTCAAAAGAAGAGGATATACTCTAGGAACAAACCCTAGATAAAGAAGAAATAAATCTTACCATATCTTGTAATGCATTGGCTAGAATTACCATTCCTCAAACTGTCAAGATAGAAGGACATATCAAGAAGAAAAAGGTAATAGTGTTGATTGATTCAGGAAGTACCCACAATTTTATTCATTGTAAGATTGCAAAAGAATTGAATTGCTTCCTATATCTAGCATCGGAGTGTGAAGTGATGGTTGTAAGTGGAGGAACCATAAATTGCTCTAGAAAGTGCCATAATATCAAGCTATCCATGGAAGAATATGTATTGAATAGCCCAATGCTTTCCATTCCAATGGGTGGTCCTGATGTTGTACTAGGAATCCAATGGGTACAATAGCTTTTAATTTTCAAGAACTTTTCATGAAATTTTCTGCGGAAGGAAAGGAAGTTGAATTAAGGGGTATTACAGGGAGACCGAGAAAGATAATCAGCTCTAATAGTATGACAAAGCTTCTAAAAAATGAACAACGAGGTGTAATTGCACAATTATGTTCGCTAGATGTTTCCACATCAAAATCATCTATTTCTCCAGATCTTCAAAAAGTATTGGACAACCATTCCAAGGTATTTGAGACTCCCAAAGGACTCCCACCTATTCATGATCAGGAACAAGCTATTCATTTGATTCCAGGAAGTGTTCCTCCAAACATCAGGTTGCACAGATATCCCTATGCCCAAAAGAGTGAAATTGAACGTATGGTTGCAGAAATGCTAGAGGCTAGTATAATTCAACCTAGTCAAGGTTCTTTCTCTGCTCCAGTAGTATTGGTGTGCAAGAAGGATGGATCATGGTGCATGTGTCCGGATTATAGGGAGCTTAACAAGCTCACTATTAAAGATAAATTTCCCATTCCTGTCATTGATGAATTTTTGGATGAATTGCATGGATCAATTTACTTCACCAAGTTTGATCTTCATTCAGGATATCATCAACTCAGAATGAAGACTGAAGACATTCTGAAAACAACATTTAGAACTCATGAGGGTCATTATGAATTTTTGGTCATGCCTTTTGGCCTTTCCAATGCACCTTCTACATTTCAAGGTTTGATGAATTCCATTTTCAAACCCTTAGAAAATTTGTGTTAGTATTTTTTTATGATATACTAATCTAGAACAAGTCTTGGAAGGATCATGTTGAACATGTTGATAGGGTGTTACAACTATTGGAGGAGAAACAATTATATGGAAAAAGCTTCAAATTTTTCTTTGGAGTATAAGAGGTGGAATATCTGGGTCATACTGTATCTCATGAAGGTGTTAAGGTAGACCCTAGAAAAATTAAAGCCATTAAGGAATAGAAAATCCCCACATCTATAAAGCATCTGCAAGGATTTCACAGGTTGGCATGGTATTATCGCAAGTTTTTTAAGAATTATGGGAGAATAGCAGTACTCCTAAGAACATTATTGAAGAAATATGCATTTTGATGGACTCTAGAAGCAACAAAGGCCTTCGAACATATTAAAGAGGCAATGTGGCAAGCACTGGTCTTAGCTACACTAGACTTCACAAAAACCTTTATTATGGAATGTGATGCTTCAGGAAATGGAATTGGTTTTGTTTTAATGCAAGATGAAAGACCCATTGCTTTCAAAAGTCATCCAATCAAGGGAAAGTATTTACAGAAATCTATTTATGAGAAGGAAATGTTGGCAATATTACATGCACTTAAGAAATGGTGACCCTACCTAATGGGAAGACACTTCAAGGTAGAAATGGATCATGATAGCCTTAAACACTTTTTAGAACAAAGATTATCCTCTGAAGAGCAACAAAAATGGGTCACAAATATGTTGGGTTATGACTTTGAAATCATCTACAAAAAAGGGAAGCAAAACGTTGTGGCAGATGCAATCTCAAGAAAGGATGAGGATGTGGAAGCATTTTTGTGCGCCATTTCTATTATCCAACCAGATTGGATAAACGAAGCAAGGGAGGAATGGAAGAATGACGAAGAAGTCTAGGCACATATTCGAAAGTTACAACAATATTCCAGTGCATCTGATACATTTGGATGGAAAAATGATTCGTTATGGTACAAAGATCGCTTATACCTCTGTAAAAATTCCCAACTCAAACAAAATATTCTTATGGAATTGCACACTTCTCCCTTAGGAGGGAACTCAGGATTCTTAAAAACTTACCATAGGGTTAAGAAGGAATTTTTTTGGCATGGCCTTAAATCAGATACTCAAAAGTTTGTGGCAGAATTTTTGGTTTGCCAACAAAATAAAGTTGAAACAATTAAGACCCCAGGCCTATTACAACCTTTATCCATTCCAAGCCAACATTGGGAGGAGGTTTCAATGGATTTTATCACAGGTGTTATAGACATTTTGGGCACTGCAACCCCAAGCATAAATGTCCATAAACCAAGGGCTCCTAAGTCCCTAAAGGTGTTTTTCCAACCCCTAAAAGAACAAGGTCAACTGATTACAGCATCTCCTAGAAGTTCTCCATGAAAAACTACTCAGAACTAGTCAAAACTGGACCATTTCACCTGCTCCATAGGCAAAGTGCATTGCATCCCACATGAATACACATAGTAGGTGCGATGCATGTCAAAAAGCCCTTCTATGGGGTGTGATGGGCGAGAAGGGACAAATGTCAGGGTCAATCCGTAATGTGGAGGAGCATGGAATCTTCTAGAAACCTCTCCTGTGACACTTGCCTCTCTGAATTCAACCAGGGATGAGTAATAGATCATCAATCTCCAAATGGAATCAAGAACTATCAGAGAGAAGACACTAATCAAATCTCAAAAGCTGACTCACCTCCCTTGCAGACATCTATATATGGATCCCTCATCCCAGAGATCCAGAGGCTGGAATTTTGTATCTTGTAAGGAAGTGTTGTTGGTTTCTTCGTGCAATATCATAGTGTTGGGTGATCTAAGATTTTCATGAGGTGAAGAAGGGCTTCCTTGTTGAGAGGATGATGCTGGGTCAGAACAATTAGTTGTAATCCACTTTTCTCTTTCTTGATTATCAATAAAGCTATTCAAGTTTTCCTCCACATTCTTGTATGATTGATGATTTACGCGTTTGTGTGGTCAATGTACATCTAATCCTATATTTTTTATGATAAAAGATCTATGTTCTTGGATAGTGTTACATTGCTTTGATTCTACAGGTACTCCTTGAAGCTGGGTAGACAAGGAAGCGAGTGGAAAAGACCTACCAGAAGGGAGAGGAATTAAGCAAGGAACCAAGCGGAAGATAAAAGTTGGTATCCTTATTCTTCTCTTATCTTTTGCTCATAAAGGAAAACGAAAGTAGTTTTTAGTGTGTTTGTTTCTAAGGTAGCTGCCAACCTTAGTGGGACTAGCAGCTCTACATAGACACTAGTTTTCCCGATAACAAAATGGCAACTCCACTGGGGAGCGAGTAGATTGTTTGTTCATCTACATTTGCTTACTTTATAAACTTATAGACGGAGCGTGAAGTCAAGCCAGCTAGCCTTCGAACTGCATTTTCTATGCAAGTGCAAAGTAGATCAACGCTACTTCAGTCAATCTCTGGGGTTTGTTTATGAATTAAACGATTGATTTACAAGCTTCCTAATTGCCCTCGTGGTGGCTCTAGTAACCTCCTTAGATCTACCCCTATGATTGATTTACTGATTACCACTTGCTCGGTCCAAATTCCTAAACTGAACTACAAATTGTGACCCAGAACCCAATCAAAGTCTCGTCCCTGGTCGAGCACACTTTCTGTTCTGTGAACTTCAAATGCATCGCACTTCCCGAGTGTAGTAGGTGCATTTCATTTCAATTTCAGTGTGTTACAAGTGCGCTGATCAGACAAGGCCTTGTTCCCAAATTTTGGTTTCTGTGTTTGCTCTTTTCAGATCTCTTCAGGAGTTTTGCTGCTTGTAGTCAGTGCACCTCTGTTTGAAACCCATTTCCTTGTTGTTATTCCACCTCCATTGTGCAAAGAACTATAAATGTTTTTATGTATTTTTGAGTCATTTTCAGTTCTCCTTTACAAAGAAGTAGCGTAATTGTACTGTCGTTTCTTGATTTGAAAGTGTCGCAAGTGTCGTTTTGAGTCATAGAAGAGAATCTCATTGTTCTTGACAGTCGATTACACTGTTACTCTTGTATTTGATTTGAGTTAGTAGTTTTCCAAGTGTCGAAAGCAAGTTTTCAATTCCAAATAACAAAGTGTCATCATTGTCCTCATTTTGTTT
This sequence comes from Pinus tabuliformis, assembly GCA_031772625.1. Taxonomy (NCBI): domain Eukaryota; kingdom Viridiplantae; phylum Streptophyta; class Pinopsida; order Pinales; family Pinaceae; genus Pinus; species Pinus tabuliformis. Next base: position 368,900,484 of record CM062818.1, read on the forward strand.
TGAAAAGAAACTTGTTAGTAATTGTCGCTTTGGAAAATAATTCAGATTTGTGCTTAGATTTATTTTTATCATTCACACATTAAGAAGGCTAAAAATAAATACATGCATGTGCATTTGCATTTAGAATGTTTGTTGGCTTGATTTAGGATAGTGCATATAGTGTGTGCTCTGTGCTCTTTGTTGAAAGAACGCCATCTCTCTTTCCTTAGTAGCTAGGATTTTCATTGCAGAAAGAAGATTAAACGACTGTTTATCATCTTAGATTGCATTTTAGGAATTGTACATCTACATCACGTGGTGAACCTGAAAGGAAAATTTATTAAGCAAGATCAACTACAAAATAAATTTAATGAATCTAAAAACGCTTTGGAACTTAACGCACAACATCTAGAAGTCTAGGCTAGAGACGTATTCCGGTGTCGTAAAGCCTGGTAACTGTTGTTTTCACTGTTGGTTGGGTGATTCCTCCACTTTGAGATGATAAGTGCTAGTACAGACTTGTGCTCCCATGTACCGTCGAGTATATTTTGGGAGACCATAATAGGCTTTATCCTTTATCCATAGGAAGCCATGTCTGCCGCCATATCGATCGCAATGCACTGAACACAGCATTCAGGAAGATTGACTGCCGTATCGTAAAAAGTATTCTGCAGTTTTGAGATTGGTTTGGTAATCCCTCTGTCTAGATTTCCAGAGCAGTCCATTTTGTTCCTTTTCAGACTCCTTAACGGAAAAGGTCCATCTGAGCACTTGTCACTTCAGGCTCATTAAAAATCAAAGGTGACTAGAGTCATCTTTTGTTTTTTCTCGACTCTTAAAAATTGAAAAAACAAGTTGTTTCAAAGCGTCTAAAATTAATCTAATTCAGAAACATACTTCCCCTTGATTTTTAGTTGATCGAGTAATCCACAATCGTGGAAGAAAGTCAATTGAAACCCCATCGTTCGCGGAGGCTTACGAGTCAACCGTCTTTGTCTCCAGAGTCGAAACTGTTATGGACAAAGTAAGCTCGTTTAACGGGTTCCAAATCCCTTGGTAAAGTTAGAACAAGTGTTCCGACACCATCGGAGACTTCGGTTAATCCAAACATTTCTGGTATCCCTGCCTTTACAGAAGAAGTTCAATAGCCACCAAAGGATAGTAGAACTGATCCTAGTGTGAAAGTAAACACTTGTGTTTCTGAGCCAACTCCACCTATAGCTGATTCAGAAGGTGTTATTCCCCAAACATCTGTCGCTGCAGATTTTGTACCTTCTTCGGCACCAGAAATATTTTATGGACCTGACGGTCTACCTCTTCCACCTAGTCTGATTGTTATAGAAGAGATTGTGGACGATACTCCATCTAGTACTCCATCGCGACTTGGAGTCAAGATCACTCTATATCCTTCTTCGTCAGAAATTAGTCTACCGCCATCAGAAGCTCCTGTAGAATCGCTAGGTAATCTTTTGGATAGACTAGAAATGTCTGAACAACTGTCGACATCTAGGACTGTGTCATCCGACACAGCGATGGCAGAACTTCCTGCCGTCACTCCAACAATGTTTTCCGGCATACCATCTGTCCTAACTAGCTTTCAATCACTAGACGGGGCCCACTAAAGGGATATTTCGACAGTATGGTCCGTTCCTGTTTGTTCATCCGGAATAGTATCCGGGAACTCTTATGTTGAGTCTTAGCAAATTGATCCTTCAAGGTGTCAATCTGGGCAGTCCGGTCCTCAAGGGAAAACAATTCCTTTAAGTACCGGATTACCGCCGTATGGGGGGCAGTATACCCTTTAAATGACTCCTCCGGGAGGACAACCATACGAGATTTCACAACAAAATTCAAGTTATGCTAGAATTACATCTAGAAATTGGGTACCAATACTACCTCAACAACCAAGAGTTGTATATTCGATGCAACACTATTTACCTATGTCAAATATACCAACTACGCCAGCTATTGTGACGGTGTCACAAGTACAAGCACTGCCCGTTGTATGCTAACCTCAGGTTTCTCAGGTTGTAATGCAACAACCTCTTGTCCCTGCGACACAACCACAATCGCCAACTAGTGGAATGACACAGGCCCAAACGGGTACAATTACCCCTCATCTTGGTCAAACAGTCAGTATTGGACAACAACACATGGCTTCGCAACCATGGCTGGTGCAATACCAACAACCGCAATTCCAACAAGTATACCAAGGATCTGAGCAACAAATCTTTGCAAATAATAGGAAACCGTACATTCAAAATGATCAAAATCAACCATTCTAAATGGTTATGCCCATCAACCTTAACAAAGTTACCCGCATCAAATGCATTATGCTGGTATGCAAAGACCAACTGCTCAGGCGATACCATCTTATCCTGGGTATGCTTCGCCAAACGTGAATCAGTAGTTACCCTTCGTGGCAACTTTGGAGGTACCAGATCTAAATAGGTTAACAAATGATCCAATTGCTTACACCCCTTTGTGTCCAGCGATTCCACATAAACTTCCGTCAGATATTCCTAAATTTAATGGAAATCCGGGTGAAGACCCATCGAATCATGTGATGAAATTTCATCTGTGGTGTTCATCAAACACCCTAAACAATGATTCGATTAGGCTTCGCCTTTTCCAGAGGACATTAACTGGTCCGGTAGCAAAATGGTATATCGAGTTACCCAGAGCTTCGTTTGACAACTTTAGTACCCTAGCCACAACCTTTTTAACCCATTTTCAGTTACCGATAAGGTACGAAACGGGAACAAAACTTCTTACCAATTTCAAGCAAACAACGGCCACTCACATATCCAATCATATCCATGAGTAGCGACGTCATCGTAGAACGGTAAAAACGTATGTTCCTTATTAGCTTTTAGCTGAATGGTTTATTAAGTCATTATTACCTTCCATTACAGAAGATGTGGCAAAAGGAGGAGTCGTCACTGAAAAGCAAGTTATTGCTTGTGCGCAATATATAGACTTGATTTATACTCAGTCTGGCACGCTCTACGATAAAATCCCGGACGCTCCTAGAGCGAAAATTTTCGTCCCCCCTCCTCCTAAATCGAACAATGACTCTCATGCTGGCGATGGCGTGATTGATACGACAGACATGAAATCGACAAAGGATACATCTAAAAATTCCCGTAAGATTTCCAGTCAAAATGAAAAATAAGAACTTCTCGCCTCAGAAGTAAATGTCGTCTCGATAGATAAAGGCAAAGAAACCAAGCAACCATGAGGCAAGAAGAAAAACAAAGAGAAGAAGAAGAAACAGGAGGAATCATCACCTAAAAATCTTCTGCAAACCCTCCTGGAGATAGGAAACCAAAAAATCCATGCATAATATGTGATGAGGATCATTGGACAAGAGATTGTCCACATAAGGCTGAGCTTAAAATATTCTTCAAGAATTCAAAAACCTCCGCAGTATTGACTGATCTATTTCCAAATCCAGGAACAAATCTGGTTGCTAGTGAAAATGCTTCCCCGTCCCAAATAGTGATTTTTTCGGTTTCAAAACAGCAAAATGATGCTTTGATATCGACAAGGAAAAAATATTACGGGAATCCACAGTTGTCGAACAACAAGGATAAAGATAAGCCTAGTAGTTCGACAACAACTTCAACAGAACTTGCGCCGCTAATCATTCCTGAAATAACAATAAAACCACCAAAGGGAGTAGTACACAAGTCGACATTTAATCCTCATGCCAGAGCAGCACAACATTATAATATAGTGGAAGATCTGGCCCAATCGCCATCCGCTATGTCGACACTTGAGGTACTGCAAAATTGTCCATCCCAAAAGCAGGCTTTATTATCAGCTATAGGTGGGATAGACCCAAGGATTCTAATCTTGTATCCTTTAATCATAAAGGATATGATCCTCAGTTACCAGCTCAACTAGCTTTCCTCATTCAAGTGAAAGCCCTCAAAAAAACTGTTCATCGAACAATTATTGATGAAGGGGCATCTACATGTATTATGTCGATGAGTTGTCGAAAAACTTTAGGATCGCCAACCTTGTCGCGATCTTCGACAACATTAAAAGCATTTGACGGATGAACGTATAACCCATATGGTATTCTAAGTAACTTGCAAGTTGAACTAGGAGGGAAAACAGTAGAAATGGATGTCAAAGTAATCGAAAGAAACCTCAATTACAACATCCTACTAGGAAGACCATGGATAAATGCTATGGTTGCAGTTGTGTCAACCTACTTTAGGAAGATTGCATTTCCTTTTCAAGGAGGAATTACGATCGTCGACCAACAAACATTTCTCCCTAATAGTTCCCAAGTTACAGGAAGCATTCCGATGATCCATGGAAGCCACCATATGCTTCAAAATATCGGAGTAGGCCTACTAAAAGACCCTACCTTAATGGGTACTTTTTCCCTACTTCCTCCGAGTAATCTGGCGGAAGTGGCCATAGTAGAAACCTGCAATATGAAATCTTCTATATCTAATGGATTCAGAAGATTCCTAAACATTTTGTTAGCATGGATCATCGCCATTTTAGAAATATTGTAGCAATCAATTTTCTTGGCCTGGGGGGCAAACCCAAATCAATGCTCATCCAGTGTTTGGATAGATAGGTCTAAGGAAAATGGTACCTCTTCAGATCCTTGGTCGCATGTAGATTCGACAGACAAAGGAATCATTCAGTCAATGATGTTAGGAGAGGCACCGTGGGTAGATTACCACCATCGTTCCCATCTCCTGGATTACGACGAAGATTATTCCAATGACCTTAATCATTCTTCAGTTTTTGATTTTCTATCAAATACTATAAATACGGTGGATTCCGAGGACGGTTCTTATCTCATGTCGACCTCATTATAAAATGAAACGACTCCCTTTCCAAATCGAGTCTTTGATTACGATCTCGTAAAATCAAAGTCGAGTCTTTCGAAGATCTTGAAGGTAAAACCTCATTCCAACAACTGAGTTGAATGCAATGAAGCTTGGGGAGAATGCACCTCGATTTGCATTATTATGATGGGGGCATGCAAACTTATCATGAGCAGTGTTACTGCAGGGTTCATGCTCGTTAAAAAATAAACCCGCCTCGAGCAGTTTTAACACAGAATTCAAGCTCGTTAAAAAATAAACATAAGCAATGAGCAAATGTTCCTCCAGAGTTTAATCTCATTAAAAAATGAACCAATTTCCGGTAAATAACCATCGTGAATGTATTATCATCAGCCTTTGAAGCCTTGGTCGTGTTCTCATCATAACCTCCACTCTGTAATGGCTAATCATTCACCTCCGCTTGATTGTTAACCCCTTTTTGAGGAACAGTTGCGAAGAGTGATCCTGTTAGCCATCCTTGTGACACTGCCGTGATTGGAAAATTCCAAACCTTACCTAGAATCAGCTGCTACCCGAACTATCACGCATTCCTAAAAAAAAAGAGTCTCCTTTAAGATCTTTTCAACTGACTCGTAAAATATGAAAAGATTGTCAAGCCATTGTCCTCTCCAACTCGTTAAAGTGACCGGAAGTGCTATCCCTCCTTTAGATTTTAATCATTTTGGACTTGAGGGATTATTACACAAAAATATCGAGCGCTTGTTTTCTTCGGCTCGTTAAAAGTACCAAAAATTCATCCCTTTTGTATTGTTTTATACTTTTTTGGACTTAAGGGATTAGATGATGAAAAAGGATTTTTGGAGTTTCCTTTACGTCCCTTTTCAGACTCTCTAAAATTTAAAAGGACTGAGTTATATTTTTCGTTAAACTCGTTAAAACCTAATAGCAACAAACTTGTCCATAACAGACAAGAACGAGTTTCACTATCGCTAGGATCGTTAAAACATAGCGATGGGTTTGCCCGAAGGGAAAATTATAGAACAAGCATATGTTATCCTCCTCAAGCTTGACAAAAATAAAGAGGTACTAGTCAGCAATGACTGGGGAAAAATTCGGAAGAAAACTTGAAGAAACTTTGTTGGTAGCAAGTCACTCTTGAACATGACACTTTCACTTCGCATCCGAGTCGGGTTGGGTTGTTCCATTCACTGGTCACATCACCATGGTTCCATCACACCATCCACATTTGGGGTTAATGCTACCAATCCATCATGTCAGTTTCACTGATATGTTCAGGAGAAGTCGCTCAGAGAATTCACCTGTGTCTCATCCACTGCAATACATTTACGCTCCATTCTTTCATGACCACCACCCTGAACCTTAAATCACCAGATCGTTTTTCACCTCCATTAAAATCATTTTCTCTGTTCCGTGTCATTGATGTGGGATTCACTAAGGTCGTCCTATGACGGATCACTTCTTGTCAACATCAGCTCATTATCCAAGAAGACGATCTAGGAACAACCCTTTCAGTACTTTCAAGCTTGCATCCCTCAATGGCAATTTTCTCACTTCCGGCGACAGGTTTACATCAATGGCCTTCGACCGAAATATTTTGCGCGGTGTTTGACGTCAAGTCCCTTATTCACACCACGTGAATTGTACTGCAATACCTTGAGGATCATTATCATTATCGGTGGTTCCTCTCGTGCCTGTTAACAGCTTACATCATTAGCTGGTAATCAGGCGATGTCTTTCCATGTTCCACTCCGGAACATCTCTCACATGGATCGACTTGTACTTTGAGTGAAGATCTAACGAGATTGAAGACCCCGGATCTAGTTTCATCCATCCGGGCTACGATATGTATTCAGGAAAATAAAGATAATGTAAGTAATATGAAGATAATGTATTGTATTGTATCTTAATACAAGTCTCCTTCCAGCTTGAAAAAACTTTGGATCCTCATGATAAAGCATTTCACCCAACATCAAAAGATTAACGACCTCATGCTTTAGGGGGCAACTGTTATAGACATTTTTGGGCACTGCAACCCCAAGCATAAATTTCCATAAACCAAGGGATCCTAAGTCCCTAAAGGTGTTGTTCCAACCCCTAAAAGAACAAGATCAACTGATTACAACATCTCCTAGAAGCTCTCCGTGAAAAACTACTCAGAACTGGTCAAAACTAGACCATTTCACCTGTTCCATAGGCAAAGTGCATTGCATCCCACCTGAATACACACAATAGGTTCAATGCATGTCAAAAAGCCCTTATATGGGGTGCGATGGGTGAGAAGGGGCAAATGGCAAGGTCAATCCGCAAGGTGGAGGAGCATGGAATCTTCCAGAACCTCTCCTGTGACACTTGCCTCTCTGAATTCGACCAGGGATGAGTAAGAGATCATTAATCTCCAAGTGGAATCAAGAACTATCAGAGAGAAGACACTAATCAAATCTCAAAAGCTGACTCACCTCCCTTGCAGACATCTATATATGGATCCCTCATCCCAGAGATCCAGAGGCTGGAATTTTTTATTTTGTAAGGAAGTGTTGTTGGTTTCTTGGTGCAATATCATAGTGTTGGGTGATCTAAGCTTTTCATGAGGTGAAGAAGGGATTTCTTGCTGAGAGGATGATGCTGGGTCAGAACAATTGGTTGCAATCCTCTTTGCTCTTTCTTGATTATCAATAAAGCTATTCAAGTTTTCCTCCACATTCCTGTATGATTGATGATTTACGAGTTTTTGTGGTCAATGTACATATGATCCTATATTGTTTATGATAACAGATCTATGTTCTTGGATAGTGTTATGCTGCTTTGATTCTACAGGTACTCCTTGAAGCTAGGTAGACAAGGAAGCGAGTGGCAAAGATCTACCAGAAGGGAGAGGAATCAAGCAAGGAACCAAGCGCAAGACAAAAGTTGGTCTCCTTATTCTTCTCTTATCTTTTGCTCATAAAGGAAAACGAAAGTAGTTTTTAGTGTGTTTGTTTCTAAGGTAGCTACCAGCCTTAGTGGGACTAGCAGCTCTGCATAGAGACTAGTTTTCCTGATAACAACAGGTTTACCCAAGTCTGAATGAAAGAGTGTCATCATGGTGGTAGTTGACAGACTTACCAAGTGTGCACACTTTTGTGCATTATCAGATCCATTTAATGCCAGTACAATTTCTACCGCATTTATGGAAACAATTCAAAAGCTACATGGAAACCCAAATATTATTGTAGTGACAGAGATCCCATTTTCACTGGAAATTTTTGGATGGAATTTTTTCTTGTCTTGGTACTTAGTTAGCTCATAGCTCATCTTATCATCCTCAATCTGATGGGTAAATTGAGATAGTAAACGAATGTTTGGAAGGATATCTTCGTTGCTTTGTATCTGATAAACAGACACAGTGGGTCAAATGGTTCCCTTTGGCTGAATGGTGGTATAATACTTCCTTCCATACTGCAACAAAAATGACCCCATTTATGACACTTTATGAATATCAGCCACCATCCATCACATCATATTTAAAAGAAAATTCTAAGGTTCAAGTAGTGGAACATCACATCGAGCATCAACAACAAGTTCTCCAACTCTTAAAGGATAACCTCGTGTTGGCTCAGAATAGAATGAAACAACAGGAAAACTAACATCGCAGTGAAAGAAGTTTTGATGTAAGTGACTAGGTATTTCTACAGCTACAACCATATAAACAAATGTCCCTCAAGCAAGCTAAGAAGGATAATAAATTATCACCAAAGTTTTATGGTCCGTACAAGGTGTTGCAAAAGATTGGTACAATGGTATACAAATTGGAGCTTCCTGCAGCTTCTCGAGTGCACCCAGTTTTCCGTGTTTCATGTTTAAAGAAGTTTATAGGCAACAAGCTCCCAGTTCAAACAATATTACCAGAACTTGACGAGGAAGGAAAATTTATATTGGAACCGGAAGCAGTCACAAAAACAAGAACTCGACAACGACGAAATCGATCAATTTCGGAGCATCTCATCAAGTGGAAGAACTTATCCGCTAAAGATACCACATGGAAGGATGAGAATTTTATACAAAAGCATCCATAACTACTCAAGCATTGATAACAACACTTTTTTTAAGGAGAGGGACATGTTAGGTCCCTATAATACTAGTGATTCCCCCATTACTATTGTAGTTGTACCCCTTATTAAAATTGTTTTGCCCCTATTGTCCCCATATTGTTATTACTGTGCCCCATAGAATCCCTCTATTGTTATTTTTGTGCCTTTATATTGTCATTGTTAGGTCGGCTTGGTTACATTGTGACCCCTTAGACTCCTATATATAGAAAGGAGGTTTTTTCATTTGAATCATCTAAGAATTGTTCATTTGTGTAATGTAAAGGACGTTGCCCCCTCGAAGAGGCTTATTTCTAAGGCGTTGATCTATCTTTTCTATCATTTTGTGAGCTGGTTTCCTAACATGGGTCAACCAATGCACCGATGGCTACATTGTAAGTATCACTTTACGTAAACAAACCCATGCACCATTAGCTTAGGAGTAGTAGTGTTTTCATTTAGTTTGTTTTCTTGCATGCATCATTTCTTCTTACTTCTGATGTTTTTTGTTTGCCTGCTTATTTTCTTAGTCACTTTTCTTATGCATTTAATTCCTATTTTGCGTATTTTTTTTTGTTTCCTTGGTTAGGTCTGTAGGTTAGTTTCACATGAGACCATGTGCGACTCTTCAAACAACATGGGTAAAGTAATAGAGGACTTGTGCAATTATCAATACTTGGTTATCTGTCATCCTCCCTCTGTATGAAGAACTTGTTACCTTCAGTCCATGATACATTAATGGAAAATACGTACTATTCGATGTGAACCTTGGTGAAAAAACAATCCTTGCGTGCTAACTAGTGTCACCTACTCCAATGGGTTGTTTTTGGGTTAATCCTTGTCATCTCAGTCAAGTAGAGTAAGTTGAGGGGGAAGACCTTAACAAGCACGTCAGAGGTATATAGAAATGACTTCTCTGAAGGAACAACCTTTTCTACTCTCAATAAGTCATGATCCCTCTTCCACCTCTAAAATGAATAAGTGTTATGGAGAGTTATGAAAATGAAAATGAAGAAAAATCAAAATGTGGAAAATTTAGAAAAAAAGAAAATGAATAAGGTGAAAGAAGAGAAACACTCCCTGAGCAGAGAGGTGATGCAAGTAACTCCACCAAGGTATTGAACAGGCTCGTTGGTAGTGGTGCGATGCTTGTGTTCCTATGTGACTCCATCGGGGTACTATCCAGGCCTACTCACAGCAGAGCAACACTAGAGATGAAATTGAAACTCTGACGACAATATGGCTTGTACACCAATATACCCCTTATCCCCAATCAAAACAATTGTGTTCGCTTGGCTTGGAATGTGTGCCCACTGACCAAGAGCTTAGCAGATGCTACATCTTACAATCAAGGAATTGTGCAAACCAAGACAAATAGAGAACCGAACAATACTTCCAAAGGTGTAAGACTTTATTTTCATGAACAAGGTCCATTTAAAGAGATGGAGTTCTACTAGTGTGTCGCCAAGTGTTCTAGTGGCTACAAGCACCCTCCAAAATTTTTCCTTAGCTTCATTTTGGAGCCTCCTTACCAACCATCCTTAGCACCATGTCTTGCACTATCAAGTACATAGGATTCAACTAAGTTTCAGTGGCATGTGAGTCTGTGCATCTCAGCTTGTTTGTCTCCCTCCCACAAGCTGACATTCCAGACTTAGACTATTTGCTGGTTGAGAGACTCCCCCAGAAAATTATGCAATTCTGGAGGGGGCCCAGACTTCCCTCTAGAAATAGCAAAAATCAGTTGGATAGCCTACTGGGCTCCAAAATTGCACAGAACATTCAAGAAGTCCTCCTTCAGAAAACTATGCAATCTGACCTGGGACTGGGGCTCAGCCTAGAAATTATGAAATTCTAGGAGGAAGTGACCTGCTTAGCCCAAAATTTGTGCAATGCCTAATAGGTAGACAACTCTGCTCAACCCATAAATTGCACAAAACTGATGAGCAGGCTACTGAGCTCCAAAATTGCGCAGAATAGCCAGACTGGCTTCGTTGAAAAATCTTCACAATCTGGCCTGGTACTGCAGCTCAGCCTAGAAATTAAACAATTATGGGAAACGTTCACCTATTGACCATAAAAATTGTGCAATCCCTCAAGGACATGCAACCGATCTCAGCCTAGAAGCTATGCAAATTTCCATCCCGGGCTCGGAGACGATGCATGTACCTTCAGGTTGATCGGTTCCCTTTGAGACTAAGAAAGACTGATTTGCATGCATGGGATGCTTTCCCCGAAATAGAAAAAGGAAGCATGCAAAAGGCATCCCTGGATTTAGGGACCTATTTTTAGTAGCTAGAGGCTACATGCAAAGGTCATTTTAGAAACCTCTTGCCAAGTGTCGTTTTTTTCCTAGATTTGTGGCATGCATGTCATAAACTCAATATTAACAAAACTTATGAACCAAGTGTTGCAGAGCTCATTCCTCACATTGATCTTGCAACTCTGACATCCCACATCACATCCAGGAGTCTTCGATGCTTTCAGCTTAGATGTTTCAAGGTGACTCTACTTCTCATGTCTTGTGCTCTATTTCTGTTGCTTTTTGTGTTTCTCTTTGTGTAAGTATTGTCTGCTTTATTTCAATGAGCACTTGTTGTTGTTTTGATGTATGTTAGCTTTTAGAAGAATCGTTTTATTTTTCATTTGCATCTCATTGCCATCACATGCATGACACTATTTTTGCACCGACAGTTATCGTTGACACGACCCGCTTCACACACATGCATGCTTTCTCATTTTATGAATACTGCACTTACTATTTTCATGCATGATCACTCACTCTTTTTTACACTCAATATCACCATGCATTTAGACTTCTCATGTTTTTAGTCGCCAGTCGGCAGGTCTGGGTTGCCTTGGCTCAGACATTACCTTACAGGGTTAGCATTGCACATTTCTGGAAGTGAAGGCTTTGCCTTCCCTCCATAAATTGTGCAAGTTTGGCACAAAATTGACCTCCAGGACTACATTTCACAATTTTGGGAGGCAGTGCCTTACTGGCCCCAGAAACTGCGCAATGGAGTTTGCTAGTTTTCATGACACTGGTAACTGAAATTGGGCAATTTCATTCCTCGGTAAGACAGGCTCGACTGTGCATTGCACAGTTCTAGTAGTCAGTCGACCCCTCGACAAGCCGGTCTATGCCTTGTGCAGTTTTGGTAGTTAGTCTCCCAGCCTCCCGGTGAAAATTGCGCAATCCTCACAGACAGTCACATAGGTATGTTGCACCCAATTTCAGTCCTCAACAAGACAGGCTCGACTGTGCATTGCACAGTTCCAGTAGTCAGTTAACCCCCTGACAACCCGAACTGTGCCTTGTGCAGTTTTGGCAGTCAGTCTCCCAGCCTCCCGGTGAAAATTACGCAATCTTCACAAACAGTCACACAAGTATGTTGCATGTTATTCCTCCAGTTTGTTTTGGTTTCCAGCTGACATATTGTGTGCCATGAGTGTGGCTATGTCTATAGGTATCATAGGTGTTCGTCTTCCCCTCAGTAGCACAAATATAATGGCTTCTTAGAGAGCAGAATCAAAGACATCGTTGAGAGCACAAATGGGGATGCAGTCGATCAAGTGTCTATGAAATTGCTTGTCTATGAAGACATCAATTTCTTTATGGATAAGGATATCAAGATGAAATGGAATTGGCATCACAGTGAGCAACACAATCAACAATAGTAGAAGGTAGCAAACCTGCATGCGATAAATGCAAGAGGAAGGTTGTTGACAGCATAGAGGCAAAGCAAAGTTGCAAGTTCAAGCAGATCCACTTGTGATGAAAGAATCTTAGGAGATTGAGGCTATGAGGTGACAGCGGAACAAAAGGATCGAGCAAAGACAGAGAGAGCAATAGAGAAGGAGTTGCAGGTGCTGAAGCGAAAACTCAACGAAGAACAGGAGCTGCATAGACAAGAGAGGGAGTTGCATTAAGAACAGGTACAACAGGAGGCACAACTTGCACAGACTGAAGAAACTGTTCCCATACAGGTTATGGAACCATCCAGCAGTTGGCATGGAGCAGACAAGGTGAGTAGTGTTGTTGATCGCATGCAAGGGTGTTCAGGAGCATGGATGCCATTGTGCGCACGCATGCGATCCAACCCATTTGTAAAACTCACTAAGGAGAATACAAGAAGCAATTCCGACTGGATCTGAACATGCATTTCGACAAGTTGATGTGCATGGTCACCAACACACAGCTGGAGATCAGTACAAACACTATGCATCAGTGTGTTTCTGGTCCAACTACACTCAACACGATGATGCACATGTTATCAAACGAGTTGGACAAAGGAGCCATATCAGTGTACTCGGATGCAACAGAGGCAAGAGTTTGCTTTCAGCAGGATGCCACCTTTGAGCGTAAGGACACCATCACGGACAACCAAGCTTGGCATCGGTTCACCACCATTGACCATAATGAGGATGTCGAAGAGCTGGTCTTCACAAAGTTTTCCGAGTCTTAGTGATGTCTTGCATGGCTTGCTCGAGCCATTTTCTCACATGGGTACATGTGCAGATTGTATGTAACATCTTGTAAAGTGGAAGTCCAAGCGTTGATAGTTGAATGTAACAGTCTTAGAGTAGTTGAAGAGTTATGAGAGTAGGTGAAAAGTCACAAAGGGGGATGTCAAGGGTCTCCCCACCCTTTTCTATTTATAGTACCTCATAACTCATTATAGAGGCTTTTGGTCAGCCAAGCTTCTGATAGGAGTATCTTAGAGAAAGCTTGGATAGTATCAGAACGAGCCTTGGCTTCTCCACAGTGAAGAGTTAGTACATCTCTTTGGAGGAGCAAGCGGAAATGATTGTAACGTTTTGCCATCGGGATTAGTGGTTGCTCATGGTTGTATTGTATGATTGTAACTTTCACTTCTTAATGTAACAGAGTGAGCACGTTTCATGCATATGTTGTTATTGTATTTCAGCTATCCTAGTTACTCCAATGATATATGTATCTGTTTTCTTACGCTTGCATGTATGGACTCTTTCTGTATAAGTATGTACAAATCTTACTGAGATGTGTTGTTGGTTTAGCCATCACTTTGGATTGTTAGCTCACTTTCTTTCTAGTTTGTGATGCATCTTTGCTCATGTCTTCCCTTGCAAGGCATGTTCTTTCATAGGTTTCCAAGGGGTGCACTAACCCCACATTCCGTGCGTTAGAACCATTCATGCACCTTCCTTGGCTTGTTGCGCATGTCACACCCTTGCTACCAACAAGGACATCTTACTTACCTCTACGCGTAATCGTGGTCAAGACGATACCATACGACCCACTGCTAGGACTCCTACACCAAACGATCTAAGCTCTAGTTGGGAATTCTTACTAGGGGGATCCCCTCACATGTTGGCAAGTCCAACACCGTCAACAGAGTGAAATGAATTTATTAATTGAGTGGATATTCAAGCACATGCCAATATACGAAACATTTAATTAGAGAGAATATATATTTAACAAATCTTTAAAGTTGTGAAATCTATCTAATAATAAGAAACATTAACAATAACCACAAATATTATTACACATAATTGGAGAGAATATATATTTAACAACTCTTTAAAGTTATGAAATCTATCTTATAATAAGCAACAATAATAATAACAATAACCACAAATATTTTATTTATGGTTGACATATATTATTTTGTTAATATCAAGCTTAATTCTATGTTAATCAACAAATAAATTATGCATCTCTTTTTTAAGACTTTTCTAAGTTAGTTTTATGTTTTTTTAAATTAGCTTTATCTGTGTTTGGGAAATTTATCTCAAGTGATTGAGAAGAATAATTGTTATTTTTTTCACCCATATTCAATTCTTACCAATAACATGTTGAAAATATATTAAATACAAATTTAATTATATAAATAGTTAAATAAATAATGGCCGAATTATTTACCAAATACTATCACAATTTGCACAATATAATTAGTGTGAACCAACCATCCTTAATCTTACAAATAATTCAACTTCAAATAAATTATTAAATTTACATTACAACTTTTATTTTTATATTTGTCAATGGAAGAGTATATTGCAATCTGTTTAAGTCAAATTTCTTTGAATTTTTATTAATTTATAAAATTTTAAAATTTATTTGTAAAGTTTAATAAAGTTTTTGTAAAATTAAATATTGATTTTTTGTAAATTTAAAATTAATTTTTGAATTTTTCAAATTTGAATTACTAATTTATAATTGGTTGATGTAGCTGATTAGATTAATTTTATGATTGAAAATTAAAAATCGTTTAAAAAAATAAAATTATTTAAAAAAATATCATATAAGTGTCATTATAAATCAATTATACAATAAAAGAATCAATTATATAACAAAAAAAATTAAAAGAATGGATTTGGCCCTTGCATGGACTGCCCAGTTCTGTCGAGTTGTATTTATTAATGTCCACTGAAATATGTTGTTTAAATAAATTATCTGAATATTTTCCTTCTCATTATTATCATTAATATTAAAGAAAACGATAGTTGGTCGAGGGCTGTCAAGTTTTCTCATCGAATATTCATATAAAATACGTCTTTATAAGTTGTAACCTTAATTCATTATCCCTAAGTGAATTAATAAGACCGAACTCTGGCGAAGGCCTTCTTCCTTTACTTTGATAATTGAGCTAAGATCTACGACTGTAAGCTATTAGCGTTAACCCAATGGTCATTAGGAAAGGCGGTAGTTACAGCGTAACCACCCTTCTCTCTCCGGCTTGACACCTGTTCATTTTCCCTTTCCGTCCGTCCAGGACTAGCTCTGCAACATTGGGAGGGTTTCAATTTTACCGCGACCAAAACCGCTCCACCAATGCTTATTGTCATCATTAGTTAACAAATGACTACTTCCTCCATTTTTACCTTCAATGAGCTTATGAAAGCTGTCGAGGTTTCCAGAGTGGCTGATATTAAATCTCATTCTTGATTTTAAGGAATTCCTTGAACTCGAGGCAAAGTTACACTCGTTACTACTGTGAATAGATCTGAAGGGTTTCAAGAAGTGTTCCAATTCTAGAATGAGTCGGCTGATTTCATTCATGAATCACAAGGGTTTATTAATCTATATATATAATGCCTCACCTGTGCAGGTTTTATATAGGTCATAGCTCTTCGGCAGTTGGGGAAGTCATGCTCGAGGTACTATTTCCTCTAAGAGTGCCCATTAGCTATTATTATTCTTACAGTTATCTTTTTTTCATTTGTTTCATTCTTACCTACGGTTTTTATTTTGTTGCTTCGTGAACGTACTATCTTGATAACTGCTCCCACCCTTATCTCTAGTATTTACGCTCCGTTTCAGGTTCTTTTCTCAACAAATTTGCCCGGCAGGTGTTTCTATGGTTCTAATCCAGTCTGACGGTTTCATGAGGGTTTCGGCTTACCCCAAGCCGAGATTTAACAAACATAGGTTAAGGTTAGAGTTGACACTCTAATTACTCTTACACGAGGAGTTAGTTAAACATAAAGAGTTAACTAGTCAGTGAATTAAGTTGCAGAGTATTTTGAGTGTGCGATTCCATGTGATTTTATGTCAAGATATTTTACTAAATTTTTATCAAATTTATTGTAATCATTATATTTTGTTTGATCAATAAAAAACAACTAAGATTTTGTGTGAATTCATACTATTTCTTCCACCTTTCCAACAAATTGATATCGGAAGGTGAAGTTACACAGAGCCAGAGAAAACGGATTAGCGACAATCCGTGTGAGAAGAGAAACATATTTTTTTTCCTCGTGGTTTGAGCATTAATGGCATGAATGTTAACGGCATGCGACTCTAGCCGTTTTGCATGCACACCGGTCACGCTGCTTCTGTGGCGTTAGAGGATTAACGCAAACGTTAGTCACCGTGCAAAGAGTTAGCACGCTCTCCATCACCGTAGCCAAACCGTTAATAAACTCGTAGATACAAAGAGATACTAGGTTACAAAGAGAGGTTGACTTCGTATACGTTGAGTGGGAACTTTTATTAAAAAGGAGCCACTTAAAAATTTTCTTAATTAGGGAAGGGCGTGTTATATAAAGGTTTGATTGTATTTTTTTTAATTGTATATAAAGATTTTTTAAAAAGACTTAAGAGATTTTTCAAAAAAGGCTTTTAAAAAAGAAGTTTTTTAAGTGTTTTAATATAAAAAATAAAAAATTTAGTGTTTTTTATTAAAAAGGGTATTTTTTGAAAAAGAGTTTTACAAAGAAGAAATTTAAGGTTTTTTTCACAAGGATATTTGTGGAGAAAGATGGTTTTTTCAAATTTCCAGCCCCAGTGCCCATTGTTTACAGGGAAATATTATGATGTGTGGGCCACTAAGATGGTAACCACTTTGCAGCTACATGATGTTTGGGATTATGTCAAGTTTGGGTTTTCAGAACCTAAAAACGAAGAAAAAAAAGAAGCTCTCGGTAATACAAAGAGGGAACAATGGAAGAAAGGCAAGAAGAAAAATGCACATGAAGAAAAAAAGAAGCTCTCAGTAATACAAAGAGGGAACAATGGAAGAAAGGCAAGAAGAAAAATGCACATGCGTTGGAGCTTATTCAGTAGGGAGTGGACAGAGTAGTGTTCCAGAAGATTATAATCACATCTTCACCAAAAGTAACATGGGTTATTTTCGCGACAAGCTATAAAGGTATGGTCAAACTCAATATTGTTAAGTTGCAGAATACTAGGAGAGATTTTGAAAATCTGCAGATGAAGGAGACAGAAGACATCGATTCTTTCATGAATCAGGTCATAACTGTCGTAAATCAGTTAAAGATTTATGGTGGAGATATAAAATATCAAAGAGTGGTTGAGAAGGTCCTCCGATATTTTTCTACCAAATTTGATGTTATGCTAGCTGCAATAGAAGAAGCCAAGGATGGCATCATTGAAAGTTGATGAGCTGATGAGATCACTTCTATCGCATGAGGAAAGGATAGATACAAATAAGGATTCCACTTTAAAGACTGCTTTCAAAAGTTAGGTTTCTATTTCAAGAGATAGAGGTCGAGACAGAAGTAGATCGAGAGGCACATGACGAAGTGGAAGATATGGTGGTCAGAAAGACAATTGAGAAGAGCATGAACATGCAAGTGGAAGCAACTACAAAAGCTTCAACAATAGTCAAAGAGTTGAAACATTAAAGGTGAGATGCTATTATTGCAATAAATTTGGTCACTATGATCATGATTGCAGGAATAGTCACTATGATCATGATTGCAGGAAGAGTATAGCTGATCAAGGGAACCAGAAGGCTAATGTCACTACAGAGAGTACTAACTCCATGTTCTTAGTTTGCCATACCATGCATGAACCTTCTGCTAATGTGTGGCTATTAGACAGTAGTTGAAATAACCACATGACAGACAACAAGGATTTGGTTACAAATTTTGATCAATCTGTGAAAACAGAGGTAAAGTTGGGGACTGACAAGACTATGGAAATAGATGGCAAAGGAGTGGTCAACATTCTGACAAAGCAGGGGGATCTGAAGACAATCTCATAGGTATATTATAAACCTAGACTCAAACATAATTTGTTAAGTGTTGGTTAGTTGGCATAGAAAGGATATAGAATTATCTTTCAAGGTCAAGAATGTGTTATATATGACAACCCCCCCAAAAAGCAACTGATAGCAAAGATGCAGATGACGAGAAATAAACTCTTTCCTCTAATTTTGAATTACAGTGCTTAGGTGAGTTATTTTGCAGTTGCATGATCTGATGATTATTGGTTATGGCACTTTCGATTTGGACACTTGAACTTTTCTGGTTTAAGATTGTTGCAGTAGAAACAGATGGTCAGAGGATTACCTTCCATCAAAGAACCTACTAGTACTTATGAGTGTTGCATCTTGGGAAATCAACACCGTGAAACTTTTCCAAAGGGATTTGTATACAGAGCAATCTTAAGCTAGTGCATACAAACTTGTGTGGACCTATGAGGACACGGTAGATTAGTGGAAGTTGCTACTTCTTCACTTTCATTGATGACTACATCAGAAAGACTTGGGTTTACTTCTTGAAGCAAAAGTTTGAAACTTTTGCAAAGTTCAAATAATTCAAAGCCTTAGTAGAGAACCAAAGTGATCGACAGATCAAGGTATTGAGGTTAGATCAAGGTAGAGGTTATGACTCAAAGGAATTCCATGATTACTACAAACAACATGGGATTAGAAGAAAATTTACAAGAAGGTACACACCGCACCAGAATGGTGTAGCAGAAAGAAAGAACAAGACAATTATGAACATGATAAGAAGCATGTTGAAAGGCAGAAATTTGTCTAATGAGTATTGGGCAGATGCAGTTGCATGTGGTATTTATGTGATCAACAGATCTCTTACAAAGAGTGTGATGAACATAGTACCAAAACAAGCATAGTCAAGTATGCATTGCAACATATCTCATCTCAGTGTATTTGGATGTGTAGCTTATGCACACATGCTTAAGGAGTGAAGAGGAAAATTGGATGATAAAAGTGAAAAATTCATATTCACTGGTTATAGTGAGCAATCAAAATCTTACAAATTGTATAACCCTATCACAAAGAAGACCATAATTAGTAGAGATGTGTTCAAACAACATGACTTATGTAATGGAATTGTAGACAAAACATTTTATGCACAAGTGCCACTGATGGAAGAAGATGATATAGAAAAAGAGTAGTAAGAATCATAGGTGAAGACACCAAACAGAGACACACCAACAATGACTCCAAGATTTTCATAGCAGCATGGATCTTCAAGCAGATCAACAGATCAAGATTCTCCCAGCAATCAATCAGATGATGAATCAAGCAATGGTAAGAGAAAGATGAGAAGTTTGAAAAATATTTATGATGATTTGGATGTTAGTTCAAATTTTTCATTGTTTTCATTCCAACCTTCTTCGTTTGAAGAAGAAATCAAAGATGAAAATTGGGTGCAAGCCATGGATAAAGAAATTGAAGCTATTGAAAAGAATGATACATGGGATTTGGTTGATTTGCCAAATGACAACAATCTCATTGGTGTGAAGTGGGTGTACAAGACAAAGTTGAATGAAAAAGATGAAATTGACAGATTTAAAGCAAGACTTGTAACAAAAGGATTCTCGCAGGAACGGGGAATAGACTTTGGAGGAACGTTTGTTTCGGTAGCTAGATTGGATTCTGTAAGAGAATTTCTAGCCACAACAACTCAAAACAAGTGGAAAGTATATCAGATGGATGTGAAATCAACCTTCTTGAATGGAATTCTAGAAGAATAAATTTATGTGCAACAACCTCCAGGATATGAAGTTGAGAGTAATGAAGAGAAATTTTATAGGTTGAATAAAGTGCTCTATGGACTGAAGGGACTACATGATCAAGAAATGATTTTGCAAAAGCAACATTGAGCCTACCTTGTACATAAAGGTAAATGAGCATGGACGGATTTTGATTGTTTGCTTATATGTTGATGACATGATTTGAGATGACATATCTTGTTCTCATGAAATATTTTCTTGGCATAGAAGTTGAGCAATCTATGCAAATAATTTTTCTTGGCATAGAAGTTGAGCTATCTATGAGATTTGAGATGACATATCTTGTTCTCATGAAATATTTTCTTGTCATAGAAGTTGAGCAATCTCAAAAAATAATTTTTATTTTTCAAAATAAATATTCCAAAGATTTATTGAAAATATCTAGGATGGAAAATTGCAAACATGTCCCTACACTAGTTGCAATAGGTACAAAGTTAAGCAATGATGATGAAGGATCATATGTCAATCCAACTCTATTCAAAAGATTAGTTGTCAGCCTCATGTATCTCATAGCTACAAGACCGGATATCATGCAAGGAGTGAGTTTGATTTCTAGATTTATGGAGACTACAAAAAACACACATTGGAGTATAGAAAAAAGAATTATGAGATACATAGCGGGAACTAGAGATTGTGGCATTATGTATGCAAGCACAGAAAAAAAGGATTTGATTGGATACATAGATAGTGATTTTGCAGGCAGTTTGGATGATAGGAAGAGCACTTATGGTTTTGTGTTCCACCTTGCTTCAGGTATGATTTCATGGGCATCTAAGAAGCATCCCATTGTGGGACTTTCGTGAGCATAAGCAGAATATGTAGCAACAACATTAGCAGCATGTCAAGCAGTGTGGTCAAGAAGAGTATTTGATGGACTCAAGCAAAAACAACAAGGATCAACAACAATATATTGTGACAACACCTCAGCAATTGCACTATCCAAGAATAGTGTATTTCATCAGAAAAGCAAGCATATTGATAGTGGATATCACTTTATTAGAGAACTTGTGAGCAATGGAGAAGTTCACTTGAAGCCTTGTAAATCTAGTGATCAATTGGCTGATATATTTACTAAGTCATTAGCACAAGATGTGTTTGAGTTTCATAGAAGAAGCTTGGGTGTTGTAAGCCTAGCTGAGACATAGACGAGAAAACGTGTTTAAATTGTCATGAGTCATGTTTTAGTTTAGTAGTCATAATTAAGAGGGAGTGTTAAAATAAGATAATTACTCCTGCATGAGAAGTTAGTTAAACATAGAGAGTGAGTTAATTGAGTGATTGAATGGTTGAGTGTTTGAGTGTTGAGTCAAGTCGAGTTAAGTGATAGACGACTTTTAGTGTGTGATTGCATGTGGTTGCATGTCAAGATATTTTAGGAAATCATTAAAACAAGATGTGTTTGAGTTTCATAGAAGAAACTTGGGTGTTGTAAGCCTAGCTGAGACATAGACAAGCAGGCGTGTTTGAGTTGTCATGAGTCATGTTTTAGTTTAGCAGTGGTAATTAAAGGGGAGTGTTAAAATAAGATAATTACTCCTGCATGAAGAGTTAGCTAAACATAAAGAGTGGGTTAACTGAGTGGTTTAGTGTTTGAGTGTTCAGTCAAGTTGAGTTAAATGATAGACTACTTTGAGTGTGTGATTGCATGTGGTTGCATGTCAAGATATTTTAGGAAATTAGCTAGTTCAAAAAGGTTTAAATACCCTTTACCTGGTTCATTGTAATCATCATGTTTTGTGTCAATAGAAAAATAACAGCTCGTGTTTTGTGTGAATTCATGCTTTGTCTCCTCCCCTTTTCCAACACACTGCTTATGGGTCATTAATACCTATTTCTTAATTATAACTTATCTTAAGGTTCATTTCTTAATTATAATTTATCTTAAGTTTCATGTTGATCCCCTCCAGTTTTATTATGTACATTGTCGACAAAACCCTCTTTCCGCTTATTGAAATTTCTATGATATTATCAGTATTTATATGCTTTCAACAATTCACTCTCCCGTGTTAAGGGTTTCACCATTTGTAAACTCACAGGGTAATAACTATTTCCGCCGATATATTGTTTGATTCGTAATGTTTTATTTTAATTCTTCAGGAACTAGTTGTTATCATGACTGCAAATAATTTATAAATACGCCTAGAAGTAATGTACAGTAATGAAACTAAATTCCATTCTGGCATGGTACCATAACGGACAAGGTTATTCTTGCTACACATATTCTCTAGTTGGGATTGTCGTTGGAGATATTTAAATTTTAAACCCTTACGTTTTGTATAAGTTTCTATTTATGAATGATTTACTCTCCACCTCCAATATTTACATGCTAACTGTTTAACGAGATTTACAATGAAGGGTTGTTTTTTATTTGCAAGTTGCTACTCTATGATACCAACAACGTTATGTAAATTTACTGGTTCATTGACAAAATAGGGACTATTACGGTTCCATTCCCGTTATATCAGAATTTCGCCTTCCTATGTGTAGCCATTAACATTATTTTATAGTAATTAATTTAATAAGCTTTTTCCGTTATGGAGTGCCAGGGTATTTCTTTAATCAAGAATGAATAATTGTTATAGTTGTTACATTGATTTATTGCACAATATCTTTCTTGTTCTCTAGTTCAGCTGGATTATTTTCAATAGGGTTCGAATTTGCTTATAAATTTTATTCTATTATTTAACATTTTTCATAATAATATTAAACTATACACACTCTCATAATAATAATAATAATTAACATTTTTATATTAATATTTTAATAAGATAATAGTATATTTAAATAAATTATTAAATAAAAATATTTAGTTTTTTTTTTCCCCTAGGAAAAAGTCGTAATTTTATTCATGTTGATAAAATTACATTTTGTAGATGCCATGAGGCATATTCAAATGGCTGAACCTGTGGTAACAGGCAACAGATAAAAAAGAACACAAAATAGCATATGACTGTTCCTGTAAAGACAGGAAGCTACAGCAATAGAAATAAAATTAAAATGTACCAGCAAGGCTAAACTTTTCTACCCTTCTTCTTCTCTACCCGTCGCCAACCACCAGTGTCGGGACTGGGTGAAATAATAGCTAGCTGATTTTCCATTGGGATCAGTTGAAGTTCTTTGTCAGATTCTGAGCCCTCAGATCCATGGGCCCGCTTGATGCCGCTTGTTTCCATTTGTGGCTCTTGTTGCAGATCTGTAATGTGTGGCCCCAAGTAAGTAGTTGGGGCATTCTCTTCCTGAGTATGTGTCTGATTCATTTGAGGATCGGATTCTGTCTGGTTCTCTGTAGGCTCCACGATTATGTCTTCTTCTTCCAATGGGTCGGTGTGCTGCCATCCTTTCGGCTTTTTCTGTTGTTTCTTGGTTCTCCTGGGGTCCTTTTGAGCAAAAGGGCAGTTATATTGAAGGTGCCCTGTTTGCGTGCATCCCCTGCATCGGAACGCTGTGTTTTCGTAGTCGAGCTGTTGTATCCATTGAGTATTATTGAAGTTCAGCGTGATGTGGTCAGGTAGCCCCTCACTCAGATCCACTTCTACACATATTCTGGCAAATGTAAATATGCCCCGAATAGCTCTGTCTTCATCCATTTTTAGGAATTTCCCAAGGGAATTCCCAATGGCAGCTAATACTTTATGATGCCAAAAGTGTAGAGGGAGACTATGTAGCCTTACCCAAACAGGCATCGTTGAGACTTTCATTGTATTGGCGTCGAAATCAGGAAACCAGGGGGTGAGGAAGAGGCCAGCACTGCCCCAGAACCAAGGACCCTGATTAATAATGCTGTCTCGTTCTAGTTCTGTGTTGAATCTAACTATGAAGTACCCTTTGGGGCATAGGTAAATTTCACAGTTTGATGTCCATGTTGTAGAGATCCATTGATGTAGGGCATCTGATTTTGGCCAGAAACCATTAAATCTACAAATAACTGCATTTTTAGATAAATCGGTGTGTAGACTAATTACCTCCGGCATAGATACTTGTAATGTTGGTGATTCTGGCTTTTGTTCAACAATGTAGGGTCCTGGTAACTCTGTTGGTGGTGCTGTTTTATTTTCCATTTTTTTTCGTTTCACTGCATCTCGAAAAGTACCGGTATTTTTTGAGCTGGTAGCAGTGCTTCCACCACGCAGTCGAAGATTAAGAATAATGGTTGAATCGTTGGCAATGCCATAGTGCTGGAGTGTTTGGTTGTCCTGCATACTGAACCCTGAATATATAAGGTTTTGATATTGAGCTGGGGTTCCATGGTGACCCTGGATCTTCTTTTTTAACGCATGTATGCTCATCCCCTTACTGAGCCTCATGCATAAATGTTTGCCTTCAATCGATCTGATGAAGATCTGGATCAGATCTGCGTTCATGAGGAGTAGGCCCTGATTCACTGGCTTATGAGCCAGATCTGGCAAAATGGTTGCAGATCTGGGGTTCATGTATCTTCCCATTATGGGAGAGAAATGTCCGCCTCCAACCAGCGATTTACCCGGTGCTGCCTTAGCAGATTCGGTGTGAAATGTGGCAGATCCAGAACTTTCAGCCTTGAGGTCGTGCGATCCGTTTGATCCAGACCCAAAAACGCACCATTTTCCCCTCTGTTGCCCTATCGTCCATTGCCCCTTCTGTTGCCCAATCGTCCTGTAGATCTGAAGAATCGAAACTTGATAGTTATCCTCAGCTTTCTTTCGGTGCTCGCAGACGACGTAGATAGTATGTGTGATGTCCGTTGGGAAGCCCTAGATCTGGCCATCCGCTTGGTTCTTATTCAGGGGGTTTGGTGAACAGAGATCTACTGCCGTGTCCAGGAGATCAGTCGGGGGATCAAAAGCACATTCCGCAACGGGAACCTTCTGTTTGCTGCCTTGCTGAGAAAAGATCTGCGCATAATCGTGGAGGATATGCGGCTCCTCCATTTCCAGCCGCTTCTGGGGAGATCCAGCCCCTGCGAGAACGCCTGCATTGAAAACCGTAGCGCGAGGAGCCATTCTTTCGAAACCGGAGTCATAAAAATATTTAGTTAATTTTATATTTATATGATTAATAAATAAAAATATGTTTTTTCCAATTCAAAATTGATTTTGTCATACATACTTGTGTAAATAGTAAAAATTTTGTTTTTAAAAAATTTAACCCTCTTTAAAACGATTCAAAATTTATAAATAATAATAAATTAAAATAGAATCACCATAAAAATCATTTTCAATCTAGATAAATCATTTTCAAAATAATTTAGAATTTATAAAAAATATTAAATTAAAATAGAATCACCATAAAAATCATTTTCAATCAAGATGTGACTTAAGACACTTACCATTTAAGACCCTTACTATGGATTTATTAAAAAAAAATTAATATATAACATATATATGTTTTGTTTTTCAGTGGTTTCCATATTTCTTTTCTTTTTATTTATTTGTATCAAAAGCACTTTATTGATACATATGAGAGAGTTCTTTGTTTGAACTTGCCTCTAACATGTTCTACAAATTCTACTCATAGTGTTTGAGTTTTGGATTTTTTAAAGAGAACTTTTATGTTGGATTATTCATATAATACATTAACAAGCTTCTAATTTTTGGTGGTGGTGAAATAGGATCTGTTGATGGATACTTTTCTCTAATGCATACCTTTCGCCACAATCACAACAAAGAAATTTCATGATTTAAAATTTGATACATGGTGAGAAATGTTATCAATCCTCGTAGTGGATGGAAGAAATTGGAAATTGGAACATGGGATGTACAGTGCTTGAGTGGGTGGATTTCTAATCATCTTTTCTTAGCAAAGAATGGAAAGAGATATGCATAAATTTTGGTACACAATATTGTATAGCTATTTCCATTGCATATCATTAATACCACATTTCTATTTATCATTATATTTTTGTAAAAGTGCATTTATTAATTATTCATTTAATTGAATTTTGAAAATTGTTTTTCTACAAATTACATTTTTAAATTTGTCTATTTATCTCACACACCATTGAAATGGATTTTGGAAATTTCCAACAGCCCTAATACAATGACTAAGTTAACTAGGAAGAGGCAACTTTTATTGTGAAGAGCCAAATTTTTTTATTGTGATTCTATTTGAGTGATTTCTATCTTTTAGGGGAGTTTATTTTTTTGGAAAAGCTAACTTTTTTATTGTGATAGTTTATCTAAGTAATTTTTATATTTTTATTAGCCCCAATTCAACCTTTCCATGAAGTAAAGTTTTATTTCAAATTTACATTTTTTTGAATTAATAATTCTAAAATGATTATATTATTTCAAATAGTTGTTTATTTATTTCCAAAATGGTAATGATTAAATTATTAAAATTAAATAGTGTAATTGTACCATTTAATTCATCTTTTCTTTGTAAAAGTATAAAATCAATCTCTCATATATATATATATATATATATATATATATATGTGTGTGAGAGATCTATTTCAGTGAGTTTATATAATGTATGAACTATTTTAGGGATATTTGTAATTTTAATTATTTATAATAAAGTAAATTTTTGTTTTGAATTTACATTATTTTTAATTTTTAATGACTGCATGTTTTAATTTTATATTTTTTGTGATATTCCATTTGAGTGATTTATAATAGGCAAAATCCAAATTTTCCGTGAGGTAAAGTTTTATTTTGAATTTAGATTTTTTTGAATTAACAATTTAAAATAATTAATTTGTTTTACATGGTTTAATTGCAAATTTTTATTTACTTCTAAAATGGTAATGATTTAATTTATTAAAATTTAATAATGTAAATGTACTATTTAATTCATTTTTTATGTTAAAGTATAAAATCCTTCCTCTATATATATATATATATATATATAATGTATTTCAAGACATCTGTACTTTTAACTATTCATCATGAAGTAAAATTTTGTTTTAAATTTATATTATTTTTAATCTTAAGTCATTGCATTATTGTAAAGGCTTGAAGAATTTCTTTTTTTTTCAAATTTGTAATGATTGAACTTATTGAAATCTAATAGTTCATTTTATCTCAAGTAATTTTGTAAACAATTATCTTTTCTAGTTTTGTGGGTTAAGTGTTGAGATTAAATTGAATTAATATAGTAATTTTTTATTTTACAATTTTTTTTGAAATTTGTAACTTTAATTATTTAAATTATCTTTACTTTTATTTCTATAATTACTATTTAAAAATAAAATATTCCAAATCTGAAACTATTTCACATTCTTCACATTCTTATTGCAATATTATTATTATTTAAAAAAAAAAACTAAATATATTAACTAAATACTTTTTGAAAAAAAAAATTAATAATCAATAATGTTACATATTACACTTATTCTAATAATAAATCTCACTTTAAATAGTAGCCTTTTTGCTTATACCCAAATTACTTTAAAACCCTAAAAACATAATTTTGTTTCAAGACTCATGCAAAGAAGTAGTGATAGGATTTTCTATTGAATAATTTTAATTTTAATAAATTTAAATATAATCGAAGGTTCGGTGAAACAATATTTATTATTACGTTTACTTTTAATCCTTATGTGACTTTTACATTACTCCGTAATCAATATTTTAATTATGTACATCCATGACGGAGGAATAATTTTCCATAACGTCCATTCATTGACGTGCCCAATATCAATTATATCACATGAACCATTAATGGCACTCTACAATTGAATTGACCGTTCAATTTATACTCACCGTGCACATTTCAGATAATTTTTATTTATTTATTTATTTGTTGGTCTCGACGCAATAATTTTAAACCCTTTTTTTGGTCTCTACGCAATAATTTTAGATTTTTTTTTGGGTCCCTACGCAATGATTATACTGGGCTTATACTTTTGTGGCTATTTACTAATACTACCTGGGAACGTCAATATAATTTACATACAAAATCAAAATGATCATATAAATATTCTCATTTTGACGGAAAGGATACTTAACTCCAGCGTCTTGAATTTTATAAATTTGGAGATAGTTAAGATTATATTTTTTATATAAGTTTAAATTTTAGAGAAATAGAGCCGGTATTTTTTTTAGATTTTAACATTCAAATCACAAGTCAAATATATTATTATTATAATTTTATATTAAAGATAAAATGTTATTTTCTTTTAATTTAATAAATCATTTTTTCTCTACATGTTTAAGATATATTCTATATTATTGTATTTTCTTATTTTATATTCAAATTAATTTTTTCAATATTATTATATTTTTTTATTTTATATTTACTCATGTAATTTTGTGTACATATTTAAAGATTTTTTTTTTGGAAAATTTGGACACTTATATATATATTATGATATGTAATGTAAACTCATCAATGCTATAATTACAATGCTAGATCTCAAAGTGATATCAAATGAGGAATGCAATAGATATGAAAAATTTAAGGGATGGGGCCAACCTTACTTGGCAAGCTAAAATTGCAAAGTGCTTTAAGGTTCATGCCATAAAATTTGAGATCAATACCTTGGGTTGACTAGCTTTAAAATTGGAGGGCCCAATCCTATTGGGAAAGATAAAATTGCTAAGTGCTTTAAGGTTCATGCAATAAAATTTGAGATCAATACTTTGGGATGACTACCTTTGTCAAATTCGTGATTCTTCCTATCAAGTTACTACTATATGTGTACATACACACCTCATGGTATATCTAACATATTTAAGGGTTTTGAGCTTCATGCCAGAGGTCTCAAGGTCAATCCCTTGGGTTAATTTCATTTATTCCTTATATCACTTGATCTCTCCATACACTATAATGAGTGCTAATTAACTAAAAAATAAAAAATAAAAACTAAAAAAAATACAATGTAAAATGGTGAGACTTCTTTAAACATTTGAAAATAATATGTGCAATTAAATCTAGAAAATTTATTTACACTTCACACAAAGTTTCACCTTTTTTTAGAGTATTGGTCTTTCTTAGTCACTGATCTAGCATGGTCCGAGAGTGATAAGATCTGGTTCAAAACTCTTGGATTGTAAAATTTGAAAAGAAAACATCCCTTAATAGTTTATATATATATATATATATATATATATATATATATATATATATATATATATATATATATAAACTTTTCATCGTTTAAATTGTATTTTTGAATATTATATAGAATGCATAACTTAAATTTGTAAGTCCAAAAATCATTTCTTGAATTTTAGGGGAAATTAACCAAAAATAAAACCGAAATGTAAAATAGCTAGAATATTTTACACTTTTTAACCTTAAAAAATTATATATATATATATATATATATATATATATATATATATAACATGTGCAGCAACACATTTTATGGATACATTACATTGTCTAAATTAAAATATTTTTAAATTATCAATATACTTTTAAATATATGCCAATATTACAATCTCCTACCTATTAAAATATTTTATTGAAAACCCACTTTGAATTTTTTTTATTATTATGAATAATTTCAAATGTCATATATTAATTTTATATTAAGAATTCGATAAAGTACACATCTCCCTCTCAGTATCCTTATTAGGAAGTACTTTATTTTTTTTAATTTATTTTTGAACTTTCAATTATTTTTTCCTTAGACATTGCATAATTTATTATATAGAACATTAAAATATATTCTTTTAACATTTTCTTTCTATATATGGATATTTATGAAGTTTATATCAACATAAATTAGTTAACATAGATCAGCAAATATTTTATTTAAAATTTGTGTTGAAATATTTTTGAAAAATATACGATTTACCTATCTTACTCACATTTCTTCTTTTTACTTCTAATTACTCATTCTCTTTTTAAAGCTAATATGAAGTTATATTAATTCATGAAATATTTATTTCATTTTATTTATAAGTGAGAGTGAGGGATAAGTGTCAACTCCAAGTTGATCATATATGGAATTGCATATAGGCCTCATACTGGACTGTAGAGTGCACATCTCAGCTAAATAATATTATTTGGTTACAGTGACGATATAAACAACTATAGTATTACAATCATTATCGTTCTCTGAGAGTCCTTCAAACTAATTATATATTTTCTTAAAGACAATTCTTCTTCTTCTAATACACGTTGAGAGAAAAATTCAATGGTTTCTTTATGAGTTTGGTTTTTTTCTAGGGTTTCTCTTTGTTAGATAATTGATATACCTTGGTGTTTAGGCCCTCATTATTTTTTTTCTTTGTTCATAGAAATGATTTTTTTTATTATATAGTTGATATACCTTGGTTTGTAGGTCCTCAATATATTTTATTTTTTGTTGAACTATCACATAAAATATGTTTGGATGCTAAAACATTTTTTTTTTTTATTGGTCTTGTTTCCCTTGGACTAGGAAAAAACAAAACTTTCTCTAATTTCTTTTTCTAAAAATTAAATAAGAATTTTACTTTACTATAAATAAATAATGACACGGCATAAGTGTTTAGTGTTTGGACCCTCATTCAAAGTTCATCCTAATTTGAATTTGACTATTTAGTCAAAAATTGAATTATGAAAGAGGTGGACTATGAGGTTGTGAGGAAATAAAGTTTATTATTTTTACAGTAATAGAAGTTGTAACTAAAAAAATGGAAAATTTTGGGGGCTAATATTAGCTGGTGGGTCAATTTTCCATGGTTTTTATAAAAATAGATTCTCCAATTTCCATTTTTCCTAAATGTAGTTCACGGAGGTTTTATAATATAAAATGATTTTACCTTAAATATCACCAAAATTATATAGAGAGTATATATAAAAGCATTACAAATTTGAATGTTTTTACAAAGATATCACTAAATATTTTATAGCTTTCATATTAGAGACTAGCAAGATTATGAAGTTTCTAAACTTTAAGATAAATTTCCATGCTTAAAATTTTGGGTGACTAAAAAATCTTAAATAATTAAAGAATATAAGTCACTTGAATATTTACTCTGTAAATGTTACTATGTTTTAATTTATTATAAATCAAATCAAATAGAGTGTAGCAAATCTCACATTAATTAATTAAATAATACTATTTAATGAATTGAATAAATTTAGTCTCATTAGAATGTTATGGTTGAGTAAGATTTTGATGCAATAATTTTTGGAAGAAGGATATAGTGTCTAAATATTTTTGCTACCAAGCATCCCTCCACAATAGTTTTTGACCATAATTATGAAATAAAAGTAGCTTTCGGAATATTATATAACTTCATTCTATATCCCACCCTCAGAACCTAAGAAGAAAA
Organism: Pinus tabuliformis; assembly: GCA_031772625.1. Taxonomy (NCBI): domain Eukaryota; kingdom Viridiplantae; phylum Streptophyta; class Pinopsida; order Pinales; family Pinaceae; genus Pinus; species Pinus tabuliformis. The sequence continues at coordinate 368,931,832 of CM062818.1, forward strand.
TGATATAAATGAAATATCCATGTATCCAAAATGGTTCTATCAAAGATCTGCTTAAGTGTGCATTCTACCAATCTTAGGATTCGAAATATGAACCCCCTTGTTGGTCTCTCTTATTTCTCTCATGATTAAAACAATTAGCTTCTAGGAAAAAAAGGATTAGAACTAAGGTATCAAAGATCTCCTTAAGTGTGCATTCTACCAATCTTAGGATTTGAAATATGAACCCCCTTGTTGGTCTCTCTTATTTCTCTCATGATTAAAACAATTAGCTTCTAGGAAAAAAAGGATTAGAACTAAGGTAAGCTTCATTTATGTATTGAAGAATGATAAGAGCATATTTAGAAAGCTTTCCATTATAGATGAGGAATACCTTCTTTTAAAATTGATTAATTTATAGTAAACATATCAACCCTCCAACACCCTCAAACATTATTGAAAAATAACTTTACCTAATTATCTTTGGAAGGAATGCATGATAGCTGAAGGTTTCTCTTAGAATTCAATAAATTAAGACATCTATAATCATAAGCAATAAAATAATTCAGGTTATAGGCACTACTAACTTAACATACTAGGTTTTCATTTCCTCACTTTAGGACTTTATGAAATTATGGTGCTTCTTAGGGGAATTAAAACATTTATGAAAAGAGAAAATTAAAGGGGAAAAATGTTTGGAAAATATTGCTAATAGATTGAAAGAGAAAGTGGGAAAACAATTTTATCAAATAATTATTTTCTTCTATATTAAGTTTGTGGTAAATTCCTAGCTTTATATATACTTTTATAGGAGGAAAATTTATCTGCATGGTCCTAAGAATTATTTCATAGTCATGGAGAGTATCCCAATGATTTTGTTTATCACATTTGGAAATCTCTATGTCAAATTTCAATCTATGAACTTGTTAGTATTGAAAATTAATATGTTCTTTATGTTTTGTTAGTATTTTGTACATTTATTTTATTATTTCTTTCATTACAACACTTACACTATTTCTAAGTCGCTCTTTTGACCATCATGACATAAATCAATGGATTCTATGTAGGAAAAAGAATTAGGGTTGGAGCATGTGTTCTCTATGTATTGGAGAATGATTATAGACTCATAGTTATCTTTGGGTGGAGTCCAAATTATATAACAATTTCTCTTATCCTTGAATGAAGTATTGAGTTGTATGTAACAAATCAACGAATCATAGATAACTTAGTTTTACACGTAATACTAGCTTAATGTGCTAGTGTTTAATTCTCCTTAGTTTTATGTTTAGGCTATTTAGCTTGAGTTTGTGAAATTATGGTGTTTCTTGTGGGAAAAGGCTTTGAAACAAAAAAAATTAAATGAACAGGAAAAATACATGGAGGAAGCTTTCGATGGAGTGAAGAAGAATGTGATACAAAAAAATCCAATGCCTTGTCCAACATAAATACACACATACTACTTATAGTGAATCGTATAATAACATTCATACTATTGCATTCATCAATGGAGATATTTGTAATTGAGGTCGTAAAGAAACCAATGGAATTGAGTCTCCAAACATAATAATATGGAATCTAGGGACTAAACTAGGTCTATAATATTTGTCACTTACCCGACCAATTATCATTCTATTACATTCTTGTGACTATGAGGACATAAATGAATGGATTTAATGGCAGGAAAAAAAGTTAGGATTGGGGCATGTCTTGTATATGTATTGGAGAATGATTATAGAGTCATAGTTATCTTTGGGTGGTCTCCAAATTATCTAATAATTTCTCTTATCCTTCAATGGAGTATTCATTTATACACAACAAATCAACCAAGTGTAGATAATTTAGTTTTACAGGGAATCCCAACTTCCCTGTAAGGTGTTTGATTCTCAATTTTATGTTTAGGATATTTGGCTTGAGTTGGTGAAATTATGGTGTTTTTGGTAGGAAAGTAAGGCTTCAAAGCAAGAAAATTAAATCAAGAGGAAAAATTCATGGAGGATGCTTTTGATGGAGTGAAGGAGAATATACAAAAAAAATCAATGCCGTGTCTATCATAAATACACACATACTACTGATAGTGAATCATAACATAACATTCATACTATTACATTTGTTGATAGAGATATTTGTAATCAAGATTGTAAAGAAACCACATATCATAAAATTCATACTATTTCATTCATTGATGGAGATATTTGTAATCAATATTGTAAAGAAACCACACATCATAACATTCATACTATTTCATTCATTGATGGAGATATTTCTAATCAAAATTGTAAAGAAACCAATGACATCGATTCTCTAAAAACAATAATATGAAATCTAAGGACTAAACCAAGTCTATATTCTTTATCACTTACCTAAATAATTATCATTCTATGCCACTATAAAGAGAGACTACCAAGGTATATTATTCTATATTGTAAATAATACAATTATGTACAAATATTATAAAACATTATTAATAATATTTTAAAAATTAACCTATAAATTTGTAATCAATAATTTATTAGATAATTGCAAGTTACACATATTTGGAGAACATTTAGACTTCAAAATCTAGTGGAGTATAATTAGAAACTTCGAAATGTCGTGGAATATAATTAGAGCTTGAAACGGTTAATGTAAATTAACCGGATACAACACACTATTCTACTATACCTCTTACAACATAGTCACTTTGTAATCTCTTCCGCGTACCTTTCACCGGCTCCGGGGGTATGCATTTAAATATTTTAAATATATTTTCCTTTATATTTTACATATTTTAATCCTAGTCATTTAAGCATAATTAGTTACAATTAGTGCGCATTGCGTTAAGGTACACCACTAATAGTTTGAGAACTAGCAATTGTTCAAAAAGGTATAAAGAGATGCCGATAAGATTATTAAATTGGAATTGTTGAATTTTTATAGAACAGATGTTGATTCAAGCCTAACAGATGAGCAATTTGAGCTGGCTAAAGGCTTTCTAATTGTTTTTTATTATGGTAAAATTATATTGATAATTCATTGGTTTTACTTTCAAAAGCTTGAAGGAATTTGAAGAGCAGTGATATAATTGCTTTGTGGGATTTGATTCCAAAATCATTGATTTGTAAATACATACTCAATGAAATGTTAATTGGTTGAAATCTTGCACAAATGTTTGATATAAGCAAAAAAGGCAAAAAGGTAGAAGGGCTTAGACCTGCTTGGGACAAGCATAAACTTTACTCCACTCCAAATAAAAGTTGCAGTATACGGATTAGGATACTATGCAGTAAAGCATGCCTTATGAATAGAAAAGGCAAAATATAATAGTGTTTTAATTGCCATATGCAAGGTCTTCACAGATTGCCCCATGACAGCATAAAAGGAACTAACAATATAAAACAGGCATCCATAAGAGCAAAGGTAAAAGAGCAGCAAACATGTAAATAGCCAAAAAATATAGATCTTCTTCCATTAATCATAGAATTTAATAATAGTGTGGTGGCATTTAAATGGGGGTTATAGTGGTGGGTATTGCTAAATTTTGTCACCACACTATTATTAATGCATGTCATCACACTATTAGTATTGCTAATTGAAATGGGTTATATTTCTGAAATTACTGTGTAATAGATTTAAAAAAATAATAATAATAAAAATCAAGAATATATTATTTTTATGTTTTATTTAAAAAATTACGAAAAAAACTAAATAGAATGAAATTGATATTTGATTTAAAAACTCTAAAATGTCAATAGATCATAAAAAATACGAACACTCGCTATGGAGATGACTCCCTATTTATTAAACTCACATCGTGATAGTGATTCATTCGAAATTCAAGGGAGTGCTGAGCTCGGCTTGGGCCAGCAAGGCCATCCTCAGCTTCTTGACGCCAATTTCGCCTAATTTCTTGGTTTATTCATACTCTGTCTATTCTCTTCTCTGACGACATATTTGAAACGAGGGCAATGCCCATCTTCTTGATGCTTGTCGAGATTCTCGGTTTGAATGGTTCGAATCCAATGGAAAACCAGGCGTGAGCGGGAGTGATCCGGGAAATTGTGAGTGGCGTGAAGCTAGCGTGTAGTCTGGTGAGACCTTTTTATACTTTAAAAATTTACAACAATAATAAAACTAAACTGACATATTATTTCATTTACATTAGAGACACCTCATAAAAGAATTACATAATAAACTGTGACATTAAACTCATCTCTATTGATAGTGATATCTACCAAATCAATGTAAAACCACAATTGCCACAAGCTTTTTGTTTTTAGTAATGAACACTTGTGATTAATGTTTATTTAAACAATGTATAAATATATTCTATTTACTTATCATAAAAGAGTTAATTACATAAATTAGTTATTTTTAAAATTATTATAAATTTTATTATATAAAGTAAAAATATTTAAAATAATCTAAATTATATATATGAATTCAATACTCAAAAAATCAAATTATTTAAATAATATTTATAACAATTAAAACAAATCTTTAACAGATTTCAACATATTAAAAAAAAATTGCAAACATATGAGAGTTACTTGAATATGAGACTACGAAAAACAAATTCTAATTAAAAAAAATTGCAAACATATGAGAGTTACTTGCGTATGAGACTACGAAAACAAATTCTAAAAACATAACATAGGAGACTTACTTGCATATGAGACTACGAAAAACACATTAACAGAAAAAGGAAATTCAAAAAACATTTAATGTGATGATCAATGTCCACTTCAATTTCCTTTTCTGGTCCCACTGATCTTCGCCGCGAAAGGAAAATATAATAAGTTCAAGTTAAACAATAAAACTCACATGTTATTCAGTGTCAGCCGGACTCAGCCAGCATGTTGCACCCAAAACCGCCAGAACAAAACCACAAACCCGCTGAGGCATATCGCACCGCTTTTGCATAAAGGTGGTTTCCGTATATTGGCCTCCGATGCGTTTTGGTGCAGGCACGTGGCTCTCGCCTGACGTCAGCATCTCTGACATATCGGGAGGTAAAGCTCAGCAACAAGGTGGCTTCTGATATCATTCTCCACCGTTGGATTTGTTTCTTCATCCTCCACCGTCGATCTCCGAAGCTGCATATGACCCGCATCAAATCAATGTTTGCGTGGAGGGAAAACTTAAATCTGTTGACCGCCACTCCTACCTGCATACAAGCCTGCAACGATTTAAATGCTTGCGTGGAGTAAAAACAAGTTGGGTTGACCGGAGGTTTTATTAACGCATTTAATAAATTGTCATAGTGGTGGATAGAACTCTTAAGTTTCTTTTACGGCATGTAAATTTAATGTTTGTTCTTTGGGAGTCGTAGTTTTTATGCCTTGTGTTTTAGCGTTAAATATATATATATAACAAGGCAAAAATAAAATGTGCTCTTGGGTGTTATATGTGGACTATTGTAAAAGGAATAGTGGGGGCAGCGTAGGTTACATAGATAGTAAATTGTATGCACAATGTGTATGGTGAAAAGAAGAACGCATATGAGAATGCGTAAAAATAGTTTTTGCCGCAGCGAAAAAAAAACCATGTTGACTTGCAAGAAAACTATGGTGATGCACAGAAGTGCATAAGTGAATGTGAATGTTTTTATGAGTAGAACTCTATTGATTTTGCAAAGAAAAAAAACGCACAGCAGTGCGAAGAAATTACATGGAACAGGTTGTAATGTTTTTGTGAGACATAGTAAAACAGAGGAGTAGCAAAAACCATGTGTGGTTTTTGCACAGCAGTGCATAAAGAAAATGGTGGAGCGTTTTTTTTGTAAGCATATGTAAATTTATTTTTACAACAGTAATGTAAAAAGGGTTTTACAGCAGTAAACCCAGCACAGTGAATTCTCAAGTGGAGACGGTTTTGTTTTTGATGGGTGAATGTAAGTTTTGGTAAATCCCTCTTAGCAAAGAGGATGAATGTTGTTTCAGGCTTTATATGTTAATCAATAGAAATATTTTTATGGCTGTGTAATGGGCTGTTATGAGTATATTTGTTTTAAAGCTTCCCTATGCAAAAGATCATGGAACAGTGGAAACAGAGCATTGCCTCCGTGTGTTTGAATGTTTGGTTTTGGTATTTTTTCTCCATTCAAAAATACCCAACAGTGGTATCAGAGCTAGTCCAGGCTCTTTGATGCTGACAGAGCTGGTTCAGGCTCTTGAAAAGTGTCAAAGAAGCTGAAGGAAAGATTCTTGTTGCAGCAGTCAAACTTCTCCAGCAGTGTGAAGTCTCAGCCAAAAGGATTAAGGTATTCCTCAAGATTTCCTTTGTGTTACTGTTATAGAAACAGTCAGTGATTAAAAAAAATAAAGTCAAGTATTTAAAGCCTAGATAAGAATGGCAAGGTCAAAGAAGAGAGCCTCCAAGCCTGTTAAAAATGTGTCTCCCTCCTCTACTAAACTAGAAGGCAATCTATTTGAAAACATAGTATTTGAGGTTCCAAAGTTTGATGGAAACTTTCATGTATGGGAAATAATGATGAGGGCTTTTCTAATGTCTGAGGGGATTGAAGTCTGGGAGTCAGTGATTGATGACAGCAAGATGGATGAAGAATCCATGGAGTATGATGCACAAGCAGTAAAACTAATCTTGGATGGACTCCCTGATTCTGTGAAGAGGAATCTAGGAAAATGTACATCAGCAAAGGATATATGGGACAGACTGCATGACCTTCATGCAAAGGGAGCACTGACCATGACAATGAGTCAAGAAGAACCCATCATAGAAGCTGAGAATGAAAAGCTTGACCTCATCAAGCTTCAAGTAAAAGAAAGGGATGAAGAGCTAGCCAAGCTCAAGAAGGAGCTTGATCAATGCAAGAAGAAACATCATGAAGAAGTCATATCCATGACAAATTAGCTGAATAGTGCAAAGAAGTAGGCAGATGCCTTGACAAGTCAACTTGAACAAAGACACAAGAAAGTGAATAAGCTTGTGGAAGAGATTGGACAGTACAAGGTAGAGGTCTCCTCCCTTAAGTCTGATCTACAAGAAGCCAGGAAGCAGGCACAAGGAGCTGAAAAGAAAATGAAGAGCAGTCAAGCAAAAGATGAAGAAATCTCCAAAATGAAGACTGACATTATCTCCTTCAAAATAGTAGCAGCTGAAGCTACTCGTAGCAAGGAAGAAACTGAGGGACAACTAGCAAAGAAAAATAATGAATGTGAAAAGTTAGAAGAAGAGATTGTCCTCCTCAGGAAGAAGGTTGAAGGGATGAACAAGATGATGAAGAGCTCTCAAGCTTTGGATGACATGCTCAGCTATCACAGATCTCCATATGATAAATCAGGACTTGGGTATGTAGGTGAACCCTCAAACAAGGATGAGGATGCTCTAAGCAAAGGAGATGTGAAGAAGCCAGAAAGAAGTTGTGATGCTCCTAGTTCCAGCAAAGGCAAGGAGAAAAATGAAGGCAGCAATAGAAGAGATCCAGCTCCAAGAAGAAATGTAGCTGATGTCAAAGAGGCAAGATGCAATGGTCATCATCAAAGGATCTCAAGGCAGCAAGGCTTCAGAAGTGCATCAAGGAAACCTCCATCTCAAAGGTACCAAAGTTCATTTTTGGGTTATTGTTATGCTTGTTCAAACTTTGGTCATATGGCAAAAGACTGTAGAGCATTTCATGGAGATAGATGTTGTGGTCCCCGACAATCTCTAAGAAACAATTTTACAAGAAATCATGAAATTTCATTCACGAAAAATGTTGAATGTTTCAAGTGTCATAACATTGGGCATATGGCACGTGACTGTAACTTGACATGGGCTCTTACACAAGCTAGACCCATGCAAAAGAAGAAAGTTACACAAGTATGGAGAAGGAAGGAAAGACAATCTGAAAACCCCTTGAAGTTCCTAGTGGATCTAAATTTGTTTTGAGAAGAGTCTGCCAAAAGAAGACAAGCACACATTAAAGGGGAGCTTGTAATTTTTGTTTGCTGAACTGTATTAACAGTCATTTGTTGATGGAGGATGTATTGCAGCACAGCAGTTGCAAATGAAGTCTTTGTTAATCCCTCTGAAAGGTAATATGCAGTAGTGATGAAATCAACAATGTTTTTGCTTTGTTTTTATGCAATATGCACAGAAATGCATAAAGAAGAAAAGATGGTAGCGCTGAAATGTAAAGAGCAGCAACAAGATAAGAGAAAAATGCAAAGCATGGAGACCCTCACAGCAGTGGGAACATAGAGCATAAGACAGCAGTTTGGAAATTTTTTTTGGAGCACATGGATTAGAATGAACAGCAGTTTAAATTTTTTTTGTGTGGTGCACATGCATTGAAATGCATAGCAATGGAATGTAGTTTTCCTTTTATGTAAAGTGAGAGAATATACTCACAGCAGAGTGAGTATAATACACAGCAGATTGAAATGTTTTCTATTGGGAATGAAAATGCAAAGCAGTGAGAAGAAAATGAGAAGAAGGCAAAACGCAACAGAACGTAAATGCCAAGTGGCTGAGAATGCAATGAAATTCTTTCACACAGCAGTAAAAAAAAAGGTTGTAATTTTTTTTATGTAATGCAACATGCAAGGAAATGCATAAAGAAAAACATGGACAACAAATTTTTAATGCACACTGGATGTATAAGAATGTGTGTGGCAGCAGAAAGACAAATGAATTGCACAGCAGTGCATTGTGTAATTAAAAAAATGAAAATGAAGATTGTGTGAAGCAAGGGTGTAAAAAGAAAAGGCAGCAGCCCGTGTTAATCTTTTTTTGTGTGGAGAATGCAACGCAAAACAGCGTGAGGATGATCTCTCTCTATGTGCAAGTAATGGAGAGTAAAGAGTTCGTGTATGGGCACACAGCAGTATGATGAAACAAAAAGCAGCCACAGTGCAAATTGCAGAGGCAATGCAGCAGTAAGAAGTTATGGACAGCAGCATGATGGAAAGAAGGAGAAGCACACAGCAATGCAAATAAAAAAAAATGCAGCAGCAAGAAATTTTGAACAGCAGTAAAGAAAAGACAGAGTATTTTGTCTTTGAAAAGTGCACAAGCAGTGCAAGTGTAGACACAGCAGTGTGGGGTAGACACAGTAAAGAAGATGGCACAACAGTGCAGCAGAGAATATGCATCAGCATAAGAGAACATTGTAATGAGTTTGCACACACAACAGTGCAATGATTGTTTGTTTTTGAAACTGCATGCAAAGCAGTGTCTGTTTGTAATCCCTCTGTTAATGAGGAAGGTGCTTTTCAGCACAGTCATTTGGTGAAACCCTCTATGAAAGAGGAAGATGCTTTTCAGCATAGTGTGGTAAATCCCTCTATCAAGAGGATGATGCTTTTCAGCATAGTCACAGGTGAATCCCTCTGTCACGAGGAAGGTGCTCTTAAGCACAGTTTCAGGTTAATCCCTCTATTAAGAGGAAGACTATTTTGTTGTGTATGGAACTGCATCAGAAGCAGTTGGTGAATCCCTCTATGTGAGGAAGATGTCTTTGTAACAGCAGTGTTGGTGAATCCCTCGATGTGAGGAAGTCTTTGGGTATGTTTGAACGCCCAGCAGTTGAAATTAAAGGGGAGTGTTGGAATGTTAATTCCAACTGCTGGCTGCAGGCGGACGTGGGCAGCCGACTCAGCCAGCACGCTGCACCCAAAACCGCCAGAACAAAACCACAAACCCGCTGAGGCATATCGCACCGCTTTTGCATAAAGGTGGTTTCCGTATATTGGCCTCCGATGCGTTTTGGTGCAGGCACGTGGCTCTCGCCTGACGTCAGCATCTCTGACATATCGGGAGGTAAAGCTCAGCAACAAGGTGGCTTCCGATATCATTCTCCACCGTTGGATTTGCTTCTTCATCCTCCACCGTCGATCTCCGAAGCTGCATACGACCCGCATCAAATCAATGTTTGCGTGGAGGGAAAACTTAAATCTGTTGACCGCCACTCCTACCTGCATACGAGCCTGCAACGATTTAAATGCTTGCGTGGAGTAAAAACAAGTTGGGTTGACCGGAGGTTTTATTAACGCATTTAATAAATTGTCATAGTGGTGGATAGAACTCTTAAGTTTCTTTTACGGCATGTAAATTTAATGTTTGTTCTTTGGGAGTCGTAGTTTTTATGCCTTGTGTTTTAGCGTTAAATATATATATAACAAGGCAAAAATAAAATGTGCTCTTGGGTGTTATATGTGGACTATTGTAAAAGGAATAGTGGGGGCAGCGTAGGTTACATAGATGGTAAATTGTATGCACAATGTGTATGGTGAAAAGAAGAACGCATATGAGAGTGCGTAAAAATAGTTTTTGCTGCAGCGAAAAAAAACCATGTTGACTTGCAAGAAAACTATGGTGATGCACAGAAGTGCATAAGTGAATGTGAATGTTTTTATGAGTAGACCTCTGTTGATTTTGCAAAGAAAAAAAACGCACAGCAGTGCGAAGAAATTACATGGAACAGGTTGTAATGTTTTTGTGAGACATAGTAAAACAGAGGAGTAGCAAAAACCATGTGTGGTTGCGTTTTTATTGTAAGCATATGTAAATTTATTTTTACAGCACTAATGTAAAAAGGGTTTTACAGCAGTAAACCCAGCACAGTGAATTCGTTTTGTTTTTGATGGGTGAATGTAAGTTTTGGTAAATCCCTCTTAGCAAAGAGGATGAATGTTGTTTCAGGCTTTATATGTTAATCAATAGAAATATTTTTATGGCTGTGTAATGGGCTGTTATGAGTATATTTGTTTTAAAGCTTCCCTGTGCAAAAGATCATGGAACAGTAGAAACAAAGCATTGCCTCTGTGTGTTTGAATGTTTGGTTTTGGTATTTTTTCTCCATTCAAAAATACCCAACATTCTTGTCGTCGAACAAAACAATCCAAACATGCAACAAACTTAGTCATAAAACTCATCTAATATAAAGTTATTGGTTTTTTCTTTTTTTTCTTAAAAAGCTTAGATTCGAACCCATGACCAAAACAGTCCAAACATCAGACAAACTTAATCCTAAAACGCATCTCATATAAAGTTGTTGGTTTTTCTTTCTCGACTTAGATTCGAACGCATGACCAAGTGAATGAAATTGGGAAAGCGAATGAAATAAATTGAGATGAAAAAAGTAGGCAACATAAGTGCACTGGCTCTTGTCAGCGCATTCGCAATTTCCGCAATCGCTCGACATGTCTGCAATAACAATTATCAGAAAAACAGATTACTTACACTTCTGAAGTTCTAAGTTCTCCAATGCTCCCTTGGCTTCTTAGTCTCTGGTCGCCCACCCATATGTATAGTGCAGGCCATGGCCGGGAAAATTTGTCGACGCTCTTTGCGGGCGAGTCACTCCGAGGAAATATGGAATCTAGGCCTCGGGGAGCGTACCGAAGAGCCCTCCTCGAAAGTGACGAAGCCGGCAAGGGGTCGGAGCCTTCCTATCATGGAAATCTAATTTGTGGGATGGAAAGTGCAGAGCATCTTCTGAACTCGATAAGGCCGAGCACGCACGTCATGTTTAGGCCCGCAAGCTTGACTTGGATGAACCAGGACAGGAATCTATCATTATTGGTGTGTGTTCCACTCTAGATTTTCCATGGCGTTCTTATAATAACTTTGAATTGTGTGTGAAAACCTAACCAAAGTCTGCGACTCGTGGTTTCGGTCAAGATTGTGATAATGTCTCTAGCTTTAAATAAGGGCGTTGTCAAAAGACCCTGGAATTTTAAATCCATTGAACCTATACGCGCGTTGTCAAAATATCCTGGAATTTTAAATCCATTGAACCCATACAAGAAATTGTAGGGGTTGTATGAGCTTTGCACACGCAAGCTCATTAGCTTTTGCGTTTTCTTGTGTTTAAAATCTTTGTTTATTTTCAGTTTTTTCTTTCGATCCTTGTTTTTATGAGCTTTTTTGTGTTTTCTTGATTTTCTGCCTAATTACCACCTTGAGTAGATAGGCAAGGACAAAGTTCTGGTCCGGTTTCTTTGTATTTGTGTCGGACGTGTTCTCCAGCCGCCATTGTCGTTTTATTGAATCCGGACAGTTTGTCGGAAAACACAGTTGACGACAAAATATCCGGTCCGGCATGTGGGCGGCTTAATGCAAGCCAATAATGGCCAGCGGGAGGGCATACATTTTTTATTTTTATTATTGTAAGATATTTTTATTAACAATAGTAATAAAAAAAATTAATGTTTATCATAAATAAAATAAATTAATTTTTATTTTAATTTTACATTGATTTTTTAAAAAAGATGAAGTGATTAAAATTAATAAAAAAATTAATTTATGTGAGAGATTTATAATTTTTCAGTAATTTAATATAAATTTGACATATGATATATAAAAATAATATTATTGATATGATATATAATTTATTTTACATTTATTTACATATAATGTCTAAAACACAAATATATTAATAAAAATAATATATTTTAGTGCTACACATAAATAAAATATTTGGGTGCTTATATAACATTTTTATTATTTTATATCAAATTCATATAGAAAAAGAAAAAAGTAATTTAGATTGAAAAAGTTCATATATGTGTATATTTATTAATATTTTAATGTTAATAATGAGAATCATAAATATTATATGAAATTGGTGAAATAAAATATTACTAAAAATTAATTAACTTAGATTCATTTTAATTGAGAGTTTCTAAAAGTCAAGAGGAATCAAATCTTGAAGTGCACACTTTTCTCAAATTTCACACTCAAACAAAATTAAATTAAATTCATTTTAACTTGAGATTTTCTAAGAGTAAAAAAAAATCAAATCTCTTGAAATATTATATTTTTTTTCTCAAATTTTACATTCAAACAAAAATTTACATCAAAATTTTATCCTCCTTATCTTTTTATTTTCCACATACTTACAGTTACTATTTTGCCAATTTTGTTTCTTCTTTTGATTGCCTTCGTATATATATAGGAGAGCACCCTTCCTCAAGTCTGTGAATTTTGGTTCTTCTTTTGATTGCCTTAGCACCCTTCCTCAAGTCTGTGAATGGTCTTCCCTTTTTTACATTGTGTTGTGCACTAAGAAAAAGAAGTAGACCCATTGGCTCCAATACATTATTTGCTGTACCCACCTCTTCCGCCTTCGCTACAATGTCCTACCGAGCGGCTTACTCGATTGTTTGAAGAGTGTTCTTCGGTTTTTCTGGAAGCCCTCATTTCATATTATTTATCAGATCGATCTCAGCAGAGGAATAACAGTGTCCTTAGATCGTTAGTGTTGGGAAGATGGCCTATGTAAGTAACTATGTGGGTGAGATTTAGGTTTTGATTATTTGTTTGATCGTTAATGCTGACATGTTGACTGCCTGATGTGCAGAAAACTGTGATACGGTTGGACTTGAAGTGCTCCAAATGCAAGAAGGTCGCCTTGCACTCTGTTACAAAAATTGAAGGTAAACAATTATTTGCATTTTGTTTTTGGTATTTATGTTGGTCTCTTTGCATTCTGTTAAGAAAGTAGAAGGTGATTAACAATTTGGGTTCTTATGATTTAATTTGTTTTTGGTATTCAAGTTTTTGAATGTTACTTCGATCGCAGGAATCGAATCTGTGGAGATCAATATACATGAGAGCACGTTGATTGTGATCGGAGACGCGGATCCTGTTTGCATGATCCAGTTGCTGAAAAAAAAATTCTGTTGCGTCCGCTTGGTCTGCCACGTACAGTGGCCGCCACCACCGCCTCAACAGCAACCTACACCTCCACCTGACCCTAAACCTAAACCTCAACCTACACCTGCACCTGCACCTGCACCGGCACCGGCACCTGCACCTGCACCTGCACCTGCACCTGCACCTAAACCTGACCCTCCACCTCCACCTAAACCTAAGAGTTGCCCTCCAGGCTTGTCTTGTTCATGCAGATTAGAAAAGTGCTGCCCCACATCCTGTGCTTGTCCAAACAAATCTGAGATAATGTGGCCACGATACCATAATCCTTTGGCTTCCGATGAGGTTTGGTATGTTTGGAAGGAAGACCAACAGGAATCGTGCACCATCATGTAATGATAATAGAAGATCTGCTAGTTGATAGAGTAAGAATTTCAAGTTTATGTTTGTATATCATTAGTATATTGAAGTGTCGTTGCCGCTGCCTAGAAATGAGAATGGCAAGACGATAGTTGTGTATTATGATTTATATGTGAGGTTATGACAACATCCTTTGTCTACACTATTATTATTATTGCTGGTGTCGACTGCTACCATCTAAATTGCACTTGCGAAATATGAACTGAGTTTCCCAATTTCTTCATTTGTAGGGATCACTTTTCTATTATTAATATGAACTGAGTTTCCCACTTTCTACATGTGTAGGGATCACCTTTCTATTATTTCATATTGTGACATGTCAGATTGATGAAATGAGTTTCTTCTTTCTTCAATTGTATGGATCAGTTTTCTATCATTTCAGAAAAGTAAGTTACAGAACGCCAGCAAACAGCTTTGAAGATATCTAGGTGTTGTTTATCAAGACATTACTTGATACTCAGGTCCTGGTTGATAGGGCGTTTTGAGCATGAATGCCCCTCCAGCAATGCAACACGTCTAGAAACTTGAAGAGCAGTCCTAGTTAGTTAAAGAAAATATATATGCTCATTAATTGAACAGTATAGAACAATCGTTAACTTGGATTTATCATATCGACATTTTGAACAGTTCACTAAACTTTGAATAACAGTCTTACACGTTTATTTATTTAACAGTATAGAATTATTTTAATTTGGATTTATCATCATATCAAGTTACCAGATTTATCAGGGTAGATAGCAATAACTAGAAATTTTGTTAACAATTGGTTTACACGTTTATTTATTTAACAGTATAGAATTATTTTAATTTGGATTTATCATCATATCAAGTTATCAGATTTATCAGGGTAGATAGAAATAACTAGAAATTTTGTTAACAATTGGTTTGTAATTTCATAATAGGTGGATTCTAGATGAAATAAGTTTCATTGAAAGTTTTATTGATTTTTGATTTTTTGTGATTTAAAATGTATTTTTGAACATTTTTAAATGCATAAATAATTAGACAAGCAATAAACAATTTAAATATATGAAAATCTATGTAAAATTTGAAACATAATTAACCAGAAAAAATACCAAAAAAATATTTTTTTATACTATTTAGGCTATACATTTAATAATATATTAATTTATTTTATTTTAATTTTAATGAGAAAAAATATTATAATGACTTTTTTTAAGATTTTAAATTTCTCTAAATTTATTTTTATTTATAAATTTTTAGATTTCCAGTGATTCAGTTTGATAAATTTTTCTAATAAAATTATATATAGTAATTTTAATCTTGTCCCATCAACATTTAATCTGTCCAATTAACCTATAAGAAAAATCTAGATATACATGTATCACAATTGACATTTTACACACCTACCTATGAAGATTTATAGTGCACCATTGAACCAATGGTTTATGCAACAAAACCTATAACTATATCTCCCTTCCAGCTACACCACCGAACTCAAGAATTTCTTTCCAAAGTATATTGATGCAGGTCATCAATTAAATTATCCATCACGACTCAGACACACCAAGACCTTGAATGCTAAGTTGGACACACAAAGCAAGCAATACAATGGTATGCACACAAAGATTGATCCATGTAGTCGATTCTCCAATCCTCAATCAGATATTTTAGAAGCTACTTGTTGGTCCACGATCAAGAACACTATATACTTCTTATACCTCACATTTGCTTCAACTGACCTCGATTTCATTGTTAACATCCACCATGGAGTATCTTTGGTCTTTGATAATTGGATTCACTAATTGTTTTGAATTTTCTTTAATTCACTTTGCAATTGTACAGAAGTCAATAATAACAAACTTTCATTAACTATATATATATTTTAAATCCTATTGCAAGGAATTCACACTTAAAAAATATCTTAAAATAATCTATAAATTTGATTACATAAAGCCAAATTATTTACCATACATTTCTACAAGTTGAAAATATAAATATTGCAAACCAAAATCCTATGGGAAAGAATCCCCACTTAAAAAATATCTTAAAATAATCTACAAATTTATCCTTAATCCTGCAGCTGATTCCATAACACTTTCTCTACAAATCCTTTATTAAATTTACATTACAGCCTTTACTTTTCTAATAATACATCCCATCCCCTTTTAAATTGTACCCATTCTCCTTGTACGTTATTTACAATTTCCCATGAAGTACGCTATTTACTTAAAAGCATGGAAACGCAATTTTGTCTCAAGGTTCATGAAAAGATTAACTCCGACAAAGTAATGGTGGAATTTTCTAATGCATAATTTTAATTTTAATAACGGTGAAACATTATTTATAACGTTTTAAATTTTTTATTCGATAAAGTTAATCATTTAAAAATTTTAATCCTTATCCTTATGTGACTTTTACATTACTCCCTAATCAACATTTTATTTATGCACATCCAATCACGAGGGATGAATAATTTGCCATAATGACCATTCTTCCACGTGCGCAATATCATTTATATTATACGAACTATGAGTGGCACTCCATAATGGCAATTCCTATTTCCAACCCTATAGAAAAGTAAATGCTGCCTGACATGCGCGGCAAATAGGGCGAAAGCTATTTGCCTTGCATGTCACGCAGCATTTACTTTTCTATGAGGTTGGAAATAGGAGTTTCCCTCTACAATTGAATTGACCGTCCTATTTCTGTTCACCATCCCCTTTTAATGAGACGAATGATTTTTGGACAAGACTACTCAAGTGATAGATCAATGCCACAGTATCTTTAAGACTCACATAACTAATAAAAATAAATAAAAAATGCTTTCGAACATGGTTTAATTAAGTTATATATAAATCAATTATTGTAACTTTATGAAATTTTCACTTTGATGAGAATGATATATAATTTTTTTTTATAATCTTTTATCACAAAAAAAAAAAGACTTTCTTACATAATTATATTATCAATTATAATTTCATATTGAGTAAAGAATAAAATGTTTAAAAATTTTAAATTTTAAAAGATCATTAAAAAAAATTCCAAGATTTTTGAAAAGTTTATGTTTAAGACATATTTAATGTTGTTGTGTTTTGTTATTGTATATTTATTGACATAATTTTTGTCTATATATTTAAGGAAAATTCTATAAGCGGAAATTTTGGGACAACTTTCATCAGTTTTTTCATCTTTTTTATGATATTTAATGTAAACTCATCAACACGCTAATTACAATGCTAGATCTCAAAGTAATACCTAATGAGAAATGCAACTTAGGCATAAAATTGGATGGACAAATCCTAGTGGGTTAGCTTAAGCTGCTAAGTGTTTTAACGTTCATGAAAGAAAACTTGAAATGAATACCTTTTGTGTAATTATACTTATTATGCCAATCACTTATTAGTTATAGTTAATTGTTATCTACCATATCTTGTTCATATTTAACCATAATCAATTATGGGCCAATAATCAGCTCAAACACATTTGCTTTCAAATAGCACAACAATAAAATGATTGATATTCCCTGTCAAATAGCTACAATAAAGTGGTTGATATATACCTATAGGCATCATTTTCTACTTTTCATATGTTATACCAAAAAGACAAAAAATTGCCATAAATAAATATATATTAACCACTTTATGAATATTGTTATAATAATTATTTTAATGATTTTTATTCTAAATTAGAAATTTATTGCTGCAACTAAATTCATCTTCTTTTTCCAAATTAAAACATGAAACAATTTTGGATCAATTAATTACAAATACCTTATCTGTTAATTAGCTCAAACACATTTTCTTTCAAATAACACAACAATAAAGCAATTGATATTCCCTGTAAAATATCATAACAATAAAATAGTTAATATATACTTATAGACATCATTTCCTACATTTCATATGTTATACCAAAAGATGAAAAATTAACATAAATAAATATATACCAATCACTTTATGAATATAACGATAATAATTATTTTAATAATTTTTATTCTAAATTAAAATTTTATTATTATAATTAAATTAAAATTTTATTACTGTAATTAAGTTCAGCTTCCTTTTCAAATTAAAACCTGAAACAGTTTCCGATCAATTAATGACGAATACCGTATATGTTAATTGAGTCCAGGAAAGGCCACTGAATAGCTGCAGTAGGGAGTAGTGGAATAGTAGTATGGAGTAGTGGGATAGTTAAAGGCAATGGAGCAGTCTCGGGGACGGGAGGAGTGTAATAACCGTAGTTTAATTGTTTTATATATTAGAGGAAATTTGGTTTTTTAGGTTAATTTTGAAATAATAAGTTATGGGTGTGTAGTTTACGAAGAACTTAAAAAGTTTGAAGAATTTAGAGAGTTTTCAAGAATTTAGAAAGTTTTTAAGAATTGAATCAATTTATATATTAAAAAAAATTGCATTATTAAAAAAAAACAGGATCCCACATGTCGACGTTTAAATCTAATTTTTTTAAAAAGAGAGGTTAAACTACACTAACAGAATATATATCGCTCGATGTGGATTCATGTTATTGAGTACAGGGCTGCTGCAGGTTGTGAGTTTTGGGCGACTAAGCGGATTTTGTAGGACTTCCAGAAGAATAAGAATTTCCTGAAACCATATTTACAATGAACAAACAATTTTATTGGCCGTAGTATCTGAGGAATTGTTTGGAAAATTATGGAAATTTTGGTTATATTTAGAGAAAATCTAGTGAAGATTTTTTTAATCCAAGTTATAATTATTAAGCTTCAAAATTTTAATTTTAAGTGTCCTGGAAATTTTTTATGGTTCTGAATCCACTTCCACCATAAAAAATATGATTAAAAACACTGAGTCTATAAGAATTTTTGAAATTTTTTTACCATAAATTCCTGTGACTTTTAACCATGCGTGCAATTCCATCTCTGGACGACTCATTCTATTGTAACTCACGTCATTGTCGGCGGAGCTTCGTCGTTAAATTGGGGGTGGAAAGCGTTTAGACTACGCTCCGCTGAAAGGGCTTATCAATGCCTCTTGAATTGACGGCCGTAAAATCCCAATTGCCGTGCTATGGTTAGGGTTTAGGGTCATAGTCACTTAACCACGCTTTCATTTAGTGTGTTATTTATACGTTTTTAGAGTAGGAAAATATAAGTAATATAAAAGAAAGTCTTATTACCAACGAGGGTTTCTGGAATGTGATATTCATTCCAAATCGATTTACAGTAATCTTGCTAGTCTTAAGTAACACCACAACCACCGGTTTTAAGTTACACCACAAAAAATAAGTCTCTAATGATGATTAATTTTCAACATTAAACAAAAAGAATGGTTATCTCCTCACATGAGGCACTACAATAGTTATCTCCTCACATGAGGCACTACAATAGTTATGTCAAGTCAAGAAAATAATGTTAAATATTTAAAATCGATTTACAGTAATCTTACTGGTCTTCAGTAACACCACAACCACCCGTTTTAAGTTACACCACAAAGAATAAGTCTCTAATGATGATTAATTTTCGACATTAAACAAAAAGAATGGTTATATCCTCACATGAGGCATTACAATAGTTATGTCAAGTTTGAAAAAATAATGTTAAATTAAGTTGGTATAACTATAATAAGATTTAGATGAGAATGGAAGTTAAGAATAGATTTCAAAATTAAAAAAAAAATGAGAAAGGGAGTTTTAGATATAAGTTGATATAATTTTTCATTGTTAAGGCACTCCATGTGAAGTTACTAGTGCAATTTGGGCTTGATGGGACAATATATTGAACATATTGAAGATGTAGTCTTGCCAAGTTTACCAAAAAAATTAAAAAAATTCAAACCAACAAGATTCAAGATGATTACGTGGTAAATATTTTGGAGAGAAATCAGGAAAAAAGATTACTAGTATTTGCCAAGTGTTGAGTGTTGATTGAATGTAGAATTAACGTCATGGTTTTGTTGGCGTATATTTTTTCCATGTGGGTCTATTTAGAAGTATCTAAAGTGGGTATTCAATGGATGTGGAGTTTAATTCCACATCCGTGTGACTTGGCATTTGGGAAAAACTATAAAAATATAAACCAAGCTAAAATAAAAAATGAATGAAAAAAAAAAGGAAAGAAAGAAAGATTTAGGAGGCTGAAAAAACCCTATAATATTTGATTTTGAAGAACTTACGAATTAAAATTTGTGATTCCAACAAATTATTTCTCATTTATAATAAATTAGACCCTTAAAAATATTCTAAAAACTTTTAAAACATACATAAATTAAATTATAACAAAATAAATAAATAAATAAAAATTTAATATAAAATAATAAAATAAATAATAAATATTTTTTTTATTTTCATAAATTAAAAACAGTTTTAAAATACATTATTTTTATTAATGATCAATAAAATAAAATAAAAATAATTACTTTATTAAAGTTGATTATGTTGCCCAATGTTTTATTAAAGTTGATTACATTGCCCATTGTTTTATATTGTATTAGGAGAGAGTTGTCACATAGTAACAACAACAACAAAAAAAACAATTATATACATATTTACATAACTTATAAAAATTGAAAACAAATATATATATATATATATATAGAAAAAACACAACTTATATTTTAATGAAATATTATTATGAAGTATTGATATTTTTTATATGATTAATTAATATTTAAAATTTTCGCTTTTACCTAATTTGCATTTTTTACTTGTCCAATTTCATTATATCAATTATTACTAGTTATTACAACTACATTAGAAATACAATCTAATTATTTGATATTTTGGCTCTCTTTGAATATTTTTCCTAGACAATTTTACTTGAGTAAAAATTAAAATAATAAACTTAAAATATATAATTTGTATAATCCACATACCTAATTTCATTGAAAGTAATTGATATATGTTTATGAACATTATTATGAGCCCAAGGCATCACATCATGATAATGATACAACATCATTCAAATATTTAGGTTTTTTTTATAAGATTTTAAAATTTAATCTCATCTTTATATTTTTAAATTCAAAATTTATTTATTTATTTATTAAATTCCAATCATATTTATTCTTTCACATTAACTCAAAACTTAAATCATATTTTGTTTGGATAAATATTTAGTTGTTTATAATATATATAATGGTTGTGTTATATTATCATCCAAGTACTGATTTTGAACCACACTTAGTGGTTTGAAAGGCATAAAAAAAAAATGAAAAATTGATATGTGATTTACTAGAACTATTCTCTCATAACCTTATGAATCACAAAAGTTTGCATTCTCAAAAAATTTGTTGTCTTCACAAGACCATGGCAATCTCCTATGGCCATGTGAAAGTTGATAATATATTTTGGGTTTCCGATGTTGTATTTGGTAGGCTATTGGATGACTACATACATTTTTAATCCATTTAAGAAAGGGTAAAATTGATTATAACTTAATTAAAAAGAAAAGTAATAATTAATTTAATATAGTTAAAAAATAATTATGAAATTTCAAAAATTTAAATTTAAAAATAAGTTTTAGAGTGTGTCTTATATTTTTTTTAGTTTGGCTAAAGGTTCTTTTTCGAAATAAAGGAAACATGTTAAAGGCCCACATGGGTGGAAACCTGTCCTTAAGGATAATTACACATGGCATGGTTTTCCTTAAATAACAGTGATGAGTTAAACTGTATGAATGAATAATATCCAATGATGATTGTCAACAATATTGGTTTGAGAACTAAATTATGATAAGCTTTCCTACTTGAAAAAACAAGAGCCACCTAGTGGCATGTAATTGTTTTTTTGCATACATGAACTAAATGCATTTTGTTTCAATTGAATTATGATAAGCTTTCCTACTTGAAAAAACAAGAGCCACCTAGTGGCATGCAATTTTTTTCTTGCATACATGAACTAAATGCGTTTTGTTTCAATTGTTTTTTATATCTCTTGAATTTTGCATGTGTAAATCTAAAAATCTATAGAAGCAATTAAAGCTATATATATATATATATATATATATATATATAGATATGAAAATGGAAAAATCATTGCTCTTCAACAAAAAGGTTTGATTCATAGAAAAAAGTACCATTCCTAATTGTAATTTATTTGTGTGCATATCATTAGTTTTATATCATTCACATATATTTAGAATCTACAATTATTTATTATTATTATTACTATGAACTTCTAAGGTTGGCTGAATTTCAAGAAAAAATAAATAAAACAAACAAACTAAAGTGAAAATAAAATAAAAATGTTTGTAGAACCACATACTTACTACATCAATGTTTTAAAATTTTCTTTTAACAATGATATTCACATAATTTACATTAAAATATAAAATGTTTATTTAAAAAATGACATATACTACTTGAAATAAAAAATGTAAATAAAATTACAAATAAAATTAAATTCAAATAATTTTTTTTTATGGAATTTTGTATACGACAAAATAATCCAAGAGTTCAATTTAAAAAACTATTTGTAATGTTTACTAACCACAAAAGGATAAAAATTAAATTACTATTTAACATATATAAAGTTTTGGTTTCACATGGTGTTGTATATGAAATGAACATGTACTAAGTGCATCCTTTTTTTTACTTAGATTTGATATTGAGCTTGACTAGTCACACATGAAGAACCTTAATTCTTTTAAACAGATTTTAGACTCAAGTTTTGATTCTTTAATATTATTTCATGCATCAATTACAAGGTTCACTATGGATAAATAACTAAGGTAATTAATTCCCCACCATAGGTTAATCTACATTAATTAAACTCCAAGGTACCGGGTTGATATCGATTCTCCACATGTCTTTGGTCTTAATTAATCCTTTATGCGCCAGAGGATATGACATTAATTTTTATTGATTTTCATGTCACTAAGATAATGAACCACTCATATATGTTCACATAATTCCGTTAACCCTTATTAAAACTATTACACATTATTCTGGAAATTTCTTCAAACTCGGACACTTGGATTCCTACTCACAATGCAATCGTTTAGCCTAGATCTGATGGTCATGAGTAATGGAAGATGTTGAGTAACTACTTCTTGTTCTTAGTACTGGCGAAATTTCTCATTCTGTCATCACCTCTAGAGTTAGGTTGCTCTACAACTCTTAGGGTAGAAGAAGGTTTCAATTTGTAGTAACAACTTCTCTCCACAAGTAATTCACTGATAAGACTCTCAATTATCGTTTACACATTGTATGGTGTCTTAAGAAAGGGTTATTTGTTTATGGGTTTCTCACCTTGTTTGTGTAGATGATCTCCCTATGTTATGGAGAAACATTTGTTCCTTGTTGAGCGGGAAGCACCCAAAATATATCTCAGGTAAACTTCACATTCCCACACCTGTCGGGTAACAACGTTTACAGTTGGATAGATTTACTCAGTGACTCTCCTTGGCAGGTATCTTGGTGGCTCGATTCCTACATGCAGGTTCTCTAGCCAATGTTCTAGATTGTTTTCCTTCAAACGATACTTCGTTTTTTCAATTACAGTGTTGTCAATGAAGGGGATAATTTCTTTTTTGTATTTCGCTAAGAGGTTCGACTCTTCTTAAGGTTTACCCTTCTCAATTTTTTTTCTTTTACCAGGGCTTCCTTGGAAAACAAGGACCGTGGCCCAACTTCCATATAATAGGTATTTTCATCAAATCCCAATGTTTATTGAAGGTTAACTCCACAATACTGTGACAGAAGGAGGGAAGGCATAAGTAGTTAAACAATTAGCTTCACTGTATTTTTAACCCCATGAATTGACCCAAGTTTTTGGCTGCCACAGGTAAGAAGTGTTACCCTTGTTTCTGGAATGGATATCATTCAAGGTTGTGCCTCAGTTTTCTAACTATACAACATTTCAATTCCGCATTCTGCTCTATTTTCTCTCAGATGATAAAGGTAACATTGCCTTCAGGCAATATCTTTCGAGTAAAATTACATCCTTAGACCACGCTATGATGCTTCTATGTTTTTATTAAAATGGCCTATAACAACAGAGGGTTTTCAAGTGAATGATATTTCTTAGGTTGGTTATGCTTTTATTCAGGGATCGTATTGGCATATTTAGGTGTAATTTGGGGTTTTATCCCCTTCTTCATGGACTGAACCAAACAGTAATTTGAACCCCCTATTTTTTTTTTAATTTGTGCACTGAGAAAGTTGCTCTCCCTTGTTGCAGGCTAGAGGATTAGACTTATAAATTTGAACTGAAACTGGGTATCGAAATTTGGAATGGTTACTTATGTATTTATTTATTTATTTTTCAAGAAAGTTTTCCTACCAAATTCAAATGTCAAATCTTCTTTCGGTTCAGCTCAAAATGTGTTGTAGTTTTGTGTGTGGCTATCAACATAGCGTTAGCTTACAATTTTTCCAGTTTTTCCATAATTAAGAATATACTCTGGATTATTCTGTATGTTTAGAACCCTAGTGGTCTTCCTTTAGAACTGTCCTTCAGGCTGACCCAGCTTGTCACCCATGAGGTTAAATCTGAATGAACCCACTATGCTCATAAAAACGTATGCATTTTTTTTAATCGTGTAGAGTTTCCATTCATAAACCTTCCCAGTCAATGATAGAAAGTATCAAAGGTTAAATCTATAACCCAAATGTTTTATACAAAATTATGTAATCTTGCTATTATTTTTCTTGGAAATCTAACAATCAACATTTCAACAATTTCAATGTACAAAATGGTAAATAATAACTATAGTTTCTAGGCCCATTCTTAATTACATCCACTCAGTAATTTCAACAGGGAACTCAATTTCTAACTAACAATTTATTCCTGCAACCAATAACTTTGTTTTCTAAACTATATTTCTCATACACTAGTAGAAAATAATGAAATTAGTGACTAGGTGACTAAAAAACTTAGTCATCGTAGCTTTTCCAAGCGAAATACTACCAAAATTGAGAAATTTCAATTGACCCAACTAAAAACGACTAACATCAACGACTAATTTTGTCACGGTTTAAAATATAGAACTAGTTAATAAGTAATACAACTAAGAATGACTAACATGAATGACTAATTTAGTCTACAAATAAAAATATGACTACCTAGAAATCACTGGAATAATATAAATCAATGATTTATGTTAGTCATTTTATTGTGTCACTTCTTCAATCAAAACATAAAAGTGATAGGGGATTGAAAGGTCGTTATGGATTTGTTGAAAGGTTATACTTTCTTAAACACTTATTTATTGGATCAGTGGATGATTACAATTAGGGAGTTGATTAGAATCTTCAAGGTTATATCTTTTGATAACATTCACATAGAATTAAATTCAAATCATTTGTCAAGTGTGCATGTACATAAGATCCCTATGAACCCTCAACTTTACCAACAACCTCACACTTCTACACACCGTCTAACAATACTGATGGGCAAATACAACAATGCCAACATCCAACAAAAATCCAAGTAGTGAAAATGAAACACTAATAAACACATGTAGAATCTTCAATCCTTAGTTCTAAAGATTACACAACCCATCATGCTCAAACCAAAAAAGAAGAATTTACACTATAGATTATTAATATGGTAATATGAATTATTAATGTGGTAATATGAATAAGAAGAGAAAAAATATTAGAAAATAATCAACTCCAACTTCACTCTCACCACACATAAATATTATTGCATATGACCACTAATTACATAATGCGTGGCCATATTATGGTAAATTCTCTACATTTAAACCAAATCAAATTTGCCCCATAAATTCTATGCATTTAAACCAATTCAAAGGTTTTTGACAATTTTTGGACCACAATGTTACGGTAAATTCTCTACGTTTAAAACAAATCAAATTATTTCGACAAAAATTTGGCACCACAAATTGTTCCACCTTAATTAATTTTTTATCTGGAAATATGGGGTACGTAGAGCCATCTTTGGACACCCATGGCATCGGCCAGGTTGGGATGCTACTAATTGTCCCTGCAACACATTCAAGGCTTTCAAACCTCAAATTCTATTTATGGATCACCACATCTGCATCGATAAGGTTGGGATGCCACAGCTCAACCCTGCAACACATTTAAGGCTTTCAGTCCTCAAATTCCATGTATGGATCACCGTATCCCATCCTTCTTGTTCTTCAAAACTATAATATGATACTCATTGATCTCTGCAGATGTAGAGACCACCAATAACCTGTAAACATATGGAGCTTTCTTTTAATTCTGTCTTTGATATTTTTGCACTGCAATGGTAAGGATGATGGGCACAAATTTGTTTGATTTGTTGTTTCTCTATTTAATACATTGTTTCAAATCATCTATTACTAAAAATATTCATCTGAGATTGAAGTATATGGCTTCATCCTTTCCTGAGCTCTCCTCTTTGTTTTGTCCAAGGTTTCTTGTCCAGGGTTTGTGCTATAAGCCTACTAAGTTATTATAGTTTGGGGTTTCTGTTTTAAGATTTTCTCGTCTTATTGCTTAATTTGGTGCTACAAATAATTAGATGAGTGTTAGTATTATCTAACTCAAATTCGACTAGAGTGTTACTGCAAATAGGACCGTTAATTGGTATATGGTGCTGGTCTTTAATAATGTCTTGGTAACACTAGTAAGAACCCATATGCAATATGTGTAACCAGGACATTATTAAAGACAAGTGGGTTGGAGTGGGATGTTAAGCATAACGATATTTTGATGCCTGCCAATGAGTGGCCTGGAAATACAACACCAAGTGCTCAAAGATCATGACATGCATTTTAGAGTTCTTCCCCTAGCCAGTGCCAAAGTTCTATTAGCCAAGGACAGTTATCGTAGGCTAGGAAGATGGAGAATAGCAGTAGTATGGATATGATAAGCTTGCACCTGTGGGTAAGTTCACAAAATATTCATGAAATATTGGATACCAAAACAAACTAATCAAGACTTGATGTCTCAAGGAGGGGATAATCAGTCGACTCTCTATGGGTAGCAACAAGGCTTCCAAATAGAATTGATGAAGCCAAACGTTTCTAGCAAGTAATCTAGCCAGGTACTCCTAGGTGTTTCTCAGCGAGCTGGCTTTCAAAATCAAGTTCAAACTACTAATAGAGAGGCACATTACTCACAACAACAATGACATTCTCATGGAGGTAATGCCTCAAATATATCTTCACAAGAATCAGCTTCCTAGGAAGTGAAACGTGCTTCTCAACAAATGGACTTTGAACAGAATAACGCAAGCCAGGGGCTAGAAGTGTGAAGATCCATGTGAATAATCCCAGTTTGTCGTAGCATCTAATTTATGAGAGGATGGAAATTGACAACCAGCTGCTAGGGTTCCCAGGTATGCAACCAAACAATCAACAAGCAATGTTTTAAAGAGGTCCCACCCTTAGTCAGCCTTAGAAAGTTATAATTGGGCACAATATACAACAATGTGAACTCCAAGGTGATCCTGTCATGAAAACCATGTGAAGTCTAGGATGCCAAATGCAGAGGATCAACCTGCAGAACACTGCGTGTTTCAAGGAAAATACATAAATGTAAGTGAATAGGAAAGGGATGTTGTTCATTTCTCTTTACTTGTAGCTACTTAGTGTCATTCATGTTAGAGTAGCTACATGTTTCAACTACAATTCGTTTCTTAGTTAATAACCATTATGGTTATATTGAACAAAGTATTAACACGCGTAAAGTTATTTATGATAGGAATAAATATGTTTCCTTTGTTGTTGCATGAATCTTACTACAAAAATAGCTCACATGGGAACCCCTAGCTGATGATCCATCTAAAATTTGTTTGGCATAAAATAACAGAATTTACTACGTCTAATCTGATTTTGAGGTCTTTTGTTGAGATTGTGATCGTAGGTGATCACTTGTTTCATTATTTGAGATTTTAAAAGGAAATAAATTAGTGATATACAAAATTCCTGAACAACAGTTTGTGATGAATTCCCTTTTTAAAGTGGCAAGAAGAGAACAAATTCAATTTCATAATTTAACTACCATGCTATGTCAAGATAAGTCAAATTTTCTTCTTATTGCTACCACCAAATTATGGGTTGTGTAATATCTTCTCGTTGTTTTCTTCATTAATCTACCTCCCAACAAGATTCACATTTGAGTACGACTCTATATTAATACAAATTCATCTTAACCCTGCATCTGTTATGTGCTAAGTGCTATCAAATTCCTCAAGTTGCTACACTGCCAAGCCCTCTGTTGTTAACTGTCAACTCAAATCCCTATCACATGGAATTTTTTATTCTGCAAATGATGTCCATGGGCCTAGAGCTCTTAGAGCTTTCGTATCAGGCATATCGAATTTTATTTTTAACTTAAGAAAATCACTACCAGTGGGATATTTTTTGTAATTCTTGCAAAACCATAAATTTTATCAACCTACCATAAAGGATTTGCACAATGATTCAAATATCATTAATAAAGCTTCACAAGAGTGATGAAACTGCAAGTTAGAGTTGAATGTTGGGAAAATTGGTTGTAACAGAAGGAGCTTGACTTTTCTTCAGATAAATCTTAGTTCAACACTCCACCCAAACATCATGTTCCTCTCTGCATTGATTGTTTTATGGAACTAAGATTGCAAAATTTTAGTTCTTTCCCTTCATTTGTAATGAATATGATGAATATCTAAATAAAATTCAAGATATCATTAATTTAGGCTACAGTACTATTAGTCACATGTTTATGTCTGTCACTGTTTTATTTATTTAATTTTTTAAGAAATATAGACAAGGGAATGCACACTACAAATAATTGATGGTATCCTTCCCTCCTTCCTCATATGCATTGTGCAATGTGCCTCTTGTTGCAATAACACAACCTTAATAGAATGTAAATCATAGGAAAATAGAAACCAATAATTCTCAGTAACAACCATAATATTTTGGTGTTTACGGAAACATTTCACCATTTGAACCACCCTCTAAATGGTGCATAATCCCTTATATATGTAGCAATGTTACCAAAATTTTCTCAAGTAGGAGCTTAACAAGGCATAAAAGTTAAGAGGTTAAAGAGGGTTGGGAAAAACTTAACAAATCTTTTGGACAAAATGTTGAAGTTTCTGGTTATTTTAAGCAGGTTCGTGAGTCATAGATGACTTGACTCAAACTCATTTGAACTGAGTCAAATTTAGTCAATGAAAGTATGACTTGCCTTTGAGTCATTTTGACTTGTTTGGCTCATGACTCGCATTTAACTTGCAAGTCTCACAACAATATGGACTTGGGAAATTATTCCAACAAATAGATAACAAAGTAGAAAATGATTCCAGAAAGGAACTTCAAATCAGGATGGTGCTTCATAATTTTCCTTAGAAAATTAAGAATAAGGGAAAATATTAAACTTGGAAACTAGGGCCAAATTCCATTTTAGACATCCCATTGGATGGAGATGATTTTTGCATGAAATTCCTCTTCTTGAGAGGACCAAGATCGACCTAAAGATCATCAAATTTGGACAAGAAGAAATGTTTTTTTGAATTTATGTTTTCTGACATGTACATTATCAAGGTCAACCTCTCATCTATGTCAGCTCATTAAGCCCAATCGTTGTGTATCTTGACCTGCCTATTATTTGTATAAATAGAGGTGGTCCTCAACCTCATTAGATACATTTCTTGTGTATCGTTCTTGTGATAATTCTTCTCTGTGGTAGCAAAGTTGGTTGGAGAAGAAGATATGGTTTTTTAGGGCGTATCTCTCTTCTTCCATTACAGGTTTGAGTTATCTCCAGGCTAAATGTAGGCAAAAGGGTAGACCTGAAATGAACGTGTATGTTTCTTATGATATGAGGTCTCTTTATTAAGTATTTTGCAACCTCCTCGAATCCTATTCAATTAGGCCGCAATCTTATTGATCAATTGGGTAGTGTAGAGGAAAGTATTTGTGAGGTTTTTTTCCCAATCCCAGGGCCGCAGGTAGGAGCTATACCTACATATTTTGGCAGAGGTGTTTGATTAATGAAAGACCTAATTCAAGGCCTCCTCTCTAAGTGCAGTTACAAAAAGGAGGTCGCAACCTTTTTTTGTGGGTTACAGTCATATAGAGGATTGTTTGTATGGGCTGAGAGGGCTAGGCAGACTCCTCTACCATAGTTTCAATTAATCTTAGTAGTAGTGCAATGATCAGAAGAGTTTGTATCCTAACTAGAAGGTTGATTATCTTTGTTCATGCAAGAAAACTGATGTAGGGTGCCCTGTGAATTATTCCAAGGCCTATAACCGTGTGTAGGACAACAAAGATTTGGACATGAGAACAAATAGATTGAAGCAGTTGATAGGAGTCATTTTGGAACTACTATGTTAGATAGTGGTGGTTTGAATATATCCCTATCCACGTTAAGCTACAACAGTAATAAGTTATCAGCCTTACATATTGTGGCAATTTTTGGCAAGTCAATTTTGACTCTGAATTCTTGTACTCTCTCTCTGTTGAACACTTGATAATAATAATATGAGGATTTGATCAAGAGTTTTCCCTATCTTGGGATTTTCCCCTGACTTAAGCCATATCATTGTGTTCTATTGTTTTCACTTGTTCTCCTCATTAACCATCTATGTTCTTTCTTTAGTCGGTTTCAATGTGATTATGAATTCCTAATGGAAGTAAACTTGAATTGATATATAAGCTAATGAACAACATTGAAGTAATTGTCCTAAGAAAAGAACATGTTAACATTAAATTAACATGGAATCAAAACTTAGGTGAGGACATTCCCAAGTCAAAGAAAGAACAATCCTTTGTAAAAGTCTCAATGATCTTCTTCATCTCAACATTTGAAGGTGAAAACTGCAATCATCTGAAGTCATAACCCTTGCTCAATATTATATCCTTTAACTCTGTCGTCTTCAAGTTATGAACTCCCCATTTCTATTATCAAATCTACAGTGGAATCCTGAAGTAAAGAGAAGGGCATTCATTAGCTATTTTTGAGTCTAACATAAGAGCAAGAATTCTTAATTATTTCAAGATAAAGGGATTCATATTTATTGCAGACATCAATAAACGTTCAGCTTATGTTAAGAACCTAATTTTAAGGCTTGGATCCATTTCAGATCTCTAAAGGTTTTTGGCACTAGAACAAGGTTATTACAAATCAATGGAGCTTTGAATTATGATTTGCATTAGACCTTCATCAAGACAGGCTTTTGTAGTAGTCAGAGTTGTAAAGGAGTTAGAGACAACGTGAATCTTCAAACTCCATATCACAGGAGGGCTTGGATCCTTGGTTATTCATTGTTGGGAATTGGATCTAGCTGAAGCATGCATCACAAGGTATGTGTTTGAAGTTAAAGTCTATGGTTGAAGAATGAATTTTTGGTCTTGAGAATATTGTGGTCATCAAGGCTATGTCACAATGAACCTAAAGTCTTGTGACAATCTGGTTACTCAAGTTGCAACCACCATTGATATATTACTTTTGTTTGAACCATCCTATGTCACAATCCTGAGCATGAATCTCTTGAAAACAAGGAAAAATGTTAGTACATGTGTGTCTCATTGTGGTATAATGTGATTAAAGCTCCTTAGGTTATGACTGTAAGTGAAGAGGTGAAGTTCGCATAGAATCTGGAATTCTGATTCAAAGATTCTCTTCCAACATCGTTTGGGTATCCTAATGATGTTCATTGCAGCAACCTATCAGTACATTTATATGCAACTCTTCATTTATTATTTTTGAGTACAGAAGAGAACAAAATTATATTGATGTTCAAATAATCCTAATTATACTAACATCAATGGTGAAAGTGTTGGACATTGGACAACATACTTTAAATTATAACTTCAGTATTTAGATCGTTTTATTTCTTGTTAAACATAGATGTGTGAATCAATGTGTGCAAGTCAAAATTGTCTCATAGTCCTATCATCATTGTGAGGAGGGTTTGTTGGTATCTTCATAAAATTACCTAGTTGACATTTGAATATATTCCAACTTCGCAAGAAAATCTCCAGTTTGTCACTTCAATTTGCAGGGAAAAATCATAGTTGAAAATGAAAGGAATTTCCTAATAATAATAGTATCCGTGACCTGGATGGTACTATTGGAAGTAAACCAGCTTGACACCTTAGAATTTTCAGAGTATCAAGAGTAATAGTTCTTGGCATATCTAAGTTCTACTATGATTGAATTTTGTGCATCAATCTCCATGAATCAATATGTTCTATCAATCATCTAGAACTCTATTAGATTGATAGTTCTTTTTTGCACATGCTAGTGCAGTACCTTCGAATTTGGAATATTGGATAAGGGGTGAAGCACCTTGGTCCTTAGGGGTCTTCATTATTGAAGAATAGTTACAAGATCTTGGCATCCCATTTCAGGCCTTTGATCATGAAGTACAAAAACATATGTGATGGAAAATATCTCTACCATCTGGTGAGTAAATATGTATCCAAGTTTCTAAGGAATGCAAAGAATAAAATCTACTGATGATGTGGCTTCAACAACCATTGTATGAGCCATCACCACTATTTTTATCTCCATGATAGGATTAACTAAGAAAAAGGGATGGATGCAATTCTTTTTTCCTTTCTCTATGTTGATTTCGCTGAATCTGAGGAGTGGTTTATGTCATAATTCCTCCAACCTTTCCTACCATATCATAAAATCTCCTAATATTAAGGGAGAGCTATGATTCAGAGGGAATTGAATTCTTCCTTAGCTTAAAGGTCTCATAAAATAGAAAAGTTTTTCGTCTAGATTCAAACATCTTGTGGGAAGTCTAAGGTACACTACCAAATTTTTTTGAGTGGTAGTATGGTGAATAGTAAGGTTCTATAATCCACCTTATTTCATGGATGAATCAAAGACTGAAGTATGGGAGCTCTATTGAGACTGGATGTATAAAGAAGTAAGCATGGCTTACTGAGAAGCCAATTGAATAATCTCTTTAGTGAGTCATTTGAGCACACCTTCATTGTATATTTTTAGAATGAGGTTCACTCCTCTTTAAGAACCCTATGTTCTATGACCGATTCGAGCATTTTGGCCTCTAGTACCCGTTTATTTTGGATATGGTACTACTGGGAGCAATCAAAATCCATCATTTCAAGATGCATGTACATGTTATCATCATCTTCACAAAGCTTCTTGGAATATTTATCTTCCTTGAGAAAGAGACTCAAAGTTGTGGATAGACCCTACTATGAGGGTCTCAACTATACATTGAACTCTAAAAGACTAGTAAGAAGTAGTAAGATCAGTCAAATATTTTCTTCATCGAGATATGTTATAAGTAGAGGATTGCTAAGTGCTTCTACAATCTCTACTAAAAATCAATATTTCTATAGAAATATCTGTATTCGTATATATGCTAATGGGTAGAGCTATGAGGCTCTCATTGACAATCTAATTATCAATATCATTGTCAATATATAATCTTGATCTTTCACAAAGTAACTTTACTGTATTCCATATATGAAGGGATTCTTGGTTGAATATTGAGCTCTAGACTCTTGGGGGCATAGGGTATCTATTGAACTATGTGAACCTAGGGTGAGTGGTTCACTTTCCTCTAGTGTTGTGCTGTGTATAGGGTTAGTGGTTCATGTTCCGCTGTGATAACCCATTATGGTTGACATGTGTGTAGGGTGAGTGGTTGACCTTCCCCTATGATTGCGGACACGTGTATGTAGGGTGAGTGGTTCACCATTCCCCACTATTGATGGCATATAGATAGGATGAGTGGTTCACCTTCTCCCATGGATGCCCCAGTAAGAGATGCATATAGGAATCTATTGACATGTTAGTGGGCATGGTTCATCCTTTCCTCGCGTGTAGGATTCTCATTCCCTATTATTGGTGGTTGACATGTCGGTGGGATGTGGTTCATCCTTTCCCCACGTGTAGGATCCTTCCTACGATTGATTATTGTGACTTGTGCTTGTAGGATGTGATTTATCCTTTCCCTATATGTGATTGTGACTTGTGTTTGCAGGATGTTGTTTATCGTTTCCCTACATGTGATTGTGAATTGTTTTTGTAGGATGTGGTTCATCCTTTCCCTACTCTCGATGATTTTCATACAAGTAGGATGTGGTTCATCCTTTCTCTATAATGGTTGTAATGTGTGACTACAGGATGTAGTTCATCCTTTCCCTACGTGTGGTTATGAGCAGGATGTGATACATTATTTGTTTGTTATTGATTCAGTATCATCCTACCCATGCAGTTCGAGACACATGGGAAGTACCTCTCATTTGGCCAATGAGTTGGGAAAATTGTATAGGGATCATATCACCACTAATGGATGCATCGTGTACTGTCGTACTCCCTAAGTCTAGGATGTTTGGTTCTCACCAACTTGATCTGGGATCAAGTCTGATTTAGGTTTTACCTCTCGAGTGAATTTTGTCAGTAGAGAGTGGTAAGGTCTTGTGACTCACCCTTGATCAATTCTTCTTCATTATTCTTATCAGTGTTCATCAAAGAATAGAATAGATGATATCTCGAGGTGAGACGAGATGTAGAGATGGTTCATGATGACAGGATGTTATGATGATCGATAGATTGGTAGGTGGAATTCTCCCTAGTTGGGAGGGAGCATTAAAATTGGAAAATAGGGCCAAAATCCCCATTCGACATCACATTGGATGGAGATTATTTTTTCATTAAATTCCTCTTCTCATGAGGACCAAAATTGACCTAAAGATCATCAAATTTAGACAAGAATAAATGTGTTTTTGAATTTATGTTTTCTCACATGTACATTATCAAGGTTGACCTTTCATCTATGTCAGCTCATTAAGCCCAATGGTTGTATCTGTTGACCTACCTACAATTTATATAGATAGAGGTGGTATTCACCTTCATTAGACACAATTATTGTGTGTCTTTCTTGTGATAATTCCTCTGTGTGGCGGCCAAGTTGGTTGGAGGAGAGGAAAGGGTTGTTCTTGGGATATCTCTCTTCTTCCATTGTAGGTTTGATTTATCTCCAAGTTGAACGCAGGCATAAGGGTAGAACTAAACTGCATGGCTATGTTTTTATGATATGAGGTCTCTCTATTAAGCATGCGAAAACCTCATAGAATCCTCTTCAAGCAGGCCACAATATTATTGATCAATTGGGCAGTGTAGAGACAAGTATTAATTCTGACGATTTTGTCCTTGTCCTAAGGCCGTAGGTAGCAATTGTACCTACATCTTGTGGCAGATTTGTTTGATTAATGAAAGATCTAAAGGGCCTACTCTCTAAGCCGTAATTACAAAAAGGAGGGCGCAACCCTTTTTTGTGGGTAATAGTCATATGGAGGACTGTATGTATGGGCTGAGAGGGCTAGGTAGACTCCTCTACCCTAACCATAGTAACATTCAGTAGCAGTGCAATGATCAAAAGAGCTTGTCTCCTGACTATAATGTTGATTATCTTTTCTATTGCAAGCAGACTGATGTAGGGTGCCCTGTCAAGTATTCCAAGGCCTATAACCATGTGTAGGACAACAAAGGTTTGGACATGAGAACAAATATATTGGATCAGTTGATAGGAGGCATTTTGGAGCTAGTATGTGAGACAATGGTGGTCTGAATATAACCCTAACCAGGTCAAGTTACTACAATAGTAATTCATCAACCTTGAATATCGTGGCCATTTTTGGCAAGTCAATTTTGACTCTGAATTATTGTAATCTATCTTTGTTGAGCACTTGATGATAATAATATGAAGATTGATCAAGGTTTTCCCCATCTTGGGGATTTTCCCTCGTTTGAGCCATATCATTGTGTTCTATTATCTTCGCTTGTTCTCCTCATCTACCGTCTATCTTCTTTCCTCAGTAGTTGTCAATGTGATTATGAATTTCTAATGGAAAATGTTTCACCAACAGTCTTACAAATTGAGTGGTAAAAAAAATATTCTTGCATTTGGATTGTGGCTTAAAATCATCACATTCCAATTCAAAATTTCTCCAGTTGTCATCTAGTGATAAAGTTTGAGTGCATTCTAGAATGAGAGAGATGTTGCATGATGAGGAAAAATATTCAGGATAAATTTTAGGAAACTTAGAAGACAAGTTTTATAAAATTGGTGAACAATTTAACCAACAATTAGAGGTAGAATCCAAATTTTGGCAAATTAATTTGGGGATTAAGATCTTTGAAAAATGGATTTTAGAATACTTACCAAACACGAAGTACATTGTTAAGAAATTCCCTCCTTCCCTATTGACCCCAAATTACTTCTAGGAAAACACATTAACTAGAGGGCCAAGGCTTATAAGTGCTTTGCAGGGGTGGGGGATTTGACATTGCAATTTATGATAATCTCTTACAAAATATGAAATTAAAAATCTAGTTTTCAATAAACTAGATATTTTTTTTAACTTTTCTGTATACATTTTTCAATGATTAAATGCTTATTTAAAAATTTGACCTGGCTTAGGATGGATGTTTTGAAGTTGCACCTTTTGACATTTCTTATCGTTAATTAAAATCTCAAATCTATATTTCAATACATTTGACGTAGGCTTTCTATATACCTTTTTTATTATCAAATGTATATTAAAAAATTTGTGCTACCTTTAGTATAAATATTTGGAAGTTTCCTCTGACATCTCTAGCTCCATTCCAAGACCTTACCATCTCACTCATTCCTTTTTAGCGGGCCATTATTATTCTGTATTGTGCAACAAACTATTCAGTATTTTGTATTATACCATGGTCTCTTATATATGTTTCACGACAATAATACCACTGCTTTCTTTCTCTCTATATGTTATATTTGAGCATTATTTTTGGAGATGGGCTTGCACTCCCACATTGTAGTCATAGATGACTATACTCTTCGTTAGCCCAATTAACCTACTTCTATGGTCATCGATTGCACATTAATAAATATACTTACTTACTTGGCATTATTCATTTTTAAGAATACTTCAACATTTCATGAAATATGTGCAATGATATAAAAATCTCTAAATTCCCAAGCTTTCTAGCTTTGTAATGTCAATTGATGCAAATTAAGGCTAGGTGAAGGCACAAAAACACATAGTTAAGATTTCTAGCATCCATTGTCTTGTAGTTTCTAATTATTTCTTACATTTTTCTCCAACAACACCTCTAAATGAACAAGGTTGAGGTAGTAACTATATTATGCTACTTCAATGTCAATCCATGTTACCAGAAGCATAAATTTCTTGTCAGGAAAAATATTTTACCTCATCATGATCACACGTTAAGTTTTTAAGGACTCAAATTGGTAAAATAATGCCCTGTTAGATGGGCGTTAATTCTACCAATTCCTATCTTAAAAGGGATCTGCATTATATCTTCATTTCGTCTCCAAAAACATCTTTAAGGCAAGTAATAGTCTTACAACACCCTTCTCTTAAATGACAATTTATGTGACTGGAAGTTTTTCTTCTTGGATAGGAACAAGATCTTCCAACTGACAAAATGGTGATTTTTTCTGGGGTCTCAAAGGTGAAAAAATGTGTTGTTACAAGGGGGATGATTCTTTAAATGCTATTGTTAAAAGTGATTTGAAATTTTTTCAGATCTAGACATTTTTTTTCTGTTCCTCCTACTGAATTCTTAGAAATTGAATATTGCAAGTTGGAAATTGCTTCCAATCTCTCCAATGGTCTTGAAATTTATTTTCCCAAGATAAAGGTTCCACTGATCTATCTTTGGTTTATTAATAATTAGAAAATTTAGCCTTGTAAGCCTAATGTGCTGACCACTTAAAATTCTTTGGTTACATTAAAGTTACTTCCACAACTCAACCTATTGTCATGTTCCTAGGCTAAGTTTTCACTGGAAGCCCTCTAAATATTTCACCTCAAAGGGGGAAATCAAAGAGTCAATGGGAGAAGACATCTATTGGCAGTTCATGCATATCAAGTGGGTTTCATCCCAACAACCTCTCATTTCTATATGGCATTTTAGGTTAAGAAGTTTTTACAAATTGTTGACAGTTTCATTCTTTGTCTAGACTACCCACAACAACATTTGTCATATGGCCATAGGAATCCCCTTCCATTTGTGATTACACTGTCACAGTGATGAGTTGAGACAGATCACAAAATTCAATGAGAGGAAAATATTAATTATCAATGGTCATTGAAGCTGCAATAGTGATGTCCATTGCTTTGGAAGATGGAGGAGTAAGTTATTTTTAAACAGTAATGTCAAACCAGTGCTCAATAGAGGGAAGTGTCTATATTGTGATGGAAAAATTAGTGACATGGATTAATAATAATAGATGCATGCTTATATATATATATTTTTTTAACACACCAGGTAATACAACTGCATTACTAATGGTGCATGATGGGGATGGATGTGATGAAAGATTTGGGTTTGGGTGCGTTAGTAATGTGTTGCGCACATTGGGCATGGATGAAATGAATTTTAATGTCCATTTTATTGCTAAAACTCATTCATCTTTTGGAGAGGTTTGCATCTTGTTTTTTCATGTTCTTTATTTGTATGCTAGGTAATTGACCTCAACCAGGTAATGATCAATCATTGTCAAAATATTGGGTATCCATAGGAACTCAAGATTCGACTATTACTTAAGGAACTACATGTTCTTAAAGGGGTGGTTCTCCATGTTCAAATAATGGTCAAGAGAAAAGTGAACTTGCATCTTATCTAGATCAAGCATGTGCTAAGACCACAATATTTTGTCAATTTTCTTATGGATATTATACAATAGTTGGTGTAAGTTTTCAAGGGTCCATCTCGAAATCTAGAGTTTGGGCCAATAACAACTTCTAGGAAAAAATGTGGTGCCTTACTAATAGAATTAGAGCTTCGAATTGTTCCTTCTCAAATTCTTATGCTATAAAGCTCACTATGGCTATTTGTTTTCAGATTTCCATAGGCTTCTATTAGAAAATACATTTCGGCTTCTTTACAATCTGATACAATTAATAAGGCCACAAGGTATTTTTTATTTGTTTTATATATGTATATATGTATTTGCCTTGTGACATAATGACCTTGTTTCCTTCTTATGATGTTGCCACTTTGTAGAATAGACTATTGAAATTCATGGATGTGAATAGAATTTTCATATTATTACAATTTATCAAAATAATTAGTTCGAAATATTAAATTTAATAGTTTGTTCCCACCCATGGGGTGAGATAGGTAATTATGTTCGTGTACAACAAATAAACACAAAACTAGCTCGATGGGACTATATTGTAACCAATGTTATACAAAGTAAGAGTGCAAAAGAAACTCCTAAATCTATGTCGACGTTTGATTGCATGGCTGACAATGATTCATCCTTCTAATCAAATTTCAATTGGAGTTAATGTTGAAGCTTCTTGACCATAATCAAATAGAAATTAGAGTCCCCACTAGAAGTTTGTTATTATTTAAATTTTTTCCACTATTGATGTAATGTCGGGGTATTTTTATGAGGCCAAATGTTTAATTTTGGATGTATTTGGGTATTGTTTTGATGTCGGTTAATTGTAGCATTTCAATAAATTTAATAGTGTCTATGGTTTATTTGGAATTTGGTATAAAAAATCAATATTTGTTTGAGAATAAAAATCCCAAAAGGAAGTAATGAGTATACTTGGTTTATTTGGAATTTGGTATAAAAACTAGCAAAGGAAGCCCAAATGTTGTTTGAAACAATGAGGGGAAGATTTCATCCCAATGAAAATATTTATACCATACTTATATCAGGATGGTGTGAGGCAAAGAATCAGATAGAGGTAGGCAAACTCTGGAATGAGATGGTTGATAAAGGATTCAAACCTGATCTTGTCACCCATAAGATTATGTTGGTGGGTCTCTTTAAGGGTTGAAAGAAGGAGGAGGCCCTAAAGCTCTCTTCTAAGTAATGAAAAAAATGGTCCTTATCCTAATTCTAAAAGCTACAGTATTTTTATTCGTGCCCTTTCCAAATTACATAGGATAGACGAAGCCTCAAAATTCTTTGTTGAAATGCAGGAACATGGCTCCCCACTTCATGCTATTGTTTACATTTATTTAAGAATTGGTTATGGAACTAAGAAAAATATGGATAAGGTTTATGGGTAGTTACAGGAAATGAAAGAGAATGGGATTCGTCATGATTGTTGGAATTCTAATGTTCTAATCAAAGTGATGATGGTTCTGAACAAACCAAATGAAGCCACTGAACATTTTGAGGAAATGATCCAATGTGGGTTTCAACCTACCATTCACACCTACACCATGATGATGAAATTGTATTTCCATGCAAGGAACCCTAAGATGGGTTTCACTATATGGGATCAAATGGCTCGAAACGGTTGTTGTCTTGACGTTAATTCTTACATTGTTCATTGGAGGGCTATTCAGGGACGAAAAATGTGAGGAGGCTTGTTCCTATATAGAAATCATGATTGAAAAAGGTATGAAGGCTCCGTGTTTTGATTACAACAAATTCCTCATGGGGTTTTCAAGAGTAGGTAGACATGATATA
This sequence comes from Pinus tabuliformis, assembly GCA_031772625.1. Classification (NCBI taxonomy): domain Eukaryota; kingdom Viridiplantae; phylum Streptophyta; class Pinopsida; order Pinales; family Pinaceae; genus Pinus; species Pinus tabuliformis. Next base: position 368,972,140 of record CM062818.1, read on the forward strand.
TTTTAAGAACTTTTAGCGAAGATGAATCGTGCAAGGAAGTTGGATATATCAGACATGTTCCTTAGGCGCTCATAGAAAATGCAAAAAAGTTTCAAAATAAGATGGATTTTGAGTAAATGGTTTAGTCATACCTTTTCCACCAGCTCTTTGATATTAGGGGTCATGTATATGTCTTGTATTTTGTGTTATGTTGTCCCATACAAGCTAGATATTGTGAAGGTACGGATAGACATTAAGGGAAAACCATTTTTCTAGATGATTTGATTTTACAAGTCAATGCTTTGTTTAGGGATAAATTTGAGGATTATTATATCTTGTCAGGTTAAATGGATCTTATTCCCATGGAAATGGAGTTTCAGGTTTAAATGTACCTTTTAGCAATCGATTCATGAAATCCAACCATTGTTAGAATATCATATAAACCATATTTATATGTAGACATTTTGTTTCATTAGAAAAGATTGCTATATGTAAATAGTTCTCCTTAAAATCACAATAAAGGCAAGCTTTTGATTTAAACCCAAATGGGCAGATTCTTTCCACTATTAACCTTCAATGTAATGTTCTCATATGTAGCATGATTTTTGGATCCAATGCATTAATATTAGGGTAAATTTCTTTTGTTTTGAATTTTTTTATATTTTTTTTGTGCAATATGATAAGGAATTAGAGTTTTTGATCTTTATACAATTGCTACCTTATTTTTTCAACTTTCCATAGCTCTCTATCATTGGTTTTGTAGAACAAAATGTTTGTATGTTTGTTGCTCATTGCAAGTGAAAGAGTAGGGAAACTTCATCTATGGAAAGACATGAAGGAAATTTAGTTGTTTTTAAATTGGGTTGGTATCATGAAAATAATTGGTGTGGCTAATAGGGTTTGTTTTTGGTTGGAGAAGATGATGGATGTGGATCATTGGAGACAAAATTTGTATGGCTCATAAGTTTTATAAAGGGTTATTGGCCATAGAGAGGAGATTAAGATCCTGATGATTTTGATGATGGAGAAGTGAGTTTTGACACTATTCGAACCAGAGAACATGACTCAATGAAGATGTTCCTAAAAGCTATATCAACATAAGGAGCACCACTGAAGTTAGATGAATCAAAATTTATAGAGAGGTTGAGTTCAGATGCATTGATAGTTGGGTTTAAGAGCTTGAGTAGTTTTGTGACATGTAAGATATAGCTACCATCTAGCCTTATGGTTGGAACCCTTATAGAAAATGAAGCGAGTCAAGGTAAGGAGAAAATAAAAGTTTGGGAAAAAATACTCAGCATCAAATTCCAACACTAAAACAATGATCACCCCTTGTTTAGGTAATTTTATAATTTAGAAAAACAGGTCTTGTCATTGGAAGTATACAATGTGACTCAAACAAATGCAAATTAGAATGAATGTAATGTCTCCTCTGAGCCTGAGAGTAATGAGTATGTGGTAAGTTGGTAAGTGATTTACCATTTTGTTATATTGGGTTTGTAATAAAATAATAATAACATAAGAAGAAAATTTGCACTTACTAGAACTCCTAGAAAAATCCATTGGGGCAATGAACCAATGAGTGGGGAAGTAGGGAGTCATAAATTAATAATATTTTATTGGTTGGCAAGGGTCATTACTAAATTATTTCCTCTTCCTTTTGTATTCTATGACTTTATATTATTTTCGCAAGCTTATTATGGGTGGATGTGTAATCTTCATTGAAGGCTCGGGGAAGGAATTTGTTCCACCTTTGGGGAAACCATTCACATTTTGATGGTTTGGCTGTGGTTGCGTATGCTGGTGCTTAGAATGTATTGTGCCAAGGTTGAGTATGCTACTATAGTTTCACTTCCATGAATGAATGTAGAAGCCAAGATGGATTTTGTGGGTAATGACTAAGTAATAAGTGATCATATTTCCTAATTTGAACAATATAAATTCCATGGCCAGCCTAGATAGGGGAATTGGAGAGAAAGGGGATAGCCTCTTTGCCTATTTTAGTTTTCTTCTTTGAAATTTTTGAAGACCCATTATTTCTTTCCCCTTGACTTCAAATGGAGTTCGTACTTTTCAACAAATCCCTTCCTTTCCTCTCAAGAAACTGAGAAATGTTTTCAAACCATGAAAGAATGATTTATTTAACAAGTCCAAAAATAGTACACATAAAGGGAATATCTCATAATTAAATCCTTCTTGAACAACTTCTTTTAAAAGGGAAAATGAGAAAAAATCAAAGGAATGGCATTGACATAAAAAATCATTCAAATGTCTCATTTGCATGTTTATCCAGCTGCATTTATCTGATGAGACATTCAATTGGGGTTTGTACCTTTTTATGAAACCCATCCCTTTCTCTCAAGATTATTTGGTTGGACTGAAGAAAAATGTTGCTACACTGTGAAAGAATAATTTATATAACAAGTCACAAAATGGGAACATCAATATCTCATAATTAAAATTTGATTGGAAATTGTATTTTACAAGGGAATATTGAGAAGATTCAATTGCATCATTTGAATCTTCATCCAGTGGCATGCTATACTAATAAGACATCTAGTGAACAAGTATTATTGTTGTACATAGTGCACTTTTGTACTTTTGGGTGACTTGGTTCAAATTGACCATTCACCTTTTTTATTATATTATATTGCAGACATGAGTGCCATGTTTTAGGGTCTGTAATATATTCTCGAGAAACCCTTGGGCTATACTCAAGGGGTCTTTACCCCTTTCACATCTGTTTCTCCTCATGGAGCGATATCCACACCTATTATACTTTTCCATTTTCATCATCTTTGCCCAACACGTTTTTGTCTCATGTGACTCTTATTTTACATAGGCCAACATGAAGGAAGAAGCTTATGAGCCATGGAAATTACAATAATAGTTCATTCTCGTGCCTACTATTTTCTATGGCATCTTTATTTCCATGTTTTAAAGTTTCCAAAACTGTTGAGATGCATCAAACTATTCAAAATTCCATTGCATGGAAATCATATGGTGTGGGAGAATCGTCCATAATTTTTCTCTAGATCATACCCTTCAGGTCATCTTGCTTCCAGTGGATCTCTCTTATGCCTAGTATTTTCTAGAAGAAACTGTATTTCCAATTTCTGATGTTGCCAAGACTTCTCATATGCAAGAAACTACTCTAACTTCCACTACATGCCAAACCTATGGTGTGGGAGAATCATCCAAAATTTGTCTCTATATCATCCTTTCATATCATCTTGCTTCCAATGGATCTCTCCCTTTTTTCCATTAAGATATTTTCACTCACAGTGTTCCACTTCCTTGAGAGTAGACAACTCATGGGAACTTCCTGCTTAAATGCAAAGGACTCTTGACAAGGACTCTGTCACTACTTTTCTCCATGTTCCTTACCTATAAATTAGAATGGGTTCAACCCCTTCGAGTACAACATTATCTCTCTAGTTCTCTTTTTCATTATCCTAGAACAAAGATAATATATTTTCACTGGTGCTTATCTTTCTTGTGTAGGTTTTAACCTCGTACAAAAATTACCTGCATACGAATTCTAAAACACAGAAAATAAACAATGCGAGAGCATAACACATAAAACACATATACACAGAGTTTTTCCCCTGGATCCCAAAACCAGGACCACCAGCTTCATTTTTCATTATCTTCCTTTCAATGTTACAATGCATATTCATACATGCTGAAGCATCCAATACCATGGACCGAAAACCATCGCATCCAAAACCATTTGCCAAAAGCATGCACAGAACCATGGGTAGCTCCACCCAACCTCATATAGGGTCCAAAAAAAAAAATTCCCAGGGCGCTACCCCAGACCCCATAGAGGGGGGCTACCCGACCCGCTCAAACCCCTTGTGTCCCCCCAACTACACAATCGGTGCAACGAAGAGGGGGCTCCCCCTTCCCCCCCCCCCCCCCCCCCCCCCCCCTCTATCTCCCTGGTTAACTACATGGGCTAGTCATCAAAAGAATATAACACAACCCAACATTCTCCCACTTGTTATTTTCTTTCCATAAGGGGCCATAGGAGAGCTTAGTCCTTTATCCAGCCCTGCAATGCCCATTGTTTCTCTACACCAAGAGAACTTCTTAGAGCTCACAGATTTTGTCAATGCAGCTGCGGTATTGTTGAAAGTGTCCACCTTTACCAGCAACACATTTTCTTCTTCTATCATATCCCTCACAAAGTGATACAGAACATCAATGGGCTTTGTCTTTGAATGATAAGCAAGCTTCTTCGCCAAGAAAATTGCACTTTGGCTGTCACAATCTATCCTTATAGCTCCATGTAGTAACCACATACTTGAACACAATCTTTGCAACCAAACTGCTTCCTTGCTTGCACGAGTGGATTCCATGTATTCTGCCTTTGTAGTTGATAATGCCACTACAGATTGCTTCTTACTCATCGAACTGACTGCACCTCCAAATAGATTAAACACATACCCAAGTGTATATCTTCTCTGATCCAGATCTCCAGCCCAGTCCTCATCAATAAAGCCATGAATATCTAACACTTTGTCCAATTATGGTCTTTCTTGGTAGCACAAACCATAATCACTAGTGCCACACAAATACTTGAAAACTCACTTCACTACTATCCAATGCTCCTTCCCTGGTTTTGACATAAACCTGCTCAATACTCCTGCAAGATGTACTATAGACCTACAGGATGATCCTATACGAATTACAGGAAACCTATAGGATACAGTTGAGAGCTAATTGTCAGGTGTTGGAGGTGTTGGGAATCTTTGGAAAGGTGTGTGATGAGTGGAATGGGGAATTAGGATGTCTAGGAGCACTCAAGAGTCAATATCCAAGATAAGAGATGTCTAGATTCTCTTAATGTATCTAGGAGAATTTCAATGAAAAATGATGAAAAAGTAGTGAGGGTGATAGTGAAACAAAAGATGGCTACAGTGGATGAAGTGGAAGGTAGTTTTTGGTGATGAAGTTTGGGTCTCCTCCTGAAGTACCTTATCTGCTTAAAACATGTGTGTCTTCCAAGAACTATGCAACAAGATACATTTCATAAACTAGAAAAGCATGAATCAATTGCCTATATTGTTCATGAAGAAAGTTGCTGAAGGGAATGAAAGAATGAGTCAGATCTTATTGCAGAAATGGAGATGGAAAAAGATGATAATGAAATATTCCTTGCAACATGAACCAAATACTGAATCAAAGAACTAGAAATCTATGTTTTTGGTGTTGTCGAAGGGTCCCTTCCTCAGGTCATGGTCCCAGAGGGAGGAAGTGAGGCCGAGACACCTGCTGATAACCTTTTGGTGATCCTTTTTCTCCTTGCTAACCTGCTACTTGAAAGAAGTCACAAATGGAAGAAAACTATCACACAACCAATCTAATCTATACTGTTGCAATGGAAATGCATCTACTAAGCAAATGAACAATTAAGCTATGGATGTATACTAGCATACATGTACAATAAAGAGGAACCTTGGCTTCTAGGGTTGGGCCCTAACCCAAGAGCTCCAGCCCTTTGAGTTTACTTAGTGCTGGCTCAAAACAAAACTCATTCTTATTACCAAAACAATGGATTACATCAATAATTGTCGCAAGTCTTGGGGCTCAAAAATAGAGTAGAGTTTTACAATCAAAAATCAAGTATGTAGACTAATTCTTCTTGTGGATGTGACAGGTGGATGGAAGATGTTTGAGGATGGCTAGAAGGTTTATGAAGTTGTTGGATGGTGTGAAGGGGTCTTAGGAGGATTTTTGTGACTTCCTAGAGGTTTCCCATTAATTCAGCCTCAAAACAGGCCGTTTCAGGAAAATCTACAGGATGTACTAGAAACCTACAGGATGATCCTGTACGAATTACAGGAAACCTACAAGATACAACCGAGAGATAATTGTGAGGTGTTAGAGTTGTTGGGAAGCTTGGGAAAGTTGTGTGATGAGTTGAATGGGGTGTTAGAATGTCTAGGAGCACTCAAGAGTCAACATGCAAGAGAAGAGATGGCTAGATTCACTCAATGTATGTAGGGGAATTTCAATGAAAAATGATGAAAAACTAGTGAGGGTGATGGTGAAACAAGAGATGGCTAAGGTGGGTGAGGTGAAGGTGGCTGCTATTGATGAAGTCTAGGTCTCCTCCTGAAGTACCCACTATGCATAAAACATGTGTGTCTTCCAAAAACTATGCAACAAGATACATTTTCATAAACAAGAAAAGCATGAATCAATTGCCTATGTTATGCATGAAGAAAGTTGTTGAAGGTAATGAAAGAATGAGTGAGATCTTATTGTAGAAATGGAGATGGAAAAAGATGAAAATGAGATCTGCCTTCAAACATGAACCAAATACTGAATCAAAGACAACAAACTCCAAATCTCATACAAGAACTAGAAATCTGTGTTCATGGGGCTGTTGAAGGGTCCCTTCCTCAAGTCATGGTCCTAGAGGGAGGAAGTGAGACCGAGACACCTACTGAAAAACTTCTGGTGATTCATTTTCTCCTTGCTAATCTTCTAGCTTGAAAGAAGGAAGAAATGGAAGCAAACTATCACACAAACAATCTAATCGATATTGTTGTAATGGAAATGCATCTACTGAGGAAATGAACAATTAAGCTACGGATCTATACTAGCATACATGTACCATAAAGAGGATCCTTGGCTGCTACAGTTGGGCCCTAACCCAAGAGCTTCAGCCCTCTGAATTAACTCAGTGCTGGCTCAAAACAAAACTCATTCTTATTACCAAAACAATGGATTACATCAAAAACTGTCACAAGTCTTGCAACTTGAAAATAGAGTATAGTTTTACAATAAAAAATATGAATCCTACTAAGGTCATAGGCCTCTTACATATTCATCTTCTCCACTCCTTACCATTCATCCCTCCATCATTTTTTTCATTTTTCCACTCCATTACTTTGATTTATGCAAACACTGTGTTTTCTATAGTATCCCCTATATTCCTACAGGATCCCTTGAAAACCTACAAGATGATCCTGTAGGAATTACAGTGACCCAGAAATCCTATGGGAAGCAATCTGAAGGCACATGATGGATTTGTTAGGTCCATAAAATTCACCCTATGCATGATCTAACACCTCACCTCATCCACCATCATCATCCCTGCACTCACCATTCAAAACAAAAGAAATTAGTTTCAATAGTTTTTGCAAGTCTTAGGAAAAAAGGGGAAACAGAAAGGAGTAAGAGAATTATGTTAGTATCATTTGCTCTCAACACTTCTACTCCTTCTTTCCATCTAGGTCACCATACTCATAGCCCGAGCCAACAATCTGATTAAAGAATTATAAGGGAGAAGCAGCTATAGGAAATCCTGTAGGAAATCCTATAGCAGCCTATCCCAAAGAATGCCTATCACACCAGCAATAGGTCTTCACTAGGATCATCTAGGAGCTCCACAACAGCAACAACATCATACCTTCAGCCACAGACACCTGCAAAATCAAAGAAACAATTAGCAGAAAGCAAGAGGAGGAAGAAGGATGGCATGCAAAAAATATACAACACAACACCTCTGGTCTTCGACAATTGCAGCATAGAATTGAAACCACAGGTAAGTATCCCGCTCGCTCACTCATATGCATCATATAGTCAAAAATTGTAAGTGTTACGAGATAGTTGGTTTATAAGTGAAAATGTGGCTAGTTATCTTGGCCACATTCGTTCAGTCATCACGTGAACAATCAGGCATCCTCTCACATGTGGCTACAGTCAACTCAAAGATAGAAAAGGAGTAGGACAAAAAGTGGTTAAACTACGGATCTACGAGGCGGGAGCTAATTACGAGGAGCGGGAAATCATGAGATGGTAGTGGGGACCAATAGTCCAAAACAGGAAACGTACCTTTGCTGCCAGCACACCACCTCACCCCGAATCACCATAAGACAAAATAAAACATCATTCCCATGCATTCATGCATTTCACCTCCTTGAAACTCACTCACTCAAGTTTCTCTCATAACCCAAACCACCCATCAGAAGAATAGATCCATCATTCTGCACAAGAATTCCTACAGGAGCATGCATAGGAATTCCTACAGGATACAGTCTACAAGATAAACAGAGACTATCTACAGGATTGGTAGAGAAGAGTTTAGAAGGGATATCACGGGAATTGGCCACTGCAACTAGTGTAAAGAGGTAGGCTCTACAATTTCATCCCCCTTTTCAATTAAATGAACCAGGGATACTCTAAAATTGAGTGAATTTAGGAACCATGTGAAGTGAATTAAATACACAGTCAAATCTGTTTTGCTCTAGAATTTGAAAAATTGTGTCAACCCTCTCATTTTCTCCTCAAGCTTCACCAACAAGATGACAAGAGGGTTTAATAGGAGAGAGCCCACACACATTGTGAGAATCCAACAACACCCCCACGCACTTGAAATCTTTACAAGACACAACTAGATGGGATTTTTCAAAAAATTCAGATGGTATAATGATGAGGTGGCTCAAGAATTTTCTCTCTCCCTCACTCCACACAGCATAATCCATGCCACTATTGTAGTAAGGGGCTTCACTATAGATCTCACCACAGATGTCATCATCAGGATCACCACACTTACCCTAGGAATCCCATGGAGAAAATAAGACAAAGGAGACAACCATGTGGCAAAAATAAAATTCTTTTTAGAAGGTGAAGAACCGAGCAAGGACAAAAATGGAGTAAGGAGGGAAAGTCTGCCATACCCATGGAGTGAGGTAGGTTACGAACTCATCAAATGTATCTCATGTGAGGGTAAATATAGTGTTGTCTATGGCTATAATTTCAGGATCCTTGAGGAATTAAGATTTGGGGTAGAAACACCACCTCACCAAAGACTTAGGATACCATATTTCTTATTGCAATCACTCATAGACTCAAGCATCAAAGTGAAGGAGGGAAATTCCCAACAATTGTCTCACCATGGGTTGATTAGGATCCTCATTGAATATTCCCTCCAAAACCTCAAAACCCCTTTAACATGGTCAATCTTCAAAGAATTTCCAACAGAGGATGACATCAAAACCCTCACTTATGATGTTAGTCCTACAATCAGTGAAGAGGAGGTAAAATAGGAAGAGGAAGATACAGGGCAAGATAAAAATGAGATGGATGAAGAAGGAGTTGACATAGAGGAACATAATGAAGCTGAAGAAGAAGAGGGAGAAGAGAAGGAGGATGATGAAGAAACAAAGGAGGAAATTAAGAAGGAAAATGATAGAGATGATGAAGATCTACAAGAGGAAGAAGGCAGGAAAAACATATAGGAAGAAGGACATAAAATAGAGGAGAAAGAACACAAGGAGGAGTCACCTAGGGTGTCTCCAAAATCCACTAAGAGAGGGGCAGCAGCTGACCTCACTTCTATCAACACCCCAGTCAAAAAAAAAGGAAAAAGGCAAAGGGAGACCCCACTATATTTCAGAACAAGAAAGAGCACAAGAATAAAACAGGGGAAGCCAAAAACATCAACAAAAATTCCTATTGAGATTGAAGATTCCCCTACACAAAAAGACAAGATGCCTTCCCTTAAGTCCCCTATCAGCTATGTAAGGAGGCCTACTACTAGATCAACTTCCTCAAAGGGTAAGGAAATATTATAGGATCCATAACAAAATCTACAGGAAGTAAAAACAGTCCTACAGGATACTCTGTTGAATCTACGGGAGGCACAAAAATTCGAAAGAAAGGTAGGGGAGTAGAAGGAAGCTAAAGAGGAAACCCAGGGACAAAGGAACCCAACCCCCAACCTAACCTGGACTCATATTACCAGTTTATTGAAGGAGGGAGGGTAATACCTCACAAATCTGCCATCCCATTGTTCCTTGAGCTTGAGAAGGAGAGGGTCAGAACCCACCAATGGATGCAGATCACCAAATCAAAGGGGGTGGAAGACATTGGGCACATGGTAGAGAAACACAAAGAAATGGGCAGAGAGCTAAGTGGCTTAAGGGGCAGAGAAGATATAATGAGAAATCAACTTGAGAGAGAAAATGCATGGCTGAGGGGACAACTGCAGGAAAGAGAGAACCAACTAGCATGTATGGCGAGCCTCTCCTTGGAGGAAATCCAGTGTAGGATGCCAGCTAAATCCTATTCTCTTTACCTCAAAGAGAAATGGCTATAGTTTCATACTAAGACACTAGCACAGAGGGGAACCATGCCATTTCAGGACTATAGGCAGTTTATTGATCTTTATGGTCAAAGTACACTAGAGGATAGGACCAAAATGGCTGAGTTTTATTTGCACAACATGGCCCTCACCGACATGAATGTTTGGGACCCTAATGCCAATCTAGGAGATCTACAATTAATGGCTTTAGCATCATGGATGAACCATGAGGAGTCAAGAGTTGCAGAGATGAAAAGGATATTGTCCAGAGAGAAAACTGAACCTCATTTGATCAGAGCTGAACAATAAAATACGATGGCCCTCATCAGTATCCATAATTTGATTGCAAATGATCCTTAGATGCCACCTAGATATCTTGCTACCCAAGAGAAAGCAATTTCACATTTTTAGGACATTTTTAGGATGCTAGGAGATGATTGTTTACATGCTTGCCTAAGGAGATGGAACACACTGCCACACAACTTAATGATAAGAGAATATCACTCCCCTCAAAGTTTGAGAGAGGAACTCAACATGACACCTATGTATAAGCAATATATGCAAAGGTTGGAAGTCAATTGGATAGGCCTAAAACTTAGTCCACCAATACTCTTAGGGATGCTAGAAGGGAGAAAAGAAGAATAAGAAACGAGGCAGTGGGAAGAAGTAGAAAACAAAGCAGGCTTCTATGAACAAGAAGAAGAGACCACAATAGAGGCATGGGATGTTAGAGAGGCTACCAAAGATATGAAGGATATGGATATTTTCTAAGTTTCTTAAAGGATGAGCAACACTTTCAGTAGGGGGTGATGATGAGCCTCATCATTGGGTAATTATATGGGCCTTAATTCACCTCCTAGCTTAGTCAAACCAACTATTCTCATAACTTATTCCACACTTTTGATTATATTTTGTTTATGAGATGAGTTAGAGTTGGATATTTTGCTTTGTGGTCTAATGTGCATTTAATGTAGGATTAAAGGATAAAAGCAAGGAATTTTGGCAAAGTCCAAGGTCAAAAATTGAATGGGACAAGGGAGATGGATTATAGGAGGTAAATCCTCCTCATTTACTACCCCTTCATTTGAATTCCTCCATTAGCTCGAAGTGCAAACAACCAAATCATGAGGACTAGAAGGCAGCCGAGCATATGAAAGACAAAGCACCAGTTTATCTCGAGTTTGGCAGCCAAGCCTCCCTACTTTTAAGGAAGTCGTTGGAGACTTCAGATGTATAAGTAGAGAGGCCTATGACATCAGTAGGATTTGGATTTTTGATTGTAACACTCTACTCTATTTTCGAGTTGCAAGACTTGTGACAGATTTTGATGTAATCCATTGTTTTGGTAATAATAATAACTTTTGTTTTGAGCCAGCACTGAGTTAACTCAGAGGACTAAAGCTCTTGGGTTAGGGCCCAACCCTAGAATCCAAGGCTCCTCTTTATTGTACATGTATGCTAGTATAGATCCATAACTTAATTGTTCATTTTCTTAGTAGATACATTTCCATTACAACGGTATAGATTAGATTGGTTGTGTGTTAGTTTACTTCCATTTGTGCCTTCTTTCAAGTAGCAAGTTAGAAAGGAGAAAAAGGATCACCACAAGGTTTTTAGTAGGTGTCTCGGCCTCACTTCCTCCCTCTGGGACCATGCCTTGAGGAAGTGACCCATCAGCAACCCCAAAAACACAGATTTCTAGTTCTTGTCTGAGCGTTGGAGTTTGTTGTCTTTGATTTAGTATTTGGTTCATGTTGTAAGGCAGATTTCATTGTCATATTTTTCCATCTCCATTTTTGAAATAAGATCTCACTCATGGTTTCACTCCCTTCAACAACTTTCTTCATGCATAATATAGGCAATTGATTCATGTTTTTCAAGTTTATGAAAATGTATCTTGTTGCATAGTTCTTGGAAGACATACATGTTTTAAGTATAGCAGGTACTTCAAGAGGATACCTAGACTTCATCACCAGTAGCTATCTTCCACTTCATCCACCATAGTCATCTCTTGTTTCGCCATCACCCTCACTAGTTTTTCATCATTTTTCATTGAAATTCCCCTACATACATTGAGTGAATCTAGCCATCTCTTATCTTGGATATTGACTGCTAAGTGCTCCTAGACCTCCTAACACTCCATTCCACTCATCACATACCTTTCCCATGCTTCCCAACACCTCCAACACCTCACAATTAGCCCTCTCCTATATCCCATAGGTTTCTTGTAATTCCTACAACATCATCCTGTAGGCTTCTAGTACATCCTATAGGTTTTCCTGAAACGGGTTGTTTTGAGGCTGAGTTGATGGGAAACCTCTAGGAAGTCACAAAAATCCTCCTAAGACCCCTCCACACCATCCAACCACTTCATAAACCTTCTAGCCATCCTTAAACACCTTCCATCCACCTGTCACATCCATAAGAACATTTAGTTTGCATACTTGATTTTGTCTAAAAAAACCCAAAAAAGTGAAAACATATTTAATTTAGTTTTTTTTTTTTTGCACATTAGTATGGTTTGATTCTCTTTACTTCTGTAGCTTAGATAGTAGCATTTGTTTAATGTTGATTTAGAAATTCTGCTTAGCATAGGTGCTTAAATGGTTAATTAGGTTATGGTGTGATTTAGCATTACATGTTGTTTTCTTCATTACCGTAGTAGAGTAGCTCTCTTAGAGTAGATTTTCCCTTCATCCATCAAAGAATCAAGCTTCTTCTGACTCTATAGAACTCTGGCTTGGAACCCCTGGGGTCTCTCATCGATTGAACATTAACAACAGGCGGGACCATCACCTTTACTTGTGCATATAACACTGTCACCTCCAAGTTTGTATGAACCCTGGATTGATAAGTAAAACTAGTAGCCCAGGAGTTGCAACATCCTTGCTGCAATATTGGCACTCATCACTTTTTACATCACGTCTACTCATGAGATTAAGGAGATCAATCCATTCATCCCTAATTGTTCTAAGTAAGAGGGTTTTTAGTGTGTTAGATCCTAAATGGTATAGCTTTTCCCTCTTAACATTATACATGAACCTCTCTATTAGATCCTGAAGGCTCTCATCTTCTCTTTGATTCATTCTAAAAATTTCTTCCTTAAGATCATGATCTTTATATTTTTATAGAAATACCTTTTGCATATCATTCCATGAACTTATTTAATTAGTCCCTAAACTCATGAACCATTTAAGAGCTCTATCCTTCAATGTCTCTGGAAACAATCTTAGTTTTTGAGTTTTTAATAAGTAACCATAAGATCTACAAACAATTTCAAATTCAAAGAGAATGGTTTCCAGATCCTCTGACCTTGGACCATGAAATTTTGGAAGAAAATATGGAGGGATGTTTTTCATGTGCACACTACCATCAGTATCTTGAATGGGAAATCCGAGAGGATCTTCCTCATTGTCATCATCTCCATCCATTTCTTCTACATTCTTTGCCATCTTCTTCTTCTACCTACAAAAGTGAATGGCGATATGGCTCTTATAGCACCATGTGATCAAATGAGGGGGTTAGTGTTGGAGACTTTTGTTTTTGTTTTTATGATTGAACGAAAACTATAATGCAATGCAATTTTCCACTTTTGAAATTAAATATGCCTAATACAAATATTTTCTTTTTACAAAAAGTGAAAAGCATGAATCAACTAGGCAAGAAAACAATGCATATTTTCACACCTCCCTGGCAACGGTGCCAAAAAGTGAGGAGCCTTGGTATTGCAACAAGAATGCTACAACTTCGAAGGCTACCAACTTTAATTATCAACCCGAAGTTCGTATAAACTTAAGAGGTGTCGACACTATATGTGCATCATACAATGTGTCCTTTCTTTGTTGTCATGATGTAATGGATTTCATGTACTGAAGTCAAATCCTAAACTAATTACAGAAAATGAAATATTCGAAATGGAACCTTAACCTATTGCAAGAAAGAAAGTACACGGAAAGAGACAGAAATTGAATGCTAAATCACACCATTACCTAATTAACCATTTAAGAAGCTATGATAGGTAGAAATTCTAAATAACCATGAAACAAATGCTACTATCTAAGTTGTAGGAGTAAGAAGCATCAAAAAACACTAATTTTCAACTAAAGAGACAGAACTAAATATGTTTTTGCTTTTTTGTCTTTTTATGCAAAATCATGTATGCAACTAATTGATTTTGTGGATGTGGTAGGTGAATTAAGGATGTTTGAGGATGGCTGGAATGGCTATGAGATGGTTGGGTGGTATGGAGGACCCCTGGGATGCTTTTGGTGAATTCCTAGAGGTTTTCCATCAATTCGGCCTCAAAATAGGCCATTTCAGGAAAATCTATAGGATGTACTAGAAACCTACAGGATGATCCTGTAGGAATTACAGGAAACCTACAAGATACAACTGAGAGAAAAATGTGAGGTGTTGGATGTGATGGGAGGCCTAGGAAAGATGTGTGATGGATGGAATGGAGTATGAAAATTCCTAGGATCACTCAGAACTCAAAACCAAAGTCCGGATATGAATGGATTCAGTCAAAACGTTTGTGAAATGATGAAATTGTTGAGGGTTTAATGACCAAGAAAATAAAATCTAAATTGGATGGGACAATTTTTTTTATTAACTAGGATGTCTTAGGTCCCTATTGCAAGTGGAATAACTCAAAAATACCTATGTTAATCCATTCTAAAAAAATAAAAAACATTAGTAGTCGAAAGTGTAGAAATTTGAGAACTAGTGAGCTAGTAAATCTAAGAAATGCCTAACTCAATCAAGTGAAAATTCAATGGGGTAATTTTTTTTATGAACTAGAATGTTTTCTTGATCTAAAAAATAACAGAAATGTACTATTCTTTGCCAAAAAGGAGGTCCAACAATCCAAATTTGGGAATAAGAAGACTAATCGAAGAAGCTCAATGATTTCTATGAACTTACAAAGCTTTTTAAAGGATGAAATGACACTTGTGATCCTACAAAAGAACTTATATCAACCATTTAACTCAATCCTACAACAACAAATTATTAATCCTAAATGCAGAAATAGAAAGAAATAAATACTAGAGATGCATGTGAATAAGCAATGAAAAGAAGGAAAGAAAATGATACAAAAGGGATCTGAGGTTCTTGGGATGGAAAAACCCAAGGAAAGTCAGAGACCTATGGAGGAGAAAAGGATTTAGAAGCTAAACATGAAAATAATCTTCATTATTTTCATCAACAGAATTACATCCCTGCAAGAAAATACAATGGAGCTGCAAAAACACAAGCTCTCTCCATAATAACACTAATAAAATCTCCCTAGAGGAAAATTCAACTTGATACTTATACAAAATGATGAGGAATCATTCCCCATGAATGGAGGAAGCTTTCCCCACCAAAATCCCTCGATTAGTGGATTTAGTCCCCAATACTAAGAATTTGCATTAAATGGCAGGGAACACATTCCTAGATTTTCTCAATCATTCCCTAGAGGAAAATTCGACTTGGTACTTATAAAAAATGATCAGGAATCATTCCCCATGAATGGAGAAATATTTCCCTACTGAAGTCCCTTGATTAGTGGATCTGCTCCCTTGATTGGTGGATCTGCTCCATTGATTAGTGGAACACATTCCTAGATTTTCTCAATCATTGGAGTTCCCAAATTTGTGCCATAATTCCATAATATCTTGTTGAATTATTATTTGTTATTGATCCTCCAGTAGTATGGAAAATTTCCCTAAATTATCTCCTCCAACTCTTCATAATCTGCACAATATTCCCATAATATTCCACAAAAGAAAAATAATATTAGGCACAAATATTCAATTATTCACAAACCTTCCTGATGAATATATTAAAGTTAAAAATAAATTATCTAATCTGAAAAGAGAGGTTTAATGTGCTGAAGGATGGTCATAGGCCTTAATTTATGTTTTAAATTAGAGGCATGGGCCTTAATTTTTTATTATAAAAGTCTACTCTATTTTTGAGCCGCAAGACCTGTGACGGTTTTTGATGTAATCCATTGTTTTGCTAATAAGAATGAGTTTTGTTTTGAGCCAGCACTGAGTTAACTCAGAGGGCTGAAGCTCTTGGGTTAGGGCCCAACCCTAGTATCCAAGACTCCTCTTTGTTTTACATGTATGCCACTATAGATCCATAGCTTAATTGTTCATTTTCTTAGTATATGCATTTCCATTACAGTAGTATAGATTAGATTGGTTGTGTGATAGTTTGCTTCCATTTGTGCCTTCTTTCAAGTAGCAGGTTAGCAAGGAAAAAAAGGATCACCACAAGGTTGTCAACAGGTGTCTCGCCTTCACTTCCTCCCTCTAGGACCATGACTTGAGGAAGGGACCCTTCAGCAGCCCAAAAACACAAATTTCTAGTTCTTATCTGAGCTTTGGAGTTTTTTGTCTTTGATTCAGTATTTGGTTCATGTTGCAAGGCAGATTTAATTGTCATCTTTTTCCATCTCCATTTCTGCAATAAGATCTCACTCATGCTTTCATTCCCTTCAGCAACTTTATTCATGCATAATATAGGCAATTGATTCATGCTTTTCTAGTTTATGAAAATGTATATTGTTGCATAGTTCTTGGAAGACACACATGTTTTAAGCAGAGTAGGTAGTTCAGGAGGAGACCCAGACTTCGTCACTAGTAGCTACCTTCCAATTCATCCACTGTATCCATCTCTTGTTCCACCATCACCCTCACTAGCTTTTCATCATTTTTCATTGAAATTCCCCTAGATACATTGAGTGAATCTAGCCATCTCTTATCTTGGATATTGACTCCTGAGTGCTCCTGGACCTCCTAACACCCCATCCCACTCATCACACACCGTTCCCAAGATTCCCAACACCTCCAACACCTCCAACACGTCACAAATATCTCTTGGCTATATCCTATAGGTTTCCTGTAATTCCTACAGGATCATCCTGTAGGTTTCCTATAATTCCTATAGGATCATCTTGTAGGTTTCTAGTACATGCTATAGGTTTTCCTGAAATAGCCTGTTTTTAGGCTGAATTGATAGGAAACCTCTAGGAAGTCACAAACATCCTCCTAGGACCCTTCCACACCATCCAACCACTTCATAAACCTTCTAGCCATCCTCAATCACCTTCCATACACATGTCATATCGACAAAAAAAATTAGTTTGCATACTTGATTTTACCTAAAAAAAACCAAAAAAGTGAAAGTGGATTTAGTTTAGTTTTTTCTTACACACTAGTATGGTTTGATGCTCTTTACATCTACAGCTTAGATAGTAGCATTTGTTTAGTGTTTATTTAGCAATTCTGCTTAGCATAGATGCTTAAATGGTTAATTAGGATATGGTGTGATTTAGCATTAGATGTTGTTTTCTTCATTACTGCAGTAGAGTAGCTCTCTTAGAGTATATTTTCCCTTCTTCCATCAAAGAATCAAACTTCTTCTGACTCTATAGAAGTCTGGCTTGGAACCCCTTGGGTCTCTCGCTGGCCGAACAGTGACAATAGGAAGGACCATCACATTTACTTGTGCATACAACACTATCACCTCCAAGTTTGTACGAACCCCGGGTTGATAAGTAAAGCAAGGATACTACAACTCCTTGGCTACCAAATTTACTTATCAACTTGGCATTTGTACAAACATGGAGGTGACAGTGTTGTATGCACAAGTAAAAGTGATGGCCTTGCCTATTGTCACTTTTCAGCTAGCGATAGACCACGGGGGTTCCAAGCCAGACTTCTATAGAGTCACAACAAGCTTGATTCTTTGATGGAAGAAGGGAAAATCTACTCTAAGAGAGATACTCTACTGCAGTAATGAAAAAAACAACATCTAATGTTAAATCACACCATAACCTAATTAATCATTTAAGCAGTTATGCTAAGCAGAATTTATAAATCAACACTAAACAAATGCTACTATATGAGTTGCAGAAGTAAAGAGCATCAAACCATACTAATGTGCAAGAAAAAACTAAACTAAACATGTTTTCACTTCTCTGGGTTTTTTAGGAAAAATCAAGTATGCAAACTAATTGTTCTTGTGGATGTGACAGGTGGAAGGAAGGTGTTTGAAGATGACTAGAAGGTTTATGAAGTGGTTGGATAGTGTGGAGGGGTCCTATGAGGCGTTTTGTGACTTCCTAAAGGTTTCCCATCAATTTGGCCTCAAAACAATCCATTTCAACAAAACCTACAAGATGTACTAGAAACCTACAGGATGACCCTATAGGAATTACAGGAAACCTACAGGATACAGCCGAGAGCTAATTGTGAGGTGTTGGAGGTGTTGGGCAACTTGGGAAAGGTGTGTGATGACTGGAATGGGGTGTTAGGAGGTCTAGGAGCACTCAGGAGTCAATATCCAAGATAAGGGATGGATAGATTCACTCAATGTATCTACAGGAATTTCAATGAAAAATGATGAAAAAATAGTGAGGGTGATGGTGAAACAAGAGATGGCTACGATGGATGAAGTGGAAGGTAGTTGTTGGCGATGAAGTCCGGGTCTCCTCCTAAAGTACCTGCTCTGCTTAAAACAAGTGTGTCTTCCAAGAACTATGCAACAAGATACGTTTTCATAAACTAGAAAAGCATGAATCAATTTCCTATATTATGCATCAAGAAAGTTGTTAAAGGGAATGAAAGTATGAGTGAGATCTTACTGCAGAAATGGAGATGGAAAAATATGACAATGAAATCTGCCTTGCAACATGAACCAAATACTGAATCAAAGACAACAAACTCCAAAGCTCATACAAGAACTAGAAATCTATGTTTTTGGGGCTGCTGAAGGGTCCCTTCCTCAAGTCATAATCCCAAAGAGAGGAAGTGAGGCTGAGAAACCTGCTGACAACCTTGTGGTGATCCTTTTTCTCCTTTCTAACCTCCTTCTTGAAAGAAGGCACAAATGGAAGCAAACTATCACACAACCAATCTAATCTATATTGTTGTAATGAAAATACATCTACTAAGCAAATGAACAATTAAGATATGGATCTATTTGAGCATACATGTAAAATAAAGAGGAGGCCTGGTTTCTAGGGTTGGGCCCTAACCCAAGAGCTTCATTCCTCTAAGTTAACTCAATGCTGGCTCAAAACAAAACTCATTCTTATTATGAAAACAATGGATTACATCAAGACTTATGACAGTTTTTTATGTAATCCATTGTTTTGGTAATAAGAATGAGTTTTGTTTTGAGCCAACACTAAGTTAACTGAGAGGGCTGAATCCCGTGGGTTAGGGCCCAACCCTAGAAGCCAAGGCTCCTCTTTGTTGCACATGTATGCTAGTATAGATCCATAGCTTAATTGTTCATTTTCTTAGTAGATGCATTTTCATTACAGTAGTATAGATTAGATTGGTTGTGTGATAGTTTGCTTCCATTTATAACTTCTTTCAAGTAGCAGGTTAGAAAGGAGAAAAAGGATCACCACAAGGCTTTTAGTAGATGTGTTGGCCTCACTTCCTCCCTTTGGGACATTGACTTGAGGAAGGGACCCTTCAACACCCCCAAAAACACAGATTTCTAGTTCTTTTATGAGCTTTTGAGATTGTTGTCATTGATTCAGTATTTGGTTCATGTTGCAAGGAAGATTTCATCGTCATCTTTTTCCATTTCCATTTTTGTAATAACATCTCACTCATGCTTTCATTCCCTTCAACAACTTTCTTCATGCATAATATAGGCAATTGATTCATGCTTTTCTAGTTTATGAAAATGTATCTTATTGCATAGTTTTTGGAAGACATACATGTTTTATGCAGAGAAGGTACTTTAGGAGGAGACCCAGACTTCATCACCAGCAACCACCTTCCACTTCACCCACCTTAGCTATCTCTTATTTCACCATCACCGTCACTAGTTTGTCATAATTTTTCATTGAAATTACCCTAGATACATTGAGCGAATCTAGACATCTCTTATCTTGGATATTTACTCCTGAGTGCTCCTAGACCTTCTAAGACCCCATTCCACTCATCACACACCTTCCCAAAGCTTCTTGACACCTCCAACACCTCACAAATTAGCTCTCAGCTAGATCCTATAGATTTCCTATAATTCCTACAGGATCATCCTATAGGTTTCTAATACATCCTGTAGGTTTTCCTGAAATGGCCTGTTTTGAGGATGAATTGATGGGAAACCTCTAGAAAGTCACAAAAGGCCTCCTAGGACCCCTCCACACCATCCAACAACTTCATAAACCTTCTTTCCATCCTCAAACACCCTCCATCCACCTATCACATCCACAATAACAATTAGTTTACATACATTATTTTTCCTTAAAAAAACTGAAAAAAGTGAAAACAGATTTAGTTTAGTTTTTTTCTTGCACATTAGTATTGTTTGATGTTTTTTACTTCTGCAACTTAGATAGTAACATTTTTTTAGTGTTGATTTAGAAATTCTGCTTAGCATAGCTGCTTAAATGGTTAATTAGGGTATGGTGTGATTTAACATTACATGTTATTTTTTTATTATTGTAGTAGAGTAGCTCTCTTAGACTAGAATTGCCCTTCTTCCATCAAAGAATCAAGCTTCTTCTAACTCTATAGAAGTCTAGCTTGGAACCCTAGTGGTCTCTCGCTGGGGAGGCGTGTGAGTAGAATGTGATTATTGTTTTCTTTTCTTATATTTCTTGTCTTCAATATTCTGTCATTAGTTTATTTCTCCAAAAAGTAATCTAGTTGCTTCCTTTCTTCCATTTTTCATTACTTGCTTTCCTTTCCATTCTGCAAGTAGGATTTCAATTCAGCAAGTAGCTTTTTCATTCTGTCAGTGATTTTCATTCAATCAAAAATTTCATTTTCGCAAGTACTTTCCAGGTTAAAAAAAAAAAAAAAAAATACAAAACCAACCCAAAAATAATTCCTTTCATGCCTCGAAGGAATATGGACAACTTAGGGAAATTTTTGCCAAATACCCCCACTGCATCCAACAACCAACCTTCTCTCTTCTTCTGTGGTTGTGTGTTGGGTTGTGTTATGGGCGGACCTACCTATGATTTTCGGTCCATGGTTTTGGACGTGATGGTTTTCATTCCATGGTTTTGGATGCGATGGTTTTCGGTTCCATGGTATTGGATGCTTCGGCATGTATAAATATGTTTTGTAAAATTGAAAGGAACATAATGAAAAATCAAGCTAGTAGTCTTGGGTTTGGGATCCAGGGGAAAATCTCTGTGTATATGTGTTTTATGTGTTATACTCTCGCATTGTTTATTTTCGGTGTTTTAGAATTCGTATGTAGGTAATTTCTGTACAGGGTTAAAACCTACATTCGGTATCAGAGTTGTTTTGACTTCAAGGGGATGCCTTTATTGCTAAGGGGTTTCACTGGGACCTATGGTAGACCCTCTTCAGTGGGAGATCTACAGGATCGATTCTGGTGGTGAAAGAAGATGGCAAAAAATGGAAAGATAGAGATAAGGAAATTTAATGCTCAGAGTTTTGAGTTGTGGAAACTCAAGATGGAGGATTCATTGGTGGATAAATATCAGTGGATCATGGTAGAACCATGTATTAAACCAATGAGAGTGTCCGATGAAGAATGGAAGAAGTTGGATAGGAAGGAAAATAGCACAATAAGATTGTGCGTCTCAGATTCAGTATTGTTGAATGTATCAGGGGAAGTTACGACTAAGGCTTTGTGGGACAAGTTAGGGACTTTGTACCAATATAAGTCTCTGGTGAATAAATTGTTCCTACGGAAAAAGCTATACAACCTGAGGATGAAAGATGGAGACTCGACGACCAAGCATCTGAATGCATTTAATGCTGTGGTAAGTAAGTTATTATTTGTTGATATTAAAATTTCAGATGAAGATAAGTGCATCAGTTTGTTGTGTTCTCTACCAAATTCGTGCGATAGTTTGGTTATTTCAATAGGTAGCAATGCAATTGTCTTATAGTTTGATGAAATAGTCTCATCCTTGCTAACGGAGGAGATGAGACGGAAAAATATGGAGAGACAGAATGGTGATGACTTGTCTATATGAGGATGGTTCCATAACAAAAACAAAATAAGTCATCGAGTGGGACATCTAAATCTAGAGGGAGATCTAAATCTCTAGGAAAACCTATAAAGGTGGTGTAATGGAAATGCGGAAAGGAAGGGCACTACAAAAGGGACTGTAAATCTAAAGCTCCTGACAAAGCAAAGTGATCTAATGATGCTTCTTCTGTAGAGGTGAAAACCACGTTAGATGAAGGTGGGGATGTGTACTTGGGTTCTTCAAGTACACATGTATATCATGAGGCATGGTTGATTGACTCAGGTGCATCCTTTCACTTCACTCCCCATAGAGAGCGGTTCTGCAACTATGATAAATACGATGGCGGTGATGTCTTTTTAGGGGATGATAGGAAGGCTAGAATCGTTGGTCACGGAAAAGTAAAGTTGAAGTTGCAAGGTGGAAGGGTTAGAACACTTCCGGGTGTTCTGCAATTCCTACATTAGCTAGAAATCTGATTTATGTAAGCAAGCTAGATGATGCAGGCGTAAAAACAGTGTTTGAGAAGGATACATGTAAGATGGTTCGAGGAGCACTGGTATTGGTGTGGGGAGTTCGGACTGGAACTCTGTACAAGCTGCAAGGTAGAACTGTTGTTGATGGGTGCAAGAATTCTGTGGTACCTGAAAGTGGAGCAGAAAATCTAGTGGTCTCTGGATAGAAGACCATGCTGTGGCATCAAAGGCTTGGACATATTGGAGAGAACAGCCTTCGAATACTTCATGGTAAAGGTATGGTAGAAGGTATGAGTAATATCTCTCTAGATTTTTATTTCTGTGAAAATTGTGTATATGGAAAGCATAATCAGGTGAGTTTCTCCTCCGGTGGTAAGAGGGCGAAAAAAATATTATAGCTTGTGCACATTGATGTGTTTGGACCTGTGAAGGTTCCATTACTAGGTAAGTCTGTGTACTGTGTATCATTTATAGATGACTTCTGAAGGAATACATGGATATACTTCCTTAAGAAGAAATATGAAGTCTTTGACAGGTCTAAAGAATTTAAGGCTCTAGTGGAAAACTAGACAGAGAAGAAGATAAAGGTGTTGAGGACAGATAATGGTGGAGAGTTTTGCAGTAAGGAATTTGAAGAATTCTGTAAGAAGTGTGGTATAGCACAACAAAAGAATACTCCATATACACCTCAGCAAAATGGAGTTGCAGAAAGAATGAACAAGACATTGATGGAAAGGGTAAGAAGCATGCTCAGTGGTGCCAGGTTAGGAAAAGAATTCTGGGCAAAGGCAGTGGAGACAACGTGTTACCTGGGCAATAGATCACCTTCATCAGTGTTGGAGGATAAGACTCCGCAAGAGGTATGGACTGGTAAGAAACCCTCTCTTTCACATCTAAGGGTATTTGGATGTGATGCATATGTGCATGTTCCAAAGGAGAAATGAACCAAGTTGGATAGTAAATCTGAAAAGTGCATCTTTATTTGGTATAAGGATGGTTTAAAGGGTTATAAGCTTTGGAACCCAGTAATAAGGAAGGTTGTGTACAACTGAGATGTGGTGTTCAGAGAGGTGAAAGATGTTATTAAACATGAAATCCAACCAAAGGAACCTAAGAAGATAGAGTTTGAGCTAAAGGAGGAAGAATCAAACTCTATAGTAGAGGAGGAATCAAAAGATGAAGAGCCACAAACTCTGGGTGTCAGAAGATCAGTTCGAAAAAGAAGGTAGCTAGAAAGGTATAGTCCATCTACTTTCTATTCAAATTTTGTTTTATCTATTATTAATGATAATCCCAGAACTGTGAAGGAAGAAGTAGATTCAAAGGATGGAAAACTCTAGAAACAGGCCATGGTTGATGAAATGGCATCTTTGCACAAAAATGAGGCTTGGGATCTGGTGGAGTTGCCAGCTGGAAGGAAACCCATTGGCAGTAAATGGGTGTTCAAGAAGAAGACGAATGCAGAAGGAAAGGTGGAGAAATACAAAGCTCGGTTGGTAGCAAAAGGTTATTCCTAGGTGCTGAGAATTAATTTTGGTGATATTTTTTCTCATGTTGCCAAGGTAACTTCTATTAGATTACTTTTATCTGTTGTTGCTGCTTTTGATTTTGAGGTAGAACATATGGATGTGAAGACATCATTTCTTCACAGGGATCTGGAAGAGGAGATGTACATGAAGCAACCTGAAGGCATTGCGGTGAAGGTTAAGAAAGAACTGGTATGCAAGTGAAAGAAGTCTCTGTATGGGTTAAAAAAATCACCAAGGAGGTGGTATCAGAAATTTTATACATTTATACGGGGACTTTGCTTCACCAAAAGCAAAGCAGATCATTGTGTGTATTTTAAATTAATTGGTGACCGTGTTATTTATCTGGTCATTTATGTGGATGATATGTTGCTAGTTGGAAATGACAAAGAAATTATCCATGATATGAAGACCCATTTGTCTTCCAAATTCGACATGAAATATCTTGGTGCTGCAAACTATATTTTGTGTATGGAAATTAAAATAGATCAGACAAAGAGGAAGCTCTAGTTAAACCATAGGAAGTATGTTGGGACAATATTGCAAAGGTTTAATATGCAGGATAGTAAACCAATGAAAGTTCCTATTCCTGTAGGTGTAAAGTTATCTGCTGAACAGTGTCCTAAGACACAAGAAGAGGAAGAAGACATGTCTCGTGTTCCATATGCAAGTGCAGTCAGTAGTATAATGTATGTGATGGTCTGTACTAGAACAAATATTTCACATGCAGTGGGAGTATTGAGCAGGTTTATGTCAAAACCAGGAAGGAGCACTGGACACCACTGAAGCGGGTTTTTAGGTATTTGCGAGTCCCTAGTGATTATGGTTTATGATACCAAGGAAGACCAGAAAAGTGTTGGATATTCATGGCTTTGTTGATGTAGACTAGGCTGGAGATCTGGATTAGAGAAGATTTACAAGTGGGTATGTTTTTAACCTATTTGGATGTGCAGTCAGTTGGATGAGTAAGAAACAATCTGTAGTGGCACTATCAACTACATAGGCAAAATAAATGGTGGCCACTCATGCAAGCAAGGAAGAAGTTTGGTTGCAGAGATTGTGCTCAAGTATGGGGTTAGTACAAGGATCTATAAGGATAGACTGTGACAACCAAAGTGCAATTTTCTTGGCAAAGAACCCTGCTTATCATTCAAAGACAAAGCGCATTGATGTTCAGTATCAATTTGTGAGGGATATGATAGAAGACAAAAAGGTGTTACTGGTAAAGGTGGGCACTTTGAAGAATTGTGCAGATGCATTGACAAAATCTGTGAGCTCTAAGAAGTTATCTTGGTGTAGAGAAACAATGGGCATTTCAGGGTTGGATAAATCACTAAGCTCTCCTGTGGCCCCCTGTGGAAAGAAAACAACAAGTGGGAGAATGTTGGGTTGTGTTATATTCTTTCCACGACTAGCGGACCTACCTATGGTTTTAATTCCATGGTTTTGGATGCGATGGTTTTCGGTCCATGGTATTGGATGCTTCAGCATGTATAAATATGTATTGCAACATTGAAAGGAACATAATGAAAAATCAAGCTGGTAGTCTCGGTTTTGGGATCTAGGGGAAAATCTCTGTGTATATGTGTTTTATGTGTTATGCTCTTGCATTGTTTATTTTCTGTGTTTATAATTCATATGCAGGTAATTTCTATATGGGGTTAAAACGTACACTGTGAACTGGAGGAACCTTTAGGTGAGCAACCCAACATATTTGAAGAACCAATAGGGCATGAAGAAGAGGAGGAACCCATTCCTACTGAAGCAATGGCTGAAAGCCGAAATGACACAGGGAATAAAGAGAGAGTTGAGGGTGCCTTCCCCATCAGGGAAACCAATGAGAACACTAAGATGAAAAATATAAGCCTCTCTACCCTACCTCATTTCCATGGCCGAAGCACAAAGGACACTGGCACTTTCCTATTTTATTTTTTTCTTATATGCCAAACCTATGACTATACAGATGATGAGAAAAAGTTAGAACTATTTCCATCTACCCTCAAGGATGCAACATTTCATTGTTTTGTGCGCTTAATCACAACTTGGGGTTAGATGCAACAAACCTTTAACAACAAATATCATGACTACTGCCGGTCAAAATGATACTAAAGAAAAATATTTCAAGATGACCATAGGCTGTGATGAATCCTTAGAAGACTATGAATAAAGATTCCATCTCAATTACAAAAGGGCCAGGTGCACACTTGACCCTGAGTCACTAAAGTTGGTCCTGCTAAGGGGAGTAAGAGAATATCTTCTAGATATGTTACATTTGTTAGCAGGAGGAGATATCTACCAATTATCCTATGAGGATATCAAGATTGTCTTTAGAAACCATTCTAGGGTGGCCAGAAAAAAGGGTAGGGGTAGTCAACCTATTGCCAATACATCATCTTCCATCTCATCCATCAAGGGTGAAATTGGAAACATGCTATAAGATTTCAAAAGCGAGATGCTGCAAACCCTTGCCTTGAAAATGGACACGATGAACATTAAAAGGAAGCAAGAGGAAGTAGAGAGAGCCTTGGCCATCTTTTGTCCCAGATGCACTAGGAGGCATCCTAGGAAGAAATGTCAATTGAATTGTATAGAAATTTGCTCGGTCTATGAAGAAAACCACTCCATAGACAAGTGCCCTTCTTTACCAAGACTCAAAGCTATATATCAAGGAGCTGAAGGGTTCACTGAGCAACTTTTCTACATTAACCAAAGGAGACCTCCTGGGCCTAGGCCATACCAATAGGGCATGCAAGTGTCATCCCATGCATATTACAACCCCAACCAAACCACAACTATACCCCCCACTCATTCATCCTTGTCTACACCCCCTCCTTGGTCATATGCATCTTCGTATCATTCCCAGCCAACCATCCCGTCATTTCAACCTTACGCTCTGCCACAACCTCTGTGGAATATACCACTCTAGGGGGGGAGGCCCCAATACAAAAATTCTCTAGCTCTATTGCCTCCACGACCTGCCCAACCACAACTCCTACACTCTGCTCCACCCAAGCAACCCCAGATGCCTACCTAGCCAAATCCGAACCCAAACAATATGTAGGCTCAGCAAGTATACAATGGAGAGACATCATATCCAGCTTATGCTGTGGAAATCTAGGAGATTAACCTAAGATATGGGAGAGTTCTCCTGGACAACCAACCTCCCCCTCCACCTAGGGAGGTTGGGGAAGAAAGAGAGGAAAGCAGCCTTAAAGTAAATACACACTTTCCTAAGAGGTTAGCCCAACCACTCTAGCCTACCGCATAAGAGACTGAACTTCTGGGAGAATTGAAAAATCTATGTGTAAATATCCCCCTTCTCCAAGCAATAAAAGATGTTCCCATTTAGAATAATTTGGTTAAGGAGAAATGCTTCAAGCATCCAGGGAAAAAAAAAGGGATGCCCCTACCAATAATCTCATTGTGTAGCTGTCCAACTTAATGCTGGGGTAGGTAATATGTCCAAAATATTTGGACCCTAGAAGCCCTATGGTAGATGTGCACATCAATGGTACCATTGTCCCAAACACTCTAATCGATCTTGAGGCTGCCATTAATGTGATGACCAAGGACACCATGCTTAAGCTCAACCTCCAAGGGTCATTGAGGAAGACCACAATAGTTCTGCAACTTGTAGACTATTCCACAGTAACCCTTGAGGGAATTGCGGAGGATGTGATAGTCTCCATTGACTCCTGGGAGTACCTTGTAGATTTCCTAGTTCTCCAACCGAAGGCTAAGCTTACTGGTTATCCTCTCATCCTTGGGAGGCCATGGTTTGCCAGAGTCGATGCTTACATTAGTTGTAGAGGTGGGAATATGACCATCAAGAATGGGCATATGTCCAAGAAGTTAGTCCTATACCCTCCTGCTCAACCGTCTCTAGAGCATTATTTATATTTATGGTTGGAGGAGGAGGAAGAAGATGAGGTTTGTTCCACCCAACTTTATGCTTTGGAAGAAACCATTAGAGGAGGACAACAAGATGAGGATGAATTGATTGAACACCTGCTCTAAAGTCCAACTCCTGGTTCATTACCTTTAGAAGAAGCAATAAAGGAAACCTAGAAAAATCATCCAATTGACCTATGCTTGGCTGATTCCAACCCACTCCATGTCAAAACCATAGAATTCGGCCCAGAGAAGACCTTGAAAATTAATCCATCTCTTTCTGCTATCAAAGAGGAGAAGCTATGCAACATGTTAAAGTAAAATCTAGAAGCCTTCGCTTGGAGATACAAGGAAATGAAGGGAGTGCACCCCTTAGTGTGTACTCACCACATATACATCAAAGAAGGTTGCAAGCCAGTCCGGAAACCACAAAGGAAGATGATTCCAACTCTTAAAGATATTATCAAAGAAGAACTGCAAAAAATGCTAGATGCAAGATTAATTTACCCTATCTCCGACAGTGAGTGGGTCTCCCCTTTGGTGTTAGTTCCCAAGAAAAATTGTAAATGGAGGATTTGTGTTGATTACAAGAAGTTGAACAAAGCCACAAAGAAGGATGATTTTCCTCTACCCTTCATTGACCAAGTGCTAGATGGCCTGGCAGGGAAAAGGTTTTTCTCTTTCCTAGATGGATTCAGTGGGTACAACCAAATCTAAATCTGCCCGGAAGACTAGGATAAGACCATATTCACTTATCCCTGGGGTAATTTTTCCTATAGGGTCCTTCCTTTTTGCCTATGCAATGCTCTTGCCACTTTCCAGATAGCAGTATTGAGTATTTTCGCCGAGTTAGTCCATGATGCGGTGGAGATTTATATGGATGATTTTACACCTTATGGCTATGATTTTTAAGAAGCCCTGACTAACCTAGGCAAAGTACTCCACAAATTCATTGAAATGAACCTATATCTTAGTCCTAAAAAATGTGAATTCTTAATGACTACAGGGATCGTCTTAGGTCATTCAATATCTCAGCAAGGACTGCAGGTAGACCCAAACAATATAGCCATCATCCAAAGTGTCCCACCTCATCAAAAGCAGAGAGATGTCAGAAGCTTCACAAGGTTAGGTGGATACTACCGAAGGTTCATAAAGGACTTCAACAAGTTTGCCTCTCCTTTATTTGGGTTGTTGGCCAAATATTCTAAGTTTATATGGTCAAAATGATGTCAAGAGGCCTCAGACATTCTAAAGGGTAAGTTAACCACTGCACCAATTCTCCGAGGCCCAATCTGGGCCCTCCCCTTCATATTCATGCTAATGCCTCACACAAAGCCATAGTAGCAGCCATAGGTTAGGTAGAGGAAAAAATGCCTTATGCTATCTATTTTATCAATAAGAAATTATCAAAGGATGAGCTAAATTATACAATGACTGAAAAGGAACTCCTTGTTCTTGTGTATTCATCAAAAAATTTCAAGCATTACATTACAGGCTATCAAACATTTGTGCATACTGACCATGTCGTAATCAAATATTTAATGAAAAAGCCAGACGTGAATGCTAGAATTATAATATGGTTGCTTTTATTACAACAGTTTTATCTGTCCATTGTTGATAAGCCTGGTAAGGAAAATGTTGTTGCAAACATTTTATATAGGGTAAATGTGACTGCAGGTGAAGAAGGAATGGTGGATGACGAGCTACCAGATGAGCACTTGTTTGTTATTTCAGTTCTTTCTCCATGGTTTGCTGATATAGCAAACTATTCGTTATTAGCACAGTTCCCACCAAAATTGCTCTCTAAAGGAAAGAGAAAGATAGTTTGGAAAAGCCCCCCCTTCACTTGGATTGGGGGAAATCCTTTCAAACTTGGACCAGATCACATCTTGAGAAGGTGTGTCAGGGAAGAGGAAGTCTTTGACATCCTTCTGACCTGTCATGATGGGCCTTGTGGAGGGCACTTTGCAGTAAAGAGGACATCATTCAAAGTGTTACAATCAGGCTATTATTGGCCCACTCTTCATTAGGATGTGAAAAAGTACATTAGTCAGTGTGATCGGTGCCAGAGGATGGGAAGGCCTACTTCAAAAGATGAAATGCCCCTCCAGCCTCAAGTGACTTTCGAGCCATTTTACAAGTGGGGAATGGACTTCATCTATCAACCCTCCTTCAAAGAAAAAGCAATACATTATTGTGTGCACTCATTATTTGACTAAGTGGGCTACAACCAAGGCAATTAAGGTAGGAACAAAAGAGAAGGTTGTTTAGTTCCTAAGGGAGAATATATTCTATAAATTTGGGTACCCTAGAGAGCTAGTCACAGACCAAGGCAGCCAGTTTACCTCCAACGTGATTAAAGACCTACTCAGCCATCACAAGATCAAGGATAGGACCTCCACTCCCTATCATCCACAAGCTAATGGGAAAGTGGAGGTGACCAACAGGGCACTAGAGGGCATCTTAACCAAGGCAGTGAGTAGCAACAGGAAATATTGGGCAGAAAGATTAGTTGAGGCCACCTGGGCCTATAATACCACATGGAAGAC
Organism: Pinus tabuliformis; assembly: GCA_031772625.1. Taxonomy (NCBI): domain Eukaryota; kingdom Viridiplantae; phylum Streptophyta; class Pinopsida; order Pinales; family Pinaceae; genus Pinus; species Pinus tabuliformis. The sequence continues at coordinate 369,002,634 of CM062818.1, forward strand.
CACCGCTAGATTCACACCCTATGAGCTGGTCTATGGGAAAAAGGCCTTGTTGTCCATTGAGTTTGAATATGACACATTAAGGATGGAAGCCCAACTATATTTGGAACTCAGCAATACACAGAAAGAGAGATTGTTCCAATTGAATGGCTTGGATGAATTCAGAATGCAGGCCCTCCTACATACAGAGATAGTTCAACTTCAGAGGAAGATCTGGCATGATAAACATATTAAGGAGAAGCAATTTTAGGAGGGCGATTGGGCATTGTTATATGACTCTAGGTATAAATACTTCAAGGGAAATTTAAGGACAAGATGGCTCAGACCTTATGTTGTGGAAAGATTCCATGATAATGGTTCAGTGCAAATCATAACTATAGATGAAGAAGGCATTCCTTTGCTTGTTAATGGGCACCGATTGAAAATTTACAAGAGACCTTTATCGAAACAAGAGTTCATTGATAATACCAATAAAACAGTGATGATGGTGGAGCAAGTTCTAGCTCCTCCCCCATTCATTCACTGAAAAAGGGAAAAAAAAAAGGATTCAGCTAAAAACCTCCATGAGGTGCCTGAGTCCCATCTTTGGGTTCAAAACCTCGTGAGGCATCCCATTGATGAAAAAAAAGGAAAAAAGTGAAAGAAATACCAAAAAGGAAAATAGAATAAGAAGAACCCTGGATTAAAACCTTCCTTGAGGTGGCCTAGTTGTTTTTCGAAAAAAAGAAGAAGAGAAAAATATATAATTGTCATGAAATTTCCATTTGCAGGTGGGCAAGAAAGATAGTCATGGAGAAAAAGAGGATCCAAAGGGAACCCTGCCTCTCACATATTCATCTCCTCCACTCCTTACCATGCATCCCTCCATCATTTCTACCATTTTTCCACTCCATTGCTTCGATTTATGTAAAGACTATGTTTTCTATAGGATCCCCTGAAAACCTACAGGATCATTACAGTGACCCAGAAATCCTACAGGAAGTAATCCGAAGGCACATGATGGATTTTTTAGGTCCCTAAAATTCACCCTATGCATGACCTAACACCTCACATTGTCCACCATCATGATCCATGCACTTACCATCCAAAACAAAAAATTCAGTTTCAACAGTTTCTACCAGTCTCAGAAAAAGGGGGAAAAGGTAATGAACGAGGAGTTGGAATTTGGAGCAGGTATTCAATCAAGTCATCCTCATATTGTTTTCCACCTCCAATGGTTTCTTCCAAAGCATAAATTTGGGCAGAACAAACCTCATCTTCTTCCTCCTCCTCCAACCATAAAGGTAAATCATGCTCTAGAGACGGTTGAGCAGGAGTGTATAGGACTAACAGCTTGGACATATGCCCATTCTTGACGGTCATATTCCTAGCTCTACAGCTAATTTATAGGATATGGCCAACCATGGCCTCCCAAGGACGCGATGATAACCAGTATGCTTAGCCTTAGGTTGGAGAACTAGGAATTCTACAGGGTACTCCCAGGAGTCAATGGAGACCATCACATCCTCCATTATTCCCTCAGGGGTTATTGTGGAACGGTTTGCAAGTTGCAGAACTATTGTGGTCTTCCTTAATGACCCTTGGAGGTTGAGCTTGAGCATGGTGTCCTTGGTCATCACATTAATGGCATCCCTAAGATCGATTAGAGTGTGTGGAACAATGGTGCCATTGATGTGCACATTTACAACAAGGCTTCCAGGGTCCAAATATTTTGGACATATTACCTACCCCGGCATTAATTCAGACAGCTGCCCAATGACATTAATGGTAGGGGAATCTGTTTTTCGCCTCCATGGATGCTTGAAGCATTTCCCCTTAATCAAATTATTGTAAATGGGAACATCTTTTATTGCCCGGAGAAGGGGGATCTTTACACATAGATTTTTCAATTCTCCCAGAAGTTCAGTCTCTTCTGCGGTAGGTTAGAGTGGTTGGCCTAATCTCTCAGGAAAGGGTGTATTTACTTTAAGAGTAGTTTCCTCTCTTTCTTCCACAACCTCCCTAAGCGGCGAGGGATTTTGGTTGTCCAGGAGAACTCTCCCATATCTCAGGTTAATCTCCTGGATTTCCACATCATAAGCTGGATATGATGTCTCTCCACTATATACTTGTTGAGCCTGTCTATTATTTCAGTTTGGATTTGGCTGGGCAAGCATCTGGGGCAGGGAAAATTTTATGGGCTAATATTTGCAAGTGGGTTAATTTTCGATGTTTTTTCCTAAAAAAAGATTTGCCAATTTCCATTTTTTTCTAAAATTATTCGACTAAATTTTATAATACACCATTATTTTACCTTAAAAATCACCAAAATATTATATTGACTAATATAAAATCATTGGAAATCTAAATATTTCTACAAAAATATCAACAAAAAATTTACAATTTACATATTAGGGACAAATAAGATTTGCCAAGGTTTCTAAACTTTAAGATAAACTTCCATCCTTAAAATTTTCCCTAATCTGGGGTTGCTTAGGTGGAGCAGAGTGTAGGAGTTGTGGTTGGGCAAGTGGTGGAGGCAATAGAGCTAGAGAATTGTTGTATTGGGGCCTCCACCCCTGGAGTGGTGTATTCCACTGAGGTTGTGGTGGAGTGTAAGGTTGAAATGACGGGCTTGCTGGCTGGGAATGATTTGGAGATCCATAGGACCAAGGAGGGGGTGTAGACAAGGAAGGATGAGTTGGGTTCTCCAAGAAGTAATAGCTATGGTTTGGTTGGGGTTGTAATATGCATGGGATGACCCTTGCATGCCCTCATGGTATGGCCTAGGCCCAAGAGGTCTCCTTTGGTTAATGTAGCAAAGCTACTCAGTGACCCCTTTAGCTCCTTGATATATAACTTTGTGTCTGGGTAAAGAAGGGCACTTGTCTGTGGAGTGGTTTTCTTCGTAAACCGAGCAAATTTCAATATAGTTCAATTGAAATTTGTTCCTAGGATGCCTCCTGGTGTATCTAGGACCAAATATGGCCAAGGCTCTCTCTGCTTCCTCATGTTTCCTTTTAATATTCATGGTGTCCATTTGCAAGGCAAGGGTTTGCAGCATCTTGATTTTGAAATCTTCCAGCATGTTTCCAATTTCACCCTTGATGGATGAGTTGGAAGATGATGTACTAGCCACAGGTTGACTACCCCTACCCTTTTTTCTGGCTGCCTTAGAATCGTTTCTAAAGACAGTCTTGATATCCTCATAGGTTAATTGCTAGATATCTCCTCCTACTAACAAATGTAAGGTATCTAGAAGATCTTCTCTTACTCCCCTGAGCAGGACCAACTTTAATGACTCAGGGTCAAGTGTGCACCTGGCCCTTTTGTAACAGAGATGGAATCTTTCTTCATAGTATTCTAAGGATTCATCATGGCCTATGGTCATCTTGAAAATTTGTTCTTTAGTATCCTTTGACCAACAATAGACCTAATATTTTTTGTTAAAGGCATGCTGCATTTGAGCCCATGTTGTGATGCTACCTCCAAGTAAGCCCATGAACTAGCACAATGCTACATCCTTGAGGGTAGATGGAAATAGTTTTAACTTCTTCTCATCATTTGTATAGTCATAGGTTCGACATATAACAACAAAATCAAATAGGAAAGTTTTGGTGTCCTCTGTGGTCAGGCCATGGAAATGATGTATGGCAGAGGGGCTTATATTTTTCATCTCAGTGTCCCTGTTGGTTTCCCTAATGGGGAAGGCACCCTCAACTCTCTCTCTATTACCTCTATCATTTCGGTTTTCATCCATTGGTTCAGTAGGAATGGGTTTCTCTTCTTCTTCTTCCCCTGTAGGTTCTTCAAATATGTCAAGTTTCCCACCTAAAGGTTCCTCTAGTTCACAGCCACTGAAGAAGAGAGAAGGTTGGCTATTGGATGCGGATGCAATGGGGGTATTTGGAAAAAATTTCCCTAAGTTGTCCATATTCCTATAAGGCATGAAAGGAATTATTTTTTGGTTGGTTTTGTATTTTTTTCTTTTCTTTTCTTTGAACCTGGAAAGTACTTGCAGAAATGAAATTTCTGATTGAATGAAAATCACTGACAGAATGAAAAAGCTACTTGCTGAATTGAAATCCTACTTGCAGAATGGAAAGGAATGTCGATAATGAAAAATGAAAGAAAGGAAGCAACTAGATTACTTTTTACAGAAATAAACTAACGAAAGAATATTCAAGATAGGAAATATAAGAGAAGAAAGAAGTAATCACATTCTACTCAGACACCTCCCTGGCAATGACGTAAAAAAGTGATGAGCGGCAATATTACAACAAGGATGCTGCAACTCCTGGGCTAGCAACTTTACTTATTAACTCAGGGTTTGTACAAACTTGTTGGTGATAGTGTTGTATGCACAAGTAAAAGTGATGGCCCTGCCTGTTGTCACTATTCAGCGGGCGAGAGACCACGAGAGTTCCAAGCCAGACTTCTATAGAGTTAGAAGAAGATTGATTCTTTAATGGAAGAAGGGTGAATCTACTCTAAGAGAGCTACCATACTGCAGTAATGAAAAAAAAACATGTAATTCTAAATCACACCATACCCTAATTAACCATTTAAGCAGCTATGCTAAGCAAAATTGCTAAATCAACACTAAACAAATGCTACTATTTGAGTTGTAGAAGTAAAGCGTATCAAACCATACTAATGTGCAAGAAAAAACTAAACTAAATCTGTTTTCACTTTTTTTGGTTTTTTTAAGGCAAAATCAAGTATGCAAACTAATTGTTCTTATGGATGTGACAGGTGGATGGAAGGTGGTTGACAATGGCTAGAATGTTTATGAAGTGGTTGGATGGTGTGGAAGGGTCCTAGGAGGCTTTTTATGACTTCCTAGACGTTTCCTATCAATTCGGCCTCAAAACAGGCCGTTTCATGAGAACCTATAGGATGTACTAGAAACCTACAGGATGATCGTTTAGGAATTATAGGAAACCTACAAGATACAACTGAGAGATAATTGTGAGGTTTTGGAGGTTTTGGGAAGCTTTTGAATGGTGTGTGGTGAGTGGAATGGGGTGTTAGAAGGTTTAGGAGCACTCAGGAGTCAATATCCAAGATAAGAGATGGCTAGATTCGCTCAATGTATCTAAGGGAAATTCAATTAAAAGTGATGAAAAACTAGTGAGGGTGATGGTGTAATAAGAGATGGCTATGGTGGTTGAAGTGGAAGGTGGCTTCTAGTGATGAAGTCTGGGTCTCCTCCTAAAGTACTTACTCTTCTTAAAACGTGCGTTTCTTCCAAGGACTATGCAACAAGATACATTTTCATAAAATAGAAAAGCATGAATCAATTGCCTATATTATGCATGAAGAAAGTTGTTGAAGGGAATGAAAGCATGAGTATTATCTTATTGTTGAAATAGAGATGGAAAGACATGACAATCAAATCTACCTTGCAACATGAAACAAATACTGAATCAAAGACAACAAACTTCAAATCTCATACAAGAACTAGAAATCTGTGTTTTTGGGGCTGTTGAAGGGTCCTTTCCTCAAGTCATGGTCCCAGAGGGAGGCAGTGAGGCCGAGACACCTACTGGAAAACTTGCAGTGATCCTTTTTCTCCTTGCTAACCTGCTACCTGAAAGAAGGCACAAATGGAAGAAAACTATCACACATCCAATCTAATCTATACTGTTGTAATGGAAATGCATCTACTAAGGAAATGAACAATTAAGCTATGAATCTATACTAACATACATGTACAATAAAACAGAGACTTGCTTGCTAGGGTTGGGCCCTAACCCAAGAGCTTCAGTCCTGTGAGTTAACTTTGTGATAGCTCAAAAAAAAACTCATTCTTATTACCAAAAAAATGGATTACATCCAAAACTGTCACAAGTCCTGTAGCTCGAAAATAGAGTAGAGTTTTACAATAAAATGTCTGAATCCTTCTGAGGTCCTAGGCCTCTCTACTTATACATCTGAAGTCTCCAATAACTTCCTTAAAATAAGGGAGGCTTGAATCCCAAACTCAAGATCAACTGGTGCTTTGTCTTTCACTTGCTTGGCTTCCTTCTAGTCCTCATGACTTGGCTATTTTCACTCCGAGCTGATGAAGGAATATTTGAATGGAGGGGTTGTAAACGAGGAGGATTTACCTCCTATAATTCCTCTCCCTTGTCCCATTCGAGTTTTGACCTTGGTCTTTGCCAAAATTTCCTTGCTTTTATCCTTTAATCCTGCATTAAATGCACATTACACCACAAAGCAAAATATCCAACTCTAACTCATCTCATAAAGAAAATATAATCAAAAGTATGCAATAAATTATGAGAATAGTTGGTTTGACTAAGCTACGAGGTGAATTAAGGCCCATATAATTATCCAATGATGAGACTCATTAAGAATTGGGGTATGTTTTGTTGAAATAGTGAATTGCTATATAGTATACTTTTGTTTAGTAATCTTACTCGTATAGTATAAATGTTTGTTTTTATCTGGTTCTCATCTCTTGTGTCAATTTTCAACAAATATTTAATCACAAGCTACTTCTCAGTAAAAAAAATGAAGGATAAATAATATTTTAAACCAACAATGTACGTGGACAAGTCCTTGAGATTGGTTCATATAATTGTGATGCTCCTCTCCTTATGTGCCATTTCACTTTACCTTGGTGGTATCTTTTGCTTTCAGAAGAACATATTGACTTTAGAAGATAAAACATCACTTGCCCCTCTACAAGTTGGTTGCAATGCTTCCAAAGTGAAGTCCATGGATTTTGGAGTGTGCATCAGTGACTATCAAGATTTCACTCCATGCATAGATCCAAAGGTATTTATATTGTGATAGATTGTGTTGTAATAATTTTAAGAGTTTGAAACATACCTTGCCTGATTTGGACATTTGACTCCTTTGAGGAGCTAGAATTACATAAACCTTTCGATTTGTAAACGATACACAATTTTTGTTACTTTTTGGTCTAAATATAACTAAAATAGTAGTTTTTATTTCTTGGTGAATCTACTAAATGAGTTAATGTTTATGAGACAATATATACCACAACTTCTTGTTTGTTACCAATCAACCACATTGGATGAACTAGTTAGGTCTTCCCATGATGGGGCATAGGATGCACACTACATATTCTATTCTCTATATTGTGATGTGTTGTACTTTCTAGTCCCATTGACCTATTTTGGTAATTTTTGGACATTAATCTCTTTTTTTTAGAGACAAGGTCCAATAAACTACTTGGCATGTCTTCTCAATCATTTTTTCATGGAAAAGCATTGCTATTGAAAAATGTTTAATCTTATTTTTCATTGTTAGTTTGTAGTGAAATAGTTTTTTTAGGTTGTTTTGTATGGCTTCTGAGTTATGTCATTCAATTTCATTCTTTTAAAATGGTTCAACTCTCATCTTTTGAGAGATAGATGAAGTATGATGCTCATAGGCTTGCATTTAGGGAGCGACATTGGCCCCCACTTTCCGAAAGAGTGAAGTGCTTAATCCCTCCTCTAGAAGGCTACAAGATACCTATTAGATAGCCAAAGAGAAAGCATGAGTGTTTATATAGGTACATACTTGATCCATATTTATTGTTTCTTCATCAATGTTAAAAAAGTACAAAAATCTTGAAGTTCTAAAGCAATGGTAACTGCATATTCTTTCACCCAAATGTTGTAGAGGATCTATGATAATAAATTGGAATTGTTTCAAGACTTACTTCTTCTTAAATGTTTTTTTGGGATGGGAATGTCCCCTATGAATGGATCAATAATGAAAAATCAAATAAATATCGGTTGAGGAAAGGAGGGGAGAAATTCATCTTCACGGGTGGAGGTATAATTTGGATTCTTAAAAGTATGTTTTGTGTTATCTTGCATTCATATTCAGTCTTTTGTTATGCACAATAAAATTCTAAGTAATATTGGATGATGATTCTTAGTTTGTTGATTCTCTTAGTCTTTCTTAAATTGGTTTACTTAAGGTATTTGTAGTTTCCACATGTGATGCGCATATCTTCTATTTTTTTAAATATTTTCTAGAAATATCTTTAGCGGTTGTAGACATTTATCAGATTTAGATAATGAAAGGCTTGGCAATGATTAGTATCTCTAATATATTTATTATTTCGGAGGCATACAAATCATGTGCACTCAATTTTGATGAGATACAAGTGGAGAATATTTTACACTTGTAAGTGAGGATTATGTTAGGGAATGGTATTTTCGTTATGGAAAAGGTGGTGAATGTGTACATGAACTGAGTTGTAGTGGAAATAAATTCCATTCATGTGTCTTTCATCTAAGCTATCCAAAATTGTTGGTAATTGGATGTTATCATGTTAGTCACATTCGATCTTTGACTTCAAAACTATTACTTATTTAATATGGTCTTTTTTCCTTGTAAGAGTTAGTAACTTTTGGTAATTGGATGCTATCAGGTTAGTCACATTCGGTATTTGACATCAAATCTATTAATTATTAATATGGGTTTTTTCATTGTAATAGTTGGTAATGATAGACATTGTGATTGAGATATGTGATTTGTTGATCTTTATTGTGTTTGATTGTAGTCATTGAGCTATGGAATATGAAGGAAAACAAGAGCATGACCCTTCCTGCACACAATACCCAAGCAGAAATTGAAGAAATATGCGAATAATAGCACTGGAGTGACAAATACAAAAAGAGAGAGAGAAGAGAACTAGTCTAATGATACCCTTAAAGCCAATATCCTGCATGAGGCATACACATACAGACTGACGATGCAGCCTTTAGAGTTGGTGAAATCATCTACATTATCTTTGCAACACAACGATAATGTTTTGAAGTGATGAAACATGATTTCATGTGTAAATTCCAGTCCAAACAATATTAAGTTGGAAACTCATATTGCAATACTTGGCATTTCATTTAATATAATTTATGTGGTTGAAGTTGTTTACAACAGTACTTAATATTATTTAGTGTTCTAATTAACATATGTAATTTTGTGTTTTCATATTAAATGAACATGCACATTGCATGACAATTTTTTTTTTTTAAATTTAGCTGTAAAATAATAGTAATTAATTTATGTTGACTAATAATGAACATATAAAATCAATCTAAAACTACTAAATTAGTAGTTTATATTGATTAATGATGAACACAGACAAAACGAATATAACACAACTAAATTAGTCATTTACAATGATTATTAATGAAAATAAATGAAATAAATATAATTACTAAATGAGTGGTTTATATAATGAATATGAAATTACCAAAAAAAGATAAATGACTATTGTAAATAACAAATTCTTCATTTCAAATGATGAATATATTTTGCATATATACGACTATTAGTAACTAATTTATGGTATCTTATAACACGACCAAAATTTAGTCATATTTCTTTGGTCATTAATTGGTTTCAAAATGATGACTAAAATTTGCATATATTTGACCAAAAATAGCTAATTTACAATATCTTATAATGCGACCAACATTTTGGTCATATTTATTTGGTCATTTATTGTTTTTCTCAGGTTATCATGTAGTAGTATATTTAGTTGTTTATTTGGTCACTAATTGTGACAATTAATGACTACATTAATGAAAAAATTTATGACTAAATATACTACTAGACGATCAAATTGAGACAACCAATTAATGACTAAGCCAAATACGACTAAAAGTTGGTTGCATTATAATATACTATAAATTAGCCACTATTGGTCACCGACTAGAAAATGGTCATTTATATGCAAATTTTAGTCATTTTTTTAGTAACTAATTATCGATTTTATTCTAGTGATAGCTTTTAGTAGTAGCATCCAAGCCAATTACGGAGAGTAGTTTTCTTTATCAAAAGAACAGTAAAAATAGAATCCATATACTCATGATTTATACACTTATCTGCTATTTGACGATCAGGAATTTACAGGTAAGGCCATGCCACCCTTCAAATGAGGAATTGGCTATTACATCCAATATTCTACCCCTAATCTCCTCAATTATTTCAGAATAGATTATGAGGTAGAAATTTTAAATTATCTGGCATTAGGACCCCAAGTCTAGCCTAGAATTACTTTCCTTCCACCAGGGAAGTCTGTTTACTGAAGTCTTTCCCACTGGTTCGAGACCAACTCAAGGAATTCCTTCTGGAAACCTTTGCCTTCTATCTCCTCCCTTCCTTTCCCCTTCCTGGGAAAAGAAGAGGACAAAAGAGATAACTTCTCCTAACTGATAAATGTTTGGTAAAAAGAGAATTATTGAGGCATATAGACATTGTGTTTTTTTTTAATAATAACATAAGTAACTAGTTACCATTTCAACCAGTGCAAAGTCCATTTTTTCTCTACTTAGAAAATTACTATGTCCACAACAGTAAAATAACTAATAAATATTTTCAACACGTTGGGATGTCACATCCCCCCCCCCTTGAGTGGCACACCATCCCCAATGTGAATTCTTCTAGACGCTCTTGGAATAACTCGGGATATGCCTCATGCATAAATTATTTATCTTCCCAAGTGCCTTCCTCCCAGATAAAGTGCTTCCATTACACCTTAACCTGGATGATAGCTCGCTTCCACAACATTATTTCTCTCTGGTTGAGTATATGTAGAGGTTATACCAGATAATCTCTATCTAGTTTGACCTACCACAATCACAACTTTCATAAATTTGGCATATATGTGTATAAAATAAAATTGTATTCACAATTTTCAATATTCCTTTACATGTATATCTTGTCAATTTATAATGTGTCTGTAATCTTATAAATTCTTATTTAAAATAGTGAGATGAAGCACGTTACGAACCTGAATGTGAATGGGTAGTGTGAGCTGAGATGCAACTCATCCTACCCTTTCTAGGATCTAAAAAGGTCCAAAGAACCGGGGTGCTAGCTTGGCACAGTTTCCCCATCTAAGAGTAGTTTTTTTTGGCGTAACTCGCACATAAACATGATCACCTACCTGGAATTCTTGGTATGTTATTTTCTTATCAACATAAGACTTTTTTCTATCCTAAGTATTTTTCAGACTTTTTTGAACTTTTTAAATCGTTCCTTCCATTTCCTCTAAATATCAGGTCCTATCATCATTTTATTCTCGGGGATATTCTAGATTCTAGGTATTCAACATTTCTGTCCATAAATTACCTCAAAAGGACTGATTCTCAGCAATTCATGGTAACCGTTATTATAGGTAAATTCCACTAGGTGAAGATATTCCTCCCATTTGCCTAGTTGTTGCATTACGTACATACATAACATATATTCAACCACTTGATTGACTCTCTCAGTCTCCCCATCTTTTTTGTGGGTGATAGGTGGTACTAAAGTGAATTTGAGTACCCAATACTATGAATAGATCTCTCCAATAGGCAGAGGTGAATTTAACATCCCGGTTAGAAATTATAACTCGAGGCATTCCATGTAGCCTAAATATCTCTTTCATAAATATGTCTTCTACTTGATATTTTTGGTAAGTGGACTTAACAGGGATGAAATGAACTGATTTTCTCAAGTTATTTACTACTACCATGATAGAGTCATTTTCCCTTTGTGATCGGGGTAGCTCGGCTATAAAATCGAAGGTAATTGTGTCACACTTCCATTTAGGAAAGGATAAAGGATGAAACAAACCAGCAGGATGTTGATGCTCAACTTTGACCTGCTGACACTCTAGGCATTTAGCCAAATATTCTGCGATATATTTCTTCATGCCAAGTCAATAATAACGTCTTTTAATTGCAAAAAATAGTTTTGGATAACTTGGGTGAGTGGTATAAGGACTTCTGCGGAATTCTTCCAATATAAATTGTTTTATTGACAGCTAGTTAGGAACATACATCCTTCCCCTAAACATCAACAAATTTTCATGATTCATCCCATACACATTTTGTTTTCTAGAATTTTGCGCAATTATAGATTGTTGCCAAAGGTATTCATATTCTGGGTCTTTCAAGGCAGCTTCCTTAATTTGATCAAAAAAATTAAACTCCATTCCACTATATGAAATGTCATAGATCTAATGCAATCTTCTACTTAATACATCTTCTACATGGTTTTCCTTCCCCTTCAAATGTTTGATTTCAAAGTCGGGCTCACTTAAAAATGCAATCAACCTGGCTTGATGTGCATTGAAGTTGGGATAACTAAAGAAGCTCGTTAAACTGTTGTGATCTGGAATCAACAAAATTTTTTTTCCTAACAAATAATATCGCCACATTTTGAAGGTGTGAACCATAATGATAAGGGTTGGGATATGGTCCTTGGGGTCAAATTTTGAGTAAAAGTTAGTATCTTTTTGTATAAAGTGTAAAGTCTCCACGTAATGTGGAAGCAGAGTGCGAAATAGTATGAGTCAAAGGGGCTTTAGTCCCTTAGGTGGGTAGGTGTTAGGAGGATTTTGATACTGCCCATGGTCCTCAGACCATGGTATTGTAAGAAAAATTCTATATATAGATGAGTCATATCAATTATAGAGAAGTAACTTGTTGGTAAGAATCATTATATTGGGCAAGAAGTTAAGGAAAGAAAGGTTTGTTTCCTATACTTAGGAGAAAGGCGAATGCTCTTGCAGCTAAGTGCATGGAGACCTTGGTAAGTTTGCAGGCTGAGTGCGCAGGGAAAAGAAGTTTGTAATTGAAAGATTATACTCAATAAAGACAGTTTTGGGCCAATTTGGATGTATATGTGTATTATTTCTTACTTTTTCAAGTTTATGCATCTTCGCTCTGTGTTATGATTTACATGAATTAATGCTTATTTTCTACGTGAAAATAGTAGATATGTAATACTTATGCATGTAAAGGAAAATTAAGGACCTTCGTGAAGATATGCACGTTGTTAAGTGCATTTATAGTAATTGTTTGTTCAGAAGGGTTAAAGGTGCACAAAGGTAGATCTAATCCACAATGACTACAAGAACCTATCATGCAAGCCTCTAGATGCAGAAACCTGGTTTTGTCATCCCCCAATACTATTTCAGGTGAGACTGCGGCCTGCACTATGCAGGTTTTTCCCGAAAGGGAAACCAATAGGGTTTTGTCAGTTGGTGCAGATAATGTTGAACCTGGGTCAGGCCTCATCAATCCAACATGCATAACAATTTATTCCTCATGGAAGACTTAGGTAAGGTGACCTGTACCTTATGGACATTAAGGTTGGGTTTAATGCAAGATTCTAAAACCATGCTCTTAATATATGGAAGATTAGGGAAATTGTTAGTGTCATGACCATGAACATCACACAAAGCACATGTAGGAGTAGGCTTTCGTGCTTTGGCAGGAGTGGTTTCCGCTTGAGTTTCGTTCTCGTTGCCCCCCTTTTTGTAGGCTTTACCCCTCTTACCAAATGATTGTACAACAGGCATGACTTATTGTAGAGGTTGTTGTGGAACTGAAGAAAAGGAGTGGGTGGTAGCAATGGGTTGTACCAGATTCAAAGTCATGTAAGTTTTGAGTTAGTTAGGATGAGTGTTTATAGGATGATCAATATACCAAACTAGGATCCCCAAAGTCATGTTAGGAGGGCTCAACATAACCATTATAGGAGTAGAAAAGATTACTAATGGTGGGAAAAAGAAAGGTACTTGACCAAAGGGATACTGACTTGGAGGATCTCCTCCTTTGAGAGGATGTCCTAGAGGAAATCCTCCAATGGATTGGAGGAATTATTTCTCAAGGACCAACTGAGACTTGAGACACAAAGTTTTCAGAAGTTGACTATTGGGAAGGTGTACTAGAATACTTGTTGGAAATATGTGACACTTGAATCATGCACACACTTGAAGAGGTAGGCTTAGTGGGAATACATTGCGGGAATAATAAGTGCCAAGCAACATCAAATGTTTATAGACTCTAGGGCAAACATCAATGAAGGTAGGTGTGTGGCCTTATTTTCTTCCATTGATAAAATGAAATTTTGAGGAGAGATCTAGTATTGAGGGTCATAGTATGTAACACCCCCTCCTCCCAGGTCCACCCAAGTAGCCAACGAGTCAGAAAAACATGTGATGAGAGAGGTTACTATAAGTGATTCAATCCCCTTGGTGACCTTAAGTAAATGGAATCGACGGAACTCATCAAATAAATGCATCCACATCAACAATTACACCCCCAAGAGACATGTCAGGCACTCAAATAGCCTATCCCATAATCCCACTGAAAATTTAAGACTTTTAACACAATTTCCCTCATAGGAAAGACAATGACCAACATCTCAAAGTCGCTCTCATATGCCTTTGTGCCAGTGACTGTGGACATTTCTCAGTAGACCTGTGCCATCAACCCTGGGATTTGAGCACTTTTCTAGTCCAGAATCCTGACCTCTACCAAGAACTTATTACAACCTTCAGAATCATTCAAAAACATGATAATAATACTAAATACTCAAAATTGACCTTAGGATTAGGCCTGAGAATCCCCAACCGAGACTGACATTATGTCAAACACTTGGCATCAATGAAATGTACTGGTCTATGATACAACACAGAGCATAAATGACAGAAAGAACATATGAAACATAACCAGAAGGATCACCTCCTTCTCCATTGAACTATTATATCATCAATTAGGTCTTGCATCCATCCATTTAACAATTACAGGTAAATACGTGAAACAACCATCATATGAACAAGTCACATAATCATGATTATAACCAACATTAAACCATATAAATATCAGATATTTGATAGCCATTAAATCCACACATAAAATACTACAAAAATAAGAGAGCTTAGCTTTTATTAATCATATCCAAATCCGATGAGGTTTGGGACTTCCCTATACCACCCGACCATAGACATGCTGAACCAAATCTCTCTTTCATCGAATCACCCCCATGCCATATTCAAAGAATAAATGTGGGATTTCATAGAACAACCAATCCAAGAACAACTAAGGGAATTGATAGGTTAAACCACCTCCATCCTCACCAAACTGTGATCAAACCAAAACTAGTTCTCTGATCACAATCGAACTAGACTTGGAATGCCATCTAGAATCCATCGTTATCCTTGAGAAATTTTCCATCTCCTTGTCTCTCAAGCATTATTGCAATCCAATCCCATATCACTATGCCCTTAGCCGAGACCAGTCTCTTAGGATTTACCGCAATCCAAACCTGGATCACTAGGCCCTAAATTGAGACTTCGCCCTGTGGCTTTACCGTGTATCCCGCAAAAATCGATCAAGGGATTCCTAAGCCTTTGGGAATGGAACTTGAGACCACCTCTGCCCCAGTTTCTGAAATCCATCCAGCAACCCAAATCTCAAAACCCAAATAAACATCCCAACACCATGGCATCTAAAAAAATGAAAGGCTAGGCTGAAAACCATTGTCATAAACTAGCAAAACCATGCCACCGACAGTAAGGGAACCATACACCAACATGCAAATCCATGCATGTTCAAACCAACTAGGATATCACACATGAAAAAGGTTACCTGCAAGTATTCCTGCTGAAGCTGCTTGATCCGACTCTTCTTGCTGGATTCTTGATTTCTTCACCTTTCCTTTGCTCGCTTTTCCTTTATTTTATCCAAACTAAAGTCCTCCAAGAAAACTCTAAGTCACCAAGAGTGTGTGTGTGTGTGTGTGTGTGTGAGAGAGAGAGAGAGAGAGAGAGAGAGAGAGAGAGAGAGAGAGAGAGAGAGAGAGAGAGAGAGAGAAATGAGAGAGCTCCAAACTTGAACTGACAAAAACCATGAATTGGTCCTCAGAAGCCTTTTTATTAATGAGGCCTCTATTTTCTTCATTTTCCATTATTTTCCTTCATTTTCCTCCCCAAATCCAACTTGTGACCTTTCACCTTGATTTTCTCCTAATTTCCTTTATTTTCATAAATAAATGTGCCAAAAATGCCTTTTTTCCTTTTAATTCCTTAGCCTTTGCCAATTTTCCTTAGGCAAAACACACATCCAATGATGCCCACTAGCATATATTTTCGCAGTTTTCAATGTCAGATAATTTTCTATTAATCGTGGTCTTATTTTTCCTTTATTAAGTTTTATTACATGAAATTTTCACCAGCTCTGTTACAGAACCCCCAACCCCCGCCCCCTTGGGGAACATCGTCCTCAGTATTAAACCACACCATGACCTCAACAAAACCACTGAAAAGAAAACATATTGCCTATGGAGCTTTATAACTTCGCTCATTGCAGTGTTTACAATGAAAAACCTGCTCAAAGGAAAACAACATGACAACATGACAAAACAAGAACCATACCGCTTATTGGAGCTTTATAACCTAGCTCATGGTGGTATTTACATCCATATATATCTATATACATATAAAAATACCAAAGTCATCGACAAAACATATACCAAACATCAAACCAAAACTACTTTTCCTCAACCGGCAAACAATGAGGGATATAGGGCCCGCATCTGATCCACCATCTCCCATGTAGCTTTTTTAGGCCCAAATTTCTTCCACTGCATTTTAACATTCTCTATGGCTCTCTTCTTGAGCATGAGATGTTTGCGCTGCAGTATGCATAAGGCTTTGGCTAGAACTCTCCTTCTTTCTCCACATGCAATACAAACCAATCAATAACATGAAAAACACCATTTATATAGTGTTTTCTTCTGGGATTATTGCATCCATGATTATTTAAATCAACGTTTTCATCTATCCTGATGATGAGCCACAGTGGATGGCTCAAAACGTCAATTTAAATAATTATGGATGAAATAATCTTGTAATAGAACACTACACAAAAGACTGATCGCAGAAGCCTCAGAACAATAATCATTTATATACTTCTTAAGCAATGAAATATGGAAAACATTATGGAATTTCATTGTTGGAGGTGGTGCAAGTCGATATGCTACTAGTCCAATCCTGTCAAGGATCTCAAATGGCCCACAATACCGTGGTGCCAATTGGCACATGAACCAATCCTCAAAGAGATTTTCATGGGATTGATGTGCAAATGCACATATTCCCCAACCTAAAACTCCTTGAATACCCTGTGCTAATCTGCATAACTCTTCTACCTATTCTGTGTTTCCTTTAGATTTCTCTTTATAACCTACAATTCTTGCTCCATGTATGCCAACATATCTTGTCCAATAAGCACCTGTTCACTAGATCACTCCAGCTGATGGGAGTATTACGACTCCGCCCATACAATGCCTCAAAAGGAATCATCCTCAATGACTCCTCATAACCATTATTGTATGTGAAATCAACCAAATGAACATACTCCTCCTATTTCCTCTATTGGTGCATCACGTACATCCTCAACATATGCTCGAAAATCCTAGGGACCCTCTTTGTATGACCATCTATTCGCAGATGATAAGCTATACTAAAGGCCAGATCTGTACCCATGCCTATAAATAGCTCCTTCCAAAACTTGGAAGTGAACTTCACATCCCTGTCCGACAAAATATGCTTTGGGACACCATGCAGTCTTACTGTCTCTCTGATGAACACCTATGTTACCTCACTAGATGAATATGTAGTCCTCACTGGAATGAAGTGAGCTACCTTTCTCAACCTCTCAACCATGACCATAATAGAATCATGCTACTTCACTATCCTTGGAAGAATTGTGATGAAATCCGTGGAAATGACCTCCCATTTCCATTCTGGAATTGCAATAGGTTGTAGTAGACCACCTGGATGTTTGCATTCTGCATTTACCTACTGACAATCTAAACATCTAGCCACAAACACTAACACTTCCTTCTTCAGATTTGGCCAATGATTTAACTTCTTTATGGCCATCAATGTCCTTTGATATCCTAGATGACCTGATTATGGTTTGATGTGAAACTACCTCAAGATAAGATTTTTGAGCTCACTACAATTTGACACATAGATCATCTTTCGAAACCTCACCCAACCATCTGTTGTGAGACGATAGTCTGCATCCTGATCACTTATACCTATACCCTCACCTATACCTATACTTTGTTGTAACATCTGCATGATCTCCATGTATTTGTCATCCCGTTTCCTACTTGCAAGATCCTATCCTATAACTTTGTCCCATAATAGCTCATAGTTGCTACATGATTTTCATGTACCTTCCTACTAAAAGCATTTTCAACCTAGTTCTCCTTTCGTTTGATGTACCTGATATCAATGTCAAACTCAGTAAGGGTGGCCAACCATCTAGCTTTCCTAACATTTAGATTTGGTTGGTCAAACAAATACCTCAACCCACTGCGATCGCTCATTAGTCCAAATCTCCTTCCAAGAAGATAGTGCCTCCACATCTTCAATGCATGTATGATCACTGCTAACTCGAGGTCATGTTTTGGATAGTTCTTCTCATGCTCATTCAGTTTTTGTTACTCATAGAACACTACCTATCCTTCTTACATGAGAAATCCACCAATTCCTCTCTTGAAAGCATCCGTACACATTGTTGTACCTCTGAGTTGATAATGGTCAGCTATCAAGCCACAACATCTAAGATAATTGTTTCAGGGTTTTTGTTTATTTTTGGAGGACCAATGGATGAAACATATATAAAACTGTAATGCCTAACCTTTTGAATAATATTAATCCCAAAGTAGAGGGCTGCTATAAAACTTCACACAATGATAAAGCTTGAATAGTGGTGAGCAAAAACAAAAAATAATATGATTATTATAATTTTCATACAGAAAATTAAACAATCATAAGTATGAAAACCTCTGACCTATGTTCACAAGGTTCAAGAGAATATGCTTATGCTTACATATTGATTCAGAGGGAATTAATTAAACAGACAGTTCATTAATCCATTCTCTTTAATGATTATCACTTCAGAAGCTTATAGGAATAGATTGAGACACAATTATTCCTACCTAGGTATCCCTGTAAGAAATAATAATATGAAGAAAAACATAATGTGTAATACTGGAAAAAACTTATAGGAAACACAAACTGTGTAAAACTAAATTCAAAATCCTTTTCTTTGTAGTAAGGGTCCAGAAAGCTATTACATCCAATGTTTACAAATTCTTCTTCAAGGGTGAACTCTCTTTCAATTGTCAACCTCGTTCAATGGTGAACAATGAACCCTTAATAACTCAAGAAGAGAGTTATTTATACAATAGTAGAACTAAGAAAATATCCTAAACTATTTAATAATTTATTCTAGGAAAAGGAAATATCTTCCTGCAAGGAAATAGAGGCAGCTATTGAACTACTGCTTGCTATCCCTGTTATTTAGGTTATGTTGGCTTTGTCCTTTTTATATTTTTCCCTTTAAGCTGCTTCTCTATTTGATCTTTACGCTTGAAGTCATATTAACTTATGACCTTTCATCTGATACACTTTAATCTGATACTTTTTGACCTTATTGACCTATCAATATCCTTTACTATGCCTTTTTACTTTTATTGTACATTTCAAGCTTTTACTGTGTATTTCAATAGTAAATCATTTAGTTTTTTTATGTCTCAGCATGAGGTAGTTTGGATATTGATCATCTGTTTGTCTTTTAACTATATGTTTTATCTGCCTCCTCTGTTTTGTTTTTTAACTGTGTAAATTGTTTGTTTTAACATTTACTTTGTAAATGATTTCTTCTGCTATGTCTTTGATTTAGACCTGATTTCTCTTTGTACGAGAAAATCATTTGAATTCATTTCTCAAGAATTTGGAACAAACAGGTTTTTAATTGGTATAAAAACTGTTTAGCCAGTCTCATGGTCTTTTGCTAATCACCTGCGAAATACAACAATCGTTAAGAAAAACACAGGTTAACAGGGAGGGCCACAATGGCTTCATTTGAGCTGAAAGGTTTGTGGATGGATTTTAGAGCATTTTCAGGACATAAACAGTGATTAAATCAGTTGCAGAGTCTTAGGGTGGAGCAGGAGGGTTATACAGGTTTTACTGTGTAAACGGACGAAAAGAGTAAAAGTAAGGGTTTTCGCATTAAAATGGGTAAAAGGCTAACTTTTTAAAATTTGGTGCAAACTGAACAATGGATGGTTTTACCGTATATGGGGGAGCATTTTCGGAGGCTCATCGCATCGCTTTTGCTCATGGGGTGGTTTTTCTCCGACGGCACACGAGTTAACGTGGGAATGACATGTAACAACAAGGGGCTCGAGAAAAATCATGAATATTGTGTGCTCTTAGGCTTTTAAATATCAGAGATCGGGAGAGCGTAATATAGTTGTGTGTGGTTAGATTAGGTAGTAGGTGATCGGATGACTATAGCGCGGTCGAGATGCACGGAGGGAGTAGGCGCGGAGATTAGCGGACCTGGGAATTTATTACAAGGGTTTTGTAATTAATTTAATGAATAAAGTGTGGGTTAAAAGTATAATGTGATGGGTTTAATAAAGTGGGGTTGGGGTTAAAAAATAGCGGATATGAGTTAAATGGGTATATTGGCAGAGTTAACTTTAGAAAGTGGAGGTAAACCAAACTTAGGCTTAAAGGAGTTTTATGGGTTTTTAGGAAAAATAGGAAAATAACAAGGGGAAAGTGATTTCTTCAAAGGGGAATGGGTTTCACATTAGGGAAAAGGGGTTTTTAGGTAGGGTGTTGTAGCATTTTTTCCTTTTAATAAGATAGAATAAAATAGTCGAAAAATAAAAAATGATACTTTGAAAAAATGTTAATTTAGGATATGGACATAACAATATTGAATAAAATGTTTTCGAAAATATCTTGATGATGATGTCCATATCAAAGAAAATGTTAGGTTAGATGCCATAAAAAATCAAGGTAAAAAGAAAATGTTGGGTTAGAAAGAAAAGAAAACAAATAAACTCTGAAAGTGAGCAAGTCTAAATAACACATATTTCATTGAAATTGGAAAAAGATTATTACAAGGACATCACTAGAATTGAGTTTTTTGGTTATTTTGAAATTCTAGATCCATAATTTAATTCCAAATTTAATGAAATATCTGTTAAATGATTGTTGTTGGGAAAAGTATCCAATACGGAATGACCCTATCCCACTCTAAGGGTGATAGTACATCAGCAACAACCGAATGCAAAGCTATTCAAGATTACTTCTTTATGAGATGTAAGAGAGGGGAGAAAGAGATCCACTAACCGTTATCTTCCGCTAATGTTTGATCCAATCTTCTCTCCTTGCTGCTTGCTCCCCAGCTCCTTGCTCTTTCACTGGCCCAGCTACACAAAGATCCTGCAAAAGCACAAGAAAAGGAAACTACAAGAAGCATACATCCATAATTGATTCAAGGATTAGAATAAATCAAATATACAAGCATCAATACGCCACAAAGACATATGCATATAGAAGAACCTCAAATGCTTTATTAATGGAAGAAGTAAAGTTCTGAGAGTGTTACAACCACAATAGGCCCAATCCAGCAACACCTCCCAGCAGAAAGAAATCTCCTCTTCACCTCCTTCAAAGCAATCACCCAATAGTTCTATACTCAAACCAACAGCATTTCCTTACATTCCCAAGATTCCCGCCTCCATAGACCTCATGAGAGAGCTCTATATATAGGAGTTTTGGAGAAAGGATGAGTCAGCTTGAGGCTGGCATGAAGCTGACTAGTGTCCTCTCCCACTTCAGTTATACTTCAGTTCTTGAGTCCACTTGGAGTTTCTTGCTTCCACTTGGAGATCTAGATCCTCTTACCCATCACAACGCGAATTCCCTGATCCAAGTGTCATTCTGGAAGCTTCCTGGGCATTTGACACCTTGCAGAATGACTGTGCCACTTGGCCAATCTCGCCCAGTGCAGGTAGCCTTCATTAGACTTGACATTCAGCGCAGGTACAGAGTGGAGCAGTTGACATTCAGCGCAGATGCTCAGTGGAGCAGCTGACATGATCCAGAATTAGCTTGTCTTTGAGTGTTTTCAGGTGGAGAACTGATTTTCAGTGCTGTGGTTTGCTGACCTTGTTCCTCTAGGGGTAGGAACAACATGTTTAGGGACTTTGGATCCCTTAGATTATCGACATTTCATGCTTCATGCTGTAAGGCACAAAAATGTCTATAACAATGACACAACTATTTTTTCTGCAAAATAATGGTTGATGCAGCTTGTCATAAATGCCACAACCCATGACAGTCAAATAGTTTAATCTTGGCTGCTTCATGCTTTAAATTTGATGTTATAGTTAGAGAATAAAGATCTGGCCAAATTGTTTAATCTTGGCAGATCAGTAGCTAGGTAGAGAATAATAAGGTTCTCATAAGTTTAATATGAGCCCTTGGAGGTTATAAGGTTAGAATTAGATAGTTTTCTTTTTAAATAAACAAAAAGGAAAAGGGTTTTCTAGCTTAAATTCACCCATTAAGTGAAGAAAAATGATAGGATAAGAAAAGGGTAAGTAGAGAAAGGTTGCAAAAGTATGATGATTGATTGGACAAAATGTACATTTATCATGTTTTACTATATGTTTCTATGTCCATGAGGATATTACACAAAGCAAATGAAGGTATACAAGATAAATTAATTAACTTCCCTCATCCTCATTCATCCCTATATATACTAATTTCCCATTCCCACCTTCGTACAGTTCATATTCATTCATTTTCCATAAAATACCCATTTTCCTAAGTTTAAAATCCCTTTTTCCTAGGAAAAGTGAAAGCCCCATGCTAAATCCCATTTTACCCAAAAACCCACAAAAAATTGTTTAGCCTAAGTATTGATGCATATATGTAAAATGCAAATAACTTATCAAAAAGCTTTATACTTAGCATATTTCCCCTTTCCGCTCATATTCCATTTTAAATTTGACTTATAGTATTAAACCCCTAAAAGTTTCCTTTCCCATATATATTAACTTCCTTTATTAAATAACCTGAAACCATTAGTTTTATTATAAAAACTATGTATTTAAGAAAACATCGCATCGACGGATCGCAAGCCTTTCAACATGAATGCACTCTCCCCGCATTGCAATATGCGATTGTGATGGACCCGAACCCGATGCAATATATATCATAATTCAATGCCATTTTGCATCCACCTCCATCGCAAGTCCTCGCTAAAGCATATACCCTCCGCCATTGCGATCTCTGATTAGGATGGGAACCCAGACCCGACGCAAATATAAATTATAATCCATTGCCATTTTGCATCCGCCCCCATCACAAGTCCTGGTTAAAGCATATACCCTCTGCCATTGCGATCTCTAATTGCATTGTGATCTCAGACCCAACGCCATTTATCCACCTGCATTCATATTGATGATGATGATGGTGGTGGTGGTTAACATCCACTGAGACCAAATCGGTCTATCAGACTTACAATTTTCTTAATTTTTAATTATTTGGCTCCTCGTCTTTCTTGGCGAGATTGGTGTTGTAGCTTTCTTTTTTTTCTCTACTGTCTTCCAACTTCCTTTATCTTGCATCTCCTTCATCTCTTCTGGTTCTTGGGACATTGGTGTCTTAGCTTCACAATCTATTGTGTTCGTTCTTTTGAGGATAGTCGGAGAAGAAGTTTGGTCTAGGAGATCTGCTTTGCTGTTAAATGAAGATTTATTTTGTGCGGTATTCAAATCCTCATCACTGTTGATTCGTTGGGCGGGGCTTTCTCCTTGCTTGTCTTGAGAGCTTTTTTTTTCTTCCCTGATTTCTTGTGATTTAGATTCTTCTCTAGAATATTCTTCTTTGATGACAGTGTAGTGCTCTTTTTGTGCTCCTTCCCACCATGTAGATCTGTGGTGGTTTTTTCTAGCAAAATTTTTCTCAGAGGCTTTTGGGCAATTTCAAGCCCACCATATCTATTTTGCGAAGGATTTCTTTGTTAAAATGGTTTTATGGTTTAAACATAAAACACCGCTAATCTCAGTCTTTAACCCATGATAAAGCCATTGCCACCATAATTTATCATTGGGACCCTCCGCGCTGCTCTTTTACTCCACCACTATCCAATCTAAGTGGTGGGCTCCAGTATTGTAGCAATAATGCTACAACTCTTGGAGCTTCCTATCTCTAATTTTATCAACCCGGTAGTTCGTAACAAACTTGGAAGCGACGGTGCTGTATGCACAAGTACTAGCTCTTGTCGCAGCTGTCACTTCGTCAGCTGGCACAAGTCCGCTAGGGCTCGAGAAAAGTTCTATATATTCTCAGAAGAAGCTTTCTAAATGATGGACGAAGGCTATCTCAAAGGAAATTAATCTACTTTGCAAGAATGAACTGAAAGCCAACCAAAACATGGAAACCCTAGTAAACCCTAATCTGACTAGCTTAATCTCTATGATGCAATGGTGGGAGTGCAAATGTCTAAAAATGATGCCATTACTTCTAGTGAGATGAGATGCATGAATTTAAACTAATTTCATTGAAAAGAACTCATTTTTGTATTTTTGCTCAAGTGGGTGGAGTTATTGTGATTGTGCTTCTTACTAGGTCTTGACTGTGCAGGGGTAGTTCAAAGGGAGGAAGGCTTGGGAAAGGTCAGGAGGGCTAGGATAGGTTCCAGGGGATCCCTAACATCATTCCACAGAAGTCCACAACGTTCACGTGCTTGGCAACCGAGCTTGCAGGCTTCTACAGGATGTCTGCAGGGGATCCCACAGGAAACTCGGGATTTCTACAGGAAGTCTTCTAACTTCTACAGGATGTCCTACAGTCGGACTTTTAGGTAATGGAGGAATGAAGGAACTATATGGATGGATGGGTAAGGTGAAGGAGGAGCTTGAGATGGCTCAGGGATAGAGAGATAAGATGGGGAAAGAGTGGGTACAGTTGGTTGGTGGATAGAAGGGTGGAAGCAATGGAAAGTTGAAAAGGTGGAGCTACGTGAGAAGTAGAAGGGTTGGAAGGCTAACGAGCTGGACAGAGGATGAGTAGGTGGCTTTAGGCGTGGTTGAGAAGAAGAAGAACACAATCAAGTGATGCTTTGCAGTGTAAAAGAAACAAATCCTCTATGTCTTGCACAAAACCAAGAATTCCATCAACATATTCTAACTGTGTTATTAAACCAACGAAAAGCAATGTAAATTGTGGAGAGAAATCGTGCATGGTGTTGGAACGAAGAAGTATTGCTCAAGATCAGAATGCATGGATGGTTTTATAACTGAAATGATTGTGTTGCAGCTTGCATGAACGTATAAGACTGCGTTTTTTGGTGGTTGGTACAGCCCACAACCCCAATCTCTAAACAGAGATGGCAGCGAGTGCACTATCAACCTTTTTTGGAACTCTGATGAATTACAATCCTCCTACTCTAATCTAAGCTGCTGAAAGCACTTTAACCATAAACTAATCCTACTCAATCACATTAAAGAAATTAAATCAACAGACTGTGTTTTCCAAATGCATGTCAAAACAAAGAAATGAAGTGCTGAAAGGAAAGACAAGTAAGAATACAAGGAAAAGGAGGTCTATTGCTCTCAGGTTGGGCCCTAACCTGAGAGCTATAGCTCCCTTAAAAACTCAGAATTAAATCCAAAGCTGCCCGCCTTTATTGAATAATCATGAGTCTAACATCATGCCAAAACTGGCTTACAAAAAACAAAAAAACCGAGTTGTAGCTCGTGCTTAGAAATTGCAACATTAGTTCAAAAGTTCAAAAAGCTCCTATCAAAGGCTACGGCCTCAATATTTATACATGATGAGGGCCAAGCTGGCTTCCTCAATTAGTGGAGCTTGGCTATCCAATCTAAAAGTAAACTGCTGTAAACTGTTGTTCCTGTAGAATCTGTTGGCTGCCTTTTAGCTCGGTGGGGAGAGCTGTTGGAGCTCGGAGTTAAGGTGGAAATCATGAGAAAGGTCATCAAGACTGTGGACAACCTCCCTATAAACCCGCAATGCCACCTTGGCTGTCTCCTTGTCTCCATTTGTGTGTTCTTTGCTCCCTTTAATGCCAAAAGACCTGAAATCATCATGTATTAGCCACATAGATATAATGCCTGCCCTTCTTCCTACAAATAACACGAATATACTAAGAAATGAATGCATAAGTGATAAAAGATGAAGGGTTGATCAAGGTAAGTAGGCCAAATGAGCCCAAATTGTTACAAAAAATTGGGGCTCATCATCACCCCCCAGCTAAAACATTTGCTCATCCTTGAGCAACTAGTCCAACTCTTCATCCTTCATGGCCTTTACTGCTACCCTTACATCCAAAGCCTCTGTAGTAGTGTCCTCCTTGCTGATATGAAACCCAGCTTTCCTGTTCACCTCTTCCCATTTTTCACTGTCATCCTCTTCTGTGCTGCCTTTAGTCAATCCTAGCAGCAGTGGTGGGCTGAGTTTAAGGCCAATCCAGCTGGCCTGGAGGTTTTGCATGGATTTCTTGTAAAGGGCTACTCTTACCAGAACTTCCCTCATCCGAGTTGGGGTATGGTACTCTCGGATTTTCAAACTGTATGCCAATGTATTCCATCTGTGTGTGCATGCTTGGACAACATTTTCTCCTAACAGTCTTTCCATGTCTTCAAAATGAGCTATGGCTTGGGCTTGTTGGTCCATATATCTCAATGAAGCTGTAGGATCAGTGGACAAATGTTGGTGTGTTGAGATGAGTGCAACTGGATCCTCTGGTTCTGCTCGAATGAGCAATGGCTCGTTTACTTCTCGGTTCATGACCGATTTTTCTTCTGCTACTCTCTGATCCTCATGGTTCAACCATGAAGCGAACGCGATTAATTGCATATCACCCAAGGCAGTATTGAGATCCCAGGAAACTACATTAGGAAAGGCCAAATTGTGGAGGTAGAACTCCGCTAATTTAGCCTTATCCTCTGACGAACTAGTACTGCACAATTCAGAAAATTGCTGTGGGTCTTGGATCTGAGAAATACCTCTTTGTGCCAAGGTATTTATTTGGAACTGCAGCCATTGGTCTTTCAAGTACAAACCAAAGGATTTTGCAGGTTGTCTGCACCGTATTGCCTCCATGGCCCAACTGGCCATGCAGGCCAATTGTGCCTCTTTTCGCTGCAGCTGTTCTTTTAGAGCTTGCACTTCAATTTGTGCTTGCTGTTCTGCTTCCTGTAGAAGTGTCATTGGCTCCTCAAGACCGGTGGTCAGTTCCTTTTTCCCCTGCTGTTCTTCTTTGGTGTCCTTAGAGGATGTACCTATACCTGCCTTCAGCTCCTGTAGCTGCAATCTTAGCTTCTGGTTTTCTTCCTGTAGGTACACTCTTTGGCAATTGACCACATGTTTAGCCATGGCTAATTCACTCCTGGCCTCCTTGAGTTTCTCTTGTAAAGGACCTATTTCTGCCACACCCTTTGACTTGGCAATCTTCATCCACGTGTGTGTACGAACTCTTTCTTCCTCTAATGCAAAAAACAGGGGCACTGTAAATTTCTGCGGTATGATTTTTCCCGCCTCTAAAAAGGTGTAGTATGAACTCAGACTAGGCTGAGGGCTGGGCTCTGGTATATGTTCTTTTTCTACCTCTGTAGGTGGCTCTACCTCACCCTCCCTCGGTGGTGATGAGGGTCCTTCTCCTTCCCTCCTTTCTGTTTCCTGTAGCCGGGTCATAGTTTCCTGTAAAACATTTTCAGCCTCCTGTAGCCGAGCTTTTTCAGTCAACAGGTCTAACCTTTCTTGCCACTTAGTTTTCTTTGGGCTCCCCTTCTCATAGGTGACTGTTATCCTTGAGGGGGACTTTTCCTTGGGCGAAGTAGAGGTATCTTCAATAACAATCGGGCTGCTGGACTGAGGCTGTGGTTTGCCCGTCTTTATTCGGACACTTCTTCGAGCTTTAAAGTATAGAGGGGTCTCCCTCTTTCTCTTCTCTTTTGGCTTAGGTGGCGTGCTGAGGGCGGCCAGCACAGCTGCTGCCTCCCTCTCACGAATATCAACTTTCTTCTCCTTGGGTTTCACTTTGTCAGGGCTTCCTGTAGAAGACCCTGTTTTAGCAATTTTCGGGCTTCCTGTAGAAGACCCTGCTTTAGTAATTTTCGGGCTTCCTGTAGAAGACCCTTTTTCAACAGTTTTCGGGCTTCCTGTAGAAGCCAGTTTCAGCTTTCCTGTATAAACAGGTGTTTCCGCCTTGGTTTGCTTTGCTGCATGAGTTTTGCTTTTTGGTTTGGTTGCGGGTGCTGATGAGGTACTTTTGCTGATGTGGACCTCCTCAGCTTTGTCCGTTCTGCCTTGCAACCTTTTCTCTCTTGCTGTCAAGATGGGTGTGTCACCTTTTTCTTTGTCATCCTTTTTCTCGTGCTTCCTCCTTTGTTCTTTCTTCTGCACTGTGGTCGGGGTCTTCTGGCCTGTTTCTTTCTTTCCCGCGGCCGCTGATTCTTTTTCCTCACTGCTGGAGGAACCGCTTTCTTCAGTCAACATGCTTATGTCTCCATCTCTTGTCAAATTTCTAAAGGCTTCCCATGAGAGAGGAACCTTGTATGAATGAAGCGCATCCTCCACAAGAAGTTTGATCAATCCATGGTGGGCTACCTGGTCTGGTATGCCTTCTTTTAACTTTGTGGCACACTCAATTAGAGACTGTAGCAGGAAATAAAGGATGCTCAGTTTGTTTTCTACAAGGAGATCAATCTGGTGCCTCAATTCAGTGAGCAACCTAAAGTGATACCTGTACAGAATGCTAAAACGGCCTTCACAGGTTATATACTTCATGATCTGCAGGCTAAATTCATTCCATGGTGGCAGCAAACTGGTTTTACACACACCATTTTTGTCCTCCAAGAATTCCTCCTCTGGGGGAAAGAATTCTTTCTTGGCCTGTTGGCTTAACTTCCTTTCTTCCTTATCCCATGGAAAACCCATTGGAAGTTCAGTAATTTGACTGATATATTGCGGGGTGAGCTTGAGGCTTAGGCCCTTGAAATTCACGGTGGCCAATGTTTTGGATTTCGGCCTCAAAGCTTATAAAAATTCTTCTGCCACTTCGTCGGAATAACCCTGCAATTTGTCATAGAAGGATATCCATTGCACTCGTGTGAATAGCTCCACCACCTCCTGGTTTTCCCTTAACTTTGATGAATCAGTGGGTTCCCGTCGAATAAACCCACCCGGCATGATAAAAACTGTTGCTTTAACTAGAGGTGGCAAATGCGGAAGAAATTTAGCTTACTGAGACAGAGCGTAGAATTACGCTTCTGTCATGCACATAATCCACGAAACTTATCCCTGAGGACCTTAACACAGTTTAATTACACTGACATCCTGTAGAACGACAGTCTATGCACAACAGACAACACTTGCAACAACTTTCTACGACCAGACTGTAGACGACGATTCTGCCACCTTCAAAAGCCAATTACATGGAGAGTTCAGGGTTACCTTTTTAATATGCCACCTTTTTACGTGAGGAACCTGCCTTCCTGTAGAAACAGCGTTCCTGTAGGAGCAGCTTTCCTGTAGGAGCAGCGCGCAATTTCTGGGGAATACTGCAGTGGGTCTGCGCTCTCGCTGTAGCTTCACAGGCGTTCTGATGGCCAAAGGATCGGAATATCGAACTGCAGAGGGATCCGGATGATCACTCGAGTCGCAAACGATGAATGATAAATGCATGAGGTTGATAATCTAGCCGATTAGATTTGAATCGGCGGAATCTGTGGCGCGGGGGTGAGCTGTCCCCGCCGGACCGTTGGACGACGTCATCCCATCATTTGCCTGCGAGTTCCCTTACTGCGCATCATCTCCCTTAGATCCGCCGCCGCCATTCTCGTTAGACTCTTTTTTCCCAACGGGATTTCTTTCACATGTTTGCTGCCCATTCCTTTTGTCATGGCCGCCACCCAAACATCCGACTAGACCATTAACTGGTCGACATGGCCATTCAAATGACCCTACCACCACTCAACCCATTCACCTCACACTTTGCAAACAATTCAAAGTAAAATTCATGCAATCTGATGGAAGGAAGGGTCGAGACACTTACCTGCGCGGCTGCAACACGCTTTTTCGGCTTTTGGACGATGATGAGTGGATCTATCTGCCGCTGATGAATTTGCACAGGCCCGGAGGTTCATGTTTACAGGATGCCGATGATGGGTTGGATGCTTTGGTTGCATGCGCCCGCGTTTCATTGCATATGGCCAGCGCTGTGAATGGTATCCACTCTAGCAGGCTTAATTGTTACAGGACTCCCGCGGGATGTCTTGTAACAGTTCTTCCTCCTTGGGTGCATGCTGCACGACGAAGGATCTGGCCTCACGATCACGCTCCCAGAGCTTCTGGATGACTGGGATGGATATGGTATGAGATCTTCAGCATTTTTTTATCTTAAAAATTTCTTTCTCCTTGATAACTCATCGATCTGCTTTGCTGGTGCAGGTAACTTCGTTGCATGTCGACAAGGATGGTGGAACAAGGTGACAACAGTGTGCAAGGGTGACAACAGTAGCTTGCATGCGTCCAAACCGATCCTTAGCCGTTAGATCTCCTCATAAAATGGGTTCTGGCCCGTCCTGAACTTCTACAGGAAGTTTCCTGTAGAAATACAGAGCTTCCTGTAGAAAGTTTGCGCTTCCTGTAGAAAATCTGCATCTTCCTGTAGAAGACTCAAGCCGTGATAAAATGGTGCACATACCTTGGAGAAAAGGAGTATTCTTGGAGGAGGTGCTGGTGAGGTCTCCTGACAGCATGATAAGGATCCTTAGCCTTGAGTTGAGAGGCTTCCTCTCCTCCATAGAACACCTGCAACCTGCATGC
Source organism: Pinus tabuliformis (assembly GCA_031772625.1). Taxonomy (NCBI): domain Eukaryota; kingdom Viridiplantae; phylum Streptophyta; class Pinopsida; order Pinales; family Pinaceae; genus Pinus; species Pinus tabuliformis. Next base: position 369,033,103 of record CM062818.1, read on the forward strand.
AATTTCACATGATGAACTTGCTGTCCTTGTCTTTTTTGCTTATTGTTTTTTTCTTTTTTCCTTTTTCTTTTTCTCTTTTTTTTTTGAAAGATAACAGGGGCGCCTCAATGAGGTTTTCACCCTTGCCACCTGCCTTAAGCGCCTCAGAGAGGTTTTCACTCAAGGATCTTTTTCAAATATATATATATTTTTTTTTGAAAGACAATAGGGGCGCCTCAATGAGGTTTTCACCCCTACCACCTGCCTTGGGTGCCTCAGAAAGGTTTTCACCCAAGGATCTTTATTATTTATTATTATTTTTTTTTTTTTAGATTTTTTAGGGTATGCCCAAAGCAGAGGCAAAACCCTTCTCTATGACCAACACTGACTTCTCCATAGTTTTGATGAACTCTTGTCTTGAGAGAGGCTTCCTGTAGATCTTCAATCGATGACCATTGACAAGCATGGGGATGGCTTCCTCATCAGTGGTCCGAATAAGAACAGATCCATTGTCATGACACTTTTCCACTGCATATGGCCCCAGCCATCTGGTTCTCAGCTTCCCCTTGAAATCTTTGTATCTGGAGTCATACAACAATGCCCAATCTCCTGGCTGGAATTGCTTGTCATTTAGGTGTTGGTCATGCCACACCTTTCTCTGAAGTTGAACCACTTCCGAGTGAAGGAGGGCCTGCATTCGGTGCTCATCCAGTCCATTCAGCTGCAATAACCTTTCTTGTTGTGCATGGCTGAGATCTAGGTCCAGCTGAGCTACCATCCTCAAAGTGTTGTATTCAAATTCAATGGACAACAAAGCTTTCTTCCCATAGACCATCTCATAAGGTGTGAAGCTGGTGGTGGTCTTCCAGGTGGTGTTGTAAGCCCATGTGGCCTCAACCAGGCAATCTGCCCAGTCCTTTCTGCTGCTGCTCACCACCTTAGTCAAGATCCCTTCCAATGCTCTATTGGTGACTTCCACCTGCCCATTTGCTTGAGGGTGATAGGGGGTGGAAGTCCTATGCTTGATCTTGTGATGAGCTAGTAGGTCTTTAATCAAGTTGGATGTGAACTGGCTCCCTTGATCGGTGACCAGCTCTCTTGGGTAGCCAAACTTATAGAAGATGTTTTCTCTTAAGAACTCGGCCACCTTTTCTTCTGTTGCTGTTTTGATTGCTTTGGTCTCTGCCCACTTTGTCAGGTAGTCAGTACACACAATGATGTAAGACCTTTGCATCGAAGGAGGGTTGATTGGACCCACAAAGTCCATACCCCACTTCTCAAATGGCTCAAGAGTCACTTGAGGTTGGAGAGGCATCTCATCCCTTTGAGTCGGTTTCCCCATTCTTTGGCATTGGTCACATTGGCTGATATATCTTCTGACATCTTGATGAAGCGTGGGCCAATAGTAGCCTGCCTGCAGGATTTTGAAGGCAGTCCTCTTCGCTACAAAATGTCCTCCACAAGGCCCATCATGACAAGTGAGGAGGATATCAAAGACTTCCTCCTCCCTTACACAACGCCTTAAGATCTGATCAGGGCCAAGATTGAACAGGTTGCCCCCGATCCAAGTAAATGAGGCACTTTTTCTGATGATTCTGCTCTTCTCTCTTGAAGATAGGTGCGGAGGGAACTGTGCTGAAACAAGGTAGTTTGATATATCAGCAAACCATGGAGAGAGTACTGAAATAGCAAACAGATGTTCATCGGGCATCTGGTCATCCACAGTTCCATCCTCATCTACAGACAAATCCAATCTAGATAAAAAGTCAGCAACAACATTTTCTTTACCTGGTTTGTCAACAATGGTCAAATCAAACTGCTGCAATAAAAGTAACCATCTAATAATACGAGCATTCACATCTGGTTTATTCATTAAATATCTAATTGCAGCATGGTCTGTATGTACAAATGTTTGATAGCCAGTGATATAATGTCGGAACTTGTTCAGTGCATGGACCACAGCCAAGAATTCTTTCTCGGTTACAGTGTAATTCAGCTCGGCTTTGGACAAGTTTTTGCTAACAAAGTAAATGGCATATGGAAGTTTCTGCTCAACTTGTCCTAAAGCTGCACCTATGGCTTTGTTCGAGGCATCAGTGTGGATGTGGAAAGGTAGGGCCCAGTTTGGACCTCTCAGGATTGGGGCTGACACCAACTTGTCCTTCAATTCATTCAAAGCCCTCTGACAATCGTCAGTCCATTTAAACTCCACATCTTTTGCCAACAGGCCAAACAATGGCGAGGCTAGCTTGCTAAAGTCTTTAATGAATCTCCTGTAATACCCTGCTAATCCTAAGAAACTCCGAACATCCCTTACTTTTTGAGGAGGTGGAACCTTCTTGATGAGAGAAATTTTGTTAGGATCCACCTGCAACCCTTGGCAAGAGATGGTATGGCCTAGCACGGTCCCTTCAGTCATTAGGAATTCACATTTTTCAGGACTAAGGGACAGGTTCATCTCAATGCATTTGGTTAGGACCTTTCCCAGATTGGACAATGCTTCCTGGAAGTTGGCCCCATAAGGAGTGAAATCATCCATATAGATTTCCACTGCATCATGGACCAGCTCCGAGAAGATGCTGAAGACAGCTCTCTGGAAGGTAGCAGGAGCATTGCATAGCCCAAAGGGAAGAACACGGTAGGCAAAGGTACCCCAAGGACAAGTGAAGGTGGTCTTATCTTGGTCTTCCGGGCTGATTTGGATTTGGTTGTACCCGCTAAACCCATCCAGGAAAGAGAAGAACTTCTTTCCTGCCAGTCCATCCAACACTTGATCTATGAAAGGTAGAGGGAAATGGTCTTTCTTGGTAGCTTTGTTCAGTTCTCGGTAGTCCACACAGATTCTCCACTTCCCATTTTTCTTGGGAACCAACACCAGAGGGGACACCCATTCACTATCTGAGATGGGGTAAATGAATCTGGCATCCAATAGTTTTTGCAATTCTTCCTTGACAATGTCCTTAAGGGCTAGATTCATTCTCCTCTGAGGTTGCCTAACCGGCTTACAATCCTCTTTGATGTATATGTGATGGGTACAGACCGAAGGATGGACTCCTTTCATCTCCTTATAGCTCCAAGCAAAGGCATCTAGGTGACTGGCCAACAGGCTACACAGCTCCTTTTCTTGGGAAGGAGATAGGGAGGAGCTGATCTTTAACGTTCTCTCGGGGCCGAACTCCACATTCTTGACTCTGGGAGTGACAGGGTTGGTTGTACAAAGATCCACTAAGGTGCTGGCTTGGGCATCCTCTACCAATTTCTCTAAGGATAATGCACTGGTAGTTGGATTCTGGATCAAAGTCTTAATCAAGTCATCCTCGGTTGGGGGTCTCTTCTAGTGGTATCTAGGGTGCACAAAGGTGCTGAGTACACCTCATCCTCTTCCCCTTCCTCCAACCACAATGGTAATTCATGCTCTAAGGAAGGTTGGGCAGGAGGGTATAGGACTAGCTGCTTGGACATAGGACCATTTTTGATGGTCATGTTTCCTACCCGACAACTTATGTAAGCATCTGCAGTGGCTAACCAAGGCCTTCCCAAAATGAGAGGATATCCAGTAAGCTTTGCCTTGGGTTGCAGAACCAAGAAATCTGTAGGGTATTCCCAAGAGTTGATAGAGACCAAGACATCCTCCACAATCCCTTCGAGAGTCACAGTGGAGCGATCTGCTAGTTGCAGTACTGTCCAGGTCTTCCTCAAGGAACCCTGAAGATTGAGTTTGAGCATGGTATCCCTGGTCATCACATTAATGGTAGCCCCCATATCAATCAAGGTGTGTGGTATGATGGTGCCATTGATGTGGACATCTACTGCAGGACTCCCAGGATCTAGATACTTTGGGCAGATGACTTGTCCTAACATAAGGTCAGACAGTTGTCCCAAGACATTGATGGTTGAAGCATCTCTCTTTCGCCTGCCTGGGTGTTTGAAACACTTTTCCTTAACCAGTTTGTTGTATATTGGCACATCCTTGATGGCTTGGAGAAGTGGTATTTTCACACACAACTACTTGAGCTCACCGAGAAGCTCATCCTCCTCTGGGTTGGGTTGTGTGGTGGCTGTTAGTCTCTCAGGAAAGGGTGGAATAGCCTTTGGTTCACTATCCTGTTTATCTTCCTCATCCTCTGGGGGAGGAGGTTGGCGATCTGGAAGAGTCTTTCCAGATCGAAGATTGATCTCCTGGATCTCCACAGCATAGGTAGGACATGATGTTTCCCCAGTGTATACCTGTTGGGCCTGTCTATTGTTGGGGTTTGGGTTCGGTTGAGCAGGCATTTGAGGTTGCCTTGGAGGAGCAGGAGGTAATGGCTGAGGTTGAACTGGTGGTGGAGGAAAAATGGCGGGAGGAGTGTTGTACTGGAACCTCCACCCCGACTGAGGTGCATTCCACTGAGGTTGTGGCTGGGCATGTGAGTGATATGAATGAGTAGTGGGTTGAGTAGGGTACTGAGGTGGATAAGACCATGGAGGAGGCATGGACCAGGAAGGATGAGCAGGGGGACCCCAGGAAGGCATAGGAGTCGATTGGTTGGGGCTGTAATAAGCTTGAGGTGCCCCTTGCATCCCCTGCTGGTAAGGTCTAGGTCCTTGTGGCCTCCTTTGGTTGATGAAATAGAGAGGTTCAGTGGAAGCTTCTGTCCCTTGGTACATGGCTTTGAATCCAGGTAAGGTTGGACATTGGTTTGTGGGATGGTCCTCCTCACAAACGAAACACACTTCAACCGAATGCAATGGACATTCGTTCTTAGGGTGTCTCCTTGTACATCTAGGGCAGAAGATAGCCAAGGCTCTCTCAGCTTCTTCCTTCTTCTGCTGGATCCTGAATGTGTCCAGTTGCATGGCGATGGTCTGTCTCACCTCACTCTTAAGATCTTCTAATTGATTTGCAAACTCATGCTTGGAGAAAGGAACACCAGCTGAGAGGAGGTTTCCTCTACCTCGTTTCCGAGCTGCCCTGGAGTGGTTTCTAAACACAGTCTTGATGTCCTCATAAGGCAGCTGGTAAATATCCCCCTAGCTAACATGTGAAGGGTATCTAAAAGGTCTTCAGGGACTCCTCAGAGCAGAACCAACTTGAGGGATTCAGGGTCAAGTGTGCACCTGGCCCGCTTATAGCTATGTTGGAACCTCTCCTCATAATCCTCTAAGGACTCATCATTTCCCATAGTCATCCGAAAGATTTCTCCCTTGGTTTCCTTGGACCTACAGTAATCCCGGTACTTGTTATTGAAAGCTTGCTGCATCTGAGCCCAAGTGGTGATACTATTCCCAGGTAATCCCATGAACCAGCGTAATGCTGCATCCTTGAGAGTGGAAGGGAAGAGTTTCAGCTTCTGCTCATCTTCAGTATAGTCATAGGTTCTACAAAGGACAGCAAACTCAAACAGGAAGGTATTAGGATCTTCAGTAGTCAGTCCATGGAAGTGAGGTAAGGCGGAGGGGCTAATTTTCTTCATTTTCATCTCTCCATTGGTCTCTCGGATGGGGAAGGCACCTTCTATTCTCTCATCTTCTCTTCTATTGTCAGCCATAGCTTCAGATGGGATGGTCTCTAATTCTTCTTCTGCTATGGGATCTTCGTATATCTCAGGAGGTTCACCTATAGGTTCTTCTGGATCACTGTCACTGAAGAAGAGAGAAGGGTGACTCAGTGATGTGGTGGGGGTATTGGGTATGAATTTTCCTGTTTTATCTCGGTTCCTACGAGGCATGAAATGGAAAGACTTTTTTGATTGCTTTTGTTTTTCTTTGGTACCTGCAAAACTGAAACAGATTGATCTACAACTAACTATCTTGCTGAAATAAAAATGTAGAATTTAAATGAAAGCAGGAAAGGACTAAAAATTTATTGCTCAAATGAAATTGCAGGAATGGAAATGCTAATCTACGCTTGCGGAATTGAAAGGCTAATCTATGCTTGTAAAATTGAAATTGCGGAATTGAAATGCTAATCTATGAAAGCAGGAAATGTCTATGCTACTTTTGCAGAATGGAAATGAAATAAACTACTTGGCAGAAGGCAAGAGTAAGAAAGTAGAAGAAAAGCAACAATTACTAATACTCTGACGCTTCCCCGGCAACGGCGCCAAAAAGATGGTGGGCTCCAGTATTGTAGCAATAATGCTACAACTCCTGGAGCTTCCTATCTCTAATTTTATCAACCCGGTAGTTCATAACAAACTTGGAAGCGACGGTGCTGTATGCACAAGTACTAGCTCTTATCGCAGCTGTCACTTGGTCAGCTGGCACAAGTCCGCTAGGGCTCAAGCCAACTTCTATATATTCTCAGAAGAAGCTTTCTAAATGATGGACGAAGGCTATCTCAAAGGAAATTAATCTACTTTGCAAGAATGAACTGAAAGCCAACCAAAACATGGAAACCCTAGTAAACCCTAATCTGACTAGCTTAATCTCTATGATGCAATGGTGGGAGTGAAAATGTCTAAAAATGATGCCATTACTTCTAGTGAGATGAGATGCATGAATTTAAACTACTTTCATTGAAAAGAACTCATTTTTGTATTTTTGCTCAAGTGGGTGGAGTTATTGTGATTGTGCTTCTTACTAGGTCTTGACTGTGCAGGGGTAGTTCAAAGGGAGGAAGGCTTGGGAAAGGTCAGGAGGGCTAGGAGAGGTTCCAGGGGATCCCTAACATCATTCCACAGAAGTCCACAACGTTCAGGTGCTTGGCAACCGAGCTTGCAGGCTTCTACAGGATGTCTGCAGGGGATCCTACAGGAAACTCGGGATTTCTACAGGAAGTCTGCTAACTTCTACAGGATGTCCTACAGTCAGAGTTTTAGGTAATGGAGGAGTGAAGGAACTGTATGGATGGATGGGTAAGGTGAAGGAGGAGCTTGAGATGGCTCAGGGATAGAGAGATAAGATGGGGAAAGAGTGGGTACATTTGGTTGGTGGATAGAAGGGTGGAAGCAATGGAAAGTTGAAAAGGTGGAGCTACGTGAGAAGTAGAAGGGTTGGAAGGCTAACGAGCTAGACAGAGGATGAGTAGGTGGCTTTAGGCGCGGTTGAGAAGAAGAAGAACACAATCAAGTGATGCTTTGCAGTGTAAAAGAAACAAATCCTCTATGTCTTGCACAAAACCAAGAATTCCATCAACCTATTCTAACTGTGTTATTAAACCAACGAACAACAATGTAAATTGTGGAGAGAAATCGTGCATGGTGTTGGAACGAAGAAGTATTGCTCAAGATCAGAATGCATGGATGGTTTTATAACTGAAATGATTGTGTTGCAGCTTGCATGAACGTATAAGACTGCGTTTTTTGGTGGTTGGTACAGCCCACACCCCCAATCTCTAAACAGAGATGGCAGCGAGTGCACTATCAACCTTTTTTGGAGCTCTGATGAATTACAATCCTCCTACTCTAATCTAAGCTGCTGAAAGCACTTTAACCATAAACTAATCCTACTCAATCACATTAAAGAAATTAAATCAGCAGACTGTGTTTTCCAAATGCATGTCAAAACAAAGAAATGAAGTGCTGAAAGGAAAGACAAGTAACAATACAAGGAAAAGGAGGTCTATTGCTCTCAGGTTGGGCCCTAACCTGAGAGCTATAGCTCCCTTAAAAACTCAGAATTGAATCCAAAGCTGCCTGCCTTTATTGAATAATCATGAGTCTAACATCATGCCAAAACTGGCTTACAAAAAGCAAAAAAACCGAGCTGTAGCTCGTGCTCAGAAATTGCAACAGTAGTTCAAAAGTTCAAAAATCTCCTATCAAAGGCTACAGCCTCAATATTTATACATGATGAGGGCCAAGCTGGCTTCCTCAATTAGTGGAGCTTGGCTGTCCAACTAAAAGTAAACTGTTGTTCCTGTAGAATCCGTTGGCTGCCTTTTAGCTCGGTGGGGAGAGCTGTTGGAGCTCGGAGTTAAGGTGGAAATCACGAGGAAGGTCATCAAGACTGTGGAAAACCTCCCTATAAACCCGCAATGCCACCTTGGCTGTCTCCTTGTCTCCATTTGCGTGTTCTTTGCTCCCTTTAATGCCAAAAAACCTGAAATCATCATGTATTAGCCACATAGATATAATGCCTGCCCTTCTTCCTACAAATAACACGAATATACTAAGAAATGAATGCATAAGTGATAAAAGATGAAGGGTTGAGCAAGGTAAGTAGGCCAAATGAGCCCAAATTGTTACCAAAAATTGGGGCTCATCACTAAGGCATTCAAATCCAACAACCCTCAGCAATTTCGGGTTGGCTCTCTATACAAGCATTACCCACCCGAAAAGCGGTATTCCACAGACCTCCCCTCGCTACATGTCAGGCTTAGATTATATCGGGTGACCCCTCCCAAAACCACCTGCGGCCCATAAAGCGGTGTGATGAAAACCAAAGCCACCTCCCGCATAACGAGAAAATGACCATTGTTCACTTTGCCCCATATTTAAAAAAGAAAGCCGGTTTTCAATTTAAATGCAAAAATCACCATTTTTCCTTTGTTTCACCTGTTTTTACAATAAACCATGCATAAGCCTCTGCGACCAATAAAGCTGTTGTTTTGCCTTTCGATATGCTCTAGACTCCTTCTAATATCCTCTCAAACTCAATAAAGCCATTAATGACCTTCTCTGTCACCTACATTTTTCTTAAAAATTTCTGTGTTTTGCAAGTAAGAACCCTTGTTCTAGGCTTACAAAGAAGAAGTCTGCATACAGTTAGAAGACAACTACGAAGATCATATAAAATTACTTTACCAGGTGACATAAAATCTAAAAGGATTTACTGTTGAAAAACACAGTAAAAACCTACAATGCACAATAAAGGTAAAAAGGAACATAGTAAAGATTACTCAGTAGGGTCAAAGGATATTCCTAGAGTTTAAAGAGTATCAGATGAAAGATCAAATGAAGGAATCAACCAGCGTAAATGATACAAATAGTTGAGCAGCTTAAAGGGGAAAAATATCAAACAACAAAGCCAACACAACCTGAATAAAAGGGATAGTAAGAAGCAGTTCAATAGTTTCCCCTATCTTCTTGTATGAAGATATTTCCTTTCCTAGAATAAATCTTAATCAGTTTTAGGATATTTTCTTAATTTCATTATTGTATAAATAATTCTCTTCTGGAGTTGTTATTGGTTCGAAGTTGAAGGTTCATTACTCATTGATTGTTAAGCAGTGACTGTTCATTCTACTTTGAACCTGGTTCCACCTTTGAAGGAGGCTTTTGTAAACACTTGATGTACTCAGTTTTTATGGAACGTTAATACAAAGTAAAGGATTCCAAATTTGGTTTTAAAAAGTTTGTGTTATCTTGTAAGTTTTTCCAATTATCAATCATTATGTTTTTCTTCATATGCTTATGACTTATAGAGACATATAGGTAGGAATAATTGTGTCTCAATTTATTCCTGTAAGCTCCTGAAGTGATCATCTATTAAGAGAATGGATTAATGAACTATCTGTTTAGCTAATCCACTCTAATCAATAAATCATCTACATCTTTTTTAAGCTTAAGTATACTACCTTGAATCTTTGGGACGTAGTTCAGAAGGTTTTCACACTTATGATTGTTCTATTTTATAGTATGGAAACTGTGATAATCATATTATTTCCTGTCTTCGTCTCACCACTATTTTTGATCTATATCACTGTGTAAAGCTTTACAACAGCCCTTTGCTAAGATATTAATATAACCCAAAGGATTAAGTATTTCAATTCTACATCTATCTTCATTCATTGGTCTTCCAAAACTAAAACCAAAAACCCCAAAACAATTATTTTAGATGCTCTGGCATTGGTAACTGGCCTACTACTATCTCAGAGGTATAACATCAAACTGGTGCCACTGTCGGGGATTCAAATTTCTTTTAAGTTTCCCTCGGGACAACGATATTCATTCATTATTTTCCTTTAAATGTGATTAAAGGGTTTAGAAAGGTTAAAATCATTCACCTAGGCGACTCCACACTCCCAAGCTGGCACCTTTCAAACATACCAGATCTCGTTCAGAAGCTCAAATAGTTAAACCTTTGTCAGATCCTGAAAGGCTTCTGAGAAAATCCAGGTCTAGAAGGGGACACCAACCATATTCTTCTTCCTCTTCAGTCCTGCAGTTTGAATAATTAAAATCATTTGACCCCTATAGTAATATCCCATCTAATCCTGATTACTCCCATTTATCACCTAGGGTTGCTGAACTTCTAGATAAAGGAGTTGATTTTAAGTCAGCCTACCTTATTCATTCATTAGAATCTCATCCAATACCCACACTACCACCAGGATCACCTAAAACTAAATCTGATTTGGATGTTAATCTACCAGAATATAAACCCACATATTTCATATCCCCTACCACTTATCATTTTCCTTCCATTTTTGACCGACCTGAAGCTTCTTCTTCTGAACAACCTGAGGAGGCCTTTTCTATATATTCCAATCCTCTCTTTGAAACAAAATAAGGTATTCCTTTACAGATCGCAAAGTTAGTTCTTAGGACTCCTTTGAAGTCTTTCAGGAGATCTCCTTCTCCTTTACCTCCAACTAGTTCATCAACCCCTGAATCACCATCTCCTTCCAAACACCTCATACTCCACCTAAACAACCTCATACACCTCAAGCACCTCATACACCACCTGCTGTCATGGATTTCCAACCTATTGTACAGGCTAGATATGTTGCCTAAGTCTTACCTAATAACCTTGATGCATTCCCAACTGGATACTTAAAATAGCTTCATCTTGAAGCTTTCCTAGACTTTGTAGGCAACATGAATATTGAACAAGAAAACATTTATATGAGATTGTTTGTACATTCACTTGAAGGAAATGCGAGGATTTGGTTTATGTAGTTACCAGCAGCTTCCATTAGAAATTGGGAAGAGCTTACAAACATATTTAAAAATCAATGGGGTGTGAAAAAGGATCCTCTTTACTTTTTCATAGAATTTTAAGAGTTTAAAAGGAACTTCGGTGAACCAATATCAGATTTTATCAAATGATACAATAAACACTATCACAAAATGCCTGATGATTGTAAGCCCCCTGTAGCAGCAGTTAAGTCAAGATTTTCTAAAGCTTTTGATGATGAATTTGTTGTTATGCTACAAGAGAGAACTTCAAGAACTCTTGAAGATATGCAAAAAAACGCTATAGAAGTAGAAGCAAAAAGGGTAGCCTCAACTTCTTTAAAACTTAAGGAAGAAAAGGCCCAAAGAAAACTCAAATCTGTTCAAGAAGCCTCCAGTTCCTCTAAGACTAAATCAGAAGACTCAAAAATAGATGAAATAACGTCTCTTCTTAGAAACCTATCAAATAGGATTTCAAAGATTGAGACCCAACCTAGGACAATACAACAAACAGTTACTAGACCTCAAAACCAAAATCAAGGTCAGTATAAAAGAAATCCACCACCACAAATTCTTCAGAGACCTAGCAATGATCAACAGGTTCCTACTTTATTGATAGATGACCAAAAACCTGATGATAATACTATGACAATTACTGAAGATATTAAAAGTTTGGATTCTTCTTCCAATCAAACATCCATCATTCCTCTCTCACAACAGAATCAAGTTCAAGAAGATTAGGAAGCTTCACAGGTCTCTAAATATCACACTTTCTCTGAATTTTTAATTGTAGAGTTAAACAAGAGGTATGATCTTAGACCTAAGCCTGGTCCTGGGAGACCTCCAAAGGAAACTCCAATAATTGAACCACGTACCAAAACTGCTGAAGCTCAAACAACTCTTATTCAGCCCTTAGATCAGTTAATTGATACTACCCAAACTGGTAAAAGCATTTTGACTACATTTAGTGTTGGAAAATAATTAGAGAGGTTTAAGATCCCAATTCCACTATCAGAAATTTCTAAAAACCCTGGTTATAAAATCCAAGTCAGAAAATGGATACAAAATACCTCGGTTGATGCTGAAGGTGATGTCATAAGTCTACAAGATGAAAAACCAGCAGTAGTTTTTGGCCCTAGTTCAGACATGATAGATGAGATAGTGCCTCCTTTCTATGTAACTCTTAAAACAAATGATTCCATGTTATATAATTGTATGCTTGATTAAGGAGCATCACACAACCTTATGCCAAAATCTATCATGGACCATCTGAAGCTCGACATAACTAGATCCTACCTTGACCTGTACACCTTTGATTCTAAAGGGTGCCCAGTTTAGGATTGATCAGGGATCTAGTGGTTATCCTTGCCCAAATTCCAATGAAAATTGTAGTACTTGATATTGTTGTCACAGATATCCCTCCCAAGTTTGGAATGCTCCTTTCTAGGTCTTTCTGTGCCAAATTAGGGGGAACTCTTCAAATAGATATGTCATATGCTACTATTCCTGTTTATGGAGGAGAGCAATTAAGATTATATAGAGAGGTAAGATTTTTACATACTATTTGTAAGACTGACTAGCTAAGGAACCATCCAATTTATGCAATATATCAAGACTTTGGTTGTTTTCAACTCACTTCAAACCAACATAAACTTCAAGTCAAAATTGAAGAGGTAGTTGAAAGTCCTGAACCAAACCAAACTAATATTTGGAAACTGTTCTTTGATGGATCTTGCACGAAAGATGGGGCAGGAGCTGGAACAGTTTTAATTTCACCTGAAAAAGAAAATAATACCCAATCATGTAAATTAGACTTCGAAGTTACAAATAATGTGGCTGTATATGAAGCTTTCCTTTTAGGATTGCAATTAGCCAAAATCTTAAAAGTTCAAAACTTATGTTTTTTTACTGATTCAGAACTTATTGTTAAGCAAGTAATAAATGTTTGCCAGACTAAGCACCCTAGACTTAGGTCTTTCCGAAATGAAGTATGGGATTCAATGGAAAACTTCTTTGATGCTTTTAATTTGACTCATATTTGCAGAGATCAGAATATTCATGCAGATGCCTTAGCTATCTGCTAGCTATTTTAAAATTCTTGATCATACTGATGTACTCTATCAAATACAAGTCAAATATAGGCCATCTATCCCATATAATTTGAAACATTGGCAAATATTTGAAGATGATGAACATTTGAAATAATTTCTACAGGTAATAGATGATTTTTCATTTCTAAAAATTGATGAAGATAGAACTGAAATAAATGAAAATACAGATGGAAATGATACTTCAGATTTTAAAACCCAAATTTCTGATCATGACATTATTCAATTATCTAATAATTTTATTCCAAAAGGACTCATTCCTTAAGAAAAATTGTTTGATCAAAATGATATCCTCCGAAACCCTCAGTCCATTTCTTCAGAAGATGACATAGAAGATATTAACATTGGAACTAATGAAGATATCAAAAACATCAAAATATGTGCATCTCTAGAGCCTGAGATCAAGGCTCAATATCTTAAGTTACTGCAGAATTATAAGGATGTTTTTTCTTGGACTTATGTTGAACTAAAGATCTATGATACTTCATTAATACAACATAAGATTCCTTTGAAGCTAGAACCAAAACCTTATCAACAGAAACTTAGAAGGATAAATCCAACCCTTCTACCAACTGTAGAAAGGGAGATTAAGAAAATGCTAGATGCTTAGATCGTCCTCCCTCTTAGATATTCTAATTAGGTTGCAAATCTAGTTCCTGTTAGAGAGAAAAATGGAGAAATAAGACTCTGTGTGGATTTTAGAAATTTGAAAAAGGCATCATTAAAAGATAATTATCCTTTGCCCAAAATGGGTCAGTTACTTCAAATGGTTTTAGGAGCACAAAGACTTTCTATGCTTGATGGCTTTTCAGGTTAAAATCAGGTGAATGTTGATACAGTAGACAAAGACAAGACAACCTTTACCACACCCTGAGGTACATTCATATATGCTAGGATGCCATTTGGCTTAACCATTGCTGGAGTAACATTTCAGAGAGCTAGGGACATAGCTTTTTATGGGTCAGGTAAATAAATTTTTGGTTATTTATCTTGATGACATAACTGTTTTTTCTAAATCTGATCAGAAACATCTAAAGCACTTGATGAAGGTTTTTGACAGGTGTAGAAAATTTCGAATATCATTGAACCCTAAGAAGTCCTTGTTTGCTGTCAAAGAAGGAACATAAATTACCTGCATACGAATTCTTAAACAAAGAAAATAAACAATGCAACAGCATAACCCATAAAACACATATGCATAGAGATTTTTCCCTGGATCCCAAAACCGGGACTACTAGCTTGATTTTTCATTATGTTCCTTTCAATGTTACAATACATATTTATACATGCCGAAGCATCCAATACCATGGACCGAAAACCATCGCGTCCAATACCATGGACCGAAAACCATTGCGTCCAAAAAACATGTGCAAAAATCATGCACAAAACCATAGGTGGGTCCGCCCAACCTAACATATGGTCCAAAAGCAAAATTTTCCGGGGTGCTGCCCCATACCCCATAAAGTGGTGTTACGAGTGCCCTTCAAACCCCCTATTAACTACATGGAAAGAATATAACACAACCCAACAATCTCCCACTTGTTGTTTTCTTTCCACAGGGGGCCACAGGAGAGCTTAGTCATTTTTCAGCCCTGAGATTCCCATTGCTTCTCTACACCAAGAGAACTTCTCAGAGCTCACAGATTTTGTCAATGCATCTGCAATATTCTTCAAAGTGTCCACCTTTACCAACAACACCTTTCTGTCTTCTATCATATCCCTCACAAAGTGATATTGAACATCAATGTGCTTTGTCTTTGAATGATATGCAGGGTTCTTTGCCAAGAAAATTGCACTTTGGCTGTCACAGTCTATTCTTATAACTCCCTGTACTAACCCCATACTTGAACACAATCTCTTCAACCAAACTGCTTCCTTGCTTGCGTGAGTGGCTGCCATGTATTCTGCCTCTGTAGTTGATAGTGCCACTACAGATTGTTTCTTACTCATCCAACTGACTGCACCTCCAAATAGGTTAAACACATACCCACTTGTAGATCTTCTCTGATCTAGATCTCTAGCCCAGTTTGCATCAACAAAGCCATGAATATCCAACACTCTGTCCAATCCTGGTCTTCCTTGGTAGCAAAAACCATAATCACTAGTGCCACGCAAATACCTGAAAACCCGCTTCACTACTATCCAGTGCTCCTTCCCAGGTTTTGACATAAACCTGCTCAATACTCCCACTGCATGTGCAATGTCTGGTCTAGTACAAACCATTGCAAACATCAGGCTACCCACTGCACTTGCATATGGAACACGAGACATGTCCTCTTCCTCTTCTTGTGTCTTGGGACACTATTCAGCAGATAACCTCACACCTATAGGAATAGGAACCTTCACCGGTTTACTATCCTACATATTAAACCTTTGGAGTATTGTCTCGACATACTTCCTCTGGTTTAACCAGAGCTTCCTCTTTGACCGATCTCTTTTAATTTCCATGCCTAAAATATAGTTTGCAGCACCAAGATCTTTCATGTCTAATTTGGAGGACAATTGGGTCTTCAAATCCTTGATAATTTCTTTGTCATTTCCAAACAACAACATATCATCCACATACAAGACCAGATAAATAATACGGTCACCAATTAATTTAAAATACACACAATGACCTGCTTTGCTTCTGGTGAAGCCAAGTCCCCGTATAAATGTATCAAATTTCTGATACCACATCCTTGGTGACTGTTTTAACCCATACAGAGACTTCTTTAACTTGCATACCAGTTCTTTCTTACTCTTCACCGCAAAGCCTTCAGGTTGCTTCATGTAGATTTCCTCTTCCAAATCCCCATGAAGAAATTCTCTCTTCACATCCATCTGTTCTACCTCAAAATCAAAAGCAGCAGCAACAGATAAAAGTAATCTAATAGAAGTTACCTTGGCAACAGGAGAAAAAATATCACCAAAATCAATTCCTGGCACTTGGGAATAACCTTTTGCTACCAACCGAGCTTTGTATTTCTCCACCTTTCCTTCTGCATTTTTCTTCTTCTTGAACACCCATTTGCTGCCAATGGGTTTCCTTCTAGCCGGCAACTCCACCAGATCCCAAGCCTCATTTTTGTGCAAATATGCCATTTCATCGACCATGGCCTCTTTCCAGAGTTTTCCATCCTCTGAATCCACTGATTCCTTCATAGTTCTGGGATCATTATCAGTAACAGACAAAGCAAAATTTGAATTGAAAGCAGATCGACTATACCTTTCTGGCTGCCTTCTTTCTCGAACTGATCTTCTCACAGCCAGAGTTTGTGGCTCTTCATCTTCTGATTCCTCCTCTGCTGCAGAGTCTGATTCTTCCTCCTTTGGCTCAAACTCTATCTTCTCAGGTTCCTTTGGTTGGACTTCATGTTGAATAACATCTTTTACCTCTCTGAACAACACGTCTCGGCTGTACACAACCTTCCGTGTGACTGGGTTCCAAAGCTTATAACCCTTTAAACCATCCTTATACCCAATAAAGATGCACTTTTCAGATTTACTATCCAACTTGGTTCGTTTCTCCTTTGGAACATGTACATATGCATCACATCCAAATACCCTTAGATGTGAAAGAGAGGGTTTCTTACCAGTCCATACTTCTTGTGGAGTCTTATCCTCCAACGCTGATGAAGGTGATCTGTTGATCAGGTAACATGCAGTATCCACCACCTCTACCCAGAATTCCTGTCCTAACCCAGCACCACTGAGCATGCTTCTTGCCCTTTCCATCAACGTCTTGTTCATTCTTTCTGCGACTCCATTTTGCTGAGGTGTATATGGAGTAGTCTTCTGCCGTGCTATACCACACTTCTTACAAAATTCTTCAAATTCCTTGCTGCAAAATTCTCCACCATTATCTCTCCTCAGCACCTTTATCTTCTTCTCTATCCGATTTTCCACCAGAGCCTTAAATTCTTTAAACCTTTCAAAGACTTCAGATTTCTTCTTAAGAAAATATATCCATGTATTCCTTGAGAAGTCATCTATGAATGATACATAGTACACAGACATACCCAGTGATGGAACCTTCACAGGTCCAAACACATCACTGTGCACAAGCTCTAATATCTGTTTCTTCCTCTTACCACCAGAGGGGAAACTCATCCGATTCTGCTTCCCATATACACAATTTTCACAGAAATCAAAATCCAGAGAGCTATTATTCATACCTTCTACCATACCTTTACCATGAAGTATTTGAAGGCCCTTCTCTCCAATATGTCCAAGCCTTTGATGCCACAACATGGTCTTCTCTCCAGAGACCACTAGATTCTCTACTCCATTTTCAGGAACCATAGAACTATTGCACCCATCAACAACAGTGCTACCTTGCAGCTTGTACAGAGTTCCAATCCGAACTCCCCGCATTAATATCAGTTCTCCTCAAACCATCTTGCAGGTATCTTTCTCGAACACCATCTTTACGCCTGCATCATCCAACTTGCTTACAGAAATCAGATTTCTGGCCAATGCAGGAATATGTAGAACACCCGGAAGTGTTCTAACCCTTCCACCTTGCAACTTCAACTTGACTTTTCCCCGACCAATGATTCTAGCCTTCCTATCATCTCCTAAGAAGACATCACCACCATCGTATTTCTCATACTCGCAGAACCACTCTCTATGGGGAGTGAAGTGAAAGGATGCACCTGAGTCAATCAACCATGCCTCATGATCTACATGTGTACTTGAAGAAGCCAAGTACACATCCCCACCTTCATCTAAGGTGGTTTTCGCCTCTGCAGAAGGAGCATCATCAGATCCCTTTCCTTTATCAGGAGCTTTAGATTTACAATCCCTTCTGAAGTGCCCTTCCTTTCCGCATTTCCAGCACACCACCTTTGTAGGTTTTCCTGGATATTTAGATCTCCCTCTAGATTTAGATCTCCCACTCGATGACTTATTTTTGTTTCTGTTCTGGGACCATCCTCGTACAGACAAGGCATCACCATTCTGGTTGTCCATATTTTTCCATCTCATCTCCTCCGTCAGCAAGGCTGAGACTATTTCATCAAACTGCAAAGCAGTTGCATTGCCACCTATTGCAATAACCAGACTATCCCACGAATCTGGTAGAGAACACAACATACTGATGCACTTATCTTCATCTGAAATTTTAATATCAACAGATAATAACTGACTTACCACAGTATTAAACGCATTCAGATGCTCTGTCACCGAGTCTCCATCTTTCTTTTTTTTCACTTAATGGTTCACGGATACCCGGGTTAGTGGGTAGCCGCTACGTCCAGGGTTTTAAACACTGAGTGGACGCCACCCGAAGGGCATCAACACCCCTCGGCCTATTTACTGACCTAACCCCAAGAGCTTTCGGGATTCGACCCTGTGACCTCCCATTGGCGAGGCACTTGATTTGACCGATTGAGCTAACTCTTGGGGCTGAGTCTCCATCTTTCATCCTCAGGTTATACAACTTTTTCCGCAGGAACAGTTTATTCACCAGAGACTTAGATTGGTACAAAGTCCCTAACTTGACCCACAAAGCCTTTGCCGTAGCTTCCCGTGATACATTCAGCAGTACTGAATCCGAGACACACAATCGTATTGTTCTCTTTGCCTTTCGATCCAACTTCTTCCATTCTTCATCGGTCACTCCCGATGGTTTACTACCTGGATCTACTGTGACCCACTGATCTTTATCCACCAACAGATCCTCCATCTTGAGTTTCCACAACTCAAAATTCTAACCATTGAACTTCTCAATCTCTATCTTTCCACTGCTCGCCATCTTCTTTCACCACCAGAATCGATCTCGCAGATCTCCCACTGAACAGGGTCTACCACAAGCCCGAGCGAAACCCCTCAGCAACAAAGGCATCCCCTTGAAGCCAAAACAGCTCTGATACCAAATTTAGGTTTTAACCTTGTACATAAATTACCTGCATACAAATTCTTAAACAAAGAAAATAAACAATGCGAGAGCATAACCCATAAAACACATATGCACAGAGATTTTTCCCTGGATCCCAAAACCGGGACTACCAGCTTGATTTTTCATTATGTTCCTTTCAATGTTACAATACATATTTATACATGCCGAAGCATCCAATACCATGGACCGAAAACCATCGCGTCCAATACCATGGACTGAAAACCATCGCGTCCAATACCATGGACCGAAAACCATCGCGTCCAAAAAACATGTGCGAAAATCATGCACAAAACCATAGGTGGGTCCGCCCAAACTAACATATGGTCCAAAAGCAAAATTTTTCCGGGGCACTGCCCCGGACCCCATAAAGTGGGGTTACGGGTGCCCTTCAAACCCCCTATTAACTACATGGAAAGAATATAACACAACCCAACAAGGATGCCATTTGGCTTAAACATTGCTGGAGTAACATTTCAGAGAGCTAGGGACATAGCTTTTTATGGGTCAGGTAAATAAATTTTTGGTTATTTATCTTGATGACATAACTGTTTTTTCTAAATCTGATCAGAAACATCTAAAGCACTTGATGAAGGTTTTTGACAGGTGTAGAAAATTTGGAATATCATTGAACCCTAAGAAGTCCTTGTTTGTTGTCAAAGAAGGAAAATTGTTGGGCCATATAATTTTGAAGGAGGGAGTAGTAATTGACCCCAAATGAGTATATGCCATTGAATCATTGACCTTACCTAGAAACAAGAAGGAGATTTAATCTTTTCTAGGCAAGATTAATTTTCTAAGGAGGTTTATTCCAAATTATGCAGAGATTATAAAATATATAACTGACATGCTCCGAAAGGACCATGAAGTCAAATGGACTCCCTCTTCTAGGTATGCATTTGAACAAATTAAAAATGTTATCTTTGAAGCTCCCACCTTAGCCAGTCCTGATTATACTAAGCCATTTAGTATTTTCTCTTTTGCCTCAGAAACAACCCTTGCTACCATTCTATTACAGAAAAATGAAGATTCCCATGACCAACCCATAGCCTTTTTTAACAAGGTTGTGAGAGATTTTGAGCTTAAGTATGACATAATTTAGAAGCAAGATTATGCCCTCATTCAAGCCCTAAAATCATTCAGGAGGTATGTCTTACATTCACCTATTACTGCTTATGTCCCTAATAGTGTTGTGAAAATTGTCCTAACCCAACCAGACACTGATGGGAAAAGAGGTAGATGGATCACTCAAATTTTGGAGTTTGATGATAACTATAAAGACTACCAAGCTAGTAAAAGGTCAAGGATTAGCCAAGCTTCTTGTTGAATCCAACTACAAAGTACTTGGAGTCTTTTATGTTTTAGAAATACAAGGGAAGAATACACAAGAACCTTTTGTCCTTGTAGAAGGGGAGAATCCACAAGAACCTTCCCTTCATCTTAAAGGGGAGAATCCACAAGAACCTCTACCTTCTGAGCAGATCAGCCCTATACACATTGATGAAAAATTCTTGTTGTCAAACTGGTATCAAGATACTATAAATTTCTTGATCCATTTTGAGTGTCCAGCATCATTCTCCAAAACCTAGTGTAAAACCCTTAAGTTAAAATCAGTCAAGTACTGCATTATAAATGAAAATTTATACTAGAAAGATCCATTGAATATTTTTTTATTATGTTTAAAAAAATCAGAAACTAAAGGAATCATTGATCAGTTTCATACATGATTTTGTGGGGGACATTATGCTTGGAGAGCAACATCATACAAGATTCTGAGGGGAGGCTTTTATTGGCCCGCACTGTTCTTACAAGTAGGGGAAAAGGTCAGAGGTTATGTTCCTTGTCAAATGTTTGCTGGTAAACAAAAATTAGCAGCTCTTCCACTCGTTGCATCAATAGTTTCAGCACCTTTTTTCAATGGGGATTAGATTTTTTTGGAGAGATTCACCCCACTTCAAGTAATCAGCATAGATAGATCCTCACGGCAATAGACTACTTCGCTAAATGGGTGGAAGCAATTCCAGTCAGAAATGATACTAATTCAGTAGTAATTAAGTTTATTGAGGAGAATATCTTATCTAGATTTGGTTGCCCAACTCAAATTGTCACTCATAATGCAACAACTTTTTGTAGTGTTAAAATGATTGAATTTTGCCAGAAATATCAGATTCTGTCACATCATTCATCCATACTACCCTCAAGGGAATGGCCTTGCAGAGTCATCAAACAAAAGTCTGGTAAAGGTAATAAAAAAGACTCTAGCTGATCATAAGAAGAGTTGGGATTCACATTTGATTTATGTAGTCTGGGCAAACAGAATTACTCCAAAGAGATCTACTGGTAAATCTCCATTTCAGTTAGTCTATGGGAAAGATGCAGTTTTCCCTACCAATATGGCCTTCCTTGTTTTAAAATTCCCGTAGGATTCAACAGATGAACCTGATGATTCTTCAAAAAGAATAAATCAGATCATTGAACTTAATGAAAACATATATCAAGTTTAATACAAATTGAATAAATATCAGAATAAGATGAAGGCCCTGTTTGACAGAAGAGCGAGGGAGAGGGACTTTAAGGAAGGTGATCTAGTTCTAAGATGGGATGCCAGGAGAGAAAAGAAAGGAAAGCATGGCAAATTTGACAATCTATGGTTTGGACCTTTAGCAATTTCTGAATTGAAGGGTAACAACACTTTTGGGCTACAGAATCTTGAGGGGTTATATTCCACTTATCCTATAAATGGAAGGTTTCTCAAACATTACATTCAGTACTAAGAACTTGAAATAGTTTTCATTGTAAATACTAAGGCTTTCTTTACTTTTCAAGATGTCAGTGTGATCTTTGTTACAATAAGGACTCCATAGCCCGAGGAGAAGGCACATGGATCTGTAGGTTCTCTGCATTCTACAAGAGAAAGCAGTCCCCAGATGGAGCCAATATTGTAGCATTTTTTGGTTTTGATAAGATAGAATAAAATAGTCAAAAAATAAAAAATGATATTTTGAAAAAATGTTAAGTTAGGATATGTACATAACAATATTGAATAAAATGTTTTTCATAATATCTTGATGATGATGTTCATATCAAAGAAAATGTTAGGTTAGATGTCCTAAAAAATCAAGGCAAAAAGAAAATGTTAGGTTAGAAAGAAAAGAAAACAAATAAACTGTGAAAGTGAGCAGGTCTAAATGCCACAACTATTTTTTCTGAAAAATAATGGTTGTGTGCAACTTGTCATAAATGCCACAACCCATGATAGTCAAATACTTTAATCTTGACTGCTTCATACTTTAAATTTGATGTTATAGTTAGAGAATAAATATATGGCCAAACTGTTTAATCTTGGTAGATCAGTAGTTAGGTAGAGAATAATAAGGTGCTCATCAGTTTAGTCTGAGCCCTTGGAGGTTATAAGGTTAGAATTAGATATTTTTATTTTTAAATAAACAGAAAGGAAAAGGGTTTCCTAGCTTAAATGCACCCATTAAGTGAAGAAAAAATGATAGGATAAGCAAAGGGTAAGTAGAGAAAGTTGCCAAAGTATGATGATTGATTGGACAAAATGTACATTTATCATGTTTTACTATATGTTTCTATGTCCATGAGGCAATTACACAAAGCAAATGAAGGTCTACAAGATAAATTAATTAACTTCCCTCATCCTCATTCATCCCTATATATACTAATTTCACCTTCCCACCTTCGTGTAGTTCACATTCATTCATTTTCCATAAAAAACCCCTTTTCCTAAGTTTAAAATCCCTTTTGCCTAGGAAAAGGGAAAGCCCCATGCTAAATCACCTTTTACCCAAAAACCCACAAAAAATTGTTTAGCCTAAGTATTGAGGTGTATATGTAAAAAGCAAATAAGTTATAAAAGAGCCATAGAAAATTTTAGGGGCGAATGTTCGCCCTTTGGCGAAATTAAGGGGTTTTAAATTTTTAGTGGGCGAATATTTTGTATCATGGTACATTTTTACAAATCACCTCAAATAGCCCACCTTATTTTAAGGGAGAGGGTAAAAAAGGTAAATTTAGCCCTTAAAATTAGGAGTTATAACCTTCCATTCGCCCATTTTCAAGAATAGATTTTATTTAAGTGAATCCAATCGCCCATGTTCAAGAATAGGTTTTATTTAAGTGAATCCTATGGGCCAAATACCATATTTATAAAAGAGGTATGGTAAATTAATAAAAATATAAATAAATGAGAGGTATGGTAAATAAATAAAACATTTTTTATATTTACTTCATAAGTCACCTTATATACATGCAAGGGTGTAAACAAATAAAAATATAAGTAAAGTGGAGGTATGGTAAATAAATAAAACGTCTTTTTATACTTACTCAAAAGGTATGGTAAATAAATAAAAATATAAATAAATGTATGGTAAATAAATAAAAAATCTTTTTATATTTAGTCCATAACCCTCATTCTATTTATGAAGGCTCAAGAAAGAGGTTTTATTTAAATGAATCCTATGGGCCAAATACCATATTTGTAAAAGAGGTATGGTAAATTAATAAAAATATAAATAAACGAGAAGTATGGTAAACAAATAAAACCATTTTTTATATTTCCTCCATAAGTCACCTTATATTTACGAACACTCAAAAAATGCGTTATATTTAGGTGAAACCTATGAGTAAAATACTATGGGACAAATACCATGGACTAGATTATTATTAATATCATGCAAAAAAACATTATTAACCCTAATATTAGTATTAATAAAAATAAAAATGGCACATGGTATTCACCCATGGTATTCACCAAAATGGCACAAGGTATTGACCCATGGTATTCACCTGGAATGTAGCCTATTTAAATGAGGGAATTAAACCAACATAGATCCATCTTTACTCTGGATCTACTAACCCCGAGAGGTATCAAATATCGTGATATGCAAACTAGCATAGAGTGAAAAAATATTTGATCCCTCTCGGGGTGGATCAAGAGTAAAAATGGATGTTGTAATTTAATGTATGTTAAACATTTTAGCTTGGTTAAAATATAAAATAAAATAAAAATCAACTATTAATTTTATTAATTTTTATAAATTACTAATAGTAATTTTTAAGCTCCAGGTTTATTATAACCCATGGTATTGACCCATGGTAATACCAAGATCTTACAAGATTTTATAATTGAGTAAAATATTCGCCATGCCTTGGTGAGAGATTCGCCAAAAAATTATATATACATATTATATTATTGATAAAATCACCTTCCATTTTTCTTATATAACATGGAGATTCGCCCATTTATTATACATATAGATTTAGGGGGGGTTCTTAAAATTTTCCCTAAAAAGAGCTTTATACTTAGCGTATTTCCCTTTCCGCTCATATTCCATATTAACTCTAACTTATAGTATTAAACCCCTAAAAGTTCTCTTTCCCATATATATTTACTTCCTTTATTAAATAACCTGAAACCGTTAGTTTTATTATAAAAATTATGTATTTAATAAAACATCGCATCGGCTGATCGCAAGCCTTTCAACATGAGTGCACTCTCCCTGCATTGTGATATGCGATTGCGATGGACCCAGACCTGACGCAATATATATAATAATTCAATGCCATTTCGCATCCACCTCCATCGGAAGTTCCCGCTAAATCATATACCTTGCACCATTGCAATCTTCAATTGCGATGGGAACTTAGACTCGACGCAAATATAAATTATAATCCATTTCCATTTCGCATTAGCCCCCATCGCAAGTCTCGGCTAGAGCATATACCCTCCACCATTAAGATTGGTGATTGTGACGGGAACCCAGACTCGATGCCATTTATCCACCCGCATTCATATTATTTCAAGTCCACCATATCTGTTTTGCGAAGGATTTCATTGTGAAAATGTTTTTATGGTTTAAACATAAAACACAACTAATCTCAGTCTTTAACCCATGATAAAGCCATTGCCGCCATAATTAATCATTGGGACCCTCCGCACTGCTCTTTTGCTCGACCACTGTCCGATCTAAGGCATTCAAATTTAACGACCCTCAACAATTTCGGGTTGGCTCTCTATACGAATGTTACCCGCTCGAAAAGTGGTATTCCACTGACCTCCCCTTACTACATGTCAGGATTAGATTATATCGGGTTACCCCTCCCAAAACCACCCATGCCCCATAAAGTGGTGCGATGAAAACCAAAACCACCTCTCGCATAACGACAAAATGACCACTGTTCACTTTGCCCCATAGTTAAAAAAGAAAGTTGTTTTTCAATTTAAACGCAAAAATCACCATTTTTCCTTTGTTTCGTCTGTTTTCACAGTAAACTCTCCATAAGCCTCTGCAACCAATAGAGGCATTGTTTTACCTTCCGATACACTCTGGACTCCTTCTAGTATCCTTTCAAGCTCAATAAAGCCATTGACGACCTTCTCTGTCACCTTTGTTTTTCTTAACGATTTCTATGTTTTGTAGGTAAAAACCCCTGTTCTAGGCTTACAAAAAATAAGCCTG
Organism: Pinus tabuliformis; assembly: GCA_031772625.1. Classification (NCBI taxonomy): domain Eukaryota; kingdom Viridiplantae; phylum Streptophyta; class Pinopsida; order Pinales; family Pinaceae; genus Pinus; species Pinus tabuliformis. The sequence goes on from CM062818.1 coordinate 369,058,373, forward strand.
CATACAGTTAGAAGACAAATATGAAGATCATATCAAATTACTCTACCAGGTGACATAAAATCTAAAAGGATTTACTATTGAAAAACAAAATAAAAACCTGAAATGCATAGTAAAGGTAAAAGGGAACACAGTAAAGATTACTCAGCAAGGTCAAAGGATATTCATAGAGTTTAAAGAGTATCAAATGAAGGAATCAACCAGCATAAAGGATACAAACAATCAAACAGCCTAAAGGGGCAAAATATTAGACAATAAAGCCAGCGCAACCTGAATAAAAGGGACAACAAGAAGTAGTTCAATAGCTTCCCCTATCTTCTTGTATGAAGATCTTTCCTTTCCTAGAATAAATCTTAATCAGTTTTAGGATATTTTCTTAGTTTCATTATTGTATAAATAACTCTCTTCTCAAGTTGTTATTGGTTCAAAGTTCAAGGTTCATTATTCCTTTCTTGCTAAGTAGTGACTGTTCATTCTACTCTGAACCTAGTTGCACTTTTAAAGGAGGATTTTGTAAACACTTGATCTACTCAGTTTTGCTGGAACCTTAATACAAAGCAGAGGATTCTGAATTTGGTTTTACAAAGTTTGTGTTATCCTGTAAGTTTTTCCAGTTATCAATCATTATGTTTTTCTTCGTATGCTTATGACTTATACTTTCTTCGTAAACTGCTAGGAAAACGTGTGAAACCAAGGGGAAAAGGTGAAAATGAAGGGAAAAGGGTATTTTCTTAGGAAATGATGGGATAATGAGGAAATTAGAAAGTATGTAGTGGGGGGTGAAATGAAATGAGGGGAAGTTAACTAAAACAACTTGTGAACATCTTTTCACTTTCATAACTACTCCTGCACACTGCAACACACGATCAAGCATGATAAATGTGCTTATGTGTCAATCAACTTTGTACTTCTGCAACCTTTCTTCTACCTACCCATTTACTTACCCTAACATTTTCTCTTCACTTAATTGAGTGCATTTAGGCTAGCAGACCCTTTTCTTTCCTTTTTCTTTTGAAACGAAAACTATATAATTCTAACCTTATAACATCTAAGGGCTCAGATTAAACTGATGAGCTCCTTATTATTCTCTACCTAACTACTAATCTACCAAGATTAAACAATTTGGCTAGATCTTTATTCTCTAACTATAAACATGAAATTTAAAGCATGAACTAGTCAAGATTAAACTAATTGACTTTCATGGGTTGTGGCATTTATGACAAGCTTCACACAACCATTATTTTGCATAATAAAGTAAAAGTAGTCGCACTTGGACTTGCACACTTTCAGAGTTTATTGCTTTCTTCTTTTCTCTCTAACCTAACATTTTATTTTTGCCTTCATTTTTTAGGGCACCTATTCTAACATTTTCTTTGATATGGACATATTCATCAATATTTCCTCAAATTTTTTATTCAATATTCTTTTTGTCCATATCCTAGCTTAACATTTTTTGAAAAATATTTTCATTTTTTGACTAATTGATTCTATCTTGTCAAAACCAAAAATCATACAACACACACTACAAAATCCTGGTCTAGATCTGTAATCTTTAGCACTGGTGCATGTGTCAACAAATTCTTAGGCTACTCAAAACAATCCTTGTTGGAAATAATACTGAGAGGGGGGGTGAATCAGTATTATCAAATTCTTTTCAATATATCTTCCTTATTTATACTTTGAATAATTCTTCAAATATTGATCATTACTTTGTATGTCAGTATCATAAAATAATGAGCAGGAACAAGAAAAGCAAATAGTCACACAAAAGAACACCAGATATAAGGTGGAAACCCAATGTGGGTGAAAACCACCTGCTGCAATATGTCTCTATCTTCTTTCAATTAGAAACTCCTTTTACAATGATTTTGTACTGGTGCAGTCCTTTACCAGTACGCAGGCTACAACCTGCAGAGAGCTACAACTCTCTCTCTCATTTTCAAGTCTCTCCTGGAGGGGAGCTACAACCCCCTACTTCTTTTATTTCAAGGAACACTTTTCATTAATTTTCAGACTAGATCCAAGAACATCAAATAAACATCAAGAACATGTGAATCAACCAATCTCCTTATACAAACAATCCAATGAGCCACCCAAACTTCTCAGAATGCTGTAAACAGAAAAACAACACCAGTAACCTAAACCCAGAACACAGCAGAAGATAGAAAACAGGCAGCCAACAAATATTTCAAAACAGGTCCGCAACTTCACCAATATACACCTGCGGATACCGGCACTTCACCTTTAGCTGCGCTGCGTATACCCGCACTGCGCCTTCTTCTGTACTGCGTACCCCGCACTGTGCCTTCAGCTGAGCTGCATATACCCGCACTGTGCCTACCTCTGATTAGGGCCAAATTAACAGTCCTCCAAGGTACCACAAACAGTCAGATCCACAGATCACTATTCCAGCCTTAAGATTTTGACCCATCAATAGAACTTATCCTTCTCCTTACGCTCAGGTTCCTTCTTCATTCAGATCCAGATCTGCACCATAACCCAATCACCGTATTCCAGATCTAGCACTTTATCAGATATTCAATAATTCAGAAGATGCTTTTCCAAATGATCTCCTTCCTCTTTTATAGCCTTAGTCCTTTCTGAATACCATGGTCCAAAACCATAGGATCAAAAAACTGTTGGACTAATACCATGAACCAACAATGAAAGTGCGTGAGATCAACACTTTTGGATGCAATACCACGGACCAAAACCATAGGATCAAAAACTGTCAGACTAATACCATGAACCAACCATGAAAGTGCGTGAGATCAACACTTTTGGATGCAATACCACGGACCAAAACCATAGGATCAAAAACTGTCGGACTAATACCATGAACCAACCATGAAAGTGCGTGAACTTTTCTCTTGCATGAAGGGAACTTTTCTCTGCATGAAAGTGCGTAAACTTTTCTCTACATGAAATAAAATTTTCTCTGCATAAAAGTGCGTGAACTTTTCTCTACATGAAATAAACTCTTCTCTGCATAAAAGTGCGTGAAATTTTCTCTACATGTAATAAACGTTTCTCTGCATAAAAGTGCGTGAACTTTTCTGTACATGGAATAAACTTTTCTCTGCATAAAAGTGCATGAACTTTTCTCTACATGGAATAAACTTTTCTCTGCATAAAAGTGTGTGAACTTTTCTATACATGAAGGAAACTTTGTTGCACTATAATTTATCAAATAAATTTGTTGCACTATAATTTATCATTTGTGTGATTTTCCATCAAGGAAAACACTTGTCTCATAATGCCAACAATCTCCCCCTTTGGACTTGATGGCAACAATACCAAATCACTCTCCCCCTTTGAAATCAAGGGCAAAGGGCGAACCAAGATATTCTCTTTCCTAGAAAGGCATTCCGTTGTTCATACTCCCCTGAGTACCTGTTGAAATCTCTGAATGAGATCCCCCTTTGTATATGCCATGGTGTACCAATCTGTTCATGCTACATGCTGAAAGCTCTGCTCTTTCTGAATTGTGCTGTTCATGCTCCCCCTGACTGTAGGAAAGATCTACAAAAGATGTTCTTCAAGAAGAACCAAGACTTATACATCATGAAAGACCTTCCTATCACCAAAAGACTCAATACATACATCCATCACCCAACCAAGTGGGGATACATCAGAAATATGACAACCAAATACATTACATCTTCATCCCAGGCATAGTGGGGAAACCAAACTTGCAGCAATATTCAGACCAGCATCCATGATCTCCTTCTGTACTTCCTCCATAATGCCAACAATGCATGATATGCTCCCCCTGAACCTGTGCCATTCGATCTTCGACCAATCCGCAACCAGCTCATGTACGCATATACTTCAGATGAACCTTGCGTACAACCAACAATCAGAAGAGATTCAACAACAAGATGATGCATCAACAACCCCCAGCTTTTGCCTGAGGTATTCAAAGGTCTCCCTAGGCAATGGTTTGGTGAATATATCAGCAACCTGTTCCTTAGAAGGAACATACTCCAACTTGACCTTTTGTTCAAGCACTTGTTCCCAGAGAAATTGATACTTGATTGGTATGTGCATGGTTTTTGAATGCATGACTGGGTTCTTTGAAATGCTGATTGCACTTGTATTATTACATAAGATGGAGATAGGTGGTGTACAAGTGATTTGAAAATCCTGCAAGGTCTGCAACATCCAAAGGAGTTGAGTGCAGCAAGATGCAGCAGCAACATATTCTGCTTCAGCTGTAGACAAGGCAATTGAACTTTGTTTCTTGCTGAACCAAGATACTAATATGGAACCCATAAAGAATGCACCGCCACTTGTGCTCTTCCTGTCATCCACGCTTCCAGCCCAATTTGCATCAGTATAAGCTTCAAGTGTGAGATATGTATCTCTAGGATACCATAAGCCATAATTTTGAGTCCCTTGAAGATATTTGAAGATTCTCTTTACTGCCTAAAGATGAGTTTCCTTTGGATTTGCCTGAAATCTTCCCACTATTCCTACTATATGCATGATGTCTGGTCGGGTACCTGTCAAATAAAGTAGACTTCCAATCATAGATCTGTAGGTTGGTTGATGTACTGCTGCTGATTCATCATTTGCACTGAGGCTACATCCTGTGACCATGGGTGTACATACTGGTTTTGCATCTTCCATGCCATATTTCTTCAAAATCTGCTTGAGATACTTGGTTTGAGACAAGAAGATCCCTCCTTCCTTTTGTTGGATTTGCAGGCCAAGAAAATATGTCAATTCTCCAAGCAAGGACATTTCGAATTCTTTCTGCATCACGAAGGCAAAGCTTTGACTCATAGATTCTTCATTGCTGCCAAAGATAATGTCATCTACATACACAACAAGTATTAGCAATTTATCATTTTCAATTTTTATATAAAGATTGCTATCTGCTGATCCTTTTGAAAAACCTTGTTGATGAAGATATTTGTCCAAACGATAGTACCAAGCCCTTGGAGCTTGTTTAAGACCATAGAGAGCCTCTTTCAGTCTGCATACAAGATTTGGATCATTTCCAAGAATGAAACCATCTGGCTACTCAATGTATACTTCTTCTTCTAAGTCTCCATTCAGAAAGGTTGATTTCATGTCCATTTGAAATACTTTGAATTTTTGAAAGCTTGAGAGACAAGGAACATTCGGATGGCCTCAAGTCTTGCAACAGGAGCAAAAGTTTCCTCAAAATCTATTCCTTCTTGCTGCGCATACCCTTTACAAAAAAGTCTTGCCTTGTTTCTAATTACTTCCCCATTTTCATTCAACTTATTTTTGAAGACCCATTTTGTCCCTATAACATTCTTATCCTTTGGTCTAGGAACCAACTCCCAAGTGTTGTTCTTTTTGATGTACTCAAGTTCTTCATCCATTGCTTTGACCCAACATTCATCTTTGCATGCCTCTTTTACATTTTGTGGTTCAGTGGAGGAGAGTAATGCCAAATAGCTTGAAGCTTCTGCAATTGTTCTTCTTGTTTGTACACCTGCTTCTTTCTTCCCCGAAATCTGAGATTTTGGATGATTCTTCTGAACTTACCGGGATGGAGTCTTCTCTTCTATCCTTATCTGTTCCTCTGGTGCTTCTTGAGGTTCTTCTTCTTAATCATTCTGTCTTTGAGGGTAGTCTTCATCTTCTTCGATATTTTCATGATTTACTTGCCTAGGAATGTATCCCTTTTCATCAACCACTACATCAATGCTGTCAACAATTCTTCCAAGTATTTTATTGTAGCACTTATATGCTTTGTTGTGTGGAGAATAACCAAGAAGAATGCCTTCATCTGCTCTAGGTTCAAGTTTGCCAAGTTGCTCATCAGTATTCTTAATATAGCATTTGCTCCCAAATATTTTGAGGTGCTTTACCGAAGGAGTCTCACCATACCAGAGCTCATGAGGAGTTTGAGTGTTGTTCACTCGGACATTTTTTTTGTTGAGAATAACAACCGCAGCATATGCGGCTTCACCCCAGAAAGTTGCGGGAGTTCCAGAGTCATCCAGCATAGCACGAGCCATTTATTGGACTGTTCTATTCATCCTTTCCACCACTCCATTTTGCTGAGGAGTTCTAGGTGTAGAGAATTCTCTTCTTATCCCATGTTCTTCACAGAAATTGAAAAATTCATTTGAGGTAAACTCCCCACCTCTGTCAGACCTGAGGCACTTAATTTTGTAACCTGATTCATTTTCAACCAAGGCTTTGAAGGATTTGAATTTCTTGAATGCTTCGTCTTTGTGCTTCATAAGTCCTAACTAAACAAACCTGGAGAAATCGTCAATGAATCATATCAAGTATTATTCTCCTCGAGGTGTCCCTTTCCTAAATGGACCACATACATCTGTATGGACTAGCTCAAGAGGCATGCTAGCTGATCCTTCCTTCTCTGGAAAGTTAGTTCTGGTTTGCTTTCCAAACTGACATGATTTGCATATGGTGTTGTCTGGAATTTTGATATCTGGAAGACCACGAACTGCCTGATATTTGCATGCTTTCCTTATTTTTGAAAAGCTTAGATGCCCCAACCTCTAGTGCCATAACCAGTGTTCATCATCCTTGCTCAAATAGCATTGTTGTTGTCCTTCTTCAAATATGTATAGATTATTTGGAGTTCTTCTACCTTTGATCACTGTTTCACCTGTATCAAGATCACGAACACGACATCCGTTTGATCTAAATATCACCTCGGTTCCTTGATCACACATCTGGCTGACACTTAGAAGATTATGCTTCAATCCATGAACATACAAAACATTTCCAGCTTTGACCTTTTCTTTTAACTGAGCAGTGCCTTTTCCTTTTATAGCTGCAGGAGTATCATTTCCAAAAGAAACTTTCTTCCCCTTTTCTAAAGCAGAATATGATTCAAGTTTTTCTTTATCACCTGCCATATGTTTCGAACATCCACTGTCAATGTACCATAGATTTTCTTGTCCTTCTGCATAAAATTCTATCCCACATCTTTCTGTTTGTGGTTCCTTTATTCTCCATGTTCTGGTGCTTGAGGCGTGTTCCTTTGTCTGCTGAAACTTGCTCCTGCATTCAGAATCTTCATGACCAAAGTTATTGCAAATAGAACATTCAACTTCATTTTCAAGAGCCAAAAACTTGTTATAGGTCCTTTTTGTAATCCCGATCATACTTCTTTGTTTTTGAGCTTCTCTAGTCATGATTGTTTTATATGCAACACATTGAGCTGCTTTGTGACCAAAGTTATGGCAGGAGAAACATTGCCTATTGAAGAAACTTCTGCGATTATCAAATCTACCGGCCAAATGATTGTAATTTCTATTGTCATCCATTCTTGAAGCAAATTGAGAAGATTTTACCTATGGCTGGTTGTAGCTTTTGTTCATCCTTAAGGCAGATTGCCCCTGGTTTACCTGATAGTCTTTGTTCGTTCTTGATGTAATTCGTCCCTGCTTTACCTGGTGATCTCCATTGTGCTTTTGCTCATTCCTTCTTGCTGCATCAAGATAACTCTTTGAGGTGGATGCTTGAGATGTTTCTCCATTATACCCCAGACTTTTCTTGTTTAGCGGAGAACGCTGTACATTGATGATCTCATCCAGAGTTTCAGATCCTTTGACAAACTTAAGATTAATAGCCTTTGTTTTCTCAATTTCTTTTCTAAGGCCAACAATTTCACCTTCTAACTTTTCAAGATATTTTTCTTTTTCATCAATTTGAAATTGTAGAGTATCAATGATCATATTCTTTTCTTCTATACATGTCTTAAGTCTAGAAATATCTTCATAAAAGCTATCCACATCTATAGCATCCATGTAACCATCATCTTCAAATGCCATTAAAAGTTTATAGTCATTACCTCGTTCATCTTCATCACTATTTGATAGACCATCACTGTCTTCATGAGTGTAGTAGCTTTTCTTATTTGCATTTTGTTTCTTGTTCCATCTAGTAGGTTCCTTTCCTTTGTCAATCTTATCCTTATGAGGACATTTGGCAGCATAATGACCTACTATTCCACAAGCAAAACATTTAAAAGGTAGCTTACCTCTGAACCTTCCAGTACCCTGTTGAAGATTTCTGACAAAATTTGATTCTTCTTCTTCTTCTGGCACGTGACTTGATTCATAGTAGTCTCCTTTTCTTGAAGCCTTAAAAGTAGCTTCTCTCCTGTCTGATGGACCTCCTTTTCTCATTTCATAAGCAATTAGGATTCCGTGTAGCTGAAACATAGTAAGAGTTCGTACATTTTCCTTTTCTTCTATTGTAGACACTTTAGATTCAAACTTGGGGGATAATGATCTTAGGACTTTTTCAACCACAACAGCCTTTTTTATTTCTTCACCCAAGTTTTTCATACAATTAACAATCTCATCTACTCGAAGGAAATAGTTAGCCACACTTTCATCATTATACATCCTGAGATTCTCATACTGAATCCTGAGGGTTTGAAGTTTTGCACGTTTTACCTGTTCATCTCCTTCGTAGCTCAAAACAATCTTGTCCCATATTTCTTTTGCAGATTTATATTGCATAACCTTCATGAGTTCAGATTGAGATAGACATCCTAGAAGAGTATTAACCGCCTTTGCATTTGTTTCATATTTCTTCTTCTCAGTTGAATCAGTAGGAGTAGCTGATGGAAAAGTATACCCTGTTTCTATAATGTCCCATACTTCTGTACCCAAAGATTGAAGATAAGTAGTAACTCTTACCTTCCAATATACGAAGTTTGTCCCATCAAAATCGGTGGCCTGATTGATGCTTCCCTCTCGTAGTTGCTCATGATGTTAGATCTTCCTTCCAGTGATCAAGCTTCTTCAGAAGGACCTGCTCTGATACCAATTGTTGGAAATAATACTAAGAGTGGGGGTGAATCAGTGTTATCAAATTTTTTTCAATATATCTTCCTTATTTATACTTTGAATAATTCTTCAAATATTGATCATTACTTTGTATGTCAGTATCATAAAATAATGAGCAGGAACAAGAAAAGCAAATAGTCACACAAAAGAACACCAGATATAAGGTGGAAACCCAATGTGGGTGAAAACCACCTGCTGCAATATGTCTCTATCTTCTTTCAATTAGAAATTCATTCTACAATGATTTTGTACTAGTGCAGTCCTTTACCAGTACGCAGGCTACAACGTGCAGAGAGCTACAACTCTCTCTCTCGTTTTCAAGTCTCTCCTGGAGGGGAGCTACAACCCCCTACTTCTTTTCTTTCAAGGACCACTTTTCATTAATTTTCAGACTGGATCCAAGAACATCAAATAAACATCAAGAACATGTGAATCAACCAATCTCCTTATACAAACAATCCAATGAGCCACCCAAACTTCTCAGAATGTTGTAAACAGAAAAACAACACCAGTAACCTAAACCCAGAACACAACAGCAAATAGAAAACAGGCAGCCAACAAATATTTCAAAACAGGTCCGCAACTTCACCAATATACACCTGCGGATACCCGCACTTCACCTTCAGCTCTGCTACGTATACCCGCACTGCACCTTCTTCTGTACTGCGTACCTCGCACTGTGCCTTCAGCTGAGCTGCGTATACCCGCACTGTGCCTTCCTCTGATTAGGGCCAAATTAACAGTCCTCCAAGGTACCACAAACAGTTAGATCCACAGATCACTATTCTAGCCTTAAGATTTTGACCCATCAATAGAACTTATCCTTCTCCTTACGCTCAGGTTCCTTGTTCATTCAGATCCAGATCTGCACCATAACCCAATCACCGTATTCCAGATCTATAACTTTATCAGATATTGAATAATTCAGAAGATGCTTTCCCAAATGATCTCCTTCCTCTTTTATAGCCTTAGTCCTTTCTCAATACCACGGTCCAAAACCATAGGATCAAAAAACTGTTGGACTAATACCATGAACCAACCATGAAAGTGCATGAGATCAACACTTTTGGATGCAATACCACGGACCAAAACCATAGGATCAAAGACTGTCGGACTAATACCATGAACCAACCATGAAAGTGCGTGAGATCAACAGTTTTGGATGCAATACCACGGACCAAAACCATAGGATCAAAAACTGTCTGGCTAATACCATGAACCAACCATGAAAGTGCGTGAACTTTTCTCTTGCATGAAGGGAACTTTTCTCTGCATGAAAGTACGTAAACTTTTCTCTACATGAAATAAACTTTTCTCTGCATAAAAGTGCGTGAACTTTTCTCTACATGAAATAAAATCTTCTCTGCATAAAAGTGCGTGAACTTTTCTCTACATGAAATAAACTTTTCTCTGCATAAAAGTGCGTGAACTTTTCTCTACATGGAATAAACTTTTCTCTGCATAAAAGTGCGTGAACTTTTCTCTACATGGAATAAAATTTTCTCTGCATAAAAGTGCATGAACTTTTCTCTACATGGAATAAACTTTTCTCTGCATAAAAGTGCGTGAACTTTTCTCTACATGAAGGAAACTTTGTTGCAGTATAATTTATCAAATAAATTTTCTGCACTATAATTTATCATTTGTGTGATTTGCCATCAAGGACAACACTTGTCTCATAATGCCAACAATCCTCACATTCCTCTATCCATTGAAACTTATTAACTTCCAGCTGCAATGATGTCATAAGGTCTCAAATGCACGAGAAGTTCCTAATGAACCTCTTGTAGTAACCTGCCAATCCCATGAATGATCTCACCTCATCCATATTTTTAGGAGGCACCCATTCAATGATAGACCTTATCTTTTCTAGATCTACTCCAAGGCCTTCCTTGGAGACAACATGTCCCATGTAATGTACCTCAGGCTGAAAGAAGCTACACTTTCTAAGATTAGCATACAAGTGATTCTCTCTTAACAAAATTAACACTACTGCTAAATTCTCGACATGTTTCTCCTCATTCCTATAATATACAAGTATGTCATCAATGAGTACAATAGAAAACTTATCCAGATAGGGACACAACACACTATTTATCAAACACATAAATGTAGTTGGAGAATTAGGGAAATTGAATGGAACAACGACAAACTCGTAATGCCCATACCTGGTCCTGAACGCAGTCTTGAAGATATCCTCTTCCTTGATGCATACCTAATGTTATCTTGATCTCAATTCGATCTTAGAAAATATGGCTTCCCCCTGTCACTGATCAAACAAATCATCAATCATCGGCAAAGGGTACCTTTTCTTGATCATTACCTTGTTCATCTACCTGTAATCAATGCAAAATCTAAGAGTACCATCTTTCTTCTTTATGAATAGCACTGGTGCAACCCAAGGTGATACACTGGGTCTGATGTATCTTTTGTCCAAAATCTCCTTTTGCTGCCACTTCAACTCTACCAACTCAGGTGTGCTCATCCTATAAGGTGCTTTTGATGTTGGAGCAACCCTTGGGACTAACTCAATAGAAAAGTATACCTCTGTATGATGTGGAAACTTTGTAATGTCCTCACTGAATATGTCCTGAAACTTCTTTAAAACTGGCTACCTTCTGAACACATCCACATCCTCAACCTCCTTATTGTCGTTACTGGAAATGTGTACTACAAACATCACACAACATTTTCTGCAGCTATGCTTAGCCTGCATAGCGGTAACCATCCTCATTGATGTAGGCTTCTTCTTTCCCTTTAAGGTCCTCTTTTCACCACTATCATCCACACACTCAATGGCCTTGTCGAAGAAATCCACCTTGATTCTATGAAGGTATAGTCAATCCATACCCATAGAGTTGATTCACAGTTTTGAAATCGTGGAACTACAGGAGGGACAAAGTTGTAGGGCTATAGTAGGGCCAAAATTTTGAAGTTAGGAGGCTGAAATTGTAGTTTGTTGCTCAGATGAAGCTACTAAACAATAAGAGACTACTAAAGTTTTCATAATCATCTTAGAAGGCTGACATGCTGGAGGAGGGAGGTATTTTGGTCTAGTATAAGGTCTTGGATTTTTTCAAGTTTTATTTGAATCTGCTAGTGGAAGAGTTTAACTCTGTTTTCCCCTATAGAGGGGTTTTAGCCCTGACGGAGTGCTTATATCTCGTATCGTTAATCTTCATGTTTTGATTTGATGATTTCTTGATGAAGAGAAGATAAAATTAAAACGTAAAGAAAGGTTAACAAGACTATAAGAATAATGTAAGTAATTATCGATATAAGAGAATCCTTCTACATTTCTGATTTTCTAACATAAGATATATTTAATGTTGTTGTATTTTCTTATTCTATATTCACTCATGAAATTTAGTGTAGATATTTAAGGAGAAACTTTTTGGAGGAAATTTTGGCACTTCCAGGCCTTTTCTTGATGATATCTAATGTAAATTCATCAAAACTATAATTATAATGCTATATCTCAAAGTCATACCAAATGAGGAATGCAACAAACAAAAAATTGGAGGGACCAACCCCAATGAGCAAGCTAAAGTTTCTAAATGATTTAAGTTTCATGCAATAAAATGTGACCTCAATACCTTGGGATGACTACCTCTTTAAAATGCCTCGTTCTTTCTATAAAGTTACTACTACATGTGTGTGCACACACGCCTAATGGTATAGCCCACATATTTGAGAGATTTAAGCTTCATGCAAGAGGTCTCAATGCCAATCCCTTGGGCTAATTGCATTTATTCCTTGCATCACTTGATGTCCCCATGCACTATAATGAGTGATGATATATTTATATTGGATATAGACTTATATTGGACACATTGTACAAACTACAAAGAAATGATCTAGATTTTATACACATGGTTTTATTTGGGTTGCATACATATCTACACAATCTATTTCATGTAATATTTTTCATATTTTTTGAATGACAATATTTGAGTAATTTATGAGACACCAATATTACATTATGTCTTACATATCTACATTGTAAAGCTACCTCTCAACATAATGAAAAGTGTAAAACTACACATAATCATTATTAGATACACATTGTACTCAAACTTCAATATAAATTAAAGTAATAAATTAACATTTATAAATGAAAGTGATAATTTTTTTTTTTTAATAAAAAATAATTATGTTTCAATTGTGCATTTCAATTACACAATTGCATAATTGTTGTCATTGGGACAAACACCCTCCAAAATTTTTCATACGCTCAAATTTTGGAGCCTAGTATGGATCTTGTGATCGGTCATTCCATAGTCACTTCTTAGTGAGATGATGCTTTTTAAGGTCTCTTCATCGATTGGAAGTGCTGAAGTTACTTTCTCACATATGCTCAGTCTCTAACAAGTGCATGAGCACATTCGTTTACACAAGCTTGAACAAACATAACATGTTCCATCAAGAATGTGCTTATACGATTTCCAATCCATGTTGACAGTCAGTGCACATTGAAAATGATAGTTTCTCACACTCTAGTTGCGTTTGTACTTCGAGTTTGGTGAGTTTTTCAAACTGTCGCTCCCACACACCTTTATCATCGCGGGTTTCGTTTTCATGTTTTCGGTTTTCTCTTTCACTTGCTTTCACTCTATTTAGTGTTGTTTTCATGTTATATTTTCTCTCGCATATGTTACTTTCACTGCCATTCACATATTGCAAGAGTCACTTGCATTTTAGCAATTTTTGTTTTTCCGCATGTTAGTTGTCGCACATTGTATGTACTCATCTTCTGGTGGTTTCAAGGGGTTATATTTGTGTGAGTAAGTTGGTCTAAACATGCAAACATTAGTCGCACTCATTCCCAAAGTTTTAAGCATTGTCGCACACGTGTCTTCACGGTCATCGCAAACTGTATCTTTAGTGTTGCACTTGTTGTAAAGTCATCGCAAAGTTTTTTCATTGAGGGAATTATGTTGTTAATGGGTTCTAGATGATCTATGTTGTTGTGTCATCAAAATGTTTCATGTGTTTGATCATAATCAATTCATGTCATTGTTCACATCAATCTCTTTAGTCCCACACTTAGCCAATTTATAGAAATTCCCCAGCAACCTAGCATCATCTCATCTTTCTCAATTGTGCACTATGTAGTTCCAACCGTCAAGCTACATCTTTGTCCCTTGACACTATGCAATGCGCAATTTCTTCTTCCCAAGACTGTGCACTACATAGTTCCAGTGTTCAAGCCTAACCTTTGACTCCCAGAAATGCGAAATCCAACCCTCCATCATGGCTTCAACTGTGCATTGCGCAATCGATGAGCTCAAGATCAAACCTTGAGCTCTCTAACTGCATAACTGTGCAATCACCAGGCTTTGTTTACCTCCTAGAACTGCACAGTTGCCTAAAATAGTGCGAATTCCCTTTAGGTTGGCTCACTTCCTCCCAAAAATAAACAATTCTCTCTCCTGCCTAGTCAGTACTGTGCATTGCACAATATCAAGGTTCAAACCTTAGCCCTGAGATCTTGAACTACATAATTTCATTATCACCCAAGCTCCTCCATCCTCCAGAATTGCGCAATAGGCTGAGCCGGTGCCCATCCCCTCAGCCTGTCATAATGAGCTCCCAGATTATGCATTTTTGTTGCTTAGTCCAACCTGAACTATGCATTGCACAGTCTCAAGGCCCAAGCTTCACCTGAGACTGCTTCAGTTACGCAATTATGCAGTTACTGATCCTTTTTCCTAGCTTGTCACCTGGTTCTGGCTCAGTTAGTAGATCAATATGTACCATATTTGACTAGGGGCTTATCACACTGATGTTGTCTTTTCATGAGTTGATTGGAGATGCAGGTACTTTATCATGCTATGGATAGATGATGAAGAAGGGGATGGAGAAGGAGGGCATGCAAGAAGACACATATGGAGTTGAAGAGATAAGATGATCATGAGTCAAGAAGACGAAGGAACACCAGACAACAACAAAATATCAAGATCAAGATCACATGGAAGACTCCTCATCTTCAAGCCATAAAGCGGAAGAAGAAGAAGAACATGTACCATCTTTTCAAAAAGACACAAAGAAATAAGCAATAATAAGAACGACTTGGCACTGTCACATCATCATGCAGTCCATTTCATCAATGCTATGTCATGTCCTATCACAAGTCATCATAAGCCACATCATTATTGTGGATTATGTAATCACCTATTCAAAATGTAATGTACAAGATTATTCCAGACTGAATTTCTTGAGTTATAAAAAAAAAATGTCGGAGAAACTTACTATATTTTTACAATAGTGTTCTTCGTTTCTTCTTCGAGCCGTCCATTCATATTATTTATCAGATCGATCTCAGCAGAGGAATTACAGTGTCCTTACATCGCTAGTGTTGGGAAGATGACATATGTAAGTAACTATGTGGGGGAGATTTAGGTTTTGATTCTTTGTTTGATCGTTAATGCTGACATGTTGACTGACTGATTTGCAGAAAACTGTGATCCAGTTGGACTTGCAGTGCTCCAAATGCAAGAAGGTCGCCTTACATTCTGTTACAAAAATTAAAGGTAAACAATTATTTGGGTTATTGGGATTTAGTTTCTAACTTCGTTTTTCGTATTTATGTTGGTCGGTTTGCATTCTGTTAAGAAAGTAGAAGGTGATTAACAATTTGGGTTCTTATGATTTAATTTGTTTTTGGTATTCAAGTTTTTGAATGTTACTTCGATCGCAGGAATCGAATCTGTGACGATCAATATACATGAGAGCACGTTGATTGTGATCGGAGACGCGGATCCTGTTTGCATGATCCAGTTGCTCAAGAAAAAATTCTGTTGCGTCCGCTTGGTCTCCCACGAACTGCCACCGCCACCGCCTCCGCCTCCGCCAAAGACTCCACCTCCTCCGCCTCCGCCAACGCCAACGCCAACTCCTCCGCCTCCGCCAACGCCAAATTGTGAGAAATGTAGTAAAGAGTGCAAATGCCAGTGCGAAGCACCGAAATGTAAGAAATGTAGTAAAGAGTGCAAGTGCCAGTGCGAAGCACCGAAATGTAAGAAATGTAGTAATGATTGCGACACATCGAAATGTCAATGTAGTAAGGAGTGCGAGTGCGACGCACCGAAATGTGAAAAGCAATGTTGTAAGGAGTGCGGCGCACACAAATGTTGTCATCCTCCGAACCTGAAATGTGAGAAATCTTGTCCTCCTTGCCCGCCTCCTTGTCCTCCTTGCCCGCCTGGCTCATGCAGAGTAGGAAACTGTTGTCCACCTCCACCACGTCCTCCGTGTACCACTCCTCCCTGTACTTGTCCACCGCCACCACCTCCTCCCTGTACCACTCTTCCCCGTAAATGTCCACCTCCTCCCTGTGCCACTCCTCCCCGTAATTGTCCACATCCACGAACTTTTACCTGTACTCCTCCTCCCGATAATTGTCCTCCAGCGCGGAAGCCACCCAAGTGTTGCCCTCCAGGCTTGTGTTGTTCATGCAGATTAGAAAAGTGCTCCCCCACATCCTGTGCTTGTCCAAACAAATCTGAGATAATGTGGCCACAATACCATAATCCTTTGGCTCCCGATGAGGTTTGCTATGTTTGGAGCGCAGACCAACAGGAATCCTGCACGATCATGTAATTATAATAGAAGATCTGCTAGTTAGTAGAGTAAGAATTTCAAGTTTATGTTTGCATATCAATAGTATATTGAAGTGTGGTTGCCGCTGCCTAGAAATGAGAATGGCAAGATGATAGTTGTGTATTATGATTTATATGTGAGGTTATGACAACATCCTGTGTCTGCACTGTGTATTATGATTTATATGTGAGGTTATGACAACTTCCTGTGTCTGCACTATTATTATTATTGCTGGTGTTGACTGCTACCATCTAAATTGCACTTGCGAAATATGAACTGAGTTTCCCACTTTCTTCATTTGTAGGGATCACTTTTCTCTATTATGAATATGAACTGAGTTTCCCGCTTTCTTCATTTGTAGGGATCACTTTTCTATTATTTCATATTGTGACATGTGAGATTGATCACATGAGTTTCTTCCTTCTTCATTTGTATGGATCATTTTTCTATCATTTCAGAAAAGCGAGTTACAAAATGCCAGCAGAGAGCTTTGAATATATCTAGGTGTTGTTTAAGAGGACATTCCTTGATACTCAGGTCCTTGTTGACAGGGCGTTTTGGAGCATGAATGCCCCTCCAGCAATGCAACACGTCTAGAAACTTGAGGAGCAGTCCTCATTAATTCATTAATTGAACAGTATAGAAACAATCATTAACTTGGATTTATCATATCAAGATTTTGAACAGTTCATTAAACTTTGAATAATAGTCTTACATGTTTGTTTATTTATTTAACTGTATATAATTATTTTCTCTTGGATTTATCATCATACCAAGTTGAACTTTGAATAATAGTCTTACATGTTTGTTTATATATTTAACTGTATATAATTATTTTCTCTTGGATTTATCATCATACCAAGTTTCCAGATTTATCAGCTTAGATAAAAATAACTAGAAATGTCGTTAATAATTGGTTTGCAATTTCATAATAGGTAATGGTTTTTTTAAATTTACAATAAAAATTCTAAATAAATTATGATTTTTTAAATAAATTGTGATTTTGTGTGATTTAAAATATAATTTTAAACATTTTTAGATATATAAATAAATCTATCATTTTGAAAAACTAATAAGAAAATAAATCTTAACTAATCTTAAAAAACATGCTAATATCATTGACTTCACAGTCCATTATTCTCATGCTCTTGAGAAGCATGCAGATATCATTGACTTGACACTGGATTTAGTTTTGGAGCATCTTTAAATTCAATTGACTTCGCACTCTATTATTCTCATCCTCTTCCTCTTGAGATTTAGATATCATTGACTTCACACTGCATTTAGTTTTGGTACATCTTTAAACTCAATTGATAAAAGGAAAGTTATTTGTTTAACCTAATTTCTATCCCTGGAATATCCTCAAAATAAATTAAAAGCAGCAGTCCACTATTCCCTCCATGGTGATCAACCATCGGGATCACGGAGAGAAACCGCTAAAGCAGCCAAAGCTACTCGGCTATCATTCTGTTCCTACTGCCCTCCTGTTAACGGAGTCAAAGTCAGACCAATACCTACTGAAGGGTAAACATTAATGCAAATAAACTAAATTATGGTCTGTGCTTTATTCATCCCATCAATATAATAAAACGTATATATAAACGTATATATAAATATATTTTGTTTTATGTTTTAAGAATATATATATATATATTATTTTTTGTTTTATCTTTTAACAAAAATTTATTAATAGAGTTAATATTCAATCACATATCAATCTAGAAAGCATTTTACTGAAGAGATTTTATCAAATCTAATTTTATGGGTTAAACATTTCAAGCTGTGAAATCTATCTAGTGATAATCAACATTAAGAACTATAAATTTTATTACACATAAAGTAAAAATTACAAAATATTTTATTTAATATCTATATATACATATATATATATATATATATATATATATATATATTATTAAATACCGATTTTTTATTATTTAAGAAAAAATATTTATTTACTTTACCAGATTTTTTTTTTTAATTACAAAATATTTTACTTATAATTGATATATATTTTTTTTAATATTAAATACTAATTTTATATTATTTAATAAAAAAATATTTATTTACTTTACAAGATTTTTTAAAATTAATTATATATATAGATATTGTAATGAAATTTATTTCAAATAATTAAAAAAAATTACTATTATTTCTTTATCCATATTCAAGTCTGGCCAATAATATATTGAAATTGAAATCATATAAAATATATTATTGCAAAAAATTCCTAACTTTGAGAATATCTTAAAATAATCTACACATTTAATCACATAAAACCAAATTATTTACCATATGTTATCCCAAGTTGAAAGATATAAATATCACGAACCAAAATCCTTAATCTGCATCTGATTCAATAACACTTTCTCTACAAAACGTTTATTGAATTTAAATTACATCTTTTACTTTTTTAATAATAAATTCCATCCCCTTTTAAATTGTAACCATTCTTCTCGTACGTTATTTAATTAAAAGCATGAAAACGCAATTTTGTAAGAACCACTCCGATAATTTTAATTTTAATAACGTGGATAATTTTAATTTTAATTTTAATAATGGTGAAACATTATTTAGAATGTTTTTATTCATCTTTTCATTATGTTAATCATTTAAAAATTCTAATCCTTATCCTTATGTGACTTTTACATTACTCCCTAATCAACATTTTATTTATTCATATCCCATCACGAGAGATGAATAATTTTGCATTACTCCCTAATCAACATTTTATTTATTCATATCCCATCACGAGAGATGAATAATTTTGCATAATGACCATTCTTCCACGTGAGCAATGCCATTTATATTATATTAAGCATGAGTGGCACTCTACAATTGAATTGACCGTCCTATTTCTGCTCACCTACCTTTTTGTGAGACAAATGCTTTTTGTATGTTCCTGTCTAAGGAGTTTTATAAATTTAAGTAAAGTTGTTAAATTTTATAATTTGAAGTGTTTTAGAGGTTTTTGATGGCGTTGAATCTATTTTCATCATCAAAAATATGATGCAAGCACTACATTTATAAGATATTTTGAATTATTTTACTAGGATTTTGGACACTTTTAGCCATCCTCGTGATTCCTCATAGATGACTCCTATTGTTTTTACCTATTTACTAACATTATTTTGGAGTTTAGCAACTGATACGAAAAAAATGAAAAGAGTGTTTTGTTAAGCTATTTTTTGGTGTAAATGTGACTGGTTCAAAATTTTATTAGAAAAATGCAACCATGGAAAAGTTTCGTGTGGCTCAAGACAAATGCTATCTTCAAGTGATTTTGAGGGTTTAAGCTGTCTTCCGAACAAGACTACTCAAGCCATAGTGAAATACTCTTAGGACTTACATAAGTAGCAAAAAAATTAAAAATAAAAAATGCCTTTGAACATCAAGTTACAAAAATTATGCCTTTATGAAATATTGAAGTACATCAATCTTCACCTTCACAACATCGTGAATAAAATTTCTCAAACAATGCGGACTTCTTGAAAAATACACGTTATCACTCCATTACAAGCAAATAATCTCTTTATAAAAAATCTCATTTGTCACTCCACACTTAAAAAATAATGCACAATTAGTTTTCCAAAATTACAAAAATAAATTTACCTTATCCCTCCAAAAGCTACATAAAAACTCTACTTTTAATGCGTAAATTTTGGAGAAAAAGGCTCTGAATCTAAATAAAGCTCTTTTGCCGAATTGTATGATTTTCTCAATAGAAAAAATGACCATGCTTCCTATTATATGCAGGGCCGACAAGATAAACTCAGATACAAATCTACTCCATGCAATCTCGTTATGTTTCCCCTCGCTTTCCCATTTCCCACTCTTCCGGACCACAAAAAGAAACAAATTTTAGAGGCAAATATTTCTTAGAGGCATTTACGACAGTACAACACCAAAGCATCCCGGAGCAAACACACTTTCACTTTTAAATTATTCCTACCAAATTGGACGTAATATACGCATACAGCCTTCAGCAATTTTCTAGGGCAAAATTTCTCAAGGCAGTTCACGAACCGAAGCTTCTTGAATTGCACACAGTAAAAAGTGGTGCCAAATATTCTTTACAGTGCCTTCAAGAGGTCGGGGCCAGCTTTCAGACAAAGCCGAAATTTCTAGCCATGTAAGAATTTAGCAAAGAATACTTCAAAGGAAACACCTTTCTTCACTTTATTTAAAGCTTCAATGTACCGGCAAATTAAAGAAAGCAATCCATCCTGCGGGAACCGCCCGCATTGAACCCCAGTCGCAACATTTTATGCATCCAAAGCAAAGAATTGTACGAGGAACAGAGCTGACAGAAAATAAAACCAAAAATCAAGCCCTGCGAGCTGCAGAGCGACGACGGCCTCAATTCCGCGGAATTCACCGCTAAATCCAGTGGTTTATCCGCACATCGTAAAACGGAGGAGCAAAAACAGAGCCAACTATACTGTAAGTCTGTACATTATCTCTTTGCCTCTAGATTGTATTTCTATACAGACACGACTGATTTGAAAGTCATAGAAAGTAACTATGGGGAAGAACCTACCAATTACCAATCTCACAAGAAGAATGTCAAACGCTTTCCCTCAGATTCCATAACTTCTAGAAGTTCTGAAACCTAGAGAAAATAATCGAGGGAGAGGATATGTCAACCACCAAATTCATCGTGTCTTGTATGCTTTCTACTATGTCAAACCCGTGATGCGCGATTACATAGTCAGGGTTTTCGATTATGTTATGTAGCCACGATCTCTCTCGATGCAGCAGTGCCTCGTGCCGGGGTTATCAACAATAAAGCACTTAACGTCATTCAAACGCAGCAATCCATCGTCAAGAAGCTTGGGATCCTAATTTGAGGACTGTACTGATCATCAGGATTTCTACAAGAAACAGAGGATCTCTTTAGTCCAGTGTGGGATTGAACAACTCAATGCATCCATGCTGTCGCAACGGTCTACGGCTCTTTTAGCAGTAAGGATCGCACTATATTCACAATGATAGGATGGTTTTACCAATCAACATACTAGCTCTGATATGACATAAAGAAAAATCACACAGCCATATCATCATATGTACAACAAATTAACACAGAACAAAATTGGCAGAAAAGGCAGAGAGCCATCATGTGGTTTCTCATGCTCATGTAATTCTCTCTTATTCAAATAATTTAATAATACATTTAAATACATGAGCAAGTGGTCTTAGATAGTGCGTCTATCTTAGACTCGCTTGGTTGAGACAATTTCTCAACTTATACACTAATTTAGGAGAACTCGTTGGAGAGAATATCTCCTCCTAACTAAACTCTTTAGTTTGAAAAACTAACTCATGATTTAATTTAATTAATTATTTTATTTGAATTTATAATTGTTTTTAAGAGAGTGAGGCTAACAGGACCCCCTAGCCGGGGGGATCAGCCCCCCCGAACCCCCATATGGAGGTGTGTACAATCTTCTTGGGGTATACATCCAGTTGAAACCTTTAAATACAGAAGATAATCAGGCTCCACACCCAACAATGAAGTTCCACTTTAATTCTTCCCGCCAATTTTTTACCACAATCTTAAGGGACCTTGGTAAAATAAGTCCGTCCGTTGATGATTAGTTGTGACCTTCTGGTGTAATAATACTTATACATACCATAGAGTACATAACTCCATATCAATAACTAACCTTGTGTATCTATGTGGATGATATTTTGGTTATGGATGGCATAGTATCTTGGTGGAAATATGTTTGGATCCATATGACAATGGTGATAATATTTAACAAAATCTTCATGTTTATTCATCAATTTCATTTGTGATTAGTCGGGACCCAACATGCACACTTGTACCTAGGAGATAAGATTATGTAATCCTTTCTTGGATGACTTCATTGTCAACATTGAAGGAAACATTTATACCCCAAGAGATGAATAGGGTGCATGGATGGCTTTCACAAATCCACTAGAATGAACAAAAGACCACCCTCCCGATACTTCTCAAACTTCCCACACAGAATGAGACACCACCAGCCCCAGTTGAACCTCTTTGTCACACTCTTATTGATTCATTTCCATGCATTTGAAGCTAGCGCTCCCTTGTGTTTCTCTATCACTTGGACCTAACACTCACTAGCATGTGTTGGCACCACACATTGGTGCTTGGAACATCTTGGCGTGCCTTAGCACTTGGCATGTCTTGCCATGCCTAAAATTTCTTGGAACTTTTTAGCATGCGTTAGTACTTCCTGGAATTCCCTGGAACACCTTCGCACTCCCTAGCTGTCATGCCCTCATATATAGCTTTAGTTTTTTTGTGACTTGGGAACCAAACCAAGTCTCAGTTTGTCCACTCCTTATCATAACTATAGGCTTGCCTCTTGCAAATCCTATTCTTAACTTCTCCTAACACACTTCATCCTTGGGACACCTAGAATTCTCTAATGCTCCTTAGCACACACTCTGATTTGTTCATTTCCATGCATTTTGACCTAGTTATCCCGTGTGAAGCCCTGACACTCCCTAACACTCCTCAACATGCATTAACATTACCTGACATATTTTAGCACACCTTTTCATTCCTTCTCATGCCCTGACGCTCCTTAGCTATCATACCCTCATAACTATCGTTAATTTTTTTGAGACTTGGGAACCCAACCAAGTCCTTCGTCAACTACAACTTGACTAAGTTATAGTTACTACAACTATACTATGCCTTGTTCACCTAAGAACTGCCTATAACTCATCTCAGGCTACTCATGTCCAATTTGAACTCATCCCACTTAAAAAGTTACGAAGTCAAGGCTCATGTCCAACTGTGGCCATGAAACAACTAAGCAACATAGTTTATGTCTTGACATGCCATAACACCTGGCACATCTAACAATCCCTTGGCATTATGTGCCATGTGTTAGCATCCCATGCATTCCTTGGCATTCTTTGGCACTCCCTAGCACGCCCTAGCACTCACTGATATGCCTTGGCACTACTTGGCATATAACCTTGTCACTCCATCCTTAGCACACTTGGAACTTGCTGACACTCCCTATCACACACTCTTATCTATTCATTTCCATGCATTTTTAACTAGTTCTCCCTTGTTTTTTTGTGGCACTCCCTAACACTCCATGGCACACATTGACACACTCTCAGACTTGGGACATTTTGGCATGTCACCCTGACACTCTAGCATTCCTTCGTACTACCTAGCATACTTTATCACTACCTCCTTAGCACACCTGGAACTCATTGACACCCTGTCACACATTCTTATTCATTTATTTCCATCCATTTTAAACTAGATCTCCCTTGTGTTTCCCTGACACTCCATAACACTCCCTCGCATGCATTGACACACTCTAGCACGTAACATATCTCTGCATGTTTCCCTGACCTTTAGCATGCCCTAGCACTGCCTAAGATACCTTGTCACTCCCTACTTAGCTCACATGTAACTCAAATGACAATTTCTGTCACAAACTCTTATTTGTTCATTTACATGCGTTAATTTGACCTAGTGCTCCCTTGTGTTTCCTTGGTACTCCCGAACACTTCCTTGCACATGTTGGCACACCTTGGAACCTGGCACATCTTGGCTACACGCCACCCTATCACACTAACGTGACTTAGCACTACCTAGTATACCATGTCACTCCCTGCTTAGCAAACATGGAACTCGTTAACATTCCTTGTCACACACTCTTATTCATTCATTTCCATGCATTTTGACCTAGTTCTCTGTTTTGTTTCCCTGGCATTCCATAACACTTCTTAGCACATGTTGGCAGACCCTGGCACCTGGCACATCTTGGATGCATGTCGCCTTGACACTCTAGCATGGCTTATTGCTAGCTAGCATACCATGTCACTCTGCCCTTAGCAATCCTGGAACTCGCTGACACTCCCTTTCACGCGCTCTTATTCATTCATTTCGATACATTTTGATCTAGTGCTCCCTTGTGTTTCCCTGGTACTCCCTAACACTCCTTAGTACGCATTGGCACACCTTGGCACTTGACACATCTTGGTATGCTTACCTAGCATTCTAGCATGCCTTAGCACTACCTATCATACCTTGTCACTCCCACCTTAGCACACCTAGAACTTACTGACACTTCGTTTCCATGCATTTGAAACTAGTGCTCCCTTGTGTTCCCCTAGCACTTCGCCCTCACTCTCTCAAGCCTATGTTCACATCACACCCTGGCACCTGACACAACTTGACATGCCTATCATGCCTTGGAACTATTTAGAAATTGTTAGTATTTCCTCACATTCCCCAACACACCTTGGTACTCCCTAGTTGTCATTCCCTTGTAGATAGCCTTACTTTTTTTGCGACTTGGAAACCCAACCCAGTCATTGGAAAGACAATGTTGTGCCCAACCCAAAGTATCCCTTTGTCTAACACTGCTTTGTCTAGCCCCTTATTAAAGGTACCCTCAATGGAAAAACACATAAAGATTTGTAGCCAAGTTCCCTAAATGTGAGATGTTTCCACTTCTGCAATTGTGCCTCCTTTTGATGCTCAAATTATCACCCTAATTGTGCAAGACTCACGTGCTGTCACTTTGGGTCAACTCAGGGTTGTTAGCATTGTCACCTTATCAACGAATCCTCTCACTTCGGATTACTTATTGAATCTTTGGGGTATCCCAAAGCACAAATTTATGGGGTATTTTATGTGACTAGATCACTAACACTGAAACCATCTTTACATTGAATGGTTCAACATCTTGATGATCCCTATCCTATTGGCTAGAAATTTGGTATTCATTATTGCTTTGATTGCAATGCATCCAGTAGATATTAATGGTGTTCATGAGCCTATTTCTAGCTCTCTCCTTTATGGAAACAATATTATCTCGAATGCCATTATTCGATGAATGGCTACACAATAGGGATCCTATGAGCCAATCGTTCATGTTGTCGATGTAGTGCCCATATGACACAAACATTCGACGGTCTATCATAGACAAACACTTTATGATGGGTTTTGAAGATACCCAACCTATGATAATTAGCTGCAATCTATTGCCAAAGCCTATAAGTAGTGGAAGAAATATATTATACCAAAGGAAATGGCCATCCACACCAATTGTAGGCCTTTTCCTGCTCTAGATAATCCTTGGGAGTTAGTGCCCCTGGATTTTGTGTCATGTTTTCCCTCAACCAAGCATGGTAACAAATGTGTTTTTGTTGTTGTTGATTGTTTCCTTAGGATGGCAATTTTGGCACCTTGTAAGAAGATTTTCGCAACAAAATCCACTCATAAGTTCTTCTTTGAGAATATTTTGGTTCACTTTGGGTTTCCAAGGACCATATTTCTTGATAGGGATAATAGGTTCCTTAGTATTTTTTGGTTTAACCTTTGGTCCATGATGGACATCAATCCTGACGAAATCCACTACCTTTCATCCGTAGATTGATAAATAAAAATTAGTAGTCAATAGGATTATTATAGATTTCTTTAGAGTATACAATTGCGATCATCTATATACACATGTTGAAAACCTCCATATTGTTAACATAAATTCGACATAACTCTTCATATTTATATTGGCCACAAGCCTTTTCAAGTGTGCTTGGGGTCCCAACAATTGGAACAAATTGATGTAGCTATATTCATGGTATAACACATGAAGATACCTCCTATACTTGGAACGAGATAAGTAAAACAACCAATTTTGAGGAATGTATCCAACAAATTCAACAATGAGTTCCTGATATTTTGTAGGAAGTTGCCAACTCCAAGTACAAGTAGATACACAATCCATTGGGTTCCAAATAAGTTTCAGGTTGTTGACGAGTTATGGTTTTACTTGCATAAAGGGAAATTGAAAAACACGCATAAGAAGCACATACCAATTTGACACAAGCCTTACACCATCACTAAGGCTATGGGTAATAATTATTTTGAGGATAACCATAGGATGATTTATATTACTTCAAAAGTAGATATATGTTAAGATGATTTAGGCTTGATGAAGTGCATGTCTAGAAAAAGTTTCTTTAAAAAAATAAAAAAAAATGATCACACCATCACTGACATAAATTATTGTGATAACTACAAAAATTATCATGATATTCTACTTAACATTAGATAACTACAAAAGAGATTTTAAGAATTGACATTTTAAAAATTTATTTTATATCAAAGTATGTGGATCATTATGACTAATTTTTTTAAATATTACACCACTCTAATATTATTTCTCTTATGACTATTTTTTTAAATATCACCACTCTAATATTATTTCTCTTATAGGTTCGAGAGCTTGTGTGTCTTTCCTGTTCCCATTTTTCCCAGGAAACAATTATACTTTTATTCATGTGTATTATTCTAAAAGACTAGACCTATTCATCTCTAGATGTTACCTCTAAAAAGATATGCATATTTTGCTTTTTTCTATTGTTGCACACCTCTAGGTAGGCTGGTGTACAATTCCAAAATTTACTGGTAAAAAAAATAATTTTTGGGATCTATCAAAATGAAACCTTTTCTTTGATGTAAATAATTGATTTGGCATTGGTCTAATAACCCATATGAGGAAGTATGTGATGCCTTAGTATTGGATCTTATAAAACATGCATTGGATGATAAGTCCTTGTGCAAGGTAGCAACAACTACATCTTCCTAGGAAGCATGGAAGACCTTAGAAGTAGAATTTGGTATAAAGGAAAGTGACATAAAGCAACAAATTTTGTTACAATTCCCTTAACTGGAATGGGCCTTTTCCATTAGTTGGGTTGTCATATGAACCCATGTGAAGCAAGATGGAATCAAATTTCATTCAAAAACTAATGTTATGAACATAATTGGGTGTTTTGAACATGAAGAAATATTTGTTTGGTCCTTGTCATCCTTTTAGAGACACCTCTTTTGGAATCTACTCAAATATGCATGAAAAATATGAAAACAAGTGATGTTAAATTTCACTTTCAATAATGGTGATGTCAATAAATGAGTACATTTCTAGAATACTAGATGAAGAGGTCCAAGGATCAATAAGTGATAATCCTGGCATCAATAATTTGTAGAGAATACTAGTCAAATATTGTATCACTAAAGTTTGGAACTTCTACAATGCTAATGAGTCCAACTAGCTTGGGAAAAAGGACTTCTACAAAGTAGAAGATGGAACAAAAGAACTTCTACAAAGTAGAAGGTTGTTCCATTTCCCTAGCCACATTTCAATGAAAAGCTCTATACTTATAAGGATGTAAGACATCATATCCTTCCTAAGAGAATGATAAGCAATCTACATTTTATGGGTGTCAAAACATGTTGAAACATTTAATAGGATGTTGCATGCAAATCTATAACATGCAAGACACACATAACTTTCTTCTCTCTCCTAATGTTCTACTCTATATGCATCTTGTATAAAGTGTTGGATAAATGAATGAAATATGAAGTCATTGCAGAGCTTTTGGTGAATTTCTTGTGTTGATATTTTATAGTTGAGGCGTAATTCCAATAATGGTATCAATGTATGTGAAGCTATGTTCCCTTGTTGAGTGTCATAGTTTTTTTTGTGCTTGTATATTGAACTCATGTTGAATGGTTACTTTGTTGATTATGCAATGTTTTTACACTTAACCAATGTGCGTTGTAGTTCATTAGGGATATTATAACACGCAATATGAATGTAATTCCTTTTAAATGGTTATATCTACAATGTATGATGAATACCATAGTTTAGGTGTATTGTTTGGAATTGAAGTCATCTCTACATGCCCTTACCCCTAAAAAACCTTCAAACGTTCTTGCAAACCCATCAACATATCTTGGGCCAGACCTCACCAATTTGCAAATTTTGAAAATGCCAATGTCTGAGGGAGTTTTGTTGGCTTAGCTCTGAACCCTAGGTCACCCCTATGCGCCAACAAGTGTTTGTGAGCCTTCAATTAAGACTAAGAAGTCTTTGTTTACTTAGTCCTTTATTCTTAGGGACCTGCCTATTGGTAGCATATTGGTTCACTTTGGCATCCTATAACCCAATGCCCTTTCTATGGTTGCCTTAAATCTTAAGCTTCTATTTAAATTTATGCATATGTTGAGTCACTTTGGAATTAGGTTACTCAATTTCACAACCAATTTCTTTCTATCTCCATTACTTGAAAAGTTGCCCTTTTAAGCGATACATTTGCGCCTTAGAAACTTACTATAATTGAATCATTATTTCTTTTATAGAAAAAACACAATGAATGTATATTAACTCTGCTCAACTTGATAGGAGCTTTTCATGAATTGATCATTCACTATTTTGCACAAACTTTTACATGTAAATGTTTCGACTAAATCCAAAAAGTGGGGTTCAATGTGACACATTTTCACTAGAGCATTGGGCATATGCGCCTTACACTATGAGGATGGGGGCTTTAGTTAAATCTCCTTGCTCTAGGAAATATTAATACTACGGACATATATTAAGATGTAAAGTAAAGTGAGTTGTTTGGGAGATGTAATGACCCATTCCTCTATCTTGAAACTATGACAAAATTTCTACAATTTCACAACATATAAAAAAAAGAATTTATTTAACAAAGAAATATATTTGAAACAAAATATTAAAAGCTTATTAAAAACCTACTTATGAGTAATCTATATAACTTAGCCAAACAACAAGAAAAATATGGTGCCTCGATTGTAGTGCTCCTTCAGGGACCACCCGACTGAATATGCCATCCTGCCAACTAGGAAAGCCCATTCGACTTGGCAACCTAGGAAACCTCCACAAGTTCCCTAGCCCTCTAAGACCAAGTTGAAAACACAACCATAGTGTGTCTGAGTTTCCCATGGCAACACCCCTCTAGTGTCCAACACCAAAATTCACCATTATTTGTGATAACCCAAAACCTCTCCAACCCGCATGTTCCCCAAAGACAAAAATCCTCCCCCTCCCCCTCAAAAGAATCGCTTCGACAAAAGAAAACCCTCCTATTGATATCCCCCCTCATGAATGTTACCAACCCTCTCATTCTGTTGATGGCCCCTATCATCCCCCAAACTAATCTTCTACCCATAAATTAATTTCAAGAAGTCAAACTTGTGAAGTCATAAAGAATCATAAAAAAATAAAATAATTTCCATAACAATATTAATACCGAAGGGTCAATCAAATCAAATGGTTTTGTGATAATCCTAAATGATCTAGTATTAAATTAATCATAATAATTATAAATCATGAATTATTTATTAATATGGATTAATGGTTAATCATTTACTTAACCACTAATCAAACTTAACTATCAATCAAGTTTAAGACTAATCCAAGCTCAACTATTGATCGATCTCAATACCAATCCTAGAATACTAATGTATCATGCAAGGTGTGGGTATGTAGCTAGAATACACATACCTTATATGTATACTACCCATCCTAGATCCATTTTAAATCCAGATCTACCAAGCAATGAGAGATATTAAGTTCGAAGTTAATATGGATCTAAGCTAGTACTCTTGCATTCCACAATGTATTTCCTCAAGCCTTTAAATATGCTTCATCATAAAAAATACCATAGACAAATACGATGGACCATGCAATACCATGGGTTTGTAAACCAACCTGAGCAAACCCATCAAATGACCAACCTAAACATTTAATTTTATTTTTCTTTAATGTAATGTTATGTTGATGAGTCAACATAACACTAAATTAAATTTTACAACATTCCTGCCATATTAACCTATAGAATACCTCTTGGCATAATAATACTTATAAAAATTAATCATATAAATCAATCACTTAACAAGTAAATTAATAACCTAACATAAAATAATAAAATTAGAAAATAAACATTAAAAAAAACATAAAAACATTGAAAAAATTAACTTAAAAATCCATTAAAACTCTAAAATGACAAATTCTTAACACTAACCCTAACTATTCTTTTAATATAAAACCAAAAAAATCAAGCTTAACAAGTTAAATATAGTTGAAAATTGCAATATTTGATCCCAAAGTTACTAATGATGGTTTTGGGCCATCCCATGATGAACCGTTGTTGAATGCTAGCCTTATCTAAGCAATGATTGAATTTATAATCATTGTTTTTTCTTTCTGTGCATTAATGTGAAATCATTATGGCTTCTATGATTATGTTCCATGTGGTTTGTGAGGCTTAGTGGCCTTGATGTATGCCCAAGCAATTATTCTAACATTATGATTATGGACAAATATGATAGGATTATGGACAAATTTGATAAGTTATAGAGCTTTACCAATCTCTTTTCTCACTTTCGGTGGCTAATAAATGATTCACTTTGAAAGATCTATGATTGTGTTAAAAATGTTGAGGTGATTGGTATAAAAAATTGTAAAAGAAAACAAATTCATAATTTTTTTTTTGTAAGCTGAGGTGGTACTCTTTCTATTACTGGATAGAAAATAAAACATTACATAGTATCAAAAACATTGTAAACCCACCCACATGGGGAACCACGTATTTAATCCATCTATAGTTTTTAATGGCCGACCAAAAATAAAAGGCCCAAAGTCTGATAATCCTAGCCAAATAAACAAGGCAGTCTTGAGATCTTCTAATACTACTAGTCTGCAAGAAATATACTTCTCTATCTAAAACATGCAAAAAACTGTAACTGGTAAGACTATGAGCTTTCCTGAACATATCTCTTGTCAAACATTGTCCATTGCTGGTTGCTGACTTGCTCCTCTCTCTGCATCTTGGTGGTCTCCCTTCAGCAGCTGATGAATTTTGTCCAATTTCTCCTCTTGCCTCTCCAGGGCAATGCGGATGATGTCCGCACCTCTCCAAATTAGGAAACAGCTAAATGACTGCTCTTCCTTCCCCGTTTGGGTATATATCAGATTTCTACCCTCATCGTACGCCTTTGGATCGAATTTCCCTTGCCGCCGATTGCTTTCTGGGGTGACGTCTCCTTTGGCCATCATTCCTTGATTAATATCAGCTGTCGAGAGATCTGACAGACCGCTCCACCCTCCTCTCCGATCGCGAGCATTTATTGCTTCACATTGGGGGTGATCCTGTGCCGTTCTCCACGCACGCCGCCAATGTACTGCCCTGTACCCTATGATCATATCGCTTCTCTGTCCAGACTGACCTATGTTCATTACACGGGACCTCCAAGCCCCCTCATTTCTCCAGCTCATGGTCTTCATTAATGATTTCTTCCAGGTCCTCCCACTCCCTACTCCCGCACACCGCTCTCCATTGATTGTCCACCGTGCTGCCACGACCTCTACATCCCCAATTCGCCATGAAATCGGCTGGACGATTCCCCTTCCTTCTGACGTGATTTATTATTTTATATTTGATTGTTTTCAATAGATCCGCGATTTCCTGGACAATTCCAGCCGTACGCCAGCTGCTTGTGATCTTCTCCCAGTCTCGTCCATTACTGAGCTTCTTCAGCATTTCAACCGCAATCTGTGAGTCTCCAGCAATTTCTAAATTGGTATAACCATTTCTTACAGCGATTCGCAATCCCTGGTGAATTGCCCAAAACTCAGCCTCGTTGTTCGTCATTTCCCCACCCCAATCTACGTAAATCCACCTTACCTGCTTGTTGCTATCCTGGAAAATGCCTCCAAAACCAGCTTCGCCCGGGTTCCCTTTCGAGGCCCCGTCGATGTTTAATTTCATGAAGTTTTCTCTGGGATAGCTAAATTTGTTGGGGCTTTGTGTCCGCACATCATGTCGGGAGTTCTGCTTATGATGGACCATCTCAAACTTTAGATTTAAATTGTTTAGGATTCCCTCCTCAAACTGGTTTGCCTTCCAATCCTCCCCATCCCACTTTTCAACCAGGATTGTTTCCCTCATTAACTTGACTGCTCGTCCCCAAATTATTTCTGGATCCTTTAATTTATTCTTGAACACTCTGCGATTCCTCTCCTTCCATATCATCCATAGCACGAACCCTGAGATGAGATTCCACGCTCTTCTTACCACTTTACATTGAAAATCTTCTTTATTCCATTGAAAAACCATTTCATTGAAATCACTGGGGGCTATCTCAGATTTGCCGAATATTCGTTTAGTGTTCATCCACAAATTCTTTGCGAACGAGCAATTAATCAGTAGGTGATTTCTGGTCTCCACTTCAGTGTTACATAGACAACACCTCGACGGGCCACTGAAGCCTTTTTTTTGAATTCGGTCCCAGGTTAAAATCTTATTCTTAGTTGCAAGCCATATGAATATGGATACTTTCGGCCACCAGTTGCTTCCCCATATAATCTTCCAGTCTAAATTCTCCTCAACTCTGGTTTGGGTATCAGTTAAGTAGTATGCCTCTTTGGTGGTGAAAGAACCTTTCATGGAATTCCCCCACCTGAGGAGATCCTTTCCAGTGCGTGCTCTAATTTTCCTGGACTCTACCTCTTTCATGTAGGCTTCTTGTTGGTCTTGGCTGAGCTCCCTGTCCCACTCGGTCGGATCAGTCCATTTTCTCCAGATTCCATCCGGATCATTAGCTTTCCAATAGTCTCTGACACATTTTCGATCTCCTTCTATTCTATCCTGAATCTGTTGTAGCCTCTGAATTCTACTCATTCTTTCTTTCTGCTGCCACTTATCATCCCAGAAATTGGCTTCTTCTCCACCTCGAATCTCCCAGAATGTATGCTTCTCAACCAAATAAAACAAATTCATAATTTAAAAAACAAAAAACTTTGAAATAAATAAATTAACATAAATTAACTTTTACAATTTTTTTTAAAAGTATAAAAGAGATTTATGCTATTCCCCTGAATTTAATTATATACCATAAAGGTCTATGTAGGGTTAACATCAACTAGTAGCTTTAAAGCCCAAGTCAATTGTCCTTTTGTTAGAAAGTGATCTATAGATAGGTGGGCATATTTTCGCACCCCAATTTCAACCATTCTTCTATGGACACGTGTTCCATACTTCGTGAGTTGCGTAACGGTCTTTTTGATAGACACACGGCTACCTGGGAGATGAGTTAATATTGTGAGGGTGAAGTAAGACCCTATTTTCATTTGTGCCTCGGCATTATCATATCATTTGTTGATAAGGGAAACCATTCTATTTCTTCTTCATTCTTTGCTTTGTGTGCGACAAATTCTGGGGGAGTTTCGTCTATTTCAATGATTTCAGGGGAAAAGGGACATTAAGGCCATGCTCTCAGCCATCTCATATATCCCGAAGATTTGAAAATTGTTAATAGTGGTAAGGTAATATTCTTTCCAATCTTTTTGCAGCATTTTGAAACCCTAAGGAGTTTTGAGGTTGCGAAGTAATGGTTTTTTGGTCTGCTGTATCCATGGAAAATATTATACTGGTTCTGTTTATCCATAATGCTTGGAGTTTACTAAGTCTGGGAGAGAAAGCAGAGTCATTTTGATGGGGTTTTAGTTTTTCGTTTCTTTCGTTTTTGAGGGAAAATATTTCGGGTTTTGGGTGCCTCAAATATTAAAGAAAATGGTAATCTTTGGATAGAGGGTTTGTGGAAAATAATGTTTTGCCCATTTTTGGAAAGTGTAGGATCAGAGTCCCCAGGGTTTTCTTCGATTTCTTTCAAAGGTATGTTCGTTGTCCACTCCCCTCTCTTGAGATAACTGGGAATTTGTATTGAATGAAGCTCTGGATAGTTTACATAATTGAGTTTCTTTATGGGAGGTGTTGTGGTGTTAATTAAACAAAGTCAGTCTTGCAACGGTTTTTAGAAGTCAAGGTTGGAGAGTAAGGAGTAACTAGGAGGAATATGTAGGTAATGAAAATTTAGGAAATTTAAATATGATGCGATGGTTGGACTTTCTATTGTAGGTTTTATGGGGTTACATAAATTTGTTTTGCAAAATGTGACGGTTTTTAGAGGTAATGGTTTGGTAGCATTAAGTGGGTATTCGAAAGTAAGAAGTAATTACCATGGGGTTTTTGAAAACAATGAAGATATTAGAAATATATGTAGGGCAAGTTGATTGACATGCATTTTGACGACACTTGCAAAATTTGTGGTGCACATATTCAGACATGTGAGAAAAGTTTAAGCTTCTTTTTTAGTTTAGAGTGTTTTACATCTCTGTAACCAACTTCACCATTCCTTTTCACACTATTAAATTTGAAATAGGTTTGTGTCAGATACTGGGATAATGAAGAGAGGTCATTTAGTGGGATTATATCCTAATGTGTGAACTGTGATTTAACATAATCCTTTTTTCTTCTTTACAAGTTTGCTCGAGAAGGTGAGGACCACATGATCATATTATTTGAGTTTGGTCGAATTTATTTGGTTTGATATTGTATGTTCTAGAAGCTACAATGCGATAGAATACCTATTTGTATTTTACTATCAAGATTAGTGCAATGGTTACAAGGTGAATGATATTATCATATATTTTATCAGCTTTGTGCTGGGGCTTCTCTTGCTTTTAGAGGTATACGAATAAAAGGCTATTTTTTTTATGCAGTTTTTCTTCTCGTCAGTTTGTTTTAGCAATAACTTTGTTCCATATATAAGTTGTCTTTTCTTTTCATAGATTGTATCGTAATAGCTTTCTTCATTTTTCTTCTTCACTGGATATTACGCAAGTTTCATAGTAACCTCACTCTACATGACACTAAAGTAGGTGGCATGCAATCATTCAATATGATGGCCTCATTTGTATACAATAGCAAGTTGGCCATCAATAATTCACGAATTGCATCTACCAACATCCAACTTCCTCTATGAATTCTAAATATCTTCGCTTATTTGCAGAATTTTTCATTCTTATCTATGATTTACTCTTCTCAAGACTCCATTGTGTTTCCAAAGGAAGCACTCTCTTTGCACCATCTTGGCTTGATTTACTTACTAGACACTACTACAAGATGATGCATTTTTTTTCACATATTATTAGATTGACATTATGTTGATTGAAAGAAATTAGGAAACAATCTTAGTTGCTTAAGTGTTCATCTAATTCAGTGTCCAAGACCGGCTAAAACCCATTCAGAAACGTGCTCCTCACAAACATATCTATCATAGTTTTTGACTTAGATATTTAATTTTTAGATATCCCTACTACTTCTGATTTGTCAAATTAACAGCCAGTTGGAGAAGCTGTTGAAACTAATTATCTGTAGACTACAATTGAATACTTGAAACATGGCATAGCTTTCTTGTTTTGTTAATAGTAAAATTTTTTGAATGAGGTGGCATGCCTCAATTTCAAGTGACACAGAGTTCACATAATCTTGGCTTTTGTTGAATTCACACTTGAAACATGTTTAGAAATTTTCTTTGAAGATTTTTTCCTTTCTATTAAAAGGCTACTATGGTTTTGAGAAATGCAATATTATTCTTACAATATGATCTTGATTGACAAAATGTATGACATGAAAGATTTTTCTTCTGAAATATTTTAACAGAAACAATTGCTTTTTGTTTGTTTGTTTATCATAGAGGGGCTGTTTTTTAATTATTAAAGGGCCTAAGTTGAATTGGACAACCATATCTTACATGTATTCTTCAAAACAAAAAATAATGTTCTGAAATGTTTGGGTCATCCTTTGTCGAAAGTGTACAAAAATTGTAGATGTAGAACTATACAGTTAAAAATCCTTGAATTCACTGAACTCGGAAAAACAATATCGAAATAAGTGATTACAATTTCAAATCCAGGTCTATGAGCTTTGGGTGCTGGTTTCCTTTGCTTGTGTTAGGTGAGGCTGCAAAATAAAATATTGTACAGATGAATTAAAGGCCAGAGAATTCATCCTCGAAGGAAGGGTGTGAAATTTGAAAATGTCCATGACATGCTTCAGTTGTTAGTTTTCACATCTCAGCTGAGCAATTTCTATCCCATGAGCCAAGAATGTATGCAGAATTAGTCCAATTTCCTTCCCATAAGCTGCCAGTGTTTGAAGAATTAACCTAATTTCATCATCATTAAGCTGAGAGGATGTGTAAGGATGTCTATCTGTCATCAAAGTTGAAATTTTTCATCTCTGCCAAAATAAAAATTAAAAACATTTGCAAGTGAAGAAATTAAATCCCTCTCAGCTCATCTTAGATCCATATTTAAAATTGATCTATGCTAGTTAAGTTCCAGTTGAATGTCTTGGTTATTCTTTAGCTGGAAAAAGTCATTCCATGCTACACAACTTGCTCCTCTCGGTGGAAGTAGACATGATCAACGATTCAGGGTGTCCCCTTGGGGAAGCCTTGTGCCACATTGAATAGATGGAAAAGAAAGAACACAAATTGAACTAGAAATCCTTCATCAGCCGAGGTGAGGCGAGGACTAAAGGGGCAGGACTAAGCAAATGGAGGAGAGAGTGGAATTTGAACTCGGGGGCTAGGAAAGGAATTGAGAAGTGGCAACCGAATCTAGGCTAAGTACATAGCTAAGGAAGGAAGAGGCCTAGACCAAACTAACAAAGAAGTGGGTCTTGAAGGCCAAAAAACATGACCATCCCTTAGGGAGAAGGAAATATCAGAGTAAAACCCATATAGAGTGTACAACTTAACCATTTAAAATCCCACCTTGCATAATGATCGAGGGCATTATCTATTTTGCTTCGGAGTTCCTGGTTCGAAATTGGGTCCAATAATTTTTGAGGAGATAATATTTTTTTGGTTTTGTTGTTTGATTTTTTTTAAATGTATAATAAATTAAAAAATATGATTGAATAATCTCCAAAAATCTAAAACAGATAAACTACAACATTAAAAGGAGTTGTATAAGTGCATCGGTGGTATGATGATTCAGTAAATTTTGGTCCTCTGATTAAAGGAAAGCTTGGAATTTGATGTTGTACAAAATGTTTTCCCTTTTTAAACATAAAGTTTTGAAATGTTAAAAGTGACTAGTTTTGAATGTCATAAGTGACAGGTGAAAAAAATTTGAAACTGTAGATTTGAGGTATAAGTATTTAAGTTGTTATTAAAAAAATTTAACGAGTGCTTCAAACAGAGGTGAAGTTAGATGATCTGTTGGGGTGCAATGCCTATTTCTTGTCAGGTATAAGTATTTAATTTGTCTATAATAAATTTTAATGAGTGCTTTAAACACAGGTGAAGTTAGTAGATGGAAATATTTTTCATCTATATGGTGGGATTTTAATTTTTTTGTTTGATGTTTTATAAGGTTATGCTCAAGGATAAAGAGTTTTTTTTTATTGATTCAAAATTGTATTTCAGTGGTGAAAGTGGCGCAGGCAAAATAGAAACTGCAAAAATTGCAATGCAATACCTGGCAGCACAACGAGGTGACAGTGGAGTAGGTGATAAAATATTGCAGACAAATCCTATTTTGGAGTCATTTTGTAATGCAAAGATGCTAAAAAATGACAACTCTAGTAGATTTGTAAGTTGTAATCATTTTAATTATGATCTTTAAACAATTTCAGTACATGGGAAATAGAATTATGATACTTGTGAGTTTTCCATTGCCGTGTCTGACTGAATATTTGTGATTTTGGGTAGACAAACATGTTTGTAGTGAAGTCATTGTGTTTCTAGACATGTAAATCAGAGATAAGGAATTGCAAAATTTTAAGGATATTGTGTGAAATTATATGCAGGGCAAGTTGATTGACATGCATTTTGTTGGCACTCATAAAATTTGTGGTGCACATATTCAAACATGTGAGAAACGTTTAAGCTTCTTTTTTAGTTTTGACTATATTACATCTCCGTAACTGACTTCACCATTCCTTTTTGTAGAAATTATCACTGTAGATCACCTGATAATGCAATGTAACTAAAGAAAAATGCTTAATCTACTTCTACAAACAAACTTGTGGAAGCTTAATCAATTTCGAGCAAGATCAAATAGAACACATATAATAGATGAAGAGGAAATCAATCACACATGAGCACAAAATAATACTCTGGGGAAAGCCTTAGCTAAAAACCCCAATCTCTATATTATCATACAAGTGGAAATATATTAGGATTACACAAATCTTTAGCTCACAAGCTATCCATCTCTCAGTACAATCCCTCACTGCTGCTCATAGACAGAATAGACAAGACATATGCATTCCTTCAGTCCTCCAAGCCTCCTATTTCCTTGCACAGATTCTCTTGGGTCCTCCAGCTGCAACCCGTGTGTAATTACCTCACGCACTACTCACTAACCTCTGAAATAATTGCGCAATCCTGAAGGAGATAATTCCTTCTGCATGGATGAGTTTACTTTATAGGAAAATTCCTCCAACTGATAGTACACTGTCCCTTCCTTTAATCTCAACTAGTTCTCTGTCTAAACTGACATGCATGAGTTATTTATGAGAGAATATTCAGTTATCTGGAGAACACTAGTTGCATGCATGCATGAATTAATTGACTGAACTCACAATTAGTTCCTCCAACTATTTGGAACTAATTTAACACGACTTAACTCAGTTAACTGAGCTAACTAATTACAACTCAAATAAAACTCATCCTTATCTCCTTAATTAAGGGATAAATTCCTCAATCAAAGGAATAAAAGTTGCATGTCTTCACAAAGACTTCATGTTTGATTTTCACCAAGTAATTAACTCAAGATGAATTAATTAATTATTTTTCAAACAGCTAGTGAGACTAAATTCGAATTTTAATTTTCAATTTTGATTCAAGGACAAATTGAAATTGGAATATATCCCGAAATGTTATCTATAGCAATGCTATTTTTAGCATTTCTATTTTTTTCTATTTCCAAAAAAGTTGGAGTATACCCTGAAATGTTATTTTTAGCATTTCTTATTGCTATTTTCAACACTCCTTCTCAACAAGAAAGGCATTCAACTTGAACCCGATCCTAAACCTTTGGAATGTTCTGCATGCAATACTTCTCTCAAGTGTTGTTGCTCCAGCAACTCCAGAAACAAAAAATATCCAACCTGAATCAGAATGATGCCTCTATCATCAATGCCTCTGACTGCTATTGCCTATGTCAACTGAAAACTCTACACCTCTGTGCTCTTCAGTATCTCACTGCTCTAGCCTTTGTCACTTTGATCTCTGACTGCATCAATGACACTAATTCCTACTGCTGCATCCGTGCTGCTACTGGTCCTATGTCCCAACATGCATCCGCATTGCACCTCCTCTCATCATGCTGCATCGTGCTACCCACTGCTGCATCCATGTTGCTACTGGTCCTATGTCCCAGCATGCATCCGCATTGCACCTCCTCTCATCATGTTGCATCATGCTGCCCACTGCTGCATTGCAACTCAGTTACTGAGAAGTAAGTAACTGATCTCCCATATGACCTCCTTGTTGGGCTAGAAACACCCTTTGATGCTGAAGCTCCCTCTATCCCTCCATCCCCATCTATCTCTTCCCACTCAACCAGTCCTGCTACTCCTCATCAAGGCTCCTGTAGCAAGGTATAATCAAAGAGGTTGGGTACCTCAAGGATCTTGCCCCTATTTCAGCCCTCTTGGGACTATCACTTCACATTGCCCCACCTCACATCTGGAGGTATGGCTGCATGTGATCCCTCTACCCACCTAGCTCAAAATTCCCCCCTATTGGAGGTCTCTGCATGAGTGGATGCCTCCACTCAATCTACTCTCGGCTTCTCCAGTTGTGGCTGCTCCACTACCTCCTGAAGTTTCTTCACCAATTGTGGCTCCTCCATAATTGTCTAAGACTTCTTCTGGCACTGCATATTGAGAGGTAATGTACTCTCCCTCTCAACCACCAAGTCTCCAACAGTTGCCTTACTCCTCAACGCTTTGCATGCATCTTGAACCTCAAGAGCATACAGGTTCTTAACTCGTGAACCGATCTACTTCACCTGTCTCGTGGTGATGTGTCTAAGGAAAACCTTTCCATTACTGAAGACTACATCATAGCCTTTGTCCTCTAGCATCGCGACTAATACCAAGTTCTTCTTCAGTCCTGGCACATACTTCACATCTATCAAGGTAATGCGAGCTCCATGCTCCCTCTGAAAAGAAACCGTGAACACTCCTGAAACACTATACTTTTCATAATTACCCATCTCTATGGGTATCTCGAGGTCTTTCTCCTCCAAGCTACTGAACAAACTATCATCATCGGTCATGTTGAATGAGGCTACACTGTCAAGAAACCAACCACAACCCATCATCGATGAAACCATGCATGCGATGAGGGTAAAATCCAATTCGAACTGAGAAGCCAATGCCTCACCTTCAGATCCTTCCGAGGATCCCTTCTTGGATTTCTTCAATGGACAATTAGTTGCATAATGGCCCACCTCATGACAATTAAAGCATCTCAATTTAGATTTGTCAATGTTCTTCCCTCCATGAGAAGAACTTGATTTGGGATGAGAATCCTTCTCCTACCCTTTCCTTGCCTTACTCACTAAGGCGCAATTTTCTTCATCCTCCTTGGATGAAGAACCATCTCTGGTGCTTCTCCTGATCTCCTCGTGCATCAGATCCGACCACAGTCGTTCCCAATCTAGTAGTTTCTCTCTTCCATTCACTAAGTCCTAGTAGCTATGCCAACTCTTAGGAAGATCGAGGAGAGTAAGACTCACCATATCATCTTCGGCTGTCATGATTCCTACACTTCCAAGCTCATCTTTGCAGGTGGTGAGCTTGTTCATATATGTAGAGATCGTGTTGCCCTTTTCACACTTGATTTTCCGAAGCTTGTCTTTCGACGCCAACTTCCTCTGATCGTTGTTGTTATGATATAGAACCTTCAATGTCTTCCACATTGAAAACTGTGTCTCCTTCCCATGGAGACTCAAGAAAATATGGTCTCGAATTCCCTCCCGAAGAATCCTCCTCACTCTCGCCACACATTTCTTCCATTCCACCAATTCTTGGGCATTAGCTACTGCTGGCTTGGGGACTTCTTGATCAATGAAGTCCTTCAACCTGTTGTCCTCTAATACCGCTTCCATGCGATCCTTCCAGGCTATGTAATTCAAGCTACCATCCAGGGCATACTCGAGTCTCAAGCCATTGAACGCCATTGGTGAATTTTGAGATGTGATAAGATAT
Source organism: Pinus tabuliformis (assembly GCA_031772625.1). NCBI lineage: Eukaryota > Viridiplantae > Streptophyta > Pinopsida > Pinales > Pinaceae > Pinus > Pinus tabuliformis. Next base: position 369,099,700 of record CM062818.1, read on the forward strand.
CGATTCTGTACCTACAATCAAGAACTTCAAAACTTCGAACTTCTCCCTTCTTTGTATACTATTCTCCACTTTGATCACCTGATAATGCAATGTAACTAAAAAAAAATACTTGATCTACTTCTACAAACAAACTTGCGGAAGCTTAATCTATTTTGAGCAAGATCAAATAGAACATATATAACAGATGAAGGGGAAATCAATCATACATGAACACAAAAGAATACTCTGGGGAAAATCTCAGCTAAAAACCACGATCTCTGTATTATCATACAAGTGGAAATATCTCAAGATTACAAAAAGCTTTAGCTCACAAGCTATCCAGATCTCAGTACAACCCCTCACTGCTGCTTATAGACAGAATAGAAAACACATATGCCTTCCTTTAGTCCTCCAAGCCTCCTATTTCCTTGCATAGTTTCTCCTATGTCCTCTAGCTTCAACCTATGTGTAATTACCTCATGCACTACTCACTAACCTCTAAACTAACTGCGCAATCCTCAAGGAGATAATTCCTTCTGCATGGATGAGTTTCCTTTATAGGAAAATTCCTCCAACTGATAGTACATTGTCCCTTCCTTTAATCTCAACTGGGTCTCTGTCTGAACTGACATGCATGAGTTATCTATGAGATAATATTCAGTTGTCTGGAGAACACTAGTTGCATGCATGCATGCATTAACTGACTGAACTAACAGTTAGTTCCTCCAACTGTTTGGAACTAATTTAATTGGACTTAACTCAGTTAACTGAGCTAACTAATTACAAGTCAAATACAACTCATCTTTATCTCCTTAATTAAGGGATAAGTTCCTCAATCAAAGGGATAATTGTTGCATGTCTTCACAAAGACTTCATGTTTGATTTTCACCAACTAATCAACTCAAGATTAATTAATTAATTATTTTTCAAATAGCTAGTGAGACTAAATTCGAATTTTAAATCTCAATTTTGATTCAAGGACAAATCAAAATTGGAATATATCCCAAAATGCTATTTATAACAATGCTATTTTTAGCATTTCTATTTTTTTCTATTTCCAACAGAGTTGGAGTATATCTTGAAATGCTATTTATAGCAATGCTATTTTTACCATTTCTTATTGCTATTTTCAACACTTTTTGCACTATTTAATTTGAAATAGGTTTGTGTCAGATACTGGGATAATGAAGAGAGGTCATTTAGTGGGATTATACCCTAATGTGTGAATTTTGATTTAACATAATCCTTTTCTCTGCTCTATAGGATTGCTCCAGAAGGTGAGGAGCACATGATCGTATTATTTGAGTTTGGTCGAATTTATTTGATTTGATATTGTATGTTCTAGAAGCTACAATGTGATAAGCTACCTATTTGTATTGTACAATCAAGAGTAGTGCAACAGTTACAAGGCGAACAATATTATCATATATTTTATTAGCTTTGTGTTGGGGCTTCTCATGCTGTGAGAGGTATATGAATAAGAGGCTATTTTTTTATGCGGTTTTGGTTCTTGTCAGTTTGTTTTAGCAATAACTTCGTTCAATATATAAGCTGCCTTTTTTTTTATAGCTTGTATTGTAATAGCTTTCTTAATTTTTCTTTTTCACTGGATATTAGGCAAGTTGCATAGTAACCTCACTCTACATAACACTAAAGTAGGATGCATGCATTCATTTGATATGATGGCATCATTTTTATACAGTAGTAAGTTGGCCACCAATAATTAATGAATTACATCTACCAATCTTCAACATCCTCTATGAATTCTAAATATCTTCGCTTCTTTACAAAAATTTTCATTCTTATCTATGCTTTAGTCTTCTCAAGACTCAATTGTGTTTCCGAAGCCAACAATCTGTTTGCACCATCTTGGCTTGATTTACTTACTAGACACTACCGCAAGATGATGTATTTTCTTTCACATATGATTAGATTGACATTATGTTGATTGAAAGCAATTAGGAAAAAATATTAGTTGCGTAAGCGTTCATCTAATTCAGTCTGCAAGACCGGCTAAAATCAGTTCTAAAAGGTGCTCCTCACAAACATATCTACCATAGTTTTTGACTTAGATATTTAATTTTTAGATGTCCCTACTACTTCTGATCTGTCTAATTGGAGAAGCTGTTGAAACTGATTATCTGCAGACTACAATTGAATACTTAAAACATGGCATAGGTTTCTTGTTTTGTTAATAGTAAATTTTATTGAATGAGGTGGCATGCCTCAGTTTTCAAGTGACACAAAGTTCACATAATCTTGGATTTTGTTGAATTCACACTTGAAACATGTTTAGAAATTTTCTTAGAAGATTATTTCCTTTCTATTAAAAGGCTACTATGCTTTTGAGAAATGCAATATTATTCTTACAATATGATCTTGATTGACGAAAGGTCTAACATGAAAGATTTTGCGTCTGAAATATTTTAACAAAAAGAATTGCGTTTTGTTTTTTTGTTTATCATAGAGGGGCTCTTTTTTAATTATTGAAGGGCCTAAGCTGAATTTGGCTGCCAGATCTTACATGTATTCTTCAAAATAAAAAATATAGTTCTAAAATATCTGGGTTATCCTTTGTCAAAAGTGTACAAAAATTGTAGATGTAGAACTATACGGTTAGAAAACCTTGAATTCACTGAACTCAGAAAAACAATATCAGAATAAGTGATTACGATTTCAAATCCAGGTCTATGAGCTCTTGCTGTTGGTTTCCTTTGCTTTGTTAGGTGAGGCTGCAAAACAGAATCCTGTACAGATGCATTAAAGGCCAAAGAATGCATCCTCGAAGGAAGGGCGTGAAATTTGAAAATGTCCATGACATGCTTCAGTTGTAAGTTTTCACATCTCAGCTGAGAAATTTCTATCCCATGAGCCAATAATGTATGTAGAATTAGTCCAATTTCCTTCCCATAAGGTGCCAGCGTTTGAAGAATTAACCTAATTTCCTGATCATTAAGATTAGAGGCCCATTCTACAGCCCAATATGATGTGTGAGGATGTCTATCTGTGATCAAAGTTGAAATTTTGCATGTCTTCCAAAATAAAAATTAAAAACATTTGCAAGTGAAGAAATTAAATTCCTCTTAGCTCATCTTAGATCCATATTTAAAATTGACCTATGCTAATTAAGTTCCAGTTGAATGTATTGGTTATTATTTAGCTGGAAAAAGTCATTCCATGCTACACAACTTGCTCCTCTCAGTGCAAGTAGACATGATCAATGATTCAGGGTGTCCCCCTGGGGAAGCCTTGTGCCACATTGAATAGATGGAAAAGGAAGAACACAAATTGAACGAGAAATCCTCATCGGCCGAGGTGAGGTGACGACTAAAGGGGTGGGATTGAGCTGATGGAAGAGAGAGTGGAAGTTGACCTCGGGGGCTAGAAAAGGAATTGAGACGGGGCAGCCAGAACTAGGCTAAGTACAGAGTTGAGGAAGGAAGAGGTCTAGACCAAACTAACAAAGATGGGGGTCCTAAAGGCTAGAAATCCTGACCATCCCTTAGGGAGAAGGAAATATCAGAGTAAAACTGATATAGAGTGTACAACTTAACCATATGAAATCCCACCTTGAATTATGATCGAGGGAATTATCTATTCTGCTTCGAAGTGCTTGCTTGGAATTTGGGTCAAATAATTTTTGAGGAGATAATATTTTTTTGGTTTTGTTGTTTGATTTTTTTTTAAATGTATAATAAATTAAAAAATATCACTGAATAATCTCCAAAAGCTAAAACAGATAAACTACAACATTAAAAAGAGTTGTATAAGTGCATCGGTGATATGATTCAGTAACTTCTAGTCCTCTCATTAAAGGCAAGCTTGGATTTTGATGTTGGACAAAATGTTTTCCCTTTTTAAACGTAGAGTTTTGAAATGTTTAAACTGACTAGTTTTGAATGTCAAAAGTGACAGGTGAAAAAAATTTGAAACTGTAGATTTGAGGTATAAGTATTTAAGTTGTTATTAAAAAAATTCAACGAGTGCTCCAAATAGAGGTGAAGTTAGATGATCTGTTGGGGTGCAATGCTTATTTCTTGTCAGGTATAAGTATTTAAGTTGTCTATAATAAATTTTAATGAGTCCTTTTAAACAAAGGTGAAGTTAGATGATCTGTTTGGGTGCAATGCCTATTTCTTGTCACCATTCCTTGGTGGATTGACGAGGTTAGATGATCTGTTTGGGTGCAATGCCTATTTCTTGTCACCATTCCTTGGTGGATTGACTGGAAATGAGATTCCTTGGAATTTGATGTTTTACAGGATTCTAAAATGGATAACAGAGAAGTGGTAAGTTATTTCAATGAAAAGGCTTAAGTTCATCTATCACTGTTTGAGATGTTTGCATTTGTATAGGTTTTTCTAGTATAAGTATTATATTTTATGCTTAGTTCAAGGAGTTTTCTTCCAATATGTCTAATAATAATATGTTTTTTTTGCAGTTGTCATGCTCAACACTTCTATATGAAGTGGTAAGTAATAGGTATAGAGCTCATTAAAGAATTTATTTTTGAAATTAAGTCTTTCCTTGATGTTGCTGAGAAGTCAGAGCACACATATATTCTTCTAAGCACTTTTTATGCTTGTACATGTTACCTCCCATATGTCTTTCCATATGTACCTTGTACCTTGTTACCTCCCAATGTACCTTGTTACCTCCAAACTTGCAAGTAAATTGTTACCTTCCATATGAATAATTATTAGCCACTGAGACAGAAATCAATGTTTCACTTGCCAAAGGTCCCAATGTTCAATCAAAAGTAGTACCCATAGCAACAACTCCACCTCTATCTCCTGTCCTAGATCTTCTTGGTTATTTGATAGGTTTAGGCAATGCACTTTTCCCTAGAGATTAGATCTTCTTGGTTATCTGATAGGTTTAGGCAATGCATTTGTCCCTAGAGATTAGTGAGCAGTAGGATCTGGGTGGGTATTAGATAGTCAATTCCATTTCATTTTGTAAAGAAAAAATGGAAAAAATTGGCTTTATTATTGTTATATGTGAATTGTATTTACTAAGCATCAACTTGATTAAAGCAACTTGTGATATTTGGTTAATGCTTTGTGTAGGCCTCCATTGCCTGTTTTACTTGCATCATCAGTATGTCAAGGCCTTCAGATCAATGGGAAACTTATATGGTGTGATGGTCAAATTTTTTACAGCTTGAAGTTTTAGAATAACTCTTTTGGTCTTGCAGCTGTTGGACCTCTATAGGTGCAATTCATAAAATGTGAAAATAGTTGAGATATTAGTTCTATTTACTGTAAATATTGCTAGTTTAGTAGAATGTAGACGCACATCTATTTTGAGCTCTTTTTCTAAGTTTCGTTCCTGGTAAATTGGCTGCCACCATTGCAGCTTGGGAGCTCAACACACACACCGTTGCCAATGGTATTGTTTCAAAACATATGTCTTGGACTGACAAATGATATTTTGTAGGTGGAAGTAAAAAATAATCAACAACTTGTTTTGTATTATAATGATAATATTCGATTTGAAGTTTTCTTCACCGAGGATGGTAGGATGGAGCGTGCAATGTTTCTGGAGATAATAATGAATGCTAAGATCTAAATTTTAAGCTTTTGAAGTTTTCTTCTTTGAGGATGGCATGAGGGAGCTTGCAACATTACTAGAGGTAATAATGAATGCTAGGACCATTCTCTCTCCACCACTTTGCTTGTGCCTTCGACTCTGTTGGATTTTTAGGACTTTTTGGTTAGAAGGACTGGGTAGGATGGACAATTCCAAGAGATAAAAAGGGGAAGAGGAAGATCACATAGACAATGAGCTTGTTCTCTCCATTGAAAAGCTACAAGAAATCCAGGATGAGCTTGAGAGGGTAAGTTCTCATGCACTCTGAAAACTGCTTTTTGGGGTTATTTTATTTTATTTATTTATTTTTAAATGTTTTTCTTTCTTATCTTTTTTGAAAACCTTTTCCCATTCCTTTCTCTATGTATTTTGTATTTATTTATTGGTGCATCTGTGGATTGATTTAATTTTTGCTTGTTTGTGGGCTACTTGAGAATGATTTGTTATAGCCCTTAAGAGTGAGTTTGAGGGAAAGAGTGATTTTTCAATAAACCCACAGTTCATATTCATATTCTTTCAGTCTTTTGGATATGGACAATTTTATTAGTTTACATATGTTGTTTTTCTAATAGTGCCCAAGAAATTGTTTCAAGGAAAAATTGAAACTAGAACATCCTCAAATTAGTTATTTCATTTTTTTTTGCCATATCCATTTATTGTTTGGGTGTGAGTTGGTAAAGCTTAGGGTTCAATAAATGTAATATTTTGTGCGACAGTTCTTGATTAGTTACAGTCTACCTGTTTACGATTAGGTTCATAATGACTTGGTGACCTGAGGCTCTCTCAATGTAGTATGTTGCACTTCTAGATCCCTTTTGGTCTCAATTACAGTATGCACGTTTATGATATGGTCATAGAGGCCTGGTCATCTAGGGTACTCTCGGCCTAGTCACTTCCCCCAAAGGATCTAACAAGGTTGTTGGACTTAATGGCAAAATCTCACAATTCTATTCAAGACTTGCCCTTAGGGAAGGGTAGACCTGCCTTACCTATAAGGTTGTTGACAGTTGGCTTATTCTGACATTTGTTTTTTATTAGTTGCTGGAAAGCTTTCTTGGAGGAATTAGTGGATAGATTTTAAGTTGGATTCCAGATGACAAGTAGAGTAATCCTACATTACGTATTTGTAATTTCATAGTTTCATTTACATTGAGGAAGAGACAGATTCATTGTATCACTTTCGTTTTCCCTTTCCCCACTTACATAGTGACGTTGCAGCTCTAGATTTTTTTTCCTTCTACTTTTGCGGTGACCTAAGGCTCTCTCAGTGTAGCATGTTGCACTCCTAAATCCCTTTTGGTCTCAATTACAGTCTGCACGTTTATGATAAGGTCATAGTGGCCTGGTCACCTAGGGTACTCTTGGCCTAGTCACTGCCCCCAAAGGATCTAACAAGGTTGTTGGACTTAATGGCAAAAGCTCACAATTCTATTCGGCACCTGCCCTTAGGGAAGGGTAGACTTGCCTTACCTATATGGTTGTTGACAGTTGGCTTATTCTTACATTTGTTTTTTTATTAATTGCTGGAAATCTTTGTTGGAGGAATTAGTGGATAGAGTTTAAGTTGGATTCTAGATGACAAGCAGAGTATTCCTACATTATGTATTTGTAATTTCATAGTTTCATTCACATTGAGGAAGAACCAGATTCATTGTATCACTTTTCTTTTCCATTTCCCCACTTACATAGCGACGTTGCAGCTCTGGATTTATTTTTTCCTTCTACTTTTGCTCTCTGAGATTGAATCTAAAGTTTCCAGTACCTAGCAAAGCCTTTTTCTCTTCTATCATAAGATGCATGTGTGTTTAAACCTATGTAGTTGATGAAATAAGTTTGGAGTGAATTGAAATAGTGAGATTTTGCTGTGGTGGTGGTGATGAATCATTTTTTCAATTGAGCATAACATGTCTATATGATATAATGCAGAAAAATGGAAAACAAAGTGAAATTTTCATAGGGTGCATTGAGCTTCTCTCTTTTGGCTATTCATCTCCAGTTGTGTTGAATGTTAGAAATGGGTTTCAACTGAAAAACGTTTTTGCTTTCATGTGACTGTAAAAATCGTTCTCCAAATGAATTGAAAATGTCTTGGTGCACTTTGGGTTGTTCTATCACTAGTCTTACATGGGATGTTTGTATTCAGGTCATTCAGGTTATTATTATTTTTAGTTATTATATGATGTCCAACTGTGTGGGGCCTTCTACATGGGTAAATTTCACTTGGGTATTATGGACAATTGAGTCCTCAATTATCTTTTGTGCTTTGCCTTTCACTATAGGGTCTTTAACATTCATTACTATTTAATACACTGGGCATTTGCTTCTGGTAGATTTGATGGGTGATGGCACTAAGTTTTCTAATCTATTTATTTTATTGAGATATATTTGTTTGATAGCCTAAGCAATGTGTGCTCTGATCCAAGAGGTATTTTAAGGTGAACGGTATATGGTTTTTTGTAAATTTGTCTTGACAAAGTAAGTGCTTCTGTTGGATTGTAGAATCTTTAAAGATATGTGAAGGGCAGACCATATTTAATTTCCAATTGATTTTTTTTTGAAAGAAAATGTAAGTGTCTATTTAAAAATTTGAAAATAAAAAATTCATAGCAAAGTGTTGCACTGGGAATGCCTTATGATCTCCATATATAGTTTATAAAGAGGAAAAGCACGCAACTTGCTTGCCATTTTTTGCTCTTCTGTTTTTTTCACTCTTAACTCTGTTGAAATATGCAATTTTTTTGTTTGAAATTCATCGTGTAGCTACAAATATATATATATTTTTTAATCAATGACTATAAACGTAATTTTAAGGATTTCCATAACTCTTCACATAATTTTTTAAAGTGTGCTAGCTCAATGGAAGAGCATCTGCTTTACAAGTAGGAGGTTGGTGGTTCGATTCCACTGTGCACTAACATGAATTAATCAATGATTTTGTAGTTCATTTTTAATTAAATGTTTTTTATATCGATTTATTTCAATGGTGAGATATTTCTGGATTCATTGTTTTATATTGTCTCTAAAGAGACAAAAGTGATCTTTAAATAAAAAATTTATCATCTCTAGAGAGACAATAGCTAGTATTAAAGACATATTGTCTCTAATCCGAGTGTTGTCTTTAGAGAGACAAAAATGAAATTGTCTCCTAAGAGACAATAATGGTTGTGTTATATACTGTCTTTATAGAGACAATATTTTTTAAGACAATAATCTTTAAAACAATATTCTTTAAGACAATATTTTTTAAGACAATAATCTTTAAGACACTATTTTTTAAGGCAATAATCTTTAAGACAATAATTTTTGAGACACCCACTTAAAGACAATATTTAAGACAATACACAATTTTTTTTTTGTCTTAAGTTAAGACAATTTACCCAAAAATTGTCTCAAATATTGTCTTAAAACCCTCCTTTATGTAGTAGTGTGACAGCCGTCGAATCCCAATTGCCATGCTATGGTTAGGGTTTAGGGTCATTGTCACTTAACCACCTACGTTACATTTAGGGTGTTATTTATAGGTTTTTATAGTGGGAGAATATAAGTAATATGAAAGAAAGTCCCAAGCCCAATAAGGGCCTCTGAAATTTTACTATTTAAAATAGATTGACAGTAATCCCATCTGTGTTAAGTTACACCACAACCACCCGTGTCAAGTTACACCACAAACCAAAATTTAAGAATTACTGCTTGACTGGATAGGCCAGGACTAAGTTCAATAGCTGTCCAATGTGCGTTGTAATGCAATCCAATGATGGCGACCTTTCTAATTAATTTTTGAGATTAAAGAAAAGGAATGGTTATATAATTATGCGAGGCACTATAATAATTATGTCAAGTTTGAGAAAATAACGCTAAATTAAGTCAGAATAAGTAGAATATGATTTAGATGAGAATGAAATTCAAGAATAGAATTCAAAATTAAAAAATCTAATCCATGTTGGGTCGAGCGCCTCCGGTCCTGAGTGAGTGGATCCAGTTCGGTTCAGAGAGAAGGAACGAATGGGGAGGAAGGAACGAATGGGTGGGAGCAAAGCCCAATGGGAATGGATCCAGTTCAGCAGAGAGAGAAGGAACAATCGGGTACCTTATCGGTTCAGCAGAAGAGAGAGAAGGAACAATCGGGTACCTCCCTCAGTGAACAATCGGGTACCTTATCAGTTCAGCAGAAGAGAGAGAAGGAACAATCGGGTACCTCCCTCAGTGAACAATCGGTTACCTTATCAGGTGGAAAGACCAGGTGTGAAATCGGTTACCTTATCAGGTGGAAAGATCAGGTGTGAAATCGGTTTGTTAAGACACTGTTTGGGTGTTTTGTTAAAATATTCTTTGATGTGAATTCAAGGGTTTAATTCCTGGTACATTGGGTGATATATTGGACATATTGTGATTTTTGAGGGAAATACAGTGATGTTTTTTTCATGTATTTTTTTTGATCTTGGGCTACTCAGAAGTATTTAAAGTGGGTCTTCATTGGATGTGGAATTTAATTCCACATCGAAGGAGGGTCACTTGGCATTTGCGAAAACCTATAAAGATATAAACCAAGATAAAATTAAAAAAACGGTTCTTTTCTTTCTTTCTATTTAATATTTCGTTAGATATCTTATTTTATTAGTTAAGATTTTTTTTAATGTAAAGGTGGATTTTCTATTTAAAATAATTTTTGAATGCGAAGGTAGATTTAGGGCCCTTAGAAAAACCTACGATACTTGACTATGAAGAGTTTACCAATCAAAACCTGTGATTCCAACAAATTCTTGTTCATTTGTTCTAAAAACCATTAAAACATACATAAATTAAGTTACGACAAAATATATAAATCAACATAAATTTGATATAAAATAATGAAATAAATAATAAATATTTATTTATTTTCATAAATTAAAAATTATTAAAAAATGGGTTATTTTTATTAATAGTTAATAAAAAAAACAATTACTTTATTAATGAAATAAATAATAAATATTTATTTATTTTCATAAATTAAAAATAATATTAAAAAAAAGGTCATTTTTGTTAATAGTTAATAAAAAAATAAATCACTTTATTAAAGTTGATTATGTTTCCGAGTGCTTTATAATCTATTATGAGAGAGTGGTCCTTATCAAAATCATAATTGTCTAATCTATGTAGTCTCTTAGATGCATTGGTATCCAAATCATAATTGTCTAATCTATGTAGTCTCTTAGATGCATCGGTATCCATTGTATCTGGTATCTTTTCCGGCTGTGATTCCATCAGATCTTGTAGATTTGATACTAATACTTTTGGTTCTTTTTCCATCTAACTATTCTCATTGGATATGGGATGTTCCACATCAACTTCGTCCTCCTCTTCAGACAGTGGTGAGGGGAACTTCCATCCCTTGAATTGCTTCCCTGTTTTTTTCTTTCGTCGAGTATATTTTTTGGCTTCAGGGCATGTATTTTGTAGGTCTCATGTTTGCCGAAAGATTCTACATCTAAATGCTTTATTTTCATAATCCAGTATCTGTATCGAGCGCCTATGTTTGTTTTTGATTTGTATGCAATCTGGCAGGCCTTTGCTGAGATCTACTTCCACACAAATTCATGCGAAAGTGAAAATTCTTCCCTCTAGTCTTTGTGTGTCCATTTTTATGTATTGCCCAATCGTTTTGCTAATACCTGCAAGGAATTGTTGGTTCCAAAGATGTAATGGGATATTGTACAAATGGACCCTTATGGGCATCCTGGATACAACCATAGTATTTGCATCAAATTCCAGGAACCATGGTATGATGAAGAGTCCGGTGGATCCCTAGAACTATGGTCTTTCCTATAATATAATGTCTTTGGCCTCTGTTGAAGGGAAATTTACAATGAAGAAACCCTTGGAAAAGAGGTGAATTTCACAATGAGTAGTCCAGTTTATGGAAATCCAATGAAAGAACTCAACAGGTTTTGGCCAGAAACAATTGAATCTACAAATAATAGCTTGTTTTTCAAAAATATTACAATGCTTATCTATTTCTGCTATATCTATGTTCAATTCTGGGGTATAATCTAGCTGCTCCAAAATATATGGGTTAGGTTCAGTTCCATATTTCTTTGGTTTCGTTGTAGGAGTATTTTTTCCTTGGAGGATGTTCTTGAAAGAAAGCCCTACATTTCTATATTTTTTGTTACACTGCTCTCTATTTCACCTCCTATTTATTTTGTTTTACTGTAGGCTGTTGTGCCACCTCTCAACCTCATATTGAGTGTTATAGTAGATGCCGATATAATATTATAGTCCATGAGAGGTCTGGTATCCTGGAGGACTCTACCCCCTAGTTTATATTATTAGTATGTTTTAGCTCCAGTCATTTTTAATTTTATTAATTAATAATTTCTTTATGGGTTATTATAATAAGTAGTATATATATAACAATTTTAGTATTAATAAATAATTAGATATTTATAATTAAAGGTTAATTTTATAAAAGCTAGTCATTTCGTTGGAAATTTAAAAAATATATTAATTTATTAATCAAATAACTAATTTCCTAATGACTACTTCTGATCATTGATGCATATTTGTTGTTTATTCGTTAGGATCTATGGATTTTTTCACCTTTGTCATGAGGATGAACCACCTTAGCTGGTTCAAAACTTTGACCAAATAATATTGATATGATTAATCTGAAAGACATGCTTACTACATTATAGATCACAAATACCTAAAATCTAATAATATTTAAGATTTTCATTCTTATCTAACTTTGAGGATATTTTATTTATCAAATTTAAATTAGTTAATAATGAATAAATTTTTGACTAGTCCAATTTCATTATATCAATTATTAGCCATTATTACAACTACATTAAAAAACAATCTAATTATTATTAGATATTTTCTTTCTCTACAAATATTTTTTCTAGACAATTTTACTTGAATAAAAATTAGAATAATAAATATAAAATATATAATTTGTATAATCGAGATACCTAAACTCATTGAAAGTAATTGATACATGTTGATGAACATTATTATGAGTACAAGGCATCACAACATGATAATGATACAACATCATTCAAATATTTAGGTTTTTTTAATTAGATTTTAAAATTTAATGTCATCTTTATATTTTCAAATTCATCTTTTTTTTTTTATTAAATTCTAATCATGTCTTTCAAGCTTATTAATGAAAAATCTTATACTTTAATTTCAAAATATATCTTTTAATATAATTATCTTTCACATTAGCTTAAAACTTAAATTATATTTTGTTTGGTTAAATAATTATTTGTTTATAGTATATATAATAGTTGTGTTGGATCAATACTTTCATCCAAGTACTAATCATGAACCACATTTAGTGGTTTGAAAGTCGTCGACAAAAAAAATTGAAAAATTGATATGTGATTTACCAAAAGTATTCTCTCATAACATTATGAATCACAAAAGTTTGCATTCTCAAAATATCCATTTTCTTCACAAGACCATGGAGGACGAGAAGGGCCTATGGCAATGTCAGAGTTGATAGTATATTTTGGATTTTTGATGTTGTATTTGGTAGGAAATTGGATGACTTGTACATACATTTTTAATCTTTTTAATAAAGGGTAAAATTTATTATAATTTAATTTTTAAAATAAATAAGTAATAATTAATTTAATATTGTTAAAAAATAATTATAAAATTTTACAAATTCAAGTTTAAAAATAAGTTTTGGAGTAAGTCTTAAATTTTTTTTCGTTTGTCTAAAATCTCTTCTTTGAATGAAATGAAACATGTTAAAAGGCCCACATGGGTGAAAACCTGTCCTTAACGATAATTACACATGGCATGGTTTTCCTTAATTAATAATGATGAGTCAAACTGCATTATTGAATAATAACGAATGATGATCATCAACACTATTGGTTTGAGAACTAAATTATGACAAGATTTCCTACTTAAAAAAAGAAGAGCCACCTGGTGGCATGTAATTTCACTTTTTGCATAAATGAACTAAATGTATTTTGTTTCAATTTTGTTTTTATATCTCTTGAAATTTTCATGTGTAACTCTAAAAATCTATAGAAGTAATTAAAGCTATATATATATATATATATATATATATATATATATAGATGAAAATGGAAAAATCATTGTTCTTCAACAAAAACTTTGATTGCATACATAGAAAAAAGTACCATTCCTAATTATAATTTATTTGTGTGCATATTATTAGTTTTATATCATTCACATATATTTAGAATATATAATTATTTATTATTATTACTATGAACTTCTAAGTTTAGTTCAATTTCAAGAAAAAATAAAATAAAACAAACAAATGAAAGTGAAAATAAAATAAAAATATCTATAGAACCACATACTTACTACATCAATGTTTTAAAATTTTCTTTTAACAATGATATTCACATAATTTACATCAAAATCTAAAATGTTTATTTCAAAAATGACATATACTACAAATAAAAAACTGTAAATTAAATTAAATTCAAATAAAAAAATTTAATGGAATTTTGTATATGAAAAAATAATCCAAGAGTTCAATTTAAGAAAATATTTGTAATGTTTACTAATCTGAAAAAGATAAGAAAAATAAATTAGTATTTAACATGTATAAAGTTTTGGTTTCACATGGTATTGCATATGATATGAATATGTACTAAGTGCATCCTTTTTTTTAAACTTATATTTAATACTAACCTTTATAATTTTTTTAAACTGTGAGGGATTAGCTTAATGAACCTTTGACCTATCATGTGCTTTCGTGGCATATTGTACAATACCCTTAATTTAACTACATATTGGAAAATACCCCTAAAAATCACATTATTTAACCCTCTACCAATAAGAACCCAATACACCTTCCCAATTAAAAAAGCCCTACTTCCACTAAATATTGTAAGTATCGATTTTTTCATTAACATTTTTTATACTCATTTATATTTTTTCATTAAATTTCAACTCCATTTTCGACAATTTCCATTATAAAAACCCTTTACCTCCTATATATTCCCCAATATATTATGCCATTTTTTTCACAATATATATCTGCCAATATGAACCCACGTGTTATGGTATTTCTCCCCCAATGAAGCCCCCATGTTTTAAACTCAAGTTTTCATTACATTAATATTATTTCATGCATCAATTACAAGTTTCATTATGGATCGTTACCTAAGGTAATTAATTCCCCACCATAGGGTAATCTATGCTAATTAAACTCCAGGGTACCAAGTTGATATCGATTCTCCACATTGCTCTAGTCTTAATTAATCCTTTATGCACCAGAGGAGATGACATTAATATTTATTGGGTTTAATGTCACTAAGATACTGAACCGATCATATATGTTCACATAATTTCATTAACACTTATTAAAACTATTACACATTATTCTGGAAATTTCTCCAAACTCGGAGACTTGGATTCCTACTCACAATGCGATCATTCAAGCTAGATCTGATGGTCATGAGTAGTGGAAGTTGTTGAGTAACTACTTCTCATTCTCGGTACTGGCGAAGTGTCTCATTATGTCACCATCTCTAGAGTTAGGTTCCTCTGCCACTCTCATGGAAGAAGAAGGTTTCAATTTGTAGGAACGAGTTCTCTACACAGGTAATTCACTGATAATACTCTCAGTTATCGTTTATGCATTTTATGGTGTCCTAAGAAATGGTTATTTGTTTACATGTTTCTCAACTTGTCTATGCAGATGATCTCCCTGTGTTATGGAGAAAAAATTATTACCTATTGAGCACAAAGCACCCAGATTATATCTTAGGTAAACTTCACCTCCCTAGACTTGTCAGGTAACAATGTTTACAGTCAGATAGATTTACTCACTGGCTCTCCTTGTTAGGTATCTTGTTGGCCCAATTCCTACATGCAGGTTCTTTGACCAAGCTTCCAGAGTGTTTTCCTTCGATTGATACATCTCTTGTTCAATTAGGTTATTATTAATGAAGGGGTTAATTTCTTTGTTGTATTTCACAAAGAGGTTCGACCCTTCTTAAGGTTTTCCCTGCTCGTTTTTTTTTCTTTTACTAGGGCTTCCTTGGAAAACAAGGAGTGCATCCCAACATCCATATATTAGGTATTTTCTTCAAATCCAAACGTTTTTTTTAAGGTTAACTCCATAATAATGCGAAAAAAGGAGGGAAGGCATAGGTATTTAAACAATTAGCTTCACTGTATTTTGAACCCCATGAATTCACCCAAATTTCTAGCTACCATAGTTAACAGGTGTTACTCTCATTTCTGGACTGGATATCATTCAAGTTTTCACGTCAATTGTCTAACAGTACAACATTTCACTTCTAGGTTATGCTCTATTTTCTCTCGGATGATAAAATTAGCATTGCTTTCAGGAAATATTTGCCAAGTAAAATTACAGTGTTAGGCCACACTTCAATGCTTCTATGTTTTTATTAAAATGGACAGTCACAACAGAGGGTTTTCAAGTGAATGATATTTCGTAGGTTGGTTATGATTTTGTTTGGGGATTGTATTGCCATATGTAGGTGTAATTTTGGGTTTTATCCCCTTCTTCGTGGACTAAACCAAACAGTAATTTGAACCCCCTCTTTTTTTTTTTTTTTTAATTTGTGGACTCAACAATTTTCTTGCCCTTGTTGCAAGCTATAGGATTAGAGTTCTTATTAATTTGAACTGAAACTCAGTATCGAAATTTGAAATGGTTACTTATGTATTTGTTTTTTTTTAAAGAAAGTTTTCCTACCAAATTCAAACGTTAAATCTTCTTTCGGTTCAATTCAAAATGTGTTGCAATTTTGTTTGTGGCTATCAACGTAGTAGTAGCTTACAAATTTTCTAGTTTTTCCATACTTAAGAATATACTCTGGATTATTATCTATGTTTATAACCCTAGCGGTCTTCATTCAGAATTGTCCTTCAGGCTGACACATCTTGTCGGTCACAAGGTTTATGTTATGAAACCAGCTCACAAAAAGATAGAAAAGAGAGATCCACGCCTTAGAATTCAGCCTCTTCGAGGGGGCAACCTCCTTTACATTACATAAATGAACAATTCTTGGATGATTCAAATAACAAAACCTCCTTTCTATATATAGGAGACTATGGAGTCACAATATAATCCAGCCGACCTAACAATAATAATATAAAGCCACAAAAATAATAATAGAGGGATTCTATGGGCACATCAATAACAATATGGGGGTAATGGGGGCACAAAAATATAAATAAGGGGTATAACTACAATAGTAATGGGGTAATCACTAGTATTATAGGGACCCAACATGCCCCTCTCCTTCAAAAAAGTGTTGTCCTCAACGCTTGAGTAGTTCAGGATACTTCTGCATAAAATTCTCATCCTCCCATGTGGAATCTTCAGCGGATAAGTTCTTCCACTTGATAAGGTACTCTGAAATTGATCGATTTCGTAGCTGTCGAGTTCTTGTTTCTATAACTGCTTCCGGTTCCAATATAATTTTTCCTTCTTTGTCAAGTTCTGGCAATATTGTTTGAACTGGGAGCTTGTCACCTATAACCTTCTTTAAGCATGAAACATGGAAAACTGGGTGCAATCGAGAAGCTGCAGGAAGCTCCAATTTGTATGCCATAGTACCAATCTTTTGCAACACCTTGTACGGACCATAATACTTTGGTGATAATTTATTATCCTTCTTAGCTTTCTTGAAGGACATTTGCTTATATTGTTGTAGCCGTAGGAATACCCAATCACCTACATCAAAACTTCTTTCACTGCGATGTTGATCTGCCTGTTGTTTCATTCTATTCTGTGCCAACACAAGGTTATCCTTTAAGAGTTGGAGGACTTGTTGTTGATGTTCGATGTGATGTTCCACTGCCTGAACCTTAGAATTTTCTCTTAAATATGATGTGATGGATGGTGGTTGATACCCATAAAGTGCCATAAATGGGGTCATTTTTGTTGCTGTATGAAAGGAAGTGTTATACCACCATTCAGCCAGAGGCAACCATTTGACCCATTGTGTCTGTTTATCAGATACAAAGCAACGAAGATATCCTTCCAAACATTTGTTTACTATCTCAGTTTTCCCATCAGATTGAGGATGATAAGATGAGCTATGAGCTAACTGAGTACCAAGACAAGAAAATAATTCTGTCCAAAAATTTCCAGTGAAAATGGGATCTCTGTCACTTACAATAATCTTTGGGTTTCCATGTAGCTTTTGAATTGTTTCCATAAATGCAGTAGAAACTGTACTGGCTTTAAATGGATGTGATAATGCACAAAAGTGTGCATACTTGGTAAGTCTGTCAACTACCACCATGATGACACTCTTTCCCTCAGACTTGGGTAAACCTGTGATAAAATCCATTGATACCTCCTCCCAACGTTGGCTTGGAATGGATAAAGGTTGTAATAGACCCGGTGTCTTAATTGTTTCAACTTTATTTTGTTGGCAAACCAAACATTCTGCCACAAACTTTTGAATATCTGATTTAAGGCCATCCCAAAAAAATTCCTTCTTAACCCTGTGGTAAGTTTTTAAAAATCCTGAGTGCCCTCCTAAGGGAGAAGTGTGCAATTCCATAAGAATCTTTTGTTTTAGCTGGGAATTCTTACAGAGGTATAAGCGATCTTTGTACCATAACGAATCATTTTTCCAGCTAAATGTATCAGACGTACTGGAATCTTGTTGTAGCTTTCGAATAAGTGCCCACACTTCTTCGTCATTCTTCCATTCCTCCCTTGCTTCATTTATCCAATCTGGTTGGATAATAGAAATAGCGCACAACAATGCTTCCACATCCTCATCCTTTCTTGAGAGTGCATCTGCCACCACATTTTGCTTCCCTTTTTTGTAGATGATTTCAAAGTCATAACCCAACATCTTTGTGACCCACTTTTGTTGCTCTTCAGAGGATAATCTTTGTTCTAAAAAGTATTTAAGGCTATCATGATCTGTTTTTACCTTGAAGTGTCTTCCCATTAGGTAGGGTCGCCATTTCTTAAGTGCATGGAGTATTGCCAACATTTCCTTCTCATAAATAGCTTTTCTTAGAAACTTTCCCTTGATTGGACGACTTTCAAAAGCAATGGGTCTTTCATCTTGCATTAGAACAACACCAATTCCATTTCCTGAAGCATCACATTCCACAATAAAGGTTTTTGTGAAGTCCGGTGTAGCTAAGACCGGTGCTTGGCACATTGCCTCTTTAAGATGTTCAAAGGCCTTTGTTGCTTCCGGAGTCCATGAAAATGCATCTTTCTTCAATAATGTTGTTAGAGGTGCTGCTATTCTCCCATAATTCTTAACAAACTTGCGATAATACCCTGTCAACCCAAGAAATCCTCGCAAATGCTTTATGGATGTGGGGATTTTCCATTCCTTAATGGCTTTAATTTTGCTAGGGTCTACCTTAACTCCTTCATGAGATACAATATGACCCAAATATTCCACCTCCTGGACTCCAAAGAAACATTTGGATCTTTTTGCATATAATTGTTTCTCTTCCAATAGTTGTAGCACCCTGTCAACATGTTCAACATGATCCTTCCAAGACTTGCTGTAGATAAGTATATCATCAAAAAATACTAACACAAATTTTCTAAGGAATGGTTTGAAAATTGAATTCATCAAACCTTGAAATGTTGAAGGTGCATTGGTAAGGCCAAAAGGCATGACCAAAAATTCATAATGACCCTCATGAGTTCTAAATGCCGTTTTCGGAATGTCTTCAATCTTCATTCTGATTTGATGATATCCTGAACGAAGATCCAACTTGGTGAAGTAAATTGATCCATGCAATTCATCCAGTAATTCATCAATGACAGGAATGGGGAACTTATCTTTAATAGTGAGCTTGTTGAGCTCCCTATAATCTGGACACATGCGCCATGATCCATCCTTCTTGTGCACCAATACTACTGGAGCAGAGAAAGAACTTTGACTCGGTTGAATTATACCAGCCTCTAGCATTTCTGCAACCATACGTTCAATTTCACTTTTTTGGACATAGGGATATCTGTACGGCCTGATGTTTGGAGGAACACTTCCTGGAATCAGATGAATAGCATGATCATGATCACGCATAGGTGGGAGACCTTTGGGAGTCTCAAATACCTTGGAATGATTGTCCAGGACTTTTTGGAGATCTGGAGAAATAGATGATTCTAATGTGGAAACATCTAGCGAACATAATTGTGCAATTACACCTCTTTGCTCCTTTTTTAGAAGCTTTGTCATACCATTAGAGCTGATTATCTTTCCTGGTTTCCCTGCAATACCCCTTAATTCAACTTCCTTTCCTTCCACAGAAAATTTCATGAAAAGTTCTTGAAAATTAAAAGCTATTGTACCCAAGGATTGTAGCCATTGGACTCCTAGTACAACATCAACACCTCCCATTGGAATGGAAAGCATTGGGCTAGTCAATACATATTCTCCCATGGATAGCTTGATATTATGGCACTTTCCAGAGCAATTTATTGTTCCTCCATTTGCAATCATCACTTGACACTCTGGTGCTGGATATAGGAAGCAATTCAATTCTTTTGCTACCCTACAATGAATAAAATTGTGGGTGCTTCCTGAATCAATCAACACTATTACCTTTTTCTTCTTGATTTGTCCTTCTATCTTGATGGTTTGAGGAGTGGTAATTCCCGCCAATGCATTACAAGATATGGTCGGATTTATTTGTTCTTCATCTAGGCTTTGTTCCTGGAGTATATCTTCTTCTTTTGACCTTTCTTGCTCCTTTTCTTCTTCCTCTTCACAATCTATGTAGAATAATTTCTTCTCAGCACACTTATGACCTTTAGTGTATTTGCTATCACAACTGTAACAAAGCCCTTTTGCTCTTTTTTCTTCCAATTGTTGTGGTGTCAACCTTATAGGTTGTGGAAGACTAGGGGCAACAACACTTCCGTCTTTATAGTTGTGAGTGGTATGCTTCCTTGTTGCCATAATTTTTCTTTCCATTTTTCTTGCTAACCTGAATGCCTTCTCTAATGAATCAGGTTCCCAAAGGCGAACATCATGTTGGATATTATCCTTTAAAGACCCTATGAACACATCAATCCTATGCTCCTCTGGAATATCTTTTACCCTTATGTTCAATTTTTGGAACTCCTCAATGTGCTCCATTATTGAACCCTTTTGTTTGAGACTTATCAATTGGCTAAAAAAAGTGTTGC
The DNA here is from genome assembly GCA_031772625.1 of Pinus tabuliformis. Classification (NCBI taxonomy): domain Eukaryota; kingdom Viridiplantae; phylum Streptophyta; class Pinopsida; order Pinales; family Pinaceae; genus Pinus; species Pinus tabuliformis. The sequence continues at coordinate 369,120,404 of CM062818.1, forward strand.
TTTTTGTATCCTCATAATGTGCTATCAATTCTTCCGTAAAAATTGCCCAAGTGATAAATTGTTTACGAGAGCAAAGCCATTGATACCATACAAATTGATTTGGTTCCAAATATAAAGTTTCCATACGTACCTTTTGTGTGTTTTGCACATTATTGAGATCGAAGAATTGCTCCATCTGTAATATCCATGTGGCGGGATCCTTGCCATCAAACTTCCTCATATCGATTTTTGGAATATGGTGGGTCTTCGATCCAACATTAGAGTCTATGGAATCATGATTAACATTACTTTTGTTCACATCATGAGTTTCCTTTACAACCTTTTCACCATTAGTAAGTATCTCTTGTAGAAAATTTGTCAAATCTGTCTTCAAATCTGCCATGTCTGTCTTCAAATTTGTCTTCAAACTTGCCATGTTTTTCTTCAAATCTGTCTTCAAATCTGTCTTCAAATCGTCCATCTTAGCTTCCATGCCCTTTATCTTAGCATCTGTTAGCTTTTGTGAGCGTGACATTTGTTGCACTTGTTCTTGTAATTTTGATATATCATGTAGCATTTCTTCCTCTTCTTCATGAGTCATGCTAGAGCTTTCAGGTTCCTTACTAGGTGTTTGCATTTTCTTTCCTCGGGGCATCAGTTACCGATAATAATGCTTTACTATGCCCTTTGAATTCCTTCAAACCAAGCTTATGCAAAAATAAAAAAATAAAAACTACACACCTTTTTTTACTTTGTAGAAGCCTGATATTGAATCTGATGTATCTCTGTAATTTCGAATCATCCAGTTCTAAAATTGTGATCCGTAGTAGCCTTCTATGTCCTCTTTCCAATGCCACTAGTCTGAATCAAATTGAATTCTCCAAGAAAGAGTTATGCACAATCTTCCGCAGTGACCTGATTATAGACTGGTTCAGTAGAGCGAACTTGTCTGAAGTGCCACGTGTCACTGTTTCAACCTCTGACTCTAAAAAATATATAAACGAAAACTACAGTCCGTCCTCTTTCTGTACCTTCTGACGAAATTTCAATCTGATGCTTAGAAAGAAAGTTATGATGATTTTCCCCAGGTCACCTGTTTTGAGTGTAATTCCGGAGTCTGCAAAAAGACCAACTTCCTGAGATCATATCTCCGAAAATATCGCGCGAAATGCTCTGAAATTCGGACCCAAGGTTCAGCGAGATTTCTTCTCAAATGGGTTTTTTTTTGCGACTTCTGAAATGTCACAGAAAAAAAGTTATAGCGAAAATTCCACGATGACCTGTTTGGAGCAGCGAAACCCTAGAATCCAAAGCTCTGATACCAAATGTTATGAAACCAGCTCACAAAAAGATAGAAAAGAGAGATCCATGCCTTAGAATTCAGCCTCTTCGAGGGGGAAACCTCCTTTACATTACATAAATGAACAATTCTTGGATGATTCAAATAACAAAACCTCCTTTCTATATATAGGAGTCTATGGAGTCACAATATAATCCAGCCGACCTAACAATAATAATATAAAGCCACAAAAATAACAATAGAGGGATTCTATGGGCACATTAATAACAATATGGGGGTAATGGGGGCACAACAATATAAATAAGGGGTATGACTACAATAGTAATGGGGTAATCACTAGTATTATAGGGACCCAACAGTTTAAATATGAATGAACCCACTCTGCTCATAAAGAGTTATGCATTTTTTTGTTTAAAATCCTATATAGATTCCCTTAATAAACCTTCCGAGCCAATGAGAGAAAGTATCAAAGGTTAGATATATAACCCATATGTTTGATATAGAATTATGTAATCTTGGTATTATGTTTCCTGGATATCTTATAGTTATCATTTCCATAATTCAGTGAACAAAATGGTAAATAATAACTAGCATTTCTAGGAAAAATCTTAATTATAACAGCTCAGTAATTTCAATACGGAACTTAATTTCCAATTTCCAATTTATTCCTCCAACTAGTAGCTTTGTTTGATGTACTACTTTTATCATAGCTTCTAACAGTGGCACTCAAGCCAATTACAGAGAGTATTTTTCTTTTTCAAAAGAATAGTAAAAATAGAATACATCTACTCATGAATTATACACTTATCTACTATTTAATGATAAGGAATTTACAGGTGAGGCCATACCACCATTCCAATGAGAAATTAGCTATTACGTCAAATCTTCTCCTGTTGAGCTCCTCAATTTTTTCAGAACAACTTCTAAGGTAGCAGTTTTAAATTCTCTAGCATCAGGACCCAAAGTCTAACTTAGAATTACTTTCCTTCCACCAGGGAAGTCTGTTTACTGAAGTATTTCCCATTGTTTTGATTCCAACTCAAGGAATTCCTTGAGGAAACCTTTGCCTTTCATATCCCCCCTTCCTTTCCCCTTCTTGGGAAAAGAAGAGGACAAACAAGATAACTACTCCTAACTGATAATAGTCTGATAAAAAGAGAATTATTGAGGCCCTATCTGTAAATTCTAAGACCTGTCATAGAGACAGTGTGTTTTTTTTAAGAATAACATAAGTAAATAGTTACCATTTCAACTAGTACAAATTCCACATTTTCGCTACTTAGCAAATTATTATGTCCACAACAGTAAAATAACTAATAAATATTTTCAACACCTGGGGATGTCACATCTCCCCCCCTTTGAGTGGAACAATGTGCTCGGTGTTTATTCTTCTAGATGCTCTTGGAATAACTCGAGATATGCCTCCTGCAAAAATTATTTGTCTTCTGAAGTGGCTTCCTCTTGGGTAAATTGCTTCCTCTAGGCAACGTACAAGGGGGGATTACGCCCCCCTTGTGACGCCCCCATGGGTGGGGTAATTATGGAAAGAATATAACACAACCCAACACTACATATCTCTTTCATAAATATATCTTCTACTTGAGTTGTTTGGTAAGTGGACTTAATATATCTCTTTCCTCAATTTATTTACTACTACCATGATAGAGTCATTTTTCCTTTTTGATTGGGGTAACCTAGTTATAAAATGCAATGTAATTGTGTCCCACTTCCATTTAGGAATGGATAAAGGATGAAACAAACCAGCAGGATGTTGATGCTCAGCTTAAACCTAATGATACTCTAGTCATTTAGCCAAATATTTTGTGATATCTTTCCTCATACCATGCCAATAATAATATCTTTTAATCGCGGGAAATATTTTTTAATAACCTGGGTGAGTGGTATAAGGAATTATTTGGAATTTGTCCAATATAAATTGTTTTGTTGATAGCTAGTTAGGAATATACATCCTTCCTCTAAACATCAACAAATTTTCATGATTAATACCATATTCATTTTGTTTTCCAGAATTTTTGTGCAAGTTTAGCTTGTTGCCAAAGATATTCATATTCTGGGTCTTTCAGGGTGACTTCCTTAATTTGATCAGAAAAATTAAACTCCACTAAACTATATGAAATCTCATAGATATAATGCAATCTTTTACTTAATGTGTCTTCTACACAGTTTTCCTTCCCCTTCAAATTTTTGATTTCAATGTCGAACTCACTTAAAAATGCATTCCACCTGGCTTGACGTGCATTCAAATTAGGTTGATTAAAGAAGCTCGTTAAATTGTTGTGATCTATCATTAACAAGAATATTTTTCCTAACAAATAATATTGCCACAATTTGAAGGCCTAAACCACAGCGGTTAGCTCCAAATCATAAGCTGAATACCTCCGCTCATGTTCTTTTAGCTTACACGTAAGCGATCACCTTATCTTCTTGCATCAAGACTCCACCTACATGCTCTTGGCAGGCATTTGTACAATCTATAAAGTATTTTTCCAGATCCACAATTCACAAGACAGGTGCGATGGTAAGAAAATTTTTCAATTTTTCAAAACTCTCTTCGCAGTCCTTTGACCACTTGAAAATTTTCCTTTTTTTTTTTCAAGGAGGTGATTGGGAAAGCGACTTTAGAAAACCCCTTTTATAAATCACTGGTAATATCTAGCTAGACCTATAAAGAAGCATATATATTCCACACTTGCTGGGATAGTCCAATCCATTATGGTCTTGATTTTCTCAAAGTCCACAACTATGCCCTCCAAGGAGATAATGTGTCCTAGATACTGAATTTGATCCTTGAAAAAGTTGCATTTTCTAAATTTAGCATAGAGCTGGTTTTCTCTTAGAGTATCCAATAGTAGCCAAAGATGCTCCTTATGTTCCTTTACACTCGTAGAATATACTAGGATATCATAAATAAAAATAACAACAAACTTATCTAGGAAAGTGTGACAATTCTCGTTCATCATACTCATGAATGTTTCTGAAGCTTTAGTGAGTCTGAATGGTAGAAATAAGAATTCATAATGACCATAGAGTGTCCTAAATGTTGTTTTATGTATGTCTTCATCTTTAATCCGTATCTAGTGGTATCCATATTATAAATCAATTTTTGAAAACACCATAACACCCTTTACTTGATCAAACAGATCATCAATTTTTGGGTAAGGGGTACTTATTTTTTATCGTTAACTTATTTAATTGTCTATAACCTATGCATAGATGCAAGGTACCATATTTTTTCTTCACAAATAAAGCCGGGGCTTCACAAGGGGACATGCTAGGGCGAATATAACCCGTATCGAATAGCTCTTGGAGCTACATTTTTAATTTCGTCAATTGAGGAACACTCATCCTGTAAGGAGCTTTAGAAACAGGAGTGGCTCTAGGAACCAACTCTATGGTAAAATCAATGTTTCTCTTGGGTGGCAACCCTAGAATCTCTTCTAGGAGCACATCTTCAAACTTGTGAATGATTGGAATATTGTCGAAGGTAGATATCTTATCTTTAGAGTTAGAGTAACCCACATGGACAACATAAATTTGATAGCCGTTACAAATGCATTTTCCTAATTCATGGGATGTAATGGGACATAATTTTACTTCCCTTATAACACCCTACATTTCTGTTCTGATACTGTCATCTGATAGTAAATTAATTGTATTATCTTTAGAATCTACTAAGGTCCAGTTTTGTTCCATCCAATACATGCCTATCAACACATCATATGAGACTAATGGTAGCATATTTATTTTCACCTTAACCTATTGTCCAACCAAATCAATTATGTAATCCTCTACTTTTGCAGTGACTCTTCTTTTAGCTCCAGTAGCTAACTGAACTAGCCAAGGACTCTTAAATTTTATACTTTTAAAATGGCATAAATCCACTATTTTTGGGTTGACATAGCTTAGGCCTGTGTCAAGATCTATCAAAATGGAAACATGATGGTTAGATACTTTACCTTCGAGTTCCACCATTGCTGGTTGATACGTTGCCTGGTGATCTTTTAAGGCTACATTAATCCTCAGTATGTTCCTTGCCATATCACCAACAATTGAAGCCTCTTGTATATTTGCAGTTGGTTCAACTCTTGCATGGTGGGGGAAATTTTTATAGTAGTCAGGCTCCCCAAAACCCCAACACTACAAAGGAGGCTTCTAAATTTCACTAGGTTTTGGCTTGCTAGATGCTTCATTTTGCTTCACTTTATTCTGCGGTCTAAATTTCTGTTTATTTCTGCTTGAAGACCCATTCAACATTGTTTGACTTAGGTTCCTTGTACTAACAATCCTTTCATTCTCTCTTGTTGGAAAAAATTTCTGCCCCTTCTTACTTGTCCAACCTTTGGTACACTTGCCTTTTTTCCTCATTTGACTGTAGCAGATTTGAGCCTTTCAAATCACCTCATCCATTTCTTTTGGGTTGTTAAATTCCAACGTTTCTTTCAAAAAGACAATTACAATGCTAATAAAATGTTGTACCTTATCCTTTTCTTCACGAATACAAGGAACATATCTTAACAAGGAAGTAAAATTGGTTATGAAGTCATCCATAGACTGGTGGTCCAATCTTAAATCATGAAACTCTTTTGGCTTCGCATCATAAAATCACTCAGTCAGATATTTCTCCTTGAAATGTTTCTTAAATTACTCCCAAGTAACCTCTTGCTCATCGACCCCTCAAACCATTTTAATTTTTTCCAACCACAAGGTGGATTTCCCTTGCAGCTGGTATATTTCTAGCCTTGCTTTCAAATTATCATCATATTCATATATTTGAAAATTTTTATTCATGTTGATTAACTAGGATTCTGCCACTTTCTCAACTTCTCTGTCATAAGTTGGGGGCCTGATATTTTTGAACTATGCTTCAAGTTCAATTTTTTTTCTTTTAAATCTCGTTCCACTAGAGAAATTATCAGATGCTTCCTCATTGCTAGCTCGACCTCCCCCAGACTTTGGATGGTCTTCCTGCTTTCTATGAGACTACACTCTATTTCCTTCATCTTGACTGGGGTTCAAATTTCTTTTATTTTTCCTATATGAAAGGATTTTCATAATCTTTTCCTTCTCTAGTCATAACCTTTCATTGTAATCCCTTAATTTCATCATCTCTACTCGTAACTATTGGTCTTTTTCTAACTGCATGGCATTCATGTTCTGGTTTTCCTCACCGAGTTGTCCCCACATTTCTGGGTTATGTTCTAGTACATGTGTTGATCGAAATGTTCTAGCTACCCCTCCGGGTTGGGTAATCCCTATTGCCCATCTCATATTTAACCAAATTCATCTATGTGCATCATAATCACTTTTTTTATTTGCCATAAATAGATCCAGGCCTCAACGTCGTAACCTGAGAGCTTTGATACCACTTGTAACATTTATTAACCTCAAAAGGATAAAAAATAAATTACTATTTAACATGTATAAAGTTTTGGTTTCACATGGTATTGCATATGAAATGAGCATGTACTAAGTGCATCACTTTTTTTTTACTTAGATTTAATATTGGCCTTTCTTTATCATGTATTCACGCCTTACTCGTCACACATGAAAAACATTAATTCTTTAAACTCAATTTTTGATTACATCAATTTTATTTCATGAATCAATTACAAGGTTCATTATGGATCGGTACCTAAGGTAATTAATTCCCCACCATACTATAATCTATGTTATTTAAACTCCAGGGTAGCGGGTTCATGTCGATTCTCAACATGGCTCTGGTCTTAATTAATCTGTTTCATGCCAGAGGAGATGACATTAATGTTTATTGGGCTTCATGTCACTAATATATTGAACTAGTCATATATGTTCACATAATTTGTTAACCCTTATTAAAACTATTACACATTATTCTGGAAATTTATCCAAACTGGGACACTTGGACTCTTACTCGCCATGCGGTCCTTCAACCTCGATCCGACAGTCATGAGTAGTGGAAGTGGTTGAGTAGCTAATTCCCATTCTCGGTAATAGAAAAGTGTCTCATTCTTCCCTCGACTCTAGAGTGAGGTTGCTCTACAAATGTAATGGCAGAAGAAGGTTTCAATTTGCAAGAACAACTTATCTCCATAGGTATTTCACTGATAAGACTCTCAGTTATCATCTATGCATTGTATGGCTACTTGAGCAAGGGTTATTTGTTTACAGGTTGCTCACCTTCTCTCTACAGATGATCTCCCTATGTTATGGGGAAACAATTGTTCCATGTTGAGTAAGAAGCACCCAGATTATATTTCAAGTAAACTTCACCTCCCGAAACCTCTCAAGTAACAATGTTTACAATCAGATATATTTACTCACTGACTCTCCTTGGTAGGTGTCTCGGTGGCTCGATTCCCACATGCAGGTTCTCTGGCCAAGGTTGCAGAGTGTTTTCCTTTGATTGATACTTTTTTTGTTCAATTAGGGTAATTTTAATCAAGGGGTTAATTTCTTTATTGTATTTCACTAAGAGTTTTGATCCTTCTTAAGGTTTACCTTGCTCATTTTTTTTTCTTTCACCAGGGCTTCCTCGGAAAGCAAGGACAACAACCCAACTTCCATATATTAAGTATTTTCTTCAAATCACAACGTTTGTTTAAGGTTAACTCCATAATACTATGACAGAAAGAGGGAAGGCATAGTTTCTGGCTGGTACAACTAAGAGGTGTTACCCTCGTTTCTGGACTGGATATCCTTCAACGTTGCACCTCAAATGTCTAATGGTACAACATTTCACTTGTAGGTTCTATTTTATTTTCTCTTAGATGATAAAAGTAACATTACCTCCAGGCAATATTTTCCTAGTAAAATTACAGCCTTAGGTTAGGCTACAATGCTTGTTTGTTTTTATTGAAAGGGCTTGTATCAACAGAGTGTTTTCAAGTGAATGATATTCCATAGGTTCGTTATACTTTTATTCGCAGATTGTATTGGCATATGTAGGTGTAATTTGGGGTCTTATCCCCTTCTTCCTTGACTGAACCAAACAATAATTTGAACCCTCTGTTTTCTTTAATTTGTGGACTGAGCAAGTTGCTCCACCTCGTTGCAGGCTACGGGATTAAACTTCTTATTAATTGTAACTAAAACTGAGTATGGAAATTCGAAATGGTTACTTATGTATTTTTTTTTGACGAAAGTTTTCCTACCAAATTCAAATGTTAAATATTCTTTCTGTTCAGTTGGAAATGCGCTTTAGTTTTGTGTGTGGCTATTAACGTAGAAATAGCTTACAACATTTCTAGTTGTTCCATACTTAAGAATGCACTCTGGATTATTATCTGTGTTTAGAAACCTAGTAGTCTTCCTTCAGAACTATCCTTCAGGCTAACCTAGGTTGTCGGTCCTGAGAATTAAATCTTAATGAACCCACTATGCTCATAAAGGGTTATGCATTTTTTTTCTTTAAATCCTGTATAGTTTCCCTTAGTAAGCATTCCTATTCAACGAGATAAAGTATCAAAGGTTAGATCTATAACCCATATGTGTTATGTAGAATTCTATAATCTTGGCATTATAGCATTTCCATAATTCACTCAACAAAATGGTAAATAATATCTAGAGTTTCTAGGACAATTCTTAATTACAACCACCCAGTAATTTCAACATGGAACATAATTTCCAATTAACAATTTATTCCTTCTACTAGTAACTTTGTTTCCTATCCTACATTTCTCATAACTTATAATAGTGGCATCCAAGCCAATTACAGCGAGTAGTTTTCTTTTTCAAAATAATAGGAAAAATAGAATCCATATACTCATGATTTATACAATTATCTGTTATTTGATGATCAAGAATTTATAGGTGAGGCCACACCACCATTCCAATGAGAAAATGTCTATTATCTCCAATATTCTTCCCCCTAGCTGCTCAATTCTTTCAGAACAACTTCTGAGGTATAAGTTTTATATTCTCTCAAAGAACAACTTCTAAGGTAGAAGTTTTATATTCTCTGGCATCACTAACCCAAGTCTAGCCTAGAATTACTTTCCTTCCACTAGGGAAGTTTGTTTACTGAAGTCTTTCCCACTGGTCTTTTGCCTTCCATCTGCCCCCTTCCTTTCCCATTCCTGGGAAAACAAGAGGACAAAAGAGATAACTTCTCCTAAGTGATAGTTGTCTGGTAAAAAGAGAATTATTGAGGCCCCATTCATAAATTATAAGACGTCTCATAGATACTGCATGTTTTTCTCTAAGAATAACTTAAGTAACTAATTACCATTTCAACCAGTACAAATTCCATCTTTTTGCTACTTAGCAAATTACTGTCCACAATAGTAAAATAACTAATAAATATTTTCAGCACCCGGGGATGTCATACTATTGCTAATGAAGGAATTGGATTTAGGTTATCTCATCCACATATATTTAGAAAGTGTAATTATTTATTAATATTACTATGAACTTCTAAGGTTAATTTAATTTGAAGAATTTTTTTCCTTCTATAGAACCACATACTACATCAATGTTTTAAATTTCTCTTTTGATATTCACAGAAATTACATCAAGGTCTAAAATGTTTATTTCAAAAATGACATATCCTACTTGAAATAAAAAGTGTAAAGAATATTACAAATCAAATAAAATTGAAATAAAAATTGTGTGCATATCATTAGTTTTATCTCATCAACATATATTTAGAAACTGGATTAATTTAATTACTATTACTATGAACCTCTAAGGTTAGTGGAATTTCAAGGAAAACAAAAATTAAGTTGAAACTAAAGTAAAAACCACATACTTACTACATCAATGTTTTAAATTTTTCTTTTGACAATGATATTCACACAAATTACATCAATATCTAAAAAGTTTATTTCAAAAATGACATATACTTCTTTAAATAAAAAATGTAAAGAAGATTAAAATTAAATAAACTTCAAGTAAAAAATTTAATGAAATTTTGTATAAACACAATAAGAGTTCTAAGAGTTCAATTTGAGAAGTCGTTGACAATGAAGAACTTGGATTTATGATATGTCACTCACATATATTTAGAAACTCTAATTAATTATTATTGTTACTATGAACTTCTAAGGTTAATTAAATTTTGAAAAAAAATTCAAATTGAAACCAAAGTAAAAATTTTTATAGAACCAAATACTTACTATATCAATGTTTTAAATTTTTTTAAAACAATAGTATTCAAAAAAATTACATCAATATCTAAAATGTTTATTTCAAAAATAACTTATACTACTTCAAATAAAAAATATAAATCAAATTACAAATCAAATGAAATTCAAATAAAAAAAATAATAAAAAATATAAATCAAATGAACTTCAAATAAAAAAATTAAATGAAATTTTGTGTAGACATAAACATTCTACTATGACAAAATAATACAAGAGTTCAATTTAAGAATTTGTTGCTAATGAAAAGCTTGGATTTATCTTAACTCATTCACATTAAATCTCGACACCTTATTAACTCAAACAGAGAAATACATTGGCGTTGACAATACATTTTTCAAAAAAAAAGAGCATAATATCAATTTGAAAAAAAAAGCTAGAATTAAAATAACAACTCATTAGATTAAAAGAGAAATATACCAAAGTACATGAAATCAATTTTTTATTTCATATTAGAACTCTTAAACACGAGTTCAATAAATTTTCAAAATTTCAAAACTGTTAAACATTGGTTGAAGGTTAGTTCAATAACTTTTCAAAATTTAAGAACTATTAAACATTGGTTCAGGATAGCTTTTAACAGTGTTTCACAGTATCAAATCCATAACTAGTAAACAGTTTAAAAGAGAATCATAAACAGATGGAACAATAACACTAGAAACAGATCATCCTTTAGTGGGAGAGAAGGATGGCGAAGACTGGTTGAAAGACTTCCGCTAAAAAAGAACTCTCAGAATATTATCCAACTCGACAGGCGACTATGGATGAATACTGACTTGACATGACACAACACGAGCTTCTAGCATAGGCAATAGTTGAATAATCTGTTCGTTCAGGACATTGGTGCTTCGATACTCACTGAATGGTTCAACGAGGAACTCCCATATTTGACCAAAGTTGACAGATGATAATTCATCATCTCTGTTCTCAAAATGTTGTCTATTTTCCTATGCTTCTAGTTTTAATTTTTCAGTTTGAGGAAGAGGATTATTTGTAAATACGATGAACATTTTAGTGCGTTTCGACCACCATACATTTGATTGGATAAGTGAGTCTCATAGCTTTTATGAGTCTCAAAGCCCCTTATGGTATGTGCCACTTCTTGCGACGACAAAGGAGCTCGGTGTCACCTTATGTGATGGTCCTCCAGGTTGCACCCGAGTTATGTTGATAACGAGGTATAATGAACAATATTGTTGTTGTTTGCATTGTTGGTAGATTGAGATGGAAAGACTCGTTCTACACAAAAAAAAATTGCTTATGGTTTCACATGTCTTGTGCCACACCTCCACACCAATGAGTCCCCCAAAAGCTCAGACTCGACTACGTCTCCATTCGCTTTGCTCCTCCATTTGTCTTGTGCCACCAAGTTGCTCTAAAAACAAAGAACCTTGCAAAAGAAATGGTTCCTCTCACAGATAGGGTCTTCTCCCTATTTTAATGGAGCGCACCATATAAGGCCACGCAATATGGTTAACATTGTGGAATTGTTTGTCCATCTATAAAACCTCGTCTAATCACTGCGAGCACTGCGGATATTATTAAGGTCAGGATGCAGGTGGACGGTCGCTTGGTTAATCCCATGTATAGTGGATTGGCAGACGTGTTTGAAAATATTGTGAGGGCGAAGGTTGTCGCTGGGCAGAGTGGGTATCAGTTATAATGCATACGCAATAGAGACTATGTATCGGTTATAATGCAGCAAGAATAACCTATAGATGTAGAGAATCGTTGAGTAGAATGACACACTTGAGTAATGAAACGGTCTGCTAGAGTGCCCAAGTGCAGCAAAGTAATGTTAGAATATTTCTATAAACAGAGAAATGACAGACAAGTTTTGGTAAGGATGTTGACCAGACAGAATATGAAAATGCCCAGGCATGACTTGCGTTCTTATATCACGTTAGAAATTCACCATAAAATGGATAGATATGAAGAATAAGCTTCACAATTTTTTCATATTTACAAGATATATATTTATATTAGGTCTTCGTATATCAAATAGACTTTAAACTTGGGTAACTGCTCAAATTCCACACCAATCATCAGAACTTAAGTACACAACACATTCAAATAAAATATCCTATCACACAATTAATATATTATTATTATAATTTCATATGAAGTAAAAGATAAAAATTTAATAATTTAAAAAAAATTAAAGTGTAAAAGTTTAATAAAACATTTTTTCCACATATTTGAGATAAGTTTAAGATATATTTAGTCATGTTATATTTTCTTATTTTATATTCATTTAAGAAATTTTTTTATATATTAAAAGACAAATTTAGAGGGGGAATTTTGGAGGAATCTCGTAGGCGCTTGCATCCTTTTTATCAATATGTTTTTATGATATATAATGCAAACTCGTCAACACTATAATTATAGTGCTTGATCACAAAGTGATATCGAATGTGGAATGCAAAAGATTCATAATATTGGTGGGACCACCCTTAGTGGACAAGGTCAAGTTACTAAGTGCTATAACGTTTATGCAATGAATTTTGAGGTCAAGTTACTAAGTGCTATAACGTTTATGCAATGAATTTTGAGGTCAATACTTCCGGTTGACTACCTTTATCACATGTCTCACTCTTCCTATTAAGTTCTATTATATGTGTGCACACATACTTAATAGTATAACTTTTGAGAGCTTTGAGCTTTATGCAGGGGGTTTCACGATTAGTTGTGGTTAATTGTATTTATTTTTCACATAACTTATGTCTTTCTGAACTATAATTAGCGTTAATAAATTTACATCGAATATATATTTAAATTTGACACTACAAAAAATGCAAAGAAATGATGCAAAATTTCTACACATAATTGTATTTAGGCAACATATATATATATATAATTTATTTCACATAAAAAATTCAATTTTTTTGAACAATAATATTTATGTAATTTATGGGACACCAATAATACATATAATCTATTTCATATAACATTTCTCAAAAATTTTGAACAATAATATTTGAGTAATTTATGGGACACCGATATTACATTATGTTATACATATCTAGGTCGTAAAGATACCTCTCAAGGGAATTAAAAATGTAAAATTACACTGAATCATTATTAAATACACATTGTAATTTCTATACATGGTTTTATTTGAACAAAACACACACACACACAATCTATTTCACATAACGTTTGTCATATTTTTTAACAATAATTTTTTCACTGATTTATGTGACATCAATATTACATTGTGTTATATATATCTGGGTTATTAAAGTTACCTCTCAAAATAATTAAAAGTGTAATATTAGATGGAATCATTACTAGATACATATGGTACTCAAAATTTCAATATAATGAAAGTGATAATTGACATTCATAAACCAGAGTGATAAATCAACTTTCTTTATTAAACTAATTATATTTCAGTTATGCATTTCAATTATATAATACCAAAATCTAATCTTATTTTAATATTTATAAATTCCCAACTAAACATAATTAAATATTAATATAGGAACACAAATTATAACTTAATAAATCAATTATCAATACAAGACTCACAATCACCACTTAATATCTTATAATTTCAAAAGCACAAATAATCTTACTACTTCATCATTCTCTTATTTATCTCTTTTTTCTCTTAGATTTAATGTAATTTAAAATCTATCTCAGAGTGTAATTAATAAATGCAATAGGTTTTTGGTCTGAATCTAAGAATACAATTTTTAGTAAGATTGTGTTTTTTTATTATTTAAAATGCATTTTTGAATTCATATTTGGATTCAACAGCTTGGAAAGACTTGAAGCACTCCACCTTTGTAAATTAAACAACTTAAGCTTATGATTTTTAAAATTTTATACTAGATTTTGAACAAAATTAATCAAAAAAATTATTCGAAAAAAAATCATTTAGACTATGTTAGGCCCCTATACTACTAGTGTAACCCCTTATTGTTATTAGTACAACCCACTTATTATATTGATGTACCCATGTAGTGCCCATATTGCTACTATTGTGCCACATAGAAGCCCACTATCGTTATTATTGTGCCCTTACATTATTATTGTTATGTCGGCTCTAATTATGTTATGACCCCTTAGACTCCTATATATAGAAAGGAGGTCTTTTCATTTGTATCATCAAACAATTGCTCATTTATGTAATGTAAAAGAGGTTGCCCCCTCGAAGAGGCTGAATTCTAAGGCGTGGATCTCTCTTTTCCATCTTTTTGTGAGCTGGTTTCATAACATTTGGTATCAGAGCTTTGGATTCTAGGGTTTCGCTGCTCCAAACAGGTCATCATGGCATTTTTGCTATAACTTTTTTTCTGCAACGTTTCAAAAGCTAAAAAAAAGCCCATTTGAGAAGAAATCACGCTGAATCTCGGGTCCTAATTTCAGAGCTTTTCACACTATGTTTGCAGAGATATGATCTGTGGAAGTTGGCCTTTTTGCAGACTCCTAAATTACATTCCAAACAGGTGACCCGGGGAAAATCGTCATAACTTTCTCTGAGCATTGGATTGAAATTTCGTAAGAAGGTACAGAAAGAGGATGGACTTTAGTTTCTTGTATATATTTTTCAGAGCCAAAGGTCGAAACAGTGACACGTAGCACTTCATAAAATTTCACTCTTCTGGAAAGGTCTATAATCAGGTCATCTTGGGAGATTATGTATAACTCTTTCTTGGAGAATCCAATTTGGATCAGACTGGTGGCATTGGAAAGAGGACACAGAGGGCTACTGCACGTCATAACTTTAGAGCTTAAAGATCCGAAAGTACAGAGTTACAGTCGTTTCAAGATCGAGCTCCTAAAATCAAGAAAAGGCAAGATGAGGAAGTTTGATGGCAAGGATCTGGTAAATTGGATACTTCAGATGGAGTAGTATTTTGATCTACATGGTGTACCACTGTTACAAAAGGTATGTATTGCATCTTCATATTTAGAACCGGATCAATTTTTATGGTATGAAAGGCTTTGTTCTCGTAAACAACTTGTTATGTGGTCAATTTTCAGGGAGGAAATGATAGCACATTATGAGGATACAAAGAGCAACACCTTCTTTAGAGTAACACCACAATAATTGGAAAGAGTAAAAGGGCTTTGTGAGATAGTGGAAAGAAAATTTATCGAAACCAGGAAGCATACCCCCCACAACTATAAAGATGGAAGTGTTGTTTCTCCGAGCCTTCCACAACCTACAAGGGTTACACCACAACAATTGGAAGAAAAAAGAGAAAAATGGCTTTGTTACAATTGTGATAACAAATGCACTAAAGGTCATAAGTGTGTTGACAAGAAATTATTTTACATAGAATATGAAGAGGAGGAAGGAAAGGATCAAGAAACATCAAAAGAATAGTATATACGCCAGGACCCCACCCGAGAGAAAGAAGAAATGAATCAGACCATATCTTGTAAAGCATTGGTAAAAATTACCACTCCTCAAACTCTCAAGATAGAAGGGCATATCAAGAAGAAAAAGGTGCAAGAAGTGAAAGATCACATCAAGAAAGAAGAAATTAATCCAACCATATCTTGTAATTCATTGGTCGAAATTACAACTCCTAAAACTATCAAGATAGAAGGACATATCAAGAAGAAAAAATTTCAAGAAGTGAAAGATCACATCGAGCATCAAGAAATGAATCCGACCATATGTTGTAAAGGATTGGAAGAAATTACCACTCCTCAAACTCTAGAGATAGAAGGACATATCAAGAGGAAAAAGGTTCAAGTAGAGAAACATCACATCGAGCATCAACAACAAGTTCTCCAACTTTTAAAGGATAACGCCACTTCGGTGCAAAAGCAAATGAAACAACAGGTAGATCAACATCGTAGTGAAAAATGTTTTAATGTAGGTGATTGGGTATTTTTACTGTTACATCTCAAGCAAGCTATTTGTGAGAAAGAAATGTTGGCAATACTACATGCACTTAAAAAAGGGCGACCTTATCGAATGGGAAGACTCTTCAAGGATGAGGATGTGGAAGCATTGTTTTTTGCTATTTCTATTATCCAACTAGATTGGATAAACGAAGCAAGGGATGAATGGAAGAAGGACGAAGAAGTATGGCCATTTATTCAAAAGTTGCAAAAGATCCCAATTCAAGCAATATTGCTAGAAATTGAAGAGGAAGGAAAATTCATATTGGAACCTAGAGAAGTCACAGAAACAAGAACCCGATAGCTACAAAATCGATCAATTTCAGAGTATCTCATCAAGTGGAAGAACTTATCCGCTGAAGATTCCACATGGGAGGACAAGAATTTTATACAGAAGCATCAAGAGCTACTCGAGCGCTGAGGACAACGCTTTTTGAAGGAGAGGGGCATGTTAGGCCCCTATACTACTAGTGTAACCCCTTATTGTTATTAGTAAACCCCACTTATTATATTGACGTACCCATGTAGTGCCCATATTGTTACTATTGTGCCACATAGAAGCCCACTATTGTTATTATTGTGCCCTTACATTATTATTGTTATGTCGGCTCTGATTATGTTATGAACCCTTAGACTCCTAGAGATAGAAAGGAGGTCTTCTCATTTGTATCATCGAAGAATTTCTCATTTATGTAATGTAAAGGAGGTTGCCCCCTCGAAGAGGCTGAATTCTAAGGCATGGATCTCTCTTTTCTATCTTTTTGTGAGCTGGTTTCATAACAGACTATTAGTTAGATTAAGATACTTTAACTTTATTAATAAATAATAACACGATTTAAAATAAATTAATAAAATAATATTTCTAAATTTTATAAAAAATAATAATAAGACAACAATTTTATTTTATCAATAAAATAGTGTATAGTATTTTTAGTGGTTAGAAACACAATTTTTTCTCTTATTTACATTAATTCAATTCTAAGTGATACATTTCACTGATTGTGTCAAGGTAAAGAATAGACAACCCTGAAATAGATATATATCATATAGGGTAAATTTTAAGTTATTAATATATCTCACTACATACGAAGAGAATCCATATACACCTAAAAGAATCAAAGCTTACTCTCATTTTTCCAATGTACTAAAAGGTAAATAAAGGGTAGAGCCATTCAGCTAAAAATTATTCTAATATAATATCTTTTATAAATGACATTAAATTGTAACCATGATGATGATGATGATGATGATAGTGGTTAATGTTCACTGAGACCAAATTGGTCTATCGGACCTATAATTTTCTTAGTTTTTAATTGTCTCGCTCCTCGTCTTTCTTGGCGAGATTGGTGCTATAGCTTTCTCTTCTTTCTCTACGTTCTTCCAACTTCCTTTATCTTGCATCTCCTTCATCTCTTCTGGTTCTTGGGACATTGGTGTCTTAGCTTCGCGAGCTATTGTGTTCATCCTTTTGAAGATAGTCAGAGAAGAATTTTGGTCTAGGAGATCTGCTTTGCTATTAAATGAAGATTTATTTTGTGCGGTATTTGAATCCTCATAACTGTTGATGCTTGAGGGGTTGTCGAGTCCACTTTTTTGTTGTTGGGCAGGGCTTTCTCCCTGCTTGTCTTGAGAGTTGTTTCTTTCTTGCCCGATTTCTTGTGATTCAGAGTTTTCTCTAGAGTATTCTTCTTTGATGACAGTGTAGTGTTCCTTTTGTGCTCCTTCCCACCATGTTGATCTGTGGTGGTTTTTTTTAGCAAAATTTTTTGAAGTATTTAGCAAAATTTAGCATAATCGATATATGCTAAATAGTTTGAAGTATAAATAAGATATAAGATGTAAGTCACTCATGTTTAAGCATAATTTTAGGGTAGATAATATGCGCCTTATAATAATATAATAAATATAGTGTGTATTGATGGATTTAAAAATATTTAAATTAAATGATATACATTTCATATAATAGTGTGAGGTAAAAATTAGATATAAGGCGTAAGTCACTCATGTTTAAGGACAATTTTAGGGTAGATAATATGTACTTTATAATAATATAATAAATGTAGTGTGTATATATGGATTTAAAAATATTTAAATTAAATGTTATAAATTTCAATGTATATGATATTTATAATAATATTTTGATTGAATAAATGATGTATTATTATTCGATTTAAAATAAAATTTAAAATGTTTTTCTTCTAAAAATAAAAATTTAAAAGTTATTTTTGAATAATGAATTATAATAAAAAATTATCATAATATTTTTTCATTTTAAAATTAAAAAATATTATAATATCTAATTTTACTTTTTAAAAATTATAATTATAATTAATCTTTATCAATATTTATTAATTATAGTTGATTGTTATTTATCACAATTTGTCCATATTTAATTATAGTTTACTAATTTTTCTCATTTATTATTATTATTATTATCCAATTTTAAGGTGGGTATATGAGACCTTCTTGTTTGTGGGATAAGGGACCCATCTTCGAGCAACTATTTGGCTGCTAAGTCTACATAGACATACATATTCTACCCCGTCTAGTTTTGAACATGCAACTTATTAGGAGGAAACACATGCTCTTAACCATTAGCTACCACCTCTGGCTTTTAACATGTAGACTCTTAGGAGGAAACTCGTGCTCTTAACCATTAGTCCCACTCAAACTATGAAATAACATAACAATAAAGTGATTCATATTTCCTATTTTCATATATTAAGCCAATAACTTAAAAAGGCAGAAAATGACATAAATAAATATATGTCAGCCACTTTATTAATATGATTTTTGCTAATTACTATTTGTTGTCAAATAATATAACAATAGAGCTACTTTTCATATATTATGTCAATAATTAAAAAAACAGAAAATGACAAATAAATATATGGCAATCACTTTATTAATATTATTTTTCTTATTAATATGATTTTGCTAATTATTACTGAAATGATATTTATTCTATATTAAAAATTTTATTATTATATTTAAATTTATTTGTAAAAGAAACTAAAACTGTTTTTATTAATTAATTACAATAAGGTATAAGTTATTTGAGTTAAGGAAAGTCCATCAAATAGGCCCGGTATAAGGCAGTGGAATAGTCGCGGTATAAGGCAGTGGAATAGTTAAATGCAGTGGAACAGTTTATGGGGATTAGTGTGGTCTAATAATCATAGTTTAATTGTTTTATATTTTAAATATTTTTATGGTGCATGTTATAGGTAGGATACACAATTTGAATAATTTAGAATGAATTTACCAAAATATCGAAAAAATATAATTTATATAATGAAAAATTATACTTAAAAAAAATATAAATTTAAAAATTAAATAAATAAACCGTAGTTACGGAGTGGCTATTCCTTCATGTGGAATAATGTTATTGGACACAACGGCTGTAGGTTGTGATTTTTTGGTAACTAAGCGGATTTTGTAAGATTTCCAAAGCAATAGGAATTTCCTGAAACCATATCTACAATGAAAAAACAATTCTATTGGATCTCATGTCACTTCCGGCGGAGCTTCATTGTTAAATTCCATTGAAAGGGCACATCAATGGCTCTTGAATTGAGAGCCGACGAAATTTCTTCCCATTGAAGCCCAATTGTGCTGCTTTGGTTAGGGTTTACGGTCATAACCACTTAACCTATTTTATATTATGATATTTTTAATCTATAAATTTTTAAACAAATTGTTAAACATACATGGAATGGTGAATACAATATGAAAGAATACGCATTTATTGTATTTATTATTCACAATAATGTACATTTATACATTTCCTTGTGACACTTGGTCTTCACATACCAAGCGGTCTTTTGGACTCCAGTGATTGTTCACATTCCACACCAACCCTTAGCGGACTAGGTGTCCAACATTCCCCCTCTTAATCCCAAGGGGTATATATGAGTGCAAGAAGAAAACTATAATACAAAAATGAAAAATGCATGACAATAATAAGTTGAATGTCCTCTTTGAGATGATGGTATAATGTGGTATAACTTGAGGTTTCAATCGATGGTGGTTTAAGGATGACCACCAACACTGGAATAGCTAGTGTAATTTCTGGAAATCTTCCAACTATGTCAAGAAGTTGAAGATTCTGCTAGAGGAAGCACTCCTTAATACCTTAAAGAGGGAGATCGTCAACTTGGAAAAAGGGAGGTCTTCAAATTGTGGTGGTTTAAGGAAGGACACCAACCAAAAGAATGCTTATGGCGATTCCCAGAACGCTTACAAATATGGAAAGAAGGTAAATTCTTCTGCTAGAGGAAGTGGTCCTTAATTTTTTGAAGGCACAAACCTTCAACCTAGAAGAATGGAGGTTTACAACTTGCGTGGTTTAAGGAAGGCCACCAACCAAGGGCATGCTTAGGAGATTCTTTGTCTTTAGCTACAACTCTGAATCTGGGTATGGTTGCCTCTGGCTATAGCCTCAGGAAACATGTTCATATTGTGGCTTAGGCTCACTTGATGTGGCTTTGAAGCTTGTATGTGACCATCAATTCCCCTGTCAAATACAAGGTGAGAATATGGAGAAAACTCAACTGCAAGACTTTTTTATACTCTAGATGAAATTTTGACATATGTCTAAAATACCTTCTTGGCCATTGAATTCCATTGCCAAGAAGAGACCCATCCAAGGTAAATTTGTGTTCTTGCAAGAGGCTTTTTTTTGAAGCATATGTTTCAAGAATGAGTGTATTGACCACAATGTTTGCACGGGTGAAGATTAAAACATTGATCTTTCACATGGCCAACTCTATTGCATTGTTGGCATTTTACAATTTGTGGTTGAGGAGGAGGATCAGAAACCGATGAAGATGAACTTCGATGAATAAATCCAACACTCTCAAATTTGATTGGCTTGGAATAGTCTGAAATATGATAGTGCACATCCTTTTCCTATCCAAGACTGATTATGTTCTTTTTGTTGAAAAGATCTTCCTAATGTCTGATGACTAGCTTAGGAAGCATTGATTGAATTTTTGCTTCTACATGCAAATATGATCTTTCAATGACTTCATTAGTTTCTGGAAGTTTATGGGAATTTGTCTCAATCTCAAAGATAGAATTTTTCTGAAAAAAAGCAAGTTTAGAATGATTCTTTTGTTGTTGTAGCTATTCTTGCTGCAGTTGTCTCTCAAGCTCCAAAAAGTCATTTTTTTCTTGTGCATTGTGCAAACAAGTTTTAATATCATACACCATTTCCTTCTTGATTTTAACTATGCCATCAGTAGAACGTTGTATCCAAATTTTCAGGAACTCTAATAATTCATAAACTTTGGCCATTTTCTGATCACAACTATGAACCAATGAGGAAGAAGAAAAAATCACTCACAATTCAATGCAAGTGCAATATTCTTTGTAAATGTGCATCAAATAACGAGTGTGCAATAGCTCTATTAAATGTACATACTAGGAATTCAACACACAGACTTAATTCTCCAACCGACATGCAACAATGAAATTAATGCATTCACAATCCACTACATATGCACAACAGTTCACACATGACCAACATATAGAAATAAATAGAGCGACCAACGTTAGTCATTGTAGATATAACCAACATATACCTCAGGCCATAAAAGTATTCATTAATTTCTCGACTAGATCCTTCTTCGAAAATTTGTGGGAACTTGTCAATTTTTCCTTGCTTAATATATTCCCTCACTATAATTAGCCATATATTAAGTAGTTCTTGATTTTATTTGAGTATTAACAACACGATAAAAAATATGGCTCATAAAAATGACACCATCAAAACTTACATCAGGATGTAACGAGGAATTCTTCCTTCAATTTATTTTCTTGAGTAAACTGATACTAAGGTTTAGCGAGAAATAACATGTGTATTTAGCATTAAAAAATGAAGCAAACAAGATTCAGATTGTGGGATGCAATGTTATTTTCTTAAATAATGAGGGTTGCAAATCTAAAGCTATAAAAAAATGAAAAATCAATACTTTGACAAGGCACCAGTTTGAGCGCCTTTTTCTCAAAGGTGAAACCTCATAATGTAATTTTGGGAGAAAACCAATTTTGTATGGCCACGAAATTTGCAGGTTGTAACTGTTAGGTTCCTATACCAATAGGAGTCATAATTTTGAATGACTAAGGTTAAGCCTTGTAATATTGTACATACTTTTGCTTTCTGCAAATGTTTTCCATATTAAAAATTAAAAAATTTAAAGAGGGTATGTCCTAAAAGAAATATCAAAGGACAAAAAGAATAAGAGAAGGTCAAAAAATGAAAATATATGAACTCCAAAAACAAAAAGAGACCATGAAAATGTGCAAGTCTAAATGCCACTACTATTTATTTTTATGCATAATAATGACTGTGTGTAGCTTTTTATTCATGCCACAATCCATGGTAATCAAACTGTTTTATATTGATTATATCATGCTTTGAATTTTATTTTTATAGTTAGAGAATAAAATTTGACCAAACAATTTAATCTTGACAGATCATTAAATAGGTAGAGAAAATAAAGGAGCTCATCAGTTTAATGTGAGCCCTTGGATGATATAAGGTTAGAATTAGATAGTTTACTTTTCAAAAGAAAAATGGATGATAAGGGTTTTCTAGTCTAATTAGAAGAAAGCTTGCTGAAGTATAAAGTTGATTGGATCAAAACACATGCATCATGCTTAGACACATATTTCTATATGTATGATCAATTATGGAAGAAAAAACAGAGGTTTGCAAGTTAATATGATTAACTCCCCCTCATTCATTTTTCCCCTTACTTACTAATTTCCTATCCACAAGTATGTTCTAGTACTTCAAATCCTTCAAGTCAAAGATACTTAGAGCATTTCTCTGACTTTTGGTTCAACTGGACCCTCGACTTAATGACTTATGGACATCAAGTGTTAGAATCCCCTTCATAAAATTCATTTCCCTACATTTCCCTAATAAAACCCCTTTTCCTAAGGATCAACTTCATTTTCTTGGGAAAAGTAAAAATCTCCCATGTTAAATTCTATTTCATTCAAAAATTCACAAGAGTGTTTTATCCTAAGTATCAAATGTACGTGAATAAAATTCACAAATTTTACATTATGCTAAGGGTATGCTCACTCCGCTCATTTCGTATTAATTTCTAACTTAATTATATAAATCCCCTGATATTCATTTTCCCGTATATTAATTAAGTCCCCTATATAAATATCCCAACCCTTAGTTTTAATATAAACTATACCATTTGCCACATATCCCGACAAAACAGATAAATCGCATCATTAAACCCCGCTAAATAGATTAAATCCGTGATTAAGTCTTAATTAATCCCAAACCACAGAAGTTTAAAGCACTAGGCCCCCATGAAGCCCATGCTTTTATCACCCACGCACCTCCCTCGCCCGACTGTCGTCCGATCACCATCCCCCTCTTCCGATGGTCCACAGCCATATGGGCTACACCTGACGGCTGACCTTTACGCGCTCTATAAGGTGTTTTTCCTTGGCCCCCCAACTTCTACGTGTCAAGTCCTGGAGTAGATCGGGTGACCCCTCCTAAATACCACCTCCTCCAAAAAAGTGGTGCGATGGTATGGGAAACCACCTCCCCGCTCAACCTGATAAACCGACCACTGTTCATTCATAAATTACCTGCCAAAAAATGACCATTGCTCCATAAAAAGGCCGAGAAGCCCTTTTTCACCTTTTTTGCTTGTTTTCTTTGTGAACCTTTGTGAACCAGTGTGTTTCCTGCAAACGTTGAATTCACCAATTGAACTCCAAATTCACTCCTGAAGAAGCTGCAGAAACCCCAATCAACCTCTCAGTCCATACCAGAGACATTCGAACTTTTGCAGCTACCGTGAACTCCAAATTTGAAGATAATTCACCTAATTCCAGGTATTTCACCATGAATTACCACTCACCCTTTCAAATTTGAAAACTTTTAGCCTGTAAAGTGTTTTAATTAAGTAAAATTAATTAAAATTACTTCAAATTTGAAAGTTTGTTGCCCAAACCCTTCTCAAAACTGCCAGTTTCCATCAAAACCTCTTAATACACCTGTGAAAGCCAAATTCAAATCCACAAGAACTGAATTATGGCTGCCTCGATCACCATGGATGTCAAACCTATCACAACTCCCCATCTGGACCTAGACCACCTTCCCTTGGCAGACTGCGATTTTCAAATGAGAGATACTAGTGCATATGAGGTCCTGCTCAAACTTAATTGTTTGAGTAGGGACATATATCTGAACTATTATGATGAAATTGGTCTTTGGGAATCTAATTTTTCCAAATACCAATTCCCAAAGACCAATTTCCCCAAGTACATGTTTTTCCTAAAATTTTCCATATGTGCCATGCCTGTTACATTCCCAGCCAGAGAGCGATAATGTCCCCTGACCAGAAAGTCATGTTTACCATCACAACAGAATCAATCAATGAGATGTTACAAGTCTAAGTAGGTCCAAACCTATCCCCACTCTCAATTGGAGATTTTTTAGACCAGTACACCAAGTTGAGTCCATCAAAACTGGCCTAATTGTTCCAAACTTTCATTGTTGAAGACAAGCACATTCTTAAAGATGCCCCTCCATATGTTTCTGCCATTTTCTATGAAAGGGGCAAGCATATTGTGACTATGATATCATGTGTTTTGGGTTGTACCACTGATGAATTTGTTGATGAGCTCATCCTGGCCTTCATGTCCATTTCCACCGCACGAAAGCCTCCTGCTATTATATACAATTATGCCCAGTTCATAGCTGAGAGGATGCATGAACAATTTACTAGAATGCACAACGAGAGTATATTTAAATACTCATCTGTACTATATCATATGTTTTTTTATTATCAGTCAGACAGGTTCCCTTTCACCCTCTAGAAGCTTGACACCAGAGGCCAACCCAGGTCTGTCATATTTTGGACTCCATTATTCCACAAGTATTTATCACCCTACAGTTATACAAACTTCATTGATTCGTTTGTCCATCCAGTAATGACCATGCTAATAGGAAGCCCTCCACCCAGAATAAGTCAAGATATCAAAAGACTCCTCCAGTTGTCTAGGCAAAGTAAAGTGGGATATCGGTACCTTTATCAAAACCACAAAAAAATAAGAATTTATGGGTGCCAACTTGCCCCATACAAACTACCCAAACACCTCCCCATGAGGTTATTTTCTCTAGAGTATTATATGGAAATAATGAACTTTGATGAAGTAAATTTTGTCTCAACCAAGAAAAGAACAGTGTTTAGAGTCAAAAACCAGTTAGGCCCTTTCATTTGCAATTCTAAAGAAGCAAGGCAGGAGGCAGATCTGATTCTGCAACAGATGAAATTTCCAAATAGTTTCATATGGAGATATGACCCTCAAGGGTTTATGACCAAACTTAAACAAAAGGTAAAATTAGGGCCTTACATTCATCTTCCCATACCAGAGATTGAAATATATGCAAATCAATCTGAGTGGTTGGAGAACACTCTTGTAGACATGGATAGTACGAAGGTAGATGTTAAAAATACCTTAATTGATCTAGAGAGACAACTTAATGAAAAATCATTCCTGCAGGTACCACAACAGGAAGCAACCATGAGTACCCCTATAGTTTCGCACACTCCTCAGAATGAGGAAAGGAATCCCAAGAGGAATAGGGAGGGAGCCTCCACTTTAGGCATGGACACCTCCAATGTGCAATATGAAGGTAGCCAAAGAAAAAGGCCAAGGCTCAATCCTGTTTCAGAATAGGAAGACATAGAAGGCTCAACAAAGGTAACTAACACTGAGTTTGACATGAGCAAGCGCACAACTCCATGTGAAGAAACTCAGGAACCATCCACATCACAGACTCAAATGTTGGAAAGGAATCTTAGTGTAGAAGTCTCCTCATTCAGTAGGCCTACTGATAAAGACAAGGACATAAAGGACAGATATAAAGAAATTAAAATGAGAAATGAGAAATTGAAGTCATAGCCTTATGCTCAGTATCTCAATCTTACACCTACAAACCAAAATAGATTGATGTCAGCTTTTGACATCAAGGAGGGAAGGATGCAAATGTCCTATGTGAAACCAACTATACAACATCCAAGGACATCAGCAGATTATAAAAAGATTGATTTTGAGGTATTGGCAAGGGATATTCATCCCATTGACCAAATTGAATTCCACAAAGAGGCTGGAGAAATGATTTACTCCACCCTAACTAGAAAATTCATAGCTGCCCATCAATTGTAGAATTCACTGACCAATATCTCAGCTCAATATCAGTTAGAGAAGGCAACCTCACAGGCCAAAGATACGAGAATCAAGTATTTGGAAGACTTAGTGATTGAAATGGGACATGATCCCAAAGACATCAAAGCCACTGAGCAACTAATTAAGAAAAAGAATGATGACATTGCAGCACTTAGAAAGAAATTGAAAATACCTCAGCTACAGCATCCCCAAACAAAGGAAGTCTTGGAGAGCCAGGCTAAACATGAAGAATTGATGGACCTAGTCCTAAAACTAAATGACCAATTAAGGGAAGCATAAAAGGAATTAGGCACTTTAATTAAATTGAAGCAAAGTGATATAGCCACTACTTCTGTAAATGTCATCCCCACAGATCCTATGGCCACAACAGAACAAGTTTCAATACAATCTACATGAACATCAGGTACATTGGATGAAGCAGCAAAATTGGTTAGAGCTATGGAATAAATGTCCATACAGGCAACAGAAATGGATAAGTTGAAAGAGAAGGTGACAAGCTTGGAAACTGATTACAAGCTTGCCAACATCATGCATAAGGAAGAAGTGCAGAAAGCTGCTAGGATGAATGAGAGAATAAAAGTCGTGGAAAAAGACCTAACACTCAAAGAACCTCTTGGAAAAGCTAAGGAACTGCTATGGTCCAATATCATTGACTCTGTGAATGATATTTGGCCATCTATTCACGTAATTTTTGAGTAGATAGATCTATTAAAGATGGCTACAAAAGAAATCTAAAAGGAAAAAGAGGAATTGGGAGAGATGCCCGAAGATGCCACCAGGATCATCCAATTCCTTAATAGTAAAAATAGATATGAGCTTCAGGAATTGGAAATTGAGGATAGAATAGAAACAATTTTTGAAGTGAGAAAGGTCCTTTCTAAGAGAAACTTGATGTTAAACTTGGAGGACAAATTTCAGAATATGCAGGTATCCATTGATAGATTTATGGCTAAGTTTCAAATTTTGAGAGAGAAAGGGTTACCCAGTCCCTTAGTCATAAATGACAAGCTCATGACATAGAAGGATTACAACAGCAAACTCAGAGAACTAGCAAAAGACCAAGTGAACACATCTTCAATGAAGGCATTGCCAATAGGAAAAGTACTATACCAGACATTTGAAAACTTGTTTTTACCTCCATCATGAGGTAAAACACTTGTTTGTCAATAAGCCTACTTTTTCCAAGTACACCGAGGTAGATGAAATATATAGAAGGATGTTAAAAATCTAATTACCTGATGCTGAAATGTGGGAAAAATTGATTGATTTACTGTAAGAAAAATGCAGTAAAAAGGTAAAAGTAAAACAACCAGGTGAAAAGATGAAGACAGATCAGCAGAGTAAAAGAGTATCAGTGTCAAAGAGTATTATATGAAAGCCAAAAGTAAATGAATATTCCAGCATGAAAGATCAAACAAGAGAGTAGCACAAAGGGCTAAAATCAAAGGATAAAGGCTAGTAGTACCAAAATAAATGGGACAGCATGAAAGCAGTTCAATAGCTGTCTCTATCTTCTTGCAAGAAGATATTTTTGTTTCCTAGATTAAATCTCAAGTTAGTTTGAGATATTTTGTAATAAGTTTTGTACAAATTCTTCACATTTCGAAGTATATAGGGTGGATTCTTAGACATTTCTATAGAATTTTGATCAAAAAGACTCTAAAGGTATTGTATCGTTGACTAAGCCAGCAAGCTGGATTGATGAATAAAGACAAGATATTTAACAGGATTCATGTGTTGAGCAAAGTGCAGACAAGTATTTTCTTATGTTATCGTTATCTTTCATAAAGTTTTTCCACAATCTTTAATGTATTTCTAAATCAGAATGCTATAACTGGAACAATATCTCAGAATTTGATTAGTTACACTATGTTTTAACAGTTAGCAATATAAATGTTTTCAACTAATATCTGAGTTAAGGAATTCTTAATTGCTCCTTAGTTTAGGTTGTTTCTTGTTAATCCAGATCAAAGTTTTCTTAATTGCCCTTTGCTTTAGATTACCCTCTTTTCCTCATTTATATTTTTGTTTGAGAACTCTTAATTGCTCTCTCACCGTGATTAAAACCAGTCCACCCCATTGTCCCAAAGACCTGCACTTTACTCTGCTAGCTTTCAATTTAAACCTTCCATTTAGTGAGTTGATCTAGTTCTGATGCCCTTCTATTGACTCCACAACGCAATGGTCTGAAGACATCATTCCATCCATCTTTTTTAATGATCCCACCATCCAATCTTGAATACAAATAAAAAACCCCTAGAACATTCATAACTAGCCTGAAATCCCAGCAAACAAAGCTAAATCATATAGAGAGAGCCCTCCCTGAACCTAGGTTGGCTAGAGCCTACGCTCCAAAGTCGGTTTGTGATTACCTCGGTCATTCTCTTTCTTCTAATAACTTCTAGAGAAATTTCTAAGTGATAACAGTAACCACCAATTTTCTATCAATTCAATTGAAATATTCTCTACAAACTTCTAGGAAATTTGGATCAGCTCCTCACAGGTTGAAGCTTCCCTTCTAATTGATTTTGATTTACCAAATTTGTGCAATGAATGTTGGATTTAATCCCAAGTTCACATTGAAACCAAGTTTCAGTGATAACACAACATAATCACACCAATGCATTCAACCTTTTCATATTCTTTTCAAACCCTTCTAAGTGCTTACATGATGAAAATTGTCATGCAATCCCACACACTTTGAGTTGATTATGAGTGAGGCCTTGGTGAAGAGGGCCGCAAACATTTCCAAAGCATGATTGGTGAGTTTTGGCACCTTCAACAACGACAAAGAATCAACATCAAACAAATAACAATATGAATTTTATAGTGCCCAACACAACACAATGTTCAATTTATCCATGTGGTTCATTTTTGCAGCACTAAAAATAATAGTTGTTGAGTCACAACTTCCCAACAATACCGTTCATGTTGGGGTGCTTCGATGTTGCATTCGATTTTGTCATGCGCAGGTGATATCCATTGCCACTTTGGCTTGGAAACTCAAACAAATTTGATTTGGTTGATTTTAGCAATCATAGAGAACATGGCGGAGTTCAAATGGTTTTTATTTTTTCTGTAGCAATGAGTTCTTGGTTTCCAAAAAATAACATGGTAACTAGACTTTGACTGTAGTTTCATGAGCATTTTTCGTTGCCATGCATTATATGCCTTGATTTATGACCCATCGCTTGTTTTTTGTTATCCCTCCACAAACATTCTACCACAATTATATTGTTCAAACTATTCCTCAATAGTAGCTTAATGCAGAGAGTAATTATGAAGTAAACATAAGCTTCAAATAATCTTACAAAGATTGGTCCTGCTTCAAGGTATTCATGCTCAATGCACTCGCAGAGAATACACACAGTCAAGAAAGATGGAATCCAAGGCAACAATTATATGAGTAGGGTGCGAAAGTTTCTCTCTCGATATCAAAGACACAGAAAATTCGATACTTCACATCTAGGTTATGCTAGTATGGTCACACTTGAATGGAAAGGTTGTTGATAAAGAGTAGTTGTAGAGATGTTATGGCAATGTCTGTCAGGTACCCTTGAGAAAGAAAGAGTGTAGGAAGCTTAGACGAATGCTATTTAAGGAGCAGCTTAATTGGGGACATGTAGACCTAGCACCAAACTCCAATTTTGTTATTTCGGGCAGAGGAATAGATATAATGGTTATAGAATAATGGAAGACATGATAGATGGTAGGATCAAGTGTATGGCAGCCAGATTTGAAGAAGACCACACAACAATTCGATTTTTAAGGAGGCCACAAAACCAAAGGCTCACAATAATTAGGTAGGGAAAGAATATGCCTCCAACTCTAATACCATGTTAAACATACATGGAATGATGAAAAAAATATGAAAGAATAAGCGTTCATTGCATTTATTATTCACAATAATGTCCTTGTGACAGTTGGTCTCCACATAGCAGGTGGTCTCTTGGACAATGGTGACTATTGACATTCCACACCAACCCCTAGTGGAGTAAGTGTCCAACACAAATAATTTTTAAATGTAATTAAAAATAATTATTTATAAATTCTAATATTTAATTTAAAAATGATTTTATAATTTTGTAAACATTTAAAAATGAGTGTTGTATAATTATTCTAAGTTTTGAAGTTTTTGATCTAGGTATTTTTTTTCTCTATTTATTTAAGATCTTTGATTGCAAAAAAAGGAATTTTATTTTTTAAGATTTATATTTTAGTGAAAAATAAGATTTTTTTTTGGTGAAATATTGGTTTTTCTTTTTCCAGTTAAGATCCATTTTCTAATGCAAAAGTGGATTTGTTATTTAATAAAAAAATGTAATGCAAAAGTAGATTCAATGCCCTAAAAAACACCTAATATACAAAGATTATAAAGAGTTTACTAAAACCCCTAGGATATTAGGATTATAAAGAGTTTGTTGAAACCCCTAGGACACTAGGATTATGAAAAGTTTAAAAATCAAACCCATGTTTCCAACAAATTCTTACCAAATTTTAAGTAAATTGTGGATAGCGAAAAATGTGCAAAAATCCTTCAAATTGTACAATAATTAGATTATAGAAGAAAAATGCAAATCAATATAAATTTTAAGTAATGTAATAAAATACATAATAAACACTTATTTGTGTTATTTTTTTTCGTTACTAGGTTGAGCTTAGGTCGGGGTTAGCCCTTATATTGGATGGAAGAAGATGGATCTAGCCACAATGGTATGCTTATTCACAATGGGATGCTTATCACCAAGATTGATCCCGCCTCAACACCTCTTGGGAAGTTTAATTCCCCAAAGTAGCTTCCATACTCAATTCTTCCCTATAAAGCTTGAACCTCTTAAAAAGGGAGAGAGAAAAATTATTCTATTTGGAATTCATTACATTGCCTAACACTTTGTAATCTATTATGAGAGTTCTCACATAATAACAACAATAAATAAATAATTATGTACATATCTACCTAACCTAAATAAATTAAACAAAAAATATACATATCTACATGGAAAAAAGAAATGAACTCTTTACATATTTATATCTACCTATCTATAGTATTTATGAAGTTTTGAATATTTTTATGATTAAGTTAACCATTCAAAATATCTCTCCTTATCTAACTTTTACGATATTTCATATTTATCAAATTTAAATTTATTGACAGCACATGTTACTTAGTAGATCCTTCATTAAGATGGATCTATGTTAATTGTTAATAATATCATTTATAACTAAATTTAGGCTTCTCGGATCCATATCTTTTGTGTTGAAATCTTTTCGAAGGAATCACCTTAGTGGTAATTCATCGCGAGGACAATATTTCTCTAAATGATTTGATCTTGTCCTGAAGATGAACCACACTGGATGGTTCAAAAAACATTGATGAATTATCTCTAATGTGATTTCTCTGAAACGATTTCAATATCATTTATATTATATAAACTTCACATCTATATATAAATATATTCTCATTTTAATTTTTAAAAACTTTGATTTAATCTCCGTGGAATATCCATTGAATATTTTTAGTAGTAGCAGATATAGAGGTTTATATATATCCCAAAAGTAATTATAACATTTTTGCTTTCAAATTTAATTAAAAAATATTATAAAATTGAATTAAAATAAAATATTAATAAAAATTTTCGAAAATGAGTTATGGTTTTTTGGGATAAGCCATGGTATTGTTAGAATAATGTAGAAGTTGAAGTGTCTAGTAATGTGATAGGTTTGTTGTGTTTCCTTCTTAGATATATATGAGTTACGATATGTAGTTCTAGAAGTAATTTTTTTCCAATGTAAGTGAGTTGTCGCCGAGTCAAAGTGTCTATCTTCTATATTGTTATGCCCATCGAGTCTAGTGATCCCATAGTTATATAATAGGATACGTTGTGATGTATTTGCAGTGAGTTGAGACCTAGACCAGCAAGCATTGCTAGTTATGTTATAGCAAATCCATTTCTCCATTGAGGGGGGATGTTAGAATAATCTAGAAATAGAAGTGTCTAGTAATGTGATAGGTTTGTTGTGTTGTCTTGTTATATCTGTATGAGTTAAGAGGTGTTGTTCTAAAAGTAATTGTTTTCCAATATAAGTGATCAGAGTGGGTATCTTCCATTTTGTTATGTCCATGGAGTTTAGTAATCACATAGTTATATAATGAGATACATCATAATGTATTTGCAGTCAACATGTGTGCACATGGTTAGGCCTGAATTAATAAAATAGTCAGTGTGTTAAACTCTATGATTTTTATTAGGTACTGGCCCATAGTATTGTAAAAAAACCTATTTACAACCTAATAATATCTGTGATATAGTGGGAGTGAATGTGCATGGTGAAAAATCTTGTTATATTGTAAGTATTATGTTTTTAGTACTTATTAATTAAATTTAAATATGCTTATGGAATCATCATTTTAATTTATATGCTAGAATGAATCTTAATATATAGCTACTACAAATATGTTGTATATTTTAATGTGATATGTATCTTATGATTCTCTTTTATCTAATAAATTGCTCGTAATTTTATTGACAAAAACATAATTACCTTATAACAAATTGAATTTTTTTTCATTACTTTTGACTTTTTATTATTAATTGAATCCACATTTAATTAAGTCAACATTTTTTTTACATATACTTTTCCCGAAATTTGAAAAATAGTGACATATTGTGTTAGATTGCACTACACATCTCCACTACATCTCAACCATTTATTTTAATTAGTACAACTAGATTAGAAAAGTGAATGTAATTATTAGATATTTTATTTATATTTTTTAAACAATTTTATTCAAAATCTAATAAATATTTATTAGAATAATAAATTTAAAATATATAAATTTTACCATCCAAATACATTATACCAATTAAAAGTAATTGATATACCTTTATAAGCATATCCATGTGTGGAATACATGACCTCATGAACATGATACAACATCATTTAAATATTCATATTTTCAATTTAAAATAATAATTGATAAACCTCAATATTAAATTTTCAAATTTAATCTCACCTCTATTTTGAGAGAGAAAATTTATTTAATTTTTATTAAATTTCAATCATCTACTTAATATTAACGAACAAGCCTATAGTCTAAGACTTTAATTTCGAAATATAAACCTAATTACCTTTCACATTCACTGAACAATTAAATGATATTTTGTTTGGACAAATAATTCCTCTCTTCACAAGACAATGGAGGACGAGATGGGTGTGATGGCCATTTGTGTTTAGTACGCCATTGGAGGAGTTGTCTGCATATTTTTAATTTTATTTTTTTAAATTTATTAATAAAAGAAAATTTTATTGTAATTTAATTGATAAAATAAATAAATAAATATTAATTTAAAAATGTGTTTTTGTTTATTAAAGTAATTTCCATGCAATTTTTTGCAGGGGCTTCCTTCTCAAAGTTTTCAAAGCTTGCTAATTCAAAATCTCCTTTTTTCTGTCGTGATACATGAACCCGTACACAAACCTCTGTGTCATCACGTATTAATGCTCTTCAATGACCTCCTTGCCTCAGCGAGCGGCCATCCCTAGACACTTGGTGAACCTCCGGAAAACCTCTCCTCTCACAGAATATGAAGATTTTTACTCGAAAACAACTCAATACTCATAAAGAAAAAGTATTACTCAGAGTTATGACACAGATGGGTATATCAAACACAGAAATATTTCTTTCTATTGATTTCAGAAGATGGTTACAATTTTGAAAATCTTCAATTTTTCAATCCAGAGATTGACTATGGGGGAATTTACCAATTATATTGTTTGTTAAGCAGAAATTTTTAAAGATGAGATTTGGAGGCTTCTTGGCCCGACACAGAATCTGTCTTTGAAGAAGATATAAAAATTTAAGGACTCTACCTATAGAGCTCAGCCACTTTAGGTTCTCATCAGGGTTTTTAGGCCTTGATGCGCAAACTTCCAAACTCGTCTCTAAATAGATTTTGCTCCATGATGCAAGCAAATCGAACAGAGTGTTCGCAGATGCAGAGCAGGGATATAGCTCTCAGACTCAAAACACCCAAAGTTAGAAATTTCTCTAAGACTCATACTTAACTCCCTCTAAACTTATATGCCCAAACGAGCCTTACTCCTCTCCTTATATAGCATGAGAAGAGGACAACTCTCTGACAACCCCTGTTTTGTACAATGATTCTGAGATGTAGATCAGATCAAATAAAAAGTCGGAGAATTGCTCCGAATCTTAGAGTAGTACAGGACAACTATACAAAGTGAATATTTAGGGGATTCCCACAAAACTTTAATTTATTTATACAAATATGGGAGATTTTTGTCGATAGTCTCAAGATAGAACCCAGTCTATGTCATAGTCAATAGACAAGACACTATTGTACATTGTGGATGCTTTATATCGGGAGCCCACGTGAACCCTTGAATATTTAATCATGTCCTTAGTGGTTTTGTACCAAGGAATCTTCCAAGTGCTGGATGATCATATGCTCCACAGGTGTCCCAAGCCTTTGAGTAATTTTTTCTAACAATCATTGGTTTGCCCAAGACAATGTGATGCTTGATTTTGGTTAACACAATCCACTGGAGGTGTCCACTCATAAAGGTATTCAATTCCACTCATCTCAGTATGAATATAGGCCTTCTATGGTTTTACAAGGATAATGGAAACAATCATGAGAATTTTTGATCACATATCATGCAATCTCTTTGAGTATCATTTTCAAAATATCTGGGATCCATAATAGTCTTGTTGACTCCGAACCACATCCACCAAGTTTTCAGCCATTCTGGTCACCGTAAAAGTTGATTTACAAATGTTGGCACAAATTTTAAAATGGTGTAGTGGATTTCTATTTCCTCATCTCGGCATAAAATCTCCCACCATAGATAAATATAGCCTTTGAAATTGTATATGGTGTTTGGAAATAATATTTTTGGATCTTTCTGTGGCCACATGTATTTTGAGAAATGGTTTGGATCCTGTGTCTTGTTTATAGTGTAATTTTTATGATAGACCTTTGTCCTATCACTTCCTTCGGTCCAAATTACACTTATATCTTTGAAGTTTTCATATAAAGCTTCTTCTGCAAGATTAGCTGTTAATATTGATCTTTTATAGATCATGTCATGAATCCACTTGTTGGATTTTGGATAGATCTTCCTTCTAGGCACTAGATGTTGTAAGTCTATGTGGGGTTGTAAGTTGGCATCCATGACCTTGGTGTTTCTGAGTTACCATGTTGGCTTCCATTGTTCTTTGTATACTAACCAACGAGTGCCATTTGAAATATTTCACAGTTCTTCTTGTTGAGTGTTTGGATTCCATTCGGTTACTATAACCATCAAATCATCATTATGTTCCAGATATTCTCTGCTTAGGAAGTCAAGCAAGCAATTTTGTTCTCCTTCGATATTCTCAACTTCAAAATAAAAGTTAACAAATAGTGCCTACCATCTAGCAAACTTGGCTTCTCTGGACTTTTTTATTTCTTTAGTTAGAACCCGTTTCAAGGCTGAAGCATCCATTCTAAGAAAAAATTGTTTATGTACAAGGTGTATATCAAACTCGTCTATAATGTTCCAGGCATCTTTTACCTGTTTTTTGATAGTGGAGTAGTTTTTCTCTGCTGGGTTCCATGTACGTCGGTTAAATTGTACAATTTTCTCAGTTCCTTCTTTGACTTGCTTAGTATTCCTCCCCATCCAAGGTTGCTAGAATCACTCTCAACAATTTTGGGGAGATCCTCATCTGCCAGATAGAAGATTGGAAATGTCTGGATTTTGCTTTTGATTTTCTAGTCAGCTTTAGTGTGATCATCTGTCCATGGTGAAGGCTCTTTTTTCAATCTTTGGTTAAGAATCTTGCGGTCCACTACACACCCTTTATAAAAATTACTAACATAATTCAAGCAACTAAGGAACCTCTGCAACTAAGGAATTTCATTTTGGTCTCGAACAATTCCATCTTTTTTTCGCTTAAAACTAAACCACTTCTTCTTATAGCTTGAGAAAAAGTGTGGATATGTCTGAAATGTTCATCGATGGTGTTTGAGAAAATTAACAGGTCGTCTATATACATGATTAGCCATTCAAAGTAGGGCTTAAAAATTTGATCCATTACCTTCTGGAACTTAGATGGAGCATGCTTTACTCGAAAAGGAATTAGATTCCATTCATAGTGCCCTGCTCGAATGCTAAAAGCAGTTTTGAATACGTCTTCTTCTTTGATAGCAACTTGCCAAAAACCAGACTTCATGTCAAATTTTGAGAATAATTTGGCCCCTGGAATTTTTGCAATTAAGCTTCCTTTATGTGGAATAGGATAGGTATCATCTGCTAAAACAGAGTTTAGAGGTTTATAATGTATAACAAGTCTGGGCACTCCCGTGATTTGTTCTGAATGCTTATTTACATAAAATCCATAGCATTTCCATGGCATGTTGGATTCTATTATGAGTCCTTTTTGCAGAAGACCGGAGATTTCTTTTTGGCAGAGATTTCTATAGTCCCTTTTCATGGGAATCGTCCTACTCTTACAAGGTTTTCCTTCATATCTATCTTTGAAAGGCAATTCTACTGTGTGTTTCCTTTTGTGCCAGAAATCCTTTGGTTTTTCTTAACAACACTCAGTTTCTAGGTGCTTTCTTAGTTCTGTAATTTATTGTATGATTCTGGGAAGTTGGAATTGTTCTTTGATTCTAATTGAAGATTTAAAGTCTTTCAATTCTTCATTTTTTTTCTCGGACAGTCCTACATTGTTTGTACCATTGTGGCAATTCTGGGAGTAGAAATATATTGTAAGTTCAGTGTTTCTAGAAATCCTTTACGATTTGGTACTGAAATGAAAAATCCTATTTTTCCATCAGGAAATTTGGGTGACCCATGGGGTTCAACTACTGCTAGAAATACATTTCCCAATATGCATTCCATGGGAATTTCTCCTACTGCAAATTTTAACTTCATTTAGTATTTTTCGAAACAGATGTTGGCAATAGGAACTTCATACTTGAAATTCTGAGTTCCAATTATAGTTACTTGTCGAGGAGCCACCTTCCAGTATTTAGCTAGGAAAATCCTTTTATTAATAACATTGATATCTGCGCTTGAATCAATCAATGTTCTCAAAGTGAACTTTTCTCCTTAGATATCAATGGTCAACAAAACATGATGCTGCTAACATTGGATTGTCATTATTTTCATTTCTCCAAATCCCATTCCAGAATAGGATTTACCTTCATAGATCTCTACATTATAATTCTTAATAGGCTCCTTCTTGTTTTCTATCTGAGAGATCTGTGTTTTAAGTCCAACAACTTCTTTTTTGAGATGGTACATTTTCGTGCTGACTTCTCCCAAGGTTAAGGACCTTGGCTTGGTATGCTCCTTGTTTCTTTTAAAAGATCTGGTGTTCTTTTCATAGGAAGCATCTACAAATAGGGCTTTAGCCTGATTATTATTTGAACTACTGCTGCCCTGTTCTTTGTGCATTATTTGTAGAAAAGCTTCTAATAGATTTTCTTTCATTTCTCCTTCTTCCAACATTTTTATGTTGGATAGAAACTTTGAATCATCGTCTTCAATGTTGTGTGCCATACAAATTTTTTCTTTTTCCTTATTTGACCTGAGTTCGGTCTCTTCTTCTAAACTGAGGATTGATTCTAACTCTGAATTATTGCAATTGCAATCTTCAGATTTTGTACATTCACATTGTTTTATATCTACATGCTCAATGATGAAATCAGAATTATAGGAAGTAGTGCTTGTTGTTTTTGAAGTGCTGCAGCAGTCATTTTTCATTAAATGCACTTCTTCTTTAAAGGTGATTCCATGATATCTTCTTATCTCTCTCTGGGATCTTCATGAGGCAACTTCTTGTGATTTCTTTCGTATGTTCATCTTAGATTCTTTACCTTTGGGACACTTATTTGTTGTATGTCCCTTTTGGTCGCATAACCAACATAATATTCCATCTCGTCTTTGTGTTTTAAGATGGAAAGTTTTTGGCTCATAATAATGAGTTTTAGGGACATATCTCTAAGATCCTTTCATGTGCTTGTTTGTTCTGTAAGCATGAACCTTCGAATTTTTTGTAGGCTGCCTCTGGGCCTTTTTTTTTCTTTTCTTACTCTTTCTTCTCTGAACAATTGGATCATCAATTGCAAGACCATACTTACTGCAAATTGATTTTCTTTCTAGAAGTATTGACAGATTTTTATTTGATTTGTTCACCCTCATGGTGGCGCAAATTCTTACCAGTGATTTGGTGATATTGCAATAAATTTCTCCCCAAGTGTATGCTTCAAAAGAATTTTGGAAGACTTCTTGCCTCTGTATATACTCAACGAACTTAGAAAGTAGAGAAGCAAGGTAGACCTGCTTCGATAATGCATTTTGGCTTTCTTTTACTTCATAAATTTGTTGTGTCTAGTCACGATGAAAGTCTTCATATTTGGACATTTTTTACACTTATGGTTCACCAGTACCATCTCATGCTTGTTAGCAACATCAATTGTATCTCCACACCAATGCTAAAGAATAAAGGGGGTGATGGATCCTATCATATTTCTTTGTGGAGTACCATCTTCATTGTAGATGACATCACCTTATTCGCCCTTAACTAATTCTACTTCCATTTATGTAATAAGTGGAGGAGATGATTCAACATACCACCATCTTCACAATGTAGTGGTAAAACATTGTATGATTGTTTTATAGGCTTCAACTTCTCTTTTGCCCTGCATACACAAAAGTTAATATTTAGTAAACATTTGATCAATCATTTTCCTGATTTGACCAGTGCTGACATTGTCAATGTTCCATTCTTTGAAAGAGCCAGTTTGAAAAGTGTGAGTTTCTGGAAGTTTACCCTTACCAACTAGGTCAAGGCTGGATATCTGGAAAACTGGCTTGAGAGGGGTCATAGATGGGAAGTAAATGCTTTTAAGAAGACTCAAGATATTCTTTTTTAGTGAAAGCTTCTAAAAACAATGAGTAGGATACTTTTAGTGAATTGCTAGGAGATTTTTCATGTAGTTCTGGCTTTTCCTTTGGGAATAAATAGGAAAAATTTTCTACTTGCTTTACAGCATGTTGGATATTTACAGGGTGGCTAAAAAGCATAGAAGAAGGAATGCGCTTATCTTTAGGTGCTATGGAGTGTTTCTCAACTTTCTCAGCCAATTATCCCATAAGACTATTAGTAGTTTTGAATTCAAAATCTACTTTCTTTTCTATGCTTTCTATTTGAACAGAAGATTCTCTCATTGTTATGAAACTAGTTCACAAAAAGATGGAAAATATAGATAAACTCCTTCAAAATAAGCCTCTTCGAGGGGGCAACCTCCTTTACATTACATAAATGAACAATTCTTGGATGATACAAATGACAAAACCTCCTTTCTATACATAGGAGTCTAAGGGGTCATAATATAACCAAAGACGACCTAACAATAATAATATAAGGGCACAAAATTAACAATAGTGGGCTTCAATGGGGCACAATAATAACAATATGGTGACAATAGGGGCACAATAATAACAATAAGGGATACAAGGACAATAGTTGTTATGAAACCAGCTCAAGAAAAGATAGAAAAGAGAGATCAACGCCTTAGAATTCAGCCTCTTCGAGGGGGCTACCTCCTTTACATTACATAAATGAACAATTCTTGGATGATACAAATGACAAAACCTCCTTTCTATATATAGGAGTCTAAGGAGTCACAATATAATCCAACCGACCTAACAATAATAATATAAAGACACAAAAATAACAATAGAGGGATTCTATGGGGCACAGAAATAACAATATGGGGGTAATAGGGGCACAACAATATAAATAAGGGGTATAACTACAATAGTAATGGGGTAATTACTAGTATTATAGGGACCCAACATGCCCCTCTCCTTCAAAAAAGTGTTTTCCTCAACGCTTGAGCAGTTCTGGGTACTTCTGCATAAAATTCTCATCCTCCCATGTGGAATCTTCAGCGGATAAGTTCTTCCACTTGATAAGATACTCTGAAATTGATCGATTTCGTAGCTGTCGAGTTCTTGTTTCTGTGACTGCTTCCGGTTCCAATATAATTTTTCCTTCCTCGTCAAGTTCTGGCAATATTGTTTGAACTGGGAGCTTGTCACCTATGACCTTCTTTAAACATGAAACATGGAAAACTGAGTGCAATCGGGAAGCTGCAGGAAGCTCCAATTTGTATGCCATAGTACCAATCTTTTCCAACACCTTGTACGAACCATAATACTTTGGTGATAATTTATTATCCTTCTTAGCTTGCTTTAGGGACATTTGCTTATATGGTTGTAGCCGTAGGAATATCCAATCACCTACATCAAAACTTCTTTCACTGTGATGTTGATCTGCCTGTTGTTTCATTCTATTTTGTGCCAACACGAGGTTATCCTTTAAGAGTTGGAGGACTTGTTGTTGATGTTCGATGTGATGTTCC
The DNA here is from genome assembly GCA_031772625.1 of Pinus tabuliformis. Lineage (NCBI taxonomy): Eukaryota > Viridiplantae > Streptophyta > Pinopsida > Pinales > Pinaceae > Pinus > Pinus tabuliformis. The sequence continues at coordinate 369,161,369 of CM062818.1, forward strand.
ACTGCCTGAACCTTAGAATTTTCTCTTAAATATGGTGTGATTGATGGTGGTTGGTACCCATAAGTGCCATAAATGGGATCAATTTTGTTGTTGTATGGAAGGAATTGTTATACCACCATTCAGCCAGAGGCAACCATTTGACCCATTGTGTCTGTTTATCAGATACAAAGCAACGAAGATATCCTTCCAAACATTTGTTTACTATCTCAGTTTTCCCATTAGATTAAGGATGATTGTTGGAAATAATACTGAGAGGGGGGGTGAATCAGTATTATCAGATCAATCAAACTTTTCAATGCTCAGAAACATATACGCTACTTCAGTTAGGTGAACCAGCGTGTACACGCTACTGTGGTTAAGTAAAACATCGTATAAGAAGAAAACTCATAATTTAGTTAGCTTATTCTTCAGTTAAGTTCATCAGGACATTATTCACCACATTAACAGTAAGCAGGTGCAGTATAACAGAACAGATCAAAAACCACACACATGAACACCAAGATATAAGGTGGAAACCCAATGTGGGTGAAAACCACCTGCTGCAAGTTGTCTCTATCTTTCTTTAATAAGAAACTTCAGTTTACAATATTTTGTACTAGTGCAGCCTTGTACCAGTACGCAGGCTACAACCTGCAGAAGGCTACAACCTTCTCTCGTTCTCCAAAACTTCCTTGGAAGGGAGCTCCAACCCCCTTTGCTCTTGTACTAGCCAAGATACTAGTACGTAGGTGCTGGCCTACAATCTTCTTTCTTTCAGGTATCACTTTTCATACATTTTCAGACTGGATATTCCTGAAGCACATCATTCAATCTGTAGAACTCAATTCATTCAACTTTCATAACAGATCCAAAAACAACCAATACTAGAATTATCAAACTTTGAATCACTGAACCACTGAACCCTGTCAATCACCAGATACCAGAACCCAGAGCAGTCTACAGAACTCTGCAATAACAGTCAGATCCAACTGCAAAACCCAAAAATAAGCTTTAAGAGATATACGCCACTTCAATGAGCAAAACCCGCGTGTACACGCGTTTTTACTTAAGCCAACCTGCGTACAGATCTAAAAATAGATTCTCTCAACTTGCAGCTGTACCAGACATCAGTTAGATCCAGAACATCATATTGCGACAGTATGCAGATCTAGAAATACGCATAATCAACCATATCATAATAGAGCATTTCAAACCATTAGATCCCGATTTGTCCTTAGATCTAGTCTTCCATCCGCCGATGTGATTTCTCCTTAGCTCATATCAAGCAACCCGAACCCTGCATATCAGATCTCTTTCTCTCTTAGATATTCAAGCCTTGTCGAAAGATCATTTTGCCTAATGATCTTCTTCTCCTTATATAGTCTTAGGCCTAGCTCAATACCAAGAGCCAAAACCATAGTAACACAATACCATCAACTTCAAAACTAGGGATCGACACGCCCGTCGAGACACAATGGTCTGAAATCATAGGCACAACTTCCAAGGACTAACCACCATGGACCAAAGATACTTTTCCACATACACGTGCTTTTTCTGAAACCAACTTGCGTGTACACGCGACTTGGGCTTAACGAACATGCGTATATGAACTTCCTTGGCATGCTGTACTAAGATCTGTCTTCTGATTAAGTTGCCATCACCTGTACCAACCTCTGAGCACCTGTACCATCCTCTGAGTGAGTTGCCATCAAGGACAACACTTGAATCATAATGCCAACAATCTCCCCCTTTGGACTTGATGGCAACCACCACACCAAGTCACTCTCCCCCTTTGACATCAAGGGCAAAGGGCTGTGCTCCCCCTGAGGACATGCTGATACCTCTGCTTGGCTGTGCTGACTCGTGCTCCCCCTGACAGTAGGCCAGATCTGCAAAAGATGTTCTTCAACAAGAACCAAGACTTATACACCATAACGGACCTTCCTATCACCAAAAGACTCAATACATACATCCATACTCCCTACCAAGAGGGGACAGATCAGAAACAACCAATTATATTACAGCATTCATCCCAGGCATAGTGGGGAAACCAACATAGGCCGTTACATGACCTTGACACCATAAAAGAGATATGACAAGAGAGATACATGACATAGAGACAACAGATCTAGACCAAGACTTAGGAAAGGCACCAGCAGCATCTGATAAACATCTTGATAGATCAGCAACCAGAATTTCTTTCTGAGCTCCTTCTCCTGAAACCAACAACCAAAACATCTGAATGCCAACAATGCTTTATGAGACTTTTAAGCTGCTCCCCCTGAACCTGTGCCTGTTGCACTCCCTGAAACTGTGCCTGAAGAATTCTGACATTCCCATTGCTGTTCAGAACTTCAAAGTTTTCCCGTGCTGTTCAGAACTTCATATACGCGATTTATCCTGTATAAAATAGCGTATGTACTCGGATATTCTTTCTGCAACAAGCGTCCAGTATACACGCGACTTACCCGGCATGAATCCGCGTATATACGCGCATATCCCTTCCGTAACCTGCGTATACCAACTTTTTGTAGAACAAACAAACTTCAACAACAGGATGAAGCATCAACTACTCCCAGCTTTTGTCTGAGATATTCAAAAGTTTCCCTGGGCAGTGGTTTTGTGAGAATATCAGCAACTTGCTCCTTAGAAGGAACATACTCCAACTTGACCTTCTGCTCAAACACTTGTTCCCGAAGAAAATGGTACTTGATTGGTATGTGCTTGGTCTTTGAGTGCATGACTGGATTCTTTGAAATGCTGATTGCACTTGTATTATCACATAAGATAGAGACAGGTGGAGTGCAAGTGATTTGAAAGTCCTGCAAGGTCTGCATCATCCAAAGAAGTTGTGTGCAACAAGATGCTGCAGCCACATATTCTGCTTCAGCTGTAGATAAGGCAATCGAACTTTGTTTCTTGCTGAACCAAGATACTAATCTGGAACCCATGAAGAAAGCACCTCCACTTGTGCTTTTCCTATCATCCACACTTCCAGCCCAATCTGCATCTGTGTAAGCATGAAGAGTGAGATCTGTATTTCTAGGATACCATAAGCCATAGTTTTGGGTCCCTTGAAGATATTTGAAGATTCTTTTGACTGCCTGAAGATGAGTTTCCTTTGGGTTGGCTTGAAATCTTCCAACCATTCCTACTGCATGTGTAATATCTGGTCGAGTACCTGTCAAATAAAGCAAACTCCCAATCATGGATCTATAAGTGGGTTGGTGAACTGCTGCTGATTCATCATTTGCACTGAGGCTGCATCCTGTAACCATGGGTGTACATACTGGCTTTGACTCTTCCATGCCATACTTCTTCAAGATCTGCTTGAGGTATTTGGTTTGAGACAAGAAGATACCTCCTTCATTTTGTTGGATTTGCAATCCAAGAAAATATGTCAATTCTCCAAGAAGTGACATTTCGAATTCTTTCTGCATAACCAAGGCAAAGTTTTGACTCATGGTCTCTTCATTGCTGCCAAAAATAATATCATCTACATAAACAACAAGAATTAGCAATTTGTTATTTTCAACTTTTATATAGAGATTGCTATCTGCTGATCCTTTTGAAAAGCCTTGTTGGTGAAGATATTTGTCCAACCGATAGTACCAAGCCCTTGGAGCTTGTTTGAGTCCATAGAGTGCCTTTTTCAATCTGCATACAAGGTTTGGGTCATTCCCAAGAATGAAACCATCTGGCTGCTCAATATATACTTCTTCTTCTAAGTCTCCATTCAGGAAGGCTGATTTCACGTCCATTTGAAATACCTTGAAATTTTGAAAGCTTGAGAGAGCAAGGAACATTCGGATGGCCTCTAGTCTTGCCACAGGAGCAAAGGTCTCTTCAAAATCTATTCCTTCTTGCTGTGCATACCCTTTACAAACAAGTCTGGCCTTGTTTCTAATTACTTCTCCATTTTCATTTAATTTATTCTTGAAGACCCATTTTGTTCCTATTACATTCTTATCTTTTGGTCTAGGAACTAATTCCAAAGTGTTGTTCTTTTCGATTTGCTCAAGTTCTTCATCCATTGCTTTGACCCAACATTCATCTTTGCATGCCTCTTTCACATTTTGTGGTTCAATGGAGGAGAGTAGTGCCAAGTAGCTTGAAGCTTCTGCAAGTGTCCTTCTTGTTTGTACTCCTGCTTCTTTCTGCCCCACAATCTGAGTTTCTGGATGATTCTTTTGGACATATCTGGATGGAGTCTTCTCTTCTATTCTTGTCTGCTCCTCTGGTTCTTCTTGAGATTCTTCTTCTTCTTGAGGTTCTTCTTCTTCATTATTTCGCCTTTGAGAGTAACCTTCATCTTCTTCAATGTCTTCATGATGAACTTGCCTAGGAATATATCCCTTCTCATCAACCACTATATCAATACTGTCAACAATTCTGCCAAGTCTTTTATTGTAGCACTTGTATGCTTTGCTATGTGGAGAATAACCAAGAAGAATGCCCTCATCTGCTCTAGGTTCAAGTTTGCCAAGTTGCTCATCAGTATTCTTGATATAACATTTGCTCCCAAAGATTTTGAAGTGCTTCACGGAAGGAGTTTTACCACTCCAAAGCTCATGAGGTGTTTGAGTGCTGTTTACTCGGACATTTGTTTTGTTAAGAATAATAACAGCAGCATGTGCAGCTTCACCCCAGAAGGTTGCAGGAGTACCTGATTCATCGAGCATAGCACGAGCCATTTGTTGGATAGTTCTGTTCATTCTTTCCACAACCCCATTTTGCTGAGGAGTTCTAGCTGTAGAGAATTCTCTTCTTATCCCATGTTCATCGCAGAAATCGAAAAATTCATTTGATGTGAACTCCCCACCTCTGTCAGATCTGAGGCACTTAATTTTGTGTCCTGATTCATTTTCAGCCAATGCTTTGAAGGATTTGAATTTTTCGAATGCTTCATCTTTGTGCTTCATAAGCCCTAACCAAACAAACCTTGAGAAATCATCAATGAATAATATCAGATATTCTTCTCCTCGAGGTGTCCTTTTTCTAAATGGACCACATACATCTGTATGGACTAGCTCAAGAGGCAAGCTAGCTGATCCTTCCTTCTCTGGAAAGTTAGTTCTGGTTTGCTTTCCAAACTGACAAGATTTGCATATGGTGTTGTCTGGAATTTTGATATCTGGAAGATCGCGAACTGCCTGATATTTGCATGCTTTCCTTATTTGTGAGAAACTTAGATGTCCCAACCTTCGATGCCATAACCAGTGCTCTTCATCCTTGCTAAGATAGCATTGTTGTTGTCCTTCTTCAAATATGTACAGATTATTTGGAGTTCTTTTGCCCTTGAGAACTTTTTTTCCTGTATCAAGATCACGAACAAGACATCCATTCGATCTAAAAATAACCTCGGTTTTTTGATCACACATCTGGCTGACACTTAGAAGATTATGCTTCAATCCATCAACATATAAAACATTTCCAGCCTTGACTTTTTCTTTCAAAGGAGCAATACCTTTTCCTTTTATAGTTGCAGGAGTATCATTTCCAAAAGAAACTTTCTTTCCCTTTTCTAAAGTAGAATAAGATTCAAGTTTTTCTTTATCACCTGTCATATGTTTCGAACATCCACTGTCAATGTACCATAGATTTTCCTGTCCTTCTGCATAAAATGCTATCCCACATCTTTCTGTTTGAGGTTCCTTTATTCTCCATGTTTTGGTGCTTGTGGCTTGTTCCTTTTTCTCCTGAAACCTGCTCCTGCATTCAGAGTCTTTATGACCAAAATTATTGCAAATAGAACATTCAACTTCATTTTCAAGAACCGAAAAGTTGTTATAGGTCCTTTTTGTAATCCCTGTCATACTTCTTTGTTTTTGAGCTTCCCTAGTCATGATTGTTTTATATGCAACACATTGAGCTGCTCTGTGACCAAAGTTGTGGCAAGAAAAGCATTGTCCATTGAAGAAGCTTCTGCGGTTATTGAATCTACCAGCCAACTGATTGTAATTTCTATTTTCATCTATTCTTGAGCCAAACTGAGAAGATTTTACCTGTGGTTGGTTGTAGCTTTTGTTCATCCTTAAGGAGGATTGTCCCTGATAGTTTCTGTTTGTAATTCGTCCCTGCTTTACCTGATTATCTTCATTGTTCTTCCGCTCATTTCTTCTTGCTGCATCAAGATAACTTTTTGAGGTGGATGCTTGAGAGGTTTCTCCATTATAGCCCAAACCTGTCTTGTTTAGGGGAGACCGCTGCACACTGATAATCTCATCCAAAGTTTCAGATCCTTTGACAAATTTAAGATTAATAGCTTTTGTTTTCTCAATTTCTTTTCTGAGACCAACAATTTCACCTTCTAGTTTTTCAAGATGTTTTTCCTTTTCATCAATTTGAAATTGCAAAGTATCAATGATCACATTCTTTTCTTCTATGCCTCTCTTGAGTCTAGTGATTTCATTATAGAGATTATCCACATCTACAGCATCCTCATAATCATCATCTTCAAATGCCATTAACAGCTTATATTTATTACCTTGTTCATCTTCATCACTGTTTGATAAGCCATCACTATCTTCATGGGTGTAGTAACTTTTCTTATTTGCACTTTGTTTCTTGTTCCATCTAGCAGGTTCTTTTCCTTTATCCTTATAAGGACATTTTGCAGCATAATGACCTACTCTCCCACAAGCAAAGCATTTGAAAGGTAGCTTACCTCTGAACCTTCCAGAACCCCTTTGAAGATTTCTGACAAAATTTGATTCTTCTTCCTCTTCTTCTGGAACATGGCTTGCTTCATAGTAATCTTCTTTTCCTGATGCCTTAAAAGCAGCTTCCCTTCTGTCAGATGGACCTCCCTTTCTCATTTCATAAGCGGTTAGAATTCCATGTAGCTGAGACATAGTGAGAACACGGAGATTTTCTTTTTCTTCTATTGCAGATACTTTAGATTCAAACTTGGGGGATAATGATCTTAGAATCTTTTGAACTACTATAGTTTCTCTTATTTCTTCACCCAAATTTTTCATACAATTAACAATCTCATCTACCCGAAGAAAATAATTAGCCACACTTTCATCATTATACATCTTGAGAGTCTCATATTGAATCCTGAGAGTTTGAAGTTTAGCTTGCTTTACCTGTTCATCTCCTTCATAGCTAGTGATCATTTTGTCCCATATTTCTTTTGCTGATTTGAAGTGCATGACCTTCATGAATTCTGTTTGAGATATACTTCCTAATAGAGTACTGACTGCTTTTGCATTTGTTTCATACTTCTTTTTCTCAGCTGGATCTGTAGGAGTAGCTGAAGGAAAAGCATAGCCTGTTTCTACAATGTTCCAAACTTCTGTACCAAGAGATTGAAGATATGCAGTAACTCTTACCTTCCAATAATTGAAATTTGTCCCATCAAAAATCGGTGGCCTGATTGATGCTTCTTTCTCGTAGCTGCTCATGATGAATGATCTACCTTCAAGCGATCAAGCTTCTCTGAAGGACCTGCTCTGATACCAATTGTTGGAAATAATACTGAGAGGGGGGGTGAATCAGTATTATCAGATCAATCAAACTTTTCAATGCTCAGAAACATATACGCTACTTCAGTTAGGTGAACCAGCGTGTACACGCTACTGTGGTTAAGTAAAACAGCGTATAAGAAGAAAACTCATAATTTAGTTAGCTTATTCTTCAGTTAAGTTCATCAGGACATTATTCACCACATTAACAGTAAGCAGGTGCAGTATAACAGAACAGATCAAAAACCACACACATGAACACCAAGATATAAGGTGGAAACCCAATGTGGGTGAAAACCACCTGCTGCAAGTTGTCTCTATCTTTCTTTAATAAGAAACTTCAGTTTACAATATTTTGTACTGGTGCAGCCTTGTACCAGTACGCAGGCTACAACCTGCAGAAGGCTACAACCTTCTCTCGTTCTCCAAAACTTCCTTGGAAGGGAGCTCCAACCCCCTTTGCTCTTGTACTAGCCAAGATACTAGTACGTAGGTGCTGGCCTACAATCTTCTTTCTTTCAGGTATCACTTTTCATACATTTTCAGACTGGATATTCCTGAAGCACATCATTCAATCTGTAGAACTCAATTCATTCAACTTTCATAATAGATCCAAAAACAACCAATACTAGAATTATCAAACTTTGAATCACTGAACCACTGAACCCTGTCAATCACCAGATACCAGAACCCAGAGCAGTCTACAGAACTCTGCAATAACAGTCAGATCCAACTGCAAAACCCAAAAATAAGCTTTAAGAGATATACGCCACTTCAATGAGCAAAACCCGCGTGTACACGCGTTTTTACTTAAGCCAACCTGCGTACAGATCTAAAAATAGATTCTCTCAACTTGCAGCTGTACCAGACATCAGTTAGATCCAGAACATCATATTGCGACAGTATGCAGATCTAGAAATACGCATAATCAACCATATCATAATAGAGCATTTCAAACCATTAGATCCCGATTTGTCCTTAGATCTAGTCTTCCATCCGCCGATGTGATTTCTCCTTAGCTCATATCAAGCAACCCGAACCCTGCATATCAGATCTCTTTCTCTCTTAGATATTCAAGCCTTGTCGAAAGATCATTTTGCCTAATGATCTTCTTCTCCTTATATAGTCTTAGGCCTAGCTCAATACCAAGAGCCAAAACCATAGTAACACAATACCATCAACTTCAAAACTAGGGATCGACACGCCCGTCGAGACACAATGCTCCGAAATCATAGGCACAACTTCCAAGGACTAACCACCATGGACCAAAGATACTTTTCCACATACACGCGCTTTTTCTGAAACCAACTTTCGTGTACACGCGACTTGGGCTTAACGAACATGCGTATATGAACTTCCTTGGCATGCTGTACTAAGATCTGTCTTCTGATTAAGTTGCCATCACCTGTACCAACCTCTGAGCACCTGTACCATCCTCTGAGTGAGTTGCCATCAAGGACAACACTTGAATCATAATGCCAACAATGATAAGATGAGCTATGAGCTAACTGAGTACCAAGACAAGAAAATAATTCTGTCCAAAAATTTCCAGTGAAAATGGGATCTCTGTCACTTACAATAATCTTTGGGTTTCCATGTAGCTTTTGAACTGTTTCCATAAATGCAGTAGAAATTGTACTGGCTTTAAATGGATGTGATAATGCACAAAAGTGTGCATACTTGGTAAGTCTGTCAACTACCACCATGATGACACTCTTTCCCTCAGACTTGGGTAAACCTGTGATAAAATCCATTGAAACCTCCTCCCAACGTTGGCTTGGAATGGATAAAGGTTGTAATAGACCCGGTGTCTTAATTGTTTCAACTTTATTTTGTTGGCAAACCAAACATTCTGCCACAAACTTTTGAATATCTGATTTAAGGCCATCCCAAAAAAATTCCTTCTTAACCCTGTGGTAAGTTTTTAAAAATCCTGAGTGCCCTCCTAAGGGAGAAGTGTGCAATTCCATAAGAATCTTTTGTTTTAGCTGGGAATTCTTACAGAGGTATAAGCGATCTTTGTACCATAACGAATCATTTTTCCAGCTAAATGTATCAGAAGTACTGGAATCTTGTTGTAGCTTTCGAATAAGTGCCCACACTTCTTCGTCATTCTTCCATTCCTCCTTTGCTTCGTTTATCCAATCTGGTTGGATAATAGAAATGGCACACAACAATGCTTCCACATCCTCATCCTTTCTTGAGAGTGCATCTGCCACCACATTTTGCTTCCCTTTTTTGTAGATGATTTCAAAGTCATAACCCAACATCTTTGTGACCCACTTTTGTTGCTCTTCAGAGGATAATCTTTGTTCTAAAAAGTATTTAAGGCTATCATGATCCGTTTTTACCTTGAAGTGTCTTCCCATTAGGTAGGGTCGCCATTTCTTAAGTGCATGGAGTATTGCCAACATTTCCTTCTCATAAATAGCTTTGCTTAAAAACTTTCCCTTGATTGGACGACTTTCAAAAGCAATGGGTCTTTCATCTTGCATTAGAACAGCACCAATTCCATTTCCTGAAGCATCACATTCCACAATAAAGGTTTTTGTGAAGTCCGGTGTAGCTAAGACCGGTGCTTGGCACATTGCCTCTTTAAGATGTTCAAAGGCCTTTGTTGCTTCCGGAGTCCATGAAAATGAATCTTTCTTCAATAATGTTGTTAGAGGTGCTGCTATTCTCCCATAATTCTTAACAAACTTGCGATAATACCCTGTCAACCCAAGAAATCCTCGCAGATGCTTTATGGATGTGGGGATTTTCCATTCCTTAATGGCTTTAATTTTGCTAGGGTCTACCTTAACTCCTTCATGAGATACAATATGACCCAAATATTCCACCTCCTGGACTCCAAAGAAACATTTGGATCTTTTTGCATATAATTGTTTCTCCTCCAATAGTTGTAGCACCTTGTCAACATGTTCAACATGATCCTTCCAAGACTTGCTGTAGATTAGTATATCATCAAAAAATACTAACACAAATTTTCTAAGGAATGGTTTGAAAATTGAATTCATCAAACCTTGAAATGTTGAAGGTGCATTGGTAAGGCCAAAAGGCATGACCAAAAATTCATAATGACCCTCATGAGTTCTAAATGTCGTTTTCGGAATGTCTTCAATCTTCATTCTGATTTGATGATATCCCGAACGAAGATCCAACTTGGTGAAGTAAATTGATCCATGCAATTCATCCAGTAATTCATCAATGACAGGAATGGGGAACTTATCTTTAATAGTGAGCTTGTTGAGCTCCCTATAATCTGGACACATGCGCCATGATCCATCCTTCTTGTGCACCAATACTACTGGAGCTGAGAAAGAACTTTGACTCGGTTGAATTATACCAGCCTCTAGCATTTCTGCAACCATACGTTCAATTTCACTTTTTTGGACATATGGATATCTGTACGGCCTGATGTTTGGAGGAACACTTCCTGGAATCAGATGAATAGCATGATCATGATCACGCATAGGTGGGAGACCTTTGGGAGTCTCAAATACCTTGGAATGATTGTCCAGGACTTTTTGGAGATCTGGAGAAATAGATGATTCCAATGTGGAAACATCTAGCGAACATAATTGTGCAATTACACCTCTTTGCTCCTTTTTTAGAAGCTTTGTCATGCCATTAGAGCTGATTATCTTTCCTGGTTTCCCTGCAATACCCCTTAATTCAACTTCCTTTCCTTCCACAGAAAATTTGATGAAAAGTTCTTGAAAATTAAAAGCTATTGTACCCAAGGATTGTAGCCATTGGACTCCTAGTACAACATCAGCACCTCCCATTGGAATGGAAAGCATTGGGCTAGTCAATACATATTCTCCCATGGATAGCTTGATATTATGGCACTTTCCAGAACAATTTATTGTTCCTCCATTTGCAATCATCACTTGACACTCTGGTGCTGGATATAGGAAGCAATTCAATTCTTTTGCTACCCTACAATGAATAAAATTGTGGGTGCTTCCTGAATCAATCAACACTATTACCTTTTTCTTCTTGATTTGTCCTTCTATCTTGATGGTTTGAGGAGTGGTAATTCCCGCCAATGCATTACAAGATATGGTCGGATTTATTTGTTCTTCATCTAGGCTTTGTTCCTGGAATATATCCTCTTCTTTTGACCTTTCTTGCTCCTTTTCTTCTTCCTCTTCACAATCTATGTAGAATAATTTCTTCTCAGCACACTTATGACCTTTGTGTATTTGCTATCACAATTGTAACAAAGCCCTTTTGCTCTTTTTTCTTCCAATTGTTGTGGTGTCAACCTTGTAGGTTGTGGAAGACTATGGGCAACAACACTTCCGTCTTTATAGTTGTGAATGGTATGCTTCCTAGTTGCCATAATTTTGCTTTCCATTTTTCTTGCTAACCTGAATGCCTTCTCTAATGAATCAGGTTCCCAAAGGCGCACATCATGTTGGATATTATCCTTTAAAGACCCTATGAACACATCAATCCTATGCTCCTCTGGAATATCTTTTACCCTTATGTTCAATTTTTGGAACTCCTCAATGTGCTCCATTATTGAACCCTTTTGTTTGAGACTTATCAATTGGCTAAAAAAAGTGTTGCTTTTTGTATCCTCATAATGTGCTATCAATTCTTCCGTAAAAATTGCCCAAGTGATAAATTGTTTACGAGAACAAAGCCATTGATACCATACAAACTGATTTGGTTCCAAATATAAAGTTGCCATACGTACCTTTTGTGTGTTTTGCACATTATTGAGATCGAAGAATTGCTCCATCTGTAATATCCATGTGGCGGGATCCTTGCCATCAAACTTCCTCATATCGATTTTTGGAATATGGTGAGTCTTCGATCCAACATTAGAGTCTATGGAATCATGATTAACATTTCTTTTGTTCTCATCATGAGTTTCCTTTAGTACTCTTTCACCATTAGTGACCATTTCTTGTAGCAACTTATTCATATTTATCTTCAATTCTTCCATCTTATCATCCATGCCATCAATTTTAGCGTCCATGCCATTCACCTTAGCTTCCATGCCCTTTATCTTAGATTCCATGCCATTTATCTTAGCATCTGTTAGCTTTTGTGAGCGTGACATTTGTTGCACTTGTTCTTGTAATTTTGATATATCATGTAGCATTTCTTCCTCTTCTTCATGAGTCATGCTAGAGCTTTCAGGTTCCTTACTAGGTGTTTGCATTTTCTTTCCTTGGGGCATCAGTTACCGATAATAATGCTTTACTATGCCCTTTGAATTCCTTCAAACCAAGCTTATGCAAAAATTAAAAAAAACTACACACCTTTTTTTTACTTTGTAGAAGCCTGATATTGAATCTGATGTATCTCTGTAATTTCTAATCATCAAGTTCTGAAATTGTGACCTATAGTAGCCTTCTATGTCCTCTTTCCAATGCCACTAGTCTGATCCAAATTGGATTCTCCAAGAAAGAGTTATGCACAATCTCCCGCAGTGACCTGATTATAGACTAGTTCAGTAGAGTGAACTTGTACGAAGTGCCATGTGTCACTGTTTCAACCTTTGACTCTGAAAAATATATAAACAAAAACTAAAGTCCGTCCTCTTTCTGTACCATCTTACGGATTTTCAATCGGATGCTCAGAAAGAAAGTTATGACGATTTTCCTCAGGTCACATGTTTTGAGTGTAATTAAGGAGTCTGCAAAAAGACCAACTTCCTCAGATCATATCTCCGAAAATATCGCGCAAAAACCTCTGAAATTCGGATCCAAGGTTCAGCACGATTTCTTCTCAAATGGGTTTTTTTTGTGACTTCTGAAACGTCACAGAAAAAAGTTATAGCAAAAATTCCACGATGACCTGTTTGGAGCAGCGAAACCCTAGAATCCAAAGCTCTGATACCAAATGTTATGAAACCAGCTCAAGAAAAGATAGAAAAGATAGATCAACGCCTTAGAATTCAGCCTCTTCGAGGGGCAACCTCCTTTACATTACATAAATGAACAATTCTTGGATGATACAAATGAAAAAACCTCCTTTCTATATATAGGAGTCTAAGGAGTCACAATATAATCCAACCGACCTAACAATAATAATATAAAGCCACAAAAATAACAATAGAGGGATTCTATGGGGCACAGAAATAACAATATGGGGGTAATAGGGGCACAACAATATAAATAAGGGGTATAACTACAATAGTAATGGGGTAATCACTAGTATTATAGGGACCCAACAATAGTATTGGGGGAATCACTAGTATTATAGGGACCTAACATGCCCCTCTCCTTCAAAAAAGTGTTGTCCTTAACACTTGAGTAGTTATGGATGATTTTGTATAAAATTCTCACCCTCCCATGTGGAATCTTCATCAGGTAAGTTCTTCCACTTGATGAGATGCTCTAAAATTTATTGATTTCGTAGCTATCGAGTTCTTGTTTGTTTGACTGCTTCAGGTTCCAATATGATTTTTCCTTCCTCATCAAGTTCTGGCAATATTGTTTGAACTAGGAGCTTGTCGCCTATAACCTTATTTAAGCATGACACATGGAAAAATGGGTGCACTCGGGAATCTGCAGGAAGCTCCAATTTGTATACCATAGTACTTATCTTTTGCAACACCTTGTACGGACCATAATACTTTGGTGATAATTTATTATCCTTCTTAGCTTGCTTGAGGGACATTTGTTTATATGGTTGTATCCGTAGGAATACCCAATCACCTACATCAAAACTTCTTTCGATGCAACGTTGATCTTCCTACTGTTTCATTCTATTCTACGCCAAGGTGAGGTTATCTTTTAAGAGTTGGAGAACTTGTTGTTGATGCTCAATGTGATCTTCCACTGCTTGAACCTTGGAATTTTCTCTTAAATATGATGTGATGGATGGTGGATGATATCCATAAAGTGCCATAAATGGGGTCATTTTTGTTGCAGTATGGAAGGAAGTGCTATACCACCATTCAACCAACGACAACCATTTGACCCATTGTGTCTGTTTATCAGATACAAAGCAACGAAGATATCCTTCCAAACATTTGTTTACTATCTTAGTTTTCCCATCATATTGAGGATGATAAGATGAGCTATGAGCTAATTGAGTACCAAGATAAGAAAATAATTATGTCCAAAAAATTCCAGTGAAAATGGGATCTCTGTCACTTACAATAATCTTTGGGTTTCCATTTAGCTTTTGAATTGTTTCCATAAATGAAGTAGAAACTGTACTCACTTTAAATGGATGAGATAATGCACAAGAGTGTGCATACTTGGTAAGTCTATCAACTACCACCATGATAATACTCTTTCCTTCGAACTTGGGTAAACCTATGATAAAATCCATTGAAACCTCCTCCCAACGTTGGCTTGGAATGGATAAATGTTGTAATAGACCTGGGGTCTTAATTGTCTCAACTTTATTTTGTTGGCGAACCAAACATTCCGCCACAAACTTTTGAATATCCAATTTAAGGCCATCCCAAAAAAATTCCTTCTTAACCCCGTGGTAAGTTTTTAGAAATAAAGAATGCCCTCCTAAGGGAGAGTTGTGCAATTCCCTAAGAATCTTTTGTTTGAGTTGGGAATTCTTACATAGGTATAACCGATCTTTGTACCATATGAAATCATTTTTCCAGCTAAATGTATCAGATGTATTGGAATCTTGTTGTAACGTTTGAATGAGTGCCCACACTTCTTCACCATTCTTCCATTCATCCTTTGCTTCGTTTATCCAATTTGGTTGGATAATAGAAATGGCGCAAAGAAATGCTTCCACATCCTCATCCTTTCTTGATAGTGCATCTACCACAACATTTTGCTTCCCTTTTTTGTAGATGATTTCAAGGTCATAACCCAACATCTTTGTAACCCATTTTTGCTGCTCTTCTAAAGATAATCTTTGTTCTAAAAGGTATTTAAGACTATCATGATCTGTTTTTACCTTGAAGTGTCTTCCAATTAGGTAGGGTCACCATTTTTTAAGTGCATGTAGTATTGCCAACATTTCCTTCTCATAAATAGTTTTGTGTAAATACTTTCCTTTGATTGGATGACTTTCAAAAGCAATGGGTCTTTCTTCTTGCATTAAAACAACACCAATTCCATTTCCCGAGGCATCACATTCCACAATAAAGGTTTTTGTGAAGCCCGATGTAGCTAAGATCGGTGCTTGGCACATTGCCTCTTCAAGATGTTCAAAGGCCTTTGTCACCTCTAGAGTCCATGCAAATGCATATTTCTTCAATAATGTTGTTAGAGGTGCTTCTATTCTCCCATAATTCTTAACAAACTTGCGATAATACCCTGTAAACCCAAGAAATCCTCATAGATTCTTTATGGATGTGGGGTTAATGGTTTTAATTTTTCTAGGGTCTACCTTAACACCTTCATGAGATACAATATGACCCAGATATTCCACCTCTTGTACTCCAAAGAAACATTTGGATCTTTTTGCATATAATTGTTTCTCCTCCAATAGTTTGAGCACCCTATCAACATGTTGAGCATGATCCTTCCAAGACTTGCTATAGATTAGTATATCATCAAAAATTACTAACAAAAATTTTCTAAGGAAAGGTTTGAAAATGGAATTCATCAAACCTTGAAATGTAGAAGGTGCATTGGTAAGGCCAAAAGGCATGACCAAAAACTCATAATGATCCTCATGAGTTCTAAATGTTTTTTTTGGAATATCTTCAGTGTTCATTTTGATTTGATGATATCTTGAACAAAGATCCAAATGGTTAAGTAAATTGATCCATGCAATTCATCCAATAATTCATCAATGACAGGAATGGGAAATTTATTTTTAATAGTAAGCTTGTTGAGATCCCTATAATCTGGACACATGCACCTTGATCAATCCTTCTTGTGAACCAATACTACTGGAGCAAAGAAAGAACTTTGACTAGGTTGAATTATACCAGCCTCTAGCATTTTTGCAACCATACGTTCAATTTCACTCTTTTGGGCATAGGGATATCTGTAATGCCTAATGTTTGGAGGAACACTTCCTAGAATCAAATGAATAACATGATCAAGATCACAAATAGGTGGGAGTCCTTTGGGAGTCTCAAATACCTTGGAATGATTATCCAAGAATTTTTGGAGATATAGAGAAATATATGATTTTGATGTGAGAACCTCTAGTGAACATTTATGCCTCGTTGTTCTTTCTTTAGAAGCTTTTTCATTTTGTTAGAGCTGATTATCCTTCCTGGTTTCCCTGCGATACCCCTAAATTCAACTTCCTTTCCTTCTGAAGAAAATTTCATGAAAAGTTCTTGAAAATTAAAAGCTATTGTACCCAAGGATTATAGCCATTGGACTCCTAGTACAACATTAGCACCACCCATTGGAATGGAAAGCATTGGGCTATTCAATACATATTCTCCCATGGATAGCTTGATATTATGGCACTTTCTTAAGCAAGTTATGGTTCCTCCACTTGCAACCTTCACTTAACACTCTCGTGCTTGATATAGGAAGCAATTCAATTCCTTGGCCATCTTACAATGAATAAAATTATGGGTACTACTCGAATTAATAAACTCTACTACCTTTTTCTTCTTGATATGCCCTTCTATCATGATAGTTTGAGGAGTGCTAATTCCAGCTAATGCATTACAAGATATGGTCGGATTCATTTCTTCTTTCTTTAGGATTTGTTCCTGGTGTATATCCTTTTCTTTTGATGTTTATTGTTCCTTTTCTTCCTCCTCTTCACAATCTATGTAAAATAATTTCTTCTCAGCACAATTATGACCTTTAGTGTATTTGCTATCACAACTGTAACAAATCCCTTTTGCTTTTTTTTCTTCCAATTGTTGTGCTTTCATCCATGTAGGTTGTGGATGGCTACGGGCAATAACACTTCCATCTTTATGATTGTGAGTGGTAGGCTTCCTTGTTTCCATAATTTTGCTTTCCATTTTTCTCGCCAACCTGTACACCTTCTCTAATGAATCAGGTTCCCAAAGGCGAACTTCATGTTGGATATTATCCTTTAAAGTCCCTATGAGCACATCAATCCTATGCTCCTCTTGAATCTCTTTTACCCTTACATTCAATTTTTGGAAGTCCTCAATTTGCTCCATCATTGAACCCTTTTGTTTGAGATTTATCAATTGGCTAAAAAAAGTGATGCCTTTTGTATCCTCATAATGTGCTATCATTTCATCCGTAAAAATAGCCCAAGTGACAATTTGTTTACGAGAGCAAAGCCATCGATACCATACAAACTGATTTTGTGTGTTTTGTACATTATGGAGATCGAAAAATTGCTCCATCTGTAGTATCCATGTTGCGGGATCCTTGCCATGAAAATTCCTCATATCGATCTTTGGAACATGGTGGTTCTTTGATCCAACATTAGAGTCTATGAAATCATGATTAACATTTATTTTGTTCTCATCATGAATTTCGTTTACTACTTTTTCACCATTAGTAAGCATTTCTTGTAGAATTTTTCTCAAATCTTCCATCTCAGCTTGAATGCCTTTCTTTAAGTCATCCATCCTAGCTTCCACGCCATCCATCTTAGCTTCCACGCCATCCATCTTAGCTTCCATATCATTCATGTTAGCTTCTATGCCTTTCTTTAAACCATCCATCTTAGCTTCTATGCCTTTCTTTAAACCATCCATATTAGCTTCCACACCATACATCTTAGCTTTTATGTCTTTTTTTAAACCATCCATTTTAGCTTCTGTCACTTTTTGTGCGAGTGAAATTTGTTGCACTTGTTCTCATAATTTTGATATATCATGTTGCATTTCTTCCTCTTCTTCATGAGTCATGATAGAGCTTTCAGGTTTCTTACTAGGTGTTTCCATTTTCTTTCTTCGGTGCATCAATTACTAACAATAATGCCTCATTATGCCCTTTGAATTCCTTCAAACTAATTTTTCAAACCAAACTTATGCAAAAATTTAAAAAACTACACACCTTTTTTCACTTTGCAGGAGCTCGATATTGAATGACTGTAACTCCAAGGTTTGGAATTGCGACCTACAATATCCCTTTGTGCCCTCTTTCTCATGTCATCAGTCTGATCGAAATTGGATTCTTCTTGAAATAGTTATGCCCCACCTCCCAAGATGAACTGCTTATATACTTGTTCAGTAGAGCTAACTTGTATGAAGTGCCACATGTTATTGTTTTGACCTTTGGATCGAAAAAGAATATATAGAAAATTACAGTCCATTCTCTGCCTGTAGCTTCTGACTAAATTTCAATGTGATGCTTAGAGAGAAAGTTATGACGATTTTCCCAAGGTCACCTATTCAGAATGTAATTTGGGAGTCTGCAAAAACCCTAACCTCCTTAGATTATATGGGCAACAATATAGCAAGACAAGATCTGAAATTTGGACCCGCACTTCACCAAGATTCCAGCTCAAATGGGTTTTAATTTAAGTGTCTAAACCTGCGTAGAAACAAAATTATAGTGAAACTTCCACTATGACCTGTTTGAGATGAAATTATGGAGCTTGCAAAAGCCATAACTTCCTCAGATCATAGATCCAAAAATATAGCACGAGAAAATCTGAAATTCAGACACAAGGCTCAGACCGATTTCTTCTCAAATGGGTTTTTTTTAGCTTCTAAAACTTCATAGAAAAGATGTTATAGAGAAAATTCCATGATGACCTGTTTGGAGCAGTGAAACTCTAGAATCCAAAGCTCTGATACCAAATGTTATCAAACCAGCTCACAAAAAGATAAAAAATATAAATAAACACCTTCAAAGTAAGCCTCTTCGAGGGGGAAACCTCCTTTACATTACACAAATGAACAATTCTTAAATGATACAAATGACAAAACCTCCTTTGTATATATAGGAGTCTAAGGGGTCACAATACAACCAAAGCCAACCTAACAATAATAACATAAGGGTGTTGGAAATAATACGGAGAGGGGGGGTGAATCAGTATTATCAGATCAATAATTTAATTTCCCAAACAGATTTGTATATGCCACTTCAGCTAAGTGAACTAGCATGTATATGCGACTGTACTTAAAGCAACCAGCGTGTATGCAGAGAACTTTTGATTTACCCAATTTATCAAGCATTGAACTTTAACCAGTATATCAGAGATTTATTAGACAGTGCAGTAAAAGTAGAATAAAGAATCACACATAAGCAACACACATGAACACCAAGATATAAGGTGGAAACCCAATGTGGGTAAAAACCACCTACTGTTGTCATCTCTATCTTCCTTTATAATAAGAAAATATATTTATAATCTTGTACTGGCATAGACTTATACCACTAAGCAGGCTTCTACCTGCAGAAGGTTACAACCTTCTCTCGTTCTCCAGCTTCTACTGGAAGGGAGCTACAACCCCCTAACTCTTGTACTAGCTGATATGTTTACTAGTATGTAGGCGGTGACCTACAGAAGGCTACGACCTTCTTTCTTCCTTCTAGGACCACGTTTCATATATTTTTAGACTGGATCCATCAAAAATTCAATCATCCGCATCAACCAATCATTGAGACTCAAATATGAATTTTTGACTCAACCACAACTGAATCAATCAATCACTTTGACAACCGATCGTTAAATCACAATCAATCCGATCATTTAGAATATTGTCACTAGAATACAGTAACCAGAACCCAAAACTCTACAACAGCAAACTGAAATAATTGAAACATACTTTATAAGGTATATGCTACTTCCATGTGTCGAACCTGTGTGTATACGTGCTTTTATCAAAGCCAACAAGCATATACATCTGCAAATATTAATTCATAATTTTGCATCTATTCCATACATCAGTTATACCCATATCATAATATTTACATAATAACACATGTGTCAGTATTCAGATCTAGACTATACATGATCAAACCATATAATGATAATTCATTTCAAGCCTTAAGATCCCGATCCATCATTAGATCTTATCCTTCATCAACCGCTAAGGTTCATCCTTGGTTCAGATCAAGCATAGCTCCATAAGCCAATAACTTGCATACTAGATCTCACACTTCATTGGATATTCGATACTTGCACACTTGGCCCAATGATCTTTTCCTCCTTATATAGTTTTAGGCCTTTCTCAATACCATGGACCAAAACCACTTAGGACCAATACCTTGGACCAAATAACTAGGGTCAATACCTCAGACCAAATACCTTGGACCAATACCATGGATAAAAATACCATGGACCAAATACCTCAGACCAAAAACTTAGTTTTCCAAGATATACGCGCTTTTCCTTCTATGAAAGTGCATGTGTACGTATATGCTACTTGTGTTCAGTGAACCTGCATGTAAACGCAGCTTGGTCAAGGTGAACTTGCGTATACCTCTATTTCTTCATTCTTTGTAGTCTGATCTGTAATTCTTTGCTGTTAACTTGTTGTACTGTGATATTTCATTTGAGTGAGTTGCCATCAAGGACAACACCTATATCATGATTCCAACAACCTTCCCCTTTGACATCAAGGGCAAAGGGTCATGCTCCCCCTTTGACATACATTATGCTGGTCATGATCCCCCTGAGTACATGCTGAATTCTCTGATATGTTGAAATGTACTGATTGAGTCCATGCTCCCCCTGAGCACAAGCAAAGTCTACAAAAATATTTTCTGAAAGAATAACATGACTCTATAACTCAACTATGTGAGGATGACATTCCTATCACCAATGACTCATACATACATCCATCTCCCAACCAAGTGGGGATATACCAAATTTGACTCATCCATGCAACCAAGTGGGGATATACCAATTGTTTATACATGACAAAAAAACAAGAAATATTACATCATCCATCCCATGTAAAGTGGGGATATAAATTACATCATTTGTCCAAGAGGACCCATTCAAATGTATGAGAAGACATATCACACCCTAGACTTTTACATGACTTGAGCAGCAAATGGTATAAATATCTGAAGCCATAGTTGGACTCAACAACCATAATGCAAACAATGCTGAATGTACGTGAAGGCTAATGCTCCCCCTGAATCGGTGCTACCTGTGCATTGTTAATAGGTCAAAGATCAAGGCATCTTTGTTAGTCAGATAAAATTAATGAGCAGAGCATATTAACCATCAATATTAGTCAGAGCACCCATATCAGAGCCTGCCCCACTGTTTTTCTTGTCTGAAAAACATATACGCTCCTTGACCGACAAAAACCCACGTGTGTACGCGACTACACTTCAGGAAACACGCATGTAATCGCCTTTCTCTGTAAAGTTTGATTTAACAGCAGGATGATGCAGCAACTACTCCCAATTTGTGTCTGAGATATTCAAATGTCTCTCTGGGTAGTGGATTAGTGAATATATCAACAACCTCTTCTTTGGAGGGAACATATTCTAATTTGACCTTTTGTTCAAGCACTTGTTCACGTAGAAAATGGTATTTGATGGGTATGTGCTTGGTCTTGGAGTGCATGACTGGATTCTTTGAAACACTAATGGCACTTGTATTATCACATAGAATGGAGATGGGTGGAGTGCATGTGATCTAAATGTCTTGCAATGTTTGCGTCATCCAAAATAGTTGTGTGCAGCAAGATGCAACAGCCACATATTTTGGTTCAGCTATAGATAACGCAATTGAACTTTGTTTCTTGTTGAACCAAGACACTAACCTGGAACCCATATAGAATGCACCACCACTAGTGCTTTTTCTATCATCAACACTTCCTGCCCAATCTGCATCTATATATGCATGAAGAGTAAGATCTATATCTCTAGGATACCATAAACCAAAGTTCTGTGTTCCTTGAAGATTTTTGGAAATCCTTTTAACTTCTTGAAGGTGTGACTCCTTTGGATTTTCTTGGAATATTCCAACTATTCCTACTACATGCATGATGTTAGGTCAGGTACCTATTAGATAAGGAAAATTGCCAATCATGGATCTGTAAGTTGGTTGATGTACTACTACTGATTCAGCATTTGAGCTGAGACGGTATCCTATTACCATTGGGGTACATACAGGTTTAGAATCTTCCGTGTCGTACTTTTTCAAGATCTGTTTGAGATATTTGGTTTGTGAAAGAAAAATACCATCTTTATTTTGTTGAACTTGTAGACCAAGGAAATAGGTAAGTTCACCAAGCAAGGACATTTCAAGTTCTTGCTGCATTACTCAAGCAAAATTCTGACTCATGGATTCTTCATTTCTACCAAAAATTATATCATCAACATAAATAACAATTATTAGCAATTTATCAGTGTCAATATTTGTATATAGATTGCTATCTGCTGACCCTTTTGGAAAACCCTGTTGGTGTAGATATTTTTCAAGGCAGTAATACTAGGCCCTTGGAGCCTGTTTTAGACCATAGAAAGCCTCTCTGAGTTTGCATACAAGTTTTGCATCATTTCCAAGAATGAATCCTTCTGGTTGTTCAATATAGACTTCTTCTTCTAAATCTCCATTAAGGAAAGCATATTTTACATCCATTTGGTATACTTTGAATTTCTGAAAGCTAGAAAGAGCAAGAAACATCCTTATGGTTTCAAGTCTAGCAACAGGTGAAAAAGTTTCTTTAAAATCTATACCTTCTTGTTGAGCATACCCTTTACAAACAAGTCTCGCCTTGTTTCTAATAACTTCTCCATTTTCATTCGGCTTGTTTTTGAATATCCGTTTAGTTCCTATGATATTTTTATCATGAGGTCTAGGAACTAATTCCCAAGTATTATTCTTTTCAATTTGCACAAGTTCTTCATTCATGGCCTTGACCCAACATTCATCTTTGCATGCTTCATTTACATTTTGAGGTTCGATGGAGGATAGTAATTCTAGATAGCTTGAGGTTTCTGTAATAGTTCTTCTTGTCTGTACACCTACCTCCTTTTCCCCTAAAATTTTAGTTTCTGGATGATTTTTTTGAACATACCTGGATAGAGCCTTTTCTTCTACCGTTATCTCTTCTTTTGGTGCTTCATTGGTTTCTTCTTTAGAATCATTGTGATTTGATGTGGGAAAATAATCCCCATCTTCTTCATTGTCATAATCTTTGGTTCTTATATGTTTTGGATTTTTTCATGCTTCATCAACTACAACATCAATACTTTCAACAATTTTCCCAAGTCTTTTATTATAACATTTATATCCTTTACTTTGGGAAGAGTAACCAAGAAGAATACTTTCATATGCTCTGGGCTCAAACCTACCAGGTTTTTCATTAGTCCTTTTGATATAACATTTTCTTCCAAAAACTTTAGTGGAGTTTGAGTGTTGTTTACCCAAACATTTGCTTGGTTGAGAATAGTTATGGCGACGAATGCACCTTCACCCTAGAAGATCGCAGGAGTTCCAGATTCATCTGGCATAGCTCGAGCCATTTATTGAACAATTCTGTTCATTCTTTCTACCACTCCATTTTGCTGAGGAGTCCTTGCAGTGGAGAACTACCTTTTTATTCCATGTTGTTCACAAAAATCAAAGAATTCATCCGAGGTAAATTCCCCTCCTCGGTCAGATTTGAGGCATTTGATTTTGCGATCTGATTCATTTTCAACTAAAGCTTTGAAGGCTTTGAACTTTTTAAATGCTTCATATTTATGCTTTAGAATACCTATCCAACACATTCTAGAAAAATCATCAATGAACAAAATAAAGTATTCTTCTCCACGAGGTGACTTTTTCCTTGATGGTCCACATAAAACAGTATGAACAAGTTCAAGAGGCTTACTAGCTGACCCTTGTTTTCCAATGAAGTGAGATCTGGTTTGCTTACTGAATTGACATGGTTTGCATATTGTATTTTTAGGAATGATGATATTTGGAAGATCACGAACAACCTGGAATCTTCATGCTTTTCTTATTTGAGAAAATCTTAAATGTCCCAATATTCTATGCCATAGCTAGTTTTCATCATTTTTGCTTAGATAGAACTGTTTTTGTCCTCCCTTGAGTATGTATGAGTTGTTTGTAGTTCTTGTACCTTTGATCATAGTTTCTCCTATATCAAGCTCACGAACAACACATCCGTTTGATCGAAACACCACTTCATTTCCTTGATCACACATTTGACTGACACTCAATAGGTTATGCTTTAGACCGTCTACATACATAACATTCCTAGCTTTAACCTTTTATTTCAAGAAAATAGAGCCTTTCCCTTTTATGATAACAGGAGTTTCGTTTCCAAATGAGACATTCTTTTCCTTTTCTAAGGAATTATATGAGTGAAGTTTTTCTTTGTCACCTATCATGTGTTTTGAGCATCCACTGTCGATGTACCACTCATTTTCTTGTCCTTCTGCATACAAGGCTATACCACATCTTTCTATTTGTGGTTCTTTCCTTTTCCATATCTTGGGATTTAATGGAGTTTGCTCCTTTTGAGATGTTTGCCAAAATTTTCTCCTGCATTCAGATTCTTCATGGCCAAAGTTGTTACAGATTGAGCGTTTTGTTTCATTTTCAAGAAGAGAAAAGTTATTATAGGAACTTTTCTTGATCCCTGTCACATTCATTTGATTTCATGATTCTCTAGTCATGATGGTTTTTTAAGCAGCACATTGAGCAGCTTTGTGTCCAAAATTATGACATGAGAAACATTGACCATTAAAGAAGTTCCTGCAATTATCGAATCTATTGACCTGGTGATTGTAGTTTCTATTGATATTCATCTTTGGAGCAAATTGAGTATGATTTACCTGAGGTTGGTTGTGGCTTTTGATCATCCTTGAAGAAAATTAAGCTTGATTTACCTGGTGATCTGTTTTATGCCTTTGCTGACGATTGTCATACTATTCACTGTTCTTTGCTGCATCGAAATAGCTTTTAGTGGAGGTTGATGACTTTTGTGATTGATATGCTTCTTCAGTATATCCAAGACCTGTCTTTATTAGAGGAGAATGCTGCACTTTGATAATTTCATTAAAGGTTTCTGATCCTTTAGCAATTCTAAGATTGAGAGATTTTGTTTTCTCAAGTTCCTTTATTAGACCCATAATTTCACATTCTAGTTTTTCATTGTGTTTTTCTCTTTTAGCAAGTTGGTTTGTCAAGGTATCTATAATCATATTCTTTTCTTCTAAACAGATTTTGAGTTTAGATATTTCTTCATGAAGATCATAATCTTCTAAAGAATCCCAAAAATTATCATCGTCATAAGCCATTAGAAGTCTATAGTCATTACTATTTTCATCTTCATCACTATTTGATAAACCATCGCTATCTTCATGAGTATAGTAACTCTTTTTACTTACACTTTGTTTTCTATTCCATTATGTTGATTCCTTCCCTTTATCATATTAATCTTATGAGGACATTTGGTAGCATAATGACTGACTCTACCACAGGTAAAACATTTGAAGGGTAGTTTACCTCTAAATCTTTCAGAACCCCGTTGAAGCTTCTTGACAAAGTTTACTTCATCTTCTTCTTCTTAAATATGTCCTAATTCATTGAGTTCTTCCTTTCCTTTTGCTAAAGCTTTAAATGCGGCTTCTTTCATATCTGATGGGCCTCATTTTCTCATCTCAAAGGTAGTTAAAATCTTGTGAAGTTGTGTCATAGTGATAGTCTGCAGATCCTGTTTTTCTTCTATGGGAGATACTTTTGCTTCAAATTTAACAGACAAGGATCTTAAAACTTTCTCAACTAAGGTAACTTCCTTTATATCTTCACCCAGATTCTTCATACAATTAACAACCTCATCTATACATAAGAAGTAACTAGTTATACTTTCATCATTGTGCATCTTAAGAGTTTCATATTGAATTCCGAGAGTTTGAAGTTTAGCACGTTTTACTTGAGAGTCTCCTTCGTAGCTCAGATCGATTTTGTCCCATATTTCTTTGGCTGATTTGAGCTGCATAACTTTGACAAACTTTGATTGTGACAAACTTCCCAATAATGTATTGACAGCCCTGGCGTTGGTTTCATATTGCTTTCTACCTACCGTATCTGTAGGAATTGCTGATGGAAATGTATATCCTCCTTCCACGATTTCCTAGACATCCATTCCAAGTGATTGTAGATAGGTTGTGGTTCTTATCTTCCAATAAACAAAGTTGCTCCCATCAAAGATTGGCGGTCTCATGGATCCCATGCTTTCTTGATTACTCATGATGATGGATCTCCCTTCAAGCGATCAAGCTTCTTCTGAAGGACCTACTTTGATACCAATTGTTGGAAATAATACTGAGAGGGGGGGTGAATCAGTATTATCAGATCAATAATTTAATTTCCCAAACAGATTTGTATACACTACTTCAGCTAAGTGAACTAGCATGTATACGCGACTATACTTAAAGCAACCAGCGTATATGCAGAGAACTTTTGATTTACCTAATTTATCATGCATTGAAATTTAACCAGTATATCAGAGATTTATTAGACAGTGCAGTAAAAGTAGAATAAAGAATCAAACATAAGAAACACACATCAACACCAAGATATAAGGTGGAAACCCAATGTGGGTAAAATCCACCTGCTACTGTCATCTCTGTCTTCTTTTAATAATAAGAAAATCTGTCTACAATCTTGTACTAGTGCAGACTTATACCATTACGCAGGCTTCTACCTGCAGAAGGTTACAACCTTCTCTCGTTCTCCAGCTTCTACTGGAAGGGAGATACAACCCCCTAACTCTTGTACTAGACGATATGTTTACTAGTACATAGGCGACAACCTATAGAAGGCTACAACCTTCTTTCTTCCTTCTAGGACCACATTTAATAAATTTTTAGACTGGATCCATCAACAATTCAATCATTTGCATCTACCAATCACTGAGACTCAATCATCACTTTCCGACTCAACCACAACTGAATCAATTAATCACTTTGACAACCCATCATTAAATCACAGTCAATCTGATCATTCAGAATATTGTCACTGGAAAACAGTAACCAAAACCCAAACCAGAATGCAGAACTCTGCAACAACAAATAGAAACAACTGAAACATACTTTATAAGGTATACGCTACTTCCATGTGTCGAACCTGAATATATATGTGCTTTTATCAAAGCCAACAAGCATATACATCTACAAATATTAATTCATAATTCTGCAACTATTCCAGACTTCAGTTATACCCATATCATAATATTTACAGAATAACACATGCTCCAGTATTCAGACCTAGACTATACATGATCAAACCATATAATGATAATTCATTTCAAGCCTTAAGATCCCGATCCATCATTAGACCTTATCCTTCATCAACTGCTAAGGTTCATCCTTGGTTCAGATCAAGCACAACTCCATAAGCCAATAACCTGCATACTAGATCTCACACTTCATCAGATATTCGATACTTGCACACTTGGCCTAATGATCTTTTCCTCCTTATATAGTTTTAGGCCTTTCTCAATACCATGGACCAAAACCACTTAGGACCAATACCTTGGACCAAATACCTAGGGTCAATACCTCAGACCAAATACCATGGATAAAAATACCATGGACCAAATACCTCGGACCAAAAAATTAGTTTTCCAAGATATACATGCTTTTCCTTCTGTGAAAGTGCATGTGTACATATACGCTACTTGTTTTCTGTGAACATGTATGTATGCGCAGCTTGGTCAGGGTGAACCTGCGTATACTTCTCTTTCTTCATTCTTTGTAGTCTGATATGTAATTCTTTGCTGTTAACCTGTTGTACTGTGATATTTCATCTGAGTGAGTTTCCATCAAGGACAACACCTGTATCATAATTCCAACAAAGGGAACAAAAATAACAATAGTGGGCTTCTATGGGGCACAATAATAACAATATGGGGACAATAGGGGCACAACAATAACAATAAGGGATACAATGACAATAGTAATGGGGGAATCACTAGTATTATAGGGACCTAACAATAACGAATCCTTTGAAAGCAGAAACAAAATAATTTACATTTTTCACATTATTATTTACATCCTTTAGAACAACATGTAAGGAATCAAAATAGTCATTATGGTCCTGGGATTTGATCATATTCATTTCTAACACTTTATGAGCAGTTTTTGTCCAATTTATCTGCTCATTAGCTTTATGTATTCTTTCATCAATGCCCAGTGTAGATTCATCTGTGGGGACCAAAGGAATAGATTTTGTTGCATTACTAGACTCACCTAACAATATTTCTTTGAAAGGTTGAGAAGTAGTGATAGTGTCTATATTGGTGCCATCATGGCTGGTCCATGAATGTTTTTGTGTAGAAGATACCTCTACGCCTTCCATGTGAATTGCTTTCCCTTCTTCCATTTCTTTCCAACTATAAAAAGAAATCCAGGAATATGTATCTTCCATATACTGCTTCCATTGTAAAGATATATTTCTTTTCTCAGCACCTGGTGTGCTCATATCAAATTCTTTTGATTCAAGATGTGTCTGTAAATCCCAATTTAACATTCTTTTCATCCATTTTGGGTCAATTTTATATTTTGGACATCCATCCATTAATGAGAAGAACTTATACAATTATGGAATAGAAGGCTTTTTGCAGTCTTTGGGGATATGGTTTTCAAATATGGATTGCAGAATTAGACTCTCAAGTCATTCAATATATCCCAATCCATGTCTAGGCATTCCTGGAGGATGCATTTTACTGAACATTTCAGTAAGCTTTAGGTCTTTTTAACCAGAGAAGGAAGTTCATGGATCATCGTGATGGTGTCATGAGGAAATGGAATGTCATAACATTTGGGATTTGGGCATGAATTTGCAATAGTGGTTGGTGGAGATTCTCCTGTGGCTGGATTATGATTTTTATGGAGGACTAAATCTACAAGTGTTTTTAAGGAGACTAATGAACAACATCCAGGACATTTAACTTCGAGATCAGAGAAATGAAAAATTTGTGCTAGTTCAAATAAAGTGGCATGTAAACAATTTGGATATGAATTATATAGAGATGTAGAAGTAGAAGGTTGACAAAGGTCAAGTGTTGAGTTTGGCTGAACGGCATGGAAAGCTTTTTGTATTTTCTGATGGTCAATAATTTATCCTTGAGGAAAATATAGGGTAGCTGAAGAAGATGCTTCTTGGATTTGTGCAATTGTAATAATTTGGATTTTTGGCGACTAAGGGAGATATATGACCCAATTTTCACGAAAACTCAAGCCTTCCCATCTGATTGTCTGATGTTCAATTTTCTAGTTATGAGCATCAGTAATTACAAGTGTGCTTGATTTGGATTCTTGGCTGGGAGTATGTAGTATTGCCGAATACGATGTGTTTGTGTGTCTAAAACAACCTCTTGTATGAATTGTAAAAATTTTTCATTTTCTCTTTATATCAAAACCAGTTGTTTTGATTTGCAATTGTAGGACATCCTTTATACATTCATTGAACACATAGACAGAAAAATTTGGATGACAGTCAAACCAAACAAGTTCGTTTGACAAGGGAGCAACAATGCCTCCGATTAATGAATCTGTATATCTGTTATGTGTGAGATCATTAATAGTGGCCAACACATATGTATTTAAACTACTGTGGGTGAGGGAAATTATGTTGATTCTTATAAAACCAAGGTGCACATATTGGGTGCCATGTCTTCTAGCTTCTTCCTCAAGTTTCTTCGGGTCTAAGAAAGAAATAGTCTGAATAGACTCAACATTTTCTTGAATCTGAGACACACATTCTTTTACAGTTACTATAGTGACTGCTTTAATATGAAAGAAAGACAGATCTGAATATACACTGCATGGATTTATAGATGGTAAAGCCCATCGGGCTGAGGGCTGACTTTCAACTATTTATAATTATGCAGAGTTAACTTCTCTAGAAGATGCAGATTGAAAAAGATTTTCCATATTAAAGTTTCTGTCTTGTGCCTCCTGTTGAAGTTCTCTGAATGAAACATATTTTCTTTCTGAATCCATTTTACCAAAAAGGTTTTAAGGATAAATACCTGATAGAACCAAAGTTATGGATTTGATACCATTTTTTTGTAGGGGCTTCCTCCTTAGAGTTCTCGAAGCTTGCTGATTCAAATTCTCGTTTCTTCTGTTGTGATACATGAACCCATATGTGGAGCACCTGGAGGGTATGCTTTTGACTAGCAATCTAGTGGTTTTTCAATAATAATTGTAACCTTTTCTGCATGAGAAATTCGAAGAAGATAAAGGATTTTGATAAAATGTGCAAAAATAGACAAAGGAAGCTCAAGTGCTAATAATTGACATTTTCTATGCAGGAAGACATGCGAGCAAGGAGTTCCCGCCCAAAAGCGAGAAGCAGAGAAAAAATAACCGCTGTTCCTCCAGTAGGGAACCGGATGCGGACACGATCAACCAAAATCGGAATTGAATAGTCCAGGAAAAGAATGCGGGATACCGGCTCGGCAAACGCAGGAAAGATTGAACGATTAGCGAATCCCTCAGGATCTTCGATCCTGAGGGATCGCTGCTTTACTTATCTCTGATTATCTAGATATCTCTGTCATTTCTATTATATAATGGCACAGCATCATTAAGAAGGAGGAGGATTGTTTTTGTAATTTTACAGTTTCAGAACAAACTTTAATCATTGAGTCTCATTGAGACCTGATTTTGTTATACTTTTGTGGATGCGATTAATATAAAAGACTTGGTGTTTTTTCCGTCTCTGCGTCTTGAGTAATTTAAGGCAGTGTACCATTGGCAGCTAAGGGCCCGGCTCCGAAGGACACTTGCTTTTGTATCATTATATGGTGATTTGTGGTTTGTTTATCTTTATTGCTTAGCAGTCTGATGAATTCTTTATATGATACGCTATGCTCTGTTATGTTTAATGAATGAGTGATTTCCCTATGTAAAGATTCTGCACTGTATAACTGGATTTACACAGGGTCAGATTGTATCTTTATTAAGCCATTTCTGTAACAGAGTACTGGTATGAATGCTACTGTCATTGGATTTATGTTAAACAATATTTGTGGGATTCGAGAGTAGCGTCGTTCTGTTTAGAAACATAGTTGTATCATTCAATACTCTTAGATTGCTATATTAATATAGATCATGTACATACGGGTGATGGTTGTGGTTTCGTAAATCATTAAGGATTGTTGTTCCATTTGATTACGGCTGTTCCATTTGATTACTGCTGTTCCATTTGCTGTTCCATTTGATTACTGCTGTTCCATTTGATTACTGCTGTTCCATTTGATTATTGTTGTTCCATTTTACTTTCCGCTGATTTATTTACCTGCCTTTGTTGCTTTGGTGTGAGAGAAGGCCTAAGGCTGTAGTGAGCCTCAGCAAGACGCTGCTTAGCTCCCTGACCTATAAGTCCATGCTCTAAATTTCCCTTCTTTAATCAGTTTCTAAAGGGATGGGATATTGTTTCCGTACCCTTGACTGATCAACTGTTTTGTGTGACTCCATCTTTTAGGTTAGTTTAATTACAGCTTAGCATCTGTTTTCCTTTGATCTTCTCAACCCTGTACTACTAAGCATTACTCGGACAAATAGCCTCGGATTGAGCTACTTCTTGCAATAACAAAACGTTCCCGGATTGACTTATTAATGTGGAATAATTAGCGGTGTGAGAGACCCTAGTTACAGCTCTACATTTTGGCGCCGTTGCCGGGGAAGAAGTATAGCCATTTGCCCTTTTCAGAGTAGTGCGCAAAGCTGCTAGGGGGGAGTTGGATTTTAAAAACGGAAGGTAAGAACCTGTGTATGGAGCATGTAAAAGCCCTGCTCCACCGTCCGCTCTCTTAGCAGAATTGCTGGTTGAATAGGATTCAGTAGTTTTAGAGTGCATGACTAAGCAGAAAAAGCTAGAAAAGAATATCAAACCTCCAGTCAAACCTGAAAAAGCCAAAGGACCGGTGACCCTTGGCCGAACAACCTTCATAGACGAAATCTATAAGAAAACTGAATCTCAGCCGTCAGTAGGCCTCAGAAAGACTCATTCTAAGCAGCCTACTAGTTCCCTTCAGGTTACAGCATCACCATCTGGAGCCTACGCTGAGGTGCATAGTCGGACTGATGAACAGGACTTCCAAGAAATTGAAAAATCTGTGTCAGAACGACTGCAAGAAGGGAATTTAAGTAATCTTTGTGAAGGAGAAGGGGAAACAGGGGAAATAGAGGAACCAAGGTCTCCTTCTAGGATAATCCAATTGTTAAACAACCCAGACAGGGGAAGCGTGGCCAAAATTAACCTTGAAGGCACCTCATTCCCTCAGACAGAGATCCCAGATAAGGGAAGTGTCATCAAAACAGTTCCTGCCAAGGCCGTCCCTTCTCAACCTAGGAATACCCTCCTAGAAATTCCGGAAGGATATTGGCACATATTTGATCCAATGGTGCAGAATCAGCCAAATGCTCAAACTTCTACATTGCAATATCCTATAGTAGATTCTGTTGCAAATGCACCCATGAAAGCAATACCTCTTCAACACATCCCGACGTTTCATGGACTTACATCAGAAGACCCCGATGCATTTTTATTTGAATTCGATGTGCTATGTAGAGCGTACGATTACACCACTGACCCCCAGAAATTAAAGTTGTTCCCCTCCACTTTAAAAGGAGCAGCTCTGAGATGGTTCATGGGTTTAGGTGGTGGAGTCATAAACAACTGGGAGCAAATGAAAGAATCCTTTCTTAAAAAATATCAGGATTATTGTAGATCGAGAGAGCTAAAAGATGAAATTTTTAAAATGACGGCCATACCAAATGAAACTTTGGAAGAATACGTAGAACGTTTCCAGTATAATTTACAGAGATCCCCCTATGCATCACTACCTCTGCCTAATAATGTGTTGAAAACTGCATTGATTAGAGGAATGAAAGAGCAGTGGATTGAAACATTGAATATCATGGGAAAAGGGGATATTTACCAAGAGAATTTTGTTGATATCATTAATTTATGCATCAGGAGTTCAAGAGGCAGCACAAGGATAAAATCAACAGAATATGATAGGTTTGTTAAAGACAACAAAATATCAACAGAAGGGGTAACACGTGTAGAACTAGGGAATTTATTAGAAAATTTTAAAACTGATATTCTGGGGACATTAACTACTCAGCTTGATATTGTGCAGGCTAAACAAAAGCAAATGGAGGTGGAGCAAAATCTGGCAATTTTCTGCCCCCGATGCAGAAGAAAACACAGCCACAAGGAATGTCCGCTAGATACAGTTCAAACATGTGCTATCTATACGAAAGACCACCTTACTAAGAGCTGCCCCTTCATTCCTGGATTGAAGGCAGTATACAAGGAAGCAGAAGAAGAATTAGCACCAGCATACTTTGTTAACCAACGTCGCCAATGGCAACCTAGGCAATCTGGTATGTTTTCTGACCCGACTTCTTCTTTTCAGCCTCCGCAATACAATGCTCAGCAATATGGTATGTGGCAAAACCAATCTACACCCCCAGTCCCGAATTGGTCATCACAGCCGTTTCCTTCTCCAAATCCATGGATGAATCAGACAAGCCAATTCGGGTGGCCAAATTTTCCCTACACCCCACCATATTGGCAGAATAACTCATACCCTCCGCAATGGATTCCCCCTACTTCGCAAGGTTCACCCTGGTAGACAAATTGGCCAAGATCGACATATCAGTCAACAGGAACTATTCCACTCCCTCAACCGACTCTGCCAGCCTTACAACAAAACCCCCAGTCTAATTTAAGGCCGTAACTCCTAGCCCAACCCAATCCCAATCCTAATAATAGACCAGTCCAATCCCTTCAAATTATAGAAACATCAGAAACTGGACTTGACTTAAGGGAGTGCAATGACGTTCAGTTACGATCTGGACGTATCATAGAAACAGAGGGAGACAAAACAGTTCACATTGAAGATCAGTTACCAATAGAACAACCACCACAACAAGAGGGTGTAAATAAGAAACAAACCCATCAACAAACAAATACATCCTCTCCCCCTTTCCCGGAACGATTAGTCATACCACGACCGGTACAACATCCAGACTTTGACATTCTGGGAGAGTTACAAAACCTGTACATAAAAATTCCATTCCTCCAGGCCATTCAAGATATTCCTATATACACAAAAACTATAAAAGAACTGTGCATAAAAAAATCAAGGAGGAATATAACCACTAACCCAAGAGTCCAAGTCGTCGGCACCTTATGTGACTTATTATCAGGGAAAGAGACACCTATCAAATATGAAGATCCCGGAAATCCAATTGTGACTGTCCAAATCTATGGCCAAACCCTGACTAATGCTTTAGTTGATCTAGGAGCTGCAATCAATATTTTGACAACATCTACCTGCCAAAAGCTTGGCATCACATCAGTAGAACCTACTTCTACTTTGCTAGAATTGGCAGATCGATCTGTAGTTCAACCAGAAGGCACTCTATACGATGTCATGGTTTTCGTAGACTCTTGGGAATATCCAACTGATTTCCTGATAATTAATCCAAAAACCCGACTGGATGGACATCCGCTAATATTAGGAAGACCTTGGCTTGCTACTGTCGATGCCTACATTGGTTGCCGGCAGGGAAACATGACTATAACTAAAGGACCAGATGTTAAAAATCTAGTTCTATATCCTCCAGCACAGCCAAGCCTGCCAATGATCAAAACCAATCAGTATCCTGTGTCATACCTTACTAACAATATCAGAGCCCCATTGACTGTACAGAAGGCTTTAGATTTTAAAGATCAAATAGAAGATGATGCCATCAATAACTTCATTAGTCAAACCGAATCTAGATCTCACACACAGTGTTTTATGATAGAGGCAGCATTTGATGGTGAGCTAGAGGAAGACCCTTTGAAAGACGCACATGACCAAACAATACCAGTGACTGTTGTTGCCAATAGTAAAGTAGTGGAAATTGAACCTGGTAAGGCCCTAAATATCAACGCCAACCTTACACCAGACCAAGAAGCAAAACTTGTAAATCTATTACGAAATATCAAGGAGCATTTGCGTGGGATTACCCAGACATGAAAGGGATCGATCCCCAATTATGCACCCACCACATCTACACAGAAAAAGATGCAAAACCTGTTCGTCAGCCACAAAGAAGACTTAACCCCCATCTAAAAGAGGTAGTAAAAGCCGAACTTCAGAAACTTCTAGATGTTAATTTTATTTATCCCATCTCCGATAGTAAGTGGGTCTCTCCCCTGGTGGTGGTACCCAAGAAAAACGGAAAATGGAGGATTTGCGTAGATTACAGGGAGTTAAATAGAGCCACACAGAAGGATCACTTCCCTCTCCCGTTTATAGATCAAGTATTGGACACTTTAGCAGGAAAGAAATTCTTTTCTTTCCTGGACGGCTTCAGCGGATATAACCAAATCCAAATTTCCCCTGAAGACCAGGATAAAACTACCTTTACTTGCCCTTGGGGAACGTTTGCCTATCGAGTTTTGCCCTTCGGCCTATGTAATGCTCCTGCTACATTCCAAAGGGCTATCCTTAGTATCTTCGCAGATCTGATAAATGACGGACTTGAAGTGTATATGGACGATTTTACACCATACGGAGATTATTTTGACCCTGTTAGATACCTATAGTAATAGGTTTCATATTTCATGATTGATTATTGAAAATCCAAATATGCTCTGCTTTGCTACTACAAAGATCCCATATTTCCAGAAAATCAGAGGTGTGTGAAGTATTTCAAATATTGAGGACCTTATTACAATTTTTTGGGTGATTCAACAGTTCAAACTGGATCATGCCATGTTTCAATTTTGAGTTGTAGAATAGAGAAAGAAGTCTGTCCAAACAGCTTAATCTTGGCAGAAAAATAGTTCAGGTAGAGAAACAAAGGTTCCCAAAAGTCTAATCTGGGACCCTGGAAGAGATAAGGGTAGAAGTAGATAGGGAGAAAAGGAAAAAAGCCAAAGAAAAGAAAAGGCAATTGAGGGTTGCAAGTCCAAGTGCCTCTCCAAGAAGAAACAAAAAATGTTAGGGGAAATAGTTGGGTAGGCATTTGTGGTTGCAGAAAGGACATGTTCACCATTACATAGTGGTCAAAGATGTTTTGCCAAGGCAATGGATATATTAGCAAAAAGGTGGTGAAATTCATGGTCTCACAGCAGAGCATCACTAACTTCTCTCTTCCCCCCTACTCCATTGCTAACACCCCCTTCCTAAATCCCCCACCTTCACTTATACTAACTCCTAATTCTACTATTTAGCTCCCCTATTTTACCCCTACCCCTAATAATACTAACACTAAGGTGTATAAAGCCCCAAATTTTATGTATATTCCCTCCCCTAGGCATAATAGCCATGTATTTTCAAAAGGGACCAAATGGCACCTGGCCACTTTGGTGAACCTTTTCCACCCCTTTCCCCTCTGCTGCAAGTTATTTTACCCTCAAATTCACCTCTGCATGGGCAAAACCCCTCTCCAAGACCCTTTAGCCTACAAAAATCTTTGCAAAAGTCCCTAAGGTAAAAAACCCGCCTCTGGCACGTTTCCCAATCCCACCACATTACGGGTTAAGCGAGAAAAGATGAAAAACCATTCAAAACCCACTAACCTATAGTTTTGCGCCCAAATATTAAATGGAATATTTTATTCCGCTGGCGGGACCCTTCCCCAACATGCTCGACCAGTCGGGAGGCCCGCCAGCCGTCAGATCTCCAGCGCCCAGATCTAA
Source organism: Pinus tabuliformis (assembly GCA_031772625.1). Classification (NCBI taxonomy): domain Eukaryota; kingdom Viridiplantae; phylum Streptophyta; class Pinopsida; order Pinales; family Pinaceae; genus Pinus; species Pinus tabuliformis. Next base: position 369,198,316 of record CM062818.1, read on the forward strand.
GGGTGGGCGGTCAATTTCAGATCTCGATGTGCCGACATTTAGCGCCCGGGGAAAGCGGTTTTACCTATCCCGTACAATGGACGCGTGGCGGGCGGTAAGGTTGTTCGGAGCCCTCCTCCCACTTACCGCCTTTGCCCAAAGGTGGTGCGGGGAACCCACTTGCCGCCACCCCGTATACCGCTACCCCACACGTCATGCCTACACGTCATGTCCACGCCGCTCTGACGTCACCCCGCCGGTGCCCGCCCCATCGTCCCTTGGTCCTCCACGCGGGCCCGCCTTTGCGCCCGCCCGCCACCGTGTCATGCCGACCTGGCTAACACCTCAGCATCCACGTCACCCCTCACCTGGGCCCCGCCATGACGTCATGCTGACGTCATCGGCGGAAAAGCGCCAAATTCATACTTTTGCCAAATTTACCGATTTAAACGGCTAAACGCATATTTTTCGCTTATTTTGCATGCGAAGCTGAACTAGCCGTTGTCAAGCCTGCTGCCGCGAAATCTTGCATTCAGCCATCAAATTCGACAAGTAAACCGTTCAAAGTTCGAGGCTTGACTGCATTAAGCCTTTGCAACCCAGCCCGCAAGCTTCCAGGTCGATTTGCCAGGTATTTTGCCGTCTTCTCCCATTCTGCCCGTGAATTCCAATTTTCTGCAAAATCACCATTAAAGTCTGCTAAAAACTCTAAATTTAGCTCTACCTAAGCACCCAAATCAGACATAAGCAACCTGTGCCATCCATTAGCCCCAATTTAGCTCTGTACAAACCAGCTCGCGGGTTAAAACTGCAGAAATCGCCCTGAAGTACCCGGCATTGTTCCTTTTTGCCAAGTACTGGTTACCTACACTCTTCCTGTACAAATACTAATACCTCAGTAAGCATTCCCTTAGACAATCCACATTCCTGAAAATCATCAGTACTTTGCTAGCTTCAAAACAACTTCACACCAGAAGAAGACATCACACCAATTGCACCTACCTGCTGCTCAAAGTCTTCAAGAGATTCATCAAAGCTCTGCATCCTACTGCACACTTTCAGACTGTATCATGGCAGCATCTGCATCCTCCTCCCTCAGTGTCACTCCACTGAGTCAAACCAATAAGGAACTGGAAGCTATGCCATTAGTTGACAAAGACTGTCTCATAAATGATTTTGAGGGAAACAGAAACTTTTTGAAGACCTTCACCACATTAAGGGAAGACTATAAGGCAGGACTTGGTACAGATGGGATATGGGAGTCAAACCTGCCCTATTACTGCCTCCCAGCTGTGAATGTTTTCCCTGAAATCATTCACTTATGTGCTCAAAATTATGATCAGGAGCACAGAGCTGTCAACACTCAACTAGGGAGGATTTTGTTCTATATAAACGCTGACACCATCAACAAAATGCTGCACTTTGAACAGACAGAGTTATTAGTCCCTTTCTCCATGAGATCTTTAATGGAAGCAGGTGAGAAGATGACCAGTGAAGAGCTGCAGAAGGTCACCAGGAACTACATGTGGCCTGAGAACCAGCCTACAGGGCCACCTCCTTATCCACATGAGCACTTCAATGACTCAGGCAGGCTGCTCCTGGACATGATAGCCTATGTGCTAGGCTACCAGAACAGCAAGCATGTGGATCTAGCCATGCTCGTAATGCTATCTGCCTACAGCCCACGACAACCCCCTGCCCGAAAGTACAACTTTGCCAAGTTCATAGCCAATAGGATCCATGATCAATTGTGCAAATTGGACAGACAAGGAGTCTTTAGATATTCAGCATACATCTACCACCTGTTCATGTATCATCACTCTGAAGCTTTCCCATGCTACATCAGAAGGCTGGACAACAAAGGGGAGAGAAGATCAGTCATATTCTGGACCTCAGTCTATCATGAAATCACAAATTCACCCTACAGCTATTGTGAATTTGTAGATCAGTTTGTATACCCAGTCTCCAGCATACTTATGAAATCCCCTCCACCTAGAATATCAAATGAGATCAAGAAAGCTTTACAGCTTTCTAAGAAGTACAAAATAGGTGATTGGTACCTATATGAACACCACACTGTGTTCAGAGTGTATGGGTGTGAGCTCTGTCCATACAGACTACCCAAGTATGTTCCCATGAGATTATTTGCCTTGGAATATTACAGGCAATTAATCCAGTCAGACCTCACTCACTTCCACAGCTCAAAGAAAAAAGCACACCTTAACTTCAAAAATGAGCTGGGCCCTTTTATCATGAATAAGAAGGAAGGATGGGAGGCTGCAGATTTGATCCTAAAAGACAAATATAAGTTGTCTTACAGTTTCCGGTGGGTCCCATATGACCCTCAAGGTTTCATCACTGCCAGGAGAACAAAGTACAGACTCCTAGCCATCAAACACTGCCACTATCCACATCTAGAACAGTATGCAAACTTACAAGAGTGGCAGTTGGATACCCTTGTTGAGAGCTTGTCTGAAGAGGAAAAAATAGCTAAAAATATGAAAGAACTTGAAAAAACTATTGACCTGGACTATGTGATCCAGGTACCTTTCAGGCTGCCTCAAACATCAGGAGGAGGAACCTCAGTTACCAGGACAGCGCCGCCAACAACAGCACCAGGCTTGGATAAGGGAAAGGGAAAGATGGACGCCGAAGATGAAGCAAAAAAGCAGCAGTCAGAGCAGGGAAAGCAACAACCAGAGCAAGAAACAGGGCAGCAAGAAGAACAAACCGGTCTGCCACAAACTGGGCTGCCAGAAACCACCTTATTGCAGACACCACCCCCTCAAGTGGAGCCCCTAACCACTTCAATTTTACAGACCCCGGCACATGAAGAAAGGGGGACCAAAAGACAAAGAGAAGAGTCCACTCCCCTCAGTGGATCCTCCCAACAACCAGAAGCTAAAAGGCAGAGGGCAGACTCCCCAGAAGTAGAAGACATTACTGAAGATGTCTTCAATGATACAGCCAAGGATAGGGAGGGCAGCCAACACACAGGGACTAGCTCCTTTCAGCAGGAGCAGAATTTACAACTTGGCTTGGAGGTATCATCTTCTTCTCAACAAAGCCAGAAGCTCAAAGGTGCTAAGGCCACCTTCAAAGAAATCAAGGCAACAAATGAACTATTGAGGGCTGAGGTTTACAAACAATTTATAGATGCCACTCCAGCCCAACAAGAAAGATTGATGTCGGTCTACGACTTCAAAGAGGAGAAGATGATATTCAGCCATTTCAAACCTAAGGGGCCCAACCCAATGTCCACTGCTGATTTCATCAAAACAAGGGTGGAGGTCTTGGCCAAAGACATACATCCTATGGACCAAATTGAGCTCCATAAGCAGACTGGAGAAATGGTCTATGCCACCTTGGTAGATAAGGCCACACTAGCTCATGAGCTGAAAGAATCCTTGAAGCACACAAATACTCAACTGGATTTTGAGAGATTGTCTTCCAGGGCCAAGGATAACAGGATAAAATCTCTTGAAGAGATTATTGTTGATCTAGGGCATAACCCTAGTGACCCAACCGGGGTAAAAGCCCTCCTGAAGAAAAAAGAGGATGATCTCAATGCCATGAAGAGGAGATTGAAGCTGTCACCTACAGAACATCCTCAGACAGCTAAACTGCAAAAAGAAAAACAAGTTGATCAACAACTTGATCTACTATTGCAGCAGGATCAAAGGATCCAAGAGCTAGAGGAGGAGCTGGAGAAGTCATTACAGGACAAACAAGGAGAATCCACACTACCAACTCCCCCAACAGATTCTACAGCAGCAACAGGCTCTGGGGCAGCAGTGGCCCCTACAACAGCAAATACAGTTGACCAGCCCAGCATAGAAGAACTAACTAAGGCTGTTAAGCAAATGGAGCTACAAGCAGATGAGATAAGGAAGGCAAAATAAAAACTGGCAGAGATAGATGCCAAGTATGACCAGTCTAAAATGACGGTGGCAGAACAGGGCAGACAGATCAAGACCCAAAAGGACAGAATCAAAGCCCTAGAGAAAGAGCTTGATCTCAAAAACACCATGGCTGAGATCAAGAGGATCTTATGGAATAAAATCACCCAAAGCATGATTAAACAGTGGAAATCACTCAAAACAATCCATGAACATATGGATTTAATTGTGCAAGCTCAGATAGATATCCAGAGGGCTAAGACAGCACTAGGAAATAGACCTGAACAAGCTAGCCAACTGATAGACTTTCTGAACAGGCAAGACAAAGATGAGCTGGCAGCAGTTGGAATCACCAACAGAACGGAGGCCATCCTTATGACCAAAAAGGTGCTAACACTCAGAGGATATGTGCAGACAGCAGAAAGGAGGAGCTATGAGATACAGACTGAAGTTGAAGACTTCAAGCTCAGAATGGGGATGCTACAGGCAAGAGGAATGCCTAGCCTATTGAGCGGTACAGGGAAATTGATCAACAGAGATCAATTTACAAATAGGATGGCCGCGTACATAGAAAATCAAATCACTGCATCCAGCAGTGCTTCTGAAGAAACTGTTCCTCCTACAGGACAGAGTTTGTACACTCAGCTTGAAGGGTCATTTTTTATTGAAAATGAAGTTAATCATCTATTTGAAACTCCTCCCAGTTTTTTCAAATACACAGAGCTTGATGAGACATTGATTAAAATGCGAAGGCATCAAATGCCCAAGGAGGACTGGTGGCAAGCCATGCTCCAGATTCTGCCACAGTAGTTTCAAAACTCCAGGTCAAAAGCCAGCTCAGGTCACCGCAAGACAAGTATAAAGTGGTCGGTGACTGGAAAATATCTAAAAAGTGATTCATCACTAACAGTGACAGCTAGCCACATTTTGAAACACACGCCTTCAGCCGACTACAACTGCTACAAATTCAACAGCATCTGACAGATTTTGACAGCTAAAGGACTAAGAGCTATTACTGCATTTACTTCTTCATTTACTTCTTTGGCTACTGCTCACTAGCAGTTGGCAGCATATTTATGAGGCATTTACTCTTCTTTCAGATATTTTTCCAAATGTAAATCTGTATATATACCCCCCTTAGTAACGCATAAGGGGTTGCTGGAATTTTCTCTTGGATAACTTCCATCTGCTGTAATATTTTCAGAGAATTAATACAAAGGAGGAATGGAACTTCCAGAAGTTTGGTGTATTTGATGTCTGGTGGTGAAGGATGCATGTTACAGGATTCCATGGGTGTTGCATAAAACTATAAGTATTTTCAAATCTTCTGTTATGTGTTTTTTTGAGTCTTTTGTTCTCTTTGGTTGTTTAAATGTCTTACACTTGATAGTAAGGTGAAAGAATAGTTTCAGGATTTAATCAAGCATTACCCTGAACTCAAACCTGAACTGTCATCTATGTTTTCTTCAGAAACAGTAATAGAAATTGCAATTCTTAACTGCTGCACTTCAATCTGTCTCTTTGCTGTAACAGACTATTCCCAGGGATTCAAATTATTGCCCCTGTGACCTCTGTTTTCTGCTCCAAATTCTGTCACGTGGAAATATGTAAACAATAAGTGGAAATTCTTAAATGCTTTCACTTCGTGCTGCCTGTTTCCTGTCACTTAGCCAAAATATGTTTTAACAAAGCACTCAAAAGGCCCTGTAAGTTCCATCTTTCATCTCACAGATTCAAACACATTAAGCCACAGACTCCATTGCCCAATGATATTCAACATATCTAAAAACTACATCACTGAAGTCTAAGGGAATTTCATCAACTGAAACACAAACATAACCTGTACTCAATACCTAGCCTAAAACACCATCACTGTAGATATAAATCATAAAGAGAGAGCCCTCTCTGATCACTGTTTGGCTAGAAACAGTGATTAAAAGATTGGTTAGTGGTTACCCCGGCCGTATTCCCTTGGGAGTCATAGGGAACAACCTGGGTGTTAACAGACCCAACTCTAGATACCCTGGAAAAAGTCCTACAACGTTGTATCGCTACCAGACTTTGTCTGAGTCACAAAAAATGTTACATGATGATGACAGAAGGGCTCATTCTAGGGCACTACATCTCAGCAGTCGGCATCCAGGTAGACCCGGCTAAAATCCAGATTCTTTTGCTTATTCCTACCCCCACTACTCAAACGGAGGTACGCAGTTTCCTTGGCTTTTCTGGGTATTACAGACGATTTATAGAACATTACTCACGTATTGCTGCACCTCTATATGCTTTAACTGGCAATGTTGATTTCTTGTGGACAGAAAAATGCGACCAGGCTTTTAAGGAATTGAAGAATCTGCTATCAACAGCCCCAGTCCTTCGAGGACCCAACTGGAATTTTCCATTTCAAATCTCATCTGATGCCTCGGACACAGCAATTGGTGCAGTCCTAGGGAAAGAAGAGGATAAGAGACCATATGTTATCTACTATATCAGCAAAAATCTATCCTCTGCCGAACTCAATTATACTGTTACTGAAAAGGAATTCCTGGCTGTAATACATGTTGTTAACAAATTTAGACATTATATCACAGGCTATCCCGTTGTGTTATATACATATCATTCTGCTATCAAATATTTGGCAAATAAACCTATTACGAAAGCTAGAATAACCAGATGGTTGATCTTATTGCAGGAGTTCGACATCACAATCAAGGATCGACCTGGCAAGGAGAACCCTGTAGCTGATTTCCTCTCACAAATACCGAAAGCAATTGAAACAGCAACAGTGGAAGATCAATTTCCTGACGAGCACCTGTTTGCTGTTGCTGTTCGAACACCCTGGTATGCTGATGTCGCTAATTACCTTGCAGTCGGTAAGCTACCAAAACACTTAACCCCTCAGGAACGCAAGCAGATTGTTCAGAAGAGCACTCGGTTTTCGTGGATTGGAGGCCATTTGTTCCATACAGGGGCAGACATGCAAATCAGAAGGTGTATTCGAGAAGACGAAATCTTCGACATTCTAAAAGCTTGCCACGACGGGCCATGTGGGGGACATTTCGCTGAAAAAAGAACAACACATAAAGTATTGCAGACCAGATACTATTGACCTACAATTTTCAAGGATGTGAAAAATTTGCACAAGCCTGTGACAGCTGCCAGCGAGCAGGAAGACCTGGCCAAGCCGATCAAATGCCTCTGAGACCACAGTTGGTCATTGAGCCATTTGAACGATGGGCTCTGGACTTCGTTGGGCCCATCAATCCATCATCAAATCAGAGGACATACATTCTAGTGGCGACAGACTATGTTACCAAATGGGTCGAGGCCAAATCATTACCTAGGGCTACAGAAGACTCTGTGATACAATTCTTGTTCCATTTGTTTGTACGTTATGGACTTCCGAGAGAACTAATCACCGATGGTGGACCACAATTTGTTGGAAATAAATTAGCTGCAACACTTAACAATTATCACGTCCAACATAAGATCACTACCCCATACCATCCGCAGGAAAATGGGCAAGTAGAAAGTAGTAATAAGGTAATAGAATCAATTTTAACAAAGACCATTGCATCGCATCGGCGAGATTGGGCCGCTCGACTACCTGAGGCACTGTGGGCTTACAGAACCACATGGAGAAGTACTACAGGCTATTCACCTTATCAATTAGTGTTTGGAAAGCAGCCAATTTTCCCCATAGAATTCGAAATCCGAACGCTACGAACTGCACAGGAAGTCGGCCTAGATCTGAGTGAGGCACAAATCAATCGATTACAGCAGATTAATGAATTGGATGAAATCAGGCTCTCTGCATTACAAAATACAGCATTAATTCAACAACAACGAGCTAAATGGCATGATGCACTTATCAAGAATAAAGTCTTTCATGAAGGAGACTGGGCTCTGTTATATGACTCTCGATTTTAGGACTTCCCGGGGAAACTCCAGACTCGGTGGTTAGGACCATACGAAATCCAGAAGGTACATGATAATGGGACTCTTACCCTGATCACAATTGACGGTTCTGGATATGCATTCAAAGTAAATGGCCACCGAGTTCGCCTTTATCGAAAGCCACTCACTCGGGAATCCTTCTGTCAACAGCTGCGACAAGATACTGATATGGAAATCTTAGGAGAGGAAGCGAAATCTTCCTCACCTATAGCTTAAGAAATTCATTTTATAACTTGTACATAATATCTTGTATATATGTTTCCTTGATTTTTTTTTTTTTTTACTCCAAGTGTTTTGCTGTTCCTCTGCGAAAAGGAACAGCACTTGTGTTTTTGCTGTTCCTTTGCGAAAAGGAACAACACTTGCGTGTTTTTTGCTGTTCCTTTGCGAAAAGGAACAGCACGTGTGTGTTTTTGCTATTCCTTTGCGAAAAGAAACATCACTTGTGTTTTTGCTGTTCCTTTGCGAAAAGGAACAGCACTTGTGTGTTTTTGTTGTTCCTTTGCGAAAAGGAACAGCACTTGTGTTTTTGTTGTTCCTTTGCGAAAAGGAACAGCACTTGTGTGTTTTTGTTGTTCCTTTGCGAAAAGGGACAGCACTTGTGTTTTTGATGTTCCTTTGCGAAAAGGAACAGCACTTGTGTGTTTTTGCTGTTCCGTTGCGAAAAGGAATAACACTTGCGTGTTTTTGCTGTTCCTTTGCGAAAAGGAACAGCATTTGCGTGTTTTTGCTGTTCCTTTGCGAAAAGAAATAGCACTTGCGTGTTTTTGTTGTTCCTTTGCGAAAAGGAATAGCACTTGCGTGTTTTTGTTGTTCCTTTGCGAAAAGGAACAACACTTGTGTGTTTTTGCTGTTCCTTTCCGAAAAGGAACAGCACTTGTGTGTTCCTGTTGTTCCTTTGCGAAAAGGAACAGCACTTGAGTGCGTCTGCTGTTCCTTGTCAAAAGGAATAGCATTTGAGTGTCTTTGTTGTTCCTTTCTCAAAAGGAACAGCATTTGCAATTTTCCGTTGTTCCTCTCAAAGAAATGGTATCCTACGAATGAATTCTTCTCTCAGGAATGCCATCGACATGTTTTTGCCCTTATGGAGGATGCTCTGCCCCATGTTCTCCTCAATCTTGTAGATACAACAATGAACTTATGCGGTGAACATAAAGCCATGAGATACCGAAATCAGCACATTATAAATCGCTATCACTATGAAGCCAGTATGTATAAGAGGACAAGAGGAGGGACGTGAACTTTTTTATCTTCGCTGTCATTGTCATTGGTGATCTTTATCATGACGATTCTCCTAAAAATCTTTTTGATCATTACTGAGGCATAAGAACGAACGATTTATATCTATCTGTTGGGATCGTAAGACTTCTTCCACCATTCCCCGCTCTTAAGGAGTGCGGAACCACCCTTATGTGAAAATAAACAAGAGAGGTGCTCTGCAAAAGAAAACAAAAACAAAATATGAAAATTGTCAAATGCAGGATAGGGGGTCTCATTCAGAGCCGGCCTACCATGATCATAAGGTTGGAAGCGAAGTGGCATTCCCATAACAGCCACCACACCAGGGATATGGTCGGAAGGTAAATTAACAAGCAAACCTTGGAACAGGAGGTCTCATCGCGAGCCGGCCTGACCACGTTTCGCGCCTACCTTGTAAATGGCATTATGGCTATCTGGTCACCAAGCCAGCATAATGGCCTGCATTTTGACAAAGCACTCTTCATAATATACACAAAGGATCATGGTTCCGGAGGGTGAAATAAACAACTCTGCCAAGGTTATGAACACCTGTTGGCAGCAGAGCTCTGTTAATGGCATAGAAGTCGTAATAATTACACCAACAGGTATGATACTAAATTTTTCTGTCTCTTATCCTTTGCAAAGATCATATGTCACACCCGATGAATATATCGCATGAATATTTATTACCACCAATCATGGCAACGGAACTGACAGTGACCACTGGAGACTTCGTACGCTTGATAGACGTCCCATCCCCTAGCTCCTCATTATATCACGCAGGCTCTTATGCAAAACGCGATCTACCTTTTTGCCTCAGTTTCGGCATTTCGTTGTTTTTCTAAAACATGGCATAATTTCATATGCTGTACTTTATGATTGGACCTCCGAATTGGCTGCTGCTCCTCTCTTTGATGGTTGTGGACAGCCTATTAGATCGCGGGGGGGAAGGTAATCTCATTACTCTATGATTACGTGGTTGCACACCATTCGGGCGAGACAATGTACGAAGGAATGACATGGTTTAACGATATGATGCTTCCATTCTACGGAAATTGCCATCCACGATCTTTTTTTTATTTTAGTTGCATGCTCGGTGATCATCCTCTCTGCGTCGCAAACACCGCGAGCAGTTGCTGTTCCATTTCTGAGAAGAATTATGGGCGAAAAGACGGTCCGAAGTGAACCTAACAAGCTGACAGTTTCCGCTGCTGCTCGCGAAATTCTGGAAAACGTATTGTGGTTGAATTACTTCAGCCGCCTGCAAGAATCAAATGAAGCCGTAGCGTTGGAATTCCTGCAGAATTTGCAGGAAAATTACTCCATAGTACGAGGGAAGCGGATAGCAGTTACAGAGGATATTATCGCAGAAGTTTCAGGATTACCAGCTGCTGGACCCATATGGACGCCGAAGAAGGAAAGATTACAAAAAGATATGGAAATTTTCCAGGACGAAGGCCAAAGCTTAATAGTCAAAGGGAAAGGAGTTCTGCCGGCAACACTAGGGGAACCCTGGACCGAGCTAGCAAAGACAGTACAAAGCTATATCACCTGCGAAGGGAGAAAAGATGTGGTAAGACCTCGTCACTTGAAACTTTTAGCTGTTTTAAAAGGAAAATGTTCTGTAAATCTCCCTGCACTTTTAAATTCGCTACTACATGACGCGGCCCGAAACCTGAGAAAGGCCCAGCACACAGATGCAGTCGTTAGCCACCATGGGCTGATTCGGTTGATAGTGAGCCACAGTCTCACTCAACAGCAAAGCACTTGGGAGGAATTGATCACAATAGTCGAAGGAGCGGTTGCACCACCCCCAAAACCTGAACAGTCCTCTAGCACGCCGGAACGATTAGAGAAACGCAAGAAGACAACAACAGAAAAACATGCCGCTTCAAAACGGAAACAACCTTCCGATACGCCAGAACGACCAGAGGAACCCAGAGAACCTGCTGGCACGCCCGACCTACCTAAGAGACCAAGGAAGTCAGCTCGGCTGGCCCGGATACGAGGAAGGTTGGAAAGAATTCAGGAAGCAATGGCCCAGCCAATTGAAATTGAGGACGAACCTCCAGAACCAGAAGGAGGACCTTCCGAAGGAAATGTGGAGCAATCAGGGCCTGGGACTGGCCAGCCGGAAGGGGAAGAAATGGTTATCGAACAGAACAATCAAGAAAATGAGCACTCTGAGGAAGAAAGGGTTACCGAACAGGGCAATCAAGAAGAAGAAATAGCACAGCCAGGGGGTAGCCCGTTGCAGGACCCTGTAGGTGAAGAGGAATTGGCAGCAGTTCTAGCCAATATGGGGGAATATGGCCAGCCCTCCGGCACAGCAGGCGTCCCTGACAGTCCCGCAGAGGAAGAACTAACCGAAGAAGCACATGCAGAAAAGGCAGGAGAAGAAAACCCGCCTGGTTATGATAATGAAATTGAAGACAACAATGAGGGACAGTCTGTCCCCAGGACGCCGGAAGATATCCCAGATGAAGAAGGAGCGGGCTTAAGGGTCAAACCCTCTGCCGAGGCAAAGGAGATTAAGAAATTAAGAAAGAAACAGTAGAGGTTGTTGGGTACTATAGCCAGGCTCCGACAGCAAATTCGAATTCTGAAAGCCGATTTGAGAATACAAAGGACCTCAAGGAAAAGGAGGAGGGCCACTACAGCAAAAACCCCAAGGACAAGAACCCGTTTTGTTGGTCGAAACCCCATCAGGAGACCTACTGCCGAGGAACAGTCTCCTGTTCCAAATGTTAATGAGGAACAGGGTGTTGTTCCAAATAACATAGAGGAACAGACTGCTGTTCCATCTGACCCTGGAGAACAAACTGACATTCCAATTAAGAGAGAAGAACAACAAGATATTCCAATGGCAGGGGGACCTCATCAGCCTTTCATTCGTGTCAAGAAGGAGAAAGAGAATAAGGAAACCCAAACAGAGGCACCACCCTCAGGGGTTATCCGGGTTCTGAACTCTAAACATCGCAATAAAAAGTTGCAGGCAAAATTCCCGGCCTCTACGGCTCAATGGAACAAGGATCCAAAAATGAGAAAATTGCACAGGATGATGAAGCAAGCCCAACAAGAAGCTGAACGACTAAGAGAGCAAGCAATCCCCCGGGAGAAATATGAAGAATTACAACAGCAACTTCAGAATATTAGTCAATCTGAAAGCCAAGCCTTTGAGGGGTGGCAGAAGGAACAAGAAAAGGTTGCTAAGGTAACTCGTCGATTAGATAATGTTGTTAAGAAGATGAACACTGTGTGTTCCTTATATAATGACGTTTTGACTTGTAGGTCCCCTGCTAAAAGTTATTCTTTATTTTTGCTTGAAAGATATTTGAGATTGAAAATAAAAGTCGTTAGGGCAGGAGCACCTATCCACATCAACACTGTTAATGATTTTATAGACTGTTGCAAGCATTATGGGGTTAAGGTTCAAAGGTTATTGTGCGAGTTTTACTTGCACAACCTTGTGCTAGACCAGGAAACTGATTCAAATCCTGGCCCTTTTGTTGGCGATATACAATTCCAAGCCTTCATCTCATTTGGGGTTAATCAGGTGAAATGGCTCAGAGCTTATAACACCTTTCAGAGACAAGAAAATAGCCTAGACTTGTGGATACGAGCTGAACCTAGAGACCCAATGACGCTATGGAGAGAGCATAGGAGTCTTATGAGGATCCCAGGTGTCATTAAGATAATAGGACCCATGCACGAAGACTTGATCCGAAATGGTCTGGAATATTTCCTGACTATTAAAGATCTTGCCCTCGATGCTGCAAAATTTCGATACCGGACCTCTAGTCCAAGCATCCAGCTCAGGGAACCATTCAAATATGAGAATTTTGAGCTGGCTGCCAGCCGATTGAACCTTTATGGGGAACGGATTCTGCAAGCAGGGCCATCCTGGTTAGGGTATCGATTTCGCAGTCCAATTATTTGGCACCCTGCACCCGGATATCAGGCCTTGTATGAGATGCCTGCAGATCAAATAGATCAGTTCTTTGATAATCTAGTTTCTCATCACGGTTGTCGGCCTCCTCACGAGATCCCTTCTCCGGCCTATTCTCTCACCGCCTTGCATGTCAACTACAATGTTTTCATGAGGCCATGAAACAGGGTAAGCAGAGGGGTGTGTGGAGCACCTGGAAGGTATGCTTTTGACTAGCAATCTAGTGGTTTTTGAATAATAATTGTAACCTTTTCTGCATGAGAAATTCGAAGAAGATAAAGGATTTTGATAAAATGTGCAAAAATAGACAAAGGAAGCTCAAGTGCTAATAATTGACATTTTCTATGCAGGAAGACATGCGAGCAAGGAGTTCCCGCCCAAAAGCGAGAAGTAGAGGAAAAATAACTACTGTTCCTCCAGTAGGGAACCGGATGCGGACACGATCAAGCAAAATCGGAATTGAATAGTCCAGGAAAAGAATGCGGGATACCGGCTCGGAAAACGCAGGAAAGATTGAACGATTAGCGAATCCCTCAGGATTGATCGCTGCTTTACTTATCTCTGATTATCTAGATATCTCCGTCATTTCTGTTATATAATGGCACAGCATCATTAAGCAGGAGGAGGATTGTTTTTGTAATTTTACAGTTTCAGAACAAACTTTAATCATTGAGTCTCATTGAGACCTGATTTTGTTATACTTTTGTGGATGCGATTAATATAAAAGACTTGGTGTTTATTCCATCTCTGCGTCTGGAGTAATTTAAGGCAGTGTACCATTGGCAGCTAAGGGCCCGGCTCCGAAGGACACTTGCTTTTGTATCATTATATGGTGATTTGTGGTTTGTTTATCTTTATTGCTTAGCAGTCTGATGAATTCTTTATATGATACGCTATGCTCTGTTATGTTTAATGAATGAGTGATTTCCCTATGTAAAGATTCTGCACTGTATAACTGGATTTACACAGGGTCGGATTGTATCTTTATTCAGCCATTTCTGTAACAGAGTACTGGTATGAATGCTACTGTCATTGGATTTATGTTAAACAATATTTGTGGGATTCGAGAGTAGCGTCGTTCTGTTTAGAAACATAGTTGTATCATTCAATACTCTCAGATTGCTATATTAATGTAGATCATGTACATACGGGTGATGGTTGTGGTTTCGTAAATCATTAAGGATTGTTGTTCCATTTGATTACTGCTGTTCCATTTGTTGTTCCATTTGATTACTGCTGTTCCATTTGCTGTTCCATTTGATTACTGCTGTTCCATTTGATTACTGTTGTTCCATGTGATTATTGCTGTTCCATTTTACTTTCCGCTGATTTATTTACTTGCCTTTGTTGCTTTGGTGTGAGAGAAGGCCTAAGGCTGTAGTGAGCCTCAGCAAGACGCTGCTTAGCTCCCTGACCTATAAGTCCATGCTCTAAATTTCCCTTCTTTAATCAGTTTCTAAAGGGATGGGATATTTTTTCCGTACCCTTGACTGATCAACTGTTTTGTGTGACTCCATCTTTTAGGTTAGTTTAATTACAGCTTAGCATCTGTTTTCCTTTGATCTTCTCAACCCTATACTACTAAGCATTACTCGGACAAATAGCCTCGGATTGAGCTACTTCTTGATATAACAAAACGTTCCCGGATTGACTTATTAATGTGGAATAATTAGCGGTGTGAGAGACCCTAGTTACAACTCTACACCATACACGAACCTCTGTTTCATCACATATTAATGCTCTTCAATGGCCTCCTTGCCTCAGCAAGTGGACCTCCCTAGACACTCAGAGAACCTCCGGTGAACCTCTCCTCTCACAGAATATGAAGATTTTTACTCAGAAACAACTGACTTTTACATTATTCCATAATAAATATTTTAATTAGGGACATCTAATCATGATGGATGTATAATTTTCCATAATGGCCATTCATTGAGGTGTGCAAAATCAATTATATTGCATGAGCCATGAATTGACCATCCAATTTATACTCACCATTTACATTTTGTCGTGGACAGATGATTTCTTGTCACTACACAATAATTATTATGGGGTTATTCTTTTGTAGCGATTTATTTTTGGCTTATTCCTTTGTAGCTATTTATTAATATTACCTAGGAAAATCAATTTAATTAAGTTACATATAGAACGATTATTGTAACTTTATGAAATTCTAAATTCTTACTTTGAAGGGAAGGATATTTAGCTCACATATTATGAAATTTCAAATTCTTACTTTGAAGGGGAGGATATTTAACTCACATGTTCTTTTAAAATATGTGAAGAATTCTAATTATTTGAAGGTGGTTAAGATTATACTTTTCTATTTAAAAGGCTATAAGCTTAAATTTAGAGGAGTAGAGTATGTACACTTTTATATATTTTAGAACTCAAATCACAACCCAGAGATATATCCAAATCCGTTATCACATAAACAAAAGCATTTTCTTAGATAAATATATTATTATTGTAATTTCATGTTAGGGAAAAATGTTTTAAAAAAAAAAGTATAAAAGTTTAATAAAACAATTTTCCTTGCATATTTTAAATGCCTATGTTTGAAATGTTGAAAATTGTAACTAGTGCGAGTCTTCATAATTGTATTTGAGTCATAATGTAATGTACTTTTCAAAAGAAATATATATATATATATATATATATATATATATATATATATATATATATATATATATATATATATATATATATATATATATTGTAAAAGAAATTTACTTATTAAACAATGTGTTTCATGCTTAGGTCAATGATTTTTACGGTAAAGTTTCCATTGTAGGCTTCTAGGATTTATGTGAAGAGACCTTGTCCTTGTCATCATGTAAAAGACCCTTCTTGGGTTTTATCAATCAATCAAGAAATTTATTTTAGTGTCAAAAAATTCATTTAGGACTCCTCCACCAAGTCGACATGAACCTGAACGAGTCGACTTAATTAAGAGGTGGAATCCACTATATAAAGGCAACAACTTGACCTAATTTGGAGCACATTCACAACAAGATCGATCTGCAATTGCAGGAGAAGAAAGGACAATGCAATAATTCAAGGAAGAAAGGGAAAACCCTATCAAAGAAGAGGAAACCCTAGAGAACAAGTTTGGAGACAATTTTCTCTCTCTTGTTGTTCACATGTACAAAATTATGGAGTTGAAGTATGGCCGAAATTCTGAAGTTTAGATGATCTAAAAATCACCCTTGAGTGACCTCAGTTAATTAGTTAATGAATGAAGGTATTACAGACTCATGTGCTGGGGTGTGTCTATGTCATTTTAGGCAACGGATCGATCAGATTGCAAAATACATAGACACTGGAAATATGGAAAACAACAGAGAAACATAGTAAGCAAATACAAGAACACAACAATTAATAAGGAGTTCACCCTATCATCTAGGGCTACGTCTCTGGTCCAGCTTTCAGTGGTGGCCTTCTTTTATTGTGTCTTTAAAGCAGAGAATTACAATGAGGAGCTCAATCTGTGTCTCCTGAAACAGAATTTCTTGGTAGGGTGGTCCCTGGATTCCCTAAGCCAGTAGAGTGTACAAACTCTTTTTCTTACCATCTCTTGACCTTTCTGGTCTTTAATGGGAGGAGCCCAATGTGGTGCTCAGTTCCCCAACAGATCCTCTCAGGGATGGCTCGATGCTGCCTTATGCTGCAGGTAAGCTCGACTCTCTGTCCTTCTGCTCTTTTCTCCACTGTCTCTTCGTTCTCTGTCTTCATCTTCTTCTTTTTCTTCTCTCGGTCTTTTGTTCTCTGTTCATGGCTTTAAAGCCAGTCGTTCCCATGACTGCTCATTTCCCCTTCTGCCCCCATCGGATCGCCTGTTGCTACTCGCCCTGAGTTCCCTGTTTCTGCATCTTCATCAATGGCTCACAAGGAGTCGCCACTTTTCCTCCTACGAACTGTGCCAGCTTTTCCTCGTCGGTTCAGTTCTTTGGTTACGTCGGGAAATGACTCGTCTACGACCTTGGCGGTCAAATCGGACCTCAAATCCTTATACATCGTGGCTCAATCCCCTGTCAAATACAGTTCTTTCATCGGGCACGTTCTTAGCTGTTAGATCTGGAGCCCCCAGATCTGATGGCATTCGCTCATTTCGCACGATTGACTTGCTCAACTGTTAGCGTGTGATGAGCAGTGGTTTTCTCTCTCCTCTGCCTGCCACGCATCAGGCACTGAATGGAATTGCTAGGTTTCAGCCAAATCCACTTTCCGCCCAAGGGTGCCCCTGATAAATATCGCCAGTTTTGGAGCGCGGGTCCCACCTTTAGCCTTTAGCGCTTTTCCCCACGGTTTTCCCGGCTTCCATGTGACCGAACGCTCGCGGCCTCTCCTTCTCGAGGGGTTTTTCCCAATGATGGCACTAATTGCTTATCAGAAACTACCTCCTTTTCCTGATCAAGGCTTCCCAGGTGCTAGTTTTGCCTCTTGCACGATCTCCATGGGCGTCGGTCAGCGCGCTTTGACTGAGGTCCTCGTCGTTCCTCTCTGCCTGCCAACTGCCATTGTTCAAAGGTCTTCCTGATCACTCTGTGCTCATAATTCTTTGAAGTATGTCCTGTTTTGGTACAATCATGGTGTTTTTATCATTCTTCATGGATCCAATTCGGACAACGGCTCACAGGGAGTGGCAGCTACACCTCACAAGAAACCATACCCATTAGGATTAGCAATTCATGGTTTGTTGTTGGGTTGAAGTTGCTAGGCAAGGATATACTACTAAAGTTTTTATAATCGTCTAGTAAGGCTGACTTGGTGGCAGAAGAATGTCTTTTGGTCTCGTCTAAGGTCTTGCATTGTCTCATGTTTGATTTGAATCTTCTAATGGAAGTGTTTGACTCGGTTTCCCCTACAAATATGTTTTATACCTAACTGAGTGTCTATATCTCACATCGTTGATCTTCATGTTTTGATTTGATGATTGCTTGATCGAAACATGATAAAATAAGAACATAAGGAAAATTTAATAAGACTATAAGAATATCAAAAGTAATTATCAATATAAGATAAGATTTCTGACTTTTCTGATTTTCTAACATGGTATCAGAACTAAGGTGAAGGAGGAACGAAAAAGGTAGCTTGATGGTCTACTGAAAGAAGGGTTAACAGTGTAGAAACAAAAGAATATCATTAAGGGAAGCGTCATTTAAGAATAAAATCCTACTATCTGTAACAAGTGAAGGAGATATCATAAAGTATATCTCAACCAAAATGAAGACAAAAAATAAGGTAGAATGTGCCTCCAAATACAGAGCATGGAAGAAGAGAATGGATCTTATTCTTGCTAAGCATAAAGTTCTAGATTTTCTCAAGGAAAAGTTAAGAAACCTAATGATGATGCAGGAAAGGGAAATTACACCGAAACTGACATCTTGACCATGAATCTAATAGTAGATGGATTGAAGGAAATATCTAATCCCATACATATCCAATATCGACTATGCACAAGAAATGTACTAAGACCTCTCCAAGTTGTTTACCATCGAGAAAATTGGTTAGATATCTAGTCTCAAGAATGAACTAAGAACATTAAAGATGACAAAACATGACATTGTTTCATCATATTTTGTAAGGATCTGTAGAATAAGACATGAACTCCAACCTATTAATGAAGTTGTAGCAGAGAAAGAACTCGTGATTACTGCACTACAAAGTCTACCAAAATCTTGGATCTCTTTTGCATCAAGAATTAGGAGTTGGAAGAATACACCAACCTTTGATCAAATGTGGAATGCATACAGTCAAGAAGAATCTCACATATTAGTAAGTGACAAAAAGGAGGATGAAGAAAACCATACTTTAAATTCTTACTTTTCCCATCATAAGAAGAAGGGAGTGTACAAGATGTTCGAAGGACTAGAAAAGAAGGTTGATCTATCAAAGATTGAACGCTAAAATTTTCATAAGATGGAACACTACAAAAGTCAATGTCTTGAGAATCCAAGAAATAAGAAGAAAGAAAGATAACATGCAAATGTTGTCAATGAGGCTCCACCCACGAAAACCAAGATTGAAGAATTTGAATTCAACGACTTATACTATTAATTCTTTTGTTACATATCCTTCTAAGTCTACTATTTTAAGTTTTGTAATGTTTTCTTTTATGTTTTTATTTCTAGAGTTTGTAGATCTAATATAGCATTTTAGAACTTTTTGGATTCTTCAAGTTTTAGGTATCCCTCAAAGGACTAGATTAAGAGTACCAAAAAAATATATTTTTCTTTGTTTCACCTTTCATGTTTGGTTTCCTCCTCACATCAAGATTTAATTGTATTTTATACTCAACCTTCTCCTTTATGATTTATGTTGGGAGCGAGATCCCCCAAGGGCAGTTTTGGGGCTAAAAGCCCATGTTTAAGTCAATTTTTGTACCATAATTCTAAAGACTCCACATTTTGTGGTTGCGGAGCGCGAATGTATTATGGGTCAAAAAGGGTAGTCCACCCTTAGTTTTGTAAGGTAAAGTCGACTGTAAGAGACCTACCCATGGTTCGTAGACCATGGGATTGTATAAAAAAGAGCTAAGCTCTAAGTAGTTAAGGAGAGATAGACAATGGTAGATCATGTAATAGAGTTATAGCTCTGAAGAGGTAGTCTAAGTCTTGGGTCGTAGCATAGGTATAGGCTCTGCAGCTGAGTGCACAGAGTCCTAGGGTAGAAGTCCACAGGTGAGTGCTCAGACCCTTGCAACTGTGTGCGCAGGGTAGATAGAGTCTGTAAACACTTGCAAGATATTAATAAAGAGAGATATTCTGCAATTTCTTTTTCTTTAATCTGTTGATACATCTCGATATTTTATGTATGAATTTCCTTTATTGTGTTTATATGATGCACGAAATACTGCAATTGCATTAATTAATTGGATGCACTTACGAATATCTGGTTACACGGTGTTAACTATAACTGTTTGATAAGATAAGCAAATCACTTAGATTAATTGGGTAATTTGTAAGACATACTGCTCTAGCAGCGTGAAAGTACCTAAGTAGCAGGTTAGGGTTACTCAATGGTTGATTGTACCCTTCTATGGAGGTATTGAATGCTGGAATAGAGGGCTAGTCTTGCAAGCCCTAGAGCAAAGCGACCTGCGTGAACACAGGGATAAAAGAAATCAAACAACATCACAACCATCACAGGGTGTGGAAACTTGGTTCTAGCGTTCCTCCATACTGCTTCAAGTGAGACTTCGATCTACGCTCCATGGGATGATGCCGAAAGGGCTAGTATTATAGGGATATTTTTGGCTAAACAATGTCGAACCTAGGTCAGACCACCTCAAGCCAACAAATGGTTCCGTTGCTGGGACCAAAATCTTCATAAGAGATGTGTGATGTTGTACCATTGGAATCCAACTAAGAAGGAGATTGGAGATTGGTTCGATAGAAAGATCCACAAATTCGCAGCACAGGAGAACAGAAACCCACGACTGACAAAGGAATAATGGTTGGACAGATACCTGTATACAAAGATCTACGAGATATTTTTCTTCTCCTTCGCTATTGAGATATATGAGTGAAGCATGAAGCTAGCGGATAACTAAGATAGGTGGAAACTTGATGGTCCTATTATGTGGACCTCGGAGCTAGTGCGACGGTTGGAAGCATCGGAGGATAAGATCACCCGTGATGTCGATCATTGGCTCGATCGCATCATAGGAGGATTTGTGACTGAATTCGTGGTCAACACCTCAGTCAGCTACAACAAGGCGGAGCGACGCTTTTTCAAAGGACCGTGAGGTAAGTACATAAAATATTGGAATACCTGGATTACAATGTTATTGTGCAAAAAACGAGTTATCAAGCTACCTTGATGTTCAAGACTACGCGATGCAGAAAAACTTACAGGAACAAAGGAAAGAAGGATCCAAAGTATAGTCCCTTGATTTCACCTCCATGAGGTGACAAAGAAGGGATAGCGAAGGTTTCTCCGTGAAGTGATATTCAGTTAGTAAGACAAGGATTCCCATTAATACCACCTTTTCCCACACCACCTCCGATGTCACCACCCTCACCTCCAACTTCACCCATACCACCTCCAACTCCACCATAGTTCAGTATGGAAAATACAGTGAAGTTTCCTTTGTTCAAAGGCTTGGGAAATGAGGACCTAAACCAATTCCAGTTCATTGTGAGGGTTCTATGGGAAGCTCAAGGTGTTACAGATCATCATATAAAGAAGGCGACATTGGTTAGTACTCTGCAAGATCACGCGCTAACCTGGTATATTAAATACTCTAATGATAACCCGAATGTTGGAGTAGCAGACATCCAGGAAGCACTGAATAGAGAATTTAGTAGGCCTAAATCTGAGGCACAGTCGATTATGGGACTCAAGGAAATTGTGATGCAACCACGTGAAATGTCTTAGGAACTAGATTAGAGGTTGAGGTGTACAATCCGCGAAGCTAACATGAATTTGACAGATGGAAAACATCGCGAGTGGTTTGTAGCTTCGCTACTACCACACTTAAGGAGTGCACTGTCACAACAGAAGATAACAACTCGACCAGAGGCCTTGAAGATTTCCATGAGGCTACATGAAACCCCAATGCAAGATCCAAATCGAAGAGTTCAGGAAATCCATGCGTAGCTGAAGAATGTGTGCCTTGAGATGCAAAGTCTGAAGCAGGACAGGATGGTTTGACTAGAGGTACGCGATGAGGTATGGTGCTTGAAATGCAAAAGTCAAGGTCATGACAAAGACCATTGCCTGGTATTTGCAAACTATATTGCAGGAGGAGGAGTGATGCCTTTAGGCCAGAAGCTTAAGAAGGACCTAGCGAGGCCTACATTATGGTGAGCTATCTGTCAGGTAGCCAGAAAACATGCCATGGATAGCTGTCACTTGCTATAGATGTTTGTACAAGCACTGCAACAACTATTCTGCAACTTTTGTAGGTCAGTAGGGCATGATGAGCGTACTTGCAGGATCTATGAATTGATGATGGATAAAACTCTTGCCTATAGGGTTCAGGCCGAAATGCGGCCCCTTGACCAGAGCGCAAGGATGGCGCATACATGATTTCAGGGGCATGGATGAGGCCAAGGGGGAGGAGGACCTGGTAGAGGTTGAGGAAAGTTGATTTGCTACGATTGCAGAGGACCAGGACACTATGCCCGCAATTGCACTAATCCAATGCATCTGTCGTGCAAGTATTGCATGTTGTTTGATCATGTAGCGGAAGACTGTCCTACGCTGATAGATAGGATACATGAAAAAGGGGAGCTACCACCTCCACCAACTCAGAACCTGCAGATGATGAGGTCTGAGCCGTGCGAGGAAGATCCAAAGGTAAATATAGTGCTAAGAAGTGGAATTGCGACAAGAGGTGACAAGGAGAAACAGCAAGAAGACAGTACATGGGTTTTCAAAGCTCCGATGAAGGAGGTTGAGTTTGATTTGGGGCGCGCATGTGAAACCTTCATGGAAGCTAGGAAGAGCTTCACTAAGGCCTCCACCTCAGGAAGCAAGGATAAGCCTGAGCAGGAGATGGACACCTCTATGCTCACAACTTTCCTAGAGACTTGTATGAAGTTACTGTGTGATAGTAAGGCTGTGAAAGGGTTACAAGAGTTCATCAATAGATGTGTTGGAACTGCGCCAGGTGAGCCACGCGTAGTACGAAAGATTGGCAAGCATAGAACAAGGACGAGACGGGAGATGAGACTGACCGCACAGATAGGAGAATATAAAATGGATCAAGTTATTTTGTACCTCAAGTCAGACGCGAATGTACTACCAAAGCAAACTTGGGAATGGATGGGGCGACCTACACTGCAGTGGTCTCTGATTCAGCTAAGGATGGAGAATCAACAGAAGATCATCCACATGGGGTGGCTGTAGGCGGTGACCGTGGATATTGAGGGAGCGAGCGCGCTAGCTGATTTTGAAGTAATAGAGATAGTGGATGATATAAATCCCTATCCTGCGCTCCTGGGAATTGACTGGGCTACTGATATGAACGGGGTAATCAATCTCAAGAAGAAAAATATGATCTTTGATAAGAAATTGTTGTGCATAATAGTACCTCTCAATCCTTCTCAAGGATCGTGCTATACTGAACCAGTTCGCGAGTATGAGAGTGATGACGACCAAGATTGTATCTACAAGATAGCAGCGCGAGACCAATATTGGGTGAATACTACCGTGGATGGATAGATTACATGGGATCATGAGAGTTCTTGCACTTCAAACATTGATGAAGAGATAGAATGCCAGCAGAATCGGTACCATGAAGTAACTACGCTAAATTGCAACATGATGACCTGATCGCTGCACTGTGTGTCATCAGACGTAAGAAATATGCCTACATATGATGGTCTGAATGAGGTAGATATCTTTTTGGATGCATCTGAAAGGGAGGAACCAGAAAAGCAGCGCTTCCAGCCGTTAGACTGGGCACTGCGTGCTACACCCGCAAGATGGTGGGGTACGCATAAAGGAAGCTTTGATGATTAGCGCGAATGTAGGAGAATGATGAGAAATCACTTTGGGAAGCATAAGATGTGAATGACAGATAAGTATGATGGGAAAAATGATTCGCGTGCGCATTTGGCCAAAGCGAAGAAGAACTATTCCACACTGAGTGCGAAGGGCTAGCTATGATGTACACACTCGAGAAGTATAGGCACTACTTGCTATGAGGCCATTTTAAGATGTATAAGGATCACTCCATGCTGAGTTACCTAGTCAATAAGCTTGTGTTGGGGGGTAGAATCTATAGATGGCTGTTATTGTTCCAGGAGTATGATTTTGAAATGGTTTTGAAGCCTGGACGATTGAACATGGGAGAAGACCATCTATCGTGCATCGAAACAGGGGAGGAAACTACTAACTTACAACTATTTACAGTGCATGTTGCATATGGTCATTTCAAAGATATAATACACTTAACAACAGGAACTGCTCTGGAAGGATACATTGTGCAGTAAAAGAAGGAATTAATGGTGTGCGCAACAAATTTCTCTATCATTGTTGGGTATTTGTACAAGATGGGGACTGATGAGATGTTGTGGTAGTATGTACCTGAGTTCAAAAGAAGAAGCATGCTCGCGAACGCTCATGGGGTCGTCACAGTAGGACATTATGCAGGGAGATCAACCACGTAGAAGATTCTACGTGTAGGGTTGTGCTGGCCAACCCTTCATTAGGACTCAAAAGCATATTGCAAGGCGTGTGATGTGTGTCAAAAGACTGACAGACCATCACGGAGGGATGAGATGCCTTTCAATCCAGAAATGATGTTGCAACCCTTCGAGAAGTGCGCAATAGATTTTATAGGACCTGTTAGCTACCTATATCAATAGGTTTCATATTTCATGATTGACAATGAAAAGGTCCAAATATGCTCTGCTTTGATGATGCAAAGAATCACATATTTTCAAGAGAATACAATCTGTGCTTATAGCTGGTGGTGGACTCAATTTTGATGGATGGTCCAACAGCCTAATCTGGATCATGCCATGTTTTAAATTTTCAGTTGTAGAATAGAGAAAGAAGTCTGTCCAAACTGTTTAATCTTGGTAGACAAGTAGTTTAGGTAGAGAAGAAAGGCTCCCAACTGCTTAATCTGGGACCTTGGAAGAAATAAGGGTAGAAGTAGATAGAAAAACAAAAGAAAAAAGCCAAAGAAAAGAAAAGGCAAGTAAGGGTCTGCAAGCCTAAGTGCACCCTCCAAGAAGAAAACAAAAAATGCTAGGCAAGTAGATGGGTAGGCAGTTGGGGTTGCAGAAATGTCATTTCTTACAAATTGCATGTGGGTTAGCCTTGTTCACAAAGCAAAATCAATGAATTAAGAAGGTGTTCTTCTCCATCAGGTGGCAGCAAAGCAAAGAAGCATGTCTAACCTCCCTTCTTCCCCTCTTCCCATTCATAACTAACATCCCATCATCAGTTGAGATTCATGGAAGAATTCATGGTTTTATGGTGGTTCTTAGTCCTATTAGAAGCCACATTTCTTGTCTAAAACTCTTTTCATTTTGATCTACTCCCTAAGCTAAGTTATCTTCAAATAAACTTAGTATTATCTCCCCTCATCAACTCCTTTCATCCATATTAACCCCTAACTTTATTGTATAATTCCCCTATAATACCTTTTCCCTATTATTATAACACCATGGTGTATAAACCCCAAACATTGTATAAATATCCCTCCCCTTGGCATTATAGCGATATGTTCTCTGTCAGGGATCAAAATGACATCTGGTCACTTTGATAAGCCTAAGTCTAACCCCCCTCCCCTCTTCTGAATCCATTTGGCCCATTAAAACCTTCATTTGCTAAGAAAACCTTGAAAAAACCCTTTTTACCTATGACCCGCTTCATTTGCAAATAACACACCAAAAACCCACTTTTTGCACTTATCCAAAGTATCGGCGCATATTATTTTATTTTTCAAAATACATTGAAAAACATTACAAACCACCGCATCCCAGAGGTGTCCGTCGAGCACAGATCCCGAAAGAAGTATTATTTTAATCCTGCCCCCCTTCCGTATTGACCGATCACTTCACCGACCCATCAACCGTCCGATCGAGCGCTTTTGATCGGACGGCCATTATACATATCGGGTTGGGCCTGACGTCTGACAGTTAGCACCCGAGAAACTGTCAGAGGGTGACGTCAGGCCTCTGCCACGCGTCGCCCTCACAATTTCTCGGGTTGCCCTCTGACAAAACCATCGCCGTATGGTAGGCGGTCCGAGAAAACCATTACCGTTTTTTCGTTTACCACCGGTTTTGCCATGCCCTCGTCATCACCGTGTCATCACCACGTCACTGCCACCCCGTCGCCACATCAGCTCCTTCGTCTGCCCCCGCGCTGATATGTCCGCCACCTCACTATCCCCGTGGACCAATCATAGCTCGCCACACCACCCGATGACGTCATGCTGACGTCATCCGACCTTGACCCCACCTGATGACGTCATGCTGACGTCATCCAAAAAACGCGCCAATATGCCAAAAATCAATATTTAGGCCAATTTTCGCGTTTTTTCATACTTTTTGCGAATTTGCTGTTGTTTTCTCTGCATGGTCTTTCCACGTCCAAACTTGCACCACCTTGCTGAAATCGATTTGGAGACCTCCGGCACGCCATTTCTACATAGATTCGTGACCATTGCCCGCTGTCCACCAGGTATTTACCCTTGTAAAACCTTCATACGCCTAATTTGACTGTGAATTCCCTCAAAAAGCTTAAAAGACACCGAAACTGAGAAATTGCCGGCAAAATTCCTATGTCTAGCCCCCATTCGCAACTGTGAGGTCGAAAAACACCAGCTGAGCCTTGTTTGCCCACATTTTCATAAAAATTGTACTCTGTTCGCACAATTGCGAACCAGTCACTCAAACTGTAGATACCTGCTAAAAGAGACAGATTGATACCAGACATTGGTCTTATTTACACTTCAAAGCAATATTTCAATTGCTGTAGTTGTTCATTTGCCCTCTATTCCTTGAAATTCACACTTCCATTGTAAAGAA
The DNA here is from genome assembly GCA_031772625.1 of Pinus tabuliformis. Lineage (NCBI taxonomy): Eukaryota > Viridiplantae > Streptophyta > Pinopsida > Pinales > Pinaceae > Pinus > Pinus tabuliformis. The sequence continues at coordinate 369,224,835 of CM062818.1, forward strand.
ACTCCTCCGGGTTGCTCTGATCATTCAGAACCAGTTTACATACAAATCAGAAGCCTTATTAGCTATGGAGACACCAATAGCCCTGAATATCCAGCCTCTGAATGCCCCTCAAAGGGAGATAACATGGAAAGCCCTGGGAGATGTAGATTATCAGATGTTAGATTGGTTTCCAATGGGTTCTAAGTTCAATATTCACATGCTAAATGAATTGAAAGCTCAACACCTTAATGGAGCTGATATTTTAGGGATTTGGGACTCAAATTTGCCCATCTACAACCTCCCTCAAGTCAATGCCCTCCCAGACTTGATCCACAAGTGCCAGGAATGCTATGATCCTTGCCAGAGAGTTGTCCTCAGTCCTACAGGCTCATTTTTGTTCTTTATCACCCCAGAAACCATAAATGAGATGCTGCATTTCCATACTGCAAGGCCATTAACCCCTCTTTCCATGTTGGATTTAATAAAGAAGGGGAATCATCTGTCAAGTGCCCAGATTACCAAAATTAACCAGTTATTTGTACATCCAAGCTCTGAAACTATAAGGACTCCCCCTATTGGATATCACTACTTGAATGACCTGGGCAGAATGCTAGTGGATTTGATCAGCTATGTCCTGGGATACAAGGGAATTGAGGATGTTGATGGCACTATAATGGCAATGTTGTCCATGTTTTCTCCTGGAAAGCCTCCAGCTGTACACTATGACTATGCCACCTATATTGCAGAAAAGATCCATGAACAGCTGATGAATCTACCAAGGGAAAGGGTGTTCAGATACACCTCATACATCTACCACCTGTTCTTGTTTTATCAGCCAGACAGTTTCTCCATTCCCCTCAAGAAACTTAATGCCCAGGGAAATCCAAGGTTAGTTGTGTTTTGGACTTCAGTTTTCCATGATGTTTCTCAATCACCATACACATACTGTGAATTCATAGACCTGTTCATTCACCCAGCTATGACATTGTTGTATGGTGTCCCTCCTCCAAGGTTAACCGATGACATGCAGAGAATTTTCCATCTCTCCAAATCCTACATCATTGGTGATTGGTATTTTTACCAACACCACACAGTAATCAAAGTATATGGCTGTGAATTGGACCCTTACAGGCTGCCAAGGTATGTCCCCATGAGACTGTTCACCCTAGAATACTTTATGCAGTTTGGAAGTGCAGATTGCTTCCATTTCCAAAGCAAAAACAAGAAGGTACAACTGAAGGTAAGGAGCCAGCTAGGCCCTTTTTTGTACAACAAAAGAGAGGAGGGATGGAAGGAGGCAGATATGATCTTAGAGGGTTTCAAATTGCAAACTAGTTTTAAATGGATACCTTATGACCGTAATCATTTTATCTCCCTCAGGAGGATAAAACACAAATTGGGTAACTATTCACATGTTAGGCTGCCTCATATTGAAAAGTATGCAAATTCTTTAAGCTGGAAAGAGGGCACTCTAGAAGAGCCAATCTCTAGAGAGCATGTACTAGAGAGAGAGGCTAGGAATATGCAAAAGGAGGCTGACTTGGAAACTTGTGTACAGGTTTCCTTATCATATAAAAGGCAACTTGGAGCAGCTGCCTCTTCTTCAACAACACATCAGCAAGCTGCCATGGACACTCAACAGACAGGCAGCAAAGGCAAAGGAAAGCAGGTGGAACAAGAGCAACCACCTCCCATGACTGAAGACCAAACAGATAAAGAGATGGAACAACAAGAAGAGGTGCAGCAGCAGGTAGAGCAACAGCAACAACAGGGATCACAGCAAAGAGTAGGGCAGCATGACAGAGAGCAGCCCACACATCAAGAAGGGGCAGTTGAGGCCCCAATTCTCACTGAGCAGCAGGCTCAAAACATAGTACCTCCTAGGCAAGAAGCTGTTAATGAAACCTCAGTCCTCCAAACTCCACAAAAGGAGGATGTAAGCAGGAAAAGGGATAGAGAGACTCCCTTGACTACATCAACGAGTCATGGTGAGAAGAGGCACAGGATGAATCCCCTTTCAGAGGAAGAGATGCCTATAGGGCAATCTTTGGGTATGGGCCCGCCCAGTTTGGAGGCATCTGCAAGTTCCTTCCAACAGGAACAAGAGAGGATAGTGGGAGGAGAAGTCAGCTTCTCTAGCCAGCAGAAAGAGGGTGAACTGAGCATTAAACAACAGTTCATCGAAATAAAGAAAAGGAATGAGCCCATAAAAATACAGCTGTATAACCATTTGCTGAAAATGGCTCCCACCAACCAGCAGCGACTAATGTCTGCATATGATGTCCAGGAGGGCAAGATGATCATGAGTCACCTCATACCAACTACTTTGCAGCCACAGTCCCCTTCAGATTACTTAAGGACCAATCTTGAGGTCCTGGCCAAGGACATCCACCCGATGGATAAAATTGAATTGCATAAACAAACAGGTGAGATGGTCTATGCTTCCTTGGCAGACAAGACATTAGATAACTACAGGCTAGAAAATAGCCTTAATAATACAGCTGCCCAACTTGAGTTGGAAAGGGCATCCTCTCAAGCAAAGGACAACAGAATAAGGTCCTTAGAAGATATAATTATTGAGATTGGGCATGATCCCAAAGATATCAAGGGCATACAAGAAATATTAAAATTGAGGGATGCAGATATGGCAGCTTTGAGGAGAAAGATCAAACTCCCAGCCACAATTCACCCTCAAACAGATGAAGTAGCTCAACAAAGGCATGATCAAGATGCCACAACTTTGCTGGTGTCTCTCTATAAACAACTTATCCAGACACAAGAAAAGCTGGGAGAATCAGAGGCTGCACAGGCAGCATTACAAGCAACTCTGAAACAAAGAGAAGAAGGTCGGACCTCCCAGCCTCCTCCTCAAGTCATTAACCTTGAGGAAGCTCCTCCAACTACTATTCCACCTCCTCAACAGACTGAACAAGCAGCACCATCTACTTCAGCACCACCAACAACAGAGCAGGCCCCTAGCTTGGATATGCAAAAGCTAAGAAATGAGATTCAGGCCCTGGAAGCTCAAATGACAGAGCTGAATGAGACCAGGGAGAAATTGGCCAAAGTAAATGATAGATATGACAAATCCAAGCAGTCTGTGGCAGAAAAGGGCAGGGAGATAAAAGCCCTCAAAGACAGGATCAAAGAGCTAGAGAATGAGCTCAAATTAGATAAGGTTGTGGCTGAGCTTAAAATAGTGCTGTGGGCTAACATTGGCCAATCTATTAATGACCAATGGCAGTATATTGAAACAATCCATGAGCAGTTAGAGCTCATTCCAAAAGCACAGACTGAAATTCAGAGATCAAGGGCTGCTCTAAGCAACATGCCTGAAGTGGCCACCAGGATGATTAATGTGCTTAACAATAGAACAAGTACTCAGTTGGCTACCATGGGAATTTCAAACAGAACTGAGCACATTCAGTTAATCAAGAGGGTTCTTACACTGAGAAACTTGGTGCAGACATTAGAGAGAAGAACCCAGGACATGCAGACTGAGGTAAACAGGTTTTTGGAGAAATTTCAGGTATTAGAAAACAGAGGGCTCCCTAGCTTACTGAACAGCGCAGGGAGATTGTTCACACATGAGCAGTATGCCAAAAGGGTTAATGCATTTGCCACAAGTCAGATCAATGAGAAGCCCAGCACCTCAGAGGAAACAGGGCCAGCCACAGGACAAACTCTCTACAATAGAGTAGAAAGTTTATTTTTTATAATGAATGAAATTAAACACCTGTTTGAGGTGCCTCCCAATTTTTACAAATATACAGAGGCAGAGGAGACTATGGATGCAATTCTCAGGCATCAACTACCTACACTAGAATGGTGGACTAAGGCCATACAGATGATTTTATAAACAGGAAGCCATTCAATAAATTTTGTTCATGGAAAATGCAAATTGTCATACACAGGACAGTTTAAAAGAATCAGCATGCATTAAAGATGAAAGCTGAGCCACCTCAGCAGAACTTACGGCCAACAAAGCAAGGTGAGAAGCTACAGGTGTCCAGGCCGAGAAGCTACAGCAGAGCAGCTCCAAAAGCGCATTTCTCAGCATTAATGCAGATCACTCCAACCGACTCAGTGGCCTCCAAAGGCCAAAATATCTTCTGACAGGCATAAAGATGCATTTACTTTGTATTCAATGATGTAATAACTTTCTTATCTAATATCTTGAAAAGTTGGTGAACGTATTCATTTCTGAGATAACTTAGCACTCAGATATTTTGTACAACCGATTGTATATATTTGCCCCTCGCACAAGCTTGCAAGGGTTGTTGTTGATTTCTCTTGAAGAAGTTCTTATGCTGTAATCCTTTCAGAGTTTAATAAAGAAAGTGATGGAATTTCTTGGAGTTCTGAAGTGTTGAATGCGTTCTGGTGTCTGTTGAAAAACTGCAGGATTCCTGTGTACCTCACAATACAATAAGTTTTTCTGTAACTCTCTTTATGTGTTTCAATCTGTTACAATCCATATATGTTTCTAATTTCTAAGTGTTTAGCAACAAAGAAAAAGAATAACCTTCAGGACTTATTCATGCAATACCCTGAGTTCAATCTATGTTGTTAATGAATGTTTTCTTCAGCTATAATCTTGATAAGTGTAATTCTTAATTGCTGCACTTTCAGAATATATCTTTCACAGTGACCTTTGTTTCAGGAATTCAAGTTTGCTCCTGAGCAACATGTTTCACTTTCACATCACCAGCTTAATGGAGAATTCTTAATTGCTTTCTGTTGGCTGACCATACATCACCACTTAAGTTTAAATTTTGTTTGTTTGAGATACTCAATAGGCCCTGCAGTCTGAACATCATCACTCCAGCATTTCAAAACAGTTCACAGCTCTAGACTCCATTGCCCAATGATATACTACTCTCTGAACACTACATCTTAAGCACTGAAAGAAGTCCTTCAACCAAAACATAAACCAAAAACCTGAGCATAATAGCTAGCCTAAAAACACTATCAAAACAGAGACAAATCATAAAGAGAGAGCCCTCTCTGATTACAGTTTGGCTAGAAACTGTGATCCAAAGATTGGTTAGTGGTTACCCCGGCCGTATTCCCTTGGGAGTCATAGGGAACAACCTGGGTGTTAACATAATTGGCGACTCCACTGGGGACTTCCTCAAGATTTTCTAATTTCTGTTTATCTCTTGAAAGCTGCTCATTCCCTTTGCTGCTAGCTTTGGAAAATATACAGTAAGTTCAAAATCTTGTCTGGCCTCTGTAGACACAAAAATATCCTGCAAAATACCAAAAAGAAGTTTAGAAACTGGCTCCTAAAAAGGAAACCAGACACACTAGGTCAAACCCTGACCCAAATCCACCAGCAGTTTTTGAAAATCCAAATACAATTCCCAAAATAATCAGGAAACAGCAAAGGAAGGAAAATCCTAGTGATTTGAGTCCTGATACAGTTCACCCTGAGCCAGTTCCAACTCCCATCAAGGTTTTATTTCGGTCTACTCCTGTTTCCCCCAGTTCACCATCTAGATCTCAAAGCCCTCCTTGCACATCTTCACCCACTGCACATATCCCCTTGAACAACACTCTAGGTGCTGCTACACCTGTTACCCCTGTAGTACACACCGTTCCTTTTATCCCAGTTGCCCCTGTAAATCCCCCAAACCTTGTGAATATGGCTAACAGATATGCACCCCTGCAAATACCAGCTAATGCTGCAGCTCTACCCCAGGATTACCAAACCAAAATCTCATATTTTGACTCCACTGGCCCTTTGACAGCTGTTCAGCATGCCAAAAGGATGCAAGACCATTTTGAGACCTATGAAATAGATGATGACAGTGTGAGAATGAGGATGTTTGTTCAAAGCCTAACTGGGGATGTAAGAACTTGGTTTAGATCCCTGAATGCAAACTCCATCACAACTCCTGATGAGCTTTATCAAGCCTTTACTAGCAGATGGGAAAAGAAGAAGGATCCTCTGCACATACTTGGTGAATATGACACTATCAAAAGAGGTCCCCAAGAGACTGTTTTGGAGTATTGTGCAAGATTCAACAATGTATATAACGCAATCCCACAAAATTTAAGACCCCCTCCTGATTTAGCTTTGTACAAATTCCCTGATGGTTTTGACCCTGACATGGCCTATCAGTTAAAGGAAAGAGACCCTCAAACCCTTGCAGAGGCCCAAAAGGTTGCTGTCACAGTGGAAGCTAACCTGATTGCCAAAAGAAACAGAGCAAGGTTGGAAAAGAGAACAACCTTCAAAGAAGAACCCTCTGCTTTTGATCAAAAGCTGGATGCAATACTCAATGGAATGAAAAGATTGGGTGATAGAGTGGAATCGGTTGAGAGAAAATCATCATGGGAAGCACCACAAAACAACCCTCCTAGGAATCCAAATTTTAGGAGAACTCAAAACCCAAACGTTGGCAAGACCAGCATTGACCAAGACATAAGACCCCCTTTCCAAGAAAACTATGCTGAAACTTCCACATCAACTGAACCCAATGAAGATTCTCAGATTAATTTAATGGGTCTAGATGGTGAAAGTCAAGTTTTCTTAACACAAGAAGATCATGAGGATGATGAAATCAAACTGTTCCAAACCAAATCAGGTGAATCCTTTGACTTTAAACAAGGCTATGACACTGCTGTTTATGAAGTCCATAAACAATACAAGCTAAGGAGCAGAACTGTGAATGTAAATCAGCCTGAAAAGATAAAGGATAATCAGCAGCCTAAAAGAGCCATAGTCACAGAGCCTAATGACAAAACAAATTCACCTGCAGAAGAAGTAATTATTGAAGAGATCACTGAACCATTGTCCTTAAAACAGCAGCCTATGGCTACTTCATCCTCTCACCCTAATTTAAATGTTACTCCTCAAGAGATGAGTAAAAAGGACAATTCCCAAAATCAAGATAAGAATCAAGAAGAAGATTTAGTGAACAAGGAAAGGACTGTTATCCATAACCCTAAGACCCAATCTGAAAAACCCTTTGACCTAGAAACTGAAATTGGCAAACTAAAGATAGCAATTCCTCTCTCAGAACTAGCCAAGCATGACATTTATAAACAACAGATCAAGAAGTCCCTTCAACTCACTGGCAACAAAGATGATGTTAATGTGTTGGATGATACCCCAGAATTACTGTTTGGCCCAGAAGTGGATGGAAAAACAGTAGTCACAGGGGTATTACCTTTTTATGTCAGCTTACATATTCATGATAAAATATTACATAATGCAATGTTTGACTCAGGTGCCTCTCACAATCTCATGCCAAAAGCAGTCATGGAGAGATTGAATCTAGATATAACAAGACCATACAAGGACCTGTTTTCCTTTGACTCCAGCCAAGTCAAGTGTTTAGGTCTCATAAAAGATTTATGTGTGTCTCTGGTTCAATACCCAAACAAAACAATTCTAATGGATGTTGTAGTTGCTGATATCCCACCTAAGTATGGGATGCTGTTATCAAGATCATGGGGAGCTAAACTCCAAGGTTCCCTACAATTAGACATGTCATATGCCACCATCTCTGTTTTTGGGCAACCAAAAAGACTATACAGAGAAACACTCATGAAATACATGGTCAGCAGTGAAGAAAAGCCTCAAAACTTTCCCATATATGCTGTCCATTCAGACATAGACTCATACATTCTCTTCAATGACAACACAACTCTCTCAAAAAATGATGTTGAAACCAAAATACTCATACAAGAGGAAGACTCTAATGAAAGAATTACCACCCATGAAACAACAGTCAATCAATCACTAGACACTGCTGCTGCTCTAGTTGTCAAGCATATTCAATCAAATGATGAGACTGTCCTAGAAGACAAGCCAGATGAAAAACCAGAACTTCAACTTACATTGCCAGCCCATGAACAGATCATTAAATCTCCTTCACAACAAGATATTCTATGGTTCCTTGAATTTGATGGCTCAGTCAACAAATTAGGGGCAGGAGCTGGAGTTTGGGTACACAATAAAGAAAACAGTCATGCAGAAGGCAGAGCCTATAGATTAAACTTCAGATGTACAAATAACATGGCAGAATATGAAGCTCTTTTACTAGGCCTCAAGTTAGTAAAGTTCTTGCAAGCTGCCAGGGTTTCAATCATGGGTGATTCAGATTTAGTTATCCAACAAGTGAAGGGAAATTTTGTCACCAATGACAAAAGACTAAGGTCTTATAGGTCTGCTGTTGCTGAGGTACTAAACTTTTTCTCTGAATTCCAAATCACTAAAATTCCTAGAACCCACAATCTGCATGCTCATAGTTTGGCCACATTTGCTAGTACTTGCAAATTACCATTGGAGACCTAACAATTGTTTCACAGCTGAGATAAAACACAGACCCTCCATTCCAAACAATGTTAAAGATTGGCAAGTATTTGAGGATGATATGCAAATAAACAATTTTTTAACGCTGCAACAAGAATTTGCAGGATTAAATATTGACACTGAAGGAGCAAGTCAATCACAAATACTTGAAGGAGCAAGTCAATCACAAATACTTGAAAGAGCAAGTCCATCACAAATACAGTTTGAACAGATCAACCACACAATATCACCTAGAACAGCAAAACAAATGCTAAATCCAACTATTTTCAACAAGGAAAACATTCAGCAAATTCAACCAATCAGTTGTGAAGAAGTGGCCAATGCTGAAACTGAAATCATAGAGCTGAAAGACAATTTTCTGCCAACAGGCCTAACTCCACTAGAGGACATCTTTGATTCAAATGATATTCCCAGAAAACCAAAAATGCAGCCCTTAAATGCAGCCATTGAAGAATGCAACATTGGTACCATTGACAAACCCAAAATAATAAAATTGTCTGCATCTCTACCTCCTGATCAAAAGCCTAAATACATTGACCTCTTTAAAGAGTTCCAGGATGTTTTTGCATGGAGTTATGAGGACCTAAAGTCCTATGACACCTCTGTTATCCAGCATACTATCCCTCTCAAGCCTGATCAAAAACCCTTTAAACAAAAATTGAGGAGAATCAATCCTATGCTTCTCCCAGCAATGGAACAAGAGGTACAGAAAATGTTCAAGGCAGGCATCATAGCACCAATCAGATTCTCTGAGTGGATTTCAAACTTAGTCCCTACAAGAAAGAAAACTGGTGAAATAAGGTTGTGTGTGGATCTAAGAAATCTGAACCAAGTATCCCTCAAAGACAACTATCCCTTACCCAAGATGGATCACATTCTCCAAAGAGTGGTAGGGGCCTCAAGGATCTCATTACTTGATGGATTCTCAGGATTTAATCAAATCTTAGTACACCCTGATGATCAAGACAAAACTGCATTCACAACCCCATGGGGAACTTTCAAATATGTAAAAATGCCTTTTGGATTGAAAAATGCAGGGGCAACTTTTCAAAGAGCAATGGATATTGCTTTTGCCAAAGAGATTCATGACTTCCTTGTCATTTACTTAGATGACCTTACACCTTTCTCAAAATCAGATCAAGAACATTTGAAACATTTAAGGCAGATTTTCCTAACATGTAGGAAATATGGAATCTCCTTGAATCCCAAGAAATCCTTATTTGGTTTGGAGGAAGGTAAGCTACTAGGACATATCATTTCAAAAGATGGCATTAGAATTGATCCAGACAGGATACAAGCTATCCTACAAATGCCCCACCCAAGAAATATCAAAGAATTGCAGGGATTTTTGGGAAAAATCAATTTCTTGAGAAGGTTTATCCCAAACTTAGCAGAACTAATCAGATTACTAAATAACATGCTAAAGAAAGATTCAAAAGTGAAATGGACAGTTGAAGCAAATCAAGCCTTTGAAGGTATAAAGCTGGCCCTTACCCAAACCCCGGTCTTGACCAATCCTCAATTTGACAGAGAATTTATCATTTTCTCTTTTGCCTCCCAGCATACTATTGCTGTTGTTTTGTTACAGAAAGATGACCAAGGAAATGAGAAGCCAATTGCTTTCTTTAGCAGAGCTCTTAGAGATGCTCCCCTAAAATACCAAATCATGGAGAAACAAGCTTATGCTTTGGTTAAAGCCATTAAGGACTTTAGGATTTACATCCTTTATTCACATGTTATAGCTTATGTACCAAGTCCTATTGTCAAAGACATTCTCACCCAAGAAAATTTAGAGGGCAGAAGAGGAAAGTGGATTGCCAACATTTTGGAATTTGATATTGAGATAAAACCTACAAAACTAATAAAAGGGCAAGGTTTGGCCAAACTAATGACAGAAGCAAATTTCCAAGCCTTAGACATCAACCAGCTGGACAGTGAACCGGAGCTGGCGACTCCAAAGATCAATGTAGCCTTTGAACAATCCCTTTGGTACTCTGATATATGTTATGTATTGCAAAACCTGTGTGCTCCCCCAGGATTGTCCAGAACTAAATGTAGGTTCTTAAAAATGAAAGCTTCTAAATTCTGTGTTATGGATGGAAATTTATTTTGGAAAAACCATGAAGGGATATTGCTGAACTGCTTAATTGAGAATGAAACTGACAATATCATAAAAGAATTTCATGCAGGTGACTGTGGTGGACACTTGTATTGGAAGTCCACTGTGGATAAAATACTAAGGGCTGGTTACTACTGGCCCACCATGTTCTCTGATGTCAAGAAATTCACCACCTCATGTCATAAATGTCAAGTGTTTGAGGGAAAGAGACAGTTGCTGCCACTTCCCTTGAGGCCTATTGCAACAGAGAGACCTTTTCAACAATGGGGCTTGGATTTCATTGGGGAAATTCATCCCTCATCTTCAGGCCAACATAGATGGATCTTAACAGCCACAGACTACTTCACTAAGTGGATTGAAGCTGCTCCATGCAGACAAGCAAATGATTCAACAATCATTCAGTTCTTGGAGAATAACATATTGGCTAGATTTGGTTGTCCTGACAAAATAATAACAGACAATGCTGCTGCTTTCAGATCCAAGAAAATGGTGAATTTCTGCCACAAATTTCACATTACCTTAGGCCATTCTACTGCATACTATCCCCAAGGTAATGGCCTTGCTGAGTCATCAAATAAAAGCCTGGTAAACATTATAAAGAAAGTGCTAGAAGAGAACAAAAAGAATTGGCATAAGAAGCTTGTGAATGCTCTATGGGCAGATAGACTAACAACCAAGAGATCAATTGGGACCAGCCCATATGAGTTGGTTTATGGATTAGAAGCCAAATTCCCTTCATCACTAGGGGTGCCTGTTATGAAACTTCTTCAAGAAAGCCAAGCTGAACCAAATGATATGCAAAGAAGGATCAATCAAATAATATGTTTACAGCAAACTAGAGACCAAGTTTTCAGCAGAGTTCAAGTTCTACAAGAAAAATTAAAGAAGGCCTTTGACAGAAGAACTAAGGCAGAAGATTTCAACATTGGTGACAAAGTCCTCAAGTGGGATTCAAGAAGAGAGGATAAGGGAAAACATGGAAAATTTGATTCCCTTTGGAGAGGACCATTTGCTGTCCAAGCAGTACAAGGAAACAACACTTATTTCCTTAAAAGTCTTAATGAAACTGATTTGGATGAAGGTCCTGTGAATGGCAGGATGCTCAAGCACTATTTTGACTACCACCCATAAGTGCAGCCTGAGTTTTCCCTTGTACATATCCAGATGTATATATTATTTTCTGTTAAGATGTAAAAATGCAATTTCTCAAAGTTTTCTTAACTACCAGCAAAGGGTAGATAGGATCAGAGGTCTACCAAGAAGGGAAATACACAATTTTGGCACTTCAAAGCAGCAAACTTCAAAATTTTGATAAAAGCAGTCAAGGGGCAAGGCAATCTGACCTGCTGTTCTTGGTCTTTCAAATGAAAAACCATCCCCATGTGGAGCCACTGTTAGCTACCTATATCAATAGGTTTCATATTTCATGATTGACAATGAAAAGGTCCAAATATGCTCTGCTTTGATGATGCAAAGATCACATATTTTCAAGAGAATACAATCTGTGCTTATAGCTGGTGTGGACTCAATTTTGATGGATGGTCCAACAGCCTAATCTGGATCATGCCATGTTTTAAATTTTCAGTTGTAGAATAGAGAAAGAAGTCTGTCCAAACTGTTTAATCTTGGCAGACAAGTAGTTTAGGTAGAGAAGAAAGGCTCCCAACTGCTTAATCTGGGACCTTGGAAGAAATAAGGGTAGAAGTAGATAGAAAAACAAAAGAAAAAAGCCAAAGAAAAGAAAAGGCAAATAAGGGTCTGCAAGCCTAAGTGCACCCTCCAAGAAGAAAACAAAAAATGCTAGGCAAGTAGATGGGTAGGCAGTTGGGGTTGCAGAAATGTCATTTCTTACAAATTGCATGTGGGTTAGCCTTGTTCACAAAGCAAAATCAATGAATTAAGAAGGTGTTCTTCTCCATCAGGTGGCAGCAAAGCAAAGAAGCATGTCTAACCTCCCTTCTTCCCCTCTTCCCATTCATAACTAACATCCCATCATCAGTTGAGATTCATGGAAGAATTCATGGTTTTATGGTGGTTCTTAGTCCTATTAGAAGCCACATTTCTTGTCTAAAACTCTTTTCATTTTGATCTACTCCCTAAGCTAAGTTATTTTCAAATAAACTTAGTATTATCTCCCCTCATCCACTCCTTTCATCCATATTAACCCTAACTTTATTGTATAATTCCCCTATGTTACCTTTTCCCTATTATTATAACACCATGGTGTATAAACCCCAAACATTGTATAAATATCCCTCCCCTTGGCATTATAGCCATATGTTCTCTGTCAGGGATCAAAATGACATCTGGTCACTTTGATAAGCCTAAGTCTAACCCCCCTCCCCTCTTCTGAATCCATTTGGCCCATTAAAACCTTCATTTGCTAAGAAAACCTTGAAAAAACCCTTTTTACCTATGACCCGCTTCATTTGCAAATAACACACCAAAAACCCACTTTTTGCACTTATCCAAAGTATCGGCGCATATTATTTTATTTTTCAAAATACATTGAAAAACATTACAAACCACCGCATCCCAGAGGTGTCCGCCGAGCACAGATCCCGAAAGAAGTATTATTTTAATCCCGCCCCCCTTCCGTATTGACCGATCACTTCACTGACCCGTCAACCGTCCGATCGAGCGCTTTTGATCGGACGGCCATTATACATATCGGGTTGGGCCCGACGTCCGACAGTTAGCACCCGAGAAACTGTCAGAGGGTGACGTCAGGCCTCTGCCACGCGTCGCCCTCACAATTTCTCGGGTTGCCCTCTGACAAAACCATCGCCGTATGGTAGGCGGTCCGAGAAAACCATTACCATTTTTTCGTTTACCACAGGTTTTTCCATGCCCTCGTCATCACCGCGTCATCACCACATCACTGCCACCCCGTCGCCACATCAGCTCCTTCGTCCGCCCCCGCGCTGATATGTCCGCCACCTCACTATCCCAGTGGACCAATCATAGGTCGCCACATCACCCGATGACGTCATGCTGACGTCATCCGACCTTGACCCCACCTGATGACGTCATGCTGACGTCATCCAAAAAACGCGCCAATATGCCAAAAATCCATATTTAGGCCAATTTTCGCGTTTTTTCATACTTTTTGCGAATTTGCTGTTGTTTTTTCTGCATGGTCTTTCCACGTCCAAACTTGCACCACCTTGCTGAAATCGATTTGGAGACCTCCGGCGCGCCATTTCTACATAGATTCGTGACCGTTGCCCGCTGTCCACCAGGTATTTACCCTTGTAAAACCTTGATACGCCTAATTTGTCTGTGAATTCCCTCAAAAAGCTTAAAAGACACCAAAACTGATAAATTGCCGGCAAAATTCCTGTGTCTAGCCCCCATTCGCAACTATGAGGTCGAAAAACACCAGCTGAGCCTTGTTTGCCCACATTTTCATAAAAACTATACTATGTTCGCACAATTGCGAACCAGTCACTCAAACTGTACATACCTTCTAAAAGAGACAGATTGATACCAGACATTGGTCTTATTTACACTTCAAAGCAATATTTCAATTGCTGCAGCTGTTCATTTGCCCTCTATTCCTTGAAATTCACACTTCCATTGTAAAGCAACTCCTCTGGGTTGCTCTGATCATTCAGAACCAGTTTACATACAAATCAGAAGCCTTATTAGCTATGGAGACACCAATAGCCATGAATATCCAGCCTCTGAATGCCCCTCAAAGGGAGATAACATGGAAAGCCCTGAGAGATGTAGATTATCAGATGTTAGATTGGTTTCCAATTGGTTCTAAGTTCAATATTCACATGCTAAATGAATTGAAAGCTCAACACCTTAATGGAGCTGATATTTTAGGGGTTTAGGACTCAAATTTGCCCATCTACAACCTCCCTCAAGTCAATGCTCTCCCAGACTTGATCCACAAGTGCCAGGAATGCTATGATCCTTGCCAGAGAGCTGTCCTCAGTCCTACAGGCTCAGTTTTGTTCTTTATCACCCCAGATACCATAAATGAGATGCTGCATTTCCATACTGCAAGGCCATTAACCCCTCTTTCCATGTTGGATTTAATAAAGAAGGGGAATAATCTGTCAAGTGCCCAGATTACCAAAATTAACCAGTTATTTGTACAGCCAAGCTCTGAAACTATAAGGACTCCCCCTATTAGATATCACTACCTGAATGACCTGGGCAGAATGCTAGTGGATTTGATCAGCTATGTCCTAGGATACAAGGGAATTGAGGATGTTGATGGCACTATAATGGCAATGCTGTCCATGTTTTCTCCTGGAAAGCCTCCAGCTGTACACTATGACTATGCCACCTATATTGCAGAGAAGATCCATGAACAACTGATGAATCTACCAAGGGAAAGGGTGTTCAGATACACCTCATACATCTACCACCTGTTCTTGTTTTATCAGCCAGACAGTTTCTCCATTCCCCTCAAGAAACTTAATGCCCAGGGAAATCCAAGGTCAGTTGTGTTTTGGACTTCAGTTTTCCATGATGTTTCTCAATCACCATACACATACTGTGAATTCATAGACCTGTTCATTCACCCAGCTATGACATTGCTGTATGGTGTCCCTCCTCCAAGGTTAACCGATGACATGTAGAGAATTTTCCATCTCTCCAAATCCTACAGCATTGGTGATTGGTATTTTTACCAACACCACACAGTAATCAGAGTATATGGCTGTGAATTGGACCCTTAGAGGCTGCCAAGGTATGTCCCCATGAGACTGTTCGCCCTAGAATACTTTAGGCAGTTTGGAAGTGCAGATTGCTTCCATTTCCAAAGCAAAAACAAGAAGGTACAACTGAAGGTAAGGAGCCAGCTAGGCCCGTTTTTGTACAACAAAAGAGAGGAGGGATGGAAGGAGGCAGATATGATCTTAGAGGGTTTCAAATTGCAAACCAGTTTTAAATGGATACCTTATGACCGTAATCATTTTATCTCCCTCAGGAGGATAAAACACAAATTGGGTAACTATTCACATGTTAGGCTGCCTCATATTGAAAAGTATGCAAATTCTTTATGCTGGAAAGAGGGCACTCTAGAAGAGCCAATCTCTAGAGAGCATATACTAGAGAGAGAGGCTAGGAATATGCAAAAGGAGGCTGACTTGGAAACTTGTGGACAGGTTTCCTTATCATATCAAAGGCAACTTGGAGCAGCTGCCTCTTCTTCAACAACACATCAGCAAGCTGCCATGGACACTCAACAGACAGGCAGCAAAGGCAAAGGAAAGCAGGTGGAACAAGAGCAACCACCTCCCATGACTGAAGACCAAACAGATAAAGAGATGGAACAGCAAGAAGAAGTACAGCAGCAGGTAGAGCAACAACAAAAACAGGGATCACAGCAAAGAGTAGGGCAGCATGACAGAGAGCAGCCCACACATCAAGAAGGGGCAGTTGAGGCCCCAATTCTCACTGAGCAGCAGGCTCAAAACATAGTACCTCCTAGGCAAGTAGCTGTTAATGAAACCTCAGTCCTCCAAACTCCACAAAAGGAGGATGTAAGCAGGAAAAGGGATAGAGAGACTCCCTTGACTACATCAACAAGTCATGGTGAGAAGAGGCACAGGATGAATCCCCTTTTAGAGGAAGAGATGCCTATAGGGCAATCTTTGGGTATGGGCCCGCCCAGTTTGGAGGCATCTGCAAGTTCCTTCCAACAGGAACAAGAGAGGACAGTGGGAGGAGAAGTCAGCTCCTCTAGCCAGCAGAAAGAGGGTGAATTGAGCATTAAACAACAGTTCATCGAAATAAATAAAAGGAATGAGCCCATAAAAATACAGCTGTATAACCATTTGCTGAAAATGGCTCCCACCAACCAACAGCGACTAATGTCTGCATATGATGTCCAGGAGGGCAAGATGATCATGAGTCACCTCATACCAACTAATTTGCAGCCACAGTCCCCTTCAGATTACTTAAGGACCAACCTTGAGGTCCTGGCCAAAGACATCCACCCGATGGATAAAATTGAATTGCATAAACAAACAGGTGAGATGGTCTATGCTTCCTTGGCAAACAAGACATTAGATAACTACAGGCTAGAAAATAGCCTTAATAATACAGCTGCCCAACTTGAGTTGGAAAGGGTATCCTCTCAAGCAAAGGACAACAGAATAAGGTCCTTAGAAGATATAATTATTGAGATTGGGCATGATCCCAAAGATATCAAGGGCATACAAGAAATATTAAAATTGATGGATGCAGATATGGCAGCTTTGAGGAGAAAGATCAAACTCCCAGCCACAATTCACCCTCAAACAGATGAAGTAGCTCAACAAAGGCATGATCAAGATGCCACAGCTTTGCTGGTATCTCTCTATAAACAGCTTATCCAGACACAAGAAAAGCTGGGAGAATCAGAGGCTGCACAGGTAGCATTACAAGCAACTCTGAAACAAAGAGAAGAAGGTCAGACCTCCCAGCCTCCTCCTCAAGTCATTAACCTTGAGGAAGCTCCTCCAACTACTATTCCACCTCCTCAACAGACTGAACAAGCAGCACCATCTACTTCAGCACCACCAACAACAGAGGAGGCCCCTAGCTTGGATATGCAAAAGCTAAGAAATGAGATTCAGGCCCGGGAAGCTCAAATGACAGAGCTGAATGAGACCAGGGAGAAATTGGCCAAAGTAAATGATAGATATGACAAATCCAAGCAGTCTGTGGCAGAAAAGGGCAGGGAGATAAAAGCCCTCAAAGACAGGATCAAAGAGCTAGAGAATGAGCTCAAATTAGATAAGGTTGTGGCTGAGCTTAAAATAGTGCTGTGGGCTAACATTGGCCAATCTATTAATGACCAATGGAAGTATATTGAAACAATCCATGAGCAGTTAGAGCTCATTCCAAAAGCACAGACTGAGATTCAGAGATCAAGGGTTGCTCTAAGCAACATGCCTAAAGTGGCCACCAAGATGATTAATGTGCTTAAAAATAGAACAAGTACTCAGTTGGCTACCATGGGAATTTCAAACAGAACTGAGCACATTCAGTTAATCAAGAGGGTTCTTACACTGAGAAACTTGGTGCAGACATTAGAGAGAAGAACCCAGGACATGCAGACTGAGGTAAACAGGTTTTTGGAGAAATTTCAGGTATTAGAAAACATAGGGCTCCCTAGCTTACTGAACAGCGCAGGGAGATTGTTCACACATGAGCAGTATGCCAAAAGGGTTAATGCATTTTCCACAAGTCAGATCAATGAGAAGCCCAGCACCTCAGAGGAAACAGGGCCAGCCACAGGACAGACTCTCTACAATAGAGTAGAAAGTTTATTTTTTATAATGAATGAAATTAAACACCTGTTTGAGGTGCCTCCCAATTTTTACAAATATACAGAGGAAGAGGAGACTATGGATGCAATTCTCAGGCATCAACTACCTACACTAGAATGGTGGACTAAGGCCATACAGATGATTTTATAAACAGGAAGCCATTCAATAAATTTTGTTCATGGAAAATGCAAATTGTCATACACAGGACAGTTTAAAAGAATCAGCATGCATTAAAGATGAAAGTTGAGCCACCTCAGCAGAACTTACGGCCAACAAAGCAAGGTGAGAAGCTACAGGTGTCCAGGCCGAGAAGCTACAGCAGAGCAGCTCCAAAAGCGCATTTCTCAGCATTAATGCAGATCACCCCAACCGACTCAGTGGCCTCCAAAGGCCAAAATATCTTCTGACAGGCATAAAGATGCATTTACTTTGTATTCAATGATGTAATAACTTTCTTATCTAATATCTTGAAAAGTTGGTGAACGTATTCATTTCTGAGATAACTTAGCACTCAGATATTTTGTACAACCGATTGTATATATTTTCCCCTCACACAAGTTTGCAAGGGTTGTTGTTGATTTCTCTTGAAGAAGTTCTTATGCTGTAATCCCTTCAGAGTTTAATAAAGAAAGTGATGGAATTTCTCGGAGTTCTGAAGTGTTGAATGCGTTCTGGTGTCTGTTGAAAAACTGCAGGATTCCTGTGTACCTCACAATACAATAAGTTTTTCTGTAACTCTCTTTATGTGTTTCAATCTGTTACAATCCATATATGTTTCTAATTTCTAAGTGTTTAGCAACAAAGAAAAAGAATAACCTTCAGGACTTATTCATGCAATACCCTGAGTTCAATCTATGTTGTTAATGAATGTTTTCTTCAGCTATAATCTTGATAAGTGTAATTCTTAATTGCTGCGCTTTCAGAATATATCTTTCACAGTGACCTTTGTTTCAGGAATTCAAGTTTGCTCCTGAGCAACATGTTTCACTTTCACATCACCAGCTTAATGGAGAATTCTTAATTACTTTCTGTTGGCTGACTATACATCACCACTTAAGTTTAAATTTTGTTTGTTTGAGATGCTCAATAGGCCCTGCAGTCTGAACATCATCACTCCAGCATTTCAAAACAGTTCACAGCCCTAGACTCCATTGCCCAATGATATACTACTCTCTGAACACTACATCTTAATGCACTGAAAGAAGTCCTTCAACCAAAACATAAACCAAAAACCTGAGCATAATAGCTAGCCTAAAAACACTATCAAAACAGAGACAAATCATAAAGAGAGAGCCCTCTCTGGTTACAGTTTGGCTAGAAACTGTGATCCAAAGATTGGTTAGTGGTTACCCCGGCCGTATTCCCTTGGGAGTCATAGGGAACAACCAGGGTGTTAACAGGACCCATTCAGCCACAAGGAAAGACGGGAGCAAGGTAAATTATCACCGTGACAGAGTATTTGACACGTTGGGCAGAGGCATAGCTTGTGAAGGATTGCATAGGTGTGATCACTGCAAAGCTCCTCTCTGAGAATGTACTAATGTGATTTCGCTGTCCAAAGATCTTAATGAGTGATTGCGGTACACACTTCTTGAATGAGACGATCAGCACACTCACGGGGGAATTTCAGGTATACCACCAGAAGAGTACACCTTATCAACCCCAAGCTAATGGTATTGTGGAAGCGTTCAACAAAGTGCTCGAAAACATGTTGACCAAGGTTTGTAATGCTCAACGAAGTGATTGGAACCTACGCGTACCTGTAGTACCGTGGGCTTCTTGAATGACATGCAAGAAGTTGACTAGACAAACCCCTTTTAGGGTTGTCTATGGTATGGAAGTGGTAATTCATATGGAATACATCATACCTAGTTTGCGCATAGTGATGAGCCCCAAAAATGGATAATTATTTGGGCTCATTCAACCTCCTAATTTGACTTAATCCACCATTCTCATTAGTTTATTGCATGTCTTTGATTATATTTATGCTAATAGAGTGAATTGGGTTAGTCATTATGCCAACAAGTCTAATGGGTGCTTTGTGTAGCCTTTTTGGTCAATTTGGAGACAAAATTGAAGGTTTTAATGAGCACTTGGCAGCCAAATTCGTGGGAGAACAAGGGAGAGTATTTGTAGGAAGGTGTCCCCTTCTTTTATGGGCCCTTACCTCGAATTCTCCACCATCAGCTCAGAGTTCAAGGGCCACCAAATCAATTAGCACAAGGGCAGCCAAGCAAGTCAAGTAGGACTGCTGTTAACTACAAGTTTTGGGCAGCCGAGTCCCTAAAGTTTAGGAGGACTGTTGGGGTCCTCAATTTGTATAAATAAGAGGGCTTAGGGCCTCATTTCAGTTAGTCATTTTGGTTAGCTAGTGGTTAGTCATTTTGTAGCTGATAGTTAGTCATTTCATAGCCTTGTTGTAGTCATTTTGTAGTTTGATTTTTAGGCAATAGATTAGCTTTGCTTTCAGCTCATTCTCAAGCTCTCCTTGTGGACAGTTTTGATGTAAATCTTCTTTTCTTGCTCAATAAAGATGAGTCCAGCTTTGCACCAGCTCTAAATCTCTCTTAGGAGGCTGTAGCTCTTGGGTTTGGGCCCATCTCAAGTGCCCAATACCTCCTTTGATTATCTTTATGTGTTTTTGCTGCATTCTTAGAATAAAATCTGCTATTTAGATCTAACTCTTGTTTTGTTATTTAGTTTGTTTTTTTATGTGTAAAATAGCTTTTCATGCTCAGATTTAGTTGATAGGTTGTTAACACAAAAAGCTTCAAGAAAAGGGCCAACAAACATCTGTGGTTTCACCTCTCCCTTAGTGGGATCAGGAGTTGTGACTAGGATGGCTTTGCTACCCACAAAAACACTGATTTTGCTTTGCCATGCAATCACTAGTGTTTGATTTTCATGTGTAGAAGTTGGTTACAAGTTCAAACTTTCATTTGCTTATTTGCATGAGTTAAAATACATGGTTTCATTGCAGGTCACACTTCTGTTCATTCTCTTTACTAACAGCTAGCAAATTAGGTCAACGTAACTAGGTCTTTGAGTTTATAAGTTTTGTTGGTTCAGATTGGAAAAACGACTTGCAGAGCACCTGTACCACTCCTTCATCTACTTATTCTCCATCAGCACCATCCACTCCACCCTCTACTTAGAACCCTTGCTTCACATTTTCCATTCGCTCCCAAAACCCTAATTTTTGTGCAACATTGCTTCACTCTCCCTTGAACAAATCCAATCGCTCCTTAGCCTCATCCACCAAGTCCTAGACCTCTTCACACCCCTATTTCACCTCCATACTCATTCCTCCATATTTTTCCCTCCATCCATGCTCCAAAATCCCATTTCGAAACATCCTGTAGAAGAATTACAGAACATCCTGTAGAAATCCTGAACATCCTATAGAACCCCTGTAGACTTCCTGTAGAAGCTCATAAACACGGTTTCTTGGCAGCCAAACTTTGTGAGACTCTCTGGAAGGGTGTTAGGGACCCCTTAGACCCTCTCTGAACCTTCCCAACCTTTCCCAAGCATTTCGCCTCCTTAATCCACCTCTGCACAGTGAAAAGCTAGTTAAAAGCACATGCATGATAATTCCAAAAACTTAATCAAAAATACAAAAAGATGTTTTCTTCAGATAGTGATAACTTAGACACATGCATTTTAACTTCCTAGAAGTAATGGCATATCTTTCAGTAGTTTGCATGCTCTCCTTTGCGTCAGTAGGACTAGCTGGTAGAATTAGGGTTTGCTAGGGTTTGCGTTTCTTTTTGGCTTTCAGTTTCTTTTTGCAATTAGATTAGCTTCCTTCGAGTTAGCTTTCATCCATCAATTAAAAAGCTTCTTCTAAGAGCTCATAGAAGTTGGCTTAAGCTCCTAGTGGACTTGTGCCAGCTGACCAAGTGACAGCTGCGGCAAGAGCTAGTACTTGTGCATACAGCACCGTCGCTTCCAAGTTTGTTACGAACTAGCGGGTTGATAAAATTAAAGAAGGGAGTTCCAGGAGTTGTAGCATTATTGCTACAATACTGGAGCCCACCACATAGCGGCGCTCAGAGAAATGACAGACCGTGGAGCCCTAGAGTAGAGGCTCGCAAACCTGGATGAATTGGAGGAAGAAATATTTTTGGCTGGATTTCACCAGCAGGTCCAAAAGCAACGCGAAAATTCATGGCATGATCGACACATCAAGTTGTGCACATTTAAGGTAAATTACCTGGCTTTGCTATATGAGAGTAAGTTTGATAAATTTCCAGGGAAATTCAGGATGCACTAGCTAGGGCCCTATGTCATTAAGGAAATTACCAATGGAGGAGTGGTACAACTGGTCAAATTGAATGGCGAACCCTTCCCAGGAAAGGTGAATAATGGTCACTTGAAGCCATACACTGGCGTTCCGTCCATGTGACTAAATGAAGGTAGCGCAGTCTTAGCGCTCCAGGCAGCTGAAAGGAGGCGCAGGACTATAAACTGGACCACCTAAGTTGAGGAGCTGCGCGATTGGAAAATTGTGCGAAGCAAGGACGTTTCACTGGGTCCGCGGCAACATGGAGGGAGTTGTACTACCCAGGGAGAAATCATGCAGGTTAGCCAGAAAGTGGCTGTTAAAGTCATTGTTCATGAAAATAAAGCAGAAGTGAGGCAAAATGGATCGAGTGACTAGCATTTAAGATGAAATTTATGGCTTAGATCGTTCAAAATCTGCCGCCAATCTGACATTAATGAACTGCTTTTGGGGGGAACGATCGGATTTGAATTCAAAATGCCCCACAAATTACAAGTGGTTGTCCTGAGAAAAACACTTGGAATTTTGAGAATTGAGTTGTTGCGCTTTCAGGTGCACATGAACTATGAATTCTTTCATGATTTGGTAGCGAGTCTAGGGTTTGAACAATTATCAAAGGAGACACAAGAACTAGTGAATAGCATCATGTTGACATGCATAGAAGCTATGAACACTGAAGAAGTGGCAGCCAAGAAGAATGTGCAGGAAATTGATATGGAGGCCGCAATAGCTGATCCAGAGGTAGTTGCCTCAAAAGTGGCCGAAGTATTGACAGAGTTCCCTAAATTGCTGAGAACACCGAGACCGAAGCCAACCCCAACCAAGGCGACTGTGAAGGACAAGAAGGGCAAGCAGCCTGCCATACCAATGCATGCATCACCAAGGAGAAACCCACCAAAGCCCACTGCCCAGGAGAAAGGCAGGGCTATAAACCTAGAAGTAGAGGATGAGGATATCGAAGACATACCAATGGATGATGAGGATGTGGGAGTGGAAGTAGAGGAGGTTGAAGCCCAGGGTGTGGACCCTATTACATAGTTGCCGCAGTATGTCCCTCCGTGAAATGCTAAGTCGAAGGTCCCAAAGGACATTGATGAGAGTAAGACTCCCCTGCAAACCCCTCTACTACGAGATGAAATTACTTTCGACGGTTCGTGCTTGGCCTAAGTGTTGATACTGAAGCTTGACGACTGGGACTTGGTGGACCATGAGAAGTTCCCTCACCTAGCAATTGAGTAGCTGATGCGCTGCATCATAGACAGAAATATGGGAATAACCACATTGGAGCTGTGAAATTGGCTCAAGGGGGTAGAGAAGGCAGGATTGTTGAAACTGCTCTGGGTGCTGTATTATAACCGCACCCCCGTGACAGTTTTGGTCATCAAGTAGTTACTATGTTTGCTGCATGATCGATGTCTGTGGCTGGAGGAGATGATACCCATCATGAATACGTTGATTCATCACATAACGTGCCTGTTGTATACAGGTGAAAATCCAGCTATGATCTTTGGTGGTAAGGGTGGTGAGTAGGTGCTCGCAGAGTCAATAAAGGAAAAATTTAATCTAGTGAAGACGCCATGCGGGTACGCTATCTCCAACATCTGTGAACCCTCTGTGAAGGTAGAAATGCAGTTCCTTGAAGGGAAGCTGATGCAGAAGTGTTGCGCCGACAAGGTGCCGACACCTGTCATCGAACTCTCACAGTAGTACTCAGAAGGAGTCCAGTTTAACTGGTCACACTACCTTCGCAGAGAGTTCCTAGAAAATTGTCGTGAAGCGCAAGAGAAAAGCAAGACCTTCCACTACGCATGGCTCTTGTTGTCGATTGTGGTGGTAGCGTGGGAGCTACCAAAGGAGAGCCAATTCCCTTCGATCGTGCCAGACCTTCCTGAAGCAGTGAAGTACACATCGCTATGGGAAACCAAGTGTTATTGGGAAAACTAGTGTTTATGCAGAGCTGCTAGTCCCACTAAGGCTGGTAGCTACCTTAGAAACAAACAAACTAAAACTACTTTCGTTTTCCTTTATGAGAAATAGATAAGAGGGGAATAAAGGAGACCAACCTCTGTCTTGCACTTGGTTCCTTACTTGATTCCTCTCCTTTCTGGTAGATCTTTGCTACTCGCTTCCTCGTATACCCATCTTCAAAGAGCACCTGTAGAATCAAAGCAGCATAACACTATCCAAGAAAATAGATCTATTATCATAAACAATATAGGACTAGATATATAATGACCACACAAATGCATATATCATCAATGATACAAGAATGTGGAGGAAAACTTGAATAGCTTTATTAATAATCAAGAAAAGCGAAGAGGATTACAACCAATCGTTCTGACCCAACGTCATCCTCCCAGCAAGATAGCCCTTCTTCACCTCATGAAAAGCTTAGATCACCCAACACTATGATATTGCACCAAGAAACCAGCAACACTTCCTTGCAAGATACAAAATTCCAGCCTCTAGATCTTTCGGATGAGGGATCCATATATAGATGTTTGCAAGGGGGGTGAGTCAGCTTTTGAGATTTGATTAGTGTCCTCTCTCTGATAGTTCTTGAATCCACTTGGAGATTGATGATCTCTTACTCATCCCTGGGCGAATGCAGAGAGGCAAGTGTCACAGGAGAAGTTTCTAGAAGATTCCTTGCTCTTCCACCTTGTAGATTGACCCTGCCATTTGTCCACTCTCGCCCATCGCACCCCATAGAAGGGCTTTCCAAGATGCATCACACCTCCCGAGTGTATTTAGGTGGGATGCAGCGGACTTGACCATGGAGCAGGTGAGATGGAGTTGTTTTGACTAGTTCTGAGCAGTTTTTCATGGAGAACTTCTGGGAGAATATGTAATCAGTTGGCCTTTTTCTTTTAGAGGTTGGAACAACACTTTTAGGGACTTAAGAACCCCTGGTTTATGGACATTTTACTCTTGGGGTTGCAGTGCCCAAAAATGTCTATAACAGTTGCCCCCTAAAGCATGAGGTCGTTAATTTGTTGATGTCGGGTGAAATTCTTTATCATGAGGATCTGAAGTTTTTCGAGCTAGAAGGCGACCTGTAATAAGATACAATACAATACACTATCTTCATAATATTTTCATGATCTAGCTGAGGCGGGCATTCCCATGCTCAGATTTATAAATTCATTTTCATGTACATAAGATAGACAATTGTCTGAGTGTAGACTGATGATTCTGGTAGAGCCATCATCCCTTAGGTTGGATGATTATCTGTGCAGTAATGATGTACATAGAAAATTTTAGGGGCGAATGTTTGCCCTTTGGCGAAATTAAGGGGTTTTAAATTTTTTGTGGGAGAATACTTTGTATCATAGTACATTTTTACAAATCACCTCAAATAGCCCACCTTATTTTAAGGGAGAGGGTAGAAAAGGTAAATTTAGCCCTTGAAATTAGGAGTTGCAACCTTCCATTCGCCCATTTTCAAGAATAGGTTTTATTTAAGTGAATCCATTCGCCCATTTTCAAGAATAGGTTTTATTTAAGTGAATCCTATGGGCCAAAGGCCCAAATACCATATTTATGAAAGAGGTATGATAAATTAATAAAAATATAAATAAATGAGAGGTATGGTAAATAAATAAAACATTTTTTATATTTACTCCATAAGTCACCTTATATACATGCAAGGGTGTAAACAAATAAAAATATAAGTAAAGTGGAGGTATGGTAAATAAATAAAACGTCTTTTTATACTTACTCAAAAAGTATGGTAAATAAATAAAAATATAAATAAAGTATACGCATGGTAAATACATAGAACCTCTTTTTATATTTAGTCCATAACCCTCGTTTTATTTATGAAGGCTCAAGAAAGAGGTTTTATTTAAGTGAATCCTATGGGCCAAATACCATATTTGTAAAAGAGGTATACCATATTTGTAAAAGAGGTATGGTAAATTAGTAAAAATATAAATAAATGAGAGGTATGGTAAACAAATAAAACATTTTTTATATTTACTCCATAAGTCACCTTATATTTACGAACAGTCAAAAAATGCGTTATATTTAGGTGAAACCTATGGGCAAAATACTATGGGACAAATACCATGGACTAGATTGTTATTAATACCATGCAAAAAAACATTATTAACCCTAATATTAGTATTAATAAAAATAAAAATGGTACATGGTATTGACCTATGGTATTCACCAAAATGGCACATGGTATTGACCCATGGTATTCACCTGGAATGTAGCCTATTTAAATGGGGGAATTAAACCAGCATAGATCCATCTTTACTCTGGATCTACGAGAGGTATCAAATATCGTGATATGAAAACTAGCATAGAGTGAAGAAATATTTGATCCGATCAAGCGTAAAAATGGATGTTGTAATTTAATGTATGTTAAACATTTTAACTTGGTTAAAATAAAAAATAAAATAAAAGTCAACTATTAATTTTATTAATTTTTATAAATTACTAATAGTAATTTTTAAGCTCCAGGTTTATGATAACCCATGGTATTGACCCATGGTAATACCATGGTATTCATGTGAGCATAGACTATTTAAAGGGGAAATTCTATCATCTTAGATCCATCTTAGTTCTAGGTCTACCAAGTGCTCAGAGGGATAAATAGATTTCATCCCCCTAAGAGTGGTAGATGTGGAGTTAAGATGGATATAGGTTGGTTTTTATGATAATGAAGATATTAAATAGACTTAGGAAATTATATTGTAAAAACATCTTAAGGTGAATGGTTAAAGCATAGACATTGGACAAGTATATTTGTATACTTCTGTTTTAAACTGAAACAAATCTAGGGCTAAAAGGAATGGATTGATTGCACTAGTCATCCTTCTATAACTTTCCAACATATGCTGGAGTAAATAGATTGTAATTTGGGTAATTTTTCTAATTGCAAACAGGAACATACTTGTGTATTGGCAGGGTGGTTACAAGGTCCCTAGAAGTGATGAATTTGAATTTTTCTTGGTTTTATATATAGTATTAGGTTTTTTCTCATGCTTTCTATGAATGGCATGGGTGAATTTTATCCTGTTATCGATATGTAATTTTGGTAATTTTGATTTCAAAAGATATTTAAAAAAAACGCAATGATTTCATTTGTGTATTCAATAAACATAAGATTTTATAATTGAGTAAAATATTCGCCATACCTGGTGAGAGATTCGCCAAAAAATTATATATACATATCATATTATTGATAAAATCGCCTTCCATTTTTCCTATATACCATGGAGATTCGCCCATTTATTATACATGTAAATTTAGGGGGGGTTCTTAAAATTTTCCCTAACGATGTACATTTGATGTCTTTATTTTCCTGAATATATATATCGTAGCCCGGACGGATGAAACTAGATCCGGGGTCTTCAATCTCATTCGATCTTCACTCAAAGTACAAGTCAATCCATGTGAGAGATTTTCTAGAGTCGAACATGGAAAGACATCGCCTGATTACCAGCCAATGATGTAAGCTGTTAACAGGCGTGAGAGGAATCACCGATAATGGTGATGACCCCCAAGGTACTACAGTACAATTCATGTGGTGTGAATAAGGGACTTGGCATCGAACACCATGCAAAATCTTTTGGTCGAAGGCCATTGATGCAAACCTATCGCCGAAAGTGAGAAACTTGCCATTGAGGCATGCAAGCTTCAAAGTACTGAAAGGGTTGTTCCTAGATCGACTTCTTGGATAATGAGTTGATTTCGACAAGAAGCGATCCGTCATAGGAGGGCCTTAGTGAATCCCACATCAATGACACGGAATGGAGCAAATGATTTAATGGAGGTGAAAACGATCTGGTGATATAAGGTTCAGGGTGGCGGTCATGAAAGAATGGAGCGTAAATGTATTGCAGTGGGTGAGACACAGGTGAATTCTCTGAGCGACTTCTGTTGAACATATCGGCGACACTGACATAATGGATTGGTAGCATTAACCCCAAATATGGATGGTGTGATGGAACCATGGTGATGTGACCAGTGAATGGAACAACCCAACCCGACTCGGATGCGAAGTGAAAGTGTCATGTTCAAGAGCGACTTGCTACCAATAAAGTTTCTTCATGTTTTCTTCCCAATTTTTCCCCAGTCATTGCTGACCAGTACCGCTTTATTTTTGTCAAGCTTGAGGAGGATAACATATGCTTGTTTTATAATTTTTCCTTCAGGCAGACCCATCGCTATGTTTTAACGAGCCTAGCGATAGTGAAACTCGTTCTTGTCTGTTATGGACAAGTTTTTCGCTATTCGGTTTTAACGAGTTTAACGACAAGGATAACTCGGCCCTTTTCAATTTTAGAGAGTGTGAAAAAGGGACATAAAGAAAACTCCAATAATCCTTTTTCGTCATATAATCCCTCGAGTCCGAAAAAGTATAAAACAATACAAAAGGGATGAATTTTCGTACTTTTAACGAGCCGAACAAAGCTAGCGCTCGATCTTTTTGTGTAATAATCCCTCAAGTCCAAAAAGATTAAAATCTAAAGGAGGGATAGCACTTCTGGTCACTTTAACGAGCTAGAGAGGCCAATGGCTCGGCAATATTTTCATATTTTACGAGTCAGTTGAAAAGAGCTTAAAGGAGACTCGTTTTTTGATGAACGAGTGATAAATTCGGGTAGCAGCTGATTCCAGGTAAGGTTTGGAATTTTCCAATCACGACAGTGTCACAAGGATGGCTAACAGGATCACTCTTCGCAGTTGTTCCTCAAAAGGGGTAAACAATCAAATGGAGGTGAATGATCGGCCAAAACAAAGTGGAGGTGATGATGAGAACATGACCAAGGCTTCAAAGGCTGATGGTAATACATTCACAATGGTTATTTACCAGAGAATGGTTCATTTTTTAATGAGCTTAAACTCTGGGGGAACATTTGCGCATTGGTTATTTTTATTTTTTAACGAACTTGAATTCCACGTTGAAACTACTCGATAATCCAGTCGTATAATAAGGATGTCTCATATAAAAACAACATTTTTCAAAGCTTTACCCCACATCCTTTCTTTATGCAAGTTAGGAAACGACCAATCCTACGATTTGAAAGGGTTAGAGGACCTACAAATTTGAAAAAATAAATGGTCGCTCTTCGCTTGCACGCCAAAAGGTTTGCATGGCCCCAGGTATAGCGAAGTAGAGTTTCTAGATTACCCCTCAATTTGCAGACAAAACATTTGTTCTATCGGGAAAGGTCTACCTTAACAGAGGTATCTTATTCTGGTCTAATCCCATTTTCCAAAATGGACGGGTGTGTCAGGCAGTCATATATCCCCTGTGGAAACCTACCCTATACCCAAGGTTTTCCTGTTGAAACAGGCCAGGGTGCATGCTCCCTGGGTTTCAGTCATATCCTCTGAATCGCTCGCGCTCATCAGGAGGACGTACTGGGGTTTGATGAGACATTCCTTTCATGAAAAGACCATTCAGGGTTGGTATATGACTATTTTCTATGTGTGAACTGGGGAATGAAAGCTGTTCTGTGAGCTTGACCACTCTTCCTTCATGCGGAAAACACATTACTCTAAAGAGTGAGGAGACAATGGCTCCCATGCAATAAATATAGTCTCATCCAAGGAGTAGATTATAATCCAGGGGTCCTTGGACTACCATTATGTTCATGTGAACGGTTTTCCCTCTCAACGTTATCGGCACATTGGGAAGGATCCCTAACGGTTGACTGATTTCTTTGTCAAAGCCTGTTAGATTTCTCATCTTAGGCAAAAGTGATGGAGAACCAAGCGCATTCCAAGCAGTTAGGAAAGGGTACTCACAGAAGCCCCTTCATCTATGATGGTACCGGCCATTACCATTCTATATATTTGAGCAATGATTCGAAATGGTACACTAGCCGGTAAACGGGGTCTGCCTAGTAGATTCCAATCAAAGGAAACAACCAGGTTGCTCGGAGGTGGGACTGAATAGATGGCCGGATATGACTCTGGAGAACTTCCTTCCTGCGGTAAAGGAATGGGTAGTCTACGCCCATGTTCATCGAAGTTTGTGCTTACGAAGAGAATTTGAATGGCGTCGTTCTTGTTCTCTTCGGTGACTGTATCATCTGAAGATGGTGATCCAGATCTTGGGAGGAGGCCCCCAAAATCTAAAAGATTGAAGTAGATCTTGGGAGGAGAGACCCCCAAGATCTGAAAACTTGAAATTTCAAAAAGAAAA
Organism: Pinus tabuliformis; assembly: GCA_031772625.1. Taxonomy (NCBI): domain Eukaryota; kingdom Viridiplantae; phylum Streptophyta; class Pinopsida; order Pinales; family Pinaceae; genus Pinus; species Pinus tabuliformis. The sequence continues at coordinate 369,254,988 of CM062818.1, forward strand.
GTAGGAGAATGCCCAATAAACAAAACCACAAAGAAACTTTTATTTATAATAGTAATGAAAATAAACCAGCTAGGGCGATGGTAGCTTATGTCCGAGAAGAGATGTGGTGGCTACATGCCTCTAAATTGTAAAGGCTACATTGTGGCAGACAATCTGTCCTTTTACAAAATGTGACTTGTTACTTATAATATTTTTCAGTTACAATACCACGGGTCAATTCCATGGGTGAATGAATACCATGGGTGGATTTTACAATACCATGGGTGGATGCCATTTACAATACCATGGGTAAATTCCATGGGTGAATGAATACCATGGGTGGATTTTACAATACCACGGGAAAATGACATTTACAATACCATGGGTAAATTCCATGGGTCGATGAATAATATGGGTGGATGAGTACCATGGGTGGATTTTACAATACCACGGGTAGATGCCATTTACAATACCATGGGTAAATTCCATCGGTCGATGAATAATATGGGTGGATGAGTACCATGGGTTGATGCCATTTTCCATTCGGATCATTCCTCCCTCCTTAAGAAGAAATGGTCCCCATTGCGTAAAGTTCCCTCCTGTGAAGCCTTTGTGGAATATGAAGAGCCACTGAAGATAAGGGTTTTATGTGGTTAACCCAAAACCCTGATAAACGAAGATCCGAGGATAGAGATACCCTGTAATGCTTGTGACCAACTATGATGATGACAGTGTGCGGCCTAGCAAATGGACTTCGATGAAGTGTGGGGTTGTGGATGACTCATAACCATGACAAATGAAGATCCGAGGATAGAGATACCCTGTAATGCTTGTGACCAACTGTGATACTAACAGTGTGCGGCATAGCAAATGGACTTTGATGACAAGGATTTTATGCGATTGACCCATAACCGTGATGTTGGTTGTTGATGAAGTAGCAGGTACCTACATAGCCTCAGGTGGGAGGGCACATCTCCAAATAACCCAAGCCAAATGTTGCTATGTTAAAACTGATGAATGTGAAGCAGGTGCCTACTAAAGTGGGGTGGGAGGGCACGTCTCCAATGGAAACCCACTCTGAATGCTGCTCCAGAATTAAAATGGACATAACTCGGCCAATATAACTCAGAATATTTATTATAACCTATTTTTGGAAGCAGAAGAATCATTTTGCATCTTCCCGTGTGAAGGAAATCCTTATCTGGGCACTCTAAGATCTTAGATTCATGCTACAACAGTTCCGCCGTCACAAAAATTCTGATAAAATAGCTGATTTTAAATCAGCAATATTTCCCAAATCCGGACTCCGATTTGACCCATTTTTTTTTTTGAAATTGGGTGATTTTTCGAGAGGAATCCAGATCTGGTATTTGTTTTTGTAAATTTTGTACTGAATGTTTTAGATCTGATCTGCAAATTCACCGCCCATGGAATCATAACCTGCTCTCATACCACTAATCCAGATCTTGGGAGGAGGCCTCCAAGATCTGAAAGATTGCAATGGATCTTGGGGGAAAGGACCCCAAGATCTAAAAACTTGAATTCCCAGAAGAAAAAGAAGGAGAATGCCCAATAAAAAAAACCACAAAGAAACTTTTTATTAAAACCCACTGATCCAGATTTAGACAGGAACACAACAAATTATAGAGATAACCATATAGACAAAGATGCAGCCGAAATAATACTTCATTTCATTAATGGAAAATACTGAAATATGCTTATAACCATAAATGGAAACAAACCAGCTAGGGCGATGGTAGCTTATCTCTGAGAAGAGATGTGGTGGCTACATGCCTCTGAACTGTAAAGGCTACATTGTGGTGGACAATCTGTCCTTTTACAAAATGTGACTTGTTACTTGTAATATTTTTCAGTTACAATACCACGGGTCAATTCCATGGGTGAATGAATATCATGGGTGGATTTTACAATACCATGGGCGGATGCCATTTACAATACCATGGGTAAATTCCATGGGTGAATGAATACCATGGGTGGATTTTAAAATACCACGGGCAAATGCCATTTACAATACCATGGGTAAATTCCATGGGTCGATGAATAATATGGGTGGATGAGTACCATGGGTGGATTTTACAATACCATGGGCAGATGCCATTTACAATACCATTGGTAAATTCCATGGGTCGATGAATAATATGGGTGGATGAGTACCATGGGTTGATGCCATTTTCCATTCGGATCAGATGGATCCTTTGAAGGCAAAATCGGGTCAACTGCCACCTTGACCTTTTGACTTTCGTCTGGTGTGGATTCAGATGGTTTATCTTCAATGATAGATGCTTCGGCCGACCACAAGGGCATGTCAGCCAGATTTTCAACTAGTGGCGGACTCGACAAGAGTTTCTTATATCCAGGAGGAAGCCGTAATGTTGAAACCGGACGGTCGTCCAAAACTATTTTAGCCTCGTCTAAGAAGGGACAACAGTGGACGTCATGATCACCTTCACACCGTTTACAAGGAAATTTACATTTTCCCTTTTGTCCAAGGGCTTCACTTTCACTAGTTGACGGTGTATTTTCAACATGATCATCAGAGGTTGACAACACTAGATTGTGCAAACGAGGAGACCAGTCCCTCAATATCCGAGGGATGCAAGGAAAATCTCGATGATAGTGGTCTCCTTTACAAATGACACATGACGATTTAGCCCTGGATGGTGCAATGTGTGGATTTTCCTAGACAATGCTTGGTTGCCCCTTTTTGCCTTTGGCTCCTTCTTCTTCTCTGTTACTTGATTTTCGGCTTTACCAGCTTCATCAAGTGAAGAGGAAGGAGGAGAGGAAGAGTTGGATGAAGTAGAAGGTTGGGGGGTAACTCTGGTATCGTTTAGTTGTTGACTTGATTTTTCAGGAATCACGGTGTTCTAAACGACAGAGGTTGAGAAGAACCATACGGGCAAGCCGATTGTCAATCCTGGAAGCGACAATGTGGCCATATGGGGTGCGCCAACATCTCCCCAAGAGGAGAAAGGACTAGGATTTCCCCCAAGGGGAATTCCTTGGTTGGTGGACTCCATTTTTCTCAACCTAAGACCAATGCAGGAAAGGTGATATTTATTCCGATTAAAATAAATTTTAGATGCTTTGACACAACTTGTTTTTTCAATTTTTAAGAGTCGAGAAAAAACAAAGGATGACTCTTGTTGCCTTCGATTTTTAATGAGCCTGAAGTGACAAGCGCTCAGACGGACCTTTTCCTTTAAGGAGTCTTAAAAGGAACAAAAGAGACTTCTCTAGAAATCTAGACAGAGGGATTACCAAACCAATCGCAAAACTGCAGAATACTTTTTAAGGTACAGCAGTCAATCTTCCCGAATGCTGTGTTCAGTGCATTGCGATCGAAAGGGCGGAAAACACGGCTTCCTATGGATAAAGGATAAAGCCTATTGTGGTCTCCCAATATATACTTGACGGCACGTGGGAGCACAAGTCCGTACTGGCACTTATCCTCTCAAAGTGGAGGAATCACCCAACAAACAATTAAAACAACAGTTACCAAGCTTTACGACGCCGCAATACGTCTCTAGCCTAGACTTCTAAATGTTATGTGTTAGGTTCCAAAGCATTTTTAGAATCATTAAATTTATTTTACAGTTGATCTTGCTTAAGAAATTTTCCTTTCAGGTTCACCGCGTGATGTAGATGTACAATTCCTAAAATGCAATCTAAGATGATAAACAATTGTTTAATCTTCTTTTTGCAATGAAAATTCTAGCTACTGAGGAAAGAGAGATGACGTTCTTTCAACATAGAGCAGAGAGAACACACTATATGCATTGTCCTAAATCAAACCAACAAACAGTCTAAATGCAAATGCACGTGCATGTATTTGTTTTCATCCTTCTTAATGTTTGAATGATAAAAAGAAAGCTAAGTGCAAATCTGAATTATTTTTCAAAATGACATTACTAACAAGTTTATTTTCAAGACAAAATGAAGACAATGACGACACTTTGTGATTTGGAATTGAAAACTTGCTTTCGACACTTGAAAAACTACTAATTCAAATCAAATACAAGAGTAACAGTGTAATCGACTATCAAGAACAGTCGGATTCTCTTTTGTGACTGAAAACGACACTTGCGACACTTTCAAATCAAGAAACGACAGTACAATTACGCTACTTGTTTGTAAAAGAGAACTGAAAATGGCTCAAAATACACAAAAACATTTACATTTATTTACACAATGGAGGTGGAATAATGGCAAGGAAGGGGGTTTCAACAGAGGTGTACTGACTACAGGCAGCAAAACTCTAGAATAGAGCTGAAAAGAGTGAACACAGAAACCAAAATCTAGGAGCAGGAAAGGCCTTGTCTGATTAGCGCACCTGTAACACAGTGAAAAAGAGATGCAGCACACCTACTACACTCGGGAAGTGCAATGCATCTGGAATTCACAGAAGAGACAGTGTGCTTGACCAGGGATGAGACTTTAACTGGGTTCCAGGTCACAGTTTGCAGCTCAGTTCAGGGATTTAGGCCGAGCAAGTGGTAATCAGTAAATCAATCACAGGGGTAGATATAAAGAGGTTACTAGAGCCACCACAAGGGCAATTAGAGAGCTTGTAAATTGATTGTTCAGTTTATAAACAAAACCAGGAGATAGACTGCAGCAATGTTGATCTACTTTGCACTTGCATAGCAAATGCAGTTCGAAGGCTAGCTGGCTTAGCTTCAGGCTCTGTCTGTAAGTTTATAAAGTAAACAAATTTAGATAAACAAACAATCTATTCGCTCCCCAGCAGAGTCGCCATTTTTTTATCGGGAAAACAAGTGTCTATGTAGAGCTGCTAGTCCCACTAAGGCTGGTAGCTACCTTAGAAACAAACAAACTAAAACTACTTTCGTTTTCCTTTATGAGAAATAGATAAGGGGGGAATAAAGGAGACCAACCTTTGTCTTACGCTTGGTTCCTTACTTGATTCCTCTCCCTTCTGGTAGATCCTTGCTACTCGCTTCCTCATATACCCAGCTTCAAAGAGCACCTGTAGAATCGAAGCAGCATAACACTATCCAAGAACATAGATCTATTATCATAAACAATATAGGACCAGATATATATTGACCACACAAATGCATATATCATCAATCATACAAGAATGTGGAGGAAAACTTGAATAGCTTTATTAATAATGAAGAAAAGCAAAGAGGATTACAACCAATTGTTCTGACCCAGCGTCATCCTCCCAGCAAGAGAGCCCTTCTTCACCTCATGAGATGCTTAGATCACCCAACAATATGATATTGCACCAAGAAACCAGCAGCACTTCCTTGCAAGATACAAAATTCCAGCCTCTGGATCTCTGGGATGAGGGATCCATATATAAATGTTTGCAAGGGGGGTGAGTCAGCTTTGAGATTTGATTAGTGTCCTCTCTTTGATAGTTCTTGAATCCACTTGAAGATTAATGATCTCTTACTCATCCCTGGGGGAATGTAGAGAGGCAAGTGTCACAGGAGAAGTTTCTAGAAGATTCCTTGCTCCTCCACCTTGCAGATTAACCCTGCCATTTGTCCACTCTCGCCCATCGCACCCCATAGAAGGGCTTTCCAAGATGCATCTCACCTCCTGAGTATATTTAGGTGGGATGCAACGCACTTTGACCATGGAGCAGGTGAGATGGACCTGTTTTGACCAGTTCTGAGCAGTTTTTCATGGATAACTTCTGGGAGAAGATGTAATCAGTTGACCTTGTTCTTTTAGAGGTTGGAACAACACTTTTAGGGACTTAAGAGCCCTTGGTTTATGGAAATTTTATGCTTGGGGTTGCAGTGCCCAAAATGTCTATAACACCAAGGATGCAAAGTGAATTCGGGACAGCAAGATCTTCTGGATCTTGATGGAAATGAATATCAGAATGGACATTAATCGCAAACCACAATTTTCACCCATGGTATATGCTAATCTGTAGAGCTATGCAGAGTTTAAAGTTGATTTCCATCGAATATCAATCAGGACGCGAAGGGATCTTGCATAGAAGTGGTACGAATTTCCATACCTGGCCACAGATGATGCCATCGATGCGGTGATTGATAAATGGCCGGCAAAGTGGCGCACTACGACAGACTTAGCGGTGGGTGGGAGCAAGTTCACCGCATAGAAAAAGAAGGAAGAGGCCAAGCTAAATATGGCGCAGCTGGTTGAAAAGAGGAAAAAGGAGGCCACTAAGAAGGCCCAGGAAAAACAGACAGGAAAGGAGGTAGGAAAATAGATAGGTGGCATAGAGCAGGGCTCTGACAAAGGTGCTTGGTGGCCTTCACCTGAGACCAAAGAGGAGGACACAGAGCAACATGGAGTGAACCCTCAGGAGACATCCACTCACATTAAGCGCTTGACAGAGTTGGAGAAGGGAGGGTCCAAAAAGAAATCCAAAGCGACCAAGACCTCCCTGGAATGGAGGGTGACTTATATGACATCGGTGACACAGTCGAAGATGTCACTGGGGAGGCCCTGCAACAATTTGAAAAGCAGTAGCAGATCATTCTAGGGTCCATTGAGACTGGGTTGCAGGAGTTGCAGACCCACGCGTCGCAAGCTGGTATGGTGTCTACCAGCTTGGCTATCAGCACGTCAGAGGTTGTCGATATGTTGTGTATGAAGGCTTCCAGTGCAATAGTGCTGCCAGATGGAGCACTAACCATGGTAAATGAGGCTGACAGGCCCACTGTTAGCGCCTTGAAGGGAGTTGGACTGAACCTGGTAGCGCTTCTGCTTGAAGAACTCCACCTCTTGCAAGATGGAGTAATTACATAATTAAGGGCCCGTAAGCACCACGCCCTCTAGGTGATCAGCGAATAGAAGATCAACAATGAATAGATGGCCCTAAAAAGAAATGCTGCCATCGATGCTGAGGCCGAGGTGACCAACCAGAACAAGAAGATCATGCAGGTCATTGAGGAGGCATGCAAAATGGTCCCAGAGTTGGCCATTCCAGAGGAGGAGCCATTCGAGGTCCGCATCCACAAATTGGCCACAGGGGTGCACGACACGTAGATAGAGATGGCGCAGGTTCAGTTGGAGCTAAACCTATAGATTAAAGAGATCTAGTTGAGGGCCCAACCTTCAACACTACCAGAGGTAAGGGAACGGCGGGTGGCCGCTGTTACAGAAGAAGTTGCGGTGGTGGAGAGTGCGATAGCAGATTTCACATAGTTGTTTGAGCAATCATTTGAGGTCTTGACCAGCTTGCAGGAGGACCAAAACATCTAGAGGCTAGAGACAAAAGCGCGTGAACTCCAACAACTCTATGATGAAATTAAGGGCACAGAACGAACCATTGCGCTGACACAGAGGTTAGCCAAAGTGTAGGAAGACTAGCAGTTGAAGGAACATGTGGACACAATGTTGCATAAGGAAGCAATGTTAAAGGTGCGACTAAAGCCCTAGCTGGAGGAAGGTTATACAGTCACATGAAACATTGAGGGCAAGCTTGCGAATCTGAAAGCGACATAATAAAAGCTTCAGGCTTACAGTGCAGGAGCAGTAACCGAGAAGACAGTTGAAGATGCGAAGTAGGCAACAGCTTAGTGCATGGCCAAAGTTGCGGTCATCCGGGTCGAGATGGACGAACTTCACGCAAAGATCTCCGCACCTTTCGAGTGACTCAAGGGCGAGTCACGATGTTTGTGCTGGGGGCCTGTTGGGAGCGGGATCCCCCAAGGGCAGTTTTGGGGCTAAAAGCACATGTTTAAGTCAATTTTTGTAATATAATTCTAAAGAATCCGCATTTTGTTGTCGCGGAGTGCGAAGGTATTATGGGTCAAAAAAGGAAGTCTGCCCTTAGTTTTGTAAAGTAAAGTCGACTGTTAGAGACCTACCCATGGTTCGCAGACCATGGGATTGCATAAAAAAGAGCTAATGTCTAAGTAGTTAAGGAGAGAGATAATGGAAAATCATGTAACATAGTGATAGCTCTGAAGAGGTAGTCTAACTATTGGGTCATAGCGTAGGTAGAGGCTCTGCAGCTGAGTGTGCAGATGCCTAGGGTAGAATTTTGCAGCTGACTACGTGGACCCCTGCAGCTGTGTGCGCAGGGTGGACACAGTTTGTAAAGGCTTGGAATATATTAATAAAGAGAGATATTCTGCAATTTCTTTGTCTTTTTTCTGTTGATACATCTGGATATTTTATGTTTTAATTTCCTTTCTTGTGCTTATATGATGCGTGAAAGACCACAATTACATTAATTAATTGGACGCATTTACGAATATCTGGTTACGTTGTGTTAACTATAACCATTTGATAAGATAATTGAATCAATTAGATTAATTGGGGAATTTATATAGCACGTTGGTCTAGCAGCGCAAAAGTACCTGAGTAGCAGGTTAGGGCTATCCGAAGGTCAATTTTACCCTTTCGCGAAGGTATTGAAGGCTGGAATAGAGGTCTAGTCTTGCAAGACTTAGAGCGAAGCGAATTGCACAAAGCATGGAAAATTTTAGGGGTTAATATTCACCCATGGCCTAATTTTCTATAATTTTTCCAAAAAAAAGATTCACTAGTTTCCATTTTTTTGTAAAACTGATTTGCCCAAACTTTATAGAATGAAATTATTTTACCCCAAAAATTGCCAAAACATTATATATAGACTATATAAAAATATTATAAATTTGAATATTTCTACAAAAATATCTCCAAACATTTTATATATTTCATATTATGGACTACTGGGATTCACCAAGGTTTCTAAACTTGAAGATAAATTTCCATCCTTAAAATCTTCCCTGGCGCGAAGGAAGGGACAGAAGGAATCAAACGACATCACAACCATCTCAGGGTGCGAAAACTTGGTTCCAAAATCCCCCCATACTGCTTCGGGTGAGACTTCAATCCGCGCTCCATCGACTGATGCCAAAAGGGCCAGTAGTGTACGTATTTGTTTGGCTAATTAAAGTTGAACCCGGGTTAGGCCCCCTCAAGCCAACAGTTTACTTGGTAGGAAAGCTTGTAGAGTCACAAAGGTTATGCTTGAGACTTCAAAGGAGAAACATGAGTCATGAAAGTAGCTATGTTGCAGAGGAATCCCTTTAGAATCATACTCTACGAGGTTTGTTAAAGAAAAACTCAAGGTATGTCTTAGACTACACGTTTTGGCGCAAAAGGTGTGATGAGTATTCTTTCGAAATTTGTTTTACATTAATAACATATTTATTTCTAGGGTCTTGAATCATAAATATTCTTGTTAGGGTCATTAATTATTAGATTGAATCTACCCTTATTATATTACCTCATGTCATTTTATCATTTTTTTGAAACACTAACCTTTAAGGTTCACTGTAAAAACTCAGCCTCGTGATTCGAAAGTTATGTCAATGTCAATAATGAAACCCTAGTCTACTTAGGTGTTGTTGAAAAACTCTAGAATATATAATGAAATCCTATTCTTTTGAAGTTCGGGGTTTTGATAATGCCATGGTAAAAACCCTAGTTATTTAAGGTTTGATGTTAATGCCTAGGTATATAATGAAACCATATATTTTTAGTGTTTGGTGAATTATGATTTCTGGAAACAACACCTGTAATAATTATAATAAGATCTTAGGAATGAAACACTAGGTGTATATTCTTTTGTATTGCCGAAACCCTAGCCTAATTAAACTGTTGTATATCTATTTTTGATGTATTGATGTTTGTATCTCGGGTTTACCTAGAAAATATTGATATGAGATGCTAGTTCATGAGAATGAAACCCTAGATATGTATAAAATATAATGCTAACTTGATTATTGGTGATTTAGTTTTATTAACGAAATCTAGGGTACTTAACGAAACCCTAGTAAAATCTGTCATGAAAGAATACTTTTGAAACCTTAAATTTTTAGAACTATCTTGATTGAGTTACTTATATCTAAGACTTTATGTCTCGAAGATGACGTCTAAGGTTGATGACAAAACCCTAACAAGATGTTGAAGACTAGTATATAAAAGATGTGACCGTTGTTAATTATGAACCTAACTAGATTTAGGTATTTGATGTCTAAATATTGAATGTTTTGATGCTTACACCATAATGACATGATTATGAATTGATTTCAGGCTTCTGCATATTGTAATTTGGTTGTACCTGTTATTGAAGTTTTACAGGTACATAATCTTCAAGGTCTTGAAGATGTTCATAATTGAAGATAATAACAATGATGATCATGATGAAGGAAGCTATGAAAATGACGATGATCAAGATTACCTTCATTCCATGAGAAATAAATGAATCCTTGAAAGGTTGAAGTCTCTCTAATGCTATAAAAGAAGGAAACTATTGAGTTGAGAGGGAGCTTAAGAAATGGTATATCTCCCCAATTAAGTGGAGGAAATATTATGATAGCCATACTGAATACCTTGATGAAAGAATGAAACCAAAGAATGAATAAAAATACTACAAATTGATTTGCAAACAAAAGTCTTGGGAAGTACTGAGGTTGTATTTGGTGCTACTAATGAAAGAAGAAAGCTTCTGATAAGTTGTATTTGGATAACTTGATGATGATATAAGTAAAATCATAATAATTAATGACTTTGAAGGTTTGTGTTTACTTTTATATATATTTGAAGGTTTATTAGTGATTGGCATTGTGTTTGAACAAGAACTCTTCAAAAAAATATTGAGCGTTTGAAGCAGGCTTAGATTGGTGGATATATATTTGATTAAGTTGATTAGGAGAATTAATAATCTCTGGGAAACAATATTCTTGGGAGGATATCTCGCCAGAATATTTGTTTATGTCTAGATACCGATGTAGGGAGAGTGGCGTTTCTCTTGGAGTTCTGACCTTGGATATGCACTTAGATCCCTCGGTTGGTGTTAGAGATTAAAATCCTAATGGTACCCAAAGTCCCTAAAGCTTGAGTACACCTTGTTACACTAAAAAATGTCACCTTGACTACTTACAGTTAGTATGGCTCAAATCAATAGTCATGCTACCCTCTTAGGCAAGTCTCATGCCTCTGTTATCCATCTCAAACTCAAAGAAGAGAGAAAGTCTTGTAAAAACTATGTTTATCTCTGGGGTCGCAGGTTCTCTCTAGCCTTACCTGCGGGGACGCTGACCATGTTCACAAAATATGCGTCCATGGACGCTCTGTATGTTAAGGGACAGGTGCGTCCCTCTGTAAAAGGCAAAATGCGCGAGTTTTATCTTGAAAAAGTTACTTGTGGTTACTTCTAGAACATTCTAGAGGTCGGTTTGATGAAATGGATGCGCCTCCAGTTGGTTCATGTATCTCTATTAAGGGGGAACTTATCCCATCAATAAGGGAGCTATCCCACCCATAGAGGGGGATGATCCCATTGATAGTGGACCTGAATAACCTCTTTACAGCACTATAAATAAAGGCATTGAGCCAGAAGGAGAAGAGGTTGGAGCTATACATTTTCTTTGGGTAAATGCTGCAGGATTTAGGTCTTCCATTAGAGCCTTTGTGAGGAGAGATTGTCTTCACTTGATTCTACTTGGGAGAGGGTGAGCTTTGTCAAAGTAGAGGAAAACCCTTGATGGACCCTGGGAGGAACTTGCACAACACCAAGGCCAGGTTGTAAGAGTTTCTTTGTTTCGTTATTAATACAAACTGGTTTATTTTTCTCAATAGCTTGTGTTAATGAGTTATTTCATGTGTTCCTTGGTCTGCATGTTGAATATATGTTTTATTATATGAAATGCAAGTGCTTGGTAATTGTTTGATTGTTTGTGGTTGCAGGAATTGACTTGAAGGAGGAGCTCATCCGGATCGTCAAGAACGGACTTCAACAACAGCGTTTTGGAATAAGGTAAGCCTAAACACTTGTAGTTTTCATGTTGTAAAAGGTGTATTTAGAGAAAGATCACTCCATTTTGTCTTGTTTGTCATTAGAATGTCTTAGACTTCTAGGAAGGTCAGTCGTGTCCGCACCCTTGACAGATTCCGTGTGACAAATTGGCGACTCCGCTGGGGAATCCATTAATGAGAGAGTCTTTTCCTTTATATGAACTTTGCTTTGAGAAAATCATTTTTATTTTCTGGTTTTTGACTGTGAGAATTAGTATTTGGGTGGCTTAGCTTTAGATTTAGTTAGATTTGGTTTTTCTTAACTTTTCCAGAAGGACGCACCCTCTGAGTACTCCACAGTGCGTCTTTGGACGCGCTGTTGTCGTTTGCACAGAGCGGGCCCGCACCTGTTCTAACGGGTTGCCTGCGTCTTCCTGTAAAAATTTAGGAAAACTCCATTTTTGCTTTAATTGCTTTTAGATTTTGTTTTTTCTTAGTTTTTACTGCCCAGATCCACTGGTTACCTGCCATAAATCTTCACCTAGGCTTGTTTCCTTGGCATTCCTGCTTTAGCTTTCATCAATTGGGTGTTTTGAGTCTCTTTTTTGAGAAATTCTTGATTTGATTTCCTTTGGTCATTACTTGGAGGTTTGTCTCAGTCTTTTCACAATTTTGCATCTTTTTGCTTGTGTTTTTGCAAAGAAATTTCCCCCTCATTCGCCGGGGGGGGCTAAATTGTGTATGAGTGTTAATCGCCTTTGAGTGTTTTTATTTTATGATCTTTGGAACTCTCACCCAATTTTCTCGACTTGCACTTGATTGGTTCTTAGATTACATTAGAATCATCTTGTGTTTGAGAATTCTCTTGCATAGATCACATTTGCATAATTAGAATTCTCATTTTCAGAATATTAATGAAAAATGTGCATAGATTACATTTGCATACTTTTCGAGTGAATTGTGCTTAGATTACAATTGCATAGTTTACATTCTGAAAAATATATTGTAGATTTAGATCAGCTTTCTTTGATTTGAATTTACACAAAAAATAAAAATAAAAAATGGTTTGGAATTGATTTGCATTAGTTTTTCTTGATAAAATTAGTGCATCAATTTTTTGCATTGTCGGAAGTGAATGGAAACTCTCTCCTTACTTTAGTTAGGATTCATCGAATTGAAACGATTACATTATCATATTTGATTGCATTCAGTTGAGTCGGGTCATAACACCATTGGTTTCATCTCCATTTACCCATTTGAGTAATAACAGCCTTAATAACACAGCGCTTAATTAAAATTCATCTAGTAATTTTTACATTTCTAGGGCTCTGAAGCACCAACATAGCTTAGGCTAGTGTCTTGGAGTAGGTGAGTACTTAACTCTCCAAGACAGTAAAACCAAACAAGTAGTTGATCTTGTGATAGAATAAAATCCAATTGTTACATTTACACTCTGGGAAAGCTCCTCTTAAAGGAGAAGCACGAGCTCGTGTCCGAACTAGTGAGGGGATCATTCCCCCCTCGTTGGGAACGACGCCAGACAGTACGTATTACAAACGGTAAACCTCGGATTAACCATTGTCGAGGAGCCAGGGGTCACTTATCGGTAAACCTTGGATTACTGTCAAGGAGCCGGTAAGGGGATTGAGCTTGCTACTCTGCCCTTGCGTGCTGTCGGAGTTTAGACTGTTCCCCCAGGTGTACTTGTGGCCGTTGGTAACCTTAGTGACCATAATCTTTAGGATTCTACCCAAGGTGACGGTGGAGGGAAGGTCCCACTGTACCTGGAGCAGACGTCGGCTATACTCACTTGGATTTTCTGGGGGGTTCACTTCACTCGAGACGGTTAAAGTGGAGGAACTTGGTCCAGTCTATTCATTAAGCAGGTTGTCGGCGTAACTGTTCCACCCGCCATTTCTGTACTGAATCCAGCGAGGTTGGGCTTCATCACCAACTAGCGTTTTTGGTCTGGAAGAATACTGTTTGTGTGTGGTTTGACTCCTAGATTTGATAGCGCGTGTTAATTTGTTTGTTTTTACTTTTAGAGACCATAGGTGTGAATTGTGAATTTTAATTGTTAAGTGTGAATTGTGAATTGTTAATTTTAGTTTAAAATTGCTAATAAAATTCACTAAAGTTGAATATAATGGCAAATGTTCCGGAATTTATCAACCTAGGAACCCCTCCTAATGAGAATCCTAGTACTTTTCCTTACTTTGGAAATGTTGGTCCTCCTTATATGGCTACTTTGTCATTACCTGGATTTACAATAGGTTTACCGATATGGTTATTTTCAACTTCGTTGGCCCAAAGTACTCCAATTGTTCCACCTCAACCGGATGCTTCACCTTCACAGAGTTCACCATCTCAACATCACCAACCTTCTGTTGACCCTTTACCTTCTTCGCCTAATTTGTCTTCCTCCATTTCTTCCTCTTCGCCTGGTAAAAGCCTTGATGCTAGTAACCAGGAGGCTAAGAAGAAGAAGAAAGGGAAGAAGAAGAAGAAGAAGAAGAAGAAGCAAGATAAGAAAGAAGTCAACCAACCAACCATGGCTGTAAGTGTTAGTTGTGTTGAGGAAAATTCCGACATGCATCGTAAACCCAAATACCCTTGCATGCTTTGTAAGGGTGACCACTTCCTTGTCAATTGTCCTGGAATTCCAAAGGTCTTGGAAGTATGGTCAGAAAAATCTCATCAACTTTCCAATGATCCATCAACCAGTGATAGTCAGGTTCCTGGGAAAAAGGGTAAAGTTAGGTTTCCTTGTAAGTTATGCAAAGGGAGTCATCAAACTCACATTTGCCCTCACATGGATGAAGCCTCAACATTGTTGGAAAAACTTACTGTTCCACAGCAAGAATTTCCAACTGGTTACCGTAAACTTTCTCCCAACCTACCGTCATCTGACGGAGTGATTGATTTAAATTCAAGTACAGTCGATCACACTCTTCTATTGGAGAGTGAAACTCATGTCACTCAGGTTGATGATCCGTTAGTTGATCAAGTGGTCGATTCAAATTCACGTTCGGTCGATCCCACTTTCCATCTAGAGAGTGAATTTCATACCGCTGATGTTCTTCTTGTTACATCGGATTCTTCTATGCCGGGGGGCATTTCACCTGTTTCTACAGAACCCCCTCCAAGTACTGAGGTCTTTTCCTTTGATTGGAATAGACTGACAGAACCTCGTCTTCCTTCCTCCATCCCTTTCCAAATCATTGTCAAGGCTGGTGGTAGGGACATACATCGTACTCAGGTAGATGAAGGTGCTTCTGTTAGTATTTTATCCTCAGCTGTTTGGAAAGCTTTGGGTTCCCCTCAGCTTGCGCCTATTACGCAGAATCTGAAAGCTTTTAACAGAACAATTAGTGAACCTTTAGGGATCCTTCCTAAGTTTTCTATCACCTTGGAAGGTAAAACTGTTTGTGTTGATCTTATGGTAGTTCGAGGTCCCTTGGATTTCAATTTACTCCTTGGGCGAGACTATGTTTATGCAATGAAAGCTGTCGTATCGACACTCTTTCGCTTGATGTCTTTCCCTCACAATGGCAGTATTGTGACTGTAGACCAGCTTTCGTTCCCTAGTCTTTTTTCAACTACCAATAATATGACACCCCTAAATGTTCCTGATTCTAAAGTGGTATCTACCCTGCCACGGGTTAATTATGTGGCAACCGGTCCCATGATTTCAGTTACCGATGTAAGTGAGCCTCTCACTGTTTGCTCATCTTCCTTTGATTTAGCTCCGGTAATTGACATGGAAAACTCTATGGGATTACTTGAACACGATGTTCTTATCCCTTTTGAGTCCCTTGACATGTGTTCCTTCCCAAGAAGTATTCTTCCTTCGGATGAAGACCTCTTGGAAGCCATGATCAAGGTGTGTCCATTGACATGTCTTTCCTCCAGTTGGAAACCATGATCAATGTTACGAGGATAGTTTGTTCCTCTCTCAACCTCGTTAAAAAATGAAATTGGATGTTATGAGGAAAGTTCCTTTTACTGTGTCAACCTCGTTAAAAAATGAATCAGTGAGCGTGAGGAAAGTTCCTTCTACTGTGTCAACCTCGTTAAAAAATGAATCAGTGTGAACGAGGATAGTTTTTTCCTGTATCAACCTCGTTAAAAAATGAAACAGGCTAGTATGAGGACAGTTCTTTTACTGAGTCAACCTCATTAAAAAATGAATCAGCTAGATTTTAGGATATGTAGGTAGATTGTAGAAACTAGGGTTTTGAGGATAGTTCCTGTTACTGAGTCGACCTCGTTAAAAAATGAATCAGGTTTGAGGATAGTTCCTGTTACTGAGTCGACCTCGTTAAAAAATGAATCAGGTTTGAGGATAGTTCTTTTCTTGTGTCAACCTCCTTAAAAATGAAACAACTCCCTTTTCAAGTTAAATATTGAAAGTAAACCTTCATTTCATCCAGCCGGTTGAATGCAATGAAGCCTGGGGGGCATGTACCTCGCTTTGCATCATTATGCTGGGGGCATGCGAACTTTTTGAGCATAGTTCCTTGTCTTGTGTCAAGCTCGTTAAAAAATGAAACAAGGGTAGGTTAAGTAGGTAAATTGTAGATAGTGATCATGAGCATAGTTCCTTGTCTTGTGTCAAGCTCATTAAAAAATGAATCAAGGATTTTAGAGCACAGTTCCTTGTCTTGTGTCAAGCTCGTTAAAAAATGAATCAAGGTTTTTAGAGTAGAGTTTTTGTTAGGTAGATCGTAGAGAGTAGTTATGAGCATGGTTCTTTGTCTTGTGTCAAGCTCGTTAAAAAATGAAACAACTCCCTTTTCAAGTCTTTACAAGATATTGAAAGTAAAGCTCCATTCCATCCAGCTGGTTGAATGAAATGAAGCTTGGGGGGCATGTACCTCGTTTTGCATCATTATGCTGGGGGCATGCGAACTTATAACAAGCATAGTTTTTTGTTTCAAGCTTGCGTAAACATGAAACCGAATCCGAGCATAGTTCTTTTCCTGTGTCAAGCTCGTTAAAAAATGAAACAAATCCTCCTCTACTTAAGTTGAGAGATTGACGAGATCTTATAAATGTTAAGTTTTTAGGTTAGTTATTTCAGTTTTTGCATAATTTTCTTATAGTTTTAGGTCGAGTCTTTCAAATGATCTCGTACTTGAACCTTCATTTCATCCAACCAATTGAATGAAATGAAGCTGGGGGGCATGCGCTCTAGCAGTTATGCTTAGGGGGCATCAAGCACAATTTTCTCTCTGTTTCAAGCTTGTGAAAAAATGAAACTACTTTGAAGCATAGTTTTTATCTGTTTCAAGCTTTTGTAAAAATGAAACCTATCTCGAGTCAATTTCAGTTATTTTCAAGACTCGTTAAACTCATGAAAATCCCGAGATTATTTTGCTATCTTTCATTCTCGTAAAACAAACGAAAATGCCGAGTTCTTTCCGTCTTTTCCTGCTCGTAAATTAAATTGAAAGTCGGCCATATGAGTACATTTTTATCATTTTTTCGAACTCATTAAAATTTATGAAAAAGTGAAAACCATGAGTACATTTTTATCCCTTTTTCGAACTCATTAAAACTTACGAAAAATTGAAACCTTGGAGTTCTCTTTTAAGCCCTTTTCAGACACTTAAAACATGAAAAGATTGCCGAGCGTTTCTTTTACACTCGTTAAAACGGAATTAAAAGACGGTCCCCTTTTAGCTCTTTTCTGACCGTAAAATCAGGAAAAGATTGCCGGGTTTTTGTCGTTTCAAACTCGATAAGGAAATAAAACGACGTGTCCTTGATCGCTTTTTACTTTTCAGGTTGACGACACTATTATGAAAGTACTCCTTGGTCGCAAGATCAAGCGGTTCCCCCAGGTATTATTTTATACTTTTTCGGGCTTGAGGGACACAAATATACGAAAAAGTTCAACGTGGAGTCTCCTTTAGTTTTTTCAGACTCTCTAAAATTGAAAAACGCCGAGTTTCTCCTATACTGGGCTCGTTAAACTTTTACAGTAGAGGACCTGTTCAATTACAAACAGGAACGAACCACTCCTTCCTAGGGTTCGAATTTAAACTAGGTTGGACTCGTCCGAAGGATGAGCTTATAATCAAGCATATGTTATCCTCCTCAAGCTTGTTAA
This sequence comes from Pinus tabuliformis, assembly GCA_031772625.1. Lineage (NCBI taxonomy): Eukaryota > Viridiplantae > Streptophyta > Pinopsida > Pinales > Pinaceae > Pinus > Pinus tabuliformis. Next base: position 369,272,848 of record CM062818.1, read on the forward strand.
AAATAAAGAGGTACTTGCCAGAAATGGTGGGGGAAAAGAGAGAAGAATGAACCTGTTTGTCACCATTTGTCTCAGAAGAAACTTTATTACCACTCTTGAACACGACACTTTTCATTCACCTGGGTTGGGAAATCTTTTACCTCACAGTTGACCAAATCACTTTGAAAATCTTTAACCGGGTTCAGGGATCAACTTTGAGTTATTCGTCACCAAACCATCTGTTGTGTCGTTATGTGTTCAAGAGGTCTGCAAGCAAAACTTTCATCTGCAAAATACTTGTCATCCATTTGACCATCCCTGAGTCAGTCCTTACAGCAACATTTCTTCAACTTGAACAATGATTTCGTGTTGCGGGCTTGCCTGCAACGGGTCGCTTTCTATCGACATCGACACATTATCTAGAAAGATGACTTAGGAATCGACAGTACCTTGAAGTCTGCATGCATCAATGGCAGGTTTCTCGCCTTTGACGTCAGTTTACATCATTGACTTTCGATCAGAGGATTCCGTGAAGTGTTCGACATCAAAACATCTATTCACATTTCACGGGTTGTGCTTGGTACTTTGAGAACCATTGACATTACTGGTGGTTTCTCTCACGCTTGTTAACAGTTTACATCATTGACTGGTAATCAAGTGGTTTCTACCATGTTCGACATCGAATCATTTAATCACATGGCTAGAATCGTACCAATTCGGGAAGTAGAAGTGAAGACCCTGGATCTAGTTTCTACCATCCAGGCTGCGAGGAGTTTTGTATTCATTATCTATGTAGACTAATCATAAACAGATGGCTGCGTCCATACTGTGTCTACAAAAGTCTATAAAAATAATGTACTGCAAGATCATTCCTGTATCAGGATAGTTAGTCCATTAGTTAAAGTTTTGAATCTGAGTATGGGAATGCCTACCTCAGTGATGATATAATCTTATCCATGTATTTTGTGTTGAAAATTGCAGGTTCCAACCAGGCCATCCACAAGGCAATCCTTGAAATGATAAAGCGCTTCACCCTTCCTAGAATTACAAAACCCTATTCTATTCCAGGCTTCGCACTTTAGGGGGCAATCTGTTACACTAAAAAATGTCACCTTGACTACTTACAGTTAGTATGGCTCAAATCAATAGTCATGCTACCCTCTTAGGCAAGTCTCATGCCTCTGTTATCCATCTCAAACTCAAAGAAGAGAGAAAGTCTTGTAAAAACTATGTTTATCTCTGGGGTCGCAGGTTCTCTCTAGCCTTACCTGCGGGGACGCTGACCATGTTCACAAAATATGCGTCCATGGACGCTCTGTATGTTAAGGGACAGGTGCGTCCCTCTGTAAAAGGCAAAATGCGCGAGTTTTATCTTGAAAAAGTTACTTGTGGTTACTTCTAGAACATTCTAGAGGTCGGTTTGATGAAATGGATGCGCCTCCAGTTGGTTCATGTATCTCTATTAAGGGGGAACTTATCCCATCAATAAGGGAGCTATCCCACCCATAGAGGGGGATGATCCCATTGATAGTGGACCTGAATAACCTCTTTACAGCACTATAAATAAAGGCATTGAGCCAGAAGGAGAAGAGGTTGGAGCTATACATTTTCTTTAGGTAAATGCTGCAGGATTTAGGTCTTCCATTAGAGCCTTTGTGAGGAGAGATTGTCTTCACTTGATTCTACTTGGGAGAGGGTGAGCTTTGTCAAAGTAGAGGAAAACCCTTGATGGACGCTGGGAGGAACTTGCACAACACCAAGGCCAGGTTGTAAGAGTTTCTTTGTTTCGTTATTAATACAAACTGGTTTATTTTTCTCAATAGCTTGTGTTAATGAGTTATTTCATGTGTTCCTTGGTCTGCATGTTGAATATATGTTTTATTATATGAAATGCAAGTGCTTGGTAATTGTTTGATTGTTTGTGGTTGCAGGAATTGACTTGAAGGAGGAGCTCATCCGGATCGTCAAGAACGGACTTCAACAACAGCGTTTTGGAATAAGGTAAGCCTAAACACTTGTAGTTTTCATGTTGTAAAAGGTGTATTTAGAGAAAGATCACTCCATTTTGTCTTGTTTGTCATTAGAATGTCTTAGACTTCTAGGAAGGTCAGTCGTGTCCGCACCCTTGACAGATTCCGTGTGACACACCTTAGTCCCAACTGATTAGAGTACCTTGGTCATGTATCTAATCTATAGCATTATGTATGTTCTGACTCTTCATAGAGGATATCATTTTGAGATCTTCCATGTACCTCTATATATATGTAATTATGAATACCTCCCTAGTTAAGAGGGAGTATTGCAAAATGCAACTAGTGTCAGTACTCATAATTGTATTTGAGTCATAATTTAATGTATTTGTCAAAATAAAGAAAAGCAAAATATTTTAAATAAATTGACTTATTAAAGCATGGGTTTGATGCTTTGGTGAATGATTTTTAGGTTAAAGCCTCCATTGTAGACTTCTAGGGTTTATGTCAAGAGTCATTGTCCTTGTCATCATGTAAAATACCCTTCCTCGGATTTATCATTCAAGAAAGAAATTTATTTTATTGTCAAATAAGTCATTTAGGCCTCCTCCCTTATGTCAACCTCAACCTGGACAAGTTGGCCTAATTAAGAGGCAAAATCCACTTTATAAAGGCAACAACTCAACCTCATTAGGAGCACATTTAGAACAGGTTTGACCTACAATTTTTGGAGAAGAAAGGATGATATGAAATTCAAGGAAGAAGGAGAAAAACTTTGAGGAAGAAGAGGAAACCCTAGAGAATAAATTTGGAGACCATTTTCTCTTTCTTGTGATTCACATGTTCGAATTTTGGAGTTGCAGGAGCACCAAAGCTATTAAACAAGAAGAGACTACTGAAGTTTTCATAATCATCTTAGAAGGCTGACTTGGTGGAGGAGGAAGGTATTTTGGTCTGGTATAAGGTCTTGGATTGTCTCAAGTTTGATTTGAATCTAATAGTGGAAGAGTTTGACTTGGTTTTCCCCTATAAAGGGGTTTGAGCCCTGCATGAGTGCTTATATCAGGAGATTTTCATCTTCATGTTTAGGTTTTATTATTGCTTGATGAAAATAAGATAAAAGAAAAACATAAAGAAAAGTTAATAAGACTATAAGAATATCATAAGTAATATCAATATAAGAGAATATTTATACCTTTTTCATTTTCTAACATAAGATATATTAAATGTTGTTGTATTTTCTTATTCTATATTTATGTATTAATTTAAATAAAAACATTTTGGGGGGGAATTTTGGCACTTCCGTACATTTTTTTATGATATCTAATGTAAAATCAACAACACTATAATTACAATGCTAGATCTCAAAGTCGTACCAAATGAGGAATGAAACAGACAAAAAAATTTGGAGGGACCAACCGTAGTGGGCAAGCTAATGTTGCTAAGTTCTTTAAGGTTCATGCAATAAAATATGAGGTCAATACCTTGGTTTGACTACCTTTGTCAAATTCCTATGGTTCTTATAAAGTTACTATTATATGTGTGTGCACACACGCCTAATGGTATGGCCCACATATTTGAGAGCTTTGAGCTTCATGCAAGAGGTCTCAAGGTCAGCCCCTTGGGTTAATTGTATTTATCCTCTATGTCACTAGATGTCCCCATGCACTATAATGAGTGCTAATGTATTTATATTTGATATAGAATTATATTGTACACACTGCACAAACTGCAAAGAAATGATCTTGAGTTTTTACACATGGTTTTATTTGGGATGCATACATAGAGAAATAATCTATTTCACGTAAAAAATTTCATATTTTTTTACAACAATATTTGGTTAATTTATGAGACACCAATATTACATTATATTATACATATCTACATTGTAAAGCTACATCTCAACAAAATTAAAGGTGTAAAAATACTCATAATCATTACTAGATACACATTGTACTCAAAGTTCAATATAAATGAAAGTAATAAATCAACATTTATAAATAAAATTGATAAATTAACTTTTTGTTTTATAAAAAATAATTATGTTTGAATTGTGCTTTTCAATTATATAATTGTATAATATAATAACAAAATCTAATCATAAATCCTTTATAAATTCACATCTAAACATAATTAAATATTAATGATGATGATGATGATGGTTAACATCCAGTGAGACCAAACTTTGGTCTATCAGACCTAAAGAAATGAATTATTTAGTTTGATTTAAGATTTTATTCCTATGCTCAAAAAGCTTAGATAGAAGCCTCACAAGCTCACTATAATTTTGACATCGTAAAAGGCTAGGAAGGTTAGTATTGCAACGAGGATTTTGAAACACAAAGCATAACTTAATAAATCAATCATAAATACAAGACTCACAATCACAACATAACATCTTATAATGTTCAAACAGTCATGCTATTTCATCATTCTCTTATTTATCTCTTCTTTCCCCTAGATTTCATCATTCTCCTATTTATCTCTTCTTTCTCTTAGATTTCATATAAATTTATATAAGTTAATGTAATTTAAAATGGTGGAGTGTAGTTAATAGAGGAAATGGTTTTTTGATTTGAAAAATGACATAGTGTAATTAAGAGGAAATAGTTTTTTAGTTTGAGAAATGGTAGAGTGTAAACAATAGAGTCTAAAATTATAAATAAGTTAATATTATAAAAGAGGATTAATAGAATAATATTATTGAATTTTATAAAAGATAATAATTAAAGATAACAATTTTATCTTATTCTATAAAATTAAGATAAAATTGTGTATATAATATTTGTAAATTATTAATAGCTTTAGGGTTGGGAGCATGGTTTGTTCTCTTATTCACATCAATTCAATTTTAAGTGATATGTGTTTGAAGAGTAGACAACTATTGAGATAGTTATCTCCCTTCTCTTAAATCTCAAGTTATTAGTACATCTAGCTTAAGGGTTGGCTTCTACTCAATGGTAGGAGTATGGTTCCACATAGGAAGACCATAACCCATGCACACCAAAGTGAATCAAAGCCCATTCTCATTTCCTCAATGTGCTAACAAGTGGATAGAAGATGGAGCCATTCACCTAAAAATTATCCTAATATAATATCTTTTAAAAATGAAATTAACATGTCACCATAACTAATATCTTGTAAGTCACACATGTTTAAGCATAATTTAAGTCTCCCTAATATGCACCTTATAATAATAAAATAAATACAGTATATATGGATGGATTTAAAAATATTTAAATTAAATGATATACATTTTGATGTGTATGATATTTATTAAATAATATTTTGATTGAAAAAATAATTTATTATTATTTAAGTTAAAATAATTTTTAAAATGTTTTCTTTATAAATAAAAATTAAAAATCCATTTTTGAATAATTGGTTATAGTAAAACTCTTATTAAATTGTTTTCTTCTTCTTGAAATGTTTTTTTTTTTTTTGTAAGCTTGATAGGACTCTCCGACTTTCTAGTTTACATGTCCATTATTCACCACGCCATAGTGTGAGCCTAGCACAAGATTCGAACCGGTTAGGTGAGACTTCATTCCACGAGGCCACTTGAGCTACTCGAGGCAGACAAAATGAAAAAAAAAAAATATTATGATAATTAAGTTTTGTGTTTTAAAGTATAGTTACAATTTAGTATTTATTAATTGTGGTTAACTATGGTTAATTGTTATTTACCGTAATTTGCGTATATTTATCCATAGTTAATCATGGTCTATTAATTTTGTTCACATACATAAGTCTGTTGTCAAATAGCATATCAATAAAGTGGTTGATATTTGCTTTCAAATAACACAACAATAAAGTGGTTGATATTTTCTTTCAAATAACATAACAATAAAGTGGTTGATATTCATTGTCAAATAAAATAGCAATAAACTGGTCTATAAACATCATTTTCCACCTTTTATATGCTATGACAATAATTTAAAAATATAGAAAATAAACATCATTTTCCACCTTTCATACATTATCCTAATAATTTAAAAATACAAAATAATATAGATAGCTATATATCAACATTTATGAATATCATTCAGCTAGTTATAATTAAAATGATTTTTATTCTAAATTAAAATTATATTATTATATTAAAATTTAGTCTTTTCCGAATTACTAAATTTGACTAAGGAACAAGTCAAATTTAGCCTTTCTTGCTACATTTTCTAACACTCCCTCTTAGCAAGAAAGGGGTTTTGAACCACCCATATCCTGCAATTGTGGAATTTGAATTTGCCTCTTGACAATGCCTTTTTCAATAAATTTTCATCCTGCTTCTCAGTTGGAATGTATTGTAACATCATAATTCTCCTCTGCACACAATTCCGCAAGTGATGGTACCTGATATCAATGTGCTTGGACCGGTCATGAAATACTAGATTCTCAAATAGTTTGATAAAACTATGATTATAACAATAAATCACTGTCAAATTCATCTATTGATTGAAAATACCCACAAGTATTTTTCTCACCCATATGACCTCAAATTATTCGTGACTTGTAGCCATGTATTCAAACTCTGTTGAGTTAAGTGCCACATACCACTGTTTCCTACCATACCAGGAAATAACTGCATACCCAACACTGAAGATACTACTCAAAGTACTTTTCTTGTCTGATGGACTCCCTACCCAATCTGCATCTGTGAAGCCTTGGAGATTCACTCCCTTTGTCCTTGTTATAGCTCCAAATCTCACTCTTGATGTTTGTGATGCTGTACTCATGGCCTCGGGAAACTCCTCCTTCCAGACCTAGTCCAAATAATTAAAAACAGTGTTTTACTCCCTATACGTGACATTGCCCTGAGCTAAACGCGTGTGTACGTGGATCTGTGTATACCCAACCCGCGTATATGTCTTAAAACACTTAAAAAAATTAAATCTCCTTAATTTCGGGCAGAGATCACGGGTTTTACCTGTTGATTACCTATTAGTGCCTGTGGCCCAACTGTTCCCAATGAACTCCCAACTAAAAAACCACTTTGGGAGAAGTATAAAAAGTCTTCAATTGGAAGGCCTAAGGAGGAGAGAATAGACAGAAAAATCACTCTGCTGAGATTATCCCTAATCAGGTCTGAAGATCCTTGTGCTTCCAACACATCCCCCATTACAGGAAACCCTTGTTTCCTTGAGTTATGGTGTCTTTCCATTAGTTGAGATATCCTTGAGTGAGTCATGGAAGGAGCTTGTTGAAGGCTTGAGTTTGGATGAATCCGGAGGACGGTTCCGCTTGGAGCTTGCAAAAGGAAGACTCAGGTGAAATCATTCCTTTCTGTACTTTAGTTATCTATAATAAAAGAAACACTTGTCTTGTTCCTGATATCGATCTTCTTCGTGCTTATGATATCAATGTTATGATTTATATATGAATAGTTGTTTCAGTTGTATAACTAACTACCTTTCAATATGCTATGAAGTCGATTTATTTATGATGCTTGGTCAATATACTGTTGTGATTTCTTGAATTGATTGTTTTGTAGGTTGAAGGATCGAAAGGAACTCTAAGAGGTTTTGGACCCTGGCTGGATCTACCCAAATGAAGGACCCCCAGGTGCACCTCTCTTCGCGTAGTTTGCTTATATTAGTATCATGGCTGTGTCGAATGTTTGTTTTTCTTTGTAGATAACCCCCGATCTGCTAGGGTAGTGACCGAAGACCCTAGGGGACTTTGTCCCTCAACACCCTTGTAAAATCTATATGTTCTTGCTGCATAACCACTTGAATTGGCTCGCATGTGCATATCTTCCCTCCTAACCTGTCCCACATAATGTTCCAGATACCAAGTCATGGGAAGATGACCACTTGCATGCATATAGAAATTAGATGTCTCGTAAAAAATTTCGCTCAGCTTGAGTCAATTGTTGCTGAGTCTTTGAATCACGAGCAAGAAATATCTTACCCGACAAAAGGGGTGAATAATTACCTGCAAATTTTCTTTCTCAAAAATGGGATGTTCATGGGTAATAACTGGATCATACGCTCCAATGATGACCGAAGCTATGGCATCTCCTCCCCCTTGGCCAGGATATCCAGTCCACAGAATCCCTGAAACTTGGTCAAAATTTTTGGGAACGATGACATCGACACCACATCTATATATGATAACAATTATATACTTATCTGCCAATAAACTTGAAATATATATGCCTATCTGGGAAATATATAAGCAAAATTCAACAAACTATAATAGAACACAGTCAACACTCAAAGCTTGCACATTTCATTACTAAATGTTGCAATTTATACACATCTACAACCACAGATTGAAAAATAATTGTGCTGAATGAGATTTATTGCCTGCTGACTCTAGCCAACTATGCTGACTATTAAACAGTGAGTGGTGCTCTCTGAATATTGAGTGATGATGTCATGTGCCATATTGATTAATATCTTGACACCTCCTCTTAATCATGACCTTCCCTGCTGGTCTAAGTCTTAGCTAGGCTTACAACATAATTTGGATTTTCTACAACACACAACTTACTTCTACACATTTCAAATTTAGCCATTCCAAAAGGATTGGTGAATATGTCAGCCACATTTTCATTTGTATTACAATATGATAAGTCAATTTATTTTGATTTCATTTTTTATCTTACAAAATGATGTTGTATGTCAATGTGTTTTGTCCTTGCATGATATATAGGATTGTTTTCGAATTTGATAGTGCTTTGATTGTCACATCTAATTACTGTAGGTGCTTTTTGTGTTTCTCCAACATCTTCAAGTATCCTTCTAAGCCATATTGCTTCACAAGTAGCACTGCATAATGCTTTATACTTAACTTTAGTGGATGACAAGGAAACAGTTGGTTGTTTCTCACTGCTCCATGATATTGGTCCTAAACTGATATTGAACACGTATCCAGTAGTAGATTTCCTATCATATGGATTTCCAGGCCAGTCAGAATTAGAATAACCTTGCAACTCAACATCAAATTCATCAGTGTACATAATACCAAAATTAAGTGTTCCTTTCAAATATCGAAGGAATTTCTTTGTTTCTTTCGAGTGGCTTTCACAAGGCTTAGCCATGAACTGACTAAGTATGCTAATAGAATATGCTATATCTTGCCTGGTAGTGGTGAGATAGTTCCAACTTCCCACTAGTTGATGATACAAGGTTCCATTCACCTCTTTGTTCCATTATCACTACACAATTTTACATTATGTTCTGAAGGAGTATATTGCCTTGCATTCAATCATATTGAACCTTTTAAGGATTTCCCTTGTACATTTGCTTTGTGTGATTAGTCTTACCAAATTCCCTCCAAACTTCAAGACCTAAACAATAAATGCAATTCACCAAGATCCTTCATCTCAAATACATGTGACAACTCAATTTTAATTTCTTCAATCAACTTGCATGCATTTCATGTTATGATAAGATCATCAACATATACAGATATCAAAGCAACATTCCTACCCTTATATTTCTTGATGTACAAGTTGAGATCATTTTTTCTTCTCATAAAACCTTTCTCATAAAATAAAGAATCAATTTTCACATACCAAGATCTTGGTGCTTGTTTCAAACCATATAAAGCTTTCTTTAACCTACAAACCATATGCTCTTGTCCCTGTTTTACAAACATTTTTCGATTATATTTTGTAGCTAATGCAATCATGATTCTAATTGTGTTCAACTTAGCTACAGGTGCAAAAGTGTCTTCATAATCAATTCCCTCCTTTTGTGAACATTCTTTTGCAACTAATTTAGCTTTATACTTATCAATACTTCCATCAACATTAAACTTGGATTTATACAACCATTTTCATCCTATGAGAACTTTGTTTTTAGGCAATCCTATTAATTCTCATGTTTCATTCTTCATTATAGAGTTATATTCCTCATTCATTGCATCTCTCCATTCTTCATATTCTTTAGCTTCCTCATAGCTTGAAGGTTCTACAACATTCATAACAAGAGACATTAATGCATAATATTTATACCTTATAGGTACCTAACTTTGATGTGATGACCTTCTTGGATTTTTACTGCTTTCATCTTTCTTTCTACTTTGCGAAGTCTCCTCTCCTCTTCTTGGAGTGTCATGACAACTTGATTCTCCTTTATCTTGAACCTGTACCTATTCTTATGCCGGTTCATGTTCTTGTTCAACACTTTTATCTAATTTGACATAATCATCAGTATCATGTCATACACCAATATTATTATTTTTATCACCTTCATTTTCATTCTCATGAAACAACACATCGCTACTTGCAAGCAATCTATGAGTACTAGGATCAAACAATTTGTATTCTTTTTTATCATCACAATAACCAATAAATATGCACTTAATTGAATTTTCATCAAGTTTTCTTCTTTCATATTTTGGAATATGAGCAAATGCCTTGCGACCAAAAACTCTTAAATGACTCATTTTTGGTTTGTACCCATAAAATGCTTCAAAAGGTGTTTTAAGCTCTAAAATTTTGGTTGGACTCCCATTTTTCAAATAAACAACAGTATTAATGGCTTCAGCCCAAAAACCATTAGAAATATTTTTACCTCGAAGCATGCTACGTGCACATTCAACTAGTGTTCTGTTTATCATCTCAGCAACTCCATTTTGCTGAGGTATATTTGGCACTGTAAATTGTTGTAGAATCCCATTTCTCTTACAATATTGATTAAATTCTTTTGATTTATATTCTCTGCCCTGATCAGATATCAAAATTTTGATGCAATTGTTTGTTTTTTTTTCCACCATACTCTTTAACTCTTTAAAGTACTAAAAAACATCACTCTTCTTTCTTATGAAATAGACGGGCATGTATACCTAGATCTATCATCTGCAAAAATAAGAAAATACCATGCTCCACCAATAGATCTAGTTTGCATACATCCACATACATCAGTATCAATTAATTCAAGTATTTCCCTATGCTTTTTTTCTTTATCACTACAAGGAAAAAGGAAATTGGTGAGGGGAGAAAAGTGTCACCATAAGCTCATTGGTGACGGTTAAATGAACATTCATCACCAGAAACCGAACGTCACCAAAGGTGGCGTTGCCAAAAGTATAGGTGTTGTAGTGACATACAAATTCCCTCACCAATAATGATTTATAACGACAGAAAATGACCATCACCATTTCATATGAGAAATGGTAATGGACCATAGCCTTCATCACCAAAAACTGAACATCACCAAAGGTGGCGTCACTAAAAGTATAGGTGTTGTAGTGAGATTCAAAGTTCGTCACCAATAATGATTTATAATGACAGATAGTGATCGTCACCATTGCATATGAGCAATGGTGACAGACCATAGCCTTGGTCACCAAAAACTAAATGTCACCAAAGGTAGCATCGCCAAAATTATAGGTGTTATGGTGACATTCAAGGTCCGTCATGAATATTGATTATAATGATGGAGAGTGGTTGTCACCATTTCATATGAACACCAATGATTTATTGTGATGGATCTTTAATGGCTGTCGCTATTGGTGCATATATATGGTGACGTTCATTAACCATCACCAAAAGACACATTGCCAGAAGTATAAGTGTTGTGGTGACATTCAAGGTCTGTCACGAATAATGAATATAATGACAGACAATGATCGTCACCATTTCATATCAACAACAACGATTTATGGTTACAGACCTTTGAGGGTCGTCACTATTGGTGAGTATATATGGTGGCATTCGTTGACTGTCACCATTTCATATTTTTGGTGAGGGTTGAAAAATGTCACCAAAGCTCATTAGTGATGGTGAAAAGAGCCTCCGTCACCAAAAATTGATCATCACCATTCCATGTGGATGTTAGGGCACGATGGAATCGAACCACCAACCTCCTACTTGTAAAGCATGTGCTCTTCCATTGAGCTAGCACCCATCAAAGAATTATACTTTTAAAAATTAGACCTTGAAACTTCATAAATTGTAAATTCTACAGCTTTCAATAAATTAAAGTCTCGATAATATTTTACTAAACAAGCAAAGCAACATCAAAGTTGTAGGTCCCTACCTAATGGTTATTGAATTTATGAAAAGTGGGTGGAGGGAAAAATAGTTATGTATAAGAGAATCAATATGTTCAATTTAATACTCAATTAGAAGTGAATCTTTGATGACATTTATAACCTATAAATGACCTATAACTAGAAAATGCACCAAATTTTTCAAAGTAAATGTCATAAGTAGATATCGTATAGAAGAAGAGGAGGCAGGGACTTGGAACCCTTGTACATCTTGGCATACCTTCGCACTTGGCACATCTTATCTTGTTTGACATGTCTTCATACTATCTCGCACATGTTAGAATGCCCTATCATTCCCTAATACACCTTGACAGTCATGACCTCACAACTAGCATTACATTTTTCCATGACTTGGGAACCTTACATTCACTAGAACACCTTGGAACTCCCTAGTTGTCATGCCCTCTGTTATGCTCCACAATGTCCCAGGCTGATGAGGAGATCAACGGAGGTAACCACAAACCAAGCTTTTAGTTTGGTAGCTAGCCCTACCAAACTATAGAGGGCTCTCTCTATGAAATCATAGCCAAGAGATGACTGGAATGTAAAGGATTTTAGGCTAGATAGCTATGCTTATGTGGGATTTTGGAAAATTTAAAGACTTGGAACTTTGTCCACTGGTGTCTTGTCTGGCAAGGACTTTGTCAAGGAGGCAGGGACTTGGAACTCTGTCTAGGATAAAGCACCTAACATGCATGACAAAATCTCCCTAGAATAGAGTACCTCCTACCTAGAAGAGTGTCCCTTGCTCAAAATGGACAACCCTTCTCTAATGTGCACTTTTCTTAAAGATAAATCTATGCATAAAATAGTACTAAGAAAAACGCCTAAATTAAGAAAAGTGAGAATCTAAGTCAAACTATAAACATATACTAATTATGGCTCTATAAAAGTTTGGGAAACACTAGACAAACATGCTTGCATACAACAATCATAAGATGCCTAAAATCGATTTGCTTCTTTCATCGTTTCTATACCCTCACAACAAAACTGGAATTTGTAGCATGTACCCCAAGGCTGTATGCATCTACTGAAGGTGAAGATTGAAAGGATCTGTTGAGATGAAGTACTATTGAAGGAGAAACACCTTCAAAACAAAAAATAAAGTCTACTATGAATTCAACCCATTTGCGCACAGACCAAGGATGGTATTGGGTACACTTCTCCGCTGAATGGAAACTACAATGTATTATAGTGCTGCTAAAGAGAAAACACCTTTAGTGCAACACAGATAAAGCTCTAATATATATTGTCATGTTGGCCTCATTTTTGGATGATCTCATCAATATAGGTAACAAATTCAATAATTGAAAAACCAAAAGGTGAGCTGCATAGATCATTTGAAATGATGGATTTGGGCCTGCTTTATTATTGTTTAGGAGTGTTAGTATAGAAAATGAAAGGTACCCTATTGCACCTTTATGTCATAGGCCAAGGATGCAAAGAAATACATAAAATATTAAATAGCATGGTATAAGTCGATTGCAGGTTCTTTTTAAATGGGAATGGAATTCTCCTTGTGTGGGTTCTAATCTTATGGGTATAGCTTTAAATAAGAAACTGATAGTTATGGGGTTGGAATTGTCTCACAATTCATGAAAAGTCCCAAATTTGTTCACTAGAAAGAAGTAGAGCGAGTCATCAGGTTTATGGAAGGGAACACCCTATTCGTAGGAATATAACTTGAAATTAGTTGGGCATATTATTTCTCCTCTTCTTTTATGTGTGTGCTTTGAAAAGATAACCACATCCAAAGACTCAATAAAAGATATGTTAAAGTTTATAGATGTGAAACACTTCTGAGAAAACCCATCCCTTAATTACAATTGAAAGAGGAATATGTCGAAGGATTCAATCTTGCACTCAGTCATAAAAAGGAAGTTGTGGTATCCAACATCTTTCCAACAAACCAACTCCAACCATAATGTGAAAGGTATATTAACTGTGAAACCTCTTTCCCACTTTGTAGTATTGTTTCCTCTTGAATTCCAACAGGCATCTGGCTGCTTAGATCCAGAAAACTTGTGCCAGGTAGACTCTGCATGATACAATTGTGATGTGCAAGCTTGACACATGCTCTAGTTTCCCTCTAAAAGAGGGTAAATCAAAATATTATGGCAAGCTTAACTTTAATTTGATCATACACTATTGAGGTATTGCATCGAATAAGCAATATACTATCAATGCACTAATGAAGAACTCAAAATAAATGAAATTGTTATTGCTACAATAGCACCACACTTGGGATTCTCAGATAAAGCACCTAGCCTACACGGAAAAAGCTTCCTAGAATAGATTACCTCCTACCTAGAAGTGTGTCCCCTACTCAAAATATATAACCCTTCTCTATTGTGCACTTTTCTTAAAGATAAATCTGTGCATAAAACAGAACTAAGGAAAACATCTAAATTAAGAAAAGTGAGGATCTAAGTAAAACTATAAAAGCATACTAAATATGGCTCTATCTAAGTTTGGGATACACTAAAAAAGAATGCTTGCATACAATAACCACAAGATTCCTAAAATCGATGCACTTATTTCATCGTTGCTACACCCTCATAGGAAAACTATAATCTACAACATGTATCCCAAGGTTGCATGCATCTACTAAAGGTGCAAACCGAAATGATATACTGAGATGAAGTATTGTTGAAGGAGAAACACCTTCAAAACAACTAATAGAGTGTAATGTGCATTCAACCCAACTGCACACGGGCCAAGGTTGTTACTGGGTACACTTCTCCCCTAAATGAAAACTGCAGTGTATTGCTTCTCTACTGAAGGAGAAACACCTTCAGAGAAACACGGATAAAAATCTCACATATATTGTCACTGTGGTATCGATTGTAGAAGATCTCATCAATATAGGTAACAAATTCGATAATTGAAAAGCCAAAAGGTGAGCTACATAGATCATTTTAAATGATAGATTTGGGCATACTTTATTACTTTTTAGGATTGTTAATATATAAAATGCAAGCTAGTCTGTTGCATCTTTATGTCACAGACCAAGGATGCTAATAAACATAGAAAATATTAAATATCATGGTACAAGTGGATTGCAGGTTCTTTCGAAACAAGAATGGAGTTCTCCTTGTGTAGATTCTAATCTAGTGGGTATAGATTTAAATAAGAAATTTATAGTTATGGGGTTGGAATTGTCTCATGATTCATGGAAAGTCCCAAAGTTGTTCACTAGAAAGAAGTAGAGTGAGTCGTCAGGTTTATGAATGGGAACACCCTATTCGCAGAGAGATAACTTCAAATTAGTCAGGCATATTATTTCTTGTCTTCTTGTACGTGTGTGCTTTGAAAAGCTAACCACCTCCAAAGACTCAAGAACAACTCTTGTAAAGTTTATAGGTGTGAAGCACTTCTGAGAAAAACCATCACTTAATGACAATTGAGCGAGGAATATGTCGAAGGATTAAATATTGCACTCAGTCATAAAAAGGAAGTTGGGGTATCCATCATCTTGCTAACAAACCGTCTCCAACCATAATGTGAAAGGCAGGTTAACTGTGAAACCTATTTCACACTTTGTAGTATTGTTGCCTCCTGAATTCCAACAGGTACCTTGCTTCTTAAATCCACAAAACTTGTCCCAAGTAAACTCTGCATGATACAACTGTGACGTGCAGGCTTGACACACACTCTAGTTTCCCTCTAAAAGAGGGTAAGTCAAAATACTATGATAGGCTTAGCTGTAATTTGATCATACACTATTGAGGTATTTTTTGGAATAAACAATAAACTATCAATGCACTAATGAAGAACTCGAAATAAATGAATTTCTTGTTTCTATAATAGTGCCACTCCTAGGGTTCTCCAAGGAGCCACTAATTTATACACATTTGGAATCTTTACTTGGTCTGCAAAAAGATTAAGAAATGGTAGTGATCACTGTTCCCCTCCCATGGAAGGTCTATACAGAGTCAGAAGTAAATTGATTTAAAAGTGAAGTATATGCCTCACAAAAAGGAGTCTGACTCTGCAACTCTATTTAATTGTAAATGCCTGATCTCCAATAGTGTAAATTTCTAGATAAATGGCTAGCCTAAATCTGTCCATTGTCCACATATACCAAAAAACCATGTATGCCTGAACTCTAGTTGTGTGTGGGAGAGGGGAGATCACATAAATAATCCATTATCAAAAGAAAAATTTAAAGCACAACATTCTATGGAGAATTATTTTAAAATTTTATTACATACCTTAAAATTTTTGAAAGGATAGAACTAAAGCTTCCCTCTCCTTCCACACTTCATTAAATATGCCCCTTTTCCAATGCAGATGTGGGATGTAGAATCACAATCAGAAAACAAAATATGAAAAGTAAGTTTAATGAATTAAAGTAGATTTTTTATATTTCAAGCAAATGGACTCTGAGAAATTGGATTCATTCTCTACAAAAGATGATATAGTGAGATCTAATCACAATTTTAACTGAAACAAAGGTAAATTGGATTCATGCTTTGCAATAGACGATATAGTGATATCTAATCACATTTTCAACTCAAACAAAGGTAATTTGAGTAAGATCAAGCTCCAAAATGATGGCATCCAACTTCTGAGTGGCAGTTAGTGTATATATCCAGCTAGAGGCTATAACATAAAGATATTTTTTATATGTGAAGATAAAAAATGAAAGGAATGTGAAATTTTGACCATCAACTATGAGTTCCTTTCAAGGACTAGATCAAACCATAACATTGTTATCAAGATAATCAACTCAACCATGATAGTATGCTTCTACTAGTTTCATGATAAAACTCAAACTCAATAAACTTCAAACAACATAAATTAACCAATGGTATGTCTGATTTTGGTTACCTAAGGATTATATAACACTAAATTTAGGGAAGCTTTAGTGGAACCATTGTTGACCTATTGAGGCTTTTGAATGTTTTGAGGGTGGTATCTACTAATTTTAGTCATCCCAACTCAATGGCCTATAAAAATGACTAGATCTCTATAACATTTAAGATATATTGAAGCATAGAACCGCAAATGAAAAAATACAAAATAAATAAATCTAAATGATAATGCTCGTGCAGACAAGAGTGGGAATTTTTATTGGGTAGCCAGACACATTGATGTTTTTGTTTGATTATTTGAAAGTTTTCCAGCTAGTCTTAAGGATAATTATGAGATTATGTTTTTTCAACAAAATTTAAGTGAGGTAAGTGATAATCATGAGATTTTTTTTTGAATGATCCTATTTTTAATTCTTTTAAGTAAAATATTTATTATTTCAGGGTTTTAAGCTAATTTATATTTTCATTTTCCCAATGTCTATGCATGAAAGAAAGGAATCTTGTTTACAATGTGGATCAAATTTTGATATTTAGTTAGTCTCTATCTACTTGATAAAGTTCCATAACCTTTTGGGAACACAATTCTTCAACTTCTGTCATAAACATCAGTCCTAGTAGATCCGAGTCTAGAATATTTGAATCCATTTCCAATATTTCCTTGCAAATTGAATATAATTATGGATTTGCATGTTGTTTATCTTCCTAGGAGATATAGAGACCAACCAATTTCTTAAATAAATGTTTGAGCTAGGAACATGTCAATTTGCACCCTATGTATCAATACAACTAAGAAATACATTCTACCACACAACATTATAATTGGAGGAATCAAGAGACATTTAACACCTAATTCGAGCATATAAATGAACATGAATACACAAACTATGGCATCATAAACACAATCTCTTTATTTATTAGCTCATCCTCTAATATTTAATGCATTACACTGGTCCAAACCATGGTTTCCATCCAATGATTAATGCCACATGCATACTAAGGCTCCTCTGAGCACATTATCTCTATGTCTTTGTTACATAGAGGCATGCTTGTCCCCTTATACACAGAGATTACAATCATTATATCCTAAATTTCTTGAAACATATACATCTAAATCCCCAAATACCAATGCTGCCACATTTTTTGGGTGTTAGATACCCACTACAAAGTGCATAGGAATCTTGCTTCATGATCTTACAGTAATTTCTCTTCTTGCAATTTGGCTCCAAAATCTATCCATAGCTCCTCATGATTAACAGACCCAACAACGCCCATAAATGGGTCAATAAGTTGGAGGTATGTCATGCTCTACTGCCCCTGCATCGAGCACAAATCTCTATAGACCCATGTTTGAGATGCACTTCCTAGTTTGTGAAGCTAAAAGTTGCATATCTCCTATTTCTATATTTCAGAACCCAGTCAATTGTGTGCATTTGACAGATCCTCAACCTTAGTAACCCCTACGTCAATATCAAACTTGAATCTAGATAGGTGTTTGTGAACATCATATTCATGTAGTCAATGCATATTTTGGTTGTTTCATCTATTATAAGTGGTTGACTGGATGACACAAGGTAAATAATTTTACAGTGCAAATGTTATTGTCTCTGTCGCAGGAATGTTCGAAAATTGACTATGATTTCGTAGCAAAAAAATAATGAAAACCTAGAGATATAGAGATCGACTCAACACTACCTACTCCGACTTCGATCGACAGTATGAAAAGGGAGAAAAGGAAACTACAGATTTTGTCACTCACCATTTGTTAAGTTAATCCCAAATCTTTCACGTGTACCCCTGAATCGAGGGATCTCCAAACTTCTTGTCACTTTATTGAGGGAGGTGTGCCACAAGTCGATATAAATGATTCGTAGCCAATAACGATATCAACTTCTCATATTCTAATTGAAAAAACCAAATGGTGACTGCTTCATGCTACAACCTTCACCATATTGATCTTCTGATGACATCAATGACCATACATGTTCGACTATAATTCTCAATTCCAGAAATATATATATATATAAACAATTGAGGGAAAGGAATGGGATTTCCAATTACTGCTAATCACAAATAGGACTATTGAGTAAAGAAAGCCAATTTAGGTAGTATTTGGGGGTAGCAAAAATTCAAATTATCTAAACAAATTTTAAAATGCATATAGAGAAATAAAGTACGACCCATAAAAGCATACCAAATCAATTTTGGGGGTCTATATCTTAAGTAGTTGCAAGCAAAACAAGGTCACAGAGTTTATATATAACAACATTTAAGGTAATTTCTATTTATTCAGTAAGATGTCTGCGAGCAAATCAAGAACACCTAAGATTTTCCTTTCCGAGATATTGGTCAAACAAGAAGGTTCAATTCTTTTGGGTTGCAAGTAAATCTAGTGAGTTGCAAACTTTATTTCATAGAAAAACACAACTTTCCATAGAAGAAGCCTTTTCTTGACAGGCACAACATCAAAACCAACCCCAGAAACTCCAAAATCAACACTAAAATCTTGAAACAATTGAAAAAATAAATGGAAAATTTGTCCACTATACTTTCCAAGTGACAATGACATGATGTGGCCTTTCTCAAGAACTAGAGGCAACCTGAGGGTATAGTCAAATATAATCTAGACAACCTACTAGGTAACACAAATTCAACGACAACCACGAACAACACAGACCACGTCAATGATTAAAGGGTAAAACAGGGAGCCCATCCAAATTTAAGAAGAAATACAATTTTCACAGCAAGATTAGATTTTTCCATCCACAAATAAATCAACTTTTTAGTTGCATTATTTATTTATCCTTTTATAGTTATTGCATTGTCTGACGCTGGTTTTTAGTGGTGTTGATAGAAGAAATGTAGTGTACGTAGTAATGATTGAAGAAATCCTCTGCGCACGTCATCCTTTCAGTCAATCCTTCTCGTTGTTTTCAATCCTCAAGCCCTCTCCCAGTCAACCCTCCTCCTACTGTTGTTGATACCTCGGCAAATAATTTCCCCTCTAACTTGTAATCCTACACCATTGGACTATCAAATTTTTCTCATTCCTCATCCCGCCCAAAATCCCCATCGTCCTCACGTGAAGATTCTAATATTCCCCCAATGGATCCCTATTCTTCCATCACTAACAAAAAATTTAGTAAAATTAACCCTAACAATATTGTTGATTATAATAATATCTCCTCACTCTCTAATCCTAAAAGTGTTCCCCTAAGTGCCCAACTATTTTTCACCCCCTTCATTTATCTAACTTTAATAATATCCTCTCCAATTATAACTCTCTTACGAATTATATTTAATTAATAATAAACCTCTCATTAATAATCATTTCTCTAATAATACGGCTAACAATAATAGTAATAATAATAATAATAATAAGAAAACTAATAATTCTCTTAACATGTGTAATAATTTGAATAATATCACTCCTAACAATAATAATAAATGTATTCCCGGATGCGGGTGTATAAAGGGCGAAGGGATGGCACGCGCCATCACGTGGGCAGATGGCACGCCCACGGACCCTGGCTGTACCACTCGTGGAGGGATATTAACAAGATTAATTGCGCAGGGGAGAAGGCATTAATGCCTGTCTACTCGGCTCGAGGGAGGCTGTTGAGCGACGGGGTGGTGAGGAAGTTTAAACTGCGAAGGATGGCACGTCTGAGGAATGTCTGTGAGCATGGCAAGAAGAATGCAGAGCTGACGGAGGGTAGCTCTTGGAGCTGTGACTGCGAGACGGAAGCGAATTCTCGGCGCTGGGTTTGGGAGACTGGAGGTAGTCTCTGGAGTTGGGGCTGGTTTTTGCTGTCGGGTTTGTCTCCAAGGGTGGGTTCTTGCTGTTGGAATTGTTTCTGGGTGCTGGTTCGTGTAGCAGAGAAGGGGTCTCGGTGCTGGTTCTTGTTGCCGAGGTTGGTTCTCGGAGGGGGAGTCAAAGCCTGGCGCTGGTGTTTGTTCCTGGGAGGAACCAAGGCCTGGAGGCTGCCGGGATTGGCTGTCTCGTGCTGTTGGGATTGTTTCTGGGTGCTGATGTGTGATGCTGGGGTGGGTTCTCGGTGCTGGTTCGTGTTAACGAATTTGTTTCTCGAGGGTGGCGTCAAGACCTGGTGCTGGGGTTCGTTCTGGAAGCCGGTGGGTGCTCTGACCTCTGCTGAAGCTTGGAGGCCTGGAATTAGCAGGAGAGTTACAATGCCAAGGGACAGGCCGAGAATGGGCAGCCGAAGGGGTGGGATTCAGGGTAGAGCTCCTCCGAGAGATGATTATTATTCCCCCTCCTCCTCCATTGAAGTTACCTCGCGACCTCGGTGGTTTCAGGACAGCAACGATGAGGAGGGGAGGTACATGGTAAGCAGCCCAATCGCGGAAGAAAGGCAGAGGGAGTTCCCCACGATCCGGTATCGGCTCCCCTGCCCTCAAATCAATTCCACTTTAATTGTGTCTATTACTGTTGAACCTGGTGATAATGAGAATATGGAAGTCGACCCTCTGCCAGAGGGGCAGCGCTCCAGCAGAGAAGACTCTCCAATTGCCTGCCCTCCGGTCGGTGCAGAAATAGGATTGCCTCTGCCTGAGCGTGATCCTGAGCAGGAAAGGATGGAGCCTCGGCGCGCACATGGAAAAGGCCTGGGCTGCCCCGATACTAATCTTGACCTGAATGCCGGCCCGTCGATGCATGCTGCTGCTTCACCGCCTGGTCCGAGCATGCTGGCCCGTAAAAGCAACCCAGATCAGATCATCCAACTTTCTGATTCTGAGACTTCGCTTCATTTCGGGTACAGGATTGTTGAGGCACGCCAAAACACTGATGAAGACTGAACTCGTTCTGGTAATTTCTGTTTCTGTTGGGATCTTGTTATGTAATTCGGCTATATGGCAGCCTGTTCTCGGTCATTATGTCGGCTATATTGTTCCAGTGTCATTTGTAATTGTCCAAATGTCAATTGTCATTGTCCAGTTGTCTATGTGTCTTTGTCCGGGCTACTCCATGGCCCTGGTGTCTTCGTGTCTGTCTATGTTCCATCCATCTATGTCATGTAACAGTGTCGGCAGTGATTCAGCGATATGCCCAATTTTGAATCCCTTCAATTTTGGCGCTGATAAGTGGGCAAGGCCAGGGCTGATAAGCACATATCCTTAAGCCTTGCCCTTTGTACTCTATTTTGTAAACTTGTTTTTGTATGATAATAGAATTAGTCAAATTCAGAAAAAAAAATAATAATAAATGTATTTTTAATAATAATAATAATAATAATACCTACCCTTAGTTAAGTTGGCTTTAAAAGAAAACCCATTTTATCATGAAATGCAAAACAAGCACCATGATCAAGGCATGTCGTGGGAAATTCTAAGGGTACAAAAGCCAAAGGTATACAAATTAGGGCCAAACTCCATAAGAATCAGGTACAGGGATAAATGCACCAAACTCTTTTTTCAGGATCTTCAACAACAACACCAGTTTGAAGACATCAAATCTTTTCAGACTAAGAAATGTAGGTTCATTAAGAATAAAGATATTTTTCAAAAGCTTGTAGCCTACCTCAAACTGATATCTATCACATCTAGGACTTCAATGAGAATTCTAAAGAAGAGGCCTTGACTCAATGTTTACAAGTTGTCCCTTCCAAATTTTGTCACTTGGATAGAGAGGTTTGTGAGTTGGGTTTGTGAGTTGAACATCTCACTAGAGGAGTTTAACATGACCCAAAATAACTCAAAATAAGAAATTTCAAAATTATCACTAAGAGCATCGACTGTAGAATAAAAATTAGATTCAAATACCTTATACAGACCCTTGAACTTGGATAGAATCAGGAAAATGCACTCACTGATTTGGTGTCTCCCCGTCCTTTTAGTTGTGCAACCAATGACCGAAATTTGACAAGATAGTGTTCAAACTAGGAATTTTTGTAGCCCTTCATGGGAGTTAGCCTGTTTTAGATAAAAAAAATTATCACTATGACTGATGCGGTGATACCTGTGATTTGTGAAATGTGCATTTAGTAAGCATGTTATCATCACCTTGGATGATTATCTGAAAGTGATGCAATTATTGAATTGTGGAGTTTTTATAGTTTACGAACAATTACAAACACCAACTGGTTAATATATGTTTTAGTATATGTAAAATCCCCAGCAGTGGCCATGACTAAAACACAGAAGCTAGTGTGAAAACCCTAGAAAATTAGCCTTCCATCTTTCAGGTTTCTAGTTTATTTTATATATATACACACTGAATATATTGTACCTCTTGACAGTCAATTCCATGGATTAGTCCACAAACATCGTTCCTAGCATTCCTAATCTACAAAGTTGAGTCCTTAATATGTGTGTATGTTCCAAAATCCATATGTAGGGCATGGACCATGGTTTAGGGCCATAGAGATGTATTTTTTATGCTATCTTTTTTATATTAGGAGCTCATCTAGAAAATAAACAAGAATATTAGCAAAATAAAAGGAAACCACAAAAACTTAGTTGTAAAACATAGTTGGAAGAATTAACTATTACAATCGATCATTCCAGTGCATTAGTTTAAATGTTTCATGTTTCATTTCATTTCAATAATCAACTAATGAGAATGAATGCAAAGTAATTATGATAATAGATTTGATTGAAGAGGTTCTCCTTATTATTGTGCACTGGATGATGAGTGGAGAAAGACTTCGTGGTCATTCTCTAGACGTTCACACGCAAAAGAAACTGTGGGACGTATTATTATTTATCACTTACAACAGCAACAGAGTGATTTTTATTCAGTACCATGCATCCATCCTGTGTCTCTCATCCAGTCTTGAAAAATTGGACATGCAGAGTCTCCACTGAATTATCAATCAGAGAAAAAACCATAATAATCAGAAAAGATAGAAACAAAGTAGTCGTAACCCAAATCAGATTATATTCTATAAAGTTTTGATTTGACACAACAGGTTTCTCACTACTCATATCCCAAACCGAGTCGAGCTAAACCTGATGATTGAGTTGGTTCGATTTCAATATCCGCATGTGAACTTAGGTAATACTGGTTGAGGAAGGACGTGGGTGGAAGAAATCAAATTGCAAATTTGCAAGTATGGTGTAAACTGTAAATTTGACCATCCTCCCCGAGGAGAACTTGACACTTCTTGTTCTCAGAAACCTATGAATTTGACTCTTGCAGGCTTCCCAAGACACGAGAGTGAGCTACATGCCTGTTCTATATGAAATCTCGATCTTGCAAGTATGGTGCAACTTGCAAGTTTGATCATCCCCCTCCTGGAGAAGTTGTAGCCAAAGTTCTTGCAATGGCTGCAACCACTGAAGATACCTCAGTAAATTATGATAAGATTGATTCAGGAATGTTGGAACCAAAGCTACAAATGAAAATATCAAAGATTGGTGAACATTGCATAAAGTGAATTTAGGTCTTCTGTTTGAAGGAAGGAGACATGAAGAAAGGTAGATCTGTTGGCAGTTGTAAGCTTTCACCATCAAACTACTATTTGGGGATGCAAGAAAATATGTCAATTTCATGGTTGTAAGGTTTTCCGGTGAAGCTGTTGTTTGGGCGTTTCTCTAAACATGTCAAAGTTTCCATGCATGCCTAATATTTTGAGCATTGAAATCTGTATTTCGATTGTTTCATCTCTTGTAAGTGGTTGACTGTATAACATAGGGTAAATAATTTTGAATCTGTGTTCTTGATTTTGCAATGGATCGGTTGGGAAGAATGCTGCTCCTGGTGGTCTCATTGCTTTTAATGGCTAATCCCCTGAATACAGTTGCAAATGGCCAGGAAATTAAAGCTACCTCTAACTGGTTGGACAACGTTGCATCTTATGAGATGCAAGGGTTTAAATCCTCTATAGGCCAGATCCGTGATGGAACCTTGAGTGAGTGCAATTATGATGAAGATGAGTTTGTGATGGATTCTGAGGCACACAGGAGGCTTCTGAGGAGGATCCGTTACTACATCAGCTACAGAGCAATGGTTTCTAATTGCGTTCCTTGCCAGCCTCAGTCTAGGAGGTCTTGTTACACTAAAAATTGTTACAGCACAACAAGCCCCGTTAGTCCTTACCATAGAAGCTACACTGATATCACTCGTTGCAGATGTTACACTGGATAAGCGTCACTCTGCTTCATTGCTTTTTCCCCTTGGTGGAACCATACTATATGGCACATTGTGTTGTCTAGACAAATAATATTATTTGTGTGCGCGTTGAGGTGCTAATCTACCTAAATTATGGATTTTGGTTTTTTATCCCTACCTGTAACTTGTATTACCTGCACTATTTGATCCCTATTTTGTTCCATAAGTTTAGTCTGGTATTTTTTATCACTGTTCTATTTCATAAGTTTAGTCTAGTATTTATTTTTCAATAATAGCCTCACATTTTTTGCAATAAGATGAGTGTCTTGTGGTGGATAGATGCCCATTCCAGCTAAAATGAGAAAAGCATGTGGTATGCTCTGCTAATCCTACTGTACTCGATGCTTTTCATCCCATTATGCAGTTTGTAAACATAAATTACGACAGAGACTGAAGGATGTTCACTAAAAATAGACAATGTCTTGAATGTAATGAGCTGCTTTCACCTTTAAAAACATAGGGTAACGAATTTTATAGTGAAAATGTTATTTTAGCTATCACAGGAATGTTTATAAATTGATGTGATTTCATAGAAAAAATATAATGCAAACCTAGAGATATAGAGATCGACACAATACTACCTACTTTGACTCCCATATATAATAAGAAAATGGAGAAAAGGAAACTACAGATTGTTTCACTCACCATTTGGTAACCTCATCCCAAATATTTCATGTGTACCCCTGAATCAAGCGCTTGCAATAGGTCGATATAAGTGATTCCCAACCAATTAAGATCTCAGTTTCTCATATTCTAATTGACAAAACGAAATGGTGACTGTTTCATGCAACCAACTTCACCATATTGATTGAAAACTAATCGAAAACCTGATCGAAGAAAAACAATGACAGTAAAACTGATGGAAGAAGGTCTCTACATAAGTCATCCTTTCAGTTAATCTTTCTGGTTTTTCTCAATCCTCAACCCCTCAGTCGGTCAATCCTCCTCCTACCGCTCGACCCTCCTACTACTGTTGATACTTCCCTGAACTATTTCCTCTCTAACCAGCCTTCCTCCACCATTGGACTATGAAATTTTTTGCATTCCTCATCCTGCCTAAAATCCCCTTCGTCCGCACCTGCTGATTCTAATATCCTCCCGCTCAATCCTTATTCTTTCATCACTAATAAAAAATTTACTAAAAATAACTCTAACAATATTACTAATTATAATATTATCTCCTCCATCCCTAATCTTAACACTGTTCCCTTAAGTCTCCAATTATTTTCCTCTCCCCTTCATTTATCTGATTTTAATAATGTCCTCTCTAATTATAACTTTCTTACTAATTATAATTTAATTAATAATAAACCTCTCATTAATAATAATTTCACTAATAATACTCCTAACAATAATAATAATAATAATAATAATAATAATAATAATAATAATAATAATAATAAGAAAACTAATAATTTTCTTAATATGTGTAATAATTTGAATAATATCACTTATAATAATAATAATAATACCTACCCTTAGTTGGATTGGCTTTAAAAGAAAACCCATTTTATCTTGAAATGAAAAACAAGCACCATGACCGAGGCATGTCTTGAGAAATGCTAAGGGTACAAAGGTGTACAAATTAGTGCCAAACTCCATAGGATTCACAGACAAGGATAAACGCACAAAACTCTTTTTTCGAGATATTCAATAACAAATTCAAAGTAAGAAATGTAGGCTCATTAGGAATAAAGAGATTTTTCAAAATCTTGTACCCTAACACAAATTAATATCACATCCAAAACTTCAATGAGAATTCTAATGAAGAGGCCTTGACTCAGAGTTTACAAGTTATCCAATCCAAATTTTCTCACGTGGATAGAGAGGTATCTAAGTTGAACATCTCACTAGAGGAATTTAACATGACCCTAAATAGCATGGTTGATGGTAAAACTCCAAGAATAGATGGGCTTCCATGTGAATACTACAAAACTAATTTGGAATTCTTTGGGTATGTCTTGCTTAAAGTTTAAAAGAAATTTTAAGATTCAATTTACTTGACATCATGATCAATTGCTAATACAAAAAGTATTAAGCTCATGCGTAAATGAAGTGACCCTAAACTGACCTCCATATGTATTTGAACGTCCTAGATAAAGACATTTCGAGGAAAATTAAATTTATCCTTAAAATCCTCCTCTAAACCCTTCTGGTCTTCTAAGATCCATTAGGAAAAGGTTTCCCTATGGCACTGGTATGATATGTGATGGATATTGATGGTTGCGGTTCCACTTTGAGGACGACCAATATGTGGCTCATCAAGATAATGCCACTAAACTTTATTCCTTTTTCCAATGCCCTTCCAAAAGACATACTTTGTTCATAATTTTTTTCATAACCTTATAAGTTCTTATCAACACCTAGAGAGGGGAAAATGGGACTTTTGTTGCCTTAGCAAGAATGAGGAAGTTGGCTTCACTGATGTTTCCAAGTAAGGTGTGACCTTTTCTACTATATGGATTCTCAAGATCATCTAGGGAAACAAAAGCTAAAAAAATCTTCTACAACCTAAAATAGCCAAAGGCACTCCCTAGATGTGTCACATGAATGCAAACCTTTCTTCTGTGATGGAATATGTCTACCACGACATATCTTGCAAACAAGTTGTCTATATGGTGCATCATTTTTTTTATCTTAATAATATGTATTTTGTCAGGGATCCTTGGTCTAATACCAATAGACTCAGTAAAATGGGCCTTTAACCAATGTATATGATTACCAGATGCATGGGTTCCTTTAGTTAGAAAAGCTTGAGAAACATTTTAATCTTAAAACTACATCATAATGTTTCTGACTTATTACCTCGTTATACACTTGCCGAGATAACAATGAATATTTATGAGAGTAGTCAGAGAGATTGGATATATAATTTCTCCACACCTATCCTATGTCTCTACCGCTCACCTTTATAGTATTTTAAGGGTCCTTAGATAACCGGAAAATTGTACAAAATCTGGGGATGCGTGGTTCGTGTTAGAGATTGTTATCATAATTCAACTATATGTGGAAAATTTCCCTGGAGTTCAAAAAGGCCTTAGCGTTTTCCCTTTTATTTCAAGATCTCTCTAACAGATACAGGTTGTCCCATATTATATAATCTGTCAGAAGGAACAGTTGGCTCTACATCTCTTTTCATCTTCAACTTAGTTGTTTTCGTGGACTTGAATCAACCCTTTGGCCAAACCCCTCCTAGACTCCCACTTAGATTGGTTGTCAAACATATAGGAATTACAACGCAATGGTATATCACCATTTCACACTACATGACAACTATTGAGAGTGGATATCCTCTACTACATCTAGAATCATAGGCATAATTTGATCTTTATGTGGCCTCATTGTTAGATTTCAACCATCAATTTAAAAAGCAATAATTCACTTGTGTATTCTTCATATCTATCTACATGCAAACAATGTCCAAATCACTGGGGGTTATATACTTGCACTTCCAGCAAAAAAGTGCCCCACCCTCAATAGCCAGGAAGAAATAGGATAGCTAGTTTCTCCCAATTGGAGAGGAAATATGAAAAAAGTGGTTTAGGGGTGAATATTGTCAAATTTATTATGACACAGTGTGATTCCAGACACAAAATATGGAGAGACCCCAGGCTTCCATAAATCATTTAAATTATATGTCTATTTTAGGACTATAACCTATCAACAAAGGATTTAATTTTGAAGTGTTTTTATATGAATTTGGACTCTCAGCCTAAACCCCCCTTTTCCAATTTTAGTTCCCTTGGGTGCCAATGTTGGCCTCATTTTGTTTTGTTTTTATGACCCAACAAACTGGTGACTTAGCATATTATATACTAGGTTTCCCCCATTGGCATTAGTTTGTGATTTTCTTTTTGTATATCAAAGAAGAAGGGAGAGATATTTATGGTGTGCATAGGAAACATTTTCAATCAGTACAAGTATCGTTCTCAATGGAAAAATGCAGGAAATATCAAAGTCAAAATTCTATTAATGATTAAATTAAGGCCTTGAAATGAAACCAACAAAATTACCATGTATGAAGTGTCATGAAAGTTATTGGTGAGAATCAACTTCATTCAATTATTCCTATAGAAAAATACACCATCATGATAAGCAAACGCAAACTTAAGAATGAAACCAAAATCCCATATCTAGACATGTGTATGCCTATAGTCAGGACAAGTTTATAGTCATGGAGAAATAGACAATAGATGTAAACATTCTAATAAATCATTTACATAATTAAATTTCATAATGTCTCAATATCATTGGAATATCATACAATGTACACATAATTTCTTTCAGTCACAACCACACATACTATGGGGATCAGGGAATACCTCTCATATAAGACAAAATTTTCTAAGAAAATCCAATCAAAGAATTGTGTTTTATCTTCCAATTATGGAGCGCCAATTGCAGCTCAACGTCAATATTAAAAACCCTATATAATTTAAACCCTAATAACAATATGGAATTTCCTAAGCTCGTGTCCTTTAGTTTACTGAAATTGAAAAGCGAATAATTTCATCATTAAGTGTATTAAATTTAATTGGTTTGATTTTTCTTGAGATTGAACACACAAAAAATTGAAACCCCGCCAAAATTTGCAACTAGGCTTCCAAATGTTCAATAATTTAAAGGCTTCAATGTGAAAACCTTCGACTTCACACATACTTGAAGGATGCTTTTGGAGTAGCAAATTTTGCTGAAAATTTCAAGGGAAAAGTAGCGTTCACCCTATGGTAACTGATTTTTCAGTGCCTTTTCCAGTGTTGAGCCGATGGTTCCCATGACCGATGGTTGACAAAGCTTTTTCTCGGCTAGTGCTTTCTCTTTGATTGTTGGAGTTTTGTCAAGGACTTCGAAGATTTGGATCATTAAGCTCAGAAATTACATGAGGATAAAGAAAAAATGGGTAGTGGTGTAAATGTAAATGAATTAAATTCATGTTTAAAATAGTGATTTATAAAGTGTTATATGTATTATTAAGTTTATTTGATAATTGATATGGTCAAATGTAATTTTTTTGACAAAAAGTGAATGTTTGTGGGACATTAGGTAAACATTCAATTGTGCTCAGAATATAATTAGTGGCAAATATCTCACTAACATATTATAGAATATCTGATGATAATTGTGTCCATCAGATATTTGATGAAAGTTGGGTTTTTTAAAAAATTTGTAAATAAAATCCAACAACATGATCAAACTGTCACAATACAAAGTCGGATTTCCACCCATATGTAGTAGTCAATTTTGCTAAATCCAACATAAAATTCAACTCCAAGAAAGGCCCCAAAGGTACTTAGGTCATTGCTCGAATTCCTGGGGTATTCGAGCAATGACCTAAGTACCTTTGGGGCCTTTCTTGGAGTTGAATTTTAGATATATATATATATATATATATATATATATATATATATATAATCTTGAATGTTTCAGTCGATAATGGCAAGAATTTCACCCACATAATTGTGAAATGCCACAGAGGGTAGGCTCCTCATTATAGAGGTGAGGTCAGAAAGAAAGAAGGGAATCCGAATATGGCATATTGCTTAAAATATCTTTATATTTCATAACTTATTCCTTATGTAACAATTTTAGGGGCGGGGCGGGGGGGTGGGGGGGGGGGGGGGGGGGGTGTGGTGTAAATAAGGCAATTGATTCGTATTAAAATTAGTAGGATAAAAGAGTGACTCATATTATTATAGTACCTTTTAGGTAGTAGTATTTTTGTTCCTACACTAAATTAGTCATTCACGTTAGTCATTTTTAGTTGTATTACTTATTAGTTAGCTGTATATTAAACCCGAGACTAAATTTAGTCATTTATGTTAGTCGTTTTTAGTTGGGGCACTTAAGATTTCTCATTTTTGGTAGTATTTCACTTGGAAAATCTGTGGTGACTAATGTTTTTAGTCACCTAGTCACTAATTTCGCATTTTCTAGTCATTCACATTAGTCATTTTTAGTTGTATTACTTATCAGTTAGATGTATATTTAAACTTGAGACTAAATTTAGTCATTTATGTTAGTCATTTTTAGTTGGGTCACTTAAGATTTCTCATTTTTGGTAGTATTTCACTTGGAAAATCCGTGGTGACTAACATTTTTAGTCACCTAGTCACTAATTTCTCATTTTCTACTAGTGAGAGTGTGTGAGAGGGAGTGTCAGTGAGTTCTAGGTGTGGTAAGGAGGGCGCGACAAGATATGTTAGGTAGTGTCAAGGAATGTTAGAGTTCCAAGGAAACATACGAAGATGTGCCATGTGCTAGGGTGTGTTAATGCGTGCCAACGAATGTTAGGGAGTGCCACAGAAACACAAGGGAGAACTAGTTCAAAATGCATGGAAATGAAGAGATAAGAGTGTGTGATAGGGAGTATCAACGAGTTCCCAGTGTTCTAAGGAGGGAGTGACAATGTTATATGCTAGGCAGTTCCAAGGAATGCTAGAGTGCTAGGGCATGTCAGAGAGTGCTAGGGTGTGCTAGGGAGTGAAAAGCATGCCAAGAAATGTAGGGGATGCTAACACACGCCACATAGGGCTAAGGGATTGTTAGACGTGCCATGTGTTATGTCATGTCAAGATGTAAACTGTGTTTCTTAGTTCTTTTTTGGCCATGGTTGGACGTGAGCCTTAAAGTGGTAACGTGTTAAGTGGGATGAGTTGAGATTGGACTTGAGTAGCCTAAGATGTGTTATACGCAATTCTTAGATGAACAAGGCATAATCTAGTTATAGTAACTAAAACTTGGTTAAGTTGTTGTAGTCGGGGCAGGACTTGGTTGGGTTCAACCTAAGTATAAAAAAAAGTAATGTTAGTTGTGAGCGCATGAAAGCTAAGGAGTGCTAGGGCATGACAGGGATTGAAAAGGTGTGCTAACACATGGTAGACAGTGTCAATGGATGGTGAGGAGTGTTAGGGATAGTCAGGAGAATGCAAGGGAGAACTAGCTCAAAACGCTTGGGAATGAACAAATAAGAGTGTGTGTCGAGTGTTAGTGAATTCTAGGTGTCCCAAGGATGAAGTGTGTTACACAGTAATTTGTCACTGTCTCCCTGTCAGTCTCCCTACTGTGTCATGAACTCCATTTGATCATGCTCCTGCTTCCTAATCTGGCCAACTAACCCACTCTGCCAAAGTTTATTTGATCAGCGCGACTGTTATTAAAATAACCGCGTTCACTGGCGGCTGATAGTACAACTGATGCGCTGCCAGCACGGAAGCACACGGGTTTTCCGCGCTGGTCGAATTTCATGAGCCAACGCACCACATCTTTGTATTAAGCCGCGCTGACACCGCCTGCTCCGTTATCCAGATGCGCTGTCAGCGCTCCAGTTCAGTTATACACCCGCGCTGACCCAATTTGGGTGAATTTGTTCTAATAGCTAGCCTTCCAGATAACTCCAGACATGGTTGTTGGCCTTGTGAGTATCGCCCTCCCTTCTATGGCATGTCTGTTCGTCATTTGGAACCACCTTCCTTGAAGATAAGCTCATCCTCCCACCATTCATGGAGACTCCTTCTCCTATTTAAACCTCTACCATTGCCATGAGCAGCTAGTTTGGATTGTGTGGAATTTATAGTGCTCAGATTGCTGCTACTAGTAGGTAGTTGGTGTGATAAGTGTGGAATTGCTAGATAGCTTAAGGAAGGTTGTGAAGTGTTGCTTGTGTGAGAGAGAGTTCTTGTCTTCGGAGATCTATCTCTAAAGTTGAATGCTTAAGAGACTTGCTGGCTGGACCCTCTTGAGAAGGATTCGACGTCAGAACATTTGGTTGTACTCTTCTCTGTTATTAATTAATAATAGATGACTACTATTATGGTTCCATTCTCATTTGTCTCTGTAATGGTTAAAGTGAATTACGTCCTTTCTGACTGATGTATAATTGCTTTTATTAGATTTCACACTTGTGTTTGTCTTTCTCTTCGTGTGTTCAGGTATCTATTTGCGGAGATCGTGGAGGATCGTGATCGGCCAGAGCGAAAGAGCGAGAGCGGCATCTCTTCATCAAACAATAACGTTGGAATCCAAGTAGGTGTCCATTGCCTACCTTTTACTTGCAATTAGGAACTTGCATAGTAGCATTGACTGATTATTGCTAGACCCATTCTGGGCTAGTAGGGATCGCCTCTATCCGTAGAGGGGATTTACCTCTCCAACAATTTAACGACTCCGCTGGGGAGCTGGCCTTTGTCTCTTTTTGTTCGTTCTTGTTTTGAGTTTGATTGTTGCTCTCTTTTTAAAGATCAGGGGTTAGTCCTCTGCTTTTAAGCTTCTTGGTTCAATCTAGGAGGTACCTTAAATGTTTAAAGAGTTATCGCCTTGGTTTGGGAGATTTTGGCTGGTTTGTGCTTGTTTTTTAGCCTCAGCACGGTTTATATCAAAACAGTCGCGCTGACAGCGCATAGATGTTTCTTTGACTCCATGGTCATCGCGCTTCTACACGAAACAGTCGCGACGATTCTGAAAAACGAACCAGCGTGACTAAGCCATGTGCTTCCGCACTGACAGCGCTTTGTTGCTACGCGTGACCTTTGGTCAGCACATTGTTGCTGAGTTCTACCCGCGTTGATCCTGTAGAAGTCAATTTGTTTCAAATTTGCCTCCTGAGCCT
Organism: Pinus tabuliformis; assembly: GCA_031772625.1. NCBI lineage: Eukaryota > Viridiplantae > Streptophyta > Pinopsida > Pinales > Pinaceae > Pinus > Pinus tabuliformis. The sequence continues at coordinate 369,306,349 of CM062818.1, forward strand.
GTTGGTTTGACTGCCCCTTACTCTTTCCACTTGGTTTATGGCTTGTTTTTCATTGTTTGAACTGTGAAGCACTCGCTTGCGAAGTCTTGTCGGGCGGATTTTGTTTTGTGTCTGGTGACCTAGTGTTATCATCCCGTTTTCGCTGGATTGATTTTGTTTTATCACTCGTTCACAAAGATTCGTTACTACTTGCCTTTGCTTTTGCGAAAACCTTCCTCTCCAACAAAGTGTTTTAGGAGAAGTTTATAATACGACTTGCAAGAGGCAATCATATGGTTGTGATAAGGCATGGACAAAGCAATTTTAGAGAAAGGGAGACTTTGGGTTGGGCACAATATTGTTTTGCTAATGAATTGGTTGGGTTCCGAGGTTGCAAAAAAAGTAAGGTTGTCTGTGAGGGTGTTAGTGTCAGTCAATTCATCCTGTCACCAGTGATCAAATATGCTCTTACAAGGTGTTGTTATGGTGTCAAGTCAAATTTTTGTCATTTTAGTGAGTCTTGAAATAAAAATTTGGTCACTGGCTAGTGTGTATAGGGTTATTTCGATACTCTCAAGAATTTCATATGTCAGTCACTTTCGTCACTCAGATGAGTATACCATCACAAAAACATCATTAATATCACTTGAGTCACATCATCACGGTCTCCATTCAACTCAGTGTCACCTTTAGGTAATTAGGGTTAAGGTCATAGAATCAGTCATTTCATGTATAAATCCAGAAAACGAGGAGTAGCAATAGGTAAATTTGTTCAATAACACTTGATTTCAAATGTAATTTATGTTCTTAGATGTAATAATGTTCCTAAGTTTCTAACGTTATAAAAAGAGGTCCTAAGGATACAAAACTCTAAAATAAAGTGAATTGGTGAGGTGGGCCATCCTACCTCATTAATCACTTAGACACCAAAAGAAAATTATAGATGCACATGGAGGAGATCATTCACACGCATTTGTACTTTTCTACCATCCTAGCATAGAGCTGCCCCCTCTCCTTTGCAAAAAATTGTGATTCCATAGCCCTCACTGGCAAAAATTGACTCTCACTATGCACAGAGAACCTTCGCTGCGCACCGGGGCAACACACTGCACACAGGAAGCCTTCGTTGTGCACAGGGCAGAGTTGTCCAAAATTGTTGTTTGACCACCAAAATTCATTTTTCAAAGCTCCTCTTCAGTCATTTCATCCTCCAGGCTCTATAACAAGTAAGTTTATCATTTTCATGCCCTTCTTTGCCTCATATGTCAAGAAAATGATCAAATACTTCTTCTTCTAAGGTTTACATGATTTTCATCATTTTGATCCTCAAATGATGAGTCGCTGCCCTAACCGTAGATTCCTTGTCCCTACACCTCTATTTTGCAGCTAATACACTATTTCCATCCATCACAAAGCCTTATACCCTCATTTTCTATTATTTTCCTCTAAACCCTAATCTACCCTATCTCTTTCTAGGATAGGCCTATGTTTTGGCCTTTTCCACCCCCTCCCCTCACTAATTTCCAAAAATGCCTTTTTCCCCTACTCACTGACATCATCCCTTACCCTCCTAAATTTCCTTACAAATTTAGGGAACTCCTAAGTCCATCATACCACCTCATTCCCTCACAACAAAGAATTTCACTGTTTTTGCTTGCCTTTCACCTAGGGTTTGAAGTATGGAGCCTAACTCATCACCATCAAAGAAGAGGAAGTACAAAAAGGGGGGGAAGATACTTAGGTTTGGGCCCTCTAATTGTAATTAAATCACCTCCTCCCCATTTTTTATGAAATTCTTTGAAGATGTCAATTGTTTAGGGTTTTGTCAAAGAGTGTAGGAAGTAGGTTACCATGAGCATCTCACAGGCATATTTTCCCTCACCTTGATGGAAGACAACGTCACATTTGCAGGGGCTGATTTAATGTTTTCAGTGGATTCCATCTCTCAAGCTACAGGCATACCAAACCATGGTGAAAATTTGTTCAAAGGCCTGAACCTAGACCTAGAAGAGTACAAACCCTACTTGAAATCACAATACAAAAGAGCTCACTCACATGTTTTCCCATTCAGATAATTTTTGGAGAGATATGCACCATTGATGAAGGTTGTCATGAAGCTCTTCACATGTGAGGGCAGATTTTCTAGGCTATATCAATACCACATAAGACTGCTCATGCACTTTATAGCTACCAAGTCTCTAAATTTGTCCAGCTACTTGTATAGGAGCCAAACCAAAATGTCTGAAAGGGTGCAATTGAAAGGAAAAGTGCATTATCCCAGCCTCTTTCACCATAGCTTGAGAAAGGTTATAGTACTCCATCAGTTGACAGAGAATAACATGACATGGGACACCTTCATTGAGGTAGCCTTGTAAACGCATATAACCACTTCCCCAAGCTAGCACCAAACAATGTTAGTACATCGCATGGAGGTGGGGTCATCAAGAAAACATGATGAGGTTTCCAAGGAACCTAGGCCTAAGCTGACGAAGACATATCAGAGAGGTAGAAGGCTTGTTTTTTCTCCTCAAATTTAGGAAGGGACCAAGCCTACTACATCAGAAGAAAAATGATCACCATCACATCATGAGGCTTCTTTGAATGATGAAGAGCCTGTTGAGCATCAATTTGACCTAGTTGACTTCGAGGAACATGATGAGCATTAAAACGTACAACAATTCATCAAAGAGAAGTATTGTTAGATCATGGAGCTCAAGGACAATTTGGAAAGGGCCAAATTCATCATTTCATTCCTTGAGAAAGAAAACAATCAACTTATGGAAAACCAACTAGTCACGGAGAAAGAGAAATTCAAAGCCAAGAAACAAGAGAAGGAAGTGGTGGACCATAAGGACACTGAGAAGCATGAAGGACATTTGGAAAGGAATATACCAAGGATAATGGGTCTTAGGAAGGAACTTCAAAGGGAAAAAGAACAAAAGCCACCAATGGAAGAATTGACCTTCGAAGATTGGATTGCCATGGAAATAAATGAGGACAGGGATTTTTGGCTTGACAAAATCAATTGCCACCTTGAGAAGCTCCTTGAAAATGAAAACAAGGATAACAAGTTGTAAAAGAAAATGGTCATCCATTATTACACAAGGAATCAGGTTTCCAAGATCAAAATCAAGCAATTGAATGAAAAACTCAAGGAAACCCTAAGCAACAAAGAGGAGAAGGGTAATGTAGGTTTTATTGCTGATGCATCCATGATTGCATAACATACCTCATTAGGTATATATGGACAAATTTTGGGAGGATTTGGAGAAAATTTTGTGTTTTGGTGCAGATTGGTGCAAACTTGCAATTTTTTGGCATTTTTTTGTCTAGGAGCGCAGCGAGCTCACACTGCACTTCTTCCTCAGGGATCAAAATGATGGAAAATTAGAATTTTTGGAAAGAGTATGACCCCCTCTCAAAACCAATTTTCCCACTTTCCTAGCATGGGGCTTCGTTTTTTAGAAATTTGCAAAAAAGAGGCCAAAAATCACCTTTCTGCCCCTCTTTTTCCATTTCGTTGCGCACCTGGAGACACCTCCTGGGAGAATGGCCATATCTAAGCCAAAATTGGGTCCTTTTGAGTGCACAAATACTCTAAAGAAATATAAACACTCCCATGTGTCTAGAACATGCTTCAGATCTTAATTGACTTCAAAAAGGCACTCGAAAATGGCCTCCAACAACTCGCTGCGCACTTGGAAATTTCTGAGATTTTTGTAAAATTTTCACTGTGTAATTTTTTGTAATTCCTAGTTTGACTTTGGTAAAAGTCAAAAGGGTTAAGTAGATGAATGTGAGGTGTAAAATTAAATGTAAATAATGGATGGTTAGTCTTCGTAAGTTGTTTATATGTAAATTTGACCTCATTTATGAGAGAGGTTTGAGTCAAAGTTAATTGTAGAAGTTGTTTTTAACTTCCCTTGACATTAGGGTTTGGTTAGAACACCTCATGAAATAGTTCCTAGAGCCGTGGATTCGGTCTTTGAGAGTGGCAAGATGTTTTTTTGGTCTTTATGTATCAGTTTCTTAGTGATAAAATGGGTTGGATTTCAAAGGAGAGAACTATTGTATAGCTTGTACTTGGACATTTCCTAGAAATCAAAGGACACAGTTTGTAGCTATTATATAGGAATTCACGTGCAATAAGTTTGTGATGTTATTTTTTCTCTGTTATAGCTTTATATTAAATATATTCATCTTCCCTTTCCATTCATCAATCCTTCAATGGCTTCCTTACAGTTTATAAGCATAATTCTTTTCATAAAGCTTTGTTTTGATGGAAAAATCATTCATGTGTTACTTTCTTCCTTGCTTAATGCATTCATGTTTCATGCTCATTAATACCTTCTACTTCTTCTAAACACAAAAATACACTGAAAAACCCTAAGATCCATCAAAAAATTAATGCTACCTTGCTCCTTTATATCTTTGATGTTGTAACCCTTTGATCCTCTCACCTAGCTACCTAGTTTTTCTTCCTTATCTAGCATCAAAACCCTAAATTTTCCAAAACCCACCTGAGCCTAGCTATCTAGCCTAAAATCCTTTAGATTCCAGTTATCTCTTAGCTATGATTTCATAGAGGGAGCCCTCTCTCGTTTGGTAGGGCAAGCTACCAAACTAAAAGCTTGGTCTGTGGTTACCTCCATCAATCTCCTCATCAACCTAGGACATTGTGGAGGATAATAGAAGGCATCACAACTAGGCAGTGCCAAGGTGTTCTAGTGAATGTGAGGTTCCCAAGTCATGGAAAGAATGTAATTCTAGTTTTGAGATCATGACTGCCAAGGTGTGTTAGGGAATGCTAGGTCATTCTAACATGTGCCAGTAATACGAAGACATGTCAAACAAGCTAAGATGTGCCAAGTCCTAAGGCATGCCAAGATGTACAAGGGTGTGACAATGCATGCCAGGGGCTTTCAAGGCAACAAAAGGGAGAAACAAGTTAAACTACAAGGAAATGAGCACATAATAGGGTTAATAGGTCATCAATTTACCTTTTCCATCAGGGGCATGCTAGGCACACCAACACTAGGTGCCAATAGGTGCCAAGTGCCAAGTGTCAATGCATTCTAAGTTCCAAATATTCCTCCGTCTCTTCTCATCTAGTTTCCACTAATTTATCTCAAATAACTTTAATTTTAAACCATGCCAAGGCATACCAAGTCATCTCAACGCATGCCAAACATGCTAAGACTTTCCAAGTGCCAACACATGGCAAGTGCCAATGTACGTCAGGGAGTGTGATGCATGCTATGAAGTGGAAGAGCATATTGAAGAGTGCTAAGGTGTGCTAGAGAGTGCCAATGTAACTTGAGGAGTGTTAGGGAGTACTAGGAAAACACAAGGGAGAACTAGGTCAAAATGCATGGAAGTGAATGAATATGAGGGTCTGTCAGGGAGTGTGAATGAGTGCTAGCTGTCATGCCAAGGAGGGAGTCAAAAGGTATGCTAAGCATGGGTAAGGCATGCCAGGGAATATTAGGGCATGTCAAGAAGTGCTAGAGTGTGCTAGGTAGTTCTAGGGCATGCTAACATGTGCCAAATAGTGCCAAGGCATGCTAGGTGCTAAGACATGCTAGGATGTGCAGGGTGCCAGAGTACGCAAATATGCATCAAGGAGTTTCAAGGCAACAAAAGGAATAACCAAGATAAAATGTAAGGAAATGAACACATAAGATGGTTAATAAGTCGATAGTTTATATTTTTCAAAAGGGACATGCTAGGCACACTAGTAATATATTCCAATACATGCCAAGTGCCAATGTGTGCCAAGTGGTAATGTTTGTCAATGAAATATTATGCCAAGGTGTTCCAGGGCATGCCAACACATGATAGGGGAGTGCTATTCTATGGTAGGGCATGCCAACATGTGCTTGGTCGTCCTACTCATGGCATGAGGTTCTAGGTACGAAGATGTTCTAGGTACAAAGATGCTCCAAGACATGCGAGGTGCGAAGGAATGTTAGTGTATTGTTTCAAAGCATGTTAAGGTGTGCCATGAGTGTTGAGGAGTGCTAGGTCTCTCCCATTAATAGAATTGAAAGAGCTTGATTATGTATTAAATAATATAGTTCCTACACACACTAGTTGAACTTTATTTAAAGGAAATTTGCTAGATAATAAACCTAATAGATATGAATCATGTGTTGACTCGTAGAAAAGCTATATTCTTATGACTTGAGGGAAATGATACACACTAACTACTTCTTAACAAATTGACTGAATATAACCACTATGACCTTGGACAAATAATGAAAAATAATCCACAACAATGGTCTTCAATCATTATCTTTTGACAAAAAATATAGTAACAGGTACATAACGTCATCAAAAAATCATTGAAACAATAAATGATGATGAACATTTTTTGACCATCATCAAAAGTAACCAAAAAGAGAATTTGTGAGGGTCAATAAAAGATCGTCACTAGAAGTGTCACCAAAGAGAGAATTAGTGATGGGCCTTTAACGACCCTCACCGAAAGTTTCACCAAAGAGAGAAATAGTGATGGGACTTTAACGACCTTCACCAAAAGTGTCATTGAAAAATGGCTTTGGTGACAAACCTTAAAGGACCATCACTATATATACTTACAACAACGTTTTTTTAAAGACCATCGCCATATGCGACATTGGTGATGAAACTTAAAGGTATGTCACAAACATGAAGCATCATAAAAAACTCATTGGAATGATCAATGATGATGGACATTTTTTGACCGTCACCAAAAGTAACCAAAAAGAGCATTGGTGAGGGTCAATAAAAGATCATCACTAGAAGTGTCACCAAAGAGAGAATTAGTGATGGGCCTTTAACGAACCTCACCAAAAGTGTCACCAAAGAGAGAATTAGTGATGGGTCTTTAATGACCCTCACCAAAAGTGTCATTGAAAATGGATTTGGTGACAAACCCTAAAGGACCATCACTATATACACTTACAACAATGCTTTTTTAAAGACCATCACCATATGCGACATTGGTGACGGACCTTAAAGGTCCATCACAGGCATGACCCTCACCAATGACCTTTCTTCCTGTAGTGTATGTATAGGAAATTCCTCCCTATGTTGCTTGCGAAGTACACATTCTTCACATTCAACATGATCATTCTTCAAAACAGGAAGACCTTCAACCATTGTGCTATTTTGAAGTAGCATTAAATCATTGTGATTTAGATGTCCATACCTTTGATGCCATAACACTACTGTTGATATTGTTTTCGATGTCAACACTTGATGAATTTTCCTAGTCACATCTAACTTATACAAGCCTCCAACTCTGGTACTTGTGGAAATAACCTTGTAGTGATCTTGAATATCTTTCACTACACACTGCGATTTAACAATGTCCACCTTCAAATCTTGGTCAGAAATAGTAGAAACATAAATTAAATTCCTTTTGATACGAGGAACATACATCACATTATGGATTTGTTTAGCTTTCCCATTAGGAAAATTCACACCTATTACTCCATAACCTTTAACTTTAAGTGATCTTTTATCCCATAGATAAACATATGTTTCATTAATTTTTCATAATATTCATCAAACCAATCCTTATTACAAGACATATGGAGTGATGCACCAGAATCAATCAACCAACCATTCACATCATCATTTTCCAAAGACAATGCAACATCAAAAACAAACAATTTAAGATTTTTAAATGCATCACTGATTGAGGTGTCTTTGTCCACAAAATTTCCATTATGCCTTGTGTTTCTTTGCCTAGACTCAATATATTTCCTTTTATAAATATCTTTAGAATGATGCATAGGTTTTCCGCAATAATAAAAATCATCATTTCTCTTATCATGCGCTGGAAATTTAGATTGTGTCATACCTTTCTGTTTTTCTTGAAGCTTGCCTCCTTTGTTCTTGTTCCATGGCTTACCTTTGTATGGATGTTTACCCTTGGATACCAATGCCAAATATGAACTACTAGAGCCCAAATTAAATCTCTTCATCCTCTCCTCCTCTTGTAGAATAATTTGTGTCAATTCATCAAATGTAGGGGGCTTCTCTCTAGCTAAAAGACTTGAAACTAAAATTTGAAAATCTTGCACTAAGCCATTTAATGTGAGGGTGACTAAGTCAGTACTAGTCACCTTTTCAACAATATCTCCTAACCTATCACTTAAATCTTTGACTTGAAATATGAAATTGCTTATATTTTCATTTTCTTCCATTTTTAGAGATAAAAGCTTAGTCTTCAAAAATAAGATCTGGTTTGTATTTGTTGTTTCATACAAACCCTTTATCATATGCCATGTTTCCTTTGATGTCTTGCAATCTCTGATGTGACGAATAATGTTTTCCTTTATAGACATACACAACAACACCTTTTCTTTCGTCTCTCATTTCTCCCAATTTGGAATAGAAGCTACAACAGTGGGTTTGGGCTCATCCCCACTCACAATGGACCACAAACTATAACCTTCTAAAATAGTCAGCAATACGAATTTACAATTCACATAATTTCCTCCATCAAGTTTGGTGGATTCATTCAAATGAGTGTCAGCTAACAAATTTGACATGATGGAAAAAAAACATTTCTCTAATCAACAAAATGAAATCAAATCCACCAGATATAAAGCCAAATGCACCGAATTTCACCAATTCCTGGAAAAATTTCACCACACATGCAGCATAAAAATCTTTACTAACTCCTTTTCACTACTAAAAATCTCCACCGACACTCCCCTTTTTTTTAACACATTTCACCACTTTAAATAAGAAAAAAAAAAACAAATAATTGAAAACCTTATCACTCCTTATGATAATCTTCACATTAAAAACAAACACCCCCTTTTTAAATTTTTCTCACCACTTAAAATAAAAGCAAATATTTAAAAAAAATTATATCTCCATAAATTAAAAAACAAACTCACTTGGTGTTTCTTTGTTTTAAATACTTCAAAGGTGGAAACCTTTTAACTCAACGTACACCATTCTTTTTAAAAGAAAGTCAAACCTTTTAAAAATAATGGAAAGCACTCTGGAAAATCGAATCACCTTCACGTTGGATCAAAATTCTTTACTTCAATGCACGATTTGGGTTGGAGCCACATCTAAATGTGCAGATCCACTTGCAGATATGGTTACAGCGTTCAGCTGAAACAACATAGACACTTTGCAGAGCACTTAACAAAAGAGGCTTGTAGATTGCTTCTTCACAAAACTAGTGATCTCTCACAAGCTTTTGGACAACTCTTTCCCATGCTGATGTAGCAACTGAAGCAACAAACTAGCTTGAAAATAATATAAGCCCCAACAATCACAACAACACTTGCAATATTTGTAGCGGCTCCTTCACAGCAACTCAATCCCTGAAAGCCACACCGTCTGTAGACACCTTTCACAACTGCAAACTCTCTTCACTACTGCAACTCTCTGAGGAGGAGAACACTTAACACAACACACAACCTGTTATAAAACCAGCTCACAAAAAGATAGAAAAGAGAGATCAACGCCTTCGAATTCAACCTATTCGAGGGGGCAACCTCCTTTACATTACACAAATGAACAATTCTTGGATGATACAAATGAAAATACCTCCTTTCTATATATAGGAGTCTAAGGGGTCATAACATAATTAGAGCTGACATAACAATAATAATGTAAGGGCACAATAATAACAGTAGTGGGCTTCTATGTGGCACAATAGTAACAATATGGGCACTACATGGGTACATCAATATAATAAGTGGGTTGTACTAATAACAATAAGGGGTTACACTAGTAGTATAGGGGCCTAACATGCCCCTCTCCTTCAAAAAGCATTTTCCTCAACGTTTGAGTAGTTCTTGATGCTTCTATATAAAATTCTTGTCCTCCCATGTGGAATGTTCAGCGGGTAAGTTCTTCCACCTGATGAGATACTTTGAAATTGATCGATTTTGTAGCTGTCGGGTTCTTGTTTCTGTGACTGCTCTAGGTTCCAATATGATTTTTCCTTCCTCTCCAATTTCCGGCAATATTGTTTGAATTGGGATCTTTTGCAACTTTTGAATAATTGGCCATACTTCTTCGTCCTTCTTCCATTCATCCCTTGCTTTGTTTATCCAATCTGGTTGGATAATAGAAATAGCACAAAACAATGCTTCCACATCCTCATACTTGAAGAGTCTTCCCATTCGTTAAGGTCGCCATTTATTAAGTGCATGTAGTATTGCCAACATTTCCTTCTCATAAATAGCTTGCTTGAGATGTAGCAGTAAAAATACCCAATCACCTACATCAAAACATTTTTCACTACGATGTTGATCTACATGTTGTTTCGTTTGATTTTGCACCGAAGTGACATTATCCCTTAAAAGTTGGAGAACTTGTTGTTGATGCTCGATGTGATCTTTCTCTACTTGAACATTTTTCTTCTTGATATGTCCTTCTATCTCTAGAGTTTGAGGAGTGGTAATTTCTTCCAATCCTTTACAAGATATGGTCGGATTCATTTCTTGATGCTCGATGTGATCTTTCACTTCTTGAACATTTTTCTTCTTGATATGTCCTTCTATCTTGGTAGTTTGAGGAGTGGTAATTTCGACCAATGAATTACAAGATATGGTTGGATTCATTTCTTCTTTTTTGATGTGATCTTTCACTTCTTGCACCTTTTTCTTCTTGATATGTCCTTCTATCTTGAGAGTTTGAGGAGTGGTAATTCTTGTCAATTCTTTACAAGATATGGTCTGATTCGTTTCTTCTTTCTCCGGGGTGGGGTCCTGGCATGTATCCTCTTATTTTGATGTTTCTTGATCCTTTTCTTCCTCCTCTTCATATTCTATGTAAAATAATTTCTTCTCAGCACACTTATGACCTTTAGTGCATTTGCTATCACAATTGTAACAAAGCCCTTTTTCTCTTGTTTCTTCCAATTTTTGTGGTGTAACCCTTGTAGGTTGTGGAAGGCTGGGAGAAACAACACTTCCATCTTTATAGTTGTGAGGGGTATGCTTCCAGGTTTCCATAATTTTGCTTTCCACTATGTCACAAAGCCCTTTTACTCTTTCCAATTGTTGTGGTGTTGCTCTAAAGAAGGTGTTGCTCTTCGTATCCTCATAATGTGCTATCATTTCCTCCGTGAAAATTGACCATGTAACAAGTTGTTTACGAGAAAAAATCTCTTCATACCATAAAAATTGATCCGGTTCTAAATATGAAGATGTAATACATACCTTTTGTAACAGTGGTACACCATGTAGATCCAAATATTGCTCCATCTAAAGTATCCAATTTACTGGATCCTTGCCATCAAACTTCCTCATCTTGCTTTTTCTTGATTTTAGGAGCTCGATCTTGAAACGATTGTAACTCTGTACTTTCAGATCTTTAAGTTCTGAAATTACGACCTGTAGTAGCCCTCTGCGTCCTCTTTCCAATGCCACTAGTCTGGTCCAAATTAGATTCTCCAAGAAAGAGTTATGCACAATCTCCCAAGATGACCTGATTATAGACCTTTCCAGAAGAGCGAACTTGTATGAAGTGCCACGTGTCACTGTTTCGACCTATGGCTCTGAAAAAAATATACAAGAAACTACAGTCTATCCTCTTTCTGTACCTTCTTACAAAATTTCAATCCGATGCTCAGAGAGAAAGTTATGACGATTTTCCCTAGGTCACCTATTTGGAATGTAATTCAGGAGTCTACGAAAAGACCAACTTCCTCAGATCATATCTCCACAAATATAGTGCAAACAGTTCTGAAATTTGGACCCGAGATTCAAAGCGATGTCTTCTCAAATGGGTTTTTTTTTAGCTTCTGAAACATCACAGAAAAACGTTATGGCGAAAATTCCACTATGATCTGTTTGCAGCAGCGAAACCCTAGAATCCAAAGCTCTGATACCCAATGTTATGAAACTAGCTCACAAAAAGATAGAAAAGAGAGATCAACGCCTTAGAATTCAACCTCTTCGAGGGGGCAACCTCCTTTACATTACACAAATGAACAATTCTTGGATGATACAAACGAAAAGACCTCCTTTTTATATATAGGAGTCTAAGGGGTCATAACATAATTAGAGTTGACATAACAATAATAATGTAAGGGCACAATAATAACAATAGTGGGCTTCTATGTGGCACAATAGAAACAATATGGGCACTACATGGGTACATCAATATAATAAGTGGGTTGTACTAATAACAATAAGGGGTTACACTAGTAGTATAGGGGCCTAACACAACTGCCCTCAGTATTTGATACCATATCAGAGAATACAGTCAACACTCAAAGCTTGCACATTTCATTACTAAACATTGCAATTTATATACATCTTCAGCCACAGATTGAACAATCACTGCATCGAATGAGATTTATTACCTGCTGACTATAGTCGACTATTCTGACTATTGAATAGTGATTGGTTTCATTTGAACAGTGGCCGACACCATCGTGAGCTGTCATGATTAATATCCTGACACATACCTCCATCCACCTAAATATATACTCAACTAATTAATATATGAAAAATGGAAAATGTGATAGTTTGACTAATATCAACCCCATCTAATACTATTGTAGTTATGTTAGTTCACAACTAAAATAACTTGATCGTGTTAGTTTACAAATAAATTGAATGAGATGAAATTATAACCATGATTAACTAGTTCACCTTGCAATTGCAGAAACCAACTAACAACAAGTCAACTACTTCCAAAATCTGAAATTGTGTTCGACATAAAATACAATGAGGAAGAGTTAAATGGAAAAAATTCCTAAGATTGGAATTTTGACAAATTAATAAGCGAGGGAAATAAAAACAATAATCATAGGGCTATCTTTACTACTTGGTTACCTTTAATAGATATCACCGTCATAGTATCCGAATCAATGGAGTAAATTACTACCACGCTAGATTTTGTCAGAGATAAGAATTTTAAAATTTTATTAGCTTAACAGTTTTATAATTTGGAAAGATTAATAATATATATATATATATATATATATATATATATATATATATATATATATATATATATATATATATATATATATAACTAGGTTAGATCTATTTTAACTTCGAATCTACTAAGGGTTAAGAGGATCAAATCTCTTGAGATGTGAACATCTTTTAGAATAAAAAGAGATCTGATCTCTCTCTGTACTTGGTAGATACGGAATCAAGATGGATCTAGGGTGCTATAATATATATGTTGTTGACATTAAAATATTTTATTTATAATCATGTTCTCCACATTAAAATGTTAAAACATGCCTCCTCATATTTTTTTTCTTGTATGAATACATTTAAACATGTTTATTATTAACATTTTCTAAATTATTAGATATCAAATCCATATTAACCATTGAAACAATTACAAATATCCCTCATACATTGAATTAGAAAGAGTTATTAATGGAATTAGAATTGTCTTAATCTTCCTCTCTATATGTGTTTCATGTTAAAATCTTTTACTCGACGTGCCTACTGAAATATTTAAATTTTTATTCGTTATTAATATTTTCAAAATATTGTATATCAACTCCATATTAAAAATAAAAATAAATTACAAATTGTAATATCCCTCCATGTCTGTAATGTTGTTTTTGTTTAGACTGAATTATGTTAGTAGGAATAGAGGAAAATTCATGTAGTACATTGAATTGCTTATGTAAATAACTAATTTTATTGATAAATAAATAGATGAGATTGAAAGTACTTGGGAATGAGACATCTGAATATGAGATTGAGATAAATCTTCCATGATAAATATTCTAGATAGGATCTAATGGTTGGGAGAGAAAATCCATTTAATCACTTCGCTGGGGAAAGATGTTAAGTGTGGATAAGCAAAAATCATTGCGGAAGATAAAAGAGAACTTTTAACTTAAAGCATAGGCAACTAGACATTGAGGACCCGTTGATGTGAAAACACACCCCATTTTTAACTCATTTATTTTAAATAATGGGGAACTTTTCGTAAATTTTGGATAAGTCGCCTTTTAATGTTTTCTTTTGGTTAAGTGTCCAACAATTTTGTTAAATTTTTATTTCCCTCAGATTCTTCTTTTGATTACATCATTGTATTCACCCTTTCACATGATTTCCATCATTTCTTGTTTCATCTCATTTGGATGCATGGTTTGCAAATGGTGCTCATCCGAAGTTTGATAATTTTTACCGCATACAAAATGTATATTATTTTAATTTTTGTAAATTAATTGTAAATATTTATTTTTAGTTAATTTTTAATAATTAATTCATTTTTCACTAACAGCCCTACAAAATTGCTGCAACCAAATTGTAGAACTATTAAAATTGTGCATTATCGGATTTATAAAGTTAATTTAAATTTAAATTTTAATAAATGTCCCGAGATCTGAAATCCAAAAAAACTCAAGTGGTCGTAGTGTTTTAATGTTAATGAGACCTTAATATCAAGTGGTTGTAGTTTATACAAGGAGAAAGGGTCCCACTTCAAGTGGCCCTCCTCCACCCTTCACATCATATCCTCATCACCTCAGAACATTGGAATATCATAACTTTTTAAAAAACAAAACCTTTGATGCTCCGATGGCTCAACACCTCTGATATAATAATACTCCCTCTCTCCTCGAGACCTTTTAAAATATGAGAGCTTTTGTTTATCGTAACCTCCAGTCCCTTATTCCTCCCAATCCTCCGATGCCTGATATCTCGACTCCTCCAATACACCATATGCCTCACTCCTTCACTCCTTATCCCTCCATGTTCCCTTATAACTACCACTCCGCCTTATGCCTCCACTTTATTATATAATAATGCCTCCTTATGCCTCCCACTTATCCACCATGGCTCATATGCTGAGCCAAAGGCCACTAGGCCCATTCACTTGGGACCAATAGCCACTTGAAAAGTGCCTTAATTATTTTAATTAAAATATAATATTTAATTAAATAAATTATTTTTTTAATTAATCTGTGATTAAATTAATTAGTTTAAAGTTTTTTGTATTAATTAATTCTATAATTGTAATTTAATTGTATATATTTAATTAATGAAATAATTTTGGCTAATTAACGTAATTAATTAGAATTAATAATTTAGTTTAGATTAAAAATTTAATTAAAAATTCCTAATTTTAACCGCATATATTTTCCATAGTGTTGATATTTTTGACACTTCATCTTCGGAGAGGCATATTTGGAGATTTATTTAACCAAATCAGGCTTGCAATAGGTCGTTGGAAAACTAAGACATAGGAGAATAATATGGGATGGTCAATTTTAGTAGATTCAATCATTTAATAATCCATAAATTTAGTGGAAGACTAAGTGGTGAATTTGTAATCAAGAATTAGTTTTTCAATTTTGATTTGGGAAAAGTTCATTGGAATGGAGAAACTGCTATCAATAATTTATTCCTAGCATTATTCAAAAGCTAATAAGATCTAATAGAAGCAATCACATCTTGAAATCTTTGTGGATTTTATGTATTCTTAATTTGTTGAGAAGTTGTTTTGTTTTCTATTTTGTGCACCAAATTAGTTTGAATTTCTGCATTTCAATTGGTTTGTGGCAAGAGAGTAGTTGAGGAGATGAGGAAGAGAAGATTTGGAACAATTGAATTGCTCTAGCAAGAAAGGAAAAATAATTGTGGCCAATCAAATTTGTGGAGCAAATTTATTCTTCAAACAATTCTGTCATTTTCTTTTTCATTTGTAATTATAAAAATGATTTTTAGAGAATGCTTAAAGGGGGGTTCTATATCTAAAACTTGGGTAGAGAATTCTCTGCATAGAGGGATTTTTGCACTACTGTAGGGGGCAATTTTTTTGTAGAGAATTAACTAGTTTGAACCTGACTTGTGGATATTAAAACAGATGTATTTCAGCTCTGAATTTTTCATGCTATCATAAAATTTTCTGACAATTTCATGTACTCAAAGGCTTTGATAATATATTTAATTCTTGTACACTATTGTCAGAGATAGAGGTTGATTGGTGGCCCGCATTTAATAAAAATTGAGACAATTCTGGATCTAGATAAGTATGTGGTTTTTAAGTTTTTCACTATTTTAAATTCATTTAATACATGCTTGTTTTAATCATTTTAAAGTTGTCTTTTAATGAAGGATCTAATTGTTTTCAAGTTTAATTACAAATTCAAATAGATAAACAGAACTTACTTGTTAACTATTTAGAAAATTCATATCAAGTTTATCTTGGTTTTAATAATGATTGTTTTATGAGCACTATTTCCTTAATGCAATCATATATTTTTTTACTTTGAATTCATTTTATTTGAATTTGGATGTATGTGCACTAGAGATCTAATGACTATTCATCAGATAGCTGAATACATATACTTGCTTGAACTAGTAATAAGTCTCGGAACTATTTCTTTGGCTTATTGACTTCAGTTTTACTTGAAATTCAAAGTTGGTTTCAAATCCCCTTTTTACCTTGCTCTTGGTTGAGAGGGGGACAAATCCTTCTTTCAATCAGGATAGACCTAGGATTTATTTTTTGTTAATTATAGTTGATTTTCATTTAATTCTAATTATTTCATTCTAGAAGTCCTTTTACACAAGGGGAATACTTTAGAGTGGCCGAGATGAGTCAGTAATTTAGCTTAAGGATCACTTTCTTGCACGAGCTCTGCAAGAGGGAAAATATAATGTCTCTTCTATTTTAGCAAGTATTAGATATATTATAAGCCAACTTAAAATGAGGGAGGGTAACTGGACCCAACTGAACCAGTCAGAATCTCCATTCCAAATGGAAAATAAGTTGTTTTAAGTTCCTAACCAGGTGGTATCCCTTATAATTTTGACATGGTCATTTTGGGTCATCGACATTTTTTGATGCTAGAAGGAGGGCCTAAATAAATTATATCTTTGATGATTTTGTGCTTAAGATTTTATCTTATTACTATGGCCCCATGTAAAAGACCTCCTTGGAGTTGCTTTATTGGACATCATCCAACAACTACTCCGATAAAAGCAGCCGAGACCCCATCTAAGGTAAAGTATAATGGTAAGACATCTTCTTTTAGTCATCTCCTTCCAGTAATTTAAATATTGATGGGGATAATATTTGCAGAATATTTACTCTTACCTTGACAGGTCTTGCTAAAGACTAGTGCTTATCACTTCCAGTTTCCTCCATACATAGTTGGGATGAATTTTCGAAGATTTTCCTTCATTTTTTTCAGGAATATGATTACAAAAATTTGTGTGATCAGTTAGAATAATTGCATAGGATGGAAGGTGAGACTTTGGATATGTTTTATACTAGATTTAAATTAATTTTAATGCAATTTAGGTCCAAATATTTTCCTCCTAAATTCCAATTAGTTGGATGTTTCAAACATTTAGGGTCTTTTCCCTATAATAACTATGAAGAACCAGGAAGCATATCCATTTTTGATGATGATTCAATTTCTCAAAATGACAACTTAGATTCTTCACAAATTGAAATTACAAATGCTAATCATGATGCACAAACTGTTGCAATTAATTTATAATCTGCTAATAATATCCACAAAAGTGTGTCGTTCATTGGATGTCTATAGCACATGTTCTACAAGGTATATTTTTCAAATTTTATAACATTTGTTTTAATTTTATTATGTTATGGAAACCACAATTCTGTAGGCATTCCATTAGTCAAATGGAAATGGCATAAGATCACCCTGTCGAAAAAATCTTGGTAGTTAGGGGGCTAAAAATGTTTACTATTCTGATCAAGTGTTAGTGATTCATAGTCTCTAGTGTCTTATACATAATTCCTCCCTTAAGGGAAGAATGTTGAAGGCCAAATATCATCGATTCAAAGAAATTCTAGGTAGGAGTGGAAATCTTCAGAGGGCTCTATTGTCTAGAAATATTTCATCCTAACATTCCCCTTAATAGGATCATGGATGGCTTGGCACATAGGTGATGGTTGAAAGGTTCAATTTGGGGTAGATCCTTGGGTAGGGTTTGGGGATGAGTATTGTATCTCATATTCCCTTCTCGCACAAGTCCATCCAGTTGGGATCTCTTTTTCCTCTTATATCAAAGCTCAATATCCCCAACTGTGGGATCGTCGGGGTTAGAAATTCATAGACTTTAAGAGCTAGTGGGACTTGAATCTAATGAATGAGAGTCATATATTAGTCCTCTTACATACAATTTTACCAATTTTTATATGTAGTTGAGGAAAAGTTGGTGTGGAATAAAAATATAAGTAGTGATGAATTCATTGCAAAACTCAGATACTCTTCCTACATGGAATCTCTACTCGTGGGGAATATTAGATGGTGGTGGAGCTCTCTATGGAAACTCTATGTGCTAGGAAAAGAAAGATCTCCCTATCGTTAGTGCCCAAAAAATAATCTTGTCACTTGGGATAATGTTTTGAAAAGAGGATGGATCAATTGGATCATTATCCATTGTCCAAAGCATTTGAAGAATGTATCGCTCATTTATTTATTTATTTTTCCATATTCATCACAATTTGTAGTGAAGGTGATCACAAAGCTTGTGATCAGAGTCTGCTAGGCACAATCCTTATTACCATATTGTATGAAGGTATCATAGGAGGATCACATAGCTAAATAGTTTAATGGTTTTCCATGTTTATTTACTAACATTATATGGTGGGAAAGGAGAACAAGTGTTTTCAAATTCTTTGATGTTTTGGTGGATGTTACCATGGACATTTTCAAACCTCAACATATAATTCAAGATTGACCCAACAAAAAAAGGAGGCAAGGAATCTAGTTCCACTATCTATCAATCATGGAATTCCATGGGGATATTTCAATGACGCAATGTAGGGTCATCTTTTGTTTTATGTAGTCAAAATTGTAGTGTACATAAACAGATCTCATTACTTAGATATCATATATGCTACTAGGGGTAGGACTAATAACCATGTTGAGTTAATTTCATTGAGAAATCTTATCTCAGTAGTCACTCTAAAAATATTAATATGCTATAAATCATGGGAGATTCCAAATTATTTATTGATTAGACCAATAAGAAAGTTCAAGTGGATAATGTATTCCTACAATCTCTTTTGCTAAATGTACAAGAGGTAATCAATTCATTTGAATGATTATCTTTCCAACATATACTTAGAGACCTGAAATCCAAAGTTGATGCTCTTTCAAAAGAAGCACTAGAGTTACCTATAAGATCTTCATGATCAGTGAGTATCTAGATGGAAAGGAGCATCAATTTATAGATTTCTGATTATAAATACTAGTCCAATTTTTAGTTTTCCTCTTTATTGAAAATTATGTATGGAATACAATATAATTTTGCAAGATGTTATAAATAAAGTTTTCGATAAAACCAGTAGAAAAAATCATTTCATTTGAATCTTTAAACAATAAACAAATAATAATCTACAACAATATATAACGTATATATTGATCACAAATATATATTTCTTTATATATATATATATATATATATATATATAATGAATCATAATAATGATATTAAAACAATTAATCCAATACAAAATAGGTCAAAAAAATATCATAATAAAACATCTCTCACATATTTTTCGTGAGCGACTGTCAGGCCAGGCAGTAACTCCTCAAAGCAATTCATATATTTCATTTAGGTTGGTTTTTATTATATACATGAGGTAGAGACTGTTCATTTCATCTCCTGGTGACTATTCATATTCTCCATTATTTATTTACATCAATTTTAGTTATTCACCCAATCCTGATGATTAGGTGTCAACATTCCCCCCCTTAATCTGAAGGGATGTTCGTGAGTCCAAGCATCATTCTGAATCTTTCAAGATTTTCTCTTCCAAGAACATTGGTGAAGACATCTGCAATTTTCTCGTTCGTGGAACAATGGTGGAGATGGATTGTTTTGGCCTCAACATGATGTCGAATCAGATGATATTTAGTATTGATGTGCTTCGTTCGATCATGGAACTTTGGGTTCTTGGCCAACTTTATTGCAGAAGTATTGTCAATCATGAGTGGAGTTGATTGTACTTGTTTTACCTGCAAATCTTCAAGAATTTTCCTGAGCCACACAATTTCTTTTGTTGCCTCAGCTGCTACCCTGTATTCTGCTTCTGTTGTGGAATCCATTGGAACTGATTGTTTGTGTGATCTCTAGGAGATAGCTCCTGATCCAAGACTCATAGCATATCCTGAAGTAGATACCCCAGTTTATTTGTCTCCATCGAAGTCTGAATCAGAGTATCCAATCAAGTTGAAGTCATCCACCCATGTATACTTGATTCCAAAGTCTTGAGTTCCCTTCAAGTACCTTAGATCTCTTTTTGCAGTAGACCAATGTCCCTCTCAAGGCTTTTGCATAAACCTGGAGAGGATTCCAACACCAAACAAAATGTCTAGTCTGGTAGTAGTTAGGTAGTTGAGACTTCCTACAAGTTGTCCATACTTTGTTGCATCCTCAATTTCTTTTCCTTCAATAGATGTGAGCTTTAAGTTTTGTTCCATTGGAGTAGTAAGAGGATTGCATTCTGTCATGCCAAACCTGTTCAACAGATCTCCAATGTACTTCTTTTGAGAAAGAAATATGGACTTTGGATGTTGAGTTACTCCAATACCAAGATAGTAATGAACATAGCCCAAATCATTCATTTCAAAACTTTTCCCCATTTCCTTCTGTATGGATGCAATGTAGCTTTCATTGTTCATTGTCATCAAAAGATTATCTACATATACCACAAGATATACAACTATTTTGCCAATTTTCTAGACAAATAAAGTTGCATCATCAAGATCATAATGTTTGAAATTGAGTTTAAGAAGATGCTCAGTTAGTTTTTCATACCAGGATCGTGATGCTTGTTTGAGGCCATACAAGGATTTCACAAGTTTGCATATTTTTTGTTCATGTCCTTTCATAGTAAATCCTTTAGGCTGGGACATAAAAACATTCTCTATTAGATCTCCATTGAAGAAAGCAGTTTTTACATCCATTTGATGGACTTTCGAACCGTTCTGAGCTGCTAGGGCAAAGAGTGTCTAGATGGTAGCCCATTTTGTTGTGGGGGGGAAAAGTCTCCTCATAATCCATCCCTTCCTTCTGTTCAAAACCTTTTGCCACAAGCCTGACTTTGTGCTTGTCAAGTGAGCCATCAGCTTTATACTCATTCTTTTAGACCCACTTGCAGCCAATTGGTTTGGTTCCTAATGGAGGATCAACCAGGTTCCAAGTGCCATTCTTTATGAGGGCATCATACTCCTTTTGCATCGCTTCTTTCCACTCATCATGAGAAGTAGCTTCTTTGAAGGAAGTTGGTTCAAAATCTATCGACAAGTTTAATTCACAATCATAAGAAAGATCCATATCAACAGGTGAATTACAGTCATCTAGATCACCTCCATTTTTCCAGTTTGAATTTCTAGTTCCTGTCTTTCCAACCTCATCAGGATGAACACTTTCAAGTGTCTTTATTAGCCGCTTTGGGGGACCTTTCTCAGATGGTCCAGGCTGCTCCATTGATTGAGTTGGGACTAAATCAAGATTGAGTCTCCCAATTCTATCAATCACATCACTTAAGGCATCATCTATTGTTGGAGTTCCATGCGGGGGAGAGAGTTCTTCAGAAGAAGATTCCACATGTTGATCTAGTATAGGAATACCCCCTTCAAGATGTGGAATCTGATTATCAAATTCTTGAAATGATTTTGCATTTGCGAATCAATCCAAGAGATCAAGTTGCCACTCAACAACATTGTCAGTTTTGGATGATTCAAGAAAAATTACATCTCTAGATACAACAAACTTTTTATTGACTTCATCACAAATACGGTATGCTTCGGAGGTGTTTGAATACCCCAGGAAGATACGCTTACGACTTCTTGCGCCTACTTTTTTTCTATTTACCTTTGGTATCAAGGCATAATAGGTGGAATCAAAGACCCTGAGATGCTTTACCGAAGGAACGTGCCCATACCACATTTCATATGGAGTCTTGTTTCTAATAGCATTAGATGGGCATCTATTCTTTATATATGCAGCACATAGAACAACATCAACCCAAAACATTATTTTTACATTTTTGAAGAAGAGCATGGAGCGTACCATATTTAAGATTGTCTTATTCATTCTTTCAGCTACACCATTCTATTGGTGATTATAAGGTACAGTCGTTTGATGTTTGATCCCATGTTGGCGAAGATAGTTTTCAAATTCATTTGGTGTGTATTCTTTTCCATTATCTGTGCGAATAGACCCAATATGAGATTGTGCATCATTTTCAATCCATTTATGAAAGTTCTTGAATGTTTGAAAAGCATCAGATTTGTTCTTCAATAAATAAACCCATCACATTTTGGTGTAGTCATCAATAAATGTCATCATATATTTATTTCCATTTGCAGATGAAACAGGCATTGGACCACATAAATATGAATGAATGAGTTCAAGTTTTCTATGTGCTCTTGAATGTGAATCATGAAAAGACTATTTGCTATGCTTTCCTAGAATGCAAGCATCACATTGCTTAAATTTCCTAGGAATTGTAGGAAAACCAACAACACCATTTTTCTTCAACAAGCGGAGGCTGTCATAGTTAAAATGTCCAAATCTAGCATGCCATAATAAACTTCATGGAAGTGTACCTTCTTCATAATGAGAATTGTATGAGAAATGTTGGGCACGAGCAGAGGTACCTTGCAACTTGAGAAGCCTTTCTTCTTCTATTCCCCTCATGACAAGTGAGTGGTCAGATGCTTTTCTCACCTCAAGTTTGCCATCAAACATATGAATGGAGTGACCTTGCTGGTAGATGTGGACCAAGGACAACAAGTTTCTCTTCAACTATGGGAGATATAGAACATGATGCAAAAGAAAGTTTGGAAGACTAGGCAATTTAAGCCTGATTGTGCCAAGCCCTGATGGCTTGATTTTTGATTGGTCTGCAAAGTATACTACTCCATCAACATTGTCATTAAATTCTTCAAAAAAATCTTTTCTATGAGTCATGTGGCAAGTTGCTCCTAAATCAAGCAACCAATCATTTTTCCAAGAAGCAAGTGAAACATTAAATAAATCTTCATTTACTCCAATATTACATTGTCCCACAACATAGTGAGCGGATTCAGGTGCTTTACCTTTGTATGTATTATTAGTTTTACCTTTGGGTTGATTTCTTTGCTGCTCAATTTTGTGCCAAGGTAGCTTGCTTGTAGAGGCATCATGTGATCCATTTCTTTTGCAGCGTATGCAGTGCAAATTTGCCTTTTCTCCTTGAGAGTGTCTGCCCCCCCTACCTCTAAAATATCTTCCTCTTCCTCTTCGACCACCTCTTCCTCTGAAAGAATCTTGAGCAGGATGCTTTTCTTTATGAGCAAGGCACACAGCCTCTTCACAAGATTCAGGGGATGTCTTCTTTCCAGAAGCTTTCTCTCTTTCAGCAAATTTTTTCACAAGACAGTCAAAGGTAATATCTTTAAGATTTCCATTTGCTTGTAATGACTCAAGATAATTGGAGTAAGTAGGATAAAGTGCCTTGAGAAAAGCGATAAGAGGAATATCCAAATCAATCCTAGTGGCTTGGATATCATGCATTATAGACTTTACTTCAGATGCAAGAGTAAGAGGATCATTGTTTTGCAATTCAAGAGTAAAGAGTTTAATCATGAGCTGAACAACTTCAAGTGAAAAATGTGAGTCATAGAGTTCTTTCAGCTTCTGTAAGGCTTCGAAAGCAGTTGAAAATGGTGTAATATGGAGACTCACCTCTTCACTTACAGATGTTGCAATTAATGCATAGGCTTTGTTGTTCTTATTTTCCCAAATGGCAAGCTCTTTGTCTTAGGTAGGCTATTCTGGTTGTTTGTCTTCATCTCGAATACACATTCCTCTCCACAACTCATTGAAAATGAGGGTGTGTTTTATCATCCGAGACCACTCAGGATAGTTCTCCTTACCAGTGAGAGCTATTCCCACAATGGATATGATTGAATGCATACTGTAACAAAAACTTCTGCTGCAAAATTTTACTCCTAATGGGAAAAAAATATTTCTGATATGACGGGACAACAAATTCAAATGTCAATTCACATTCGTCTGGACAGTGTTAAAGTATAGAATATATATGGGTGGCGGCAGGGTAAATATATGGTGAGTAACTGTGTATATATATGGCAGCGTTAAACAACACATTCAATGTAATATGGTTGTCCATATATCACATGGGAGAGTGTATATCACATGGAAGAGTGTACATTCAATGTAATATGGTTAGCGTAAATATTTAAATCCTGGCTTGCAAAACCCTGAGGATTTTTTTTTTAAGTACAAGAGCAAAATGTATATATATATTCATAAAGGCAGGAACATGAGCTTGGAACCAGAAGCAGACATGCTGTCAAACAATGCAAAGACTAGGCAATGCAACGAAAAATACAATGGAATACCTTTGAATATCCAGCCATTAAAAAACGTTTTAAATTCCCAAACTCTCAACGCAGGAGCTCAGCAATAAAATATCGTGGATCTACTTAAGCAAATGGAGGAAAGACAGTCTTTAAGTGCTGTTGTTGTGTGAAGGTCCCACACCATTAAAATTTCTGAACCACGTCACAACACTCCAAGCCAAGGTATGGAGCAGCGTAAATATCAATACCAGCCAGCAATATCAAGTCGGACGAGATTCAAGTATGCCATCTCAACACATAATTTTCCATTTCGTAATCCATAAGCTCAAAATTCTATATGCAACATATTTGCTAATAATTCAACAATCACAAGATTGAACAATTCTTCTGAGATTACCTTTTCTCTTTTTCATTTTGCTTTGGAGGTTGAAGCACCACCCTAATGGCTGAATCAAACACGCATTTGATATTCTGTTGTATTTTTGAACGACACTCTTCCCCTCGAGTAGTTGTTATAGGAACAACAGTTGTTTCAGCGTTAGAAATTCGTTCTTCCCATTGAATTTGATGGACCAAAAGGGTTTTCAATCAAGCGATATGGAATATGGCGTAGATAATGATTATGGCAGAGAGCCTAGAGAGCATAGAAAGGAAAGGACAATTATGCATAGCCTAGGGAGCACAGAGGGCGCAGATAATGTTAGAGATTTGCAGTGTTTAAACAGTGGCAGTGTTTAATGGGCAGCCATTATGGAGGGGGCAGTAGACAAACTCCACAAGGGGCAGTGGACAGACTGCAAGAAAATGGCAGAAGGGAGTTACAAGACTAGAAGGAGATGCCAAAAATGGAGCTAGCTCTGATACCATGTTAAGCCAGGCAGTAACTCCTCAAAGCAATTCATATATGTCATTTAGGTTGGTGTTCATTGTATACATGAGGGAGATACTATTCATTTCATCTCCCGATGAATATTCATATTACCCATTATTTATTTACATCAATTTTAGTTATTCACCCAATCCTGATGATTAGGTGTCAACAACGACATATCAGATTAATATGTTCATAATCCCTATTTCCTTTGTATAATTGACTTCTTCCTTATTCTGCATATGGTTCTCAGATAACATATAAATAAAAGGAAATGCTCTTGGTAGTAGCTCGTTCCTCCCCTACAATGGTGCAGCGAGAGAAGCATGTACTGAATTGTGCACCCGTGAAGATCCTAAGGTTGTGTTTGTAAACCTATCAAAGTGCACAAAATTTGCAATCCTTGCTCTCTTTCTTTGGTAGAGATATGGCTATGTCTTTGATCTAGCCTAACAATTGATCGCATGGTATGTTCAAGATGCAAATAGTGATGTTAATGACGCAAATGTTGATGACAAGTCTCTAAATTCTAACCTTGTATATATAAACATAATATTTTAGTCTATAAATTCACCATTTAAATATTATAAAAGTAACATTTATGTGTATTAAAAGGAAGTGATAATTTACAATATTCGTGCTAATAGGTGTATACTACTGAATGTTAGAATGTTTTTTATAACAAATATTACATGTTAATTCTTTCTAGTTATTGTTTAATAAAAGTTGTGATTAAATTTATTCATGTTCATTCTTTCTAGTTACTATTTAATAAAAGTTGTGATTAAATTTATTTATCTACATGTAGATTTTTTATTATTTTTAACGCACCCTCACCCCCTAAAGAAATGGATCAGAAGGCCTCTCCATTTCCAATGACCCAGCCTCCCCTGGCTCTTTCACCGTCTGGGCTCAGCTCCTCCCACAAACAAAGGATGCGCAAGTAGGCTCGACTAATAAGGAGAGGATTTTCCTATGCTCTCGGCGCAGGCCTACCATGCTTCGCGCCTGCGGCGTTTTCGCCAGACGGTATTTGCCAGTAGTGCCATCCTCCCCGCTGGCTGCTTAGTATTCCAGGGTTGTCCCTCGTGCGTTCTGTTAGGTAGGCTATGACAGGAACAAGTGTAATTGAATGGGGCAGCAGGCAGGTTACACATTCCACTGTGTCGAGATGATCAATCGTGGGGTGCAGGTGGTGATAATCACCCCGGGGTATGCGCGCCCTTGACGGGCACTCCAGGACCCTCCAACGCTCGTTCGGAGAAAACCCAGGCCGGGCACAACCAACCAACCAAGGTGGGGGACGTACCCCATTCCCCGTACCTACAGTGTGGATAACGAGGCCACCTTCGCAACATAGTTGTTGTTTAATAAAAGTCGTGATTAAATTTATTCATGTTCATTCTTTCTAGTTATTATTTAATAAAAGTTGTGATTAAATTTATTTATCTACATGTAGACTTTTTTATTATTTAAGCTATATAGCTAACCTCCAACACTAAAATATTGTCAAACTTTATTATCACATTTGTGTTTCTTACCTGCATTATTGGCATAAACTTATTAGCGTCCATCACCCATTTAATTTATATATTTAACCTCGTTATAAAAAACGAACATGTATATCTACTTCAAACTATACATTGTGTTGGATCGCTGGTCGTGAAGCAACAGAAGAGTCGGAATGGTATTTATGAAATCGAAACTATTTCAAAGAGTTAAAATTTGTATGAAGCATATATTTTGTACAATTTAAATGACATGTTGTTAAATAAATTTAATAGTAAAGTAGTAGTATATTAATTTTTAAAATAAAATAATTTAAAATACATATTTAAATTTAGTTTTATATTTTTATTATTAATATAAATATTTATTTATAATTATTGAAACAATTTTTATCAAATAAAATAAAAATATATAATTTTTGTTATTTGATATTGTAAAACTAATAGTAAAATGTGGGTGTATTAAAAAATTGTCATAAACTAATACCAAAATGTGAGTGTACAAAAACAATTGTCAGTAAACTATTATGAAAAAATAAATGTTGGAAAAATGTCAAAAAAAATTATGGTCATATTGTAATAAACAAATGGTGGATTGTGATAAACATTTTAAACAAATATTACATTTTGATGAAAACATTATTATTAAAAAGTCATTTAGGGAACTAACATTGCAATGTCATTGTTCAAATGAAATTACACAAACATATATGGAAAAAGGAAATCACAATATGTCACATAATACGATGAAATGCATCCACGTCACAAATTTTCTTATGACAATCCATATAACAACTATTGTTGGAAATAAAAAAAGATATGAAATGAATTTGTATTAATTGAACAAAAATATCAACCCACAAGAAATACTAAGACCGGTTTAACAAATATGGTTGAATTTACAATAAGAAAAAAAATAAGAAATGTTAATGAAATTAAGAAAATATTGAAAATATGATAAAAACCTATCCCATCAAAGTGTGAAAGTAAAAAATAACAAATAAACCAGCGAGGAAAACCTCGATGGTATTATGTTGTACAGTTTAAAACAATGTTGATATCTATAACCATGGTGATACACAATCTACTATGGTCAACAATACTCATGCATGTCTACATGGTCAACCATAGTTTCCCATGCATAATGATGCTCAACCATGGTCAATATGGTCAACCTATTCGAAACCATGATTAACATTGTGGCCTATGTTCAACCAAGGTCAACATTAATTTTCATAATCAAACAATTTCAACCATGATTCATGATGGCCAACCAAAATAAACCATAATTAGTAATAATGGCCTTTAGTTAAACAATTACAAGCATGGTGAATCACTTGCCCATATTTAACCATAGCCAACCAAGGTGAAGAATGAGAAAAATGGTCAAACCATAGTAAACCATTGATAAGATGCTCAACCATAGTCAACATGTCCGTAGTTATTTATGGTCAACTATTTTCAACATGTCCAACTATAGGTAACAATGGTCAAACAATGGTCAAATCATGCTCAACCATTATCAACCATAGGCAACATGGTGAATCATAGTATATCATAAGCAACTTTTGTTTAACATGGACAACCATAGCCACCATAGTGAATCACGGTCAACCTTATAAAACATGGTCAAATTGATGACAAAAATGAAGTGTGGTCAAACATGGTCACCAAGTTAAACATGGTCATCCATGGTCATGTTTAGTCCACCATAATCTATCATCTACGACCTTCCTCAACCATGGTCAACCAAGGTTAACCTTTGTTGACCAAGTTCCATCTCAATCAACCATACTCAACCTTATGAACCATACTCAACCTTGTCAACAATCTTCAACCATTAATGTAACCATTATTGTAAAATTAACATTAATATTAATATAACATCAATCGTGGTCAACCATGATTGACAACGGTCAGCCATGGTCAACATTAGTGTAACATGAATATAACAATGTAACAATCATCAACATTAATGTAACATTGTTTAATTAATGTAACATAAATACGTTGTTACATTAATGGTTGACCAAGGTCAACCATTGTCAAACTAAATCAACTCTCTTCAACCTAGACCCTAGTTAACCATGGTCATCCTTATCAACCCTCTTCAATTATGGTCAACCATCATCAACCCTTAACCATGGTCAACTCTTACAACCATTTTTAACCAGTAATACTCATCCCATATTTCAAATTTTGGAAATATTTAGACATTGAACCGACAACCCCTAGATCAAGCAATTGACATCACTTCTGTCCATAGAATTCTGTAGTTGGGATAAAGATGCATATATTTGGCTATTGGTCTTGGTCTTAATGTTGGGTGATAGAGTGATTGTGTCAGATGCCCATGTAATTAGAACTCATCCACCGTTGAAATATAGCTTTTCTTGACTGCAAATTATCTGACAGAAGACATATAATAGAAAACAGAGTGTCGAAATTCAAATGAAGAAATAATAACTCTTATCCATAGAATAAAGCCCGCCGTATTTGTATAGTTATTGAATAATCGCAACAAAATAGCGGAAAATGAATTACTATATGTATAGATTACATCTTCAAACGGTAACCACGTTGTTCAGCTTAACCACGGTGTTATAAGTGTGCAAGTGCAAAGTTGTCCTCCATGATTTGTTTGTTCAACCAGATCAGAAATACTGTGTCCAGAATACAAACATCTCTGTGCTGCAGATGAGGTTTGGTATGTGTGGAGCGAAGAGAAACAGATTTGCTACACCATCATGTAATAATCACATGAAGAGAAGAAAATATGTATATCCTGTAATAATTACAGGAGGAGCAGGAGATCTGTTAATTGATAAAACAAAAATTCCAAGTTAACTGATCTGCTAAAAGAATTTATTTTGAAAAGAAAACATAGCTGGTAAATTGAGTGAAACATGTAACAGAGGCAGCCGGCCCAACATTGGATGTTGAAAGCTGTTACATGAATCTCAAACCATTAAAAATAACTCATCCAAATTTTGAAAAAAAATTCTTACCAGAAAAACTTCAGATTGTTATTCTATGAATTAACAGATCTCTCTTCCTCCTGTGACTATTACATGATGGTCTAAGAATTCTGTGTGTCCTCGTTCCACCCACACAAACCTCATCAAAAGCACCAGGATGCTGGTATCATGGCCGCGGTATTTCTGGTCTGCTTGAACAACCCCTGCAGCAAACCTGAATTTTTTTCTCAGCAATATGGCCATGCAGAAGGATGAGCTTGCTCTCCTTCATATTGATCGACAGAAAATTAATTACCCATAAAAATCAAATCAAGACTACAAGAATACGACTAGCTGAATACCTTTAAATTTCGCAGTAAATGCAAAGACAGTTGCTTCCATTTATCACAACTCTTCATGTCCAACAGAATCACAGTTTTCTGCCGATCTATCAACTGATTAGCCCACCATAGCAATAACAGCAAAGACTCGAACCTTAAACTGCTGCCACTCTGCACAAATACGAATTCAAAGGTTGTCCAACAAAATACAAAATAATCCGAAAACAATCGAGTAAACAATTATTTTGCAGAGCACAGAGAGGGCAACAGAAGAGCATACAAAGGCGTGTAGGTCACGTAACTGCAAAACTATAAATGGTCTGATCGTGAGGCGGTTGGTTTCTCGCATCTTGGTGGACTAGAACCTATCGTACTATGTTGATTATTGTATTATTAGATGTTCTGTGGCGATTGTTAATTTGATCTTCATGTTCGTCAGTGGACCGGTAATCAAAATGGGATCATTTGTTAATCCAATTGCATAAATAGCTTTTATATCCGTAAGGTTTAACGAGGTATGGCATTCCGTTATTGATTAATAGTTTGATTGTCTGAGTTTTTTTAATAAGTGATTTTTATAATCATATTTATAATAATAATCTGAAGAAAATATAGAATTTGCTCAATTAGATTACTAAATGGGTTGATTTTCATTTATTTCATTTTCATAAATTTATTAGCATAATCATGGCCTATATCAACTATATTTATTATTATTTTAATATTATAAAAAAATTAAATCCAATCATTCATATATATATTTATATATATAATTAATCTTTAACTAATAAATTAATAAATGTAAATTAAAAAATAAATAAATTGATATTTGTAAATTAAATAATCAATTAAAAAAAATTAAAATATAAATAAAAAATTAAATTATTAATAAAAAATAAATATTTAATGAAATATTAAATATTGAATAATACCAATCATATTTATTATAATATTAAAATTAAAAAAAAAATATTTGTCACGTTGTGACGTTGGACCATGATTGACTATGCTTGACTATGATTATAAATCTCAAGAGATATATACTAAATCCAAGGATTAATATTAAACACAAGAATTAATATTATAAACCCTATGAATAATATTATACCTTAGGAATATGAACCCTTGGATTAATAAACTTAAGGGATTTATATTGTAAACCCAATGGATTAATACTAAAAACCAAAGGGAATAACTTTAAATCAAATGGATTAATATTATAAATCCAAGGTATATAAACCCTAAGATAAATATTATAAACCTTAAAATAAACATGGTTGACCATGGTTGATTTTAATATTGAGACAATATTTGTCACAATGCGACATTTGACCATTGTTGACCATGGTTGATTTATATATTGAAAAGATCTTTTTCACAATGTGGCATTGGACCATGGTTGACGATGGTTGACAATTTTTTACCATGGTTGATTTTTATATTGAGACAATCTTTGACAGAATGTGAAGTTGGATCATGGTTGAACATGATTATAAACCCAAGGGATTTATAAAAAACCTTAGTATTAATATTATAAACCCTATGAATAATATTATAGCCTAGGAATATGAACCCTTAGATTCATAAACCTAAGTGATTGATATTATACACCAAAGGGATTATAGACCCATGGGAATAATATTGAACCCAAGGGATTAATATTATAAACCCAAAGTATATAAACCCTGAGATAAATAATATAAACCCTAAAATAACCATGGTTGACAATGGTTGACCATGATTAACCATGCTTGACAATGGTTGACGATGGTAGACCATGATTATAAACCCAATGAATTTATATTAAACCCAAGGATTAATATTATAAACCCTTTGAAAAATATTATACCCTACGAATATGAACCCTTAGATTAATAAACCCAAGGGATTCATATTAAAACACCCAAGTGAATAATAAACCTAAGGGATTAATACTAAAAACCCAAGGCATTATAAACCCAAAGGAATAATATTAAACCTAATGGATAATATTATAAACCCAAGGTATATAAACATTAAGATAAATATTATAAACCCTAAAATTAATATGGTTGAGCATGATTTAGCGTGGTCAATTTTCACATTGAGACAATCTTTGTCACAATGCGATGTTGGATCATGGTTAAACATGATTGATTTATGTATTGTGACAATCATTGTGAGAATGTGAAATTGGGTTGGGCCATGGTTGACCATGGTTGACAATCATTATAAACCCAAGGGATTATATAAAAACCTCACATTAATATTATAACTACTATGAATAATATTATAGCCAAGGGAATAATATTATAAACCCAAGGTATATAAACCCTAAGATAAATATTATAAACCCTAAAATAAACATCGTTAACCATGGTTGATTTTCATGTTGAGACAATATTTGTCACAATGTGATGTTTGACTATGATTGGCCATGGTTGACAATGTTTGATTTTCATATTGAGACAATCTTTGTCACAATGTGACGTTGGAACATGGTTGACCATAATTATAAACCCAAGGGATTTATATTAAATCCAAGGATTAATATTATAAAACCTATGATAATATTATACCCTAGGAATATGAACACTTAAATTAATAAACCCGAGGGATTCATATTTAAACCCAAGGGATTAATACTAAAAACCAAAGGGATTATAAATGCAACAGAATAATATTGATGATCATGATGACGATTATTAACGTACACTAAGACCAATGTGGTCTATCAGAACTCACAAAAAGGGAGTTTAATTTTCATTCTTTGAAATCTTGTTTCTATGATAAAGTAGCAGAGAAAGAAGCATTCCAAGATCGTTATAGATGGGCTCGCTTAATAAGTCAATAAGATTGGAGGTGTGGTTGATGATAGCGAATTGAGAGCGGATGTGGCCAAGAGCTAGGCAGTCTAAAAGGAAGTGCTTTTCATCTTCCCCCTTCTTAGTATAAAAAATATGACAAATTCTATCTCCCCGGGGAGTCTTAGGAGTAGACCACCGTCCTGACTCACTCCGAAGCTCATGAGAGTTAGTTCTAATCCTAGTGATGTTCATTTTTTTCTTAGTGCTAGTCAACATAGAGAGATAATTATGGTTATGAAAGGTGGGGTTGATCACCTCCTTATAGTACCTTAGCTTCCTTTTACCCTGCAGCTACTTATCATCCCACATCTTGTCCTTAAAATTGGAGGTAAGAGTATCTTTGATATTGTCCTTACCTCCCATGATGATCTCCTCCTTAATACTCAAAATGTTGAGCCAACACTGAGCATCCTGATGCCACCCACGCATGAGGCAAAGGTGGGGGTTTTGACTAAATTTAGAAGTAATTTTTGGGAGCCTCTTAGATTCCATATTGTGAAGCTTCTTCTTATACATCAAATATCTAAACATAGCTGCACTTTCAATGAGGGACATGCCAACTTCGATCAAGAGCATAGGATAGACAGTATTTCCCTTGATCTGGAGGTTATAGGTTATGAATTTCTTTTAGATCATCTCAATCTTTCTCCACGACTCCCTAGATATACTGCACCCCCAAACTTCACATTCATATAAGATAATAGGGGTGACGAGAGTCTCAAAGAGGAACCCTTTTTTACTCCAAATGTAAATATCGACTGACTTAAAGTTGTTTCCAAGCTCATAATAAACTTTCCAACCTCCAATAATTCTTTTCTCGATGCTATAATTCCAATTGAGCTGATGAGGAATGTCAATACCCAAATGTTTATAAGAAGAATCTTGTTCAAGACAATGGTTATCATAGACAAAACTACCATGGGTGATCTTTTTGGATTTAATGATCGTGAGTGTAGTCTTGTAAGTATTAATCATCATACCCATCTTGGAACAATAGACGTGAATAGTCTTAAGCTGCTTGTCTAGGTCATCATGGCTCCTTGCAAGAAGAATGATATCATCAACATAAAAGAGAAGAGTAATGATAATACCAAGGGATTAATATTATAAACCCGACATATATAAACCCTAAGATAAATATTATAAACCCTAAAATAAATATGGTTGAACTTGGTTTGACATAGTTGATTTTCATATTGAGATAATCTTTATCACGAGGCAACGTTGGACCATGGTTGATTTTCATATTGAGACAATCTTTGTCACAATGTGACATTGGACCATGGTTGACCATGGTTGACAATGGTTGACCATGTTTGATTTGTATATTCACACAATCTTTGTCACAATGTGACATTGGACCATGTTTGACCATGATTATTAACCCAAAATATTTATAGTAAACCATAGGATTAATCTTATAAACTCTATGAATAATATTATACCCTAGGAAAATGAACCCTTAGATTAATAAACTCAAGGGATTTCTATTATAAATCCAAGGGAATAATCAACCCATGAGAATAATATTAAAGCCAAGGGATTAATATTATAAACTCAAGTTATATAAAACCTAAGATAATTATTATAAATGCTAAAATAAACATGGTTGACCATGGTTGATTTTCATATTGAGACAATCTTTGTCACCATGTGATGTTGAACCATGGTTGATGATACTTGATTTTCTTATCGAGACAATCTTTGTCACAATGCGACGTTGGACCATGTTTGACCATGGTTGATTTTTATAATGAGAGAATCTTTGTCCCAATATGACGTTGGACCAATGGTTGACCATGGTTGATTTTCATATTGAGAAAATCTTTGTCACGATGCGACACTAGACCATGTTTGACCATGGCTGATTTTTGTATTGAGAGAATCTTTGTCCCAATGTGACATTGGACCATGGTTGACCATGGTCAACCATGATTTATTTCCATATCGAGAAAATCCTATGATAAATCCTAAAATAAATATTATAATCCAAGGTATATATACCATATGATAAATATTATAAATGATAAAATAAACATAGTTGACCATGACTGATGTTCATATTGAGAAAAACTTTGTCACAGTTATTTTCACAAAATTTATTTTACTTTAAATGCACATTAAATTTACTTTGATTATATATCAAATTTATTTTAATTTGATTTCACCTATAAAATTAAATTAAAATAAGTTTTATATTTATTTTTTTGTTATAATTAATTTTGTTTAGGTTTATAGTTAAAGGGTTTAATATATTTGTATTTATATTATGTTTGTATTATAATTAATTATGTCAATATTTATGTTTATATAATGATCATAATTAATTATATTTTTATTAAACTATCAAGGCTTTAGAAAATTCAAATTTCAAATCTGAATAGGTGTAATTTTTTTTCCAATTTTTAGACTCAATAAAAAATTATATTTAAAATTGAAATATATATAAACTAATTTCTATCTATATTTAACAACTATTTAATTTATATAACTAAACTAATAACCTAATATATAAAAAAATTATAAATAAAGTTAATATATTAATATATAATACACTATGTCTATAAAAATGCTATAAATATATATCGTAATTAACACAATTATATAATCATACACAATTAACTAATTTAAAACTCCCCAATAAAAATATAGTTTAAAATTCACATCATCGAGACAAACTTATATAAAGGCTGCACATATTGAACTCAATTAACAAAATTATATCTTTACATAAAGATCTATATATAGTTAAAAACTCACATAATCGAGACAAACTTATATAAGAGCTGCACATATTGAAGACAATTATATCTTTACCTAAAAATTTGTATATGATTAATAATTCTTCTTAATATTGGATTTTTTGATATTATTAACTCAAAGAATTAATATTTTTATTTTTATCTTCTACTAAATCGGGTGGGTCTAACCTCTTTTGATAAACCTTTTTCTTTTTCATTTATCTTTGTGCTTATATAATTCAATTTTAAAACTTTCTACGATATAAATTTTATATGAATAGAATTTTATATTAAGAAAATAAATAAAAAATATAAATATATAAATAAATGAGTATTTTTATAATAAATAAACAATAATTTTTGTATGAAGTGATTTTGTATTTTTTCTATTGGTAATTATAAAACCATTAACTTTTTATATTTAGTGTTTCTTTAGGAACATTGTAAGTATCTATGAAAATGCTTATTTCAATCAAATTGATAATCTCAAGTGCATTGTTCTTTCTAATCGACCAAATAGATAGATTAAATGCTTGAGTACAAATTACTTTATCTCGTTCATATTTATAATTTTTAGTATATGGTTAATAAGAAAATCATTTATCACTCTTTTCATAAATTGAAAAATATATATATATATATATATATATAATATATATATATTAAAATTAAAATTAAAATTATTGATATAATGAACTTTTAAATTAATATTATAATTAATATTAAAATTTGAATTTTTAAATTAATAATAATATTGATATCAAAATGTAAATTATCAAATCTAGGACATCATATATATTTATTTTCAAATATGTTTAGTTTACACATTTTTCTTTCTGGTATTTTTTGTTAAAAACAGAAGAATCAAATTTATTGAATTGAATTTGGACAACTCATAGGTGTGGAACACCACGTGGAGACTGTCTCTATAGAACGCACTCTACCATTACAATCATTACATGAGAAATATATAATTTACACACAATTAGGGATGTTGAAACAACACCCTAGAAATCAGGAACAAATTTTTAATCTAAGGTTCCGTTGAAATGTCGCTCCATTAATACATTTCATCATTAATCTCAACACTCTCCATTAATGGAGAAATGGATTCCCACATATGCCTAACACTTCCCTAAATAATTCAAACTTGATTCTACGGAGAGGTTTGATAAAAATATCAGCAACATTGTCACAACTATTACGATACTCAATATGGATTTCTTTTGACTCATCTTTCTCCTTAACAAAATGAAGCTATGTATCGATATGCTTTGTGTTCTTATGAAATACTAGATTATTTTCAAGTTTGATGGAGCTTTGGTTGTCACATTTGATCACTGTTGGAACCTTTTGTTCTTCTCCAACATCAAGGAGAAGTCTCCTTAACCAAACCACCTCACATGTTGCTGCACACATAGCTTGATATTCAGCTTCCATAGAGGACAAGGATATTTTGTTCTTCTTTTTGTCACTCCATGTAATGACCGCGGATCCAATGCTAAATGCATAGCCTATTATGGATCATCTGTCATCTACATTTCCAGCCCAATCGGAGTCTGAAAAATCTATCAATTTAACGTCACATGAATCACTATAAACACTACCAAAACCTAAGGTTCCCTAGAGATACCTTAAAACACCTTTTGCTGCAATCCAATGGCTCTCAAGGGGCTTTTACATAAACTGGCTCAATGCACTGACTGCATAAGCCAAATCTGGCCTAGTTGTATTCAAATAGATTAGACTCCCAACGAGTTGTCTATATAAAGTCGCATATGCCTCCTTAGATCCATCATCACTCTGAAGTTTTATATTCTGCTGTAAAGGTAGAGTTGCAGCTTTGCACTAATCCATTCTGAACTTTTCCCATAAGCTCCTGACATACTTCCTCTGTGACATAAAAGTTTGTCCAGCATCCCTCCAAACATCCAAACCCAAACAATAGTGTAGCTCTCTAAGGTCTTTCATCTCAAATACTTGTGACATCTGTTCCTTTATTTCTTTAATGAGATTATTAACATTCCCTGTAATGATTAGATCATCTACATATAAAGAAATCAAAACAATTTTTCCCTCTTTATCAAACACGGTATAAATATTAGGGTCATTTTTACTTCTTTTATAACCATGTTGTAGGAAAAATGAATCAATTTTGTCATACCATGACCTGGGTGTCTGTTTTAGTCCATACAACACTTTCTTCAACCTGCAAACTAAATGTTCTTCACCTTGTTTGACAAATCCCTCAAGTTACACTAAGTAGACTTTTTCTTTTAAGTCCCCATTTTAAAAAGTAGATTTAACATCTAGCTGGTGAATCATCCAATGTTGTTTGGTAGCTAAAGAAATTATCATTCTGATTGTGTTTAGTTTAGCTACAGGGGCAAATGTTTCATCATAATCTATGCCTTCTTGCTGTGAATACCCCTTTGCAACTAGCCTAGCTTTATATTTATCTATGCTCCCATCTGCTTTAAATTTAGGCTTATGCAACCATTTGCATCATATGGGTTGTTTTCCTTCAGGTATTTTAACTAAATCCTAAGTTTTTTTTTTTAGAATTGACTCATATTCCTCTTCCATAGCAGCCCTCCATTCACTATATTGACTAGCTTCTTTATAACTAGAGGGTTCAACAACATTCATCATACTAATTATACAATCATTTTCCATATATCTTGCTGGCAACAAAACCTTCCTACCTGATCTCTTGAGTGGTGGGGTAGCTTCAAACCTTTTTGATCATCCTTTTGTGGACTTGGCTTGACAACTACATCATTTTCTTCCCCTTCCTGCTACTGCTACTGCTACTCATTGCTTTCACCTGATTCATCACTTCCTTCTTCCACCAACAAGGGCACATTCCATTCTTCATTAGCACTCTCATGGCTTCCATAATTAACTTGTTCATGAAGCACTACATCTCGGCTCGCAAAATATTTATGAGTAGAGGG
Source organism: Pinus tabuliformis (assembly GCA_031772625.1). Lineage (NCBI taxonomy): Eukaryota > Viridiplantae > Streptophyta > Pinopsida > Pinales > Pinaceae > Pinus > Pinus tabuliformis. The sequence continues at coordinate 369,344,859 of CM062818.1, forward strand.
ATTAAACAGTTTGTAAGCCTTAAATTCTATACAATACCCAACAAAAATACATTTGATGGCCTTTGAATCTAGTTTCTTTCTATCTTCCTTTGGGACATGAGAAAAGGCTTTAGAACCAAGAACTCTCAAATGCTTAACTGTAGGCTTATAGACAAATAAAGGTTCAAAATGAGTTTTGAAATCTAAACTTGTTGTTGGACTCTTATTCTTTAGATATACTGTAGTATTAATTGCTTTAGCCCAAAACCCATTAGAAAGATTCTTACCTTTTAACATACTGCGAACAAAGCACACTCTACAAGGGTTCTGTTCTTCCTCTCCGCAACCCCATTTTGTTGACGAGTGTGGGTTACTATAAACTGTTCTTGTATCCCATGTTTTTTTTAGTATTTGAGGAAAAAAGCTTTCTTGTACTCTCCCCCTTGATCTGAGCGGAGAATCCTCAAGCATTTACGTGTCTACTTTTCAACCATACTTCTGAACTCCTTGAAGTATTCAAAAGTGTGGCTCTTCTTCTTGAGGAAATACACCCAAGTAAATCTAGTACAGTCATCAATAAACAGTAAAAAATAGTATGCACCACCTAATGACCTTGTCTGCATAAGCCCACATAAATATGTGTGTACCAGCTCGAGTATATCTCTCCTCCTTTTATCAACATTCACAAGAAATTCATCTTTGTGCATCTTTCCAAGTGCACATGCATCACAATCAATATGGACATGCTTTAAAACATGAAGACCTTTGACCATACCTCTTTTCTGTAATAGCAACAGATCATTGAAGTTAATATGACCAAAACTATGATGCCATAAGTCCACTATAGTCACGGGAGATGATGTTGATGCCTGATGTGGTGCACTTTGACTTTTAGCTTGTACAATCTTCCCACATGAATACCTCATGCAATAGGCTTCATACGATTCAACAGGTCTTTAATAACACAATATGATTTATAAAATTCTACCTTAGATTCTGATCAGTTACTGTAGAGATAGAGATCATATTCTTTTTTATCCTGGGTGCAAACATTACATTGTGAATATGTCTAATATTTCCATAAGGAAAAACAACATGAGTATTACCATAACCTTTGATTTGGTACCTCTATGATCACCAAGATAGATGTTTGCTCCACTGCAAGTCACTTTGAAGTCTTCAAACCAGTGTCTATTCCCTGTCATGTGGATGGATGCACCTGAGTCCACAAACCAGGTATCTACTTCATCATCCTTAGCCAAAAACGCAGAGTCAGATATGAACAGTCTGAGGTTCTCACTCTGTTCCTCATCAACAAAATGACCGACATGTTGTTTATGTCTCTTCTGGTCTTCATCAGACTTCTTCTTCATGCAATATCTGGCTATATGGTCGGTTCTACCACAATAAAAAAGTTTGGTCACAGAGTCATTTCTATTGAAAGACGTACCTTGAGGTGGGGGCATCTTTCTCTATGGGGTTGCACTGCTCTTTTGCGCTGCATTTGAATTTCCTCTGAAGGGCTTCTTCTTCACCATTAAGGCCAGATCTGAACTCTAAGGTTTATGAGTCAATTGCCTTTCCTCCTCTTGCATCAGGATCCCTGTTAATTCTTCAAACATGGGGGATTTTTCTCTTGCATTCAAGTCAGTGATGAACATCTAATACTTGTCACTCATACCATTCATGGTAATTGTAACCAAATATGTATCTAACATAGCTTCAGTGATGTCACCCAGCTTGTTCTTCAACTCCTTGATCCGTGAAATAAGTCCTGCAACTGTCTCATTCTCCTCCATCTTGATGGAGAGAATCTTGCTCTTCAAGAACAGTAATGGATTGGTGTTCATGACCTCATAGAGATCCTTGAGTGTCTTCCAGATTTCTAGTGTAGTCTTGTAATCACGAAGATGGGGAATAATGCAATCTTTGACCGACAATTTCAAGAGCATTCTCGCCTTAGTCTCCTACTTATCCCAGTCTTGGATTGTTGCTGTTGTTCCTCCTACAAGAACGTTCGGCTTCACCTCATCATTATTCACAATTTCCCATGCATTGTGTCCCTCAAGCAGGGTCTACAGCTTAAATTTCCAACCAAAATAATTGGATCCATCTAGCTTGTTATTCTCATCAAGGTATGCTTCTCCTAACTGATTATTCATCTTGAATAAAAAAAACTTCAACCCGAGTAACCTGAAAAAGAAAACCCGAGACCTTAAAAAACACTGCAAATGCAATATCAAATGAAAACTTTAAAAGATCACTCCAAATTCCTTCTTTAAAAAATCGCCCCCTTTATCAAATAATGAGCCTCTTTTTTAATTAAAAAATTAAATTAAAAGAAAACTTTTAATTTAGAAAAACTTTAATTAAATTTTTAATTTAAAAGATTCCAATATCCCCCGTTGATGAACATAAACCAATAGTGGGACTTCCTCTTTTCTAGAAATAGTTTCTGGGCCAACCTTTGATGGGGCAGGAGAAACTCGACTTATGCTCGGGAGATCGCTTTCCGACTGAAGTCGCCTGAAATTGGAAGACGAAATGGCCTCTTTGTCTTCATCGACGGAGTAGCTATCGAAGCCCCAAAACAAATTAAGATGCGAACTCCCATTGTGGAAATTCAGCTAGTTCGCATTTTCCGACGAGAAATTATGTTTCCCTTCTTTATCTCTGTGATTATCTCTTCTTCAGCAGCGTCAAACTCACATGGCAGACTCGGCTGCATCCACCCCTGCGTCCTCTTCTCACACGGCAATCGAGATCAAGAAGATCGATCAACCACTGTTGACGTCGACTCACCAGATTCGCAAAGGGTTGTTGCTCCTATTATGAATTTATTAAATTTGTATTCACTGATATTTTTTTTTACTCATAGTAGAATTTGACTTGATTTGGGTGGGTTTAATGTATGACTTGGGATGGCGGAGAATGTAGTATTCCCAATAGCAACAATTCCATAAATAAAGGCGAAGCCCCTCTATTCAAAGTTGCATCTCGGGGTAGAGAGTACGGTTATAGTACCCATTTTAGGGACAATTGCAAGTGCTAAGAGAGCATTCCTTTTAGTGGTCAACAGTGTGGAAAAAACAATATCAGTGAGAGAAAAGAGTTCCATCGACCTCTATGGTAGAGGATTTCTTTAGGATGATGGAGCTGATGATGTGGTGAAAAATAAGTCATTTACTAAAAAGGATTTTTATTTTTTATTTTTTCATGTTCATAATCCAGATTTACACCGATGCCAAATAGCATCCATACCTGTTAAAAGAACTGGTCCCTGTATTACTGGCAATCGAGTTTCCACTTTCTTTTTCCTCAGCAGTTGCTGCTGGCCTTCAGAAGAGTAGTTCAGCGGACATGACCAAGTGAATCCGGGTGTGCATCGAAAGTATTAATCTCTACAAGCAAAGAGAGATTTAAATAAAATCAGGCCTGTTCTTGGACATGTCCAAGTGAATCCGGGTGTGCATCAAAAAATAAAGTATTAATCTCTACGAGAAAAGAGAGATTTAAATAAAATCAGACCTCTGCTTGGAGTCGAACAGAATAAAATCAGGCCTCTTCTTTGTGTTGAACATAGGACATGTGCAGATGAGTTGAAGACATTTGGAGGATAACTGGCTTCTGAAAAAATGTCAAATTTCTTTGGCCGAACTTTGGGTAAAAGTTTATGTTAACAAATACATTCAACAAATCCTTCGCTAAATTGCTTCCTTCGCCAAACTTTAGATAAAAATTTCCAAAGTAAACTTTGGGTAAAATGAACACAACAAAACCAAAACTTTGCCTAAAAGAAAAAATCGCAACAAAACCAAATCGACCAAATCGATGTCTGCAACAAGAAGCCAAAGATGAATGACCCATGAAAATCAATTAAATAATTTTAAATATTTTCTATTTTCAAGGACTTTCGTTAAAACCATTTGATATTTAAAAAGTCTGCGAAATTAATGTCAGGTCAAAAAGCGATATCGATAGCTATATAAATAGTCTGCGAAATGAATGTCAGGTCAAAAAGCGAAATCGATAGCTATATACCTGCTACCATCACACTCTCGTATGAGTGTATAAATGGAGCAAGTCTACCCATCAATAGACGTAGAGTGGAAAGCAATTTCTCTTCAATCGGGGGATCTTTCATATATTTAAAAATGCAAATTCATACTTGCCAGGTGCATATCCAAACATTGGGGCAAGAGCATAGGTATCCACAATGAGAATAAGAAAATCAAGGGCAAAAGCAGGCACAAACAAGTGCAGCTTCACCATACGCAATCCCAGGTCCAAAAGCCATATGATGCACTGAATGTGAATGATCGACATGGGTTAGCTTTCTGATGAAGTGGGGCAAGGACAGATGGGCTACATGCAAGCCTCAATTGTCTACCCTACATGTTTTATACTTTTTTATGTGTTTATTATTTATTTTATTATTCTTCACTAAACTTTTTAATTTACAGTTTCAATTATTATTTATTATTATTTGTGTTTGCAATGTCTAATTCCTGGTCTCTAAGCTGGTGGAGGTAACCCTCAGGCTTCCAATTTCTCTCTATTTTTATCTCTACGATCACGGGCCTCGATATTATCTCTACCATCATGGGAATTCCTTGGATTTTCCGTCACAGTTATAACACTTGAACTCACATGCTTTGTACAACATTCAACCTTCACGGAGTTATGACTTAAAATCACATGCTTTCTACAACATTCAACCTTCACGAATGAGGTCATCTGCCTGATCGTCATTTCTTTTTTCATTGCTGGAGGCTTTATGAGGACGAGGTTGGGGGATTAAGTCATGGTGCAAATGGATACATTGGGTGCATTGGCAAGGACACGTTTGCCGCAGAGATGAAGAAAAATTCAAAATTCGTTATATTAGTCCAATCAAAATATCCAATAGGCATATTCACTGCAAGCGTATTCACAGTCGATAATATTCACTAACGCACTAAGACTCTTAATCAGTCCAATTAGAAAATATGTCTCTGTCCTAGCCTAAGGTTGTATGGAATACTCAGTTCCAAATCCAATAGCATAACCAGAAGTCCGTAGCAACAGAAGTTGTAGCAATTGATCATGCTGATTAAACCATGGCAGATCCGGTTGAAGCACACAATGATGGAGTAGTTGGTTATTATGTTGGTTAAGCAACAATTTAAGGTAGCCATATTTTCCAAGAATACACAGTGATATAAATCAAATTTTCCGTGTATTGGTTCCCTAGAGGTTTGTAAAGATTTTTCTTTATCCAAACCTCTATATAAAGGAGAGCCTAACATGGTCCTTGGGCTCGAGTAGAGGATGCCGGAGTGAGAAATAGAACCATCAAATACTAAAACAATAACAAACCCAAAAATACCAACATTCAATAAAGCTCCGTATATGTGTGTCATTAATAGAGCTTGGAGGATGCTCAAATTTATATCTCCACACATTCCTTCTTGGCCCTTTTAATACCCTATCTAGTATGATGACATTCTTTGAGAAGATTATGAGACTTATGATGCATATCATAATGTACATGGTTTACATGTCACGGGAGAGGGTTCTAATATATAATCCAATTTATTTTGATTATATTGTCTACCATTTAAAATTTCACAATAGCTTTGGCTGGCTAAGGTACATGCTTTAAAGTTCTATTGATATAAATGTTTTGAAGAATTTCGATGTTATGAGCTCTTTTGCTAGGGCTTGTGATCTTCACATGAGGCAAGATAGGTGGAATATAATTGGAATTGAGTTGCAATATAAGTGACAAACTATTATACTAGAATTCCATATCGCAATGGCACATTTGACTTTTGGTTTTTCAAGCAAGGCAATACTTTGATACATTGAAAGTGTCTATGTTGACAACTTCTTTCATAGTGGCACATTTGACTTTGGTTTTTCTAAGCAAGGAAACACTTTGATATGTTAAGAATGCCTTTGCTTCAATGTTAGATGTTTTCTCCTAGCCTTTCAACATAGGTTCTTTCAACAAGGCTTTGATACATTGGTTCTCAAATCCAAAACCATGTGCATAGTTCAGTGGTAAAATAAGAGGTGCCGTGATCTCAATGGTTGAAGGAATGGAATACCATAACTTGAGGGTGTTGGTCCAAGGTCGAGATAAGAAATAGCTTTATAAATACTAGTGATGTCATTATATAAACCAATATGATTCAATTATAGTATAACCTTTGCAACTACAATTCTATATTGCAATTATATATCACTAATAAGTTGTAGTTGCTAACACGTCATGCTTTTACATGAACTAGTATAATCAATTATATATGAATACTAGTTACATCACATAGTCATACAGGTTCCATCCTAATCATAGATATCACACTAAGTGTTTTCAATATTGATTGGTAATTAGTTATATATGATTACTAGTTACATCACATAATCATACAAGTTCCATCGTAATAATAGAGATCACACTAAGTGTATTCAATATGAGTGTTTAGATTATACAATAATGGGAAACACATAGTTATGTAGATTTCATAATAAGATGATACTAGTTATATTACAGTATATCTACCTAACCAAACATGTTACTAAGCACATATCAATAGAGGTCTAAGTCGTTTCAGATATAAGTGATACACTTACTATTTCAAGTTTGTGTTCAATGAGATCAACCTTCACGAATGAGGTCATTTGGTTGATTTCCATGTCTTTTTTCTTTGATGGAGGCTTTGTGAAGATGAGGTTGGGGGATCAAGTCATGGTGAAACAAGCTACAATGGTTGCATTAGCAAGGACAAGTTTGGGGCAGAGATGAAGAAAAATTCAAAATACGTTGTAGTCAATGTAACTCTAGAGTTGTTCATTTTCATTATTTTATACTTTCATTTGTCTAATTTCCAATATTTTCATGAGTGCTATGTTTTCCTAAAAGCCACTAATATGAGGAACTATATTTTGTGTTTCATATAGATGCATTATTATGAGGATGAAACAAAACCAACTGGTGATTTTATCTCATCGATCATTAATAGCTTCTCTTGCTTCCTGCTGCAAGGTATCATGTTCATCTGCAACATAAAGAAATCATTTTACCTGTAGTGACCAATGCAACATTGAAGTGGTTTTCCCCTCTTATTAGAAGAACATGCCATCTACATGGTGAATGAGGATATATTTGAATGTTGTAAATGATTCTTCCAAGAATAATAGTATTTCATAAAGCTCTTGCAAAGGAAAACATATGATTGATTTCAACTACTTATTTTATAACTGCTATGTTTGGTCAAATGTCACAAATTAAAAAGCAAGCACATCACATAATTGATATCCAACAACATTCCCTAAATCTTCTCAAATTCCTGTTGTTCTATTTTTTATTTTTCACAACCTTGGGCAACATGCTCAACCAATAAAATGTATATTTTAATAGATTTTGCCGAACCAGTAAAATGTATACTTATTTTACAAATGGAATTAACAGCGATGTGAACTTTCAAAAATATTCTTAAAGATATCATATGCATAACATCAGGTTGACACAAGTGTTGGTCAGATATGTATAAGGCTTGGATGGGTACCACTTTAGTCACTACTTAAATCTCTTCAAGTGTAAGTCAACGCATACGAGTATTTGTCAATGTAGTCATTATTGAATGTTGGTTTTTTATTTTTTATCATTATGAACCATACAAGTTACCACTAATAGTTGTCTCCTTTCAAGGAAGGTACCCTATTTTGAAATCTATCAAAAGTATTGTGGCCTCATACCTATAGAAGAACTTGTTTTGAAGTATTGTGGCCTCATACCTATAGAACAACTTGTTTCGAAATATCTTAAGTGAGGTGAGTGTAAGGTTGTTTATATGTATTATAGACCATATCTTCATCTAATGAGTGATTTCTATAGTCTATGGAATTTAGGATTGTTGTATTTTGGTAATACCTTTTAGTGCCTTTCTGAGTAATGTCGAGGCACCAAATACTTTTTAGTGTCTTTTGGGCCATGGGTTTTGATGGATGCCGGACGAATGCCATTTTTATTAACTGAATGTATGGCATGGAATTAAAACCGCCAAGCTAGTACGTGGAATTCTATAATGTACATGTTTTCCTCGACATATTTTGAATATATATATATATATATATATATATATATATATATATATATATGTATGTATGTATGTATGTATGTATGTATTCTCTTTCCTTTTGATTTCATGATGAATTTTGGTCTGGTCTTTGTAATGGCATGGTTAAATCTTATGAGAATATAGACAAGGCCATTCTTGAATGGGTCTAGAAGGTTCAACTATTTTCACAACCATATTCTTCAATATAGGGTTTTCTGTAAGTTTGTCTTTAAGATGGGAGGTAAGGCTTATCCTTTCTTGACAAGGCATGTTTCTTTGCCACACAATACATCTCTGCATTATTTTCACGGGATTGTACTTGAAGCAAGTTCAAATTTGTTTATGAAAATGATGTCTTCATTTAGTCTAGTGGGTCATTCACCGGGGTCTTTCCAAGAGACATATTGGTAAATATGGATAACAATCTATAGGATAAATGTTGAATATTTGGAGCTCCATGATGGACTTAGAAAAGATCCCATCACGCAACGTTACATGACACCATAGTTATGGATTTTGATCTCTATACAAGGACTTCCAAACTCTTATAATTCTCTTTGTTAGGCTTATATCCTTTAATTATGATAAGCATAATGTATGACGTTTTAAATGTTTGACTTTTTGGTTCTAAATCCATATATGAAAAATAACATCATAACTTTACTTATGTTTTAATTTGTGTGAGGGTTCATGCAGGCCACACGGTTTAGAATTTGGGAAATTACTATGAATAAAACAATACACTATTTTGTGCATCCGAATGAATAAATTCCTCTAGAAATCCTATTTTTCCTTTTTGTTATATATCAATCAATGCTAAAGTGTTCTTAATAAGTGTAGGATCGATTAGCATAAAGTGTTCTCAGTAAGTGTAGGATCGAGTAGCATAAAGTGTTCTCAGTAAGTGTAGGATCAAGTAGCATGAATATTGAAACTAGGTCAGTATAATTTTTGAAGCTTATGGTAGGGAATCCGTATTAATAGTTTTGATGGTTAAATTAATTATTTATTCCAAAACCTAGTGAATAGAATATCCTATGCTTATTTTCAAAACATTCCTTAAATGATATTTAGATCTTAGAATTTGTAATAATTCGTTTTATTTATTTTTTTGTGTTCAATTGGAGCGTGAGTGGTTTTATTAAACTTGTATTACCATCCCAAGGAGGTTAAAAGGATCAACTACAACCTCTCTAAAATAAAGTAATAAAGAAGAAACAAGAGTGTTAAATACAAAGCTAAAGTAATAAAGCAACAACAAGAGTGTTAAATATACATTACAACTTGAGATACATGTGCAAAGGACTTACAATTTTACAATTATATTAATCACCAATATTGCACAGTGTGGAGCTACTACTAATGTCATTCAGATATAAAGACAATATCCTCTTTCCTACCCTTCACCTCTAACACCACACTTCAAAAGCTTCACTAAAATCTGGATGTCTTGCTTGCTTTGTTTTAAGCCATTCAACCAAAATTCCAGCCTCCTCACTAGAAAGTAATGTCAAACCCAAGCAAATGAACACGAATCCTATGCTTTGACACCTGCTACAAGCTATTGCACCTGTGAAAGATAATACCGATGTATTCAAAACAGAAACTACACATGTGGAAGTTGATACCGATGTATTCAAAACAGAAACTACAACTGTGGAAGCCGATACCGATGTATTCAAAACAAAAACTACACCTGTGGAGGCCAATACCGATGTATTCAAAACAGAAACTACACCTGTGGAAGGTGATACCAATGTATTCAAAACAGAAACTACACCTGTGGAAGGTGATACCGATGTATTCAAAACAGAAAATATATAGACCAAATTTTAATATACTTCATAATTATTTATTGAGTAGGTATGTCTATAAGAGAGGTGTAAATAAACACTTAAATGTTATAGTAGTATTTAGGAAAACGACATGCATAAAAACTTAAAGATTTTGATTATAACAATAAAATGAAATAAAACTCTATATCATGAAAAATTAACTCAATTACTAATTATTTTAGTCACAAACAAAACAAAATAAAAACAATATACATTTTATGCCATATTAATAATAATAATCTTATTCCCTATTTTATTTAATAATAATAATCTTATTCCGTATTTAAGATATTTTTCAAACTATAAAATTTAAAAACATTCTAATTTAAAATAATATAATAGTTCAATTGGATTTGCATGCTAGTTTCATGGTCTAATGGAATGGTTTTGATACTCATTCTTTATGGTCATGAATGGAAACTACTTTTCGGTGTACCAAAACCTAAATAATTACTTAGTATCAGTGCAGATCCATGTTACATGGACTCCGCAAGTTTGGTGTCTATTTCTAAACCCTTAAAGGTGTCTGAGTTATTCACCACATTAAAGGTCTCGTAAAGGTCTTGCATTATACACACCACATTCACCACACTAAAGGTCTCGTCAGATGCATTTTACATGTACTTCACACCTTTGGTGTCTATTTCAAAGAAATAATATTCCATATCATACACACCGTATTAGAGGTTCTCCTCGTTGATCGAAGCCCCCTAGGGTAACACTATAAATGGAATATAAACATAATTTGTGGCTTTTTTATTTTATTTCGTGGAGGCGAAAATTCTTGGAACTTAACGCTTATTGCCGAAGACCCAGGTTGCTTGTATGACAATGCTAATAACAAATTGTTAATATATATGGTCCTGTCCATATGAGGGTCTCCATCAATGAATTCTGTACATATCCCACTTACACAAGAAAACACATAACAATCTCCTAGTTTATTAGATTCTCCATTACCATACCAGAACACAAGCATGACCCGTTGCAGGGTGGCATCATTTGCCCTCTCATACCTGTGTTAATCCATACCAGCTGTTGAATGGAGATCATCCTTCCATATAAAAAAGTCAACCATCCTCATTGCGTTCCAGCGAGAAAACTAGGGCATGTCTAATAGTTAGCCCATCTCTTTCTTGCTCGCATCGCTTGTTTTTAAAAGACCAAGAAAATGTTCCTCGAAATCTTCATTTTTAGTCGTTCTAATTTCACCGATGTTTAAATTAGTTTTGGAACTAATTTTCTAATTTGTAACCAACTGAAAGTAAAGCGAAATTACTTTTTCAACTAATTCTTCATTTATAATGGTAGAAGTAAATATTATTACTTTTTATGAATTTTTAGGAATTTTAGATATTATAGATATGTATGTAGATATTTATGAATACGCCATTTCTTCTTAGAGTGCACAGCATACAACGACATTAGATCTCAGTTTCACAATCTTTGTTACAATATTCACCTTCCTAACCTTTTACAATGTCAAAATTATAGTGAGTTCGGGAGGCTTCTCTCCAAGCTTTGTGAGCATAGGAATAAAATCTTAAATCAAAATAAATAATTTGTTTCTTTAGGTCCAATAGACCAATGTTTGGTTAGACGTTAACCATCATCATCATCATCATAATCTCAATTAAATAATAATAAAAAGTTAAAAATTATTCATGAAGAGATGCTCTTTAGTTAGTATAATAGAGATCTTAACTAGTATAATGATAATTATTTAAAATTATAATTATTTTATTATAATTAATAATAAAATGGGCCTAGATCAATTTAAATTCTAGATTTACTAAATATTAAGAAGGATTAAATCTCTTCATATACAATTCTCTTTTTAAGTGAAAAAAATTGATCTCTTGAAATTAAAATAGATTTAGGCTGATCTCTAATTCTATAATTAAATCGATATTAATCAAATTCTAATTATTAGTGTCTTATTCTATCTCCATACTTTTATAAGCCAATATTTAACCATTCACCATTATTATTTAAATTATTTACAATTTCTTTTTTTATTCTTATTTATCATCATAGTTAAAATTGGTTGAACTTCCCATTTCTTTTTTAATTTCATAAAATTTCATTTTAATTACATAAAATTTATTTTATTAATAATAATTACTTAATTATAATTTATGTTAGTTTGCCCAAGAGGTTTTGGATTGATGGTGAATGCGTGCACTGTTAAGGCACTCCTTACCATAGTTCACTAGTTCAAATCCCCTGTGGGTGCTTACCTACCAAAAAAATAAAATAATTTATGTTATTTTAATTAATATTTTTTTTAGTTTTTAATTAATTTAATAATTCAATATTATTCTATTTAATATTTTAATATTGTAAATTAATCTTTATTTCTTTAATATTAACATTTTTTCATCCATTACTTTTATTTTATTTTCTCTCACTAAGTGTCCCTAACTCCAATTTCCTCAATAATTTTATTAGATAACTTATTATTATAATATAAAATCATTAAAGTTTTCATTTACCCTAATCATATCTTTTCAAAATTAATAATTATTAGTAGTAAATTGTTATTATAATATTTTAATTTTTAACTATTATATTCTTGTTTTAATTATTTTTTTTTCTAAGTAAAGACTATTCTATTAAATAAAAAGGTAAAAAATATTTACAGAGAGGTATGGACCTCTGAGGGGGCTACAGCCAGCCCTCTATCAAAAAGTCTGCTGCATACAGCTCTGATATGTCTGATTACAATCCATAAGACCCAGTTTTCAAAATATATTAACCCCAAAATAGATCTATCCTGCGTTTCCCGCCATCCTACAGTTCTGAGGCTATTACAAAAAACTAGAAAAGCAGACTTATAAACTGGAAGATAATAGTGCGCCATAGTGAAAATTCTGGAAGAAAACCACTGTGAACAAGTTCAAAACAAAACCTTCATTCTGAGACTTCGTGCTGAGACGGAAAGCTTATGCCTGAGGTGGCATATCATTATCTGCATCCATGTCGCGGTCTGGAGAACTGACCCATTCGACCCCCATGTTATCCTCGTTATCCCTTTCTGTTCGATCCGGAGGAGACACCATGTGCAATATGTTGCCTGAGGAAGACGCTGGAGCGCAGGGAATGATATCTTCATTAGCAGAGATAGAATGATGGGGAGAATCCTCGCGTTGTTCTTCAGTCTGAAGCGGGTTTGGGGCATTGAGAATGTCACCGGCTTCACTTCCTTGAGAGATACTGGGATTGTGAGAGAGAGGACTGTCCCTGATGTGTTCATCTGAGCTTGAGGAATCCTCTTCTTCCTCAGAAAAAATAACAGTGAGCAGGGCAGAAATGGAGGGCTTGTGTAATTTGCTTTTGAATTTGAACCGACAGGAGTGAAGGGAACTGTGCAGAGAAGGGCCAGAGTGTTCAGAAGAAGGGGATGACAGAGAGATGGAGGCGAGCGGGACGATGCGATGGGGAATAGGTTCTCCTCTGCCCCTATTACCCCCACGACCTCCATAATTGCTGCCTCTTCGGGGAATTCCGCGTTTTCGGGGAGCCATTGCAAGGGGGCGAACCAAACTTTGGGTGCAAAAGGGAAATAGGCACCAATTATACCAGTACCCGGAGTAGTGGATGCCAGGAAAGACTTCACCCAACTATGACTCTGAACTTCTAAATCTTTCCTGAATCCTTCAAATCTTGGCCCAAATTGAAAATATTCAACTGTCCCGAGAGCAGAGACTTGAGCTATTCCAAAAAGAAACCAAAATACCAGATAGCTACCATACCAGATGCAAAGCCTATGAGTCGTGATCCAAGTAATTGAGCTGGCTAGGAGTTTGCGCCTATGGAACCAGGGAGGTTTCCAAGTGCGCCACTCTGCCTCTGGAGCACGCGAAACTATTCGCTCAGGAGCGTATTTGCCTGAGTGCTGCCAAAGGAATGTCGGCTCCCTGAGAAATGCTTTACTGAACCTGCTAACCATCTTGATAAACAAATCCCGCCTGCCGTGAGCCGTGTGAGGCATTAAGGGAATTAAATGTTCTGCCATGCATTCAATCATCGAAGACGCAAGGACGCCAGCTGCCCTCCTCGCTCGCTTGAGCATTAACACTAATCCTACCACCTGCATCCGGGTTATTCTTGTTTTAAGTATTAGTGAAGTATTATTGTCAAATTATTTTCTGTGTGAAAATAGGTAAGGTGTTCATTAAAAAATATGGAACACCTCAACTAAATTATCAATTAAACCAACATCATGTAGTTTTTCTTAATTTACCTCATTTATTGAAAGTGTTATAAATCTATTAATTATCAAGTGAGATTTTTTTTCGTGAAAATTAAATAGAATAAGTGATTGCACTTCATTTTCTGTGACAAATTAGCGTGTTGAAATGTAACTATCTATATTATTCGTGCGACAGGCAAAGGTATAACCTATTAATATGTTGACCTTTAAATTAATTTATCGTTGACCAAATATTTTTAAAACATATGTAAAGTGGACATAGACATCATTATTTCACTTTTAGCATTATGACCTTTTACATGAATAACATGTTTCAGCCTACGTGGATCTGTATGTGATATAACATGCTCTGCCTCTGAATCCTTGTTTTAAGCTTTTCCAAACGCCCCTTTTAATATAAAATTAGATATCATGTCTTCTATTTCCTATTATATTAAATTTTAATTTTCTATAAATATTAAAATTGAAAATTAAGACATATTTTATAAGTATGAAATTCAAATCATTCAAAAGTTATCCACAGTTATGGTTTTTTTGGAATGAGGGGTGTTAAATATTTAATACTTTATTTATTTAATTAAAACTAATTCACATGAGCTGGACATTCTAAGAACGTTTCTACCTGTCTTTTATGAAATTTTAAAGTAGTTGTGTTGGGTATTTAATATTTAAGTTATTAAATTCTAATCCATGTAGTCTAATGAGGTTTCAAATTTGTTCACAAAATAATGAGGTTTGTTTTAAAATTTTATCAAATTAGGAAGGAATTTTGGGAAATCTTGGTTACAGTTGTCAAGTTTCAAGATTTAGGGTGCCAAAATATTTTTTACTGGGCTCATTCCATTTCCACCATAAAAAACATGACTCAAGCACTCATAACAGAATTGTTGAGAAAAAAAATATCAGATTAGGAAATACTATTTTGGATTATAATTTTTGGTATTCAATATTTAGATCTTTTAATTTCAGGAAAGAATGTGATCTTTTGTTATTTAAAATACATTTTTGAATGCATAAATGGATTCAACATCCTGTGAGGTGTTTGGATCCTACAAATTAAACAACTTAAACTCAAGCTTATAAAAATCTTTGCCAAATTTTAGTTAAAATTAATCAGAAAAAAATGTGATAAAAAGAGTCCTTTTAAAATAGATTATATTACTTATGTAACAAATAAATTTTATTATTTTATATATTTTTTAAAATAATTTCGATAAGCCCATGGGGCTTTGGATTCACGCTGAATGGGTGAACTGTTAAGGCACTGGTTCAAATCCCCGTGGGTGCTTACCTACCCAAAAAAAAATTGATAAAAAATTGACTAATTACTAAAATTATAAATTTCAATTATTAAAATTAAAAAGAAATGAAGTTATTGCAAAAAAAAATTAAATATCAAAATTTTTGAAACAACAAAATTTGATTATCATCATTGTAACTTTTGATTATCCAATTATATTAATTAATTTATAAAAACATTACAATACAAGTAATCTATTCCAATAAGTTTTTAGAATTAACTTAATTGATTAATAAATACCAAATCTCTTCAACAACAACATATATACAACTACTAAAACTATGATTGTTATTAAACACTAAATTGATTTTGTGTAAAAATAATTAATTTAATTATCTATATCTATATCTATATCTATACCTATACCTATACCTATACCTATACCTATACCTATATATATATATATATATATATAATTTTGAGTAATAGAAATATTTTCGGAAGAACTCACATCAGAAAAATTCAGTCGACACGTTTCCAACCAATGTGGTTGATCATCCCAGCAAGATGAAGGATCAGATCATAGCTGTAAGTTAAATAGGGAGATGGGACTTCCAATGTGGTTCATCATCCCAACAAGATGAAGGATTATATCATAGCTGTAAGTTTAATAGGGAGATGGGCCTTCTAACGGCTAAAAGGAAATGACTATAAAATGACTATATATGACTAGGTTAGGAATACCGAGAAAAATATTACATTGAGAGACCATTTTTAATTAAAAATATTTAAATTAGTCTCGTTTGATTAGAATTTTATTTATTCATTTATTATTATTTATTTATTAATAAATCTACTTAATATATATATATATATATATATATATATATATATAAACTAAATAAATATTAGATTCAAACTAATGGTCAAAGGGAAAGTAAAATAAAACAATTAATAGGTATATTATCAATCAAATAACTAATTGAAAACTAACTTAGTTGTCAAATGAACATTTTTTATTATAATTTATTATTATTTATATTAATTTGGGAGGAATAGAGATTAAAAATAAATAAATAAATAACTAAATAAATTAAAATAATAATAATAATAACGAAATAAATATATATTTTTAACCAATAATAAAACAAATATACCTAACTAAAAGAACATAAAATAATATATATTAAGAGAACAAAACAGAATGAAGGGAATGAAAAGATAGAAAAAAGATGATAAAAAAGGAACCACGGGAATCTGATAGGGAAAAACAAAAGAGGGCAGGAACCAACAACTACTAATCTTCCACCCATCATCTGTATTAAGATTTCCAGGCCTCTTCTCCATTTCTATGGCTTCCCTAATATTTCCAGTCCTCTTCTAAATTTCTATGGCTTCCCTAAATTTACTGTGATAGAAATGACAAGCTTTCACAATGACCTTAGTCTCCTCAATACAAATATGGTGTTTTGACTTCTCTACGTGCTCTGCTAAGGCTGAAGAGCGAGTCCTATAATATCAGCTGTGTGTTACTTAATCCTTTGATTGTGCTTAATATCAACTATGTGATCTTCAATCCTTTGATTAATGGACTTTCTGGTTTAGCAATGTAAGAGGCTCCATAAGAACACAGGATGATATAAACACCTTTCATATCCTTCAGGTCCATCAGGTCTTTTGTTTTTTGTTCCTCAGTTAACATAACGTACTTTTTTCTCTATTAGAGTTACAATAACTTATATTATCATGAAAATTTATGAGTCAATGAAAATGTAATAAATATATAAATTATATAAATCATATAGATATAATAAAAAAATATAGTAGAATACAATTGAAATTACATATTATGATTTAGAGAAAGTCGATTGTTCATATACTAGAAAAAAACTTAAAATTTTACTAGTGCAACATTTCTTCCACCTATTAAGTCATTAGTTCATTTTTTTAATGAGATTTCAACTTCGTAGTAGCCTCAAATTGTGCAACAAAATGAGATTCAAGTACCTCATTAATCCAAAAACCATGAATAACACCATATTACTTGGTACTTAACCGGATACTACTAAAAGTGTCATGTAATTTCTATTTAAAAATAATAATAAATTACTGTGGGGAAAAGAGCATACTATAACCAATATAAGAGACATGTAATTTATATAGTGCTCCACTGAGAGTCTACACATGTCCGTTTTGAGATAATACATAAAAAATATGTTAGCTATAGTTAAAAATAATAATCAATATGCAATTATTATTACACAAATTAGGATTATTTGGATGTTTCAAATTAGACATTTGTGTGATTGTGTATTACACTTGGTTTTACCACATAAAATAAAAGTATGCAAATGTTTCAATTTAATAACACCGTGATCTTACATTATGATTGTTCTACCTTGAAAACTTTGTGATCTTACATTATGATTGTTCTACTTTGAAATTTTTGTGATTCTATAAAATGATTTGGACAAAAGAATATTAGTTATGAAACAAGGAACTTAAAAAAGATGATTAATTGAAGGCTAATACAATCAAACTCAACCCTTTGCACATAAAATTTAAAACTATGGCCTCTACTTTGCCCATTATTATGAAAAAATGATTAACTGAAGGTCAATACAATCAAACTCAAAGCTTTGCACAAGAAAATAAAAACTAAGGCTTCTACTTTGCCCATTATTTAATGTTTTTAACTCTAATTCAGCTATATTTAAAGTACGGGAGAGTATCTGTAATGTAGCCCATGTTAAAATGTGAGTATTGGTTCATACATTTCAAAATTCAATAATTAAGCTAAGCGGCAGGGAACACTAGCTATGCAACCTTATTATTCTCCATTTTATAGTAAAAAGCCAAACACCTTGTCTGATGGAACTTTATAATTAACAATTCAATCCATTTAAACATTAATGAAGTTGTATAGGTCAGCAAGTTGTTTGGCGAGGACATTGATTCTAGCATCTACCTATCCTAGGTGTAACTAAGAAAGAGGATCCATATATAAAGCATCATACCACTCTTTTTGTTAATTTTCTTCATTGAATATGAACCCTAATCAAAATGTTAGTAAATTTGTTTTGTTTGAAATTGCATAGAGGAAGAGGAATTGTACATTAATAAAACAAAGTTTCTTGTAACAAGAACGTGCTTTCTAATCATTGTATATCTTAGTCCTCACCTTGGACAAAGATAATTCTCTATCACTTATGTACAAATATATGTATAATATGCAACGTTTTATTATAATCAATCTCACTAATAAGGACTCTTTTCCTATGAGGAAAAAACCCCGATGCATCTTTCTCTCATCATATTATATGAATGAACTCAGAAAATATAGATAAAAAAGAGCAACTGCGTAGTGACAGTCCCTGCTGATATTAAAGAAAATTGATTTGGTTTTTAGATATTTCTATCTAACAAAGTTCATTTTCTTATCAATTTTCATGTTTACATGATATAAAAAAAATCATTTCCTTATCAATTTTAATGTTTACATAATATATAATGGTTATGTGGGTGGATGGTCTTGGGTGGATTATGTGGGTGGAACATCAAAGAATAGAACATTGTATGGCCAGTAGGATTGGGATTTGTTCATGAGCCCTTACTTTACACGTAGAGCAGGAACTCACTTTATGTCATCTCAAACCCTCTCTCTACATGCCTTGCATGATTACTAAGATGTTGGAAAAGCATATACAATTGGAGAATATAACCTAGCTGCTTTTGTTTACAAATCTACCTCTCTTGCCTTTGATAGAGGTAGGTGAGTGAAATAAAAGAGACCGAGCTCAAAGTCCATTAGCTTATTGGAAGAAAGCTTGAAGCCTTTAATGCATTAAATAAGTGATTTTACTTCAGAAAAATGCTACTTCGATATCCAATGGATGCATATAACTCTGAGTTGTTACGGATCTTGTCTGTTCACAATGCATAAAATTGTTGATTTAGAGTACAAGATTTCACATAAATTACGTGTGTTGAATTATTGGTGCAATGAATAATGCTTATGTCCAGTCATATCGAAATTATAAGAATGCCATTAATCCTATATTTTTATTTATGAAATGATATTTACATATATCAAAGACTTTTCTAAAACAGTTGATTTTGTTGGAGGAATAAATATGTCATTCAAGGTAGGTTGCCTAAGGCTGATCGTCATTTATTTTTCCTTTGCTGGAGGCTTTGTGAAGACGAGGTTGGGGGATTAAGTCATGGTGCAAATGAATACATTGGGTGCATTGGCAAGGACACATTTGGGGTAGAGATGAAGAAAAATTCAAAATTCGTTATATTAGTCCAATCAAAATATCCAATACGCATATTCGCTGCAAGCATATTCACAGTCGATAGTATTCACTAACAAACTAAGACTCTTAATCAGTCCAATCAGAAAATATGTCTCTGTCCTAGCCTAAGGTGGTAAGGAATACTTAGTTCCAAATCCAATAGCATAACCAGAAGTCCGTAGGAACAAAAGTTGTAGCAATTGATCATGTTGATTAAACCATGGAAGATCTGGTTGAAGCACACAATGATGGAGTAGTTGGTTATTCTGTTGGTTAAGCAACAATTTAAGCTAACCATATTTCCCAAGAATACACAGTGATATAAATCAAATTTTCCGTATATTGGTTCCCTAGACATTTGTAAAGTTTTTTTTATCCAAACCTCTATAAAGGAGAGCCTAACATGGTCCTAGGGCTCGAGTAGAAGATGCCAGAGTTAGAAATAGAACCATGAATCACTAAGACAATAACAAGCCCAAAAATACCAACATTCAATAAAGCTCTGTATATGTGTGTCGCTAATAGAGCTTGGAGGATGTTCAAATTTATATCTCCACAAATTCCTTCTTGGCCCTTTTAATACCCTATCTAGTATGATGACATTCTCTGAGAAGATTATGAGATTTCCGATGTGTATCATAATCTACATGGTTTACATGTCACAGGAGAGGGTTGTAATATATAATCCAATTTATTTTGATTATATTGTCTACCATTTAAAATCTCACAGTAGCGTTGGCTTAGGTACATGGTTTATAGTTCTATTGACATAAACGTTTTGAAGAATTTCGATGTTATGAGCTCTTTTGCTAAGGCTTGTGCTCTTCAGATGAGGCAAGATAGGTGGAATATCATTTGGAATTGAGTTGCAATATAAGTGACAAACTATTATACTAGAATTCCATATCGCAATGGCACATTTGACTCTTGTTTTTTCAAGCAAGGCAACACTTTGATACATTGAAAGTGTCTATGTTGACAACTTCTTTCATAGTGGCACATTTGACTTTTGTTTTTCTAAGAAAGGAAACACTTTGATATGTTAAGAATGCCTTTGCTTCAATGCTAGATGTTTTCTCATAGCCTTCCAACATAGGTTCCTTGACCAAGGCTTTGATACATTGGTTCTCAAATCCAAAACCATGTGCATAGTTCAGTGGTAAAATAAGAGGTGCCGTGATCTCAATGGTTGAAGGAATGGAATACCATAACTTGAGGGTGTTGGTCCAAGGTCGAGATAAGAAATAGCTTTATAAATACTAGTGATGTCATTATATAAACCAATATGATTCAATTATAGTATAACCTTTGCAACTACAATTCTATATTGCAATTATATATCACTAATAAGTTGTAGTTGCTAACACGTCATGCTTTTACATGAACTAGTATAATCAATTATATATGAATACTAGTTACATCACATAGTCATACAGGTTCCATCCTAATCATAGATATCACACTAAGTGTTTTCAATATTGATTGGTAATTAGTTATATATGATTACTAGTTACATCACATAATCATACAAGTTCCATCGTAATAATAGAGATCACACTAAGTGTATTCAATATGAGTGTTTAGATTATACAATAATGGGAAACACATAGTTATGTAGATTTCATAATAAGATGATACTAGTTATATTACAGTATATCTACCTAACCAAACATGTTACTAAGCACATATCAATAGAGGTCTAAGTCGTTTCAGATATAAGTGATACACTTACTATTTCAAATTTGTGTTCAATGAGATCAACCTTCACGAATGAGATCAGCTGGTTGATTGATATGTCTTTTTTGTTTTATGGAATATTTGTGAAGATGAGGTTGGGGGATCAAGTCATGGTGCAACAAGCTATAATGGGTGCATTAGCAATGACAAGTTTGGGGCAAAGATGAGGAAAAATTCAAAATACGTTGTAGTCAATGTAACTTTAGTGTTGTTCATTTTAATTATTTTATACTTTCATTTGTCTAATTTCCAATATTTGCATGAGTGCTCTGTTTTCCTAAAAATCACTAATATGAGGAACTATATTTTGTGTTTCATATACATGCATTATTATGAGGATGAAACAAAACTAACTGGTGATTTTATCTCATCGACCATTACTAGCTTCTCTTGCTTCCTGCTGCAAGGTGTCATGTTCATCCACAACATAAACAATTCGTTTTACCTATAGTGACCAATGCAACGTTGAAGTGTTTTTTCCCTCTTATTAGAGATTATTCAAGTATCATCTTTAGAAGCGCATGCCATCTACATGGTGAATGAGGATATATTTGAATGTTGTACATGATTCTTCCAAGAATAATAGTATTTCATAAAGCTCTTGTAAAGGAAAACATATGATTGATTTCAAGTACTTATTTTATAACTGCTATGTTTGGTCAAATGTCACAAATTAAAAAGCAAGCACAACACATAATTGATATTCAACAACATTCCCTAAATCTTCTCAAATGCCCGTTGTTCTATTGTTTATTTTTCACAACCATGGGCAACATGCTCAACCAATAAAATGTATATTTTAATAGATTTTTCCCAACCAGTAAAATGTATATTTTAATAGACAATGTATACTTATTTTACAAATGGAATTAGCAACAATGTGAACTTTCAAAAATATTCTTAAAGATATCATATACATAACATCAAGTTGACACAAATGTTGGTCAGATATGTATAAGGCTTGGATGGGTACCACTTCAGTCACTACTTGAATCTCTTCAAGTGTAAGTCAACACACATGAGTATTTGTCAATGTAGTCATTATTGAATGTTGGTTTTTCTTTTTTATCATTATGAACCATACACGTTACCACTAATAGTTGTTTCCTTTCAAGTAAGGTACCCTATTTTGAAATCTATCAAAAGTATTGTGGCCTCATCCCTGTAGAAGAACTTGTTTTGAAGTACTGTGGCCTCATACCTATAGAACAATTTGTTTCGAAATATATTAAGTGAAGTGAGTGTAAGGTTGTTAATATGTATTATATACCATATCTTCATCTAATGGGTGATTTCTATAGACTATGGAATTTAAGACTGTTGTATTTTGCTGATAATTTTTAGTGTCTTTCTGAATTATGTCCAGGCTCCATATCTTGTTGGGCCATGGGTTTTGATGGATGCTAGACGAATGTCATTTTTATTCAATTGAATGTATGGCATCAAATTAAAACCCCCAATATAGTACGTGGAATTCTGTAATGTACCTGTTTTCCTCGACATATTTTGAATATATATATATATATATATATATATATATATATATATATATATATATATATATATATATATATATATATATATATATATATATATATATATATATATATATATATATATATATTCTCTTTCCTTTTGATTTCAGGATGAATTTAGCTCTGCTCTTTGTAATGGCATGGTTAAATCTTATGAGAATATAGACAAGGCCATTCTTAAATGGGTCTAGAAAGTTCAACTATTTTCACAACCATATTCTTCCATATAGGGTTTTCTATAAGTCTGTCTTTAAGATGGGAGGTAAGGCTTATCCTTTCTTGACAAGGCGTGTTGCTTTGCCACACAATACATCTCTGCATTATTTTCACAGGATTGTACTTGAAGCAAGTTCAAATCTATTTATGAAAATGATGTCTTCATTTAGTCTAGTGGGTCATTCACCGGGGTCTTTCCAAGAGACATATTGGTAAATATGGATAACAATCTATAGGATAAATGTTGAATATTTGGAGCTCCCTGATGGACTTAGAAAATATCCCATCACGCACCATTACATGACACCATAGTTATGCATTTTGATCTCTATACAAGGACTTCCAAACTCTTATAATTCTCTTTGTTAGGCTTATATGCTTTAATTATGATGCACATAATGTATGATGTTTTAAATGTTTGATTTTTTTATTCTAAATCCATATATGAAAAATAGCATCATAACTTTACTTATGTTTTAATTTGTGTGAGGGTTCGTGCAGGCCACATGATTTAGAAGTTCAGAAATTACTGTGAATAAAACAATATACTATTTTGTGCATCTAGATGAATAAATTCCTCTAGAAATCCTATTTTTCCTTTTTGTTATATATCAATCAATTCTAAAGTGTTCTCAATAAGTGTAGGATCGAGTAGGATAAAGTGTTCTCAGTAAGTGTAGGATCAAGTAGCATGAATATTGAAACTAGGTCGGTATAATTTTTGAAGCTAATCGTAGGGAACCTGCATTAGCAGTTTTGATGGTTAAATTAATTATTTATTCCAAAATCTAGTGAATAGACTATCCTATGCTTATTTTCAAAGCATTCCTTAAATGATATTTAGATCTTAGAATTTGTAATAATTCGTTTTATTTATTTTTTTGCGTTCAACTCGAGTGCGAGTTGTTTTATTAAACTTTTGTTACCGTCACAAGGAAGTTAATAGGATCAACTACAACCTCTGTGAGATAAAGTAATAAAGAAAAAACAAGAGTGTTAAATACAAAGCTAAAGTAATAAAGCAACAACAAGAGTGTTAAATATACATTACAGCATGAGATATATGTGCAAAGGACTTACAATTTTACAATTATATTAATCACCAATATTGCACAGTGTGGAGCTACTACTAATGTCATTCAGGTATAAAGACAATATCCTCTTTGCTACCCTTCACCTCTAACACCACGCTTCAAAGCTTCACTAAAATTTGGATGTCTTGCTTGATTAGTTAGAAGCTAATTATATTAGTGTCCAACATCGGTAACAATAGAGGTATTGTTGGTACTAACACCAATTAGACCCAAAGAATGTAAGTCTCATTTTTGCTACTTTAGATCTATAACACCACACATCAAAAGCTTCACTTAAATCTGCGTATCTTGCTTGCTCTGTTTTAAGCGATTCAACCAAAATTCCAGCCTACTCACTAGAAAGTAATGTCAAAACCAAGGAAATGAACACGAATCCTATGCTTTGACCCCTGCTACAAGCTATTGCACCTGTGAAAGATGATACCAATGTATTCAAAACATAAACTAAACCTCTGGAAGCCAATACCGATGTATTCAAAATAGAAACTACATGTGTGGAAGCCGATACTGATGTATTCAAAATAGAAACTACACCTGTGGAGGCCAATACCGATGTATTCAAAACAGAAACTACACTTGTGGAAGCCGATACTGATGTATTCAAAACGGAAACTACACCTGTGGAAGTTGATACCGATGTATTCAAACAAAAAATATATAGACCAAATTTTAATCTACTTCATAATTATTTATTAGGTATGTCTATAAAGGAGGTGTAAATAAACACTTAAATGTTATAGTAGTATTTAGGAAAATAACATGTATAAAAACTTCAAGATTATGATTATAACAATAAGATGAAATAAACTCTATATCATAAAAAAACTAACTCAATTACCAATTATTTTAGTCACAAACAATACAAAATAAATCCAATATACATTTTATTCAATATTAATAATAATAATCTTATTCCATATTTTATTTAATATTAATAATAATAATCTTATTCCATATTTTAAATCTTTTTCCATATTTTAGATATTT
Source organism: Pinus tabuliformis (assembly GCA_031772625.1). Taxonomy (NCBI): domain Eukaryota; kingdom Viridiplantae; phylum Streptophyta; class Pinopsida; order Pinales; family Pinaceae; genus Pinus; species Pinus tabuliformis. The sequence goes on from CM062818.1 coordinate 369,370,101, forward strand.
TCAAACTATAAAAAGTAAAAACATTCTAATTTAAAATAATATAATAGTTCAATTGGATTTGCATGCTAATTCATGGTCTAATGGAATGGTTCTAGATACTAATTCTTTATGGTCTTGAATGGAAACTACTTTTCGGTGTACCAATAGCTGGACATACTTTTTGTCGTTGGCTCCCCGCAATTTTGGCTGAGAGAGATTCCTAAACCTAAATAATTAATGAGTATCGTGCAGATCCATGTTACATGGACTCCACAAGTTTGGTGTCTATTTCTAAACCATTAAAGGTGTCTGCATTATTCACCACATTCACCACATTAAAGGTCTCGTCAGATTCATGTTACCTGTACTTGACACCTTTGGTGTCTATTTCAAAGAAATAATATTCCATATCATACACACCGCATTAAAGGTCTCCTCGTTGATCGGAAAACCATTTGTTTTTGTCATTTATGTCATACTCCATACACTATAAATGGAATATAATCATAATTTGTGGCTTTCTTTCTTTTTTTTTGTTTCGTTGAGGCGAAAATTCTTGGAACTTAACGCTTATTGCTGAAGGCCCAGGTTGCGTGTATGACAATACTAATACTAAATTCTTAATATATATGCCCCTCTCCATATGAGGGTCTCCATCAATGAATTCTGTACATATCCCACTTACACAAGAAAACACATAACAATCTCCTAGTTTATTAGATTCTACATTACCATACCAGAACACAAGTATGACCCGTTGCAGGGTGGCATCATTTTCCCTCTCATACACATAACAATCTCCTAGTTTATTAGATTCTACATTACCATACCAGAACCCAAGTATGACCCATTGCAGGGTGGCATCATTTTCCCTCTCATACCTGTGTAAGCTGTTGAATGGAGATCATCCTTCCATATAGAAAAGTCAACCATCCTCATTGTGTTCCAGCGAGAAAACTAGGGCATGTCTAATAGTTAGCCCATCTCTTTCTTGCTCGCATCGCTTGTTTTTAAAAGACCAAGAAAATGCTCCTCGAAATCTTCCTTTTTAGTCATTCTAATTTCACCGATGTTTAAATTATTTTTGGAACTACTTTTCTAATTTGTAACCAACTGAAGTAAAGCGCAATTACTTTTTGCAACTAACTAATTCTTTTCATTTATAATGGTAGAAGTAAATATTATTATTTTTTATGAATTTTTAGGAATTTCAGATATTATAGATATGTATGTAGATATTTATGAATATGTCACTTGAGTGCTTGGCGTACAACCACATTAAATCTCAGTTTCACAATCTTTGTTACAATACTGACCTTCCTAGCCTTTTACAATGTCAAAATTATAGTGAACTCGGGAGGCTTCTCTCCAATCTTTTTGAGAATATGAATAAAATCTTAAATCAAAATAAATAACTTGTTTCTTTAGGTCAGATAGACCAATGTTTGGTCTAAGTGGATGTTAACCACCACCATCATCATCATAATCTCAATTAAATAATAATAAAAAGTTAAAAATTATTCATGAAGAGATGCTCTTTAGTTAGTATAATAGAGATCTTAACTAGTATAATGATAATTATTTATAATTATAATTATTTTATTATAATTAATAATAAAATGGGCCTAGATCAAATTAAGTTCTAGATCTACTAAACATTAAATCTCTTTATATACAATTCTCTTTTAAGTGAAAAAAATTGATCTCTTGAAAGTAAAATAGATTTAGGTTGATCTCTAATTCTATAATTAACTAATATTAATCAAATTCTAATTATTACCATTTTATTCTATCTCAATACTTTTATAAGCCAATATTTAACCATTCACCGTTATTATTTAGATTTTTTACAATTTCTTTTTTTATCCTTATTTATCATCATAATTAAAATTGGTTCAACTTCCCATTTTTTTTTAATTCCATAAAATTTCTTTTTAATTCCATAAAATTTATTTTATTAATGATAATTACTTAATTCTAATTTATGTTATTTTAATTAATAATTCTTTTTTATTATTAATAATAATTACTTAATTCTAATTTATGTTATTTTAATTAATAATTTTTTTAGTTTTTAATTAATTTAATAATTCAATATTATTCTATTTAATATTTTAATATAGTAAATTAATCTTTATTTCTTCAATATTAACATTTTTTCATCCCTTATTTTTATTTTCTCTCACTAACTCTCCCTAACTCTCCCTAATTCCAATTTCCTAAAAAAATTATTAGATAACTTATTATTATAATATAAAATCATTAAAGTTGTCATTTACCCTAATCATATCTTTTCAAAATTAATAATTATTAGTAGTAAATTGTTATTATAATATTTTAATTTTTAACTATTATATTCTTGTTTTAATTATTAGTAAGATATTAAACCAATATCACGTAGTTTTTCTTAATTTACCTATTTACCTCATTTCTTGAAAGTGTTATAAATCTATTAATTATCAAGTGAGAGTTTTTCGTGAGAATTAAATAGACTAAGTGATTGCACTTCATTTTGTGTGACAAATTAGCGTGTGTTGAAATGTAATTATCTACATTATTCCTGCCACATATTAACCTATTAATATGTAGATCTCTAAATTAATTTATTGTTGACCAGATATTTTTAATCAATATGTAAATTGGACATTCCACATCATTATTTCAATTTTAGCATTATGAACTTTTACATGAGTAACATGCTCCTGCGTACGTGGGATCTGCGTATGTGATATAACATGCTCTGCCTCCGAATCCTTGTTTTAAGTTTTTTCAAACGCCTCTTTTAATATAAAATTAGATATCATATCAGAGAATTTTATCTTTTTATAGTTATTAAAATGGATTATTAAGACATATTTTAAAATTGATTATTAAGACATATTTTATAAGTATGAAATTCAAATTATTCAAAAGTTATTCATGGTTATCGTTTTCTTAGAATAAGCGGTATTAAATACTTAATTCGCTGGACATTTGAAGATTATGAAATTTTAAAGTAGTTGTGATAGGTATTTAATATTTAAGTTATTAAATTGTAATCCACGTAGTCTAATGAGGTTTCAAATTTGTTTGGAAAATAATGGAGTTTGTTTTAAACTTTTATCAAATTAGGAAGAAATTTTGGGAAATTTTGGTTACAGTTGTCATGTTTCAAGATTTAGGGTGCCACAATGTTTTTTCCTACCCTCATTGCATTTCCACCATAACAAACCTTACTCAACCACGCATAATAGATTTGTTGAGAAAAAAATGTCAGATTAAGAAATACTATTTTCTATTATAATTTTTGGTATTCAATACTTAGATCTTTTAATAAGATTTTTATTTATTTGATTATTATTTTTTAATAATATTGAAATTTCAAACTTATTATTTTAAAAGTGGGTAGACTAACTTATAAACAAAATAGATTTTTTCACTGGAATCCGAAAGAAAGAATGTGATTTCTTGTTATTTAAAATGCATTTTTGAATGCATAAATGGATTCAACATCCTGTGAGGTGTTTGGATTCTACAAATTAAACAACTTAAACTCAAGCTTATAGAAATCTTTGCCAAATTTTAGTTAAAATTAATGAGAAAAAAATGTCATAAAAAGAGTCTTTTTAAAATAGATTATATTAATTATGTAACAAATAAATTTTATTATTTTATATATTTTTTAAAATAATTTTGATAAAAAATTGACTAATTAGTAAAATTATAAATTTCCATTATTAGAATTAAAAAAATGAAGTTATTGCAAAAAAAAATTAAATATCAAAATTTCATTATCAAAATTGTAACTTTTGATTATCCAATTTTATTAATTAATTTATAAAAACATTACAATACAAATAATTTATTCCAATAAGTTTTTAGAACTAACTTAATTGATTAATAAATACCAAATCTATTCAACAAGAGCATATATACCACAACTAAGACTATGATTGTTATTAAACACTAAATTAATTTTGTGTACAAATAATTAATTTAATTTTAATTATATATATATATATATCTATATATATATATATATATATATATATATATATATATATATATATATTTTGAGTAATAGAAATATTTTTGGAAGAACTCACATCAGAAAAATTCACTTGAAGCGTTTCCAGGCAACGTGGTTTATCATCCTGACAAGATGAAGGATCAGATCATAGACGTAAGTTAAATAGGTAGATGGGCCTTCTAATGCCTAAAAGGAAATTACTATAAAACAACTATATATGATTAGGTTAGGAATACCGAGAAAAATATTACATTGAGAGACCATTTTTAATTAAAAATATTTAAAATTAGTCTGATTTGAATCAGTTTGATTTGATTTGATTTTTATTTATTCATTTATTACTATTTATTTATTAATAAATCTAATATATATATATATATATATATATATATATATATATATATAGATTGAATAAACTAAATAAATATTAGATTCAAGCTAATCGTCAAAGGGAAAATAAAATAAAATAATTAATAGTTATATTATCAATCAAATAGATAACTAACTTAGTTGTCAAACGAACATTTTTTATTATTATTTATATTAATTTGGGAGGAATGGAGAATAAAAATAAATAAATAAATAACTAAATAAATGAAAATAATAATAATAATAAAGGAATCAATATATATTTTTAACCAATAATAAAATAAATATACCTAACTATAACAACATAAAATAATATATATTAAGAGAACAAAACAGCATGAAGGGAATGAAAAGATAGAAAAAAAGAGGATAAAAAAGGAACTACCAGGGAATCAGACAGGGAAAACTAAAAGAGGGAAGAACCTAATAACTACTAATCTTTCAGCCATCATCCTTATTAAGATTTCCAGGCCTCTTCTCAATTTCTATGGCTTCCCTAAATTTATGGTGACAAAAATGACAAACTTTCACAATGACCTTAGCCTCCTCAATACAAATATGGTGTTTTGTCTTCTCTGCGTGCTCTGCTCAGGCTGAAGAGTGAGTCCTATTGTGCTTTATATCAGCTGCGTGTTCCTTAATCCCTTGATTAATGGACTTTCCATTTTTGCCAATGTAAGAGAGTCCACAAGAACACAGGATGATATAAACATCTTTCATATCCTTCAGGTACTTTTTTTTTCTATCAGAGTTACCATAACTTATATTATCATGAAATTTTCTGAGTAAATGAAAACAAACTAAATATATAAATTATATATATATATATATATATATATATATATATATAGTTTAATTTTGTTTTAATGTTTTGGATGTTCATGAGAAATTTAAATATTTAAAGTGATAAAAATGAGTTTATTTTTGAGAGAATGTTTTTTTTTACAATGAACTCAATATACAAGATAGAAATACAATTGAAATTACATATTATGATTTAAATTCGATTGTTCATATACTAGGAAAACTCAGAATTTTACTAGTGCAACATTTCTTCCACCTATTAAGTCATGAGGTCATTTTTTTAATGGGATTTCAACTTTGTAGTAACCTCAAATTGTGCAACAGAATGAGATTCAAGTACCTCATTAATCCAAAAACCATGAATAACACCATATTACTTGGTACTTGAGCAGATACTACTTAAAAGTGTCATATAATTTCTATTTAAAAATAATAATAAATTACTGTGTGGAAAAGAGCATACTATAACCAATATAAGAGACATGTAATTCATTTAGTGCTCCACTTAGAGTCTACACATGTCCATTCTGAGATAATACATAAAAAATATGTTAGCTATATTTAAAAATAATAATCAATATGCTTAGGATTATTTGGATGTTTCAAATTAGACATTTTTTTGATTGTGTAAGACACTTGGTTTTACCACATACAATAAAAGTATGCAAATGTTTCAATTTAATAACACCGTGATCTTACATTATGATCATTCTACCTTGAAAACTTTGTGATCTTACATTATGATTGTTCTACTTTGAAAACTTTGTGATTTTGTAAAATGATTTGGACAAAAGAATATTAGTTATGAAACAAGGAACTTAAAAAAGATGATTAATTGAAGGCTAATACAATCAAACTCAACCCTTTGCACATAAAATTTAAAAATATGGCTTATAATTTGCCCATTATTATGTAAAGATAATTAACTGAAGGTCAATACAATCAAACTCAAAGCTTTGCACGAAAAAATAAAAACTAAGTCTTATACTTTGCCCATTATTTATTGTTTTCAACTCTAATTCAGCTATATTTAAACTAAGGGAGAGTATATGTAATGTAGCCCATGTTCAAATGTGGCTATTGGTTTATACCTTTCAAAATTAAATTATTAAGCTAAGTGGTAGGGAACACTAGCTATGCAGCCTTATTATTCTCAATTTATAGTAAAAACCAAACACCTTGTCTGATGAGACTTTATAACTAACAAGTCAAACAATTTAAACATTAACGAATTTGTATAGGGCAGCAAGTTGTTTGGCGAGGACATCGATTCTAGCATCTACCTATCGTGGGCGTAACTAAGAAAGAGGATCCATATATATAACATCATACCATTCTTTTATCCTGGGTGTAACTAAGAAAGAGGATCCATATATATAACATCATACCATTCTTTTGTCAATTTTCTTTGTTGAATATGAACCCTAATCAAAATGTTAGTAAATCTTTTTTGTTTGAAATTGCATAGAGGAAGAGGAATTTTACGTTTATAAAACAAAGTTTCCTGTAACAACAACGCGCTTTCTAATCATTGTATCTGTTATACCTCACCATGGACAAAGATAATTCCCTGTCACTTGTGTACAAATATATGTATAATATGCAACGTTTTTTTATAATCAATCTCACTGATAAGGACTGTCTTGCTATGAGGACAAAACCCCGATGCATCTTTCTCTCATCATATTATATGAATGAACTCATAGAAAATATAGATAAACAAGAGCAACTACGTAGCGCAGTCCCTACCGATATTAAAGAAAAATGATTGGGTTTTTAGATATTTCTATCAAACAAAGTTCATTTTGTTATGAATTTTAATGTTTACATATATAAAAAAAATTCATTTCCTTATCAATTTTGATGTTTACATAACATATGATTTTTATGTGGGTGGACGGTCTTGGGTGGATTATGTGGGTGGAACATCAAAGAATAGAATGTTGTATGGCCAGTGGGATTGGGATTTGTTCATGAGCCCTTACCTTACACGTAGAGCAGGAACTGACTTTATGTCATCTCAAACCCTCTCTCTACATATGCCTTGCATGATTACTAAGATGTTGGAAAAGCATATACAATTGGAGAATATAGCCTAGTTTCTTTTCTTTACAAATCTATCTCTCTTGCCTTTGATAGAAGGGGTAGGCGAGTGAAATAAAAGAGACGGGGCCCAAAGTTCGTTACGACATTGGTATAGTTTCTGTTGCCACTTGTCTGATTGAAAGAAAGGTCAAGCCTTTAATGCATTAAATATGTGATTTTACATCAGACAAATGCTACTTCGATACTCGGTGGATGCATATAACTCTCACCTATTATGGATCTCGTCTATTCACAATGCATAAAATTGTTGATTTAGAGTACAAGAGTTCACGTAAATTACGTATGTTGAATTATTGGTGCAATGAATAATGCTTATGTCCAGTCATATCAAAATTATAAGAATGCCATTAATACTATATTTTTATATATGAAATGATATTTACATGTATCAAAGACTTTTCTAAAACAATTGATTTTGTTGGATTAATAAATATGACGTTCGAGGTAGGTTGCCTAAAGTGGACCTTTGAAATTTTTAATTCACACGAGTTTGATAAGTGAATGTGATTTCCTATTGGGTTCTAATCACCCACATATTATGGATCAGTCTATGAGCAATTAATTGTTATCAGCAAACTGATGAGTAGATTGAGCCTTTGTGAAAATTTGCTAGCGTGATTTGCTTAATTGGTTAGTTTATCTATGATAAGTGGAATGGCAGATCGTAGTCATTAACACTATTATTATTCATTACATCAAAACAATAACATTTATTTCGCTGCCTAGGTAAGGGATGATGATTACCTATTATTGATCCTTGTTTCATGCAATTTGATCAAAGTAAAGCTTGTTTCCTTTTAATGAAACCTATTATGTTTCTTCTCTTAGTATGAAACACAAACCTATTATGTCTCTCCTATTTCACTACCCTTTTTCCTTTGCGTCATTCCCCTTTCTGTCATGCCATGGCTCAAATTTTCGACACATCACAACAACAATGAAAAATGTATTAAATATTCTAGTATGTATCCAGTTAATAATCAATGGGAAAAAAAGTGTTCAATTAATAAGTTGAAAATTGGTCATCAATTCATAAAATTTATCAGAAAATTGATGGATAGGATGAATTGTTGTTATAATGTGCTGGTGGATTAGCTCAACTTGTTAGTTTATATAGTAGTGCGACGCCCGATGGTAAATAACTCACACTATCATTATTTGTTACATCAAAATTATTGCATATTTCTTAGGGCCTAGTTTTATGGATTATAGCATTGATAATTGCTTCATGCAAGTTGATGAAAGTCACTAATAGGATTTTTGTAAAGTAAATATACTCTTAGCATGATTGATTGTTAATTTTGCAATTTAGAATTTTACAACATATTTTAGTGATGGTCAAGCTAGCATCAACACAACAGAGGGAGGACTATGATATACGCCAAGTAAAGTAGAATATATAAACACTCCAAGCCATAGTCACGGATGGGGTTAGCTTTACAACATATTCAAGGAAAAACACTTCTCTCAAGTCATGGACAAAGAAGAAGAGGCTCGAATGAATGTAGGATATTTTGTTTGAATGACAATTCTAATCCTTTCATTATGAACCTAAAAAAATCCTTGGAATAACATGCAGATGAAATTAAAGCAACGCATTATTGCATAACCCATGGTGGGGATGCACTGCATAACAACATGGACTTCCTTTGGCATAAGTTTCAAGGTCTTAGGGATGTTATTCTTCCAAATTCACTGGGACTTGCACTTGTCTTGTTCTTTTCTGACATGCCACTTGTGTCATTTAATCACTGAAAGAAGGGAACCCAATGAATGGATTAATATTCTTTCATGCTTGCTTAATATTATGTCAACCTCACCATTAAACCACCCATTCATTATTTTTAGATATCATCATTATAAAACAAAGCAATTTCCTCTTGTTTTTAGGGCACATTGTGTGAATCTTGATTTTTTTGGACATATGTCAAGGGGGTTTCCCGATGTTAATTTTTAAGGAGAATTGTAGGGAGGAGCTTCTCAATGTATGTTGTGCTCTTTTTGTTGCCAAGTCATACAAATTCAAGTTTAGGACTCTTACTAATGGTCTAATCCTACGTTGGAGAGATGGGAAATTGTTATGAAACCAGCTCAAGAAAAGATAGAAACGATGGATCAACGCCTTAGAATTCAGCCTCTTCGAGGGGGCAACCTCCTTTACATTACATAAATGAACAATTCTTGGATGATTCAAATGAAAAGACCTCCTTTCTATATATAGGAGTCTATGGAGTCACAATATAATCCAGCCGACCTAACAATAATAATATAAAGCCACATAAATAACAATAGAGGGATTCTATGGGGCACAGAAATAACAATATGGGGGTAATAGGGGCAAAACAATATAAATAAGGGGTATAACTACAATAGTAATGGGGTAATCACTAGTATTATAGGGACCCAACATGCCCCTCTCCTTCAAAAAAGTGTTGTCCTCAACGCTTGAGTAGTTCTGGATACTTCTGCATAAAATTCTCATCCTCCCATGTGGAATCTTCAGCGGATAAGTTCTTCCACTTGATAAGATACTCTGAAATTGATCGATTCCGTAGCTGTCGAGTTCTTGTTTCTGTGACTGCTTCCGGTTCCAATATAATTTTTCCTTCGTCGTCAAGTTCTGGCAATATTGTTTGAATTGGGAGCTTGTCGCCTATAACCTTATTTAAACATGAAACATGGAAAACTGGGTGTAATCGAGAAGCCGCAGGAAGCTCCAATTTGTATGCCATAGTACCAATCTTTTGCAACACCTTGTACGGACCATAATACTTTGGTGATAATTTATTATCCTTCTTAGCTTGCTTTAGGGACATTTGCTTATATGGTTGTAGCCGTAGGAATACCCAATCACCTACCTCAAAACTTCTTTCACTGCGATGTTGATCTACCTGTTGTTTCATTCTATTTTGTGCCAACACAAGGTTATCCTTTAAGAGTTGGAGGACTTGTTGTTGATGTTCGATGTGATGTTCCACTACCTGAACCTTAGAATTTTCGCTTAAATATGATGTGATAGATGGTGGTTGATCCCCATAAAGTGCCATAAATGGGGTCATTTTTGTTGCTCTATGGAAGGAAGTGTTATACCACCATTCAGCCAGAGGCAACCATTTGACCCATTGTGTCTGTTTATCAGATACAAAGCAACGAAGATATCCTTCCAAACATTTGTTTACTATCTCAGTTTGCCCATCAGATTGAGGATGATAAGATGAGCTATGAGCTAACTGAGAACCAAGACAAGAAAATAATTCTGTCCAAAAATTTCCAGTGAAAATGGGATCTCTGTCACTTACAATAATCTTTGGGTTTCCATGTAGCTTTTGAACTATTTCCATAAATGCAGTAGAAATTGTACTAGCTTTAAATGGATGTGATAATGCACAAAAGTGTGCGTACTTGGTAAGTCTGTCAACTACCACCATGATGACACTCTTTCCCTCAGACTTGGGTAAACCTGTGATAAAATCCATTGAAACCTCCTCCCAACGTTGGCTTGGAATGGATAAAGGTTGTAATAGACCCGGTGTCTTAATTGTTTCAACTTTATTTTGTTGGCAAACCAAACATTCCGCCACAAAATTTTGAATATCTGATTTAAGGCCATCCCAAAAAATTCCTTCTTAACCATGTGGTAAGTTTTTAAAAATCCTGAGTGCCCTCCTAAGGGAGAAGTGTGCAATTCCATAAGAATCTTTTGTTTTAGCTGGGAATTCTTACAGAGGTATAAGCGATCTTTGTACCATAATGAATCATTTTGCCAACTAAATGTATCAGAAGTACTGGAATCTTGTTGTAGCTTTCAAATAAGTGCCCACACTTCTTCGTCATTCTTCCATTCCTCCCTTGCTTCGTTTATCCAATCTAGTTGGAAAATAGAAATGGCACACAACAATGCTTCCACATCCTCATCCTTTCTTGAGAGTGCATCTACCACCACATTTTGCTTCCCTTTTTTGTAGATGATTTCAAAGTCATAACCCAACATCTTTGTGACCCACTTTTGTTGCTCTTCAGAGGATAATCTTTGTTCTAAAAAGTATTTAAAGCTATCATGATCTGTTTTTACCTTGAAGTGTCTTCCCATTAGGTAGGGTCGCCATTTCTTAAGTGCATGGAGTATTGCCAACATTTCCTTTCTATAAATAGCTTTGCTTAAAAACTTTCCCTTGATTGGACGACTTTCAAAAGCAATGGGTCTTTCATCTTGCATTAGAACAGCACCAATTCCATTTCCTGAAGCATCACATTCCACAATAAAGGTTTTTGTGAAGTCTGGTGTAGCTAAGACCGGTGCTTGGCACATTGCCTCTTTAAGATGTTCAAATGCCTTTGCTGCTTCCGAAGTCCATGAAAATGAATCTTTCTTCAATAATGTTGTTAGAGGTGTTGCTATTCTCCCATAATTCTTAACAAACTTGTGATAATACCCTGTCAACCCGAGAAATCCTTGCAGATGCTTTATGGATGTGGGGATTTTCCATTCCTTAATGGCTTTAATTTTGCTAGGGTCTACCTTAACTCCTTCATGAGATACAATATGACCCAAATATTCCACCTCCTGGACTCCAAAGAAACATTTGGATCTTTTTGCATATAATTGTTTCTCCTCCAATAGTTCTAGCACCCTGTCAACATGTTCAACATGATCCTCCCAAGACTTGCTGTAGATTAGTATATCATCGAAAAATACTAACACAAATTTTCTAAGGATGGTTTGAAAATTGAATTCATCAAACCTTGAAATGTTGAAGGTGCATTAGTAAGGCCAAAAGGCATGACCAAAAATTCATAATGACCCTCATGAGTTCTAAATGCCGTTTTCGGAATGTCTTCAATCTTCATTCTGATTTGATGATATCCCGAACGAAGATCCAACTTGGTGAAGTAAATTGATCCATGCAATTCATCCAGGAATTCATCAATGACAGGAATGGGGAACTTATCTTTAATAGTGAGCTTGTTGAGCTCCCTATAATTCGAACACATGCACCATGATCCATCCTTCTTGTGCACCAATACTACTGGAGCTGAGAAGGAACTTTGACTTGGTTGAATTATACCAGCCTCTAGCATTTCTGCAACCATACATTCAATTTCACTTTTTTGGGCCTAGGGATATCTATACGGCCTGATGTTTGGAGGAACACTTCCTGGAATCAGATGAATAGCATGATCATGATCACACATAGGGTGGAGACCTTTGGGAGTCTCAAATACCTTGGAATGATTGTCGAGGACTTTTTGGAGATCTGGAAAAATAGATGATTCCAATGTGGAAACATCTAGCGAACATAATTGTGCAATTACACCTCTTTGCTCCTTTTTAAGAAGCTTAGTCATGCCATTAGAGTTGATTATCTTTCCTGGTTTCCCTGCAATACCCCTTAATTCAACTTCCTTTCCTTCCGTAGAAAATTTGATGAAAAGTTCTTGAAAATTAAAAGCTATTGTACCCAAGGATTGTAGCCATTTGACTCCTAGTACAACATCAGCACCTCCCATTGGAATGGAAAGCATTGTGCTAGTCAATACATATTCTCCCATGGATAGCTTGATATTATGGCACTTTCCAGAGCAATTTATTGTTCCTCCATTTGCAATCATCACTTGACACTCTGGTGCTGGATATAGGAATCAATTCAATTCTTTTGCTACCCTACAATGAATAAAATTATGGGTGCTTCCTGAATCAATCAACACTATTACCTTTTTCTTCTTGATTTGTCCTTCTATCTTGATGGTTTGAGGAGTGGTAATTCCCGCCAATGCATTACAAGATATGGTCAGATTTATTTGTTCTTCATCTAGGCTTTGTTCCTAGAGTATATCTTCTTCTTTTGACCTTTCTTGCTCCTTTTCTTCTTCCTCTTCACAATCTATGTAGAATAATTTCTTCTCAGCACACTTATGACCTTTTGTGTATCTTCTATCACAACTGTAACAAAGCCCTTTTGCTCTTTTTTCTTCCAATTGTTGTGGTGTCAACCTTGTAGGTTGTGGAAGACTAGGGGCAACAACACTTCCATTTTTATAGTTGTGAGTGGTATGCTTCCTAGTTGCCATAATTTTGCTTTCCGTTTTTCTTGCTAACCTGAATGCCTTCTCTAATGAATCAGGTTCCCAAAAGGTGGACATCATGTTGGATATTATCCTTTAAAGACCCTATGAACACATCAATCCTATGCTCCTCTGAAATATCTTTTACCCTTATGTTCAATTTTTGGAACTCCTTAATGTGCTCCATTATTGAACCCTTTTGTTTGAGACTTATCAATTGGCTAAAAAAGGTGTTGCTTTTTGTATCCTCTTAATGTGCTATCAATTCTTCCGTAAAAATTGCCCAAGTGATAAATTGTTTACGAGAACAAAGCCATTGATACCATACAAACTGATTTGGTTCCAAATATACAGTTTCCATACGTACCTTTTGTGCGTTTTGCACATTATTGAGATCGAAGAATTGCTCCATCTGTAATATCCATGTGGCGGGATACTTTCCATCAAACTTCCTCATATCGATTTTTGGAATATGGTGATTCTTCAATCCAAGATTAGCGTCTATGGAATCATGATTAACATTCCTTTTGTTCTCATCATGAGTTTCCTTTAGTACCCTTTCACCCTTAGGGACCATTTCTTGTAGCAACGTATTCATATTTATCTTCAATTCTTCCATGTCTGTCTTCAAATCTATCTTCAAATCATCCATCTTAGCTTCCACGTCAATCATCTTAGCTTCTACTCCTTTCTTTAAATAGTCCATCTTAGCTTCTACACCTTTCTTTAAGCCATACATATTAGCTTCTACATCTTTCTTTAAACCATCCATCTTAGATTCTGTTCCCTTTTGTGCAAGGGACAGTTGTTGCACTTGGTCTTGTAATTTTGATATATCATGTTGCATTTCTTCCTCTTCTTCATGAGTCATGCTAGAGCTTTCAGGTTCCTTACTAGGTGTTTGCATTTTCTTTCCTCGGGGCATCAGTTACCGATAATAATGCTCTACTATGCCCTTTGAATTCCTTCAAAATAAATTTTCAAACCAAGCTTAAGCAAAAATTTAAGAAAATCTACACACCTTTTTTCACTTTGTAGGAGCTCGATATTGCCTCTGATGTATCTCTGTACTTTCCAATCATCTAGTTCTGAATTTGTGAGCTGTAGTAGCCCTCTTTGTCGTCTTTCTAATGCCACAAGTCTGACCCAAATTGGATTCTCCAAGGAAGAGTTATGTGAAATCTCCCACAGTGACTTGCTTTTAGACTAGTTCAGTAGACCGAACTTTTACGACGTGCCATGAGTCACTGTTTCAACCTTTGGATCTGAAACATGCGTACAAGAAACTATAGTCCGTCCTCGTACTTCTTTTGCTGCCCTCTCTACCATGGCTTTCAAATCTATATATTTGCACGTAAAAATTTGGCATTAATTTAAAAAATAATCACGATAATAGAGTTTAAAAAAGTACATTTAATTTCTTTTCTTGTATTCAATGTTTCATGAAATGTGCAATCTGGTCAATTATCTGAAGAAATATACTACAAATGATAATACAAATTTAATATTTGTAGATGCTATGAAATTCAGTAGATTATTTCTTCAATCGGTCGATGAGGTCTCTTATGGATGGTGTCCAGAAATTTAATTACCAGTTGAAGGGAACTAAATGACAATCAACCAAATGACCTCATTTGTGAAGGTTGAATGTAGGTAAAACATTAGAATTTAAGTTACGATTGTGCATGTAAAAGAACATTGAACATAAATTTGGTTGATGCTTACATAATTTTCCATAGATAATGGACATCTTCCAGGACTCTAGTAGTTTCCTTCTCTAATATATGCCATATCAAAGATTTTACTGTTTTGTTAGATGAAGTCAAGAAATCGTGAGCCTTTAAGGGTCTTTAAAACTTCCAATCAGACACATCCAATGATGTCAGTGTTGCTCATTGCCACCGGCTAGAAACAAAAAAGAAATTATAAAAAATTAATGAAAATCAATAAAATAAATAATAAAATGACATGTTGTAATTTTCCAGCTAGGAACGCAAATAAAATAAATAATAAACATAAAATAAAATACAAAAATTTCCAGTGACACAAAAGAAGTTAAAGGAATTAATGAAAATCAATAAAATAAATAATAAAATGACACAGTGTTGCACTTTTCCAGGTAGCTAAGAACACAAATAAAAAGAAGCATGTAGGATAGGCACGCAAGGGTTGCATGTAGCCCAAGTTCCCGCACCCCTACTTAGCGAAGCTTCTAACCAAGTCATTCATTTCATTTATTCGCATGGAGTGCATCATATCACTTTTGAACCTAAATAAATTTGGGACTGGAAAAGTGCTCGAATTGAAACAAAATCTTTCACAGGTTATGTCATGGGTTTTCGATAGAGACATTTTTCTTTTGCTACTACCTCTAATTTCATTCCCATATCATGTTTTTAATTATAAAATTTGTATGAAGACTTGTGTGCTTTCCCTGTATCTGAGGTCGATCGGAGAGCAAAAATGCATAACGAGAAAGGTTGTGAACAACATATGCGTAGTAGATTCATGGTTATGCGATCGACCATGCAAACATCACACACATGAGTAGCAATACCTATCTATGGGCCACTACCTATGCATAACAGGAAGGCAGGGATTCCAACATGCAATTTGGGAAGACACACTATAATTAGTACGTTCTTCTATTGTAAACTTGAAACTATAGATGAATAAGGAAGTTGGGGGAAAGATTGGAGTGCCTGAAAAACTAGCTAGAAGATCCCTGAATTGAGTGGAGCTGATCTGTCTAGCTATCCTAGAGAATGATTAGGCTGAAAGGAGATCCGAGTGAGTTGTATTAAAAGAATTCGATGGAGTTTGGGTCCTCATCCTACCTGATCATAGTGAAGTGACGTGTCGCTTCCCTGTAGAAGATTTCCACCTTCATAACTTTGCATCTTTAGAACTAAGTATTCATCAATTGCAATAGCTCTGGTAAGCCCTTCTATGCCATTATTAATAGAATAAATGTAATGGGTTGGTCATAGAAGTTAAGGTAGTAATGTGTCTTGATGAGCATGTATCTTTTATGTTATATGTTCTATTAGGGTGTAGATACATAACCAGATTCATAACTAGCTTCAAGAATGAGATATGAGGATATACATAACTAGTATACATTATTTTAGTAATACAGAAACAATTACACTATAAGAATTATCTACAACCATATGTATGACAAAGAATGCAGTAGTTTACGACAGAGAATGCAATAGTTTCTGACTTTCAAGACTTGTTGCTACATTGTTCTTGTCATTGGGCTATGACATTGCTACTTGGTGCACTCATGAGGATGATTCGAGGCTTCATATTTTTGCTACTCTGGTCTGGTGCACTCGTGATGATGAGTTGAGCCTTCAAATGAGACAGAGGGTTAAGATTCCACCTTCAGAGGGGGCAAAGAAAAGCCAAGTACCGAGTATGATGTAACTTGACAAATGGTTAACATGCCAATAGTTAAATACACAACACTCTTTTGGTTCGGGTTACTAGATGATAGGAAAGTTTGGATTATGTTTTAGTTGAAAGTATTCAGAAAATTAAATGTTTTTGAATTAATGTTAAGTTGAAACTAACATTAAAATAGCACTGAATAGAAGTATAAAACTATTTATCCTAAGTTTTAATTGAAATCAAGAAAATCGTGCAGTCTTCCCTGCAATAAGAGGTCAAAACTGAAACTTCAGATAAAGTTTGTTTGATAGAGTATTTTCATTAAAATGTTATTTAATTTTGAATTATGTCCAGGCTCCATATCTTGTTGGGCCATGGGTTTTGATGGATGCTAGAAGAAAGCAATTTTTATTCAATTGAATGGATGGCATGGAATTAAAAACCCCAAGCTAGTACGTGGAATTATGTAATGTACATGTTTTCCTCGACATATTTTGAATATATATATTTTCTCTTTCCTTTTGATTTCAGGATGAATTTTTGTCTGATCTTTGTAATGGAATGATTAAGTCTTATGAGAAGATATACAAGGACATTCTTGAATGGGTTTATAAGGTACAAATACTGTAATAACCATCTTCTTCCATATAGGGTTTTCTGTAAGTCTTCCTTTAAGATGGGAGCTAAGACTTATCCTTTCCTAACAGAGCATGTTTCTTTTCCACACAATACGTCTCTTCATTATTTTCACGGGATTGTACTTGAGGCAAGTTCAACTGTGTTTATGAAAATGATGCCTTCATTTAGTCTAGTGGGTCATTCGCTGGGGTCTTTCTAAGAGGAATATTGTTAAATAGGGAAAACAATCTATAGGGTAAATGTTGAATATTTGGAGCTCGATGATGGACTTAGAAAATATCCCATCATGCACCATTACATGACACCATAGTTATGCATTTTGATCACTATACAAGGTATTCCAAACTCTTATAATTCTCTTGGATATACATTCATTCATAACAACATACAAATTCAAACAACCTTCACCTTGGTTCCCGCCATTCTCAATCTTCATCAATCCAATCACCATAGATTTTTCTTATTTTCAGAGGTAATGTATACACTCTTATCTCTCTACTATGATTCCCATGTATTAGTTATAATGAGAAATTTTCCTAATCGGTTATGAAGGACAACTCACTCCACTAATAGTTACATTCAACCAGTGGGTGATCCATCGATGTTCATCCATCTGTCCATTATAGGTTGTTCGATGTTCTATTTTTCCAAAGTATTCGATTGATGCCCCCTGCCTCCCAGATATAGAGGTACTACTGGAATCAATAGATAGGAACCCACCTCGACAGGCTATAGCTCCCCCACCAATTTCTTACTCAAGGAACATAAACAATTTATCAATTTATTAGATTTGTAATGAATTATCCAAGGAGCTATACAAGGAAAAAAAATGATATGGGTTAAAAAGGATCCCATTTCCATGTTGCTAAACCCTTATTAGTTTTTTGCACCTGACTTGGGTTGTGTAAAGATTGTATATTTTTCCCAAGTGGACCAAGAGATGTAGTTTGTGAAACTACTAATGACAATGGATTATTTGTGGGAGGCCTATATCAACCATTTGAAACTATTGACCCATCATGTCAAGAAGAAACCACATTATTTGTGGGAGGCCTATATTGACTGTTTGAAACTATTAGGCCATCAATTCAAGAAGAAACAGTAAAAATACACATGCCATATCCACCATTAGATGGAACCTAGGTCTTGAACCCAAGGGAAAACTATTATTGTTCCCATTATTAACATTGCCATTTCTGTTGTCTATTATTGTATGATTAGAATTTGTGGAAATTGACACTTCTCCCTGTGGTGGAGGAGGATCCAAACGATGAACATATTGTGCAGTTTCTATAGAGCGTGTTGAAAAGTATGAGGTAGTAAGTGTTGTGAAAAACTAGCATTGTGAAAAAGTAGTATTGTAATAAGAGAATGAAAATGATCCCCCTTCAAAAGTCCATGAATAGTGATTGGCCAATAATTTGACCAAGGAGTTGTTGGAACATGATATAGAAGAGGAGTGGAGAAATCCAAAAGAAGACAACCCAATTGTTGAAATGGATAAGTTTATGGCTTCAAATTGCGGCATCGGTGTTGGCTTGGTGGGGCCTGACTGAGGTTCAATTTTAGTTAGCCAAACAAATCCCTACTCTATTGGCCCTTTCGACATCATCCCATGGAGTGCGGATCGAAGTCTCACCTGAAGCAGTATGGGGGGATGCTGGAACCAAGTTTCCGAACCCTGAGATGGTTCTGATGTTGGTTTATTCCTTCTATTCCTGCTTTCCCATAGGCCATTAAGTTCTAGGGCTCTGTCTGTTTAGCCCTTTACTCCAACCTTCAGTACGTTTGTGAAGGGGTACGATTGGCCTTCATGTAGCCCTAACCTACGGTTAAGGTACTTTCACGTGACTAGGGCAGCATATCGTGTAGATTCCCTAATTATCTTAAACGTCTTACTTATCTTATTAAACAATCACAGTTAGGGCCACGTAAATAGATATTGTTAGTTGCGTTCAATTAACCAACCTAATTACATACATTCGCGCATCACATAAGCATTATAAATGAAATTCATACACAATATGACAAGATCCATTAACAGGAAACAAAGACATAGAAATTGTAGAATGCTTCTCTTTATTGATATCTTCAAACGAATATAGACTCTATCTGCCCTGCGGACACAGCTGCAGGGGTCCACGCACTCAGTTGTGGACTTCTACCCTAGGCCTCTGCGCACTCAGTTGCAGAGCCTCTACCTACACTAAGACGCGAAACTTAGACTTCTCTCCTTAAAGCTTAAACTTCTTCTACAACTTCTCATTACTCAAAACCTTACTTAGAGCTTACTTACTTAGCTCTTTTTATACATTCCCATGGTCTGCAGACCATGGGTAGATCTTTAAAGCTGACTTTACTTTACAAAATAGGAGAGGACAACCCTTTATGACTCGTGACACCTTCGCACTCCGTGACCACAAAATGCAGAGAATTTACAACTTTATTACAAAATTTGACCAAAAACATCGGCTTTTAGCCCCAAAACTATCCTTGGGGGATCCCATTCCCAACAGGCCCCCAACACAAACATCATGACTCACCCTCGAGTCACTCAGCAGGTGTGAAGACCTCCCAGCTCGACCCGTATAACCACAACCTCAATAGTGCATTGTGCGGCCGCATGTTTCGAATCTTCAACCATCTGCTCAATCACTACTCCTGAACTGTCGGCTTGAAGATTTTGCTGAGTTTCTTGCAGAGTCACAAGATTTCCTTCAATATAGGTTGTGACCGTGTATGCCTCATCTAGCCAGGGCTTCAATTGCGCCTTCAGCATTGCTTCCTTGTCCAACACTTCATCCACTTGTTCTTTCAGCTGCTTGGCCTCCTGCAACTTTACGAGTCTCTGTGTGAGCATGATGGTTCGCGCTATGCCTTTCACCTCATCATAGTGCTATCGCATCTTGCATGCTTCTGTCTCCAGTCGCTGTACTTTAGGGTCCTCCTGCAAGCTCTTTAGGACCTTGAATGACTGATCAAAAAGTTACATGTAGTCTGCTACTACAATGTCAACTGCCGCTATTGCCTCTGTGACAGTGGTCACCCGCTTCTCCTTTACTTCTGGCGGGTTTGAAGGTTGGGCCTTCAACTGTAACTTTGTGATTTGCAGGTTCAACTCCAACTAAACTCTCACCATTTCTATACGTGCATCATACACCCCTGTAGATAGCTTGTGGACGCACACCTAGACTGGTTCTTCTTCAGGAATTACCAACTTTGGGACCATTCGGCATGCCTCCTCGATGACCTGCATTATACGCTTGTTCTAGTTGGTCACTTTGGTCACAACGGCAATGGCAGAGGCTAGTTGTAGTGCCATCTGATAATTGTTAATCTGTTGCTCACTAATTACCTGGAGGGCGTAGTGCTCATGGGCCCTCATCTCCGTACTCACTCCATCCTGCAAAAGTTGGAGTGCCTCGTTAGGGAGCGCTGCCAGATTCAACCCTACTCCCTTGAGGGTGCTCAAAGTGGGCCTATCAGCTTCATTCTCCGTGGTCAGTGCTCCATTAGGCATCACTATCGCGCTAGAGGTCTTGGCGCGTAGCATCTTGGCAGCTTATGAAGTGTCGATAGTAAGGTTGCTAGACACCATGCCAGTCTGTGATGCATGGGTTTGCAGCTCCTGCAAACCTATCTACACAACCCCCAAGATTATTTTTTGATGCTTCTTAAACTGTTGTAGGGCCTCCGTAGTGACATGCCACACCGTGTCACTGATGTCATGAAAATTTTCCTCTGTGAGGGTGATTGGGTCCAGTGATGTCTTAGTAGCCACGGATTTCTTCCTAGACCCTCATTTCGCTTGCTCCCTTGGATGTTTGATGCGGGCAAACGTCACCTGTGGGTCTACGCTGTGCTGTTATGTTTGCTCGTCTGTATCTTCCTCTATCTCTAGTGAGGGCAACGTCGTGGCTTTGTCAGAGCCTCGCTCTGTTCCACCTATGTGCTCCTTTGTTTGCTGAATGGCATCACACTCCACCTAGGCCTTGTCAGCGACCTCCTTCTTTCTCTTTTTGGCCTGCCATGTCATCTTGATCTTGGCCTCCTCCTTCTTTTTCTATGTGACAGAATTGCTCCCTCCCACCACCAGGTCTGTTGTGTTGCACCATTCTATCAAGTACTGCATCAATGGCATCCTTTGTTGCCAGGTAAGGCAATTCATACCATTTCTGCGCAGTGTCCTTCCATGCCCTGATGGATACATGGTGAAAATCTGCTTTAAACTCTGTGTAGCCCTGCAGGTTGGCAAACACTGTAGGCAACAACTGTGGCTTGCGATTGATTGCCATGCAGATGTTCATCTCCATTAAGATCCAGAAGATATTGTTGTCCTTGATGCATTGCGCATCCTTGGTCACCCACAACAAAGTGTACTTCGCTGCTTCTGATAGGTTTGGCACGACTGAAGGGAATTGGCTATCTTGTGGTAGCTCCCATGCTACCAGCACAATATACAGCAAGAGCCACGCGTTGTGGAAAGTCTTGCTGAGCTCCTGTGCTTCATAGTAGTTCGCAAGGAACTCACCGTAGAGACAGTTTTCCCAATTGAACTAAACTCCTTCGACGCACTGGGCTGTTAGCGTGACGACAGGCACCGACACCTCATCGGTGTGGTACTTCCTCATCAGCTTCCCTACTAAAATTTGTGTAGCTACCTTTACAGCAGGGTCATAGATGCTGGATATGGCATATCCATGCAACTTCTTTCCCAACTGAAACATCTGTTTCTTGGCCTCCGTGAGGGCCTGCTCACCACCTTTTCTACCAAATATCATGGTTGGATTTTATCCTGCGTAGGGCAACTGCGTGATCTTGTGGATGAACCTGTCATTGATGGGTATTGGGTCCTCCAACCATAGACACCCATCATGGACCAAGCATAGCAGCTGCTTGATGACCAGTATTGTAATCGGGTTGTGGTTGTAGTGTGACACCCATAGCATGTTGAGAAAACTTGCCTTCTCTACTCCTCTGAGCCACTTCTGTGGATCCAATGCGGTCATTCCGGTGGTTGTATCGATGATGAAATGCATCAGCTGCTCTGTCGCCATGTGTGGGAACTTCTCATGGTTGGCCATGTCCAAGTCTTTGAGCTTTAATAAAAGAATCTGCCCCAAGCGCGGACCTTCAAAATAATTTCATCCAACGACAGAGGGGTTTGCAAGGGGACCTTTCGCTCGTCGATATGTTTCAGGACCTTGGTCTTACCTTTGCGTGGAGGGACGTACTCAGGCAACTGAGTGATAGGATTAACACCTTGGGCTTCAACTTCCTTCACATCTATCCCTACGTCCTGCTCATCCATCGGGATGTCTTCAATTTCTTCCTCCTCTGGCTCCAGATTGATGGATTTGCCTTTTTCCTATGTGGTGGGCTTCAATGGATTTCTTCTCGGCAATGCACGCACCGATATCACAGGTTGGTTTCCTTTTTTACCCTTCGCGCTCTCCTTGGTTGGGGTGGGCTTTAGTCTCGGCATCCTTGGTGATTTGGGGACTTCCCCTAATACTTCGACAACCTCTGGAGCAGCTTCTTCCATAAAAATTTCCAGCACCGACTCCTTTGCTATCACTTCTTCAGTATCTATAGCTGTTGCAGGTGTTGACATAACGCTTTCCAACAGTGCTCATGGCGTCTTCGGTAAGTTCTCAAACGTTGAACTCACTATCAAAGCCTCGAAGAATTTTTAATTATAATATTTTAATTTTGAACTATTATATTCTTTTTTTAAGTATTAGTGAGATATTATTATGAAATTATTTTCTGTGTGAAAATAGGTAAGGTGTTCATAAAAAATTTTCTCAGACCTCAACTAAATTATAAATTAAACCAACATCATGTAGTTTTTCTTAATTTACCAAATTTCTTGAATGTGTTATAAATCTATTAATAATCAAGTGACAGTTTTTCGTCAGAATTAACTAGACTAAGTGATTGCACTTCATTTTGTGTGACAAATTAGTGTGTTGAAATGCAATTATCTATATTATTCCTGTGACAGGCTTAGGTATAACCTATGAATATGTTGATCCTTAAATTAATTTATTGTTGACCAAATATTTTTAAACAATATGTAAAGTGGACATTAGACATCATTATTTCTCTTTTAGCATTATGAACTTTTACATGAATCGTAATTAACTGTACCTGGGATCCTCTAGTTGCCTATGTGATATAACATGCTCTGTCTCTGGATCCTTGCTTTAAGATTTTTCAAATGCTCCTTTTAATATAAAATTAGATATCATGTATTCTATTTGACATTTTTAATACAATATGAGAGAATTTTATCATTTTGTAAATATTAAAATTGAAAATTAGGACATATTTTATAAGTATGAAATTCAAATCATTCAAAAGTTATCCATGGTTATCGTTTTGGAAGAATGAGCGGTGTTAAATATTTAATACTTTATTTATTTAATTAAAACTAATTGCCATGAGCTGGACATTTGAAGAAAGTTTCTACCCGTCTTTTATGAAATTTTAAAGTAGTTGAGTTGGGTATTTAGTATTTAAGTTATTAAATTGTAATCCACGTAGTCTAATGAGGTTTCAAATTTGTTTGGAAAATAATGGAATTTTTTTTAAACTTTTATAAAATTAGGAAGAAATTTTGGGAAATCTTGGTTACTTGTCAGGTTTCAAGATTTAGGGTGCCACAATGTTTTTTACTACGCTCATTCCATTTCCACCATAGAAAACATGACTCAAGCACTCATATCAGATTTGTTGGGAAAAAAATGTCAGGTTAGAAAATACTATTTTGGATTATAATTTTTGGTATGCAATATTTAGATCTTTTAATAAGAATTTTATTTATTTATTTATTATTTTTTTAAAATATTGAAATTTCAAACTTATTATTTTAGAACTAGGTAGACTGACTTATAAAAAATATATATTTTTTCACTAGAATCGGGAAAAACAATTTCAAGAAAGAATGTGATTTTTTGTCATTTAAAATGCATTTTTGAATGCATAAATGGATTCAACATCCTCTGAGGTGTTTGGATTCTACAAATTAAACAACTTAAACTCAAGCTTATAAAAATCTCTCCCAAATTTTAGTTAATGTTAATTTGAAAAAATTGTCATAAAAAAAGTCCATTTAAAATAGATTATATTACTTATATAACAAATAAATTTTATTATTTTATATATTTTTTAAAATAATTTTGATAAAAAGTTGACTAATTAGTAAAATTATAAATTTCAATTATTAAAATTAAAAAAAATGAAGTTTTTGCCGAAAAAAAAAAAAGATCTCGAAATTTTTGAAATGACAAAATTTCAATATCAAAATTGTAACTTTTCATTATCCAATTATATTAATTAATATATAAAAACATTACAATACAAATAATTTATTCCAATAAGTTTTGAGAATTAACTTAGTTGAGTAATAAATACCAAATCCTTCAACAATAGCATATATACCACTACTAAGATTATGATTTTTATTAAACACTAAATTAATTTTGTGTAAAAATAATTAATTCAATATTATATATATATATATATATATAATTTTCCTTTTTTTCGTGAGTTAACATAACGTACATTTTTTTCTTCTATCAGTTACCATATCTTATATTATCATGAAATTTTCGAGTCAATGAAAACTTACTAAATATATAAATTATATAAATTATATATATATATATATATATATATATATATATATATATAATCAAAAAATGTAGTTTAATTTTGTTTTAATGTTTTTTAATATTCATGAAAAATTTAAATTTTTAAAGTGATAAAAATGAGTTTATTTTTGAGAGAATATTTTTTTACAATGAACTCAATAAACAAGATAGACAATACAATTCAAATTAAATATTATGATTTAAAGAAAGTTGATTGTTCATATACTAGAAAAAACTCAGAATTTTACTAGTGCAACATTTCTTCCACTTCCTATTAAGTCATTAGGTCATTTTTTAAATGGGATTTAAACTTCGTAGTAACCTACCTCATTAATCCAAAAACCATGAATAACACCATATTACTTGGTACTTCACGAGATATTAGTTAAAAGTGACATATAATTTCTATTTAAAAAAAATTAATAAATTACTGCGTGGAAAAGAGCGTACTATAACCAATATAAGGGAGATGTAATTTATTTATTGCTCCACGGAGATTCTACACGTCCGTTCTTAGATAATAAATAAGAAACATGTTAGCTATATTTAAAAATAATAATCAATATGCAATTAGTATTACACAAATTAGGATTATTTAGATGTTTCAAATTAGACATTGTTGTGATTGTGTAAGACACTTGGTTTTACCACATTAAATAAAATTATGCAAATGTTTCAATTTAATAACACCGTGATCTTACATTATGATTGTTCTACCTTTAAAACTTTGTGAACTTACATTATGATTGTTCTACTTTGAAAAATTTGTGATTTTGTAAAATGATTTGGACAAAAGAATATTAGTTATGAAGCAAGGAACTTAAAAAAAATGATTAATTGAAGGCTAATACAATCAAAATCAACCCTTTGCACATAAAATTTAAAACTATGGCTTATAATTTTCCCATTATTATGGAAAGATGATTAACTGAAGGTTAATACAATCAAACTCAAAGCTTTGCACAAAAAATCTAAAACTAAGGCTTATACTTTGCCCATTATTTATTGTTTTCAACTCTAATTCAACTATATTTAAGGTAAGGGTTTCATCTATATTTAAACTAAGGGAGAGTATCTGTAATATAGCCCATGTTCAAATGTGGCTATTGGTTCATACCTTTCAAAATTGAATAATTAAGTTAAGCGAGAGGGAACACTAGCTATGAGGCCGTGTTATTCTCAATTTATAATAAAAAAACCAAACACCTTGTCTATTGCGACTTTATAATTAAGAAGTCAAGCAGTTTAAACATCAATGAAGTTGTATAGGGTGGCAAGTTGTTTGGTGACGACTTCTTTTCTAGCATGTCCCTTTCCTCGGCGTAACTAAGAAAGAGGATCCATATATAAAACATCATACCATTGTTTATGTCAATGTTCTTTGTTTAATATGAACCCTAATCAAAATGTTACTAAATATGTTTTGTTTGAAATTGCATAGAGGAAGAGGAATTGTACGTTAATAAAACAAAGTTTCTTGTAACATCAACATGCTTTCTAATCATTGTATCTGTTAGACCTCGCCTTGGGCAAAGATACTTCCCTGTCACTTGTGTACAAATATATGTATAATATGCGACGTTTTATTATAATCAATCTCACTAATAAGGACTCTCTTCCTATGAGGACAAAACCCTGATGCATCTTTCGCTCATAATATTATCTAAAAGAACTCATAGAAAATATAGATAAAGAACAGCAGCTGCGTAGTGACAGTCCCTACCGATATCAAACAAACTTTATTTGGTTTTTAGATATTTGTATCAAACAAAGTTCATTTTCTTATCAATTTTAATGTTTGCATGATATAAACAAAATTCATTTTCTTATCAATTTTCATGTTTACATAATATATAATGTTTACGTGCGTGGATGGTCTTGGGTGGACTATGTGGGTGGAAAATCAAAGAATAGAACATTGGATGGCCAGCGGGATTGAGATTTGTTCATGAGCCCTTACCTTACACATAGAGCAGGAACTCACTTTACGTCATCTCAAACCCTCTCTCTACATATGCCTTGCATGATTACTAAGATGTTGGAAAAGCATAAACAATTGGAGAATATAGGCTAGCTGCTTTTCTTTACAAATCAATCTCTCTTGCCTTTGATAGAAGGGGTAGGCGAGTGAAATAAAAGAGGCTGAGCTTAATGTCTGTTACTGCATTGGTATAGTTTATGCTGCCACTTTCCTGATGGGAAGAAAGGTAGAAGCTTTTAATGCATTAAATAAGTGATTTTACATTAGACAAATGCTACTTGGATCCATATAACTCTCACCTGTTATGGATCTCATCTGTTCACAATGCATAAAATTGTTGATTTAGAGTACAAGAGTTCACATAAATTACGTATGTTGAATTATTGCTGCAATGAATAATGCTTATGTCCAGTCATATCGAAATTGTAACAATGCCATTAATAATATATTTTTAAATATGAAATGATATTTACATGTATCAAAGACTTTTCTAAAACAATTGATTTTGTTGGAGTAATAAATATGTCGTTTGAGGTAGGTTGCCTAAAGTGGACCTTTCAAATTTTTAATACACACGAGTTTGATAAGTGAATGTGATTTCCTATTGTGCTCTAATCACCCACCTATTATGGATCAGTCTATGCGCAATTAATTGTTATCAGCAAACTCATGAGTAGATTTAGCCTTTGTGAAAATGTGCTAGTGTGATTTGCTTAATTTGCTAGTTTATATATGATCAGTGGAATGGAAGATCATAGTCATGAAGACTATTATTATTCATTACATCAAAACAATAGAATTTATCTCATTGCCTAGGAAAGGGATGATGACTACCTATTATTGATCCTTGCTTCATGCAATTTGATCAAAGTAAAGCTTGTTTCCTTTTAATGAAACCTATTATGTTTCTTCTCTTAGTATGAAACACAAACTTATTATGTTTCTCCTCTTTCACTGTCCTTTTTCCTTTGCGTCATTTCCCTTTCTGTCATGCCATGTCTCAAATTTTCTACACATCACAACAACAATGACAAATGTATTAAATATTCTAGTATGTATCGAGTTAATAATCAATGGGAAAAAAATTGTTCAATTAATAAATTGAAAATTGGTCATCAATTCATAAAATTTATCAGAAAATTGATGGACAAGATAAATTGTTGTGATAATGTGCTGGTGGATTTGCTCAAATTGTTAGTTTATATAGTAGTGCAACACCTAATGTTAAATAACTCACACTGTTATTATTTGTTACATTAAAATTATAGCATTTTTCTTAGAGCCTAGTTTTATGGATTATAGCATTGATCATTGCTTCATGAAAGTTGATGAAAGTCATTAATAGGATTTTTGTAAAGGAAATATACTCCTAGCATGATAGATTGTTAATTGGGAAGTTTAGACTTTGACAACATATTTTAGTGACGGTCAAGCTAGCATCAAAACAACAGAGGGAGGGCCATGATATACGCCAAGTAAAGTAGAATATATAAACAATCCAAGCCTTAGTCTCAGATGGGGTCACCTTTATAACATATTCAAGGAAACAAGCTTCTTTGAACTCATGGAAAAAGAGGCTCAAATGAATGGTGGATATTTTTGTTTCAGCGACAGTTAGAATCCTTTCACTATGAACCTAAAACAAATCCTTAGAATAACATGCAGATGGAATGAAAGCAACACACTATTACATACGCCATGGTGGGGATGCACTGTATAACAACATGAACTTCCTTTGGCATAAGTTTCAAGGTTGTAGGTCAGTTATTCTTCCAAATTCACTGGGACTTGCACTTGTTCTTTTCTTACATGCCATTTGTGTCGTTTAATGACAGAAAGAAGGGAACAAAAAGAAGGGAACCCAATGAATGGCTTAATATTCTTTTAGGCTTGCCTACTATTATGCCAACCTCACCATTAAACCACCCATTCATTATTTTTATATATCATCATTATAAAATAAAACAATTTCCTCTCGTTTTTAGGGCATCCTGTGTGAATCTTTATTTTTTTGAACATATGTCAAAGGGGTTTCCCGATCTTAACTTTTAAGGAGAATTGTAGGGAGAAACTTCTCAGTGTATGTTGTGCTCTTTTTGTTGCCAAGTCATACAAATTTAGGTTTAGGACTCTTACCAATGGTCTAATCTGACGTTGGAGAGATTGGAAATGACACAATGCCCATTCCAAGGTACTTCTTTTGCTGCTTAAAAATTTGGTATTAATTTCAGAAATAATCACACTAACAGAGTTATAAATGTACCTTTAATTTATTTTCTTGTATTCAATATTTCATGAAATGTGCAATCTCGTGAATTATTTGAAGCAATATACTAGAAATGATAATAAAAATATAATATTTGTAGATACTACGAAATTCAGTGGATTATTTCTTCTATGAGTTGATGAGGTCTCTTATGGATGGTCTCCGGAAATTTAATTACCAATTGAAGGGAACTAAATGACGATCAACCAGGTGACCTCGGTCGTGAAGGTTGAATGTAGGTAAATCATTAGAATTTAAGTTATGATTGTGCAGGTAAAATAACGTTGAACATAAATTTTATTGATGCTTGGATAATTTTCCATAGATAATGGCCATCTCCCAGGACTCTAGAAATTTCCTTCTCTAATATATGTAGTTTTGTGAGGGGACGTCAGGAAATCATGAGCTTTTAAGGGCATTTAAAACTTCCAATCTAACACTTCCCGTGATGTCGACGTTTCTCATTTCCATTGGCCAGAAACACAAAAGAAATTAATAAAATTAATGAAAATCAATAAAAATAAATAATAAAATGACACGGTGTTGTAATTTTCCAGCTAGGAACACAAATAAAATAAATAATAAACATTAAATAAAAAATAAAACCTTCCAGCGACATAAAATAAGTTAAATAAATTAATTAAAATCAATAAAATAAATAATAAAATGACATGGTGTTGCAGTTTTCCAGGTAGCTAAGAACAAAAAAAAAAAAAAACATGTAGGGTAGGCAAGCAAGGGTTGCATGTAGCCCAAGTGTCCCCACCCCTACTTAGCCAAGCATCTAACCAGGTCATTCGTTTCATTTATTCGCATGGAGTGCATCATATTGTTTTGGGACCTAAATCAATTTGGGACTGGAAAAGTGTTGGAATTGAAACAAAATCTTTCACAAGTTATGCTATGGGCTCTCGATAGAGACGTTTTTCTTTTGCTACCACCTCTAATTTCATTCCCGTATCATGTTTTTAGTTATAAAATTTGTACAAAGAATTTTTTGCTTCCCGTGTCTATGAAGCCGATCGGAGAGCAGAAATGCATAACGGGAAAGGTTGTGAACAACATATGCATAGTAGGTTCATGGTTATGCGATCGACCATACAAAATTCACACACATGAGTAGGAAGACCTATCTATGGGCCACCATCTATGCATAACAGGAAGGTAGGGATTCCAACATGCAAGCTCGGCAGACACACTATAGTCGGTACATTCTTCTATTGTAAACTTGAAACTATAGATGAATAAGGAAGTTGGGGGAAAGAATGGAGTGCCTAAAAGACATAGCTAGAAGATCCCTGAACTAAGTGGAGATGATCTGTCGAGCCATCCTAGAGCGTTATTAGGCCTAAAGGAGATCTCAGTGAGTTATATTAAAATAATTCCATGGAGTTTGGGTCCTAATCCTGCCTGAGCATAGTGATGTGACGTGTCGCTTCCCTGCACAAGGTTGCCACCTTACTAAGTTTGAACCTTCTAAACCGAGTATTCATCAATTGCAATAGCTCTGGTAAGCCCCTCTATGTGATTCTTAATAGAATAAATGTAACGGGTTGGTCATAGAAGTTAAGGTAGTAATGTGTCTCGATGAGCATGTATCTTTTATGTTATATGTTCTACTAGGGTGTAGATACATAACTAGCTTCAAGAATGACATATGAGGATATACATAACTAGTATACATTATTTTAGTAATATATCAACAATTACACTATAAGAATTACTACAACCATATGTATGACAAATAATGCAGTAGCTTCTCCCAGAGAATGCAATAGTTTCTGAGTTTCAAGACTTGTTGCTCCATTGTTCTTCTCATTGGGCTATGACATTGCTACTCAGTGCACTCATGAGGATGAGTCGAGGCTTCATATTTTTTCTACTCCAATTTGGTGCCCTCATGAGGATGAGTCGAGCCTTCAAAGGAGACAGAGGGTTAAGATTCCACCTTCAGAGGGAGCAAAGAAAAGCCAAATACCGAGTATGATGTAACCTAACAAATGGCTAACATGCCAATAGTTAGTTAGATGACACTCTTTTGGTTCGGGTTACTAGATGATAGGAAAGTTTGGATTATGTTTTAACTGAAAGTATTCAGAACATTTTCTAAACTAATGTTAAGTTGAAACTAACATTAAAATAAGAACGAGTAGAAGTATAAAAATATTTATCCTATGTTTTAATAGAAATCAAGAAAATTATGCAGTCTTCCCTGCAATAAGCGGTCGAAACTGAAACTTCAGATAAAGTTTGTTTGATAGAGTATTTTCGTTAAAATGTTATTTAATTTTGAATTATGTCCATGCTCCATATCTTGTTGGGCCATGGGTTTTGATGGATGCTAGATGAAAGTGATTTTTATTCAATTGAGTATATTGCATGGAATTAAAAATCCCAAGCTAGTATGTCGAATTATGTAATGTACATGTTTTCCTCGACATATTTTGAATATATATATTTTCTCTTTCCTTTTGATTTCAGGATGAATTTTGGTCTGATCTTTGTAATGGAATGATTAAATCTTATGAGAAGATAAACAAGGACATTCTTGAATGGGTTTAGAAGGTTCAAATAATATCACAACCATCTTCTTCGATATAGGGTTTTCTGTAAGTCTATCTTTAAGATGAGAGCTAAGACTTATCCTTTCTTGACAGAGCATGTTTCTTTTCCACACAGTACATCTCTACATTATTTTCACAGGATTGTACTTGACGCAAGTTCAGCTCTGTTTATGAAAATGATGTCTTCATTTAGTCTAGTGGGCCATTCGCCAGGGTCTTTCCAAAAGGAATATTGGTAAATAGGGAAAGCAAACTATAGGGTAAATGTTCAATATTTGGAGCTTGATGATGGAATTAGAAAAGATCCCATCATGCACCATTACATGACACCATAGTTATGCATTTTGATCACTATACAAGGCCTTCCAAACTCTTATAATTCTCTTGGATATACATTCATTCATAACAATATACAAATTCAAACAACCTCCACCTTGGTTCCTACCACTCTCAATCTTCATCAATCAAATCAGCATAGATTCTGCTTATTTTCGGAGGTAATGTATTCACCCTTATCTCTCTACTATGATTACCATGTATTAGTTATAATGATAACCTTTCCTAACAGGTTTAGAAACGACAACTCATTCCACTAATAGTCACATTCGACGAGTGGGTGATCCATCGATGTTCATCCATCCGTCCATTATAGGTTCTTTGATGTTCTATGTTTCCAAAGTACTTGATTGATGCCCCCTCCCTCCCGGATATAGAGGTACTACTGCAATCAACGGATAGGAACCCACTTCGACGGACTATAGCTCCCCCACCAATTGCTTACTCAAGGAACATAAATAATTTATCAATTTATTAGATTTGTAATGAATTATCCAAGGATTTATAAAAGGAAAAAAACATTATATGGGTTAAAAAGGACACCATTTCCATGTCTCTAAACCCTTATTAGTTTTTTGCACCTCACTTGGGTTGTGTAAAGGTTGTATATTTTTCTCATGTGGACCAAGAGATGTAGTCTCTGATGACAATGGATTATTTGTGGGAGGCCTATATCAACCATTTGAAACTATTGGACCATCATGTCAAGAAGAAACCATATTATTTGTGGGAGGCCTATATTGATCATTTGAAACTATTCGACCATCAAGTCAAGAAGAAATAGTAAAAATACCCATGTCATATCCATCATTACATGGAACCTAGGTCTTGAACCCAAGGGAAAACTATTAGTGTTCCTATTATTAATATTGCCATTTGTGTTTTCTATTATTGGATGATTAGAATCTGTGGAAATTGATACTTCTCCCTATGGTGGAGGAGGATCCAAATGATGAACATATTGTGCAGTTGCTATAGAGCATGTTGAAAAGTCTGTGGTAGTAAGTGTCATGAAAAATGAGCATTGTGAAAAAGCAGTATTGATAAGAGAATGAAAATGATCCCTCTTCAAAATCCCATGAATAGTGATTGGCCAATAATTTGACCAAGGAGTTGTTGGAACATGATATAGCAGAGGAATGGAGCAATCCAAAAGAAGACAACCCAATTGACGAAATGGATAAGTTTATGGCTTCAAATTGCGGCGTCGGTGTTGGCTTGGTGGCGTTTGACCCAGGTTCAACGTTAGTTAGCCAAAGAAATTCCTACACTGCTGGATGTTTCGGCATCAACCTACGGAGCGTGGACTGAAGTCTCACTCAAAGTAGTATGGGGGGATGTTGGAACCAAGTTTTCGCACCCTGAGATGATTGTGATGTCGGTTTGTTCCTTCTGTTCCTGCTTTCACGCAGGTCGTTAAGTTCTAGGGCTCTGTCT
The DNA here is from genome assembly GCA_031772625.1 of Pinus tabuliformis. Classification (NCBI taxonomy): domain Eukaryota; kingdom Viridiplantae; phylum Streptophyta; class Pinopsida; order Pinales; family Pinaceae; genus Pinus; species Pinus tabuliformis. The sequence continues at coordinate 369,403,708 of CM062818.1, forward strand.
ATCTAGTCCTTTACTCCGACCTTCACTATGTTCGCGAAGGGGTACGATTGGCCTTTGTGTAGGCCTAAATTGCAGTTCAGGTACTTTTCCACTGATAGGGTAGCGTATTGTGCAGATTCACTAATTATCTTAAGCATCTTACTTATCTTATTAAATAATCACAGTTAGCGCCACGTAAATAGATATTGTTACTTGCATTCAATTAACCAATGTAATTACATACATTCACACATCACTTAAGCATTATAAATGAAATTCATACACAATATGACAAGATCCGTTAACAGGAAACATAGACACAAAAATTGTAGAATGCTTCTATTTATGGATATCTTCAAACGAATATAGACTCTATCTATCCTGTGCACACAGCTGCAACGGTCCACGCACTCGGTTGCGGACTTCTATCCCACACCTTTGTACACTCAGGTGCAGAGCGTCTACCTACACTAAGAACTGAAACTTAGACTTCTCTTGTTATAGCTCAAACTTCTTCTACGACTTCTCATTACTCAAAACTTTACTTAGAGATTACTTACTTAGCTCTTTTTATACAATCCCATGGTCTACAAACCATGGGTATATCTTTACAACCGACTTTACTTTACAAAATAAGTGAGCACAACCCTTTATGAGTCATGACACCTTCGCACTACGCGACAACAAAATGCGAAGACTTTACAACTTTATTACAAAATTCGACCCAAAACATGGGCTTTTAGCCTCAAAACTATCCTTGGGGGATCTCGTTCCCAACAGTCCCCCAACACAAACATCATGACTCACCCTCAAGTCACTCGGTAGGTGTGAAGATCTTAGCACGAAGACCTCCTAGCTCGACCTGTATGATCGCAACCTCAGCAGTGCACTGTGCGGCCGCCTTCTTTGCATCTTCAACCATCTGCTCGGTCACTATTCTTGAACTATCGGCCTGAAGATTTTGCTGAGTTTCTTGCAGATTCGTAAGCTTTCCTTCAATAGAGGTTTTGACTGTGTAAGCCTCATCTAGCCAGGGCTTCAAGCGCACCTTCAACACTGCTTCCTTGTGTAGCGTTGCATCCACTTGTTCTTTCAGCTGCTTGGCCTCCTGCAGCTCTGCCAGTCTCTGTGTGAGCATGACGGTTCACGCTGTGCCTTTGAGCTCATGATAGTGTTCTTGTAGCTCACACACTTCTGTCTCCAGTCGATGTACTTTAGGTTCCTCGCACAAGCTCGTTAGGACCTCGAATGACTGATCAAAAGGTTGCGTGCAGTCTGTTACTGAAATTTCAAATGCCGCTATTGCCTCTGTGATAGCAGTCACCCACTTCTCCTTTACTTCTAGTGAGGTTGAAGGTTGGGCCTTCAATTGTAGCTCAGTGATCTGTAGGTTCAACTCCAACTAAACCCTCGCCATTTCTGTACGTGCGTCATGCACCCCTGTAACCAGCTTGTGGATGCACACCTCGACTGGTTCTTCCTCAAGAATGACCAAAAATGGGACCATTCAGCATGCCTCCTTGACGAACTGCATTATATGCTTGCTCTTCTTGGTAGCCTCAGTCACAAAGGCAATGGTAGAGTCTCCTTGTAGTGCCATCTACTCATTGTTAATCCACAACTCACTAATCACCTAGAGGGTGCGGTGCTCATGGACCCTAAGCTCCGCAATCACTACATCCTACAAAAGGTGGAGTGCCCCACCAGGGAGCGCTTCCAGATTCAACCCTACTCCCTTGAGGGTGCTGACAGTGGTCCTATCAACTTCATTCTCCATGGTCAGTGCTCCAATAGGTAGCTCTATCGCGTTGGAGGTCTTGGCGTGGAGCATCTCAGAAACTTCTAAAGTGACAATAGCAAGGCTCGTGGAAACTGTTCCAGCCTGTGACACGCGGGTTTGGAGGTCTTACACACCTGTCTGGATAGCCCCCAAGATTATTTGCTACTATTGCTCAAACTATTGTAGGGCCTCCGTAGTGACATCCCGCACAGTGTCACTAATGTCATGCAAATCGCCCTCTTTGAGGGTGATTGGGTCTAGTGATGTCTTAGTAGCCTTGGATTTCTTCCTGGACCCTCCTTTCTCTTGCTCCCTTAGATGCTTGTTGCGGGCAAACATCACCTGTGGGTCCGCGCCCTATTGTTTTGTGTACTCGTCTGTCTCTTCCTCTGTCTCAGGTGAAGGTGACCTCGCGCCTTTGTCATAGCCCCACTCTGTTCCACTTGTGTGCTCCTCTGTCTGCTGAGTGGCATTTAGCTCCGCCTGGGCCTTGTCAACATCCTCCTTCTTTCTCTTTTCAGCTAGCCATGTCATCTTGAGCATGGACTCCTTCTTCTTTTTATGTGCGACGAACTTGCTCCCTCCCACCGCCAAGTCTTTTGTGGTGCGCTATTCTGCCAACCATCGATCAAGTACTACATTAATGGTGTCATCTATTGCCAGGTAAGGCAAGTCATACCATTTCTACATAGGGTCCTTCCGTGCCCTAATGGACACATGGTGAAAATCTGCTTTAAACTCTGTGTATCTCTGTAGGTTGGCAAAAACCGTAGGCGACAACCACAGCTTGTGATTTATGGCCATTCGAATGTTCATCTCCATCAACACCCAGAAGATCTTGCTGTCCTTGATGCGCTGCATATCCTTGGTCACTCATAGCAAAGCATACTTTGCTGCTACTAGTAGGTTTGGTGCGACTGGAGGGAATTGGCTATCTTTGGCAGTTCCCATGCCACCAGCATAATAGACAGTAACAACCACGCGTAGTAGAATGTCTTGCTGAGCTCCTGTGCTTTGCATTAGTTCACAAGGAACTCACCATAGAGATAGTATGCCCAATTGAACTGAACTCCTTTGGCACACTGGGCTGCTAGTGCGACGACAGGCACCAGCACCTCATCGGCATGATGCTTCCTCATCACCTTCCCTACTAAAATATGCGTAGCTACCTTTACAGTAGGGTCATAGATGCTAGATATGGCATATCCATGTTGCTTCTTTACCAACTTAAACTTTTGTTTCATGGCCTTTCCGAGGGCCTGCCCACCACCCTTTCTACCAAATATCATGGCTTGATTTTCTCCTATGTATGGAAACCGCGTGATCCTGTGGATCAACCTGTCAGTGATGGGTATTGGCTCCTCCAACCATAGACACCCATCATGCACCAAGCATAGTAGCTGCTTGATGGCTAGTACTATAATGAGGGTGTGGTTGTAATGTGACACCCATAGTATGTTGAGCAAATCTGCCTTGTCTACTCCTCTCATCCACTTCCGTGGCTCTAATGTGGTCATTCCGATGGTTGTATCAATGATGCGGTGCATCAACTGCTCAATCGCCAGGTGTGGGAACTTATCATGGTCGGCCAATTCCTAGTCTTCAAGCTTTAACAGAGGAAGTTGCCCCAAGCGTGGCCCTTGAAAAACAATTTCATCCGACAGCAGAGGGGTTTGCAAGGGGACCTTTCTCTCGTCCATATATTTTGGGACCTTGGTATTTCCTTTGCATGGAGGGATGTACTTAGGCAACCAAGTGATATGTTCAACACCCTGGGCTTCAAATTTCTCCACATTTATCCCCACGTCCTCCTCATCCATTGAAATGTCCTTGATTTATTCCTCCTCCAGCTCCAGATTGATGGATTTTCCTTTTTCTTGTGTGGTGGGCTTCGGTGGGTTTCTTCTCAGTGATGCACGCACTGGTATCATAGGTTACTTGCTCACTTTATCCTTCACTCTCTCCTTGGTTGGGGTGGTCTTTGGTCTTGGCGTCCCTGGTGATTGGGGACTTCCGCTAATACTTCGACAACCTTTGGAGTAGCTTCTTCCGTAACAATTTTTGGCACCAACTCCTCTGCTATCACTTCTTCTGTATCTATAGCTATTGCAGGTGTTGACATAATGCTTTCCAACAATAATCGTGGCGTCTCTGGTAAGTTCTCAAACCTTGAACTCACTATCAGAGCCTCAAATAATTCTCAGTTCATGTGCGCCTAAGAGCTGAACAGTTCAATTCTTAAAATTCCAAGTGTTTTTCGCTGGGAAGCCACCTATAATTTATAGGGCATTTTGAATTCAAAACTGATCACTCCCACCAAATTTACTTCATTAATGTTGGATTGGCAGAAGATTTTCAAGGATCTGACCCATAAATTTTGTCTTAAATGCCATCTGCCCACTCTATTTGGCCGCAATTCTACCATCAAATCATGAACATTGACTTTAATGGTCACTTTCCCACCGACCTACATGATTTCTCCCTAGGTAGTGTAGCTCCCTTCGCACTGTTGGATGTTGAGCATGATTATTTAGAGGTCTTTGTTTTTAGCCGAATGTATATCCTAGGAAGATTGTACACCGCTCCACGCGGGGGGGTGTGGGTAGGAGGGGGGGACTTATCCACCCTGTGGTGGTTCGGGGGGGCAAATCCCCCCCGGATGGGGGTTCGAGGGCCAGTTGTCCCCCGGCGGGGGTTTTGCAGGTAGCACCCCTGAAGCTAAAAATAGATGTAAAATTTCCTTGTAAAAGTATAGTAATTTCTAGTCAATCTGGGCCATTCATTAAGCAGATTATCTGACAGTAGAATTTGTGTTTAGTTTAGGGTTTTTTTCCATAGAAGGAAACCCCCTCTTTTTGTCTGAGGGCATTGTATTAAGGCTGTGTAATAGATGTGTATTCTTCGAGTGAGAAACAGAGAGGTGAGACTGTGAGAGAAAACATAGGATATTACAACGGATCTGTTGTAGGTTGTGTCTCTTCATTTTGCTGGATAATAGAAAGGAAGGACTGGCTGTTCGGGGTGGACGTAGCCCATACTGGGTGAACCACATATATCTATGTATCTTTGGTTTTATGTGTTTATGTTTTTCCGCATATTATATGTCTTGCATTTCTCTATCATATATATAATTTTTCTAACAACCGGTATCAGAGCCGAAGGTCTATTTGGCTGATAAACTCGCAGGAAAGAAGGTTCCTCGTTCGAGAGGGAGAAATGGCAGAAGGTGGTAAGTTCAGGGTTGAGAAATTTAACGGCCAAAACTTCCCATTGTGGAAGATGCAGATAGAAGATTATCTATATTAGAAAGATCTGTACCTACCATTGAGTGGAAAAACAAAGAAGCCGACTGCTATGATAGATGTAGAATGGAACATTCTCGATAGAAAGGCACTCTGAACAGTACGGTTGTGCCTGATAATGTCAGTCACCTTCAACATTTCGAAGGAAACAACGACAGAGGGTTTGATTCAGGCATTGGCGAAACTATATGAAAATCCCTTGACCTCAAACAAGGTATTTCTTATGAAACGATTATTTAATATGAAGATGTTGAAAGGTGGATCTCTTGCAGACCATTTAAATGATTTTAATACAGTTACAAGTCAGTTAAGTTCTGTAGGGGTAAACTTTGCTAATGAAGTTAGAGTTCTGTTATTCTTGTGCTCATTGCCAGAAAGTTGGAATGGTTTAGTAATGTCCATTAGTAACTATGTTTTTGGATCTAGTACTTTAAAGTTTGATGATGTTGTTGGTGCTATCCTTAGCGAGGAAATGCAATGGAAACGCTTCTGTGAGACATTAGGTAATGCTTTGAGTCCAGATTTTAGGGGAAGAAGAATGGAAAGAGGAAAGAGCTCATGATATCGCAGTAAATCAAGGAAAGGCAAATCCAAGTCCAGATTGGGGATAGTGTGCTGGAAATGTGGAAAGAAAGGACACCTAAAGAAAGATTGTAGATCTCGGAAGGGAAAAGAAGGAGATGCACATCAAGAAAACAATCATGAAGCAAATGTGACAGGTGAGGTGTTATAAGATGCTTTGATTTTTTCTTTTGAAAATATTACTGATTCTTGGGTGGTATATTCAGGGGCCTCATTCCATGCCACACCTGATAAGAAATATTTTCCTGACCATCTTCAAGGAGATTTTGGACAAGTTCATTTGGGTGATGATAAACATTGTAAAATTGTTGGAATGGGCAAGGTTCTTGTAAAAAAACAGAATGGAAACCAATGGTTACTAAAGGAGGTAAGGCATGTTCCAGATCTAAAGAAAAATCTGATTTCAACAGGGCAGTTAGGTGGTGAAGGTTATGTGACAACTTTCACAGATAAAGCATGGAAGGTCACCAAAGGAGCCCTGGTAATAGAAAAAGGCGAAAAGGTTGGTACATTGTATTTATGCAATGGTATTTCTAACTCTGTTAATGCTTTAACTTCCAAAGGAGAAGATGCAGCATTATGGCATCATAGGATCAGACACATGAGTGAAGAGGGGATGAAGATTCTTCACTCAAGGAATTTGTTGCCGGATTTGAAGAATGTTGATTTGGACTTCTGCGAGAATTGTATTTATGGAAAAGAGAAGAGAGTCAATTTTATCGGAGTTGGGAATGAAAATAAGAGCGAAAAATTAGAGCTTGTGTATATAGATGTACGTGGACCTGCTCAGGTATCATCTCTCAGTGGCTCTCATTATAATGTTACTTTTATTGATGATGCAACTAGAAAAACTTGTATTTAATGTATTCAGAATAAATTTGATGTATTTGATACTTTCAAGAAATGGAAAGCTTTGGTTGAGATTGAGAGAGGAAAGAAATTGAAGTGTCTCAGATCAGACAATGGAGGTGAATATTGCAGCAAAGAGTTTGATAGGTACTGTTCAGAGCATGGAATTCGCAGAGAGAAGATAGTTCCAAGAACACCACAAGAAAATGGTGTGTCAGAAAGGATGAATAGAACAATCATGGAGCGTGCAAGGTGCATGAGATTGCATGCGGGATTTCCTTTACAATTTTGGGAAGATGCTTTAGATACTACTGTTTATCTGGTAAATAGAGGGCCTTCAAGTTCCTTGGATGGTGGTGTTGCAGAGGAAGCATGGACAGGTAAAAAGGTAAACTACTCTTTTTTAAAGCCTTTTGGTTGTGAGGCCTTTGTCCATATTAATAAAGAAAATAGAACAAAGCTTGAGGCAAAATCAAAGAAATGTACCTTTATTGGATATGGTGTTAATGATTTTGGTTATCGCTTATATGATTATGAAAATCACAAAATCATTAGGAGCATAGATGTAATATTCAATGAAAAGGTATTGTATAAGAATCAGTTGTAGGAAAAGAAATAGGAAAAAGAAAACAAGGAATACATAGTTCTTGATGAGATCACTGAAATACTAAAGGTACCTAATAATAATAATAATCAACAACCACAACAACAGCAACAAGCACCGCAAAAACCTGAATGTGGTGTTAGGAGATCTACCAGGATAAGTATACCCCCTGAAAAATACTCTCCTTCATTATATTATTTATTGTTGACTGATTCTGGTGAACCCAGATGTTATGAAGAAGAAATGCAGGTTGAAAGCAGGAAGAAGTGGGAGCTAACCATGGAAGAAGAGATGGACTCCTTAATGCATAACCAGACTTGGGACTTAGTCAAGTTGCCTGCAGGTAAAAGTACATTGCAGAATAAATGGGTTTATAGGCTGAAGGAAGAAGATGGAGGAAAATAGAGGTACAAAGCTAGACTTGTGGTGAAAGGGTTTGCACAGAAGAAACATATTGATTTTGATTAAATATTTTCTCCTGTTGTTAAAATGACTTCAATCAGAACTATTTTAAGTCTAGTAGCAGTTGAATATTTGCATCTTGAGAAATTAGATGTAAAGACAACCTTTCTCCATGGGAATTCAGAGGAAGAGATGTATATGCAGTAGCCACAAGGATATGAGCTAAAAGGGAAGGAGAAACTAGTGTGCAGGTTGAAGAAGAGCTTGTATGGCTTAAAACAGGCTCAAACGAAGTGGTATCTAAAATATGACAAATTTATGTCTGAACAAGGTTATACTAGATGTCATTCTGATCATTGTGTTTATTTGAAAAAGCAAAATGATGGCAGCTATATTATATTGTTATTGTATGTAGACGACATGCTTGTTGCAGGGTATAACATGTAGGAAATAAATGTGTTGAAAAGAAAATTGGCAAATTCATTTGCAATGAAGGATTTGGGAGCTGCAAAACAAATCCTTGGTATGAGAATAACTAGAGACAGGAAAAAAATCACAAATTAACATTGTCTCAGAATGAGTACATACAAAAGGTGTTGAAAAGATTTAATATGCACAATGCAAAACTATTTAGTACACCTTTTGCTGGCCATTTCAAACTTAGTAAGGAGATGTGCCCAAAGACCCATGAAGACATGGATTATATGTCTAAAGTTCCATATGCATCCGCACTTGGAAGCTTAATGTATGCAATGGTTTGCAGAAGGGCCGATATTGTACATGCAGTGGGAGTTGTAAGCAGGTACATGAACAATCTAGGAAAAGAAAATTGGTTGGCAGTGAAATGGATTCTCATATTTTTGAGAGGTACCACAAATCAAGCATTATGCTTTGGTGGTTCAAACATTTCTCTATAGGGATATGTTGATGCATATATGGTAGGTGACAGAGATAATACGAGGAGCACTACAGGATATGTATTTACTGTAGGTGGAACAACTGTCAGTTGGGTTTAAAAAATCCAAAGTGTTTTTGCACTTTCAACAACAGAAGTAGAGTATGTTGCTGCTACAGAGGCTAGTAAAGAAATGATTTGGTTACAAAGCTTTATGGATGAATTGGGTAAGAAGCATGATATGGTCATGTTATACAATGATAGCCAAAGTGCAATTCATCTTGCAAAGAACTCCACATTTCATTCCAGGACTAAACACATACATCTCAAGTACCATTTCATATGAATAGTGTTGGAAGATGGAGAGTTGAAGCTGGAAAAGATACACACTAGTCGGAATCTTGTAGATATGCTAACAAAAGTTATAACCAGGGAGAAACTGAGAATATGCTCAGTTTCAGTTGGTCTTCAAGGATAACGATGAAGATGAGAAATAGCCAGGTCCAAAGAGGAGCCATTGTCCAACAAATGAAGCAGTGGTGGAGTTGCTACAATCATTCGCCAAGTGGGAGACTGTTGGGTGTGGAGCATGATTATTTAGAGGTTTTTGTTTTCAGTCGGATGTATACCCCAGGAAGATTGTACACCCCTCCACGCGGGGGGTGTGCGGGGGGACTTGTCCCCCCTGTGGGGGTCTGGGGGGTGTAATCCCCCCCGGCTGGGGGGTCTGGGGGCCAACGGTCCCCCAACGGGGGTTTCAGGGGTAGCACCCTTGAAGCTAAAAATAGATGTAAAATTGCCTTGTAAAAATGTAGTAATTTCTAGTCAATATGGTCTATTCATTAGGCGGATGATCTGATGGTAGAATTTAGCCAGCTACGCGAGCCTCTCTTCAAGGGCTCCGTGATCCATCATACCTGTGAGTGCTACAATGAGTAGACTAGGCACAATGTATTCCATGTGCATGACCGCTTCAACACCATATACAAGCCTAAAGGGTATTTGTTTGGTCAACTTCTTGCATGTCATCCGATAGGGCCATAGTACTGCGGGTATGTGTAGGTCCCAATCACTTCCTTGAGCATTACAAACCTTGGTCAGCGCATTCTCCAACACTTTATTGAATGCTTCCACCATCCCATTAGCTTGTGGGTGATAAGGAATGCTCTTCTGGTGATATACCGGAAATTCATCCATCAGTGCATTGATCATCTCATTCAAAAAGTGCGTACCGCGATCACTCATCAAAATATTTGGACACCCAAATCGCGTCTGTACATAGTCAAAGAGGAACTTCACAGTAGTCTCTCTTGTGCAATCCTTTACATGTTGTGCCTCTGCCCATCAAGTCAAATACTCCATCATGGTGATAATATACCTTGCTCCCGTCTTTCCTTGGGGATGAATGGGTCCGACAAAATCTATCACGCATTTCTCAAAGGGTTCTAATGTCATCTGTGGATTCAGAGGCAACTCATCCCTCTGTGATGGCTTGCCAGTCCTTTGACATACGTCACACTCTTTGTAGTATGCTTTTGAATCCTGATGGAGGGTTGGCCACCATAACCCTATGCATAGAATCTTCTGCGTGGTCGCTCTCCCTACATAATGACCTCCCGTGGTGCCCCCATAAGCGTCCGCGAGGATAGTGCTTCTCTCAATCTCCAGTACATATCATCGCAATATATCATTGGACCCGATTTTGTATAGATGCCTGAAAATGACAAAGAAGTCTACCACGCACACCACCAACTCCTTTTGCTGGATGGTGTAATCTTCCAGGGCAGTTCCTATCGCTATGAAGTGTATGATATGTTCAAAATTACCATCTGCAACGCACATTGCAAATAGCTACGCATCAGGCAATCCCTCCTCCAAATTAGTGGGCCCTTCCCCCGTTTCGATGCACGATAGATGGCCTTGTCCCACGTTTAGTCATCCAGGATTCAAAATAACTTCAAAATCATACTCATGAAACAGTAAAAACCACCTGCAAATTCTCCCCCCAACACAGGATTATTTACCAGGTACTTCAATGCGGAATGATCCGTATACATCTTAAAATGGCCACCCAACAAGTAGTGTCTAAACTTCTAGAGCACATATACCATGGCTAACCCTTCATGCTCAGTGGTGGAATAGTTCTTATCCGCCTTGGATAACCTTCTACTTGCAAATGCTATAGGATGGTCCAAGTCTCCTCCGCCAGCCTGTGTCAGTACTGTTCCCAACATTATACATGACACATCGACATGTATGTGAAACTCCTTCTTCCAATCCAGGAAGACTAAAATCGGTGCAGTAACCATCTTTTCTTTCAATACATCGAGGCTTCTCTTACAGTCCTCGTTCCAACAGAATGTGACATCCTTCTTCAACAACTTCTCCATAGGCGTGGTGATCTAAGAATAGCCCTTGATAAACTTTCTGTAATATCCTGTATGTCCTAGGGTAGTGCACAACTATTTCACACTCCTCGGCGCTTCCAAGTTAAGTATCACCATGATCTTCATGGGATCTACCATCAGTCCCTGTCTCCAAACCACATGACCTAGAAGGGTCCCAAAAGGAACAAAAAACAGACATTTATTCAAATTAAGCGTGCTCTAGTGTCTTCGACAGGTATCTAGCATCAGGCACAAACTTGTGACATGGCATTTTACCAGCCCAAACATAGTCCAGTCATCAAAGTACACTTCCAAGAACTTATAAATAAATTCCTTGAATGCAACAATGACTACATGCGAGCAAATTGTAGGCGCATTCTTCAATCCGAAAGGCATTACACTGTACTGAAAACATCCCCAATTAGTCACGAAGGTTGTCTTGTTTCTATCCTCCGACGTGATTTTGATCTGGTGGTACCCACATAATCCATCAGCAAAGGAATATGTTTCCTGGCGACCTAAATTGTCCAATACTTCATCAGTGAATTCAATCGAGAAAGGATCATGTACACAAGCGTCATTCAACTTCTTGAGATCTACACATATCCTTATTTGATCCTTCTACTTATTTTATTGTACCACCATTGGGCTTACCCAATTAGATTCTTCCACGGTATCAATGATGCAAGCCACGAGCATCTTGTGTAGTTCTAAGCAGACCTTCTCCTTATACCTCGAATTGAGACGGTAAGGTACCGGCTTCGCATCAGGTTTCAACGTGATCTTCATGACACCTAGGTCCCCGATTATCCCTTTTAGATCCATAAACTTGCTAGGGAATAAATCCTCGTAGTTGCAGAGAAATTCAACTACCTTATCCACCATCGTCTCATACCAGTAATCTCGAATCTTCGCGAATTTGGGTTCTGCTTCCGTACCAATATTTACCTGTTCCATTCTCAGTGGCACAGTTATATCAGGATTCTCAATATGTGGTCCTTCAACATCACGGTGACCTTCTGTTTCAGGGATGTTAATATTTTTCATATCCTCGTCTTCTTCTTCAGCAGTTATGTTATAGCATTCCAGCGCGTGACTCAGCTGAGTAGTCCAATCGGGTTGAATCAGGTCCAAAGGATCTTGCAGTATCCTAAAGATTGCTGCTTTTATTTCTTATAGCACTTCGTCAATACAATCAAACCTGTCTTCAAAGTTGAATTTCATAATGAATCCTTAATTCAAAATATCCCATTCACCTGTACCATGGCAGAGCTCTATTTCTAAGTACCAGTTCATCAGGATGATATACAGGGTGTGACAAAACAAGTGCACCCATTTAGGTTAGGGCTTATCTCCATAATCCTGAGCCCATTTGGCCAAGTACACGCACGGATCATCCTGCCCATCATATTTTTCTATCATTTGTACCTTCGGCTTCCCAAAGCGTGTTCTCATCATCCTCCTACATTCACACCAATCATCAAAACTACCCTTGTGCATACCACACCACCTTGCGGGCGTAGCACACAGTGCCAAGTTCAATGCCTAGAAGCACTGCTTCTCTGGTACCTCCCTCTCAAATGCATCCAAAAAGATATCTACATCATTCAAGCCATCATATGTGGGCATATTTCTTACCTCTCATGACATGCAACGTAGTGACCGGGTCATCATGTTACAACTCAGTGTGGTTACTTCATGTAACTGATTTTTCCAGCAGTCTAATTCTTCATTAGAGTCTGAGGTGTGGGAACTCTCGTGATCCCATGTAATTTTTCCATCTACTGTTGGATTCACCCAATCTTGGTCTCACGCTATTATCTTATAGATACAGTTCAGATCATCATCGCTCCCATAATCGCGGACTAATTTAGTATAGTGCGATCCTTCAGTAGGATCTAGGGGTACTATTACGTGGAGAGATATCTTCTCAAAGATCATCTATTGCTTCTTTAGGTTGATTACCCCGTTCATATCAGTAGCTCAATCAATGCAAGGGAGCATAGGGTAGGGGTTGTTGTCACCCATAATTTCTATTACTTCAAAGTCATCCAATGCGCTCGCACCTTCAATATCTATAGTCACCCCTTGCAGCTACCCCATGGGGATAATCTTCTGCTGATTTTCCATCCTTAACTGAATCAAAGACCACTGCAGTGTGGGTCTTCCCATCCATTCCCAAGTCTACTTCGGTAGGATGTTCGCATCTGACCCCAGGTCCAAAATAGCCTGATCCATTTCATACACTCCTATCTACGTAGTCAGCCTCATCTCTTGTCCTGTCCTTGTTTTATGCTTACCAATATTTCGTACCACACGTGGTTCAGACAGAGTTTTTCTGGTGCATCTATTTATAAGCTCATGTAATCCCTTCATGGACTTGCTATCATGTAGCAACTTCATGCAGGTCTCTAGAAAGGTTGTAAGCATAGAAGGGTCCATCTCCTGATCCGGCTTATCCTTGCTGCTTGAGGTGGAGGCCTCAACGAAGCTCTTCTTTGCATCCATGAAAGTTTCATGTGCACTCTCCAAATCAAATTCAGCCTCCTTCGTCAGAGCTTTGCGAACCCATGTGCTATCTTCGAGTTGTTTCTTCTTATCATCTCCTATTGCAAATCCACTTTGGAGCACTATATTCACATTCGGATCCTCTTCGCGAGGCTCAAACCTCATCATCTCCAGCGACTAAGTCGGGTGAGGTGGTAGCCCCTTTGTCACATATCCTTGTTATTAGTGTAGGACAGTCTTTTGTCTCATGATCAAACAGAGTGCAATACTTGCACGACGAACATGTTGGGTTATTGCAATTGCTAGCATAGTGTCTTGGTCCTCTGCAATTGTACTAGATTAGCTGTCCCAGACCTCTGCTAGGTCCTCTTCCACCTCGACCTCATCCACACCCTTGAAAGTCTGTTCGCGCCATCCATGTGCTCTGGTCAGGGAACCTTGTTTCTGCTTGAACCCTATATGTGGGTGTTTTATCCATCATCAATTCATAGCTTCTGTAATTGCGCTCATCATGCCCTACCGATCTACAGAAGTTGCAGAACATTTGTTGTGGTGTCTGTACAAACTTTTGTAGAAAATGATAGTTATATGTGGCATGTCTTCCTGCTACCTGACATATAGCGCACCATAATGTAGGCCCTGCGCTTGATCCTGCTTAAGCTTCTGGACTTAAAGGGATCAGTCCCCCTCCTGCAATGTGGTTCACAAATACTATGCAATGGTCTTTGTCATGCCCCTGACCCTTGCATTTCAAGAACCATACTTCTTTGTGCACTTCTGGCCGAACTGTTCTAACCTGCTTCAAACTTTGTATCTCAAGACAAAGATTTTGCAACTGCACATGGATCTACTGAACCCCCAGATTCAAATCTTGCATTGGTGTTTCATGCAGCCCCATTGCAATCTCCAAGGCCTCTTCTTGAGTCATTATCTTCTATTGTGATAGTGAAACCCTTAGGTGTTGCAGGAGTGAAGCCACGAACCACTTGCGGTGTTGTCCATCTGTTAAGTTCATGTTGGCTTCATGGATTTTACACTTCAACCTCTAATCTAATTCCCAAGGTATCTCACCTGGTTTCATCATGATTTCTTTGAACCACAAAATCGATTGTGCCTCAAATTTAAGCCTACTGAATTCTTTATTCAATGCGGTCTGGATGTCCGCCACCCTAGCATTTGGGTTATCATTAGAGTATTTAATGTATGAAGTTAGCACGCAATCCTGCAGAGCACTAACCAGTGTGGCCTTCTTCATGTGATCGTTTGTAATGCCCTCAGCCTCCCACACAGCTTTTACGATGAACCAAAATGGGTCCGGGTCCTCATTTCCCAAGCATTTGAACAAAGGCAACTTTATTGAATTTGCCATACTGAACTGCAGTGGAGGTGGAGGCAGTATGGACGAAGTCACAGGTGATGATGGTGAAGTTGCAGGTTCTGTGGGTGGAGGTGGCAGTCGCAGGAATCCTTGTCTTGTTAATAGAATAACACTTCACAAAGAAGCCTGCGCTACTCGCTCTTCATCACGTAATGGAGGTGAAATCAATGGACTATATTCGGGACCCTCTCTTCCTTCGTTCCTGTAAGTTTTTCTGCTTCTCGTAGCTCTAAACATCAAGGTAGCTGCATAACCCATTTTTCGCACAATAACATATTAATCCAGGTATTCAAAGACTTCAACTACTTACATCAAGGTCCTTTGAAAAACCGCGACTCCGCCTCGTTGTAGCTGACAAAGGTATCGACCATGAATTCATTCACAAATCCTCCTATGATGCGATCGAGCCAATGATCGACAATGTGGGCGATCTTATCCTTAGAGGCTTTTAGGCAATAAACTAACTCCGGTGTCCAAACAACATGACCATCAAGTCTCCAACTTCCTTGGCTATATGCTAGCTTCGTGATCCACTCATATAGCTCAACCGGAAAGGAACTAAAAATGATCTCATGGATTTCTCTATATAGGTACCTATCGAGCCACTGTTCCTTTGTCAGCCACATGTTTTTTTTCTCCTGTGCTGCAAATTCGTGGATCCTCCTATCCTACTAGTCTCCAATCTCTTTCTTAGTTGGATTCTAGTTAGATGACATCACACATCTCTTATGCAGATTTTGGTCCCGGAAATGGAACCATTTGTTGGCTTGGTGGGGCCTGACCCAGGTTCAGTGTTAGTTATCAAAGCAAATCCTTACACTACTGGCCCTTTCGGCATAAGCATGCGGAGCGTAGACCAAAGTCACACCCGAAGTAGTATGGGGGGATGCTGGAACCAAGTTTTAGCACCATGAGATGGTTGTGATGTCAGTTTATTCCTTTTGTTCCTGCTTTTGTGCAGGTCATTAAGTTCTAGGGCTCTATCTGTCTAGCCCTTTAATCTGCCCTTTAATACCTCTGCGAAGGTGTATGATTGGCCTTCACACAGCCCTAACCTGTGGTTCAACTACTTTCACGTTGCTAGGGCAACGTATCATGTATATTCCCTAATTATCTTAAGCATTTATTTATCTTATTAAAAAATCACAGTTAGCATGGCATAAATAGACATTCTTACTTGCTTTCAATTAAGCAATGTAATTCCATACATTCACACATCACATAAGCATTATAAATGAAATCCATACACAATATAACAAGATGCATTAGCAGGAAACAAAGACACATAAATTGTAGAATGATTCTCTCTATTGACATCTTCAGACGAATACAGACTCTATCCGCCCTACGCACATAGCTGCAGGGGTCCATGTACTTAGCTGCGGACTTCTACCCTAGGTCTCTGCATAATTAGCTGCAAAGCCTCTACCTAGTGTAGGACCTTAAACTTAGACTTCTCTCCTTATCGCTCAAGACTTCCTTTATGACTTCTCATTACTCAAAACCTTACTTATAGATTACTTAGCTCTTTTTATGCAATCCCATGGTCCGCGGACCATGGGTAGATCCTTACAGCCGGCTTGAATTTACAAAATAAGGGCGGACAATGCTTTATGACTCATGACACCTTCGTGCTCCGCGACAACAAAATGCAGAGACTTTACAACTTTACTACAAAATTTCACCCAAAACATGGGCTTTTAGCCCCAAAACTATCCTTGGGGGATCCTGTTCCCAAAAATTGGTATAGATAAAATGTGAGAGGTCCATGGCTACATTTACTCCAAAAACAACACTCGTAGATGTCAAAAACATGGTATATAATGATATCTCTATCTCTGGCTTGAGAGATGAAGAATATGGCACAAATAGGGTTTCATGTGGTGATGTAAAACCCATTTTTTTAGATGAAAAAATCATAACCTTGGAGGATAAGAAATATGTTCCTTACTCTAAAAAGAAAAGGACATTCCATCACATTTATTAATGAAGAGTGTAATGTAGAATTGACCATACTCAATATGGAAGATGAACATATGCGAAAACACCCACGGCGACCAGTTAGGATTTTGTGATGCTAAGAGGTCAATCAACAAAAAAACATTGATATCATGGTTTCCATGATATCCTTATGATATTCCCTTTGATTCAAATATCCACTTCAATGATTGATCTAAATGCCCAGTTCCATCCCTGATTCAAATGGAAACTTCAATCCCTATTTTAGTTTCCAGTTTGCTATAGTTAATGTTAAATTATCATTAAACTAAAAGTTATTTAATAAAAAAACAATTAAATTGTGGGAATTAACCCCATAAAGATTACTATCATATCATAAAATAATCTTGGTCATTGTATATACCACCATTTGAGCATGTAACGATGCTGATGTATAAATAATTCAAGGTTATATGTTCGCTTTTAAAGGAGAATGAACAACTATAGAAGACTTTCCTTCTTGGCCAGCTCTTTGTTGCACCTATAATTGCCTAAAGACTATAAAGATATCACCTCTATCCATCATTGAGAACTACTAATTCAAGTGAAAGGAATATTTTAATAAGGGGATATTACTTGTAAGAATTAAAGCCTTCAAAATAGTTAACAAGCCTTCACTTCTTTACTTGGCATTAGGGAAGACTTATAAAGCTTTGAAGTTAAAGAGGTGCACATGAAAAGGAATAACATGAACATTCAAATGAAAGAATAAGAATAATGGTTTCGGTGATATATATCAGGGTACAAAGACCAAAATTACAAGATTTAATTGTAGATGTGTCTCATCATTCTGCAAAACTTGTGACGGTCAGCTAGTAGAACAAAAGAACTAAAGGAAATAGGATACCGAGATATTTTGTGGTTATATTTCATGATGAAAAACACCAATAGCATGAAACATAAGATAAAAAAAGAAGAAAATAACAAATGGTCAATTCACAGAACAAAATAAGGCCAGTTATTCATATATAGCATCATCAAAATCAACATATTTGGTATGCTTGTACTTTAACATATAATAATGGACATTGGAATTTTTTGTTTTACCCTATTATAGCGATTAGAAATTCATTAACAGACATTAATATGATTCTTAAGTCCAACGTAATAGTAATCATAATGTTACTTAAATGTGAATGCATCATATAGAAGAAGAAATCCTTTGGTTCTGGTTTTAAGGTCTAGGTGCATTAAGTTTGGATAGAAGTACCCTTTTTGGGTGTGGAACCTGATTATCTTCTATATTCAAAGGTTTCAGCCGGATGTATACCCCAGGAAGACTGTACACCCCTCCACACGGGGGTGTGTGGGGGGGACTTGTCCCCCTCGCGGGGGTCCGGGGGCCAGCGGTCCCCTGATGGGGGTTCGGAGGCAGCACCGCCGAAGCTAAAAATAGATGTAAAATTTCCTTGTAAAAGTCTAGTAATTTCTAGTCAATCTGGGCCATTCATTAGGCGGATGATCTGATGGTAGAAGTTATGTTTAGTTTAGGTTTTTTTCCCTAGAAGGCAAGCCCTCACTATATATGAGGGAATTGTATTGCGTATATGTATACCTGTATTCCGTGTGAGGAAAAGAGAGGAGATTTAGAGCGAAGAGGGAGTTAGAACAGATCCTCTGTAGGTTGTATCTCTTCAGTTTGCTCGATAATATAATAAAAGAAGGACTAGCTGTTTCTCCGTGGACGTAGCCCAAACTGGGTGAACCATGTATATCTTGTCTCTCTTGTTTTATGCATTTTCTATGTTTATATTTTTGCAATATTTTATGTGTTACATTGCTCTATAATATATAATTTTCTAATAGCCCCTAGCACTACTTCTAAGGTGCATCCCTTAATTCTCTTTCACGCAATGTCCAATTTTCTTCAATACCTCCTCTACCTAGTGAGCCTAGGTTCCAACTGAACTTGCTCGAGAAAGAGTTTCTCTAGTAGCAACAAGACAACCAAGGGAAGGAAAGGAAATGACAAAGGCACCCACTAAAATAAAGGGAAACATAGGAGCAACAAAGGCATGAGAATGAGAAGCATAAGGGATGAAAGCATATGCCATTAATGGACAAGAACTATTGGGTTTTGTAGTTTAGATTATTGTTCCTTGTTTTGTTAATTTTACAAGAACCCTTATGGTGATAGGTAGAAGTATTTTGTCAATTTACCTAAAATGACACTAGCTTATTGATTGAGAATGAACCTGGATAGTGCCAGCTTAGAAAAGAAAATACCTATCAATTCATACTAGAAAATAATAGCTCTTATATGATGTGATGCCCAAGGCATACTCGATAGTTGATCTAGCATCAAAGAAACAATAACTAATGTATCATAAAAGAAGTAATATCCACAGGTCTGCAAGAAGCATGATCCATAGGTCCACTTGGATTTCAGCTCATTGGAACCAAATTTCCAGGTTCATGGTTAGTAGCTCTATTCTCCAAACCTGCAACAAAAAAGTTATTACTAGAAATAACCATCCTCATGTTCTTTGAGAACTAAATTAAATGGACACTTACATTTTTTTCAGTATTGACCACTCAAATGTGAAGCTTTCCATGTGGGCCCCTTATTGCATGTAAGACATGTTTTCTACACTACCTGGATTCCATCATAACAGGGAACTCATGCACATTCCATCTGTCCCCATATTGTCATCTACCAAGTTGAGTAGCCTAGTAGAGTAGCCAATCCTGGTATTCCGACATACCCCTCCTTGATGTCATTCCCTCATGCCAGGCAAGTAGAGGTCTAGTTGAGTATCCCATCCAAGCCAATGAAGTCATCTTGGAAACATCCGGTAAACACTCTGAAAAGGCCATGTTAATTAAAAAACAAAATATAGTTTTAGTTTTCTTATGGATATGCCCCCCAGACCAAAGAGAAAAAGGAAAAATGATTATAATAAAATGGAAAATGGTTCAATTCTGAAAGACCTATTCAACCTCCCCTACTTTAGGCACGTTAACTCTATTGATACTATATATAATATTATGCTAGCCAATCATTCCATTCCAGCTCAAGCCAATCAGCCAAGCCTAACAACAAAAGCATGCAACCCAGCCCACACATTCAGGTAGGAGAATTTTTGTGTTTCGTAGCGATAAGTGAGCTTGAGGTATAGCTAGAGGTTCGAGGTTTTAGAGAGTATTTTTTGTCATTTGTCTTTCCTCCCCACCTTAAAAATGTTTGACAAAATAAACACAGCGGCATCCTATCTGCCTGCCTTCACTAATCAAAATATAGTAAGAAAGAAGCATGTAAGTAATATCACCAGTCACATAGCCCGCCAGCACTCACTCCACTCATCTTGTCGCGAAATAGAAGACCTATATCCCGCACAAGAAAAGTGCTTCAATGGATTGGCTAAAAGTTGTAATGAATACAATGCTCTCCTTCATATTATTCTTCAATCCAGAATTCCATGATTGCTCCACTTTTGTTTCTCCCCCGGAGGGGACTCCTTTGTATGTGAATGCTCTGCTAATTAACCCAGCCTAGTCCTCATGAAATTGTAACCAATGTCTATTCCACAAACTCATTCATTCATTTGAAAAGTGAACGCCTCACTATCTATCTCACTCACCTTTAGCAGGATGATAAAGGGAGAGTTTTCTCATATCAATCCCATAAAAAATTATCACATATCATTACCTACAACTGATAAAAGCATCAGTCGTAGCTAGCCAAGGTTAGAAACCACACAAGCAGTATTGTTAATATAGAGGAGGCAACTATGAATGTGCTAAGAATATGAGGTTGTCAAGTTAAAATGGGACCTCATGGAGGCCTTTGACTGTTAAGTTAAGAATGGGACTTGAGGGAGACCTTCGGGGGACTAGATGGAGGGAACATCAAACTTTTAATAAGTGTTGTGAGAAGTGCTTTCTACTGGATTTCTCACATTCTTGGCACCACGATTTCCTCTAGGCTGCTCAAGTATACCACTGATAGCATGGTAAGAAATTTATCTACTTTCTCACTTCTTTCTTGCTTTGCATGAATAGAAATAGTATAAACAAACCTTGTTGACCTTTTCTACATGCACATCAGCTTATTCTTCTTGTTCTGGTAAGTTTTTTTTACCCAAATTAAATGAATATGCTATATTTTTTTCCCATTTTCAAGCTCATTATTATCTTATTGTACCTAAAAGAGATTCTTTAAAACTGCTCCCAGGTTGCTTGCAAAACTGACAGTTCTCCCTGCTATGGGAAGGGAGGTGGTAGGGGTAGCCTCTTGGTGGGGTAGGCTCCATCGAAACCTGCACAACCCATCGAAACCCACATAACCTTCTCCATTTGCAGGGCCATTAGAGGCTTATTCCACTTGATACAGCCTTGTCCATCTGCATCTAAAAGGTTCCCTATATACATCTGCAGGGTTCTTCTCTATCTGCAGGTTATTGAACCCTATCTTCAATCAATGTCATGCTACAACATGGTAGGTTGTTGAACTACTGCTCAGGCACCTACACAATGCAATTGTCTGTGGTGTTCTCTCTTCTATGGTAAGAACCAACATTTTTGTCATAGGTGGCCAAAGATGTTGGTAGGTGATAGTTGCAGGTGGATGGAGTCGTTGGCAGGTGGCTAGAGCTATCATCGGAAAAAATGGAAAGTTGTCAAAAGTAGTGTAACATCCTCCGGGGTAAATGTGCATATATGCAACATAATAGAAACATAAATACAATACACATATCAACCATCAAAATCCATATATATCTATCTATATATATTTATATATCTATATCTATATATATATATATATATATATATATATATAGATATATATATATATATATCAGTACATTTGCACATGAAAATCAAAGGAATGAATTTTTCATTAATAAATGCAATGAACCAGCCAGTGATGGGACTACCACGTTCCACCCGACCGTAGATTGGATGAGCCAAGTCTCTATTTCGTCAATCACCCATGTGCCATATTCCAAGAATGAATGTGGGACTCATAGAACACATAAAAAAAACACCAACCAATGTGGATGCCACCATATTTCTCTGCCTACACGATGGGGAATTTTAGTGCCTCCTAATCTCTCAGGATTTACCATGCATCCACAGTCTAATCTAGTGATCATTGGGCCCTACACCGAGACATACTCTGCAAGCTTTACCGTGCATTCCATCGCGGAATCACTAGGCCCAATGGAGAGAAACTCCACCTCTTGGCTTTACTCTATATCCTGCCATTCACGAAAAGGATTCCTAGGTACACTGAGGCACACAATATGGCTTTACCACACCTGACAGTCTGGTTTAGGGGTTACTAGGCTAGTGGCTTCGTGCATCCTCTGTCTAGTTCAGGGACCACTACCACCATGTGTTTGTCAATTCGGAGATCCACCCTACTCAGCATCGAATCCAATCTGTCCATCCCCCACAAAACGCATGAGAGAACCCATCTCCTCAAAGCTATTAGGAAATGGCAAGGCTAGACTAAAAATATTGTCACACCTAGAAAAACCCATGCCATGGTAGAAAAGAAACACATGCAATCCCATCCATGCAAAATATAGCAACGAAAATACACATGTAAGTTGATGCCTACAATGATGCCTATTGTAGCTGCTTGATCCTGGCTTTCCTTGCTTGATCCTTGCTTCCTCTTGCCTTTGTTGGCTTTCTTGCTCCAATGCCAAAGTTCTCCAAGAAAAGCTCTAAGTGTCCAAGAGTATGAGAGATAGAGAGTAATGAGAGAGCTCCAAAGCTAAACTGACCAAGTCTTCACTCTAAAAGGAAGAAGCTTGCCAACTGATCCTCAAAATCCTTTTCATTAATGAGGCCTCTATTTTCTTCATTTTCCTCCTCACATGCGACCTGTGACCTTTCACCTCATTTTTCTCCTATTTTCCATTATTTTCATAAATAAATGTGCCAAAATACCTTTTTTCCTCTTTAATTCCTTAGCCATTGCCTTTGCCAATTTACTTAACCATAAGAAACCAAATGAACACCCCCTAGGATGTCTTTCCCACCATTCATCTTCGAATACGTGTCCCATCGTCTGTGGTATTTATATATTTTTACGTGGAATTTTCACAAGAGCGGTTACAGAAACCTTCTCCTTGGGGGAACACCATCCTCAATGTTCAATGACGCTTATAACCAACATGAATGTTGAAAAAAAAACATACTTCCCATGGAGATTTATAACACAACTCGTTGCAGTATTTACAATGAATGACCCGCTTAAAAGAAAAACATCATGAAAACATGATCAAATAAAAACCATACCGTATATTGGAGCTCTATAACACAACTCATTATGATATTTACAATGATATACACATATACACATTTTCTTAACCAAAAAATAAATGATACAATGTCAAATCAATCAACAAGCGAATCCAGAGGCTCATACCTCCACCCTCAGTGTAATACCAGGATTCACCTCCTTCCCAGGAAGTCCAAAATCCACTGCAAATTTAAATCTGCATCCAATGTTCAACACTATAATCCTATGCCACTTGTCCTCTCATCAAACAGTTACTAGCTCATTGTTCGAGGGTGCACTCCTAATGTGCATCTGATTCCATCTGGCAATGTCAATGAACAAAACAAATCCATCTGTGACCTTCCCTTATTTGCTACACAGTTCCTCAGGAATTCGGTCACCTCTTCCATGCAGTCACTCACCTTCCAAGTTCCACTAGAACCCCCATCCTGGGCAGTCCATCCCTTCGCAAGGTTTCCTTCCATTAGAAGATTCTAATACGAAGACATATACATGCCTCAAAACTGCCATACCGGTCATAGCATGCTCATAGAAATCAATGGACACTATTGGGCATCAGCTCCCCACAATGGCCCTACTCCTAAAGTGCTTTACCATCACACTACTGCATGTTCCAATTTCTTTCATTGTTGCTGCTAATTCTTGTAGTTGATTTCAACCACCCAACCGAGCATTTCATGCATTCATGTACCAAGCACATAACTTATATTAGATTCAAAATAAATTGAAATAACTTCAACTCATACATCATTGGTAGTTCGTCAATAAGGTACACTTGGAATCTTGTTTGCTTCTTATCACAACAAGTCAAACTTGCATATTTGACCAAATCAGCATATGTAAAGATATCACGTCAGGTTACCTCAAAGCAAAACCATCATAGATTGAAATCATAAATCACATGTAACCATTATAAACCAGAATCATAGATCATTATCCAGAATCATAGATCATAAATCAGAATCATAATTCACATTTAATCATCATATACCAGAATCATAAATCACATGCATAATAAAACTGAAATAAAATGATGATATTTATCCTTTCCTCAATCCTTAGCTTCTACCTTTGTCTTTGTTCCATATGCACTCCGGATCAGTTGCTACACTCAACAAACACCCAGTGCCTTCTCCTCCACCATTGCATAGACACATAGTGTGCATCACATACATACAACCACACGGCATACCACACCATGCAATACATGCATCTACACCTGACATACAACACATACACCTACACCTGATGTATAAAATACAATGCATCCATCTATACCCGATGTGAAATAGCACCCAATGCATGTGCCTACACAGAGTACTACACAATGAGTACACACGCCGCAATACCAAGACTACATGATGCATATACATAATATCGCATGCCCATAACACAACATCGATTACATGCACACAATAACACATGTACACTAGTACCATATGTACAACATGTACACAGTACCACCTATACACTGCACCACCTACATAACATGTTCACAACATCACATGTACACGGTGCCACCTGCACAACGTCTACACAATGCCACATGTACACTACACAAATATACAACACGTACACAATACCACATGTACACAGTACAACACGCATGATATGTACATAGCATCACATGCATGAAATGTACACAACACCACATGGTCATAACACCCCATGTACAATATGTACACGACACCAAATGGTCACAACACCACTTGTACAATCATACACACAACACCATATATACATAGCACCATATGTACAACATGCACAAAACAGCACATGTACATAGCACTACATATCCAACATGCACAGAGCACCATATGCCACACGCCGCATATACGTCATGGAGACAGTACAATATGTAGACAATACCACATATCCAACATGTACATAGCACCATCTGTACCCAGTATTGAATATGAAACATTCATACAACACTATCTGTACCATCTTGTACATAACACCACATAAACAACATGTACACACACTATATATACACGACATCACATGTGCACACATCATAGATGCAACATGTACAACATATACAGTATATGCACAATAATAGTACCACACATGAAAAACCATATTGTCCTTACAAATAAATCTTGCTTCCCGTGTCTTATCCATGCTTATCTTAGCATGTCAGGGACCATGTTGCTTTCATTCCATTGGTGTATCCTTGAACGTTACCTATCATAGCATAAATATATGAGTAATACAAGCATATAAATTCTTATTCACATGATACTAACCTCATATAATTTTCATGGCTACTCTTCTACTTGATTCCTCACAAGACCAGGAACACATTCATGCCGTTTGCCTATATAAGGAATCATTCCTCCACAAGAATGATTCCTAATGACCCTGTTAGACAATGACATAGATACATAGATACATACATATATAATCATTCGGATAAAAAAATTCATCATCATGTTAGACAACGACATACATACATGCATACAAGTATACATATATACACATCAACATAGTTATGATCATCACATAATTACCAGATATCATAACGTCAAGGTTAAGAGAACTTCCATTATTTATGTAACACATTTGCAACATTGAGAACAACAGTTCCCAACATAGCCAAGGCATATGATTCCTCATATCCATTTACTTTACCTTTTCTAGTTACATTTCTTATGTCTACACTACTACTATCGATTTACCACAATGGACCCAACCACTCCAACCAAATGTCATAGTCTTACCTTCCGTTGTGCTTACTCGTGCATAGATCTTCATCTGGATCTTATATCATTGGTTGGGTACCACACATATCTCTCGATTTCCATTAACTTTCCTCTTTACCAACCAATTCCCAAGACTCAAAAGAATAAAAGAGAAGACAAGAAAAAACCAAGAAGAAGACCACGAAAGCCCATAATGATATGAAACTACAACAAAGTGGCAAGGCCTTGCAACATACATAAACAAAACCACAAGTCAAGCTCAAAATACCAAAAGAACAAGAATGACACCATGACTCAATCCCCATGGCTCCCAAGGAAAGTGTAACCTAAGCCATCTTCAAGATTTCATGGCAACCTCTCTTGCAACCTCCCTGCATCATTCTCACACATGTCAACCACATGTTGGTTGACATGTTCCAAATATCAAGACAATCATATTTATAAATTTGAAATCAACTTTTACAAACAATCATGTCATAATCCATAGTCATTAGACATAATGCTACAACTATCAATTACATTCAAGTACATATCAACTGTCTCAATACATACATGTTAGTACAATCATCTTAAAACAAAATCATTTGAACACATACTCATATTACCCAATTCACCAATCATTCAACGACTTTCAAACATGCCATGTTAAACAAATCAACTAGGCAACAAACATTCAAACACCAAATAGACGTCATAATCAAACAACCAAGCACCAAATATATGACATAAGAAATCTCATACCTTAATCTATATCAGTGGAGGCTATCTTGTCTACACAATAAAGCTAGGTTAGCATGATACAAAATGACAACATATCAACTCAAACATAAATCATGATATCCCTAACATTAACTAACTAACATGTTCACGTCATAAGCTCATAAGTATTTGTTGTTCATGCATAACAATCACATATGTATGATCAATATAGATTAGTATGACAGCATATCACGAATATGTCAGATCATACCTAAATATCGCAACCATAACCATCTGCATAAATCAAACCAGGTTAACACAATACATATAAGATCAAGATCTTCAAGGAAATGAATATAACTATCACACATATGACCAATCCAAATTATAACATCAATATATCAATGAAATGACCCTAATCATTAAGTTAATAACATTTAACAACAATAAGCTATATATCATACTCATCAACAACATACAACATAATCATCAAGTTATCTAATATAAAACAACAATAGCAATGCATACAACTATAGGTTACTATCATTCTTGACTATCTAATATATGTGCATATAACCACACTAATAATCTAACATCTATCATGAATGTAACCATAACATCAAATACATGTTCATAAACCTAATTTATATAACACTAAGGCATATAATAATCCTTAACTTACGTACCTGCATGACGAAAATACAATACATGTATGATGATATGCTCTTGCCCCAAAGTCCGATGCTGCAACCTCATTATAACGATCTAAATCCCTTGCTCTATCTCAACTAGCTCATTAGCATCATAACAACCAATAGCATCATGATGACCTAAATTGCATACAATGACTACACAAGGCATGTTTTACCTACTATACATGCATAATCATAACCAAGACCATACATGCATAACAATTGCATATACACACATAAAAAATGAGTACCAAACCATATACGCATGATTCTAGCTAGAGTCCACTCATCAATGCATGACCATATCAACTACACAAACCATGACCTCATTCATGACAACAACCATTAGTCCATTGTAAACATTGCCACATGCAACCAACAATATGCATAAGCAATTCCAAACCAAATACCTATATGCATAACAACATGTAGTTGAACATAATCGACTAGTTCTTGTAATCAACCTACAAGGTTGATGCACATAATCCAAATATTGAAAAATGTAACCTAACATACAAGGATGTAAGTAGGTATCATGAAATTAACATGTAAGTGACATATAATTCATGGACAGTTAGTCACATGTTCCAAAAATCAAGACATCATGTCTATTAATTTGAAATCAACATTCACCAATACTAACAAGCTATAAGCACACCCCCTTACTATTCATGGTCCACACTAAGGTATAAGGAGGATGCTACTATAATGGACCGATCTCGAATGTCCAATTATGGAAATGGGATCTCCAAAGCTCTACTAAATTTAACCACACTTGAAAATAAATTGATTTTTATTTCTCCTACATTTGTATGAGATTAAGTTAAAACATTTCACTTATTCCACTTGTAACATAATAACTAAAAACATGTCACTTTTCCATTTCTTTACATGAAACTTTTCAAATTCCTTGCATGCAACCTTTCAAATTCCCTACATGCAACTATTTAAATTCTTTGCATGCAAATATGCATAGATTAGATACATCCATATTATCATACTACAATACTATCCCATCAAAAAAAAAAAAATAGAAAACATTTTCTTTAAACAATTACCATACTTTTACATTTTCTTCAAACAACTACTATACTATTACATTTGCATGTAAGCATTTCTTCAAACACTTTAAATGAAAACTATTTGAATACAAGTAGGCATATATCAACTACAACAATACTATTACACATCAATACTATCCCCAACCACAAACAACATACTCATTCGGGCATTTTATCAAATGGTTTGTATGCAATTAATCATTGAACCATTTAAGCATTTCATCAAACACTTTGCATGCAAACTAATATAGTGAATGATTCAATGCATATATCCTAAAATGTAGTAGTACAAGTTATGGAAACTGGACCATATGATCAGTGATATTTGACCTCACTATGGTTCAAGTTTCAGCTTCTAAGATTTCATAGATGAAAAGTTATAACAAAATACCAACACAATCATATTTGGTGCACAATTCTAGGAGTATCCAGAAAGCTCAACTTCCACCAGTCATATCTCCTAAAATGTAGTGAATAAAGGTCTAACTTTTTTATCCCAGTTCCCCAAGATTTCCTGCCGTCGTGGAAAAAATTTCAGCTCCTGAGAGTCCCCAGCAGAGAAGTTATAAAAACAATGTCAATGTGACATGTTTGATGCCTGATTTTAGGAGTATTCAGAATGCTCGACTCCCTCTACTCATATCTCCTAAAATATTGCGACCAACATCTGAAAGTTCTACCACATAATCAGTGATATGTCCCCGCAATGTGGAGAATTTTTAGCTTTTGAAAGCCAACATAAGACGAGTTGTTGCATAAATTCCAACATGACCTATTTAAAGGTGCATTCAGGAAGGTAATCTTCCTTAGATCATAATTATTAAAGTATTGTGAACCAATATCTGAAATTTTTTCCACATTATCAGTGGGATTTACCTTAAATATGGAATAAATTTCAACTTCTAATATGCCATAGTAGAAAATTTATAACACATATGACAGAAGTGTCTAAACTTTATCCTTTTTTCTTCATTTCACCTATGATAGAGCCCATCCAGTCCAAGTGTTTGAATCTGGAAGCTATGATACCACTTTGTAGCACCCTCCGGGGAAAATGTGCATATAAACAACATAATAGGCACAAAAATACAATAAAAATATCAGTCATCAAAATCCATATCTATATATATATATATATATATATATATATGCACATGAAAATCACGGGAATGAATTTTTCATTAATAAATTCAATGAACCAACTGGTGATGGGACTACCACGTTCCACCCAACCATATATTGGCTGAGCCAAGTCTCTCTTCAGCGAATCACCCCCGTGCCATATTCCAAGCATGAATGTGGGACTCATAGAACACATCAAAAAACACTAATCAATGTGGATGGCACCAGAGTTCTTTCCTACACTGTGACAAATTTGAGTGCCTCCTAGTCTCTCAGAATTTACTGTGCATCCACGGTTTGATCCAAGGATGATGGTGAGCTCCAGTATTGTAGCAATAATGATACAACTCCTGGGGCTTCCTGTCTCTTAATTTTATCAACCCGGTAGTTCGTACAAACTTGGAAGCGACGGTGCTGTATGCACAAGTACTAGCCCTTGTCGCAGCTGTCACTTGGTCAGCTGGCACAAGTCCGCTAGGGCTTAAGCCAACTTCTATAGGCTCACAGAAGAAGCTTTATCAATGATGGACGAAAGTTAACTTCAAAGAAAGGCTACTCTACTTGACAAACTGAATCAAAAGCAACTTAAAGCATGTAAATATATGAAACCCTAATTTAACTAGTCTATCCTCTATAATGCAAAGAATGTGGGTGCAAATCTTATGAATGCTGTCATTGCCTCTAACAAGTATGAATGCATGGGTCTAAGCTACTGGCATCATGAGGAATGTGTTTTTGTGTTTTTCCTTTAAGTGTGTGGAATGATTGTGACCTTGGCCTAACTAGGGTTTGATTGTGCAGGTGGGATGGAGATGGAAGGAAAGTGTGGGACAGGTTGGGGAGGCTTGGAGAGGTTCCTAAGGATCCTCAGCACCCATCCACAGAGGTCCCTCACGTTCAGAAGCTCGGCAACGAAGTGAATGGCCTCCTACAGGAAGGCTGCTGGGAATTCTACAGGATACTCTGTTTTCTACAGGATGGCTGTGCACGTCTACAGGATGGTTGGTCGTGGAGATTTTAGGAGTGGATGGAGTGTTGGAGTGGTGTGGGAGGCTAAGGGAGATGGAGATGGACCTAATGATGTCTTAGGAAATGGCAAGTCAGACGAAGGAAGGGTGCATGCAATGGGTTGATGTTTTGGAAGGGTGAAATCAACGAGAGTGAAGGAAATGGAGCGGTACGTGGAATGAGAGAGTTGGAGGGCAAGTGAGTGAGGTAGAGGATGAATAGAACTTGCAGGTGGATGGAGGGAACGACGAAGGAAGTGGCTTGAGAAAGAGCAGCGTAAATGAAACAAATGACCTGTGCATCAAAACAAGAGATTCATTAACCTATTATGCCATGAACCCTACAAATCCGAAATGGAAAACAAGAAATGAAACTAATGCGTGAGAGTGCAGTATGGATCAATGTCGAGAATATATGAATGGATTTTCAATAAAAACGTTCATGTGGCAACTTGCGTGGAGATGAAACGACTGCTGTTCTTTTTGGTGGCTGATCATGGTCTACACCCCAATCCCAACGGTGAGATGGCAGTGAGCCTTTTGCAACCTGTTTTTGATGGAGCTCCAAGAGATTTATTCTACCAACCTATCAAACTTGAATACTGAAAGCAAAGCATCATACCAGTCCTATCTATGCTAATGAAAACAACTAAACCAACAAGCTGGAAATCCGAATTGCATAGGAAACTAAACAAACTCAAGTGCTGGAACTAATGGTAAATGCATTACAACATGGAGGAGGACTATGGCTCTCAGGTTGGGCCCTCACCTGAGAGCTATAGCTCCTTGAGAAAACTCAGAACTAACTCAAAAGTGGCCTTCTTTATTCATAATCTGATAACATGCCAAATTCGCTTACAAAAGAGAATGAAACTTGAGCTGTGCTCCAAAATTACAATAGTAATACGAGAGTTTCAACAACCTAACCAAGGCTAAGGCTTCTATACTTATACAAAACGATGCTCCAACAGATATCCATGATTCTAGGAGCTCGGCTGTTCAATCTATAGTTTAACTGCTGATCCTGTAGGATGGTCATAAATGCTGTTTCCTGTAGAGCAGTTTTGAACTGCTGTTCCTGTAGAACAGCTGGCCGTGTATTAAGCTCGGAGGGAGGCTGAAGTGGGCTCGGAGTTCTTGGTGAGGATCACGAGGAATGTCCCCCAAAACCGTGGACAACCTCTCCTTATGTCAGCAATGCCAACTCGTTGTCTCCTTGCCACCTTTTCGTTGTCTTTTGCTCCCTTTAAATGCCAAAACCTGGAATCACAATGCATTAGCTACGTGGATAAAGTGCCTATCCTTTCTCCTACAAACAACATGAATAAACTAAGAAGTGTATGCATAAACAATAAAAATGAATGGTTTGAGCAAGCAAAATAGGCCAAAAATGAGCCCAAATTGTACCAAAATTGCGGCTCGTCATCATCCCCCAGCTGAACCATTTGCTCATCCTTGAGCAACCTTTCCCCTGCTCCTTGTCCTTGGCCGAGGACTCGGGACTGGAACAGGATGTTTCTTTTCTGCTTTTGATGGTCCTGCCTTTTCTGCCCCTGATGGTGATGAGGGTGATGCTTCCTTCCCTTTTTCTATTTCCTTGAGTCGGGCTTCAGAAGGCGACTGGCCTATCTTTCGTGTCCAGGAAGTTATTTTTGGGCTCCCTTTTTCGGGGGTAGCTGATTGTTTAGAGGGGGTTCTTGCAATGGGTGAAGTAGGTACATCCCCTGAAGTGGTATGGCCACTGGTTGAAGGCTGTGGCTTGCTTGGGGACATCCTGTTGCTTTTCGTGGCTTCAGGTGGCAGAGGGGTCTCCCTCTCCCTTTTCTCTTTCGGTTTTGGAGGAGTGCTGAGGATAGCCAGTGCCGCTGCTGCCTCCTTATCGAGGATGTGAGCCTTCTCTTTCTTGTGTTTTGCTTTCTCGGAGCTTCTTGTAGAGGGTCCCTCCTTTTTAAATTTCAGGCTTCCTGTGGAAGACCCTGCTTTGCCCGCTTTCGGGCCTCCTGTAGAAGATTCCTTCTTTGTCTTCGGGCTCTCTAGAGGAGGCTGTTTTTCAATGACCTTCGGGCCTCTTGTAGGAACCCCTCTTTCCAGCCTAGTGATTCTTGTAGGAGCCCCTGTCTCTGTCTTCGGGCTTCCTGTAGAAGCCTGTGGTTGTACTGTCGGGCTTCCTGTAGAAGCCTTTATCTCCATCTTTGGGCCTCCTGTAGAAGCCTGTTTCCCAGCAATTTCCGGGCTTCCTGTAGAAGCCTGTGATTGCGTTCCTGCAGATGCAATTCTCACCACCTTCTCTTGCCTTGTTGCGTGGCTTTTGCGTTTGGCTTTGACTGCAGAAGCTGACGAGGTGCTTGGGCTGGCAGGGGCCACCTCAGCTTTGATTGCCCTGCTCTTCAACCTCTGTTCTCTTGCTGATAGGATGAGGGTGTCCTCTTTGACTTTGTCATCTTCTCCCTCCTCCTTCTTCTTTCGTTCCTTTTTCTGTGTTGGAGCCGGAACTTTTTGGCTTTTTCCTTTCTTACTCCCGGCTGCCGGATCGTCTTCTTCTCCGTTAGAGGATTCCGCTTCTTCAAGCAACATTTTTATGTTCCTCGTTCTTGATAAGTTCCTAAATGATTCCCAAGCGAGGGGAACTTTATATGAGCGGAGAGCATCCTCCACGAGGAGCTTGACTAGCCCATGGTGGGCTATCTGGTCCGGAATTCCGTCCTTGAGCTTGGTGGAACACTCCATTAAGGATTGTAGTAGAAAGTAAGGAATGCTCAACCTCTGTGCTGCAGGGAGGTCAATCTGGTGTCTTAGTTCGTTAAGCAGCCTGAAGTGATACGCATATACAATGCTATATCGGCCCTCACAGGTGATATATTTCATAATTTGTAGATTGACTTCGTTCCATGGCGGCAACAGGCTTGCCCTTTTGACTCCATTTTTGTCTTCGGTGAATGACTCTTCCGGTGGGAAGAACTCCTTCTTTGCTTGCTGGCTCTGCTTCCGCTCTTCTTTGTCCCACGACAGACCCATGGGCGACTCTGTAATCCGACTGATATGCTCGGGGGTGAGTTTGAGGCTGAGACCTCTGAAGGTTGCCGTGGCCAACGTCTGTGATTTAGGCTGCAGAGCCTGCAAAAATTCCTCGGCTACTTCCTCATCGTAGCCCTGTAGTTTATCACAGAAAGGCATCCATTGTGCTCTAGTGAAGAGCTCAACCACTGCTGGGTTTCTCCTTAATGCATTTGAATTAGTGGGCTCTCGCCTGATAAACCCGCCAGGCATGATGAAGACAGTGTTTGTACCAGAGGTGGTGGATACACAGGAAATTCGGTCTTAAAGACAGAACATGCAATGAATTTTCAGACCACAGTGTGATTATACAGCTATCCTGTAGGAGCGATAGTATAGGCACGGCAAACCAAAATTTTTTATGACCACACTGTGACTAATTGCCTTGCCACCTTTTAAAAAACCAATTGCGGAAGGAGTTGCAGGGTTACCTCTTTTCTGCCACCTTTTTTTTTTTACGTGAAGACTTCACCTTCCTGTAGAGTCGCGTGCCTGTAGAAACTGCTTCCTGTAGGACGGCGTTCCTGTAGAAACTGTTCCTGTAGGAGCAGTGTGCAGGCTTCGGGAAGAGCTTTTAGCTGGCTGGCGGTCGAGAGGTGCTTTACCAGCGTTCAGGTAGCCGAGAGCTCGGCGTGTCAACATGTAGAGGTAAGCAGAGGATCTACTCGAGTTTTGAAATGAGGTTGATGGAGATACACGCTTAATCGAGCCGATTAGATTTTGAATCGGCGCAGCTCGTGGCGCGGGGGTGAGCTGTCCCCGCCGGACCGTTGGGTGACGTCACACCTCATCCGCCTGCACATTCGTTTGTTGCTGCATTCATTCCCACAGATCTGCCGCCGCCCTTTTCGGTTAAACTTCACTCCTCGGTCGACGGGACTGATCTTCACGTGCTTGCTGCGTGTGTCTCTCGTCGTGGCTGCCACCTCATCCTCTGACTATCCCTTTACTAACCGACGTGGCCCATCACTGGCCTTTAGGCCGCTCAACCATTCACCTTTATGCCATGCAAAACAAATCAAAGTAATAATCATGCAGTTTGATGGAGAGAAGGATTAGAACACTTACCTGCGCGCGGCTGCACATGATTTCCAGATTTTTTTAGCGATGGATCCACCTGCCGCATGTGGCTGCACATTCCTGTAGGCTCGTGGTTACAGGATGCTGGCGATGGAGTGGATGGATCTGCGTTCATGCGCCCGTGTTTGATCTCAGATGGCGGTGCTGTGAACGGTCTTCACTTGAGCAGGTCGAACTGTTACAGGATCCCCGCGAGGGGTCTTGTCACCGTTCTTTCTTCTCGGGTGTCTGCTGCATGCTGGCGGTTCTGGCTTCTCGATCATGATCCCAGTGCTTCTGATGTATCAACATGGATGTGGTATGGTTCTCGGTGCTTAGTTTCTCTTTGACAGGTGCTTTCTCACGAGAACTGATTACTTTGGTGTGCTGCTGCAGGGATCTGGGTTGCATGGTG
Source organism: Pinus tabuliformis (assembly GCA_031772625.1). Taxonomy (NCBI): domain Eukaryota; kingdom Viridiplantae; phylum Streptophyta; class Pinopsida; order Pinales; family Pinaceae; genus Pinus; species Pinus tabuliformis. The sequence continues at coordinate 369,438,442 of CM062818.1, forward strand.
ACGAGGGTGGTGGAGGACGATAATGGCAATGTTCAGGGGTGCCATCATTGATATGCATGCATTCAATCCACTCCTCAGTCGCTAGATCTTCATTTGAAACACATTTCGGCCATCGTAACCTTCTACAGGAAGTTTCCTGTAGAACACAGAGCTTCCTGTAGAAATTTGGCACTTTCCTGTAGAAGATCCACGTCTTCCTGTAGGAAGACTGTCTGTTCCTGTAGAAAAACTGTATCCTCCTGTAGAAGATCCAAAGCATGATAATAACTGCACATACCTTAAAAACATTGTTGTTCTTGGAGGAGGTGCTGATGACATCCTTTGCTAGCATGATGAAGGCCCCTGGCTTGGAGTGGAGAGGCTTCTTCTCCTCCATAGAACATCTGCATGCAAACCTTTTTATTGTGCTGATTGTTTTTTTTCTCTTTTTTCTTTTTTCTTTTTTTTTTTTTTTAGAAAGACAATAGGAGCGCCTCGATGAGGTTTTCACCCCCGCTGCCTGCCTTGGGTGCCTTAGAGAGGTTTTCACCCAAGGATCTTTATTTTCCTCTTTTTTCTTGAAAGGCAATAGGAGCGCCTCAATGAGGTTTTCACCCCTACTGCTTGCCTTGGGCGCCTCAGAGAGGTTTTCACCCAAGGATCTTTATTTTTTTCCCCTTTTTTTTTTTTTTTTTTTTTTGTGTGTTTTAGATCCTTCAGGGTATGCCCAAAGTGGATGCAGAACCCTTCTCTATGACCAAAATAGATTTCTCCATAGTGCTGATAAACTCTTGTCTTGAGAGAGGTCTTCTATAGATCTTCAATCGGTGCCCATTTACAAGCATGGGAATGGATTCCTCATCAATGGTTCGAATGAGGACAGATCCATTGTCATGGCACTGTTCCACCACATATGCTCCTAGCCATCTGGTTCTCAACTTCCCCTTGAAATCTTTGAATCTGGAATCATACAAAAAAGCCCAATCTCCCGGCTGAAATTGCTTGTCATGGAGATGTTGGTCATGCCACACCTTCCTTTGAAGTTGAACCACCTCTGAGTGAAGGAGGGCCTGCATGCGGTGTTCATCCAGTCCATTCAGCTGCAATAGCCTTTCTTGCTGTGCATGGCTGAGATCTAGGTCCAGCTGAGCTGCCAACCTCAAAGTGTTATACTCAAATTCAATGGACAGCAAAGCTTTCTTCCCATAGACCAGCTCATAAGGTGTGAAACCGGTGGTGGTCTTCCAAGTGGTGTTGTAAGCCCATGTGGCTTCAACTAGGCGATCTGCCCAGTCTTTTCTGCTGCTGTCTACCACTTTGGTCAAGATCCCTTCTAGAGATCTATTGGTGACTTCCACCTGCCCATTGGCTTGAGGATGATAAGGGGTGGAAGTCCTATGCTTGATCTTGTGATGAGCCAATAGATCTTCAACCAAGTTAGAGGTGAACTGGCTCCCTTGATCGGTCACCAGCTCTCTTGGGTAGCCAAACTTGTAGAAGATGTTCTCTCTTAAGAACTCAACCACCTTTTCTTCAGTTGCTGCTTTGATTGCTTTAGTCTCTGCCCACTTTGTCAAGTAGTCAGTACACACTATGATGTAGGATCTTTGCCTCAAAGAGGGATTGATTGGGCCCACAAAGTCCATGCCCCACTTCTCAAATGGCTCGAGAGTCACTTGAGGTTGGAGAGGCATCTCATCCCTTTGGGTCGGTTTCCCCATTGTTTGGCATTGGTCACACTGGCTAACATATCTTCTGACATCTTGATGAAGTGTGGGCCAATAGTAGCCTGCCTGCAGGATCTTGAAGGCAGTTCTCTTTGCCGCAAAATGTCCTCCACAAGGACCATCATGACAGGTGAGTAGAATGTCAAAGATTTCCTCCTCCCTTACACAACGCCTTAAGATCTGATCGGGGCCAAGCTTGAACAGGTTGCCCCCAATCCATGTAAATGAGGCACTCTTTCTGATGATTTTGCTCTTCTCTTTTGAAGAGAGGTGCAGAGGAAACTGAGCTGAAATAAGGTAGTTTGCTATGTCAGCAAACCATGGAGAGAGTACTGAGATAGCAAACAGATGATCATCAGGCATCTGGTCATCCACCGTCCCATCTTCATCTACAGACAAATCCAATCTAGACAAGAAGTCAGCAACAACATTTTCTTTTCCTGGTTTATCAACAATGGTTAGATCAAACTGCTGCAATAAAAGTAACCATCTAATAATACGAGCATTCACATCTGGTTTATTCACCAAGTATCTAATAACAGCATGGTCAGTATGTACAAAAGTCTGGTAACCAGTAATGTAATGTCGGAACTTGTTCAGTGCATGAACCACAACTAAGAATTCCTTCTCGGTTACAGTGTAATTCAGCTCTGCTTTGGACAAGTTTTTGCTAACGAAGTAAATGGCATATGGAAGTTTTTGCTCAACTTGTCCTAAGGCTGCACCTATGGCTTTGTTCGAGGCATCAGTGTGGATGTGGAAAGGTAGGGCCCAGTTTGGACCTCTTAGGATTGGAGCTGACACTAACTTGTCTTTTAATTCATTGAAACTCTTCTGACAATCGTCAGTCCAATTAAACTCCACATCTTTTGCCAACAAACCAGACAACGGTGAGGCTAACTTGCTGAAGTCTTTAATGAACCTCCGGTAGTATCCTGCTAATCCCAAGAAACTCCGGACATCCCTTACTTTTTGGGGAGGTGGAACCCTCTTGATGAGAGCAATTTTGTTAGGATCCACCTGCAATCCTTGAGAAGAAATGGTATGGCCTAGCACTGTCCCTTCAGTCATTAGGAATTCACATTTCTCAGGGCTAAGGGACAAGTTCATCTCGATGCACTTGGTTAGGACCTTTCCCAAGTTGGACAATGCTTCCTGGAAGTTGGCCCCATAAGGGGTAAAGTCATCCATGTAGATTTCCACTGCATCATGGACCAACTCCGAGAAGATGCTCAAGGCAGCTCTCTGGAAAGTAGCAGGAGCATTGCATAGCCCAAAGGGAAGGACTCGGTAGGCAAAGGTACCCCAAGGACAAGTGAAGGTGGTCTTATCTTGGTCTTCCGGGCTGATTTGGATTTGATTGTACCCGCTGAACCCATCCAGGAAAGAGAAGAACTTCTTTCCTGCCAGTCCATCCAACACTTGATCTATGAAGGGTAGAGGGAAATGGTCCTTCTTGGTAGCTTTGTTCAGCTCCCGGTAATCTACACAGATCCTCCACTTCCCATTCTTCTTGGGAACCAACACCAGAGGGGACACCCATTCACTATCTGAGATGGGGTAAATGAATCCGGCGTCCAACAGTTTTTGCAATTCTTCCTTGACAATGTCCTTAAGGGCTGGACTCATTCTCCTCTGGGGTTGCCTAACTGGTTTACAATCCTCTTTGATGTATATATGATGGGTACAGACCGAGGGGTGGACTCCTTTCATCTCCTTATAGCTCCAAGCAAAAGCATCTAAGTAGCTGGCCAATAGGCTACACAACTCCTTCTCCTGGGAAGGAGACAGAGAGGAGCTGATCTTTAACGCTCTCTCAGGGCCGAACTCCACACTTTTGACTCTGGGAGTTACAGGGCTGGTTGTAAAAAGGTCCACTAAGGGGCTAGCTTGGGCATCCTCCACCAACTTCTCTAAAGATAGTGCACTGGAAGGTGGATTCTGGATCAGGGTCTCAATTAAATCATCCTCGGTAGGAGAATTTCTTCTAGCGGTATCTAGGGTGCACAGAGGTGCAGAGTACACCTCGTCTTCCTCTCCGTCCTCCAACCAGAGTGGTAAATCATGCTCTAAAGAAGGTTGGGCAGGAGGGTATAGGACTAGCTGCTTGGACATGGGACCATTTTTGATGGTCATGTTCCCTGCCCGACAACTTATGTAAGCATCTGCAGTAGCTAACCAAGGCCTCCCCAAGATGAGAGGATATCCAGTAAGCTTGGCCTTTGGTTGCAGGACCAGGAAATCTGCAGGGTATTCCCAAGAATCAATTGAGACCAAGACATCCTCCACAATCCCTTCGGGAGTCATGGTGGAGTGATCTGCTAACTGCAGTACTGTCGAAGTCTTTCTCAAGGAACCCTGAAGATTGAGTTTAAGCATGGTATCCCTGGTCATCACATTGATGGCTGCCCCCAGATCAATCAAGGTGTGGGGGATAATGGTGCCATTGATGTGTACATCTACTACAGGACTTCCAGGATCTAGGTATTTTGGGCAGATGACTTGTCCTAGCATAAGGTCAGACAGTTGTCCTATGACGTTGATAGTTGAGGCATCTTTCTTCCGTCTGCCTGGGTTTTCGAAACACTTCTCCTTAATCAGCTTGTTATATATTGGCACATCCTTGATGGCTTGGAGAAGTGGGATTTTAACACACAACTGTTTGAGCTCACCCAAAAGCTCATCTTCTTCTGGGTTCGGTTGTGTGGTGGCGGTTAATCTCTCAGGAAAGGGTGGAGTAGGCTTTGGTTCACTCTCCTGATGGTTTTCCTCATCCTCTGGGGGAGGAGGTTGGCGATCTGGAAGAATCTTTCCAGATCTAAGATTGATTTCCTGGATCTCCACAGCATAGGTAGGGCACGAGGTCTCCCCAGTATATACCTGCTGAGCCTGTCTAATGTTGGGGTTCGGGTTCGGTTGAGCAGGCATCTGAGGTTGCCTTGGAGGAGCAGGAGGTAAAGGCTGAGGTTGAACTGGTGGTGGAGGCAAAATGGCGGGAGGAGTGTTGTATTGGGGCCTCCACCCCGACTGAGGAGCACTCCATTGAGGTTGCGACTGGGTATGTGAGTGATATGGATGAGAAGTAGGTTGAGTAGGGTACTGAGGTGGATAAGACCATGGAGGAGGCATTGACCAGGAAGGATGAGCAGGGGGACCCCAGGAAGGCATGGGAGTCAAGTGGTTGGGGTTGTAATAAGCTTGAGATGCCCCTTGCATCCCCTGCTGATAAGGTCTAGATCCTTGAGGCCTCCTTTGGTTGATGAAGTAGAGAGGTTCAGTGGGGGCTTCAGTTCCCTGGTACATGGCTTTAAACCCAGGCAAGGTTGGACATTAATTTTTTGGGTGGTCCTCCTCACAAATGAAACACACTTCAACCGAATGCAATGGACATTCGTTCTTAGGGTGTCTTCTGGTGCACCTAGGGCAGAAGACAGCCAAGGCTCTCTCAGCTTCCTCTTTCTTTTGCTGGATCCTGAATGTGTCCAGCTGCATGGCAATGGTATGTCTCACCTCACTCTTAAGATCTTCTAATTGGTTTGTAAGCTCATGTTTGGAGAAAGGGACACCGGTGGAGAGGAGGTTTCCTCTACCTCGTTTTCTAGCTGCCCTGGAATGATTTCGAAACACAGTTTTGATGTCCTCATAAGGCAGTTGGTAAATGTCCCCCCCAGCTAACATGTGAAGGGTGTCTAGGAGATCTTCAGGGACTCCTCGGAGTAGAACCAACTTGAGGGATTCAGGGTCAAGTGTGCACCTGGCCCGTTTATAGCTAAGTTGGAACCTCTCCTCATAGTCCTCTAAAGACTCATCATTCCCCATGGTCATTCGAAAGATTTCTCCCTTGGTTTCCTTGGACCTACAATAATCCCTATACTTGGTATTGAAGGCTTGCTGCATCTGAGCCCAAGTGGTGATGCTATTCCCAGGTAATCCCATGAACCAACGTAGTGCTGCATCCTTGAGAGTGGAAGGGAAAAGCTTCAACTTTTGCTCATCCTCAGTATAGTCATAGGTTCGACAAAGGACAACAAACTCAAACAAGAAGGTATCCGGATCCTCAGTGGTCAGTCCATGGAAGTGAGGCAAGGCAGATGGGCTAATGTTTTTCATTTTCATATCCCCATTGGTTTCTCGGATGGGGAAAGCTCCTTCTATTCTCTCATCTTCTCTCCCATTATCAGCCATGGCTTCAGATGGAGTGGTTTCTAACTCTTCTTCGTCTATAGGGTCTTGGTATATCTCGGGATGTTCACCTATAGGTTCCTCTGGGTCACTGTCACCAAAGAAGAGAGAAGGGTGACTTAGTGATGTGGTGGGGGTGTTTGGTAGGAATTTGCATGATCTATCTCGGTTCCTACGAGGCATGAAAGGGAAAGGACTCTTCTCTGTTTTTAGTGCTTTTTCTTTTTTCTTGTACCTGCAAAACTGAAACAAAGTGATCTACAACTAACTAGATTGCTCAAATAAAATTTGCGGAATTGGAAATATTAATCTAGGAAAGCAGGAAATATTAATCTAGGAAAGCAGGAAATACTAATCTAGGAAAGTAGGAAATACTAATCTAAGAAAGCAGGAAATACTAGTCTAAGAAAGCAGGAAAGTCTATGCTACTTTTGCAGAATGGAAATGAAGCAAACTACTTAGCAGAAGGTAAGAGTAGGAAAGTAGAGGAAAAGCAACAGGTGCTAATACTCTGACGCTTCCCCGGCAACGGCGCCAAAAATATGGTGAGCTCCAGTATTGTAGCAATAATGCTACAACTCCTGGGGCTTCCTGTCTCTTAATTTTATCAACCCGGTAGTTCGTACAAACTTGGAAGCGACGGTGCTGTATGCACAAGTACTAGCCCTTGTCGCAGCTGTCACTTGGTCAGCTGGCACAAGTCCGCTAGGGCTTAAGCCAACTTCTATAGGCTCACAGAAGAAGCTTTATCAATGATGTACGAAAGTTAACTTCAAAGAAAGGCTACTCTACTTGACAAACTGAATCAAAAGCAACTTAAAGCATGTAAATCTATGAAACCCTAATTTAACTAGTTTATCCTCTATAATGCAAAGAATGTGGGTGCAACTCTTATGAATGCTGTCATTGCCTCTAACAAGTATGAATGCATGGGTCTAAGCTACTGGCATCATGAGGAATGTGTTTTTGTGTTTTTCCTTTAAGTGTGTGGAATGATTGTGACCTTGGCCTAACTAGGGTTTGATTGTGCAGGTGGGATGGAGATGGAAGGAAAGTGTGGGACAGGTTGGGGAGGCTTGGAGAGGTTCCTAAGGATCCTCAGCACCCATCCACAGAGGTCCCTCACGTTCAGAAGCTCGGCAACGAAGTGAATGGCCTCCTACAGGAAGGCTGCTGGGAATTCTACAGGATACTCTGTTTTCTACAGGATGGCTGTGCACGTCTACAGGATGGTTGGTCGTGGAGATTTTGGGAGTGGATGGAGTGTTGGAGTGGTGTGGGAGGCTAAGGGAGATGGAGATGGACCTAATGATGTCTTAGGAAATGGCAAGTCAGATGAAGGAAGGGTGCATGCAATGGGTTGATGTTTTGGAAGGGTGAAATCAACGAGAGTGAAGGAAATGGAGCGGTACGTGGAATGAGAGAGTTGGAGGGCAAGTGAGTGAGGTAGAGGATGAATAGAACTTGCAGGTGGATGGAGGGAACGACGAAGGAAGTGGCTTGAGAAAGAGCAGCGTAAATGAAACAAATGACCTGTGCATCAAAACAAGAGATTCATTAACCTATTATGCCATGAACCCTACAAATCCGAAATGGAAAACAAGAAATGAAACTAATGCGTGAGAGTGCAGTATGGATCAATGTCGAGAATATATGAATGGATTTTCAATAAAAACGTTCATGTGGCAACTTGCGTGGAGATGAAACGACTGCTGTTCTTTTTGGTGGCTGATCATGGTCTACACCCCAATCCCAACGGTGAGATGGCAGTGAGCCTTTTGCAACCTGTTTTTGATGGAGCTCCAAGAGATTTATTCTACCAACCTATCAAACTTGAATACTGAAAGCAAAGCATCATACCAGTCCTATCTATGCTAATGAAAACAACTAAACCAACAAGCTGGAAATCCGAATTGCATAGGAAACTAAACAAACTCAAGTGCTGGAACTAATGGTAAATGCATTACAACACGGAGGAGGACTATGGCTCTCAGGTTGGGCCCTCACCTGAGAGCTATAGCTCCTTGAGAAAACTCAGAACTAACTCAAAAGTGGCCTTCTTTATTCATAATCTGATAACATGCCAAATTGGCTTACAAAAGAGAATGAAACTTGAGCTGTGCTCCAAAATTACAATAGTAATACGAGAGTTTCAACAACCTAACCAAGGCTAAGGCTTCTATACTTATACAAAACGATGCTCCAACAGATATCCATGATTCTAGGAGCTCGGCTGTTTAATCTATAGTTTAACTGCTGATCCTGTAGGATGGTCATAAATGCTGTTTCCTGTAGAGCAGTTTTGAACTGCTGTTCCTGTAGAACAGCTGGCCGTGTATTAAGCTCGGAGGGAGGCTGAAGTGGGCTCGGAGTTCTTGGTGAGGATCACGAGGAATGTCCCCCAAAACCGTGGACAACCTCTCCTTATGTCAGCAATGCCAACTCGTTGTCTCCTTGCCACCTTTTCGTTGTCTTTTGCTCCCTTTTAATGCCAAAACCTGGAATCACAATGCATTAGCTACGTGGATAGAGTGCCTATCCTTTCTCCTACAAACAACATGAATAAACTAAGAAGTGTATGCATAAACAATAAAAATGAATGGTTTGAGCAAGCAAAATAGGCCAAAAATGAGCCCAAATTGTACCAAAATTGGGGCTCATCAGATGACTAGGCCCTACACCAAGACATACTCTCTAGGCTTTACTATGCATTCCATCCCAGAATCACTAGGTCCAACAGAGAGAAAATCCACCTCTTGGTTTTACCGTATATCTCGCCATTCACTGGCAAGAATTCCTAGGGCCACCAAGGTATGCAGTTCAGGGGTTACTAGGCCAATGGCTTTGTGCATACTTAGTCTGGTTCAGGGACCACTACCACCATGTATTTGTCAATTCGAAGATCCACCCCACTCAGCGTCGAATCCCATCTAGCCAACCCCCACAAAACACATGAGAGAACCCATATCATCAAAGCTATCAGGAAATGGCAAGGCTACTCTGAAAATACTGTCACACCTGGCAAAACCCATGCCATGGTAGAAAAGAAACACATGCAATACCATGCATTCTAAATCTAGAAAGGAAAATACACATGCAATCCCAGGCATGCCAAATCTAGCAAGTAAAATACACATTCAAGTTGATACTTGCAATGAAGTCTGTTGTAGTTTCTTGGTACTGGCTTTCCCTTCTTGATCCTTGCTTCCTCTTGCCTTCTTTTCCTTTCTTTCTCCAATTCCAAAGTGCTCGAAGAAAAACTCTAATTATCCAAGAGTATTAGAGAGAGATAATAATGAGACAGCTCTGAAGCTAAACTGACCAAGTCTTCACTCTAAAAGGAAGAAGCTTGCCAACTAATCATCAAAAGCCTTTTTATTAATGAGGCCTTTATTTTCTTCATTTTCCATAATTTTCGTTCATTTTACTCCTCACATGCAACCTGTGACCTTTCACCTCCTTTTTCTCCTATTTTCCATTATTTTCATAGATAAATGTGCCAAATACCTTTTTGCCTCTATAATGCCTTAACCATTGCCTTTGCCAATTTCCTTAACCATAAACAACGAAATGAAAACCCCCTAGGATGTCTTGCCCACCATTCAGCCTCGAATACATGTCCTATCATCCATGGTATTTATATATATATTTTACATGGAATTTTCACCAGGGCTGTTACAAGAAGCAACCATGAGTGTTGTGGGGAAAAGTATCCGATGCGGATGACACTAACCCTTCTAAAGGTGACAGTCTTTAGCAACAACTGAATGATAAAGTTTTCATGTTCCACTTTATGAAAGTACAGAGAAAATAGTAAGAAGGTCAACCAACCTGGTGTCTTGCGCTTAGTCGATCCTTGTCCTTCTCTCTTTGTATCCTGCTCCCAGCTCTTTGCTCTCCTAGCCGATCCAGCTACATACAGATCCTGCACAAAACAAGAGAGCGAACTACAAGATACATGTACTCATAACTGAAGCATGGATTAGGGTGCATCAAATATACATGTAAACACAAAGCATCTTTGTAAAACAAGTATATAGGAGAACATGCAAACTTTATTGATAGAAAGTAACAGGGTTCCAGAGGAAGTTACAACCAATGATGTTGGATCCAATCCAGCAGCACTTCCTCGGCAGCAAGAACTCTCCTCTTCACCTCTAGTAAAACAATCACCCAATAATCCTGGCGGTATACCAACAGCACCTCCTTGCTTATACAAAATTCCAGCCTCCCTAGACCTCATAGAAGAGCTCTATATATAGGAGGGAAGAGGAAAGGATGAGTCAGCTGGAGGCTGGCATATAGCTGACTAGTGTCCTCTCCATCTTCAGTTAATCTTCAATTCGTGGGTCCAATTGGAGGTCCTTGCTTACACATGGTGATCAAGTACCTCTTACTCATCACAGGGCGAATCTCATGAACCAAGTGTCATTTTGGAAGCTTCCTGGGCAATTGACACCTTGCAGGATGACTGTGCCACTTGGCCAATCGCGCCCAGCGCAGGTAGCCTTCATTGTTTTTGACTTCCAGCGCAGGTACAGAGTGGGACAGTTGCAATACAGCGCAGATGCTCAGTTAAGCAGCTGACATGATCCAAAATAAGCCTGTTTTGAAGTGTTTTCAGGTGGAGAACTGATTGGAAGTGCTGTTGTTTGATGACCTTGTTCTTCTAGGGGTAAGAACAACATATTTAGGGACTGAGGATCCCTGTAATTATTGACATTCCATGCTCCTTGACGCGAGGCACAAAAATGTCTATAACAGTTGCCCCCTAAAGTATGAGGCCGTTTATCGGGTGAAATGCTTTAGCTAGAGGATCCGAAGTTCGTTCCAGTGCTGAGGAGAGTGCCCTGTAATACAATACAATACAATACATTATTTTTCATTCATCATTATTCTCATGATCTAGCTGAGACGGGCATTCCCATGCTCAGCTTTCTATAAATACATTTTGGTACATATGACAGACGATCGTCTGAAGATAGACTGATAATTTTCTGCTGAAACTATCATCCTTTGAATAGGATGATCATCTGCTGCAATGATGTACATGGCAAATGTTTTTATATTTCTTGAATATATATCGCAGCCCGGATGGATGAAACTAGATCCGGGGTCTTCAAACTCGTTCGATCTTCACTCTAAGTACAAGTCGATCCATGTGAGAATTGCGCTGAAGTCGAACATGGAAAGACATCGCTTGATTACCGGTCAATAATGAAAACCGTTAACAAGCGCGAGAGGGATCACCAATAATGACGATGACCCTCAAGGTACTGCAGTACAATTCACGTGGCGTGAAAAAGGACTTGGCGTCGAACGCCACGCAAAATCTTCTGGTCGAAGGTCATTGATGTATACCTGTCGCCGGAAGTGAGAAACTTGCCATTGAGGCATGCAAGCTTCAAAGTACTGATGGGGGTGTTCCTAGATCAACTTCTTGGATAATGAGCTGAAGTCGACAAGAAGCGATCCGTCAAAGGAGGGCCTTAATGAATCCCACATCAATGACACGGAACGGAGCTAATGACTTTAGTGGAGGTGAAAACAAACTGTGAAATATGATTCAGGGTGGCGATCATGAATGGATGAAGGATAATGTATGGTAGTGGATGGGACACGGTTGACACTTCCAGAATGACCCCTCTTGAACATATAACGACACTGATGCGATGGATCGGTAGCATTACCCCAAATGTGGATGGTGTGGCGAGGACCATGGTGATGAGACCGGTGAATGAAACAACCCAACTCGATAAGGTACGGAGGAAAAGTGTCATGTCCAAGAGTGACTTGCTACCTTCAAACTTTGATGTTCTCCCAATTTTTCCCCAGTCATTTCTGACCAGTACCTCTTTATTTTTGTCAAGCTTGAGGAGGATAACATATGCTTGTTCTATAACCTGCCCTTCGGGCAAGCCCATCGCTATGATTTAACGAGCCTAGCGATAGGGAAACTCGTTCTCGTCTAAAGACAAGTTTGTCGCTATTTAATCATTTTAACGAGTCTAACGACAAAGAAAACTCGGTCCTTTTCATTTTTAGAGAGTCTAAAAAGGTACAGAAAGTTAACTCCATAATTCCTTTTTCGTCAGCAAATCCCTTAAGTCCAAAAAAGTATAAAACAATACAGAAGGGATGGATGTTCGGTACTTTTAACGAGCCGAACAAGACAAGCGCTCGATCCTTTTGTGCAATAATCCCTCAGGTCCAAAAAGATTAAAATTTAGAGGAGGGATAGCGTTCCGGTCATTTAACGAGCTGGAAGGCCAAAACTCGGCAAACGTTTCATATTTTACGAGTCAGTGAAAAGAGCTGAAAGAAGACTCGTCTTTTGAGGAACGAGTGATAAACAGGGATAGCTACAGATTCCAGGTACAGGTTGGAATTTTCCAATCACGGCAGTGTCACAAGGATGGCTAGGTGAAATCACTCTTCGCAGCTGTTTCTCAAAAGAGGTAAACACACAAATGGTAGTGAATGATCGACCAAATGAACAGTGGAGGTGATGGATGAAAACACAATCAAGGTTCTTATGGCTGATGAATTTACGATCTCAAAAGGTCATTTACCGGTTCATTTTTTCCATGAGCTTGAACTCTGGGGGAAACTTTTGCTCACACTTTTCTATTTTTTAACGAGCTTAAATTCAGGCCTAAAACTGCTCAGATTTGCGTTTATTTTTTAACGAGCATGAACTATATGCTAAAACTGCTTGATATACCAGTCATTTGAAGAACGCCTCTCGTAAGGACCAATTTTTATAGAGCTTATGCCTTACCACAGCTGTGCTCACTTTTGGCAAATTTTACTTCTGCCCCACAGGCTTTCTTTCATGCAAGTTCGGAAACGGCTAATCTTAAAACCAGATAAATAACCGCCCCTAGCTTGCACTCCAGAAAGTTTGCATGCCCCCAGGTATAGGATAGAATTTCGAGGCTGCCCCTCCTCTCCCCTACTTCTGTTTTTCTTTGGGTGTTCTTACTTATTTGTCATCTTGCTAATCTAATGTTAACGATACTTGTCTTCTCGTTATTTTAAGGGGTCTTACGCAGTACTCAGACTTCCTGTCGGCCCACTTTGAACAAACAGCTATTTGTGACAATAGAAGAACACTACTCAAAGATAAAACATTGGTATTATTGAGGGAGGCTTGCCTCTTTCTTATTATCCGAAGAGTGGTTCTATTCGCTGCCGCAAATCCATCTCTTTCTTCGGCGGTGTCTATCATTGGGTTGTCCAAAGATGGTTACCCTCTATTACAACAATACGGTCTCCTTCTTAGTTGACTGCCCCTGCTTATCCTTCAAAACATATGTGTCGATGGGCGAGGCTTGAATTTAAAGATGGTGACTACTTGTTACAATAAGGGAATTCCTACTTGGGCATTGCCCACTTTTTTAGACAAAGGTGAATGATTCCCAAACACATAACTTTAACAAAAGATCATTATTCCAGAACAACCCCACTTCCTTCGGACGGGGTACGGACTAGTCATGTTCTTCTGCGGAAATTCTTCCTTATACCCGGAGTTTCTTTTGCCCGAAGCAGACCAGGGTGCATGCCCCCTGGGTCCTAGTCTTTCTTTCCGAATTACTCGCGCTCATCGGGAAGGAGGACTGGGGGCGGAGGCGAATCTTGAGTGAACAGACCATTTAGGATTGGTATTTGACTATTTGCGATGCGAGATCCCGGAAATGAAAGTTGGTCTACGAGCTTGACCACCCTTCCTTCGTGCGGAAAACACATTACTCTAAAGAGTGAGGAGACTATCGCTCCCATGCAATAAATATAGTCGCGTCCAAGGAGTAGGTTATAATCCAAGGGTCCTTGAACTACCAACACGTTCATCCTGACGGTCTTCCCTTTCAATGTAACAGGTACATCGGGGAGGATCCCTAATGGTCGACTGGTTCCTTTATCAAAACCTGAGAGATTTCTCAACTCAGGTAAAAGCGCTGGGGAACCCAGTGCTTTCCAAGCAACAGAGGAAAGGATACTCACAGACGCTCCTTCATCAATGATAGTACCAGCCATAATCATTCTATAGATCTGGACAATGATTCTGAATGGAACACTGGCTGGTAACCGGGGTCTGCCTAGTTGATTCCAATCAAAGGATACAACCAGGTTGCTTGGTGGTGGGACCGAATATACGGCCGGATACGACTCTGATGATGTTCCTTCCTGCGATAAAGGAATGGGCGCATTGCCCTGATGCTCATCTGAGTCGGTGCTGATGAAAAGAACCTGGATGGTGTCATTCTTGTTCTCATCAGTGAGGGTGTCGCATGAAGATGACTCTTCGGCGACGGTGTCATTTGAAGACGGGTCTTCAATGACGGGGTCATTGGACGATAGAACCTCTGAAGGAAGAACCGGGCCGACTGCCGTATCGACCTTTAGACTTTCGTCTGGTCTAGATTCGGTAGGTTCATTCTCAATGACCGACACTTCAGCTGACCACCTAAGTGGTTCAACTGGATTTTCAACTATCGAGGGATTAGGCGCGAGTTTTCGGTATCCAGGAGGAAGTTGCACCGGTGACACCGGGCGATCTTCCAAAACTCTCTTGGCCTCATCTAAGAATGGACATTTGTGGGTGGCATGATGACCTTCACACAATAGACAGGGTGATCTTGGTCCCCTTCTTCGTCCTTCACTCTCGCTAGTTGACGGAATGCAATCAACTTGACAACCAGAGGTTGATGCTACCGGATTGTGCAACCTTGGGGACCAGTCCCTTAGTATCCGGGGAATACAAGGACAATCACGATGGAAGTGGATCCCTTTGCAAATGACACATGGCGTTTTAGGCCCGGTCGGTGCAGTGTGTGGGTTTTTCTCAGCTTTCTTCTGCTTGCCCCCAGTCGCCTTCGCCAGAGGCTCCTTCTACTTCTTTTCTCTCTTCTCCTTGGGAGGCTGACTTTTGCCAGCTCTACCTTGCGAAGATGAAGGATCAGAGGAAGTATCACAAGAAGTGGAAGGCTGGTGGGTAGTTCTAGATTGTTCTGACTGTTGATTCGAATGCTCAGGATTAGTGGCGATCTGGACTACATTAGTTGAAAAGAGCCATACAGGGAGGCTGATTGTCAATCCTGGAAGCGACAATGTAGCCATATGAGGCGCACCAACATCTCCCCAAGAGGAGAAGGGATTTGGATTTCCGCCAAGGTTACTTCCTTGGTTGGTAGGCTCCATACTTTTCAACTGAAAGATCAACGTGGGAATAACAGGTGATTATGTTCCGCTTTAAAATAAATTTTATTTACGACGCTTTTAGACACAAACTTGCTTTTTCATGTTTTAAGAGTCGAGAAAAAGCTAAAGATGACTCTAGTCGCCTTCGATGTATAAACGAGCCCGAAGTTACAAATGCTCGGTTGGACCTTTTCAGTTATAGAGTTTGAAAAGGGCCAAAAGAAACTTCTCTGGAGATCTAGGCAGAGGGTGTGCCAAACCTTTCGCGAAACCACAGAATACGTTTTACGGTACGGGTGGTCGATCTTCGTGAATGCTGTGTTCACTGCATCGCGATCAGTAGGGCGGCCGACACGGTTTCCTAAGGATAAAGGATAAAAGCCTATAAGGGTCTCCCAATATACGCGACGGTACGCGGGAGCTCAAGTCCGTGTTAGTGCCACCGACTCTCAGGAGGAATCACCCACCTTCGTAGAGATCGACAGTCACTATGTTTAACGACGCCGGAACACGTCTCTACCTAGACCTCTAGATGTTCGCGTTAAATTCCAAAGCGTTGTTATGTAAATTGAGTTTATTTTAATGTTGATCTTTCTTAACAGTTTGCCTTTCAGGTTCGCCACGAGATGTATATATACAACTTCCTATATGCAATCTAAGAATGAGAAGCAAATCTTTTCAATCTTTCAACTTTTGAAAACCTTAATCTACTTGAGGGAAAAGAAAGACACAACTTTTTCCACAGATCAAAGAACACACACTAAAATGCACATTTTCCTAAATCGTCAAGCACACAGTCAAATGCAAAATGCACAATGCATGTATTTCTTTTCGTTATCCTTAATGTTGATGCTAACAAAAGGAAACTGTTGTATGATTTTTGAATCAACTTTCAAGTAGAAATAAACAAGTTTGTCCACAATCAAAAAGACATCTTATGATAGACTTGTTTAAACACAGGAAAAGTATAGATTCAAACCATAAAAGTGAAAAGCAAACAAACTCAAACAGCCATGAACAGTAATAAAACTAGCTCATAAGATCACAAAGACACTTTTACAGTTCAGGATCTAAGAGGTCACAGCTATACTGGTTCGCTTTTCACAATGGGAAACTATAACTGAAGTAAGAAATACTGAAAGAACATTCACAGTTTCATCACACAACTGAGGTGGAATAAAGTCAAGGAGAAGTGGTTTACAGCAAGTACAATAACCAGCAAGCAATCATCCAAAAACAAGTGCAAACAGGGCCAAGACACAAAAGGAAGACTGAGCAAGACAAGGGCTAACTGGACCAGCGCAGGTTCTAGTCTGCCAATCTCACTCTCAGCGCAGTTCCCGAAGGGAGCACCTGCGCTGTAATGCAGACTGCCTGTGGACAGCCTGCACTGACTTACGAGAGTTACGTCTGCTAAGAATTCCGGGTCATAAAAAGCTCAAAAATGCACTGTATTTGCTGAAATAAAAAGCTATAGGTCAAGTACAGGCTAAGGGATGATCAAGAGGATAAAGATCTATCACAAAGAGTAAAGATTCATCTGTAGATTAGCTCTTTAAATCTTGAATTTGCTCAGCAAAGGAGCAAGAGTAGCAGTCCCTCTACTTCGCTTTTGATATAGTCAAAAGCTTTTCGATTTGGTACTCTTTTCTTCAAGAAATGAATAGCAAAATACTACAAACAACAACAAGATACTAGGCTCCCCAGCGGAGTCGCCAGTTTGTTGTGGGGAAAAGTATCCGATGCGGATGACACTAACCCTTCTAAAGGTGACAGTCTTTAGCAACAACTGAATGATAAAGTTTTCATGTTCCACTTTATGAAAGTACAGAGAAAATAGTAAGAAGGTCAACCAACCTGGTGTCTTGCGCTTAGTCGATCCTTGTCCTTCTCTCTTTGTATCCTGCTCCCAGCTCTTTGCTCTCCTAGCCGATCCAGCTACATACAGATCCTGCACAAAACAAGAGAGCGAACTACAAGATACATGTACTCATAACTGAAGCATGGATTAGGGTGCATCAAATATACATGTAAACACAAAGCATCTATGTAAAACAAGTATATAGGAGAACATGCAAACTTTATTGATAGAAAGTAACAGGGTTCCAGAGGAAGTTACAACCAATGATGTTGGATCCAATCCAGCAGCACTTCCTCGGCAGCAAGAACTCTCCTCTTCACCTCTAGTAAAACAATCACCCAATAATCCTGGCGGTATACCAACAGCACCTCCTTGCTTATACAAAATTCCAGCCTCCCTAGACCTCATAGAAGAGCTCTATATATAGGAGGGAAGAGGAAAGGATGAGTCAGCTGGAGGCTGGCATATAGCTAACTAGTGTCCTCTCCATCTTCAGTTAATCTTCAGTTCGTGGGTCCACTTGGAGGTCCTTGCTTACACATGGTGATCAAGTACCTCTTACTCATCACAGGGCGAATCTCATGAACCAAGTGTCATTTTGGAAGCTTCCTGGGCAATTGACACCTTGCAGGATGACTGTGCCACTTGGCCAATCTCGCCCAGCGCAGGTAGCCTTCATTGTTTTTGACTTCCAGCGCAGGTACAGAGTGGGACAGTTGCAATACAGCGCAGATGCTCAGTTAAGCAGCTGACATGATCCAAAATAAGCCTGTTTTGAAGTGTTTTCAGGTGGAGAACTGATTGGAAGTGCTGTTGTTTGATGACCTTGTTCTTCTAGGGGTAAGAACAACATATTTAGGGACTGAGGATCCCTGTAATTATTGACATTCCATGCTCCTTGACGCGAGGCACAAAAATGTCTATAACAATGAGAGTACTAATTTAATGAAATACATCTCAAACATTCAAACATTTAATGCTAACTTTGAAATTAGCTGCTACTCCATGTCTTTGATTTAGAAAACTTGGAAAGTTTGGATGTGATTTTTGAAAGACTTTAGTTCCCTTTCATAATTTGGATAAGGAAAACCTTGCATATCTAATGTTTCCCTGATGGACGTGAAGCTATCAATAAGACATCGAAACCAAAACTTTGGATAAATGTTTAGTGAAAAAAACACGACAATCCAAACTTTAGATAAATTTCGGTAAAGCAAGGACATTTTTAGTCAAAATAAAAATTAATGGTTGCCCAACCCTCTAGAAATCGTTAGGTTACCTGCAGTGCCAGAGGCGGGGACTAATAAGAGGTGAGATATGTTTTTAGTGGTTGAAATTTTAATCACATTCACTTTTATTATTAAATAAATTTGGCATTTATATTTCACAATTATCTCATTATATGACAAAGATTTATAGCACATTATGTTTCACAATTATCACATTATGATAAATATAACCTACTTGTTATATCAACAATGTTGAAAATAACCAATAGAATAATAGCAACATTACAATATGATGGAAAATAAATCAAATTTGTTGAAAAGCCTTGTGAGTATGTATTTGAGTTATTGGTTCACGGGTATGTTCATATTCTCTTGACAAACAAAAAGAAAAATTTTGATATAGATTTGTGATAATCATTGTTAGAAAAAGTTTTGTTCTGTTGTCTAAATAAATAAAATGTGTCATGAACAGAAAGAGAAGATATCAACTATGTATATGTTTCAAATTTGATAGAAAGTGCAACTAAAATGGGAATCCAAAAGGATAATTGTCAATCTAAGTTACCTATTCATCTAGCTTATAGAGTTGCTACAACAACAATGTTGAAATGAACCAAACAAAAAAACCAAAATTGCAATTTAACTAGATCCATGTAACTCCAGATCTATCGTGCGCCTCGTTGTACCTCTGAGATAGTAGTAGGTCAGCTACCAATGCCAGAGCATCTAAAATAATTGTTTTGGGGTTTTGGTTTTAGTTTTTTGGAAGACCAATGAAAGAAGACAGATGTAGAATTGAAATACTTAATCCTTTGGGTTATATTAATACTTCAGCCAAGGGCTGCTATAAGAATTTACACAGTGATATAGATAAAAAATAGTGGTGAGTAGAAGACAACAAAAAATATGATTATCACAGTTTCTAGACTGTAAAACAGAACAATCATAAGTAGGAAAACCTTCTAAACTACATTCCAAAGGTTCAAGGTAGTATACTTAAGCTTACACAAGATGCTGATGATTTATTGATTAGAGGGGATTAGCTAAATAGATAGTTCATTAATCTAGTCTCTTAATAGATGATGAATTTTGGAGCTTATAGGAATTAATTGAGACACAATTATTTCTACATAGATATCTCTATAAGTCGTAAGCATATGAAGAAAAGCACAATGATTGATAACTGGAAAAACTTACAGGATAACACAAACTATGTAAAACCAGATTCAGAATCCTCTGCCTTGTATTAAGGTTCCAGAAAGACTGAGTACATCAAGTGTCTAGAAAATATTCCTTCAAAGGTGGATTCCAGGTTCAAAGTAGAATTAACAGTTAAGACATAACAAGAAATGAACCATGAATCTTGAACTTCGAACCCATAACATCTCGAGAAGAGATTTATTTATACAATAATAAAACTAAGAAATATCCTAAAACTAATTAAGATTTATTCTAGGAAAGGAAAAGATCTTCATGCAAGAAGATATGGGAAGCTATTGAACTACTTCTTGTTGTCCCTTTTATTCAGGTTGTGTTGGCATTGTTGTTTGATATTTCATCCTTTAAGCTACAAGATTGTTTGAATCCTTTGTGCTGGTTGATTCCTTTATTTTGATCTTTCATCTGATACTCTTTAAACTTTGTGAATCTCCTTTAACCCTGCTGAGTAACCTTTATTGTTTCTTTTTACCATTATAGTGTATTTGAGGTTTTTATTGTGTTTTTAAATTGTAAATCACTTTAGATTTTATGTTACAGGGTAAAGTAAAATTATATGATCTTCATATTTTTCTTTCAACTGTACGCAGGCTTTTTTTCTTTGTAAGCCTAGAATAGAAGCTTTACCTGCAAAACACAGAGACTATTAAGAAAAACAAGGGTGACAGGGGGTCTTCAATGGCTTTATTTGAGCTTGAAAGGCTATTGGAAGGAGTCCATAGCGTATTGAAAGGTAAAATGATGGTTTTAGTGGTCATAGAGGCTTATGCAGGCTTCACTATGTAAAAGAGGCAAAACAGAGCAAAATGGTCATTTTGGCTTTTAAATGGGGAAAATAGTTTTCTTTTGAAATATGGTGTGAAGTGAATAGTGTTATTTTGTCGTTATGGGGGAGGCGGTTTTCATCGCAACACTTATAAGGCGTGGGCGGTTTTAGGAGGGGGTCACCCGAAATAACTTGAGCCTGACACGTAGCAATGGAGGATGGTGGAATACCGCTTTTCAGGTGGGTAACGCTCTTATAGAGAGCTAACCCAAAATCACGTAGGGTCATTGGATCTGAACGCATTGGATCAGACAGTGGTGGAGCGAAGGAGAAATACAGAGGGAACCAACGATCAAGTATGGCAGTAATGGTTTTATTATGGCTTGAAACTCAGATTTAGTGGTTAAATGGAGGTTTAGTGGTTAAACAAAGGTTTAAGTGAATTCTTCGCTTAAATCATAAAAAATGATTTAACAAAGAAATTCTTTGCAAAACACATATGGTGGACTTGAAATTTTATGAACTCAGGCGGATAATGATATTGAGTCCGGGCTAATCGCATATCGTTGTCGCAGTTTAGTAAGGGAAGGCCCATCACAAGGAATGCAATAGGGGCCAAACACAATGTGGAAATAAACCATATATGATATGTGATCGGGTCCGGGTCCCAATCACAATCGGAGATCTCAATGGCGGAGGGTAGTGCTATAGACGAGACTTGCGATGGAGGGGCATATGCGATATGGGTATGAATTATAATATATAGTGTGTTGGGTCCATCACAATCGTTGATCACAATGGTGGAGGGTATGCAAGCATGTTAAAAGGCTTGCAATGCGATATTTCATGGAATACATATTTTTATTATAAAACTAAGTGTTTTCGGGATATTTTAATAAGGAGTTAATAATATATGGGAAAAGGAAATTTTATGGGTTTAATACTATAGTTAGTGTTAATATGGAATATGAGCAAAAAAGGGTAAACATATTTGAAAAGGGGAATTATAGTCGGAAAATGGAATTATAGGTGGAAAAGGGAAAATACTAAGTATTATGCTTTTTATGAGTTTATTTGCTTTTCATATATATGCATCAATACTTAGGGTAAACACCTTTTTGCGGGTTTTTGGGTAAAAGGGATTTCACATGGGTTTTTCTCTTTTCCTAGTCAAAAAGGGTTTTGACGTTAGGAAAAGGGGTTTTTATGGAAAATGAATGAATATGAAATGTATGAAGGTAGGAAGAGGAAATTAGTGAATATAAGGATGAATGGGGATGAAATTAGTAAAGTGGTCCTTCATTTGGTTTGTGTAATTGCCTCATGGACATAGAAACATGATAAATGTACATTTTGTCCAATCAATAATCAAAATTCTGCAACCTTTCTCTACTTAACCTTTGCTTATCTTATCATTTTTTCTTCACTTAATGGGTGCATTTAAGCTAGCAAAACCTTTTCCTTTATTTTATTTTTTTACAAAATCAAACTATCTAAATCTACCCTTACAACCTCCAAGGGCTCAGTTTAAACTGATGAGCACCTTATTATTCTCTATCTAACTACTGATATGCCAAGATTAAACAGTTTGTCTAGATCTTTATTCTCTGTCTATAACATCAAATTGAAAGCATGAAGTAGTCAAGATTAAACATTTTGACTGTCATGAGTTGTGGCATTTAAAACAAGTTGCACAGAACCATTATTTCGTAGAAAAATACTAGTGGCATTTAGACTTGCTCACTTTCAGAGTTTATTTGTTTTCTTTTCTTTCTAACCTAACATTTTCTCTTTGTCTTTATGTTTTAGGACTAACCTAACATTTTCTTTGACATGGATATCATCATTAAGAGATTTTTTTACCAACATTTTATTCACTATTGTTATGTCCATATTCTAACTTATCATTTTTTCAAAATATTTTTTATTTTTTTACTATTTTATTCTATCTTATCAAAACCAAAAAATGCTACAACACGCCTCAAGGGATCAAATCCCTCGAGGTGCAAACCTTCTTTGTGGAGTGTGGAATTTGAGGAAATGTTTTCACATTGAGGGATTTGATCCCTCTTGTTGTATGATAGATCCAAAGTTAGATGGATCTAAGCTAGTTCGAGTTGAGGGAAACAATGAAACATTTTTAGATTTTTATTATGTATATGTTTGTGATAAACTTCATACTTCGAATTTTACATTATGTTTTCTTTGTTTTACATGACTATATCATTCTCTTCTTTAATTTTTTTTTCTTGCCTTGAATGGTTTGTATGTCTGTGCTTGAATGCTTTGAGTGGTTTGTGTGTTTATGTGTTTGGATTTGGATAGTAATGTTTGTGAATGTTACAATTGTCGTGTTATATTTCTATATGTGTATGTAATTGTGTGTTAGTAATTAGTTGGTGATGAAGAAGGTAGGCAATCTTGTCAATAGGTTGCAAGAGGATTAATACACACATATTTCATTTAATTTTAGGCATCACAACTTTTGACAATTAATAATTCTTAATAGTGTCCTCTACAAAATGTATTTTGAAGAGTAGATTT
The DNA here is from genome assembly GCA_031772625.1 of Pinus tabuliformis. Taxonomy (NCBI): domain Eukaryota; kingdom Viridiplantae; phylum Streptophyta; class Pinopsida; order Pinales; family Pinaceae; genus Pinus; species Pinus tabuliformis. The sequence goes on from CM062818.1 coordinate 369,461,149, forward strand.
AATAATTTGCTGCATCAATATTACTCTTGAAATCATTTGTTTCATTTCTAATGTTTGAAATAATTTATTTCCTTGATAAAAAAATTTTACCCATAGATTGTTTTGGAAAAGTTAAGAAATAATGTAATTTTGATTTTTTCTTAATGAGTGGTAAGATTTACAAAATATTTACATTATTGGTTAGTTTTTCCATCTGTTCATATTGATTATATGAAAATAACAATTGAGATTATAAACCATTCAATTCTTTAACTCACACTATTGTAGTAAACATCATACCTTATCTCTCTTTTTCTCCAATATTAATAGGTTAAATTACTATAACACAAAAATCAATATAAATTATCAATCATTTTTTTGTGCTTACACTTAAATCAATGCACATTGTTAATCCAATCACATTGAGTTACATCAAATTAGAAATCATAGTTTACACTCAAATCAATTCCTCTAATGTACACAATTAAATAAGATTAGAAAACATCTACATTGAAATCAATGAATTTAATGCAAGTAATCAAATAATATTAGAAATCAACATCTATACTAAAATCAATGAAACTAGTGTAATAATATTAGAAATCAACATTTACACTGAAATCAATGCATCTAGTGGAAGCAATCAAATACGATTAGAAATCAACATATACACTAAAATCAATGCATCTAGTGCAAGATATCAAATAGGATTAGAAATCATCATCTACACTGAAATCAATGCAGCTAGTGCAAGCAATCACTTAGGATTATAAATCACAATCTACACCGAAATCAATGCTTTTAGTGCAAGAAATCAAATAGAATTAGAAATCACCATCTACACCAAAATCAATTCATATAGTGAAAGCAATAAATTAGAATTGGAAATTAACATCTACAATGAAATCAATGTGTTTAGTGCAAGCAATCAAATAGAATTAGAAAACATCTACACTGAAATCAATGCATCTAGTGTAAGCAATCAAATAGGATTAGAAATCAACATCTACACTGAAATCAATGCATCTAGTGCAAGCAATCAAATATCATTAGAAATCAAAATCTACACTAAAATTAATGAATCTAGTGCAAGCAATCAAATAGGATTAGAAATCACCATCTAGAATGAACTTAATGCATTTAGTGCAAGAAATATTCTTCCCTCTTTCCTGTGTCCATCTATATCTATATCTCCCTCCATCTCTCCTTCTATTGTCTCCCTCTATATCACCCCCAAACATATACACTCTCTCTCCAGCTCTTCCTTTTCACTCCCCTTTTTTTTTTCTCACTCCACTTTTCTCTCTACGTGTTTTTTTTCTTCCATCCCTCTCTCCTCCTCTCTCTCAAGTCATATCTCTCTCTCTCTCTCCAATCTTTTCACTATCTCACTCCCTCTCTCCTTCTCTCTCTTGCCCTCTACCACCCTTCATATTTGTGTCTCCCTCCCTCTCTCTTTCCATTCTCTCCCTCTCTCACTCCTCTCCTTCTCTCTCTCTTCATTCCTCCTCTCTCATGTCCTTCAATGTATCTCCTCCAATGCAAGAAATCAAATAGGATTAGAAATCACCATCTACATCGAATTTGATGCATCTACTACAATAATTCTTCTTCCCTCTTTCCCCCCTTCATCTATATCTATATCTCAATCCATCTCTTCTTCTTTGGCTCTCTATATCATGCCCCCAAAACACACATGCTTTCTCCCTCCATATTTATCTATCTCTCTCATCTTCCCTCTCTTCACCTTCGATATATATATATATATATATATATATATATATATATATAGCTGGCTCTCTTTTTTCCCCCTATATCACTGCCAAAATATATACACTCTTTCTCCATATTTATCTATGTCTCCCTCCCTTTTCCTCTCCCTCTCTCTGAATATACCAAGGGTTTAGAGGGATCAAATCTCTTGAGATGCAAACATATTTTAGAATAAAAAGAGATTTTATTTCTCTCAGCACTTGGTAGATCAGATGTTAATATGGATCTAGGATGCTATAATATATATGTTTTGGACATTAAAATACTATATTTATAATCATTTTCTCGACATTAAAATGTTACAACATGCCCCCTTACATATTTTTTTCTTGTATGCATGCATTTAAATATTTTTATTATTAACATTTTCTAAAATATTAGATATCAAATCCATATTAAGCCTTGAAAGAATTAGAAATATCCCTCATACATTGAATTAGAAAGATCTATTAATGGAATAATAATTCTCTTAATCTTCCTCTCTATATGTGTTTCATGTTAAAATCTTTTACTCAACCTAGCTATTGAAATATTTAAATTTTTATTTGTTATTGATATTTTTAAAATCTTGTATATCAACTCCATATTAACAATAAAAGAAATTACACATCTCCCTAGTGATGAAAATACAAGAGAATTTTTTAATTTAAATTACTTAATATAATATATTTTCTAATTTAAATTACTTATTTTTTCTCGATATAAAGTAGATATAAAATTATGTTATTTAATATGGAAATTTTTATGAAATACATTTTTTTATTAATATATTTTTATTTTAAATATCACATGTAATGTGAACATAGAATGAATCACACATCATGTAATATAAACAATACTATTTCCTATAATCTCCATATTAAGCAGTGAAGAAATTACATTTCTTCCTAGTAGTATTTTTATTTTTTTTACTAATCTCCATATTAAGTAGTGAAAAAACTACATTTATTCCTCATACTAAAAGGTAAATTAGAACTGGGCCTCTAGACACAACAATAACTATTACTTTTGATAATATATTATTAAAATGTTATCAAATAAATGTGATTAAATAAAATATAATTTAAAAATAAAATATTTGGAAAGAGAAACATGCCAATAATCTCCCAAACAATTTATTTCAACAAATAAAATTTAATTAACCAAGAAGTTTGTCCTTGAAAAACCATCCTCAAGACCTATTTTGAAAAAAATGAAAATGTAAACATTTTAATAACAAATATGGTCACTTATTAAAAAAAAAGTTAACGCCACATTAAATAAACTTGTACTCAACTTCAAATTTATTAATTCTGGAGAGGGATCAAATTACTAAATATGTCAACTTTTTTTTAAATGTAAAACTTAAGGAAAGTGCAACACCTCAAGAGATTTGATCTCATGGCACTTGATACTTCCGAAGTTAAGATGGAACCATATATATATATATATATATATATATATATATATATATATATATATATATAGATATATATTCTTGTCACTGAAGCCATTTTATTTTAGCGATCCTTCATGACCCAAAGGAAAATTATAAAGGAGTTTTCACGCTTTTAAATAGACTATATTACATAAGAATACCATCAGCAAAATCATTGGCTGTTAAAACCTAGAGGAAAAATTGTGTGCATTAAATTGACTCTATGAGCTATCTTTTGATGATGATGATGGTGATGTTGGTTAATGTCCACTGAGACCAAAATTTGGTCTATCGGACCTAAAGAAACAGATTATTTAGTTTGATTTAAGATTTTATTCCTATGCTCAAAAAGCTTTGAGAGAAGCCTCCCGAGCTCACTATAATTTTGACAACGTAAAAGGCTAGGAAGGTCAGTATTGCAACAAAGATTTTGAAACTGTGATCTAATGTGGTTGTATGCGGGGCAATCTAAGAGGAAGTGATTTTCATCGTCGATGTTATTCTCACAGAGATGGTAGAACCTTTCCATCCATGGTGTTTTAGGAACTGCCCAATGATCCGTTTCACTATGGAGCTCATGAGAGTTCATTCTAATCTTGGCTATATTAATTTTCTTCTTTGAGCTAGCTAAAACAAAGAGATACTTTTGATCTTCTAGGGTGGGTTTGATGACCTCCTTATAATATCTTAATTTTCTTTTAGCTGCTAAATCTTTCTCACACCACATTTTTTCTTTGAACTTAGAAGTAACAATATTTTTCATGTTATTAATGTTTCGAAATGCAACATTAATTACTTAATTATTGTAAAAATATTTATAAGCATTAGTTTTCTATAATATCTTAATTTTAATATTATTTAATTTAATTTCAAATAATTTGGCCTCTTCAATTTTATTTTTTAATCTTTATCTTTAATTACCAAGCCAAGATTAATACTTAATAATTATATATTTTTTTTAATTTCAATTTTGTTTTATGTTTACATAACATAATATTGCAACATATTTTCAATATTGGGTTGGAAAGCATCTCTTATTTTATTATTTTATTTTTATTTTGTTTTTCACCAAGTCGAAATGTTTATATAACATAACATAACATTACATTACAATATCTCCTCTGTACTAGGTTAGAGAACCTTTCAATAGAATAAAAGAAATGGAAAGAAATCAAGTTCTTAGAAGCTATATATAAAGTCCATCTTAACTGTGAATCTACCAAGCACCAAGAGGGATCAAATCTCTTTTCACTCTAAAATATGTTTTCCGACCAAGATGTATTTTATTTTATTTTATTGGTTATATTTTATTTTTGTGTAATTTGACTGAGTCCAAATGTTCATATAGGATAACAGGATATGCATTACGACATATATTCCATACTGAGTTCGAGAGAATCTCTGGACACAAAAAGTGTGTTTGTAATAAAACAAGTAGTCAACTTGGATATTAATCTCTTATCATCAATAGAACATTAATTTAGGGATTTGTCTTCCAGATCAATTACATAAATGTTTTAATTTCCAAAAGATTTCAAACCAACCAATGTGGTTCATCTTCAGGATGCTTAGATGAGGAGAATCTGATCCAACAAGGGTATAAAAAGAGGGGGAATTAAGAGATTATGTAAAAGGTCACAAAAAATAGTCGTTAGGAAATATAATAAATGTAATATAAATAAATGATTATAATAAGGGTATTACATGTTATATTAAATAATAATAAATAAATTATCATAAAATATTATTAACAAGTAAAAATATCATATGTCGAGGGAATATAATATAGGGCTAATGATACTAAGGGTTAAATAATTAAATACTATTAATAAATAGTGATAGTATTAACATTTATAACAATATCAATTTTCCTATTTATTGGTAATGATTAAAAATATATTTATCTGTTCGATAATTATATTGTTTTTCATCCATCTCGATGATTTTAGAGTGGAAAAAGCAGTAGAATCAACTCACACGACCATATTTTCCTATGAACTCATTTTGGAATAGTCATGTCTTAAAGCTTCTAGAAATAATTTGAGGAATTACATGAAGTTTTTTTGGGGGATTAAAACTTTACCAATAATAACTATGTCTTTCATGCCATTATACACATAGATACCTTTCCAACGGTGTAAGAATCGCCTCAATCAAAGTCTGTATGCAAAAGTTGTGCCACTCGGAAGTTTACTGCTCTATTTTAAACACCATAATTTGAGAGGATAATAAATCAACCTCCATTATTCATAGATAAGGGGAAAGACACATGATCTTGATGAAGAATATTGTAGAATATTCCACATTGTTGATGAGCCTCGGCATTGCAACAAGAATGTTGCAACTCCTAAGGCTACCAAATTTGATTATGAACCCAATGTTCGTACAAACTTAAGAGATATCGGCATTATATGTGCAACATACAATGTGTCCATCCTTTGTTGTCATGATAGAAAAAAATGTTTCCTATTTGTAGGAATGAAAGACTGAATTTAAAAACTCTTGTAAAGTAACATGAAATCCTCTATCTACGTATTAACACACTCCGCTTGCAAAAGAAACCTATTTTAACCCCATTTGTCACATGTGATTTTTTAACTAATCTAAGCATGAAATATAATCTAGAGAGTACTATCTTCTGTGTTCATGTGTAAATATAAAAGAACTCATTTTTGAAATCTTTTTGCTTTATAAATGCAAATGCTAATATTTCCTTGATCTTTGGGAGGGGAGAGAGGTGTGGAGGAAGAGGGGTACAATGATTTTTATGGATTGTAGGTCAATTAGGGGCCTAATCCCATATTCAATGATGATTTTTCTCAATTCGGGCTCAAAACAGACCACTACAAGATTTCCTACAGGATGTACTAGTTCTCCTAGAGGATCCTCTAGCTCTCCTAGAGGATCCCATGTTTTACTACAGGTTGTTACATGATTAATATACAAAATTATAATTCATCGAATGACGAAGAAAATAAAATCCGAATTGGATTTGAATTTTTTTTTATTGACTAGGATGTCTTAGGTCCCCATTCCAAGTGGAATCACTCAAAAATACCCCTCTCAACCCATGCTAAAAAATAGTAGAAAATTACTAGTAGAAAATCTAGAAATTAGAGAACTAGTGATTACTATGACCTTCCAAATATTTTCCAATGATGAAATGATGATTTTTATCCTACAAAAGAACTTACATCAACCATTTAACCCAATCCTACAACAAGAAATCATTAATACTAAATGCGGAAATAGAAAGAAACAAGAACAAAAGATGCATGTGAATAAGAAGTAAAGGAAGGAAATAAAATGATACAAAAGGGCTCTAAGGCTCGTGGGATGCCCAACCCCAAGGAAACTGAGAGAACTATGGAGGATAACAAGATTTAGAAGCTGAATATGACACCAATCTTCATTATTTTCATCAATACAATTACATCCCTACAAGGAAATACAATGGAGCTGCAGAAATATGAATCCTCTCCACAAGAACACTAATAAAAATCTATCCTTAGAGGAAAATTCGACTTGGTACTTATAAAAAATGACTAGGAATCATTCTCGATGAATGGAAGAAGCTTTCCCCACAAAAATACCTTAATTAGTGCATCTGGTTCCCAATACTAGGAATCTGCATTAAATGGCAGGGAACACATTCCTAGATTTTCTCAATCATTGGAGTTCCACAATCTGTGTCGTAATTCCATAATATCTTCTAGATTTATTATTTAATAGTGATCCTCCTATAGTACGGAGCATGTTATGCTCTTTACCTACGATAAACTCCAGAATACCAAATATGTGAAGAAATACAACCTAGAACGCAGAACAAAATGAGAAAAACAACAAGTATTTTATTATTCAGAGATGAAAGAAATGTTCACTTGCCTCTTCGAGGGGGCAACCTATAGCAGAGCAGAGCTTGATTACAAAATAAGACTCCATATTTCTCAATGGGGAGTCCCTGTCCTCTATATAGGATTCATACATACAATACCATGGGTCATTACCATGGTTCTCTCAATAGCATCTACCTAATACCATGGCACATTTGCAACTAACTGTGGTCCCTTTATTAAATGCAAGTCAAGGACTTAAAATTATTAATATGGGCTTTATTGACTCTTTAAATAAATATAACTATGACATGATCCTCTTACATAAATAAATGGGTTAGGGTTGGACCCTGACATGCCATCTCCCATCAAAAGAAGCCTTGTCCTCGAGGTTGAAGTTGCGGAAACTGCTAAAGAATAGTGGCTCATTCTATGTCGAATCTTCTGGAGAGGTGTATTTCCACTTGATGAGGACTTCCTTGATCATGCGGCTGCACATATATCATTCTCGCGTATCGAGGACCTGTTCAGGTTGGATACATAGTGAACCTTCTTCATCCAATTCAGGTATACTAGTTTGAATTCTACAATTATTCCCCACCATTTTCTTGAGGCATGATACATGGAAGACTGGATGGATTTTTTAAGTTGGTGGCAAGGCCATCTTGTAGGGTACTACTCCAATGCGCTGAAGTATTTGATAAGGTCCATAGAATTTTGGATCTAATTTTTTGGAGCCCTTTTCTTTGAGTGATGTTTGCTTATATGGTTGCAGCCCTAGGAATACCTGATCCCCTTCTTGAAATGTGTGCCCTAAATGATGTTGGTTTGCATGTTTCTTCATTCCATTATGAGCTTGATGGATATTATATTTGATATGGGATATCATGGCTGCACGATTTTGTAGGAGTTCATCCACTTCTTGCACCTTAGAGGATCCATGGATATAAGAAATAGGTGAAGGCGGGAGTTGGCCATACATTGCTTCATATGGAGTCATCTTGGTGGCTGCATTATAGTTGGTATTATACCACCATTTAGCTAAAGGTAGCCAATATACCCATTGATGTTGCTTTTCTGAAGTGAAGCACCTTAGGTATGTCTCCAACCATTTGTTGACTGCTTCACTTTGACCATCAGTTTGGGGATGATAGGAAGTACTTCGTTGGATTTGGGTGCCTTGTAGCTTGAAAAGTTCTTGCCAAAAGTTACTGGTGAAATTCAAACCATGATCAGACAAAATGGAAGTGGGCATGCCATGCAGTTTGAAGATCTGGTCGATGAAAGCTTGGGCCACCAAAGTGGGTGTAAATGTGTGGGGTAGAGTGCAAAAATGAGCATGTTTAGAAAGTCTTTCCACAACCACCATGATGACTGATTTGTTGCCTGACTTTGGGAGACTAGTAATGAAATCCATAGAAACATCAATCTAGATGGAGGCAAGGATTAGCAATGGTTGTAAGGTGCCTAGTAACTTGATTGTTTCTCCTTTGTGGTGTTGACACACCTCACATTCAACTACAAAAGTAAGAATGTCAGTTTTCATTATTGTCTAAAAGAAAGAATGAAGAGTGTGACCATAAGTCTTTTGAAAGCCTACTTTGCCTACAATGGGAGATGAGTGCAGCTCTGCCAAAATGTGAGTTTTGAGGGTGGATTTCGGCGATATAACTACTCCATCTTTGTAGCGAAGAATATCATCATTCCAAGAGTAGCCAACTGAGGAATTAGGATCCGCTCTCAATTTATTAATGAGTTGGGAGAGAGAGGGGTGTGAAAACCATTCCTTTTGGGCTTCTTCAATCCAATCAGGTATGGGAAGAGAGATTGATAGCAAGGTGGTTTCATCCTAAAATTGGCGTGATAAAGCATCCACTACTACATTGTCACACCCTTTCTTGTAAATTATCTCATAATCATATCCCAACATTTTGGCCAGCCATTTATTTTACTGGGGCAAGGATAGACATTTCTCCAAAAAATATTTGAGGCTTTGATGGCCTATACAGATTTGGAAACGCCGCCGCAATAAGTATGGTTGCCTGGTATCTACTGCATGTAAGATGGCCACCATCTCCTTCTCATAGGTAGATTGTCCCAGATGTTTCCCACTCAATTGTTGGCTGATGAAAGCTAAGGGTTGACCTTCCTACATTAAGACAACACCAATACCAGTACCTATACCATCAAATTCAATCACAAAAGATTTGGTGAAGTCAGGTAGTGCCAACATGGGAGTGGAACACATGGCTTGTTTGAGAGCCATAAACACCTATTGTGTTGCATCAGTCTAGAGGAATGAATTTTTCTTGAGAAGGTTAGCGAGTGGTCTAGCAATGTGCCCATAATTGCAGACAAATTTGTGATAGTAACTGGTGAGACCCAAGAATCCACTCAAACTCTTCAAGGTTTTTGGTTGGGGCCAATCTTGCATTGCCTATATCTTTTTGGGATCCACCCAGACACCTTCACAACCCACAATGTGGCCCAAATACTCAACTTATTCCATGCCAAAAGGGCATTTGGACAATTTGACAAATAATTTGTCATTTCGAAGTAGTTGCAAGAGCAGGTCTACATGCTGAAGATGTTTTTCCCAGGTTAGGTTGTAGATGAGAATGTCATCAAAGAAAACATGGACATATTTTCGGATATAAGATTTTAGAGGGTGATTCATGAGGCTTTGAAAAGTGGATGGGGCACTACAAATACCAAATGGCATGAACAAGAATTCATAATGGCCTTCATGAGTTTGGAAAGTAGTCTTGTGAATGTCTACTTCTTTCATGCGTATTTGGTGATATCCAGAGAAAAGATATAGCTTAGTAAAGAAGTGAGCACCATGTAGTTCATCAAGCAGATCATTAACAACCAGGATAACGAATTTGTCTTTGACAATGAGCTTGTTGAGGGCCATGAAATATGTACACATGTGCCATTCCCCATCTTTCTTGAGCACCATGACCACTGGTGATGAATAAGAACTATTGCTAGGATGAATAACACCGGCTTCAAGGAGTTCCTTGATGATTTTTTCAATTTCATTCTTTTGGGTGAAATGATATCGATATGGGTACAAATTCGGCAATTGTGCCCATGATACCAAAGTGATGTTATGATCATGTTCCCCTCTAGAGGGTGGAAGCTCTTTAGGTTTGTCAAATACCTATTGGTGGTGATTTAAGACCTGTTGCATCTCAGGAAGAATATGAAGAGTAGTGGGCTCTTTGGCCTGGATGTCATTAAAATAGATGATAACTCCAAGATGACCCTTTTTCAACAACTTTTCCATGCGATGCGAGCTGATGATAGAAGGAGCACCTACCTGGAGTCCACGAAGGGTATGCATGTGGTAATTCTGCTTAAAGCTCATATATAACTCCTGGAAATCCATGGTGATTGGACCTAGTGTGCGAAAACATTCAGCACCCAAGACAATGTCACAACCACCCATGTTAATCGTAAACATGTCGGTCTTTAGGTGGTAGTCTCCCATCTAAAGTTTGATATTATCGCAGTGGCCTTCACATTTCATTGTCCCCCCATCAACAATCTGAACCTAAAAATTAGAGACTGCCCTAAAAAAACAATGAACAGCTTTGGTGACTTATGAGTGCTCCCACCATCAATCAATACTACTACATGACAATGTTTAATAAAGCTTATGATTTTGAGAGTTTGGGGCACAAAAATGCCAGCCAAAGCATGTAGCAAGATAACTCATTCCTCCGGCGTAGCTTGGAGTTCATTGTCCTGCTGGGTTTCCTTAACTTCGTCCTCTGGTCACTGAAGGGGTGGGGCTTCCTCAGATGAGCTCTGATTAGTAACATCAATTTGAAAGAATTTGGGTTCCTTGTATTTGTGCCTAGGGGAGTATTCGTCATCACAGTAGTAACACAATCGTTGTTTTCTTCTTTCATCCATTTCTTCTAGATGCACCTTTTGAACCTTAAGTGTTTCGGTAGGGCCCTGAGCCTCAGTGGGGCATCCCTTGGCTATGAAATTTGGACGAGGTGACTGGGAAGCTAAAGCATGTTCCACTTCGATAGCCTTTGTGCAAGTGTCCATCCATGTAGGTGGTTGGTGCATCCGGACATGGACTTGGATGGCTTCTTTGAGACCACTTATAAAACATACCAAGTAGAATTCATCTCGCAAACCTTCTGTGTCAACGGCCAATGCCACAAAGGCTGCAATGTAGTCTTTTACTATGGCTATCTATCAGAGCTTAGTAAGATGACCCAAAAAATTAGATTCTCTGTCAAAGCGGTCACAAAGAGATTTTGAGAACACATTCCAAGTTATGTTCCCGGGATAGCATCTCCAATGCCACTGCCACCATTGCCATCTCTCTTGGTCCAAGTAAAGGGTTCCCACACATAGTTTAGTTTGATCATCTCAAATATCATTCAAAATGAAATATTGTTCCATTTGGGCTACCCCTACTTCCAGATTAGAGCTATGAAATTTATACATGTCCAGCGTGGGTGGGCGAGGGTGAGAATGGTGGTGATTTCCATGGAAGTGAATATGATGGCTAGATTCTCCTTCAAGGTCTTCATTAATACCATGTGCCTTTGGATGCAACCCCAACGTGCTCATTTTGAATTGTGCCATGAATTGTTGCATTTATTCTGCTAGACCCTGGAGAGAATCCAACTTTTGTTCAAGGCACTCGATCTTCTCGTTGGCCATCACTTGAGCTCTAGTTGCTACCATACACAACTCTTGGTCACTTGTCATCACATTGAATAAATTTGGGACTGCTCGAAAATTGAAGCTGACAAGTGAATGGTACCACTGCGATAAGCTCGTCATCCTGAATCTTATAGGCTAAGTTCCCGCTTATCAATACTGCAGTGGCCAAATTCCAGAAAACTTGATCCTACCTAATGTCCTGTGAAAATTGGACCCAGACTATATGAGCCACAAGCCTCACTACACAAATGGTCAGATCTGCTTGCGAAACCCCAACTGTTGAAACTGAGTTGGACTGCAGCGGCGAAAGAACCCCAACTACTAGGTATAAATGGTACTTTGATGGTAGAACCTCAACTGGTGGATCTGATTGTTGCAGCGGCGACAGAACCCCAATTGCTAGATCTGATCTGGAAAATAAGATAATGGGTGATCTCTAGAGCGTCGAGGGAACTATGGTCTCAAAGGAGGGTCATGTTCTACAAATCGCAATATACATACGGGTCCAACAATAGTACTCGACCTAATCTTTCAGGGCACTAACTAAGGAGGATCAACCATACCCTTAGCTGAACTACCCAAGTACCCTATCGTACGCGTGAGTAATATCCCCGAGTGTTGTTCTCAGTGTACTATAGTGGTAAGATGACTGACGGTTTATCTAAGGTGATGTTTTAGGTGAGCCTAGGGGGCTTTCGATATACCCAAAGTGTACGTGGAAGGCAGTCTATGCACGGTTCTATCTAATGCACTTCTACTCGAAGGGGTACCCACAGGGGTTACAAGGGTGTCCAACAAGCGTGACCACCTCTTCTATTTCCTGCATGCATGCCTCCCAAATCCGCAGGTTTATGCACTCAATGACAATTCCCGTGGTTTAAAGACGTCGGAACACATCTCTAGCCTAAAAATAATTCTTCCAAAAATGGAGGTACCGCTGGCCCTGGAAAGTGCTTTGTTACAACTTGTTATGCTCTTGACCTGTGAACAATTCCAGTATACCAAATATGCGAAGAAATACAACCCAGAACACAGAACAAAATGAGAAAAACAACAACTATTTTATTATTGATAGGTGAGAGCAATGTTCACTTGCCTCTTCGAGGGGGCAACCTCCAGCAGAGTAGAGATCGATTACAAAAATACGACTCGATATTTCTCAATGGGGAATTTCTATCCTTTATATAGGATTCATACATACAATACCATCGGTCATTACCATGGTTCTCTCAATACCATCAATCTAATACCATGGTCCATTTTCAACTAACTGTGGTCCCTTCCTTAAATGTGGGCCAACCACTTACAATTATTAATACAGGTTATATTGACTATTTAACTAACTATAACTATGACATAATCCTATTACATAAACAAAGGGGTTATGGTTGGACCCTAAAAGAGCAAGTCCCTGAATTATCTCCTCCTCCAAATCTTCATAATCTTCCCAATATTCTCATAATATTCCACAAAAATAAATAATATTAGGCACAAATACGAAATTATTCATAAACCTTCCTAATGAATATATTAAAGTTAAAAATAGATTATCTAATGCAAAAAGAGAGGTTTAATATGTTGAAGGATGGTTAGATGGACCTTAATTTATGTTTAATTTAAAGGCATGTGCCTTAATTTATGTCTAGTTTAGAGGCCCACCATACCCCCTGTTGAAGGTGTTGCTCATCCTCTGAGAAACTTAGAGACCTCATTGTGCCTCATTCATGGTTGTGGTGGCCTCTCTCTTATGCATTAAGAATCTTGGCTGTAAGTTCTACAAGGACAAGCCCAAAAATCTATTTTTGCATAGAAAAACCATTATTTCTTGAAACCATTAGATTTCTTTTTTCCCCTCATTCAAGATGGGTTCTTGAATATTTTTCAGTTTAGCAATGTCTTTCTCATCCTTATCAGCCTTATGCTACCTTGTTCCACTATTTGCACACCTCTAACACCTTCAAAATGCCTTTAGATGAGAACTAGGACATCCTGTAGTAATTCCTATCAAAACTATAGGAAACACTGTTTAAACTACAAGAAACCCGTTTTGAGGATAAATAATAGTTTGAGGCTAGAGCAGGCCCTCAACTTGACTCCCATTCCTTTCTCTAATTTCTATAACATCTTTCAGGCCTTGGACAAAAGCTAAAAATAGATTAGAGACCTCTTGGAAAGCCTCTTTTCATTACTGCATTTTGAGTTATGTTTTGATGGTTGATGCCTCATTTCCTCCTTTTGCCTTCTTCTTCTCTCTTGTGGGCTAGATGATTGCCTAATGGCCTTGGAGTTCTTTGTTTTGATTAGGTCTCTCTTAGGCACTGTCATTTTAGGTTTTAGCACAATTTTTTCATTTCTTCCTTCTTGTAGCAACATTCTGCCTTCCTGTAGTAGTCATTCCTTCTTCCTTCAAAGTATTCTAACTATATGGGAGTGATGAGAAATGATGTAGGTTTGTGAAAATGGAGAGGATTCTTTGTTTGCTTTTTCAAGAAATTTTGAGGCTGAGATAGGGTTTGTTCTTGAAATTATGAAATGGTATGGATGAATGATGGATATATAATGAATATGAAGTGGATGGAGGGCTTGGAGTGTTGTAGCAACTTTGCCCTTGCAAACAATTCTTCTTTTAATTGCTAACCTCATTCCTTGAAATCATCACCCTTCATAATTGGACTTTTCATCATTGCATGAGTGAAGGAGTGAGCTGCAATTAACTAGTTGAAGGTGGCTGAGACTATTGAGCCATCCTTAGATTATAAAACCTCATCTCTCATGCATTGACAACAAATTTCTAACTATAATATGCTTAAGAGAAGAGGTTAAGAACATTGCATACATGTACCTACCCGATGGTTGTTGGAGAGACATGCATGCTACTTCTAAGTTGATGTTGTTGTGCTTCTAATGATTGAGGTACATCTTCTTGACTTCCTTTTTCTTTTTTTTGATCTTATTTTGTTGATGTTTTATCTTCTTGTTGATGTGCAGGTGATGGCTTCCTCTGTTTCTACTAAGCTCTGGAGGAGTTGAAGGTTGAGCCTGGAGCTTGCTATTACTTCCAAATAGGTTGTTGTAGTTGCCCCTTTTTTTAATGTTTGTGTCATTTCTTCGTTGGAGGGTAAATATGTATTGGAATGAGTGGAAGGTATGGCCATAGAGTGACATGGTCATGATGGGTGTTGGCTTAGATGTGATGAAGTCAATGTCATTTTTTCCTATCCCAAAACAGGCCTGCATCATAATTTTCCCATCGGACTACCTTTCTTGTGGATTTTCAGAACTTCCTGCAGTACTATAGGAAACTCCTGTAGTAATTCACGACATCCTCTTGTAGCAGACATGTCTTGTCCATATCTCCCAAATGGTAGAATGGATTGACCTGAAACTTTTTTAGCATGTTTCCATCATCATTATGCACCTTCCCATAAAAAAATTGGTCAATGAATGCACGAATCTCTAGAAAAACAAAAAGAGGCTCAAAGTGATGGAGGCCAATTTCTTGGAAACCATGCACTAGAATTTGTTGAAATTGCTTGGGCATGTTACCGTCATCCATATGCATCTCCCCATGAAACATATTTCTAAGTGGATGCATGGTCTTCAAGTTATGGCAAAAATAAATTTATGCTCTATGTATTTTTGTTTCCAATAGTAAAAGAGAGCCTTCCAGTAGTGTTTTAGGACAACGAGCAATCTGAAGGGGAAAATCTTGAGAATTATGGGTGAATGGTAGAAATATATGAGGGTGATGGATTGGCATGGCCTTGGCCTTGTTGGATGATTTGAGAAAAGGAGGAGAACGTCAAACTTTGGCTTTCTTTTGACTAGGTTTGACCTATTTTTTCTTTCTTTGGTGGCAACTTTTTTTCGTTCCTTGTAGATGTTGGCAAGCAGCTACATGCATCAAAGAGATACATGGAACAAAGATTTTTTTTATTTTTTCCATTCTTTTTTTTCTAGGTCTACTAGGTTTTCAACTAGTAGGTCTGCCTAGGCACCTCAAAGGAGGTTTTCACCTAGGATATTTTATTTTTTCTCTTCTTTTTTTTCCAACCCAATGACCACCTCATGGAGGTTTTCAATCAATGAGCCAATCTGAGGTGCCTCCGAGGAGGTTTTCACTTCATATTTTTATATTTTTTCTCTTATTTTCCAATTTATTTTTTTCTACTCTACCCTACTTGAAAAATAAAATCACTTTAAAGTATAAGAATACTTCCATTGGAGCCATGTGCACATCAAGATGACAGAAAAATGGATATGTAGGCTCGAAATGTATGCTTTCACATGTAACTTAATTTGAGTGATCAAATGCTTTGACTTTGATGATATGAAGCACAATTTAAGAAGAGAGTGTTGCTGCAACTTAGTGACTATCTCAAACCATATTTCAATATTGTTGTGATGTCCCTAGTCCACTTGATAATTTGGATCATCTTGGATTTCTTATTCTACCATGACCTTCAAGTCTTCCTCTTTTTGTTTATTGATCTCTTGAATACATCCAGGATTTGATGGTAACCATGAGCGATCTTTCTCAATCTTTGATTTTGGTGCCTGCTCTTCATCAAGTGCAACCCATGATTATTTGATCTTCTCTTTTGAATCTTGTTATTCTGGATGTAGTACTTCAATGTTATCAAGAGAATATCTTTTTTTCAATACTCTCCCTGAGCTATTGTGAATACCTTCTAGCTCAATAGGAGATGTTTGGAAGCGTTGTAGCTCAGCTTTGTGAGTGGGTTGAGCTACTTCAATGTGTGGGTTTGGAAATGGTGGTACATGTAGTTGAGTGGGAGTGGATATTTGAGATGGATGTTGTTGGGTTTGTGGCTGTGGTGGAGGTGGATGGTAAGGATAACATGGAGCTTGGTAAGGATGATATTGAGGAAAATATTGAGGATATTGTGGATGACTCCCATAAGTTCCTTTCTAACCTTGTTGCAAAGATTAGTTTTTGGGTTGACATAGCCAAGGTTTTCAAGGAAAGGGTGCGTTCCAATTACTTTGAGTTGGATGTGCATAAGCTTGAAATTGTGAATTAGGCTCTTGCATCATGTCAGGTTGAATAGGCTGCTATGGTCCTCTTGGACCTATATAACATAGTTGTATTGGCAATTGACTTGCTCCATTGTCCTCCTGGTCAACTTCCTTCAACCTTGGTAATGAGGAGCAACATTTAAAATCATGTGATTTTGTATGGAAAACACAAATATCAACATATTCTTTTTGCTCATTTTGTATTCTTAACATTTGTACTTTTTCAGTTAGATTTCTAAGAATTTTTGTTTTAAACTTATCAAGCAAATTCACAAGTTTATCTTGACTTACTGACCTTGATGCTGATTGACTTACTCTTGCCATTCCTCTTGATATGTGTTTGCATGTTTCACAAATTTCATCAAATGATAATTGGTATACATCACCTCTACTCATGAGATCAAGGAGATCAATCCATTCACCCCTAATTGTTCTAAGTAAGAGGGTTTTTATTGTGTTGGATCCTAAATGATGTTGTTTTTCCCTTTTAACATTATACATGAACCTTTCTATTAGATCCTCTAGACTCTCATCTTCTTTTTTATTCATTATAAAGATTTATTCTTTAAGATCATGATCTTTATATTTTTCTAGAAATATATTTTTCATATCATTCCATGATCTTATTGAATTAGTCCCTAAATTCATGAACCATTTAAGAGCTCTATCCTTCAATGTTTACAGAAGCAATCTCAGTTTTTGAGTTTTTAGTAAGTAACCATAAGATCTACAACCAATTTGAAATTCAAAGAGAAAGGTTTTTGGATCCTCTGATCTTATACCACGAAATTTTGGAAGAAAAGATGGAGGGATGTTCATCATGTGCACACTACCATCAGTATCTTTAATGGGAAATCCAAGAGGATGTTCCTCATTGTTATCTTCTCCATCCATTTATTCTACATCATTTTCCATCTCTTCTTATTCTTATACCTACAAAAGTGGATGGTGATATGGATCTTACTGCACCATGTGATGAAATCAGGGGGTGGGTTGGTGTTGGAGAATTTTTTTTTTGTTTTTATGATTGAATGAAAACTATAATGCAATGCAATTTTCTACTTTTGAAATTAAATATTCCTAATGCAAATATTTTTTTGTTTTTGCAAAAAGTAAAAAGAAATGAATCAACTAGGGAAGAAAACAATGCATACTTTGACACCTCCCTGGCAACAGCGCCAAAAAGTGATGAGCCTCATTATTGCAACAAGAATGTTGCAACTCCCAAGGCTATTGACTTTAATTATCAACTCGGGGTTCGTACAAAATTAAGAGGTATGAGCACTATATGTTCAACATACAATTTTTCCTTCCTTTGCTTTCATGAGAGAAAATAGACGTTTCCTATTTGTAGGAATGAAAGACTGAATTTGAAAATGCTTGTAAAGTAACATGAAATCCTCTATCTACTTATTAACACACGTTTCTTGCAAAAGAACCCTATTTTAACCCTATCTGTCACATGTGATGTTTTAACTAATCTAATAATGAAATATGATCTAGAGAGTACTATCTGTTGTGTTCATGTATAAATATAAAAGAACTCATTTTTTAAATCTTTTTTCTTTATAAATGCAAATGCTAATATTTCCTTGATCTTTGGAAGGGGATACAGGTGCCTTGGAAGAGGGGTACAATGATTTTTATGGCTTTTAGGTCAAGTAGGGGCCTAATCCCAAATTCAAGGATTATTTTTCTCAATTGGGCTCCAAACAAGCCACTATAGGATTTCATACAAGATGTACTAGTTCTCCTACACGATCCCCTGTTTTACTACAGGAAGTTACAAATTTACTATACAAAATTATAATTCATCAAATGAACAAGAAAATAAAATCCAAATTGGATGGGAATTTTTTTTATTGACTAGGATGTCTTAGGTCCCCATTCAAAGTGGAATCACTCAAAAAGACCCCTGTTAACCCATGTTAAAAAATAGCAGAAAATTACTAGTCAAAAATCTATAAATTCGAGAACTAGTGAACTAGTAAATCTATAAAATGTCTAACAGAATCAAGTGAAAATGCAATGGGGTAATTTTTTTCATGAACTAGAATTTTTTTTCAATCTAATTCAATTTGAACCAACTCGATTGAAGCTCGTTGGAATGCTTAAAAAAATATCAGAAATTTACTATTCTTTGCCACAAAGGAGTTCCATAAATCTAGATTTGGGAATAAGAAAGCTAATCCAAGTAGTTCAATGATTACTATGACCTTAGAAATATTTTGCAAGGATGAAATGATGCTTTTGATCCTGCAAAAGAACTTACATCAATGATTTAACCCAATCCTACAACAAGAAATCATTAATACTAAGTGCAGAAATGGAAAGAAACAAGAACAAATGATGCATGTGAATACGGAGTGAAAAGAAGGAAATAAAATGATAAAAATGGGCTCCGGGGCTCCTGGGATGGCCAAGCCCAGAAAAATCAGAGGCCTATGGAGGAGAACAATATTTACAAGCTGAACATGACACCAATATTCATTATTTTCATCAATACAATTACATCGCTACAAGAAAATACAATGGAGTTGTAGAAATACGAGTTCTCTCCACAAGAACACTAATGAAAATCTATCCCTAGAAACAAATTTGGCTTGGTACTTACAAAAAATGATTAATAAACATTCCCCATGAATGGAGGAAGCTTTCCCCACCAAAATCCCTTGATTAGTGGATTTGGTTCCTAATACTAGGAATCTGCATTAAATGGCAGGGAACACATTCCTAGATTTTCTCAATCATTGGAGTTCCACAATCTCTTCCATAATTCCATAATATCGTGTTTATTTATTATTTAATAGTGATCCTCCTGTAGTAGGGAGAAAGTCCCTAAATTATATCCTTCTCCAAATCTTGATAATCTGCCCAATATTCTCATAATATTCCACAAAAATAAATTATACTAGACACAAATATGCAATTATTCATAAACCTTCCTAAAGAAATATATTAAAGTTAAAAATAAATTATCTAATGAAAAAATAGAGGTTTAATATGTTGATGGATGGTTATATGGACCTTAATTTATGTTTAATTTAAAGGCATGGTCCTTAATTTATATCAAATTTAGAGGCCCATCAATTGTAACTCTAGTTAAGACTTCAAGGAATCAAACATAACCACTAGTAGGCTATTTGGTTATATTATTGCCTAACCACTAGGAGTGAAAATAGTCTCATTCTATTCAAGTGCATTTATTTCCATAGATGAGAGGAGTAGCCAAGAGTGGGAAGGGATCAAGATCCATTAAACCAAAAGTTACAAAAACCTAGTCATGGTTGATGAATCTATGAATAGCCCTCATGATCCTGCAAAGGAGATATTTGTGTGGTTGAAAGCACAAGTCATATATATAAATTGTAATGTCATCATCCTTATGGAAACGCTGAGCATTGAGCTCAGGAAATTTGGAGAAGATGGAGGTTTTAACATGAAACTTGGATTAGAGGGGAAATCAATAGATCAAGAAGAACTAGAGAGGGAATCTAATAACGAACCTAGAAAGTATCAACCCAGTTTAAGTTTTGTGAATTAATCACAGTCCCTAATTAAAATAAACAGTATGTTTGGAATCAAGTTGTATCAAGGTGACTTTGATACTCTAATGATAAATCACTCAGTGTAAAAATTAGAAATTTACTTTAGCATTCATCATAAAGAGGAAGAAAATGATCTTTCATTTGTTCAGCTAAATTAGAGGCCCATGGCTTGAATTGGTAGAAAATCCATATAGAGACCTTGAGGTTGGAGGGTGATCCTCAAGTGACTAATTGGGGGGATTGCAAAACCCTCATAAGGTCATAATTTAACCCTTACAAGAATGTAAATGACTAGTGGATCTAGTCGTATTACTATAGGTAGAAGCAAGGATAGAGTGTATAGGAGTACACCACTAAATTTAGAAAGATCATGACCAAAAGCAAATGAAAATCCACAAGAATCCAATTAGTTGAATAACTTTGATTTTCGTAGTAAATGCAAAGAGACTTACTTACATTCTCCATCTTCTGAAAACCAGTGTAGGTGGGAGAGATGTGCTTTAGTGACAGTTACTACTCTGCATAGATATAAGGAGTTGTATGAATTCAAAGGTTGTTAAACAAAATATATAATATTGCAAAACCAATCGAAGCCTTGTAGCCCAATTTGATGTATTGATGGATGAAAGAATTGTTTTGCAAAGCATAGAGAAGGAAACAATGGAGCATACAAAATCGTCTTGGTCACATTACTACAAATATATATAAATGGTATGATCATAAGGTGGTTGGCTTCTCGCATGTTTTTGGACTAGAGCCTATCATACTATGTTGATTGTTGTAATATTAGATGCTCTGTGGTGGTTGTTAGGGCTGAAATTTGACGGGAAAATTGTGCATGATGAGGTGATTTTCTTGTTAAATATAGTTTAAAAATTTATGAGGTTGTCAATATCCTTGCTTAAAATTGTGAAGACAAGTTGGAGAGGTGTGAAAATCGGAAAATTTGATGGATGGATCTATTTTGAAATTCAAACCATGGCGGTTGTTAATTTGATCAACATGTTTGTCGGTGGCCTAGTAATCAAAATTGGATCATTGGTTAATGCAATGGAATAAATAGTTTTTATATATGTGATATATAGGGAGTTTATATGAATAAAAGAGGGGTGAATGAGTAAGTGGTGTGATTATAATACCAGCGTAGATCCATATTAAGCAATGATCTTATATGAGCAGAGAGAGATTAAATTTACTTAAGTGCAAACTTATTTTAAAGTGCAAAAAACAATGTGTAATTTTTCATTGTTTAGATTGTATTTTTAAGGCAACTAATTAAACATGCATAGCATATTCTTTTTTATTTTTTATTATAACCGATATTTCTTTTCTATTTAGAGCATATTTTCTATTTAGAGAATATTTTATTTCTATTTTAACAGTGACACATGTCAACTCCAAGTTCAACATGCACATACTTACACATAGCATTCACACTAGGTTGTAGAATGAGCCTCTCGACTCAATAAAGCATTGTATGGAATTTTGTTATTCGTTGATATTGTGATAATGTGAGTTTTTTAATAATAATTTTTTATAAGAATATTGATAATAATAATTATAAGAATATTAAAAATTAGCACAAATATATTAGTGAGTGTGGTTTATATATATTTATCCATGTGATTTTCGTATATTTATTGACATATAAAAAGTGGAAAATGTATTGGATTGATGAATATCAACCACCTTAATTGTCTTAGTTGATAGAAAACCTATATGGGGTATATTTGTAGAGTATGATTGATTATCTCGATTGATATAATCCTACTAACAGTAATAAGGCCAATTGCTTGACCTAGCTATTGTCTTTCATATTTTAAAATATTTCCACAATATGAAAGTATGTTCAATATCGAAACAAAATGAGGAAGAGTGTTGATCTAACTATTTTCAGTCTATTTTCAAAATATATCCAGAATTAGACATTTTTTCAGCAGCCCAATATAGTGAGGAAGAGTCAAACAAAATAAAGATCCCAAACCTAAGACTAGAATCTAGCAAAATTAATCAACCAAGGAAATAAACACAATAAGTATAATTATAGGACTAGCTTTACTACGTGCTTAACTTTAACAGACATCATAGTAAAAGAGTGTTGGAATCGACATAGTGAATTACTGACCAAATTTCATTAGAGTTATAATATTTTTGAAATATATATATGTATATCTTTTAATGATGTTAAGATACATTATTAAAATGTTATCAAACTAGCATTTGCACCTGATGTTGCAAAGGAAATGTTGTAAGGTGGTAGCATAGGTAAGAGTAGCAGAGAAGAGTTGGATGATACTCAAAAGTTTGGGTAATTATAAAAGGAGTTTTTATCGAACAATGCACAAAACAATTTAGTATGAGATAATGATAGGTTCCCAATAGACCTCGACAATGTTTCAGGCAATATGGCAAGTAAGAAACCCATCAAAGAAGATTTCATTTACAAGGACCTCAACCTCTTTGTCATCCTATGTGAGGTTCATGAGTTGTGATTTTCAGCTTAGAGTGAACTTAGCTCTTGTTATATTTTCTTAATTTCTTCCAATCCCCTCAGTGAGCTTTGTTCAGTGTGGTTTCAAAGTGCTTGCAAAGTGGAAGAATACATTTATTAGTAGAGAATACAATTTTTTTTTCTTATTGTCCCAGGAGATACCTGCTCAGTAAGAAGTTTATCTTGAATGTCAGTCCTTAGGTTTATAAGGATTGTATATTTGAAACAAACACATCCCAACCCATCGATGTTTAACATCATAGTACACTCCTAACACAAGGGCTACCCCTACCCAGTGTCACATAGTTTTTTTATGATTGTTTTTAAAAAATTTCAAATAATATTTGTTTCAATCTAAATAGGATACAATAAAGGTCATGTTCTAGATTTTAAATTGTTTCCTCTTTTCTTCTTTTTGGAACCAAGATTCAGTTAAATTTCGTCATTCTCCTATGAGAAGGCTATGCGAAACCATAGAAATTAATCCTCACAAATATATCAGGAATCCAATATTCCATTATTTCCTTATTTCATTTGTCACGTAATTTTTGCAAATATTTGCAGCAAGTACTTTCCAATGCATCATTTTTTAATAGCAAAGTACACTTCTAACTCAAGGGTTACTCCTACTAGAGTGAAGAAGCTCTAAGTTAATTTTGATCCTGATGGGAATTCTTTGTGTCCAAAATAATAAACTCCACACTGCATATAAAATGAAAATAGTCCTAGTATGTTTCTTGAAATATAAGGTTAATATCTATGAAGTTGTGACCTCATCCTCACTGATAAAATTGACTACAGCTGGTCAAAACCTCAATAAAAACCCCACTAACTTTGTTCATGTTTCTAGTGCACACAAGATTAACACATTTATTCATAATGTTAAATTGAAGAACATATTGACTTTACAAACATTTTGTTAAAGTAACTGGAGGGGAACACAACACCCACATCCAAAGTAACAACTTAGGCCTCATTATCATCTGTCACATCTTTCTCTGAATCTTTTCCACTTTCTCATGGATGACTCGTGCCTCTACCAAATCCCTAATCTGAAATCAAAATAAAAGTGACACAACACTTCATATGGAGCCAAGTATGATTTAATAAATATAAAGAAACAAAGTTCTAAGATCACTTGAGTCCAAACATCATAATGGAAACTATAGTGCAAAGGAATGCCATTCATAACCCATCTTTTTTATTGAAACTTCATTTCTTATGAATCAATTAAAAAACGACCATAGAGTTTTCTATAAATAACTATGTAGTTATGTCAAATTACGGAATGTAAATAGATCCAATTAGTAGCAATATTCCATCTAAGACTGCTACATTCCTTGATTTTGAGGAGATAGTACAAAAATATTTTCTTATTGTCATGGGAGATACCTCCTTAGTAAGAAATTTCTCTTGAATGTCAATCCTTAGGTTTCTAAGGATTCTATCTTTTAAATAAATACATCCTGACCCATCATTGTTTAAAAATACAATATACTTTATTTATGAACGTTTTTAAATATTTTCAAATAATTTTTGTTTCCATCTCAACAAAATAGAATAAAGGTCATGTTGAAATTTGTTAATATTTTATTTTAATTTTAATTTATTATGTTATAAAAAATGTTATGCATAATTACTTATGTATTAAACTTTTCAAATAAAATCCAATGATTTTAATTAAATATATTTTAATTTATTAATTATCTTAGTTTTGTGTTAAAATTTCGTATTGGGACCACTCACTAGACTTCTTTTAAATTTTATTTTTACTTTAATATCTTAAAATATTCTTTTGACCATTTATATTGTAACCACCCTCCTCCTGCATCTACCAATGTAACCATCCAACCGAGGTAAACATACGACGAGAGAGGCCACTATAAGGGTTTCAACCTCCTTGGTGACCTTAAGGAAATGGAATCGACAGAACATGTCAACCTAAACTTACACATCAGCAACAACAACCTCAGGGAACATCTCAACCACTTAGACATCCTACCCCTAGATCCCATTAATATATTATGCCTCTTGACCTATGGAAACTGTCATGCCATAGGCATGCCATTGTCTAGAAACCTCTGGACATTCTCATAGTCCTACAAGCCAGTGTCCACGAACTTTTCCCATAGACCTGTGCCAACATCTGCAGGATTCAAGACACTTTTCTAGGCTAGAATTCTGGCCACTCCACAGAACTTGTTATAAATTTCATAATCCATCAAAGACATGATGACAAGACTACTATGACAAAAGTGAATCTCAAGACTAGGTCTAACCATCCCCAATTGGGACTGGAATTCTATCAAACACTTGGCATCAATCCAATCTACAAGTTTAGGATACAAGACAGAGCACGAAAAGAAAAAAACACTTATGAAACATGACAAGAAGGATCACCACCTTCTCCATTGAACTATTATAACATCAATTGGGTCTTGCATCCATCAATTTAACATTTACAAGTAAATAAATGAGATAGCCACAACATGAACCAATCAATTAACCAAGCTTATAACAAACATAAAACCATGTAAATAATAGAGATATAACAACCATTAAATATACATATAATCAAGTGCAAAAGAAAGAGAACTTATCTTTCATTAATCATAATAAAATCCGATGAGATTCAGGACTTCCACGTACCACCCAACTGTAGACATGGCTAAATGAAATCCTTCTTTCATCTAGTCACCCCCTATGCAATATTATAAGCATGAATGTGGGCTCTCATGGATAAACCAGTCCAAAAAAAAACCAAGGGAATCTAGAGGTTAAACCACCTCCACCCTCCCCAAACCATGATCACACCAAAACCAGTGCTCCGATCATAAAACAAAATCGAACTTGTAATTCCATCTAGAATCCATCACTATCCTTGAGGAATTTTCTGTCGTCTTATATCTCTTTGGATTTACCAGAATCTAGTCCTAGATCACTAGGGCCTGAACTGAGACCAATCTCTCATTTACCGTAATCCAAACCCGAATCACAAGGCTCTAAGCCGATACTTCTACCTACGGCTTTACCGTATATCCTGTAAAAATAATTCAAGGCATTCTTAGGCCTTTGGGAATCAACCTTGAGACCACCTCGACCCTAGATTCTGAAATCCATCCCACAAACCAAAGCTCAAAACCAAGATAAAAATCCCAACATACCATGGCATCCGGAAAAAGGCAAGGCTAGGATGAAAACCACTGCCATAACCCACCAAAACCATGCCTCCAAAAAGAAGAGTACCATACACAGACAAGAAAAGATATGCGTGTCAAAACTAGTGAGGAAATCATACATGCAATATGCTACCTGCAAGTATTCATGTTGAAGCTTCCTAATCCTGCTCTTCCTTCCTTAATCCTTTCTTTTTGTCCTTTCCCTTTTTCTTTATTTTCCTTCCTTGATCCAAATCTAGAATTGTTATAGCTTGAAATCTCACTCTTGATGTTTGTGATGCTACACTCATGGCCTAGGGAAACCCCTCCTTCCAGACCTGGTCCAAATACATAAAAAGATAGTGTTTTATTCCCTATACGCAACATTGCCCTGAGCTAAATGCGTGTGCATGCGGGTCTATGTATAGCCAACCTGCGTATATGTCTTAAAACACTTAAAAAAAATTAAATCTCCTTAATTTCGGGCAGAGATCACGGGTTTTACCTGTTGATTACCTATTAGTGCCCGTGGCCCAACTGTTCCCAACGAATTCCCAACTAAAAAACTACTTTGGGAGAAGTATAAAAAGGCTTCAATGGGAAGGCCTAAGGGAGGAGAGAATAGAGAGAAAAATCACTCTGTTGAGATTATCCTAGATCAGGTCTAAAGATCCTTGTGCTTCCAACACTTCCCTCGTTACAAGAAACCCTTGTTTCCTTGAGTTATGATGTTTTTCCATTTGTTGAGATATCCTTGAGTGAGTTATGGAAGGAGCTTGTTGAAGGCTTGAGATTGGACGAATCTGGAGGATGGTTCCACTTGGAGCCTGCGAAAGGAAGACTCATGTGAAATCATTCCTTTCTGTACTTTAGTTATCTATAATAAAAGAAACACTTTTCTTGTTCCTGATATGAATCTTCTTCATGCTTATGATGTCAATGTTTTGATTTGTATATGAATAGTCGTCTCAATTGTATAACTAACTACTTTTTAATATGCTATGAAGTTGATTTCTTTATGATACTTGGTCAATATACTGCTGTGCTTTCTTGAATTGATTATTTTTCACGTTGAAGGATCAAAAGGAACTCCAAGAGGGTTTGGACCCTGGCCGGATCTACCCAAATGAAGGACTCCTAGGTGCACCTCTCTTCATGTAGTTTGCTTATATTAGTATCATGGCTGTGTGGAATGCTTGTTTTTCTTTGTAGATAACCACCAATCTGCTAGGGTAGTGACCCAAGACCCTAGGGGACTTTGTCCCTCAACAGAATTGGTGACTCCGCTGGGAACAACAATATTGTTGTTCCTAGTTTGGGTTTATTGAAGCCAATCAGGGCTCAACTGTTTATTTACTTGCTGTGATTGAGTAGTCTGTTCATGTAGGAACTTGAATTGTAAGTTTGATTAGTTTCTTCAGGTTGTTTTTTGTTTTTTCTTGTAATCTTTTATATACGTTGTTTTTCTAGTTTACAAAAGCATATGTATGCAAGTTTCCTCAAGTCAACCCGCGTATACGTAGGTTTCCTTGGGTTGAATAGCGTATACATGCAGTTGTGTGCTAACACAGTCACGTATACCCTAACGTTTTCAGGATTTTTCAAATATTTTTGTTTCTGAAGATCTATCTGCTCGTCTGAATCTATCCTAAATAGTTACTTTTCTGTGTCAGTCTTTATTTTTACAGCAAGTACAGGATTCAAACTCTCTCTGGTTGTGGAAAGTGTTGGTCTTGTTTTGTTTTTTCGCAAGCGTCATCATTTTTTTTTAATCACACAAGATTTCTTGTTGGGAATCTTGGTTGCTATGGTCTTCTAGGGCAGAAATATTGATCTCAATGTTTGCGTCAAATCTCGTTTTGGTGACTTTTTTGTTTGCATGTCAAAACTACATCTATGTGACCATCTGCTTTTCTTAGTCTTCGAAAGTTGTTGATTGACACTTTCTTGAAAGGTGTCTTTTTGATCTTTTGGTCTTTGTTGCCAAGCTCTTGGTGTTTCTTTTTGATTGTTAAGAGAATCTTGAAACACACTTTTTTGTTGAGTTTTCACCCATTTTGTGTTGTCAACTTGCAAAGTGTTTTGTTACCTATTCTTCAATCATAAATGTTCAGTCTTGTTTAGAGCACTTTTGAAAAGTCATTTTTGTTTTTTCTTTTGAAGAAAACTTCTTGAAAACTTGGTTTTTGCTTTCTTTGGCCTTGTTTTAATTTAGTTTCCTTTTTGTGAGTGAAAGTGCATTTTTGTTTGTCTTGAAACTTGCTTTTAGTGTTTGGACGAAAATGAGCATTAGAAACTTATATTCTATCGAAACATCTTAAGTAGCAAATTAGAATTGATAAACAAGTTACTTTCATTTCTTGAGTAGTCTTAAGTTTTGCATTAGCATGTAATCATTGCATTAGGATAAATTTGTGCATATTTCAAGGGCATCCATAGTTTTGTTAATTTTTGTGAGTGTGAAGCTTGAGTAAAATAACATAAAAGAAAAATTTGTTGCTTTCTTCGAAGTTCCTCTGAACCTAGTAGAAATTTCTTTCATCGAAGAACAAAAACAAGTTAATTTTCATATAGTTTGGTTTTTCTTAATTTCTTTTGCGTCAAAAACACCACAAGTTTCACTTCCGCTTATCCCTTGACTTAAAGAACAGCCCATTTAAAAACAAGTGCTAATTAAAATATACTAAATTTTTTTATAATTGTCAAGTTAGATACACCAACAAGTTTTAGGATATTTTAGGGCCTTGGATTAAGCGAGTGGAGAGAAAACTCTCCAAGGCCATTTAAATTGTCAAACATAGGAGTCTAAATAGTGAGTGCAAATCTAATAGCATTAGGAAGACCAAGAAAGCTCCAGATCTGGGAGTTAAGCACAAGGGTTTTTGAAGATAAGGAAGAGAGATACCCCCTCTCCTACTTGTTGGATCTTACCTCAAGACTGCTCCACATAGCTTTTGACACAAGTTGGTAACCTTAGTTGCTTCTCTTAGGGATCTACATAGGTGGCTACGGAGGGGAATCCTGTGGCACCTAAGGTCAATGTTGTATCACTCTCAATGGTACTACTGGAGGGCACCCTTGCGAAGCTTGGGGGCTTGCACCGATGCAGGCTGTTGTTAGGAGATCAATGTAACTTCCTTTGTTAACTTCTCTGGTAGGACTGGGCCATCATTATCCCAGACTATCTTTGGAAGGTCCCTTACTTCACTTTCTTGTATTTTGGTGTCTGGTCCTCATTACCCGGAGCGGAAATACTTGAAAGTTGTTTGACTGGATGAAATCTCTTAGGGACCTTTTAGTGTGTGCTCTGTGCTCTTAGTTGTCATAGCTTTCATTCTTTCTTGAGTCTTTAATTAGATCTTAATAAAAAATTCAAAGTGGCTGACCGATCGCCTAGACGGTCTCGAAGACTTCGTGGTCTCTCACCACCAAGTTTAGAGCCTTCTCCTAGAAGGTGCAGAGGTAATACTGCTGGTTGGTTTCATTCCATTGCAGCTGACACATCGGTGATTAATCCTCCCCTTGGGGGCATTAGTGTTCAAAACAGACCTGGTACTTCCGCAGAACGAGAGAGGAACACTTCAATTCTTTCTCGAGTTTTATTTCAATCGGAAGATAACATAGAGGTAGAAGAACTCCCAAAGTTATTAGCGGGTCCGAATTCTCCTCTACCTTCTAACCATCCAGACGTATTACAATACCTTGGGACTCTGACACATAGACCGTCAAGTCCAAGTCATATTACGCACTTACCATTGATGACCACTACTGGAAGCATGGCTTCTACCATAAGTGCTACAACCATGCAGACTCCAACATCAGTACAAGGGGGAGGAACTATTTCCATCCCCTCTACATCTTTATTTGGGTCTTTTTCTAGCACATCTTTAGTTGGGTCTACTTCCATTCCTTCTACGAGTGGAAATTCCCAAGCCAATGCTTTTAGTTCTGGATTCTTCCCGTTTGGAACCCATCCACAGGGTATTCCATTAGTCCCATTCAATGCCTCCACATCCATGATGGGTCGGTCGACTTCATTTTCGGGTTTTCCTTTTGGAAGTTGTCATATACCACATTCCAACCCAACGATAGGATCTATGCCTTTTTCCACTAAAGGACAAAGAAGTAATCCCTTTAAAGGTTGGACTAACCCTGTAGTTAGTGGCACGGGAACTGGGAATCCGGTTATCGGCCAACAAGGGAATAGGTCGTACTCCACAGTTAGCACATTTCGAAGTATTCATCCCTTAGCTACTTCTTGGAATCCTTATCAGGGGTTATCGACTCCTTATAATCCTTTAGGAGGGAGCTTCGCTGGTTATGGAGGTTTTTTGGTCAGAGTTGGTCAAACAACAAGTTTTGCTGGATCACGAGGTCTGCCATTTGGTTCAATTGGTTCTGCTAGTTACTTCGGGCAGCCTGGTGCCTTCCAAAATCCAGGCCAATCTTTTCATAACTTTGGGAACTCCGCCCAGTCTGGGTGGAATCCCCAAGGTCCTCCTAGGCTTCCTTTTATGGCAACGTTGAACTTGCCAGATCTCACGAAATTAACAAACGATCCAATAAAATACAATCTGGCCTGGCCTCCAGTCCCAACCAAACTCCCTTTGGACATTCCTAAGTTTGAGGGGAAAGGCGGTGAAGACCCCGGCGACCATGTAACCACATTCGATTTGTGGTGCTCATCAAACTCCCTTATCAACGATTCGATTAGGTTGAGACTTTTTCAACGCACCTTGATTGGCAATGCGACCAAGTGGTATATAGAGTTGCTAGGGGGCAACTTTACATCTTTTGCCGATTTGGCTAATATTTTCCTAAATCATTTCCAGTTACCCGTTCGTTATGATGCCGAAACTGAACTTCTGGCCAATTTTCGTTAGGATACGACAACTCACATTTCTGATCACATTTAGGAATGGAGATGGAGAAAGAGGATCATTAAAGCCAAAATCCCTCCTGAATATTGTCTCGAATTGTTTTTGAAATCTTTACAACCTGAAATCTCTAAGGATGTCTCCCTGTCCGGAGTCTATTCTGAGGAGCAAGCTATTTTTAGGGCCCAACAATTAGAATTGATTTATTCTCAGTCTGGGATTCTACAAAAAATCTTGCTAGATGCTCCTAGGACTAAGGTTGATATAGCCAAGTCGAAGCCAGGTCCCCATGCGGATGGTATTGTTGGATCCATAGACACAAATGCAGTGAACCTGTTAAGCCAATTGCAGCATTTGTCCTTGCAAACTACTCCTAACAACCGGGTCACATCCTCTAACCCTTCATCTTCGCAACCCTCTTCGGTTAATGCCTTCCAATCTACCAACCCCAAATGAAATCAAAATTCCAATGGGAAAAAGAAAGGACAAGGTAAGAAAAAGAGTCAAGATGGGAAGACTTACGCAAATAAACCGAACAATAATGCTGGTGGTGGTGGAAATGAGTCTAGAAAGAAAGTCAAGTTTCCTTGCAAGCTATGTGTGGAGACCATTTAACTCATCTCTGCCCAAAGATTCAAGATGCTCAGCACTTGCTAGGGTAGCAAGGGACTTCTAGCTCTCAATCTATGTTAACCAACCCTTTTCCCAAGGGCAGCAAATGCTTGCTGGTGCGAGTTCAAATCCTGGTAGCTTTGTAGGGGGCAACTAGAAAGGGGAAAAATCATCTAATGTTTTCATGATGGGTTCTAACGTCCATGTGGCCACTCAGTCACACGATTACAGTGAAGCTAAGACATCCAAGGACAAAATTGCTCCCAAAAATATTAACCTTCATATTGAACGACCCCCTGTCGAGACTATACCATAGATACCGAAAGGTTCTGCTAAATGTGCGACTATCAATCCTAATGCTAGGGCTGCCCAGAATTACTCCATTGTTGAGGATCTGGCTCAGATCCCATGCGCTATGTCTGCTTTAGAGGTTCTCCAGTCATGTCCAACTCAACCAAGTGCTTTGCTTTTGGCAATAGGGGCAGTTGATCCAAATAACTCTTTAGTGCTCACATTCGACATGCTTAATGTCAAAAAGCGACTCCCTCATCACATGGTTTTTCAAATAAATTCTACATACCAGAAAATTAACATTTTTCGTACCGTTATTGATGAAGGAGCTTCCACGTGCATCATGTCAATGTCATGCTAGAAGGCCATTGGATCACCTTTGGCTGTTCCTTCACCTACCCTCCTGATTGCATTTGATGGGCATTCTCACAAGCCGCATGGGATTATCTTGGCCTTTCCCATATGTGTTGGGGGAAAGGTCATCAATATCGAAGTAGAAGTCATTGACGCTAACCTAGATTACAATCTCCTCTTAGGAAGGAACTGGGTATACGGAATGGATATCGTTGTTTCGACTCTGTTTCGTGTCATTTGCTTTCCTCATGAGGGGAAAATTGTCAAGGTTGATCAATTGGATTATTCTCCAATTGATCCTCGAGCAAATTCGGATTCTACTGTTCCTTTAGTGGATAACCCTCATCCGCCTACTTAGAATCTAGGAGTTGGGATGTATTCTTCATTGATGGGTACATTTGATTTCATTTTTCCTATCGCTAGAATCAATGTCATTTCATCATCCAAAGAGTCTTCACGGGAAGAGTTCTTCCAAACTCATTATTTTCAGACCCTTGGACCTTGCCTTCACCTATGGCCACATTAGTTGAAGGACAAGTTGGTGGAATAGCATTCCCTATGTCTGCAGCAGAGCTTAGATATCAGTCTATTATTAACTCTATAAACAACCATTCTACTTCCTTCTCTGAGGAGGAGTTGGATGGTGATGTGGACCTGGCCTGGACCCTTAATTCTACCTCTACTATGGACTGCTTAGATACAGTTTTACCATCCAGGTAAGCAATCCTAGTAGTAATGATGGGTGTAGATCAACCTTGGGAAGACTTACACCATCGTTCATATTTTCTTCCTCCCTTGCAGGAAGTATAATCTAAGTTCTCCGAGCTATTTACTAGGGATTTTTGTACGGTATCAAATCCTTTGGCTCCAGCACACTTTCGTGCCAAAGGTAATATGTCGGTGATTTAAAAAATGATATCCATAAACATCTCTAGGAACCCTAGCTTGATCAAGAATCTCTTCATCAGAGCCAAATGTTCCCCTGAAGAAATTCAAATTTACACTGACCTTTTTAAGGAATTTCGAGATGTATTCGCTTGGTCTTATGAAGAAATGCCTGGCATTGATCCATCCATAGTTCAAAATGAGATTAAGACGTATGAAAACACCAAGCCGATTCATCAGAAGCTTCGGCTGATTAATCCTAGGAAAGCAACAGCCATTAAAGCTGAAGTAGAAAAGATGATCAAGGCGGGTTTCATATACCCTGTTCCTCTTACCGATTGGGATTCTAATCCAGTCCCTATGGATAAAAAGCAAGGAACAATCCAAGTATGCATTGACTTTAGGGACCTAAAAAAAGCTTGTCCCAAAGATAATTACCCCACACCATTCATTGATCAGATTATTGATGAGTTGTGGGTAATGAGATTTTCTCCTTCATCGACATTTTTTCTGGTTATAATCATATCTCTTTCCGTCTTGAAGATCAACATAAGACAACTTTTATATGTCCCTGGGGTACCTTTGCATATAGAAAGATGCCTTTTCGGTCTTAAAAATGCTGGAGCTACTTTCTAGCAGGCCATGTCATATGCTTTCCACAACATTAAGCATATCATCGAAGCATACTTGGACAATCTAGCTGCCCGTTCTCGAAAGAGAACTAATCACCCTAGTCACCTTCGATTAGTTTTTGAGCGATGTCGATTTCACAAGATCTGGTTGAATCCCAATAAGTGCATTTTCGTGGTTACATCTAGTCAGTTATTAGGGTTCATTGTGTCAAATGAAGGGATTCGAGTTGATCCCTTCAAGGTAGAGGCAATAATTCAGTTGCCTCCCCCGTCCTCAATTCGACAACTTCAAAGTCTTCAAGGGAAAGCTAATTTCTTAAGAAGGTCTATAGTGAACTATGCCGAGATCACTAAAGGATTTATGTGTTTTCTACACCAAGGAGTTCCATATGTATGGGATGACTTTGCGCAACGGTCGCTTGATGCCTTGAAAAAGGCATTAGTCTTTGCCCCTCTTTTGAGTCCACCAGATTATGGTAGGGACGTCCTTTTATATCTCACTGTAGCAGAATCAACCATAGGTATGGTTCTCATTCATGAAAATGATGCTCTCATGGAGCACATGATTTATTATTTGAGCCGAGGCTTGATAGGTCCTGAACTTCGCTATTCTCCTATTGAGAAGTTGGCTTTGGCAGCTGTCCATGCTGTCCAGCAGCTCCACCATTATATCTTGCTATGCAAAACTTTTGTCTTAGCAGTGGTCAATCCATTCCAATTTGTCCTCAGTAGGTGAGTGATTGGGGGCAAATATAATCGATGGATAGTCATTTTACAAGAATTCGATCTCGAGTTCTTGTCCGCCAAGTCTAAGAAATCTATGGTTTTTGTGGAGTTAATTTCTGAGCTGCCTTGTGGAGAGGATACTGTTTATGAGGAAATTTTTCCCGACGAACATTTATTCCTCATCTCTTCACTTGACCCTTGGTATGGAGATATCATTGTCTATCTCTAGACTTCGAAGTTTCCCTCTACTTTCTCTAAGGATGAACACCGAAAATTACGTCACCTGGCTAAGAACTATGTTATCATTGGTGATACATTATATCATCGAGGGGTTGAGTCAAACCTTTGGCGTTGTTTAACCCTAGAGGAAGTACAGTTAGTGCTCAATGATTGCCATAGTGGAGCTTGTGGTGGTCATCTTTCAGGGCTTGCTACAGCCCAACGTATCTTGCGTGCCGACTATTTTTGCTCATTTCTCTTCAAGGATTGTGTTGAAGTGGTCAAACACTATCACCCGTGTCAAGTTTATACTCGGAAGATGCATGCACATGTAGCCCCTCTTTTCCCCATTGTCATTGTCGGTCCTTTTACTAAATGGTATATTGATCTTACAACTTGTAATCCACCTTCAGCAGCAAATCACAAGTACATTATCGTGGTTGTAGACTACTTCACGAAGTGCGCTGAGGCCATGCCCACTTATAAAAACAATAGTGAAACAACGGAATTGTTCCTTTCTAATCAGATTATCTCAAGGTTTGGTATCCTAAGAGAGATTGTCACTGACCATGGCAGTCATTTCTAGAATCAACTAATGTCTGAATTGGCTCTTAAATTGGGTTTCTAGCAGGAGCACTCATCTCCATATTATCCTCAGGCCAATGGATAGGTCGAGGCAGTGAAAAAAACCCTTAAGACGATCCTGTAAAGGACGAACGACAAAAATCGGTCCAATTGGCATCTCATGTTGTATCCAGCTCTTTGGGCATACCGAACCTCCATAAAGACTGCTACAGGTTTTACACCCTTTCAGTTAGTTTATGGGATGGAATCTATCTTTCCTGTTGAATTTGAAATTCCATCTCTTAAGTTAGCTATTGAGCTCCTCCTAGAGACCTCTAGTCTCGAAGAGCGCCTCCTTCATTTGGAGCATCTCGATGAGCAGCGTCGAGATGCCGCCACAATCAATGAGGCTCATAAGAAAAGGGTTAAAACTCAATATGATAAAGTTGTCCGTCCTGGAGTCTTCTCTAAAGGTGACCTTGTCTTGGTCTATGAACAAGATAAGGATGCCTTGGGGGCAGGCAATTTCAAGCCTAAGTGGTACGGTCCCTTTATAGTTAAACGAGTTTTAGAAAAAGGGGCGTATGAGTTAATTGATTTTGAATGAAACAAGTTGGCAGAGCCCCGAAATGGGCTCTACCTTAAGGAGTACTTTGCTTAGCAGTTAATGGCTTCCTTGTACATTTTGTATGTTTGTACATATCTCATCGAGAGTTTTTTGATATCGACATTTTTTTGGTCTGCTGTGGTAGGTGTTGATTGATAACTTGGTCTATTTTGAATTCACCGATGGTGCTAATCGGCACACTCGGAACCTTGCTTGCACAGCTTGGGTAATCTACTATCCAACTGGTCAATTTATGGTGTCAAGGGGAGTATGCATTGGTCGTGCTTCAAATAATATCGCTGAGTATACTACCGTCATTAATTTACTATCCAAAGCAATCTCTTATGAAATCAATTCGTTGGTAGTCTATCTTGATTCAAAATTGATAATGTCACAATTGAATAACATTTATCGTGTAAGGGATCCATGTTTATATCAACAGTATTCAAGGGTGAGATTTTTGCAAAGATCATTTACTTACATTAATTATTTTCACATTCCAAGATCTCATAATTGGTTAGCTGATTCTATCGCTAATCAAGCATTAGACTGGCACATCATTCACTCATCACAATAAAATCAGGCATAAAAAAAGTCGAACTGTATATATATATATCATAAAATATCTCGAGTGTACATATGTGTGTCCAAAATAATATACAAAAATTGGGACTCAAATGCCCATAATCATGTCCAGTACATCTAATGCCCCAGCTCAAGATGAGCAGCTAAGTATGCAACTACTGCTTTGGCCACATGCCTAAGAGTGCGAACCCAGTCTCGTGGCATGCCAACCACATGACGCTGCATATCTATAGGGAGATCTTCTACGGCCTCCATCAGTACTCAGTGAGTTAGTCTCACCAAGTGCCGCTGAACAATGTGTAGAAGTCACTCTGTGTCTACAGCTTCCTCTTCGACCCCTCAACCATGACGTGCATGCCATGGGAACCCATCTGGTCGCACTGGCCCAATATATGGAACATGATCATCATATTAGTCATTTGAATCCTACCAAAAATGTTTTTCAAAATTCATTTTTATATTTGAAAAATCAAAAAATTCATAAAATCAAAAAACATTTACCTATGTCGCCCCATGCTGCGGTTGGTCATAAAGCTAGATCTGGATCTCCTCATAAGTCCAGCCCAGCATAAGAGTAGTCATCTACAGAAATGATCTGCTGCTCCCACTAGGAGAAGAAGTCATCATCAAAAGTAGTCCATGGAACGTCCCCACCTCCTAGCCGTTTCATCAAGTCAACCCACCTACCCATTCGTAGATCTCGTGGGGTGCTAATTGAAACTAATACTCTAGGAAAGAGTTATGGGACCCTCTCAAAGAAGAAAGAGCACAAGATAGTTCCATACCCAAAGTTTTTGGTCTGTCCCTTCTTGACAGAAGTAAGCTGGCTCTTCAGGTTAGCGAGAAGAGGAGTACACCAATCGAATACAGTGGTGAGGCAATCTACCACCAAGCTCATGGCTAGCCCTGATGCCTGGTGCAAAGATGTTGATCCGTTCACTCTAACTATGGTGAACAGGATTATTCGCAATGATAAACTCTCCATATGTTTGATTGGAATTTGACTTCCAACCTTTTAAGGATGATCCTGGAAATAGATATGTACGTAGTCCTCGATAGAGAGACTGCCTCGTGACCTGCCCATGGAATGTACTACCTCTCCCCTTTGGGAAAGGCCAATAATGAAATAAATATCTTAAACCTCTATCTTGAACAGCATATGATCAATCATAAACGAGTCATCCTCGATGCTCCAGTAGTGAATGAGCATGTCAAGCAGGCGAGTGTTTGCTTTCATGTTGGGCATTTTAAAGAACTTTAGCAAACCACATCCTCGTAAGGCATCCAAAGCATTAGGATCATTCATA
Source organism: Pinus tabuliformis (assembly GCA_031772625.1). Taxonomy (NCBI): domain Eukaryota; kingdom Viridiplantae; phylum Streptophyta; class Pinopsida; order Pinales; family Pinaceae; genus Pinus; species Pinus tabuliformis. The sequence continues at coordinate 369,498,745 of CM062818.1, forward strand.
ACCTCATCATGCACTAAGGTATGCTCTCTTTCTCTCCAAGTGACTGGCATCCTGAAGGAAAAATGAATTTAGACCGTTACAATTTTTATTTGAAGTTTTTGCGGCATATACACGGGTCCATTTTACACACAGTCACGTGTAGGGCCTGCGTATACACAGGTTTCATATATCCAACTCGCGTATACGCTGCAACACATTTTTTGATAATAATCCAACGGTAAAACTTAAATTAAAAATTCTAAAACCAATCACAATTGAATGCAAGATAAGTTTAAGGGTTACCTGGTGATTTTGGGACAATTTGAATGGTCGGTTTTGGAAAATGGCAACGCTTACTCCTTTTGCTCCACTTCTTTGCTCTCAAACCAAATGATGATAATGGTGAGTCAAAAAACTATTTTATAAGCTTTGAAAATGCAAAATTTTTTCAAATCTTGATTTTGTTTTGTCTCATGTAACTTTTAACTTGGGAGTTTGGAATGTCGAGAATGGTTTGATTTTCAAGACATTTTGGATGCTTTTTCGATAGTTTCGAGATAGTTCCATGACTGCTGACCCGTCATGGAATGTATCGTTTTTCACTGGCATATAGGTTAGGGAAGCCATTTTTCCATTGCATTATGCATAATAGCCTCCATTTGTCAATACACTTTCCATAGGGTCAATCCCATCGTGTTATGGTTCGTAAACCATCTTCACTCACCAATTTTTAAATCATGACACGATGGTAGAGCCATCCTTTTTCATGGGCATCGTAGTTAGCACCTCATTGACATTTTTTGCCCATGCTACTTCGCTCTGGGTAGGCTCAGGAGTCCTCTATAGTCCTGCCATGCCTTATGCAATGAAGACTCATTCCTCTTTGCTTCTTCGCTTTGTTCTAGCCTTATACCCTAGAGGCTCCTCTGTGTTGAGTTATACTACTGCATTGCATTTTGACCCTTGCACCTTTTGGCCTTGAGCTAGCTTCACTTGGACTCGTGTTTAAGACAATTTTTGACCATGTCGACTGCAAAATCAAACTTGCATGCCCTTGACATCTGCAGCTTGACACACATTGACCCATGGAAGGAACATGCCTTTGAGTGTCTTTGACCAGTTTTCACCTCCCTGCATTGAGCATAGGACTGTTCCAATCCCAAGAACTAGATCATCTATTTCATCAACACTCGTTCTTTCCACTATACTATAGCATTCTTTTATTCTTTTTCAAGATTAAATAAAAAGACAAAAATAATTATATATTCCAAAAAGAGTGGGAACTGGACAATATTTCCACTTATTGTTGGCAGCTAAAGTCGGTCGTGTGACCCTTGAACAAGGCACTCAAAATGAAGTCTCCTCCATTTGGGCGGGATTTAGTTTGACTTAGGTACGCCTTAACCTTGTTATTGAGTCAGTTCTCCCCCGATTGGTTATCTCTTCCAGTCATATGGAGCGTTCATTCGTGCCTCCTGCATGACGAACTTATATTGAGTCATAATATGCTACCACATAGTCACATTGAATTGTGCTTTTGTTCAAGGGAAGTTAGCCTAAGTCAGCCTCTCTGTGGTGTCTCTTGACTCATTTTTCAGTCGGCCATCCTTGGTTGTCAGTGTCTTGTTTATCATAACATTAGTTATATTGGTCCTTTACTCGTGCCGATTTGAGAAGGTCTCCATTGACTTCTTGCTGGTGGGTCTTGTACTTATCAACCACGACCTCTTGCTCTGAGGACAGGCCTAGAGCCACACCCTAGCCCTATTTTCATTATTGATAGGTCATCTTGTGCTCAACATCAATCAGTGTCATGGGTCTTTAACTGAGTGGTTTCCCTTGTGTTCGACATCAGCTTACATTATCACACATTGGGATTCGTTCAGAACCTTGGTTTCCATTTGACCCTATTGGTGGATACCCCGCCTCTATGTTAGCTTTCATTATTGGTTGGTTCAGAGGGTTTCTGTCGTGCACTAGCCACATCTTGTGTACACCGGAAACGTGCTTCGATCATGTTACTACATCTTTTTTCATCCGATTCCTTCCGCATTATTGGCCTACGGGTTACACTTGCGCTAGATTGATGAAGGATGCCTTAATGCCTTCCTTCTGGTGGATTTTTCCCTATCGACTACAACTCATTTCTCTGGGGCAAAGATCTAGAGTCCATTTGGCAGTAACTTGGGGTTTGCAGTCATTAGTGGTAGATCCTTTACTATCGACAGTGGGAAACCATCATTGTATCCTGATTGATAGATTCTTACAGGTGTTCAACTCCAGCTCATCTATTCACACTTGTTAGATTTTACTAGGTACCTTGATGCTCATTATCATTATTAGTGAGTAATCTCTTGTTCATTAATGGTATACATCAATAACCAGTAATCAAACGATTTCTCACATGGTCGACTTTAGATCATTTATTCCCATCGAGTAGAAATGTACCACGGCGGTCAGTGAAAACCTCAGGTTGCATCAACATTCATTGGTTCACTTGACAGTTGCTCCTATTGCTGCTAGTTGATACCACTCGACCTTATATGTTGCAGTCATTAATGGCGACATTATATATGCTGGCACCTGAGTTTGCAGTGTAGTACCATCTTACTCCATCATGTTCATTTGGTACTTTTGGGATCAGTCTTTGATATCAGTGATCCGCTTCATCCTTCAGCATCATTGACATTCTTATATGTGATATTCAAACATGTACTTATTCGATCGTGATCAGATGATCCATTATGTATTTTCCAGTGTTTTATACTTGTATACTTAGTGGATCCACTTGTACTTTCTATGCGGACATGCTTTACTTTCTTTGAGCATGGGTATGCCCACCTTAGATAGTGTTTCTTTCTGATCTCCTATTTTGGCTTGGAAGGCTGAACTCTGGTGAAGTCCTTCTCAGTTTTTGACAGGTTTCCTTTCCATGTACTGACATAATATATTTCGGCCATCATGTACCCCTTTTGACCTCATATATTAGGGGGCATATGTTATAGCTCCAAATCTCACTCTTGATGTTTGTGATGCTGCACTCATGGCCTAGGGCAACCCCTCCTTCTAGACTTGGTCCAAATACATTAAAAACAATGTTTTACTCCCTATACGTGACATTGCCCTGAGCTAAACACGTGTCTATGCGGGTCTGTGTATACCCAACCCATGTATATGTCTTAAAACACTTAAAAAAATTAAGTCTCCTTAATTTTGGCAGAGATCACGGGTTTTACATGTTGATTACCAATTAGTGCCCGTGGCCCGACTATTCCCAACGAATTCCAAACTAAAAAACTACTTTGCGAGAAGTATAAAAAGGCTTCAATGGGAAGGCCTAAGGGAGGAGAGAATAGACAGAAAAATCACTCTGTTGAGATTATCCCAGATTAGGTATGAAGATCCTAGTGCTTCCAGCACTTCCCCCATTACAGGAAACCCTTGTTTCCTTGAGTTATGATGGCTTTCCATTTGTTGAGATATCCTCGAGTGAGTTATGGAAGGAGCTTGTTGAAGGCTTGAGATTCGAAGAATCAGAGGATGGTTCTGCTTGGAGCCTATGAAAGGAAGACTTAGGTGAAATCATTCCTTTCTTTACTTTAGTTATCTATAATAAAAGAAACACTTGCCTTGTTCCTGATATGAATCGTCCTCATGCTTATGATATCAATATTGTGATTCGCATGTGAATAGTGGTTTCAATTGTAAAACTAACGACTTTTTAATATCCTATGAAGTTCATTTCTTTATGATACTGGGTCAATATACTGTTGTGTTTTCTTTAATTGATTATTTTTCAGGTTGAAGGATCGAAAGGAACTCCAAGAGGGTTTGGACCCTTGCTGGATCTATCCAAATGAAGGACCCCCAGGTGCACCTCTCTTTGCGTAGTTTTCTTATATTAGTATCATGGCTGTGTGGAATGCTTGTTTTTATTTGTAGATAACCCCCTCTCTGCTCAGGTAGTGACCCAAGACCCTAGGGGACTTTGGCCCTCAACAAGAATGCTCCAAGAAAACTCTAGGTGTTCAAGGGTGAGAGAGAGAGAATAATGAGAGAGATATAAATTTTGAACTAACGAAAGGTTACCAACTGATCCTTAACGAAAGGTTACCAACTGATCCTCAGAAGCCTTTTTATTAATGACACCTCTATTTTCTTGATTTTCCATTATTTTCCTTTATTTACCTCCTCACATGCAACCTGTGACCTTTCACCTTAATTTCCTCCTAATTTCCTTTATTTTAATAAATAAATGTGCCAAAATGCCTTTCTTCCTTTTAATGCCTTTGCCTTAGCCTTTTCCAATTTACTTAGCCAAAAGCACATCCAATGATTCCCACTAGGATAGCTTTTCCCAACGCTCAACCTGGAATAAGTGTCCCTTAACTGTGGTCTTACTTTTCGTTTATTAAATTTTATTACATGAACTTTTCACTATGGCTTTCACAGAACCATCCCCCTTTGGGAACTCTATCCTCGGTGTCAAACCACACTAAGGCCTTAGGAAAACTACTAAAAATAAAATATACTTCCCATGGAGCTTTATAAATTATCTCGTTGCAGTATTTAGAATGAAAGACCTGCTCAAAAGAAAAACATCATGACAACATGACAAGATAACAACCATACCTCTTATTGGAGCTTTATAACATAGCTCATGGAGATATTTACATCCATATACATATGTATATATACAAATATTGCTAAAATATATACCAAAACGTGTGACAAGACATATACCAAGACATATGACAAAAAACCACACCAAAACTGCTTTGCTTGAAACGACAAACAATGAAGGATATAGGGCCCACATCTGATCTGCCATCTCCCATTTATCTTCTTCAAGGCCAAAGTGCTTCCATTGCACTTTAACTTTCTCTATGGCTATGTTCCTGAGCATGAGATTCTTCTACTACAATATGCACTGAGGCTCTGGTTGGAGCTCTCCTTCTTGCTCCACCTGTAATAAAAACCAATCAATAACATGATCAAGATCCTCCGTATACCTCCTAAGCAATGAAATATGGAAAAAATCAAGGAATTTCACTGTTGGAGGACGTGTAAGTCGACAAGCCACTGGTCCAATCCTCTCAAGGATTTGAAAAGGCACGTAATACCGTGGTGCCAACTTGGCACATGAACCAATCCAAAGATATCTCTTCTTGTGCTTGATTCAAAAATACACATTCTCCCCAAACTAAAAATCCTTGAACACCCTATGTTGATCCACATAACTCTTCTATCTATAATGTTCTTCCTTTATATTCTTCTTTATCGCCTTCATTTCCTACTCCATGTCTGGAAAAATATCCAGTCCAATAAGTACCTTGTTCACCGGATCACTCCAACTGATGGGAGTATTACAACTCAGCGCATATAATGCCTTGAAGGGACTCATACAAAATGACTCCTAATAACCATTGTTGTATGTGAACTCAGCCAATGGAATATGCTCCTCCCATCTCCTCTGCTTGTGAATCACACACATCCTCAGCATATCCTACAAGATCATGTCGACCCTCTCTGTTTGTCCATCTATATATGGATGAAAAGCCTTACTGAATGCCAAATTTGTACCCAAAGCTGAAAATAGCTCCTTTTACAACTTCGAAGTGAACTTTGCATTCCTATCTAACAGGTGTTCTTAGGAACGCCATTTAATCTCACTATCTCTCTCATGAAAACATGTTCTACCTCACTAGATGAATATGTAGTCTTTACTGGAATGAAGTGAGCTACCTTTCTCAACCTATCAACCATGACCATAATAGAATCACGATGTCTCACTGTCCTCGGAAGACCTGTAATGACATACATGGAAATGACCTTCCATTTCCATTTTAGAATGGCTATAGGCTATAGTAGACCACCTGGATTCTACATTTTTCCTTTACTTGCTGACAATCTAAACATCTATCCATGAACTCTCCCACTTTGTTTTTCAAATTTGACCAATAGTATAACTTATTCACCGTCGTCAATGTCTTATGATATCTTGGGTGGAATTAGTATGGCTTGATGTGAAAATCCCTCAGGGTAAGCTTCTTGAGCTCACTACAATTCAGTACATAGATCATGTCCCTAAATTTCACCAAACCATCTGCCATAAGGTGATAGTCTGCATCCTAGTCACCTATACCTGTGGCTACACATGTACCTGTAACTGTACCTACACCTGTACCTATACCTGCACTTGCACCTATACCTGTACTTTGTTGTAACCTGTGCATGATCTCCATGTACTTGTCATCCCATTGTCTTGCCTGCTAGATCCTATCCTGTAACTTTGTCCCGTAAGAGCTCATAGCTGCTATATGATTTACCTATACCTTCCTACTCATAGCATCTACAACCCAGTTCTCTTTACCTTTGATGTATCTGATCTCGATGTCGACCTCACTGAGGGTGTCCAACCATCTAGCTTACCTAACCTTTGCATTCGGTTGGTCAAAAAAATACCTGACCCTACCGTTTTCACTCATTAGTACAAACCTCTTGCCAAGAATATAGTGCCTCCACATCTTCAATGCATGTACGATTACTGCTAGCTAAAGATCATGCATCAGATAGTTCTTCATGTGCTCATTGCATTTTCGTGACTCATAGCACACTATGTGTCCTTTTTTCATGATAACTCCACCAAGTCCTCTCCTGCAAGCATCTGTACACACTAGGAACTCCTTGTCAGGATCTCCGATATTTATCACTTTTGCATGTGTCAACAACTGCTTGAGCTGCTCAAAACTAGCTACACATTCTTCTATTAATTCATGCTTCTTACCTTTCTTATGTAATGATGTGATAGGATATTCTATGCATGAGAAGTTCCTGATAAACCTCCTATGGTATATTTCCAACCCCATAAACAATATAAACTCATCCACATTCGTAGGCATTTCCCACTCCATGAAGGCCCGTATCATTTCTGGATCTACTATTATGCCTTCCTTGGGAACGACATGTCCAAAGTAATGCACCTATTTCTGAAAGAAGGTACACTTTCTAATATTAACATATAACTGATGCTCTCTTAGCAATCTCAACACTGTTCCTAAATTCTCGACATGTTCTTCCTTGTTTTTGGAATATACCAATATGTCATCAATGAATACAATAACACACTTTTCTAGATAAGGACACAACACACTATTCATCAAACACATAAATGTAGCTGGAGCATTAATCAAGCTGAATGGAAGTACAACAAACTCATAATACCCATACCTAGTCCTAAATGCAGTCTTCAATATATCATCTTCCTTAATGCGTACTTGAAGGTATCTTGATCTCAAGTTGATCTTAGAGAACATTGTTGCTCTCTTCAACTGATCAAACAAATCATCAATCCTTGGAAGTGGGTAGGCTATTCTTGATTGTTACCTTATTTAGCTTCCTATAGCCAATGCACAATTTGAGAGTACCATATTTCCTCTTTATGAGCAACATTGGTGCACCCCAAGGTGATACACATGACCTAATGTGTCCCTTATCAAGCATGTCCTTTAACTACAACTTCAACTCTATCAACTCAGGTTTGTTCATTGGATAAGGTGCCTTTGGTGCCAAAGATGTCCCTCGCACCAACTCAATAGAAAATTCAACCTCTCAGTGAGGTGGAAACTTTGTAATGTCCTTAGGAAATACATCCTTGAACTGCTGTAAAACCGGGTACTTTCTCAACACATATGCATCCTCAACTTCCTTACCTTTGTCACTAGAAATGTGCACTACAAACATGACACAACTGTTTCATCAACTATTATTAGCCTGCATAGCGGTAACCATCCTCATTGATGTAGGCTTCTTCTTCCCTTGCAACATTCTCTTTTCCCCACTATCATTCACAAGCTCAATGGCCTAGTCGAAGAAATCCACCTTGGTCCTGTGAAGGTACAACAAATCCATACCCAAAAGCATACTATACAAATCCAAAGGAAGTACATTCAAATGTGCTACTGGAGGCATACCATTTAACTCAAATGAAAAATCTCTTACCCAATGGTGAACTCACTTCTTTGTACCTATAGCCAACTGTACTAACCAATATTTTGCATGCAATTCTTTTCTTAAACACAACTTATCAACGAGGTCAAGATTACTATACCTATAGTTAGATCTAGGATCCATCAAAATAGAAACAATTTGATCACAAATCTTATCATCCATCTCAATGGTAGATGCATGCTGATCTACCTACCGATTGTCCACAACTACATAGATATGAGGAATCCTAAGTCCCACATTACCAACTATATGCACCTCTTGAGGACTATAGTTCTGGGGTCTACCGTAACTCGGATACTACAGAAAATTCTTCTTACGATGATCCTTACCACATATCCAACACTGCAATGGTTCCCTACCACTACCTCTAGCCTACTGCTCTCCATGCCCTTTCACAGTTGTATTGAACTTATAGTAATGAACTACATTTTCTTTGTCGCTTGCATCTTGAGGTCTTCTTCTCCTTGGTGGCCATTTTCCTTTAGCTTTATCATTTCTTTTCAAGTCATGCTTAGGCTTAACATTTCACTTTGACTACTCATAATAATGTTTCAACTTTCGGATGGCCTCCTCCAATGATCTAGGCTCAGCGACCTCAATCTAGTCTCTGTATGTGTGATAAAGTAAAGTGTTCCCTCTGTGGACAGAGGCAACCCCTCTAGCCCTAGAGTGGGTCTAGTCATAGCAAAGACAAAACAACAAATGATTCCCTTGAATAGTCATCGTTGGAAGCCTAACTCAAACCGGTGGTTGATGAAGTTTCCGCTGCGCTACTCCAGCTTCTGTTTCTTTCTTCTCAATGAGAAATCAACCTGAAACACCAGAAGAAAACAACAGAGAACGTAACCGAGAACAAAAATGATCTATTTACTTGTAAAGTCAAGGAGTCACAAGCTATCAAGTAGATTATACACAAGACATAATAAATCATTACTGCTTGTATTAAAAATGAATCAAGATCCAACTTACAACCACACCTTGACACCGCAAGTCTTCTCAGAGGGTCCAGTCGATATGTTCCTTCAAGCATTCACTCTTAATAATGGGTCTCCCAATAGGACAATAGATTTCTCTCACTATCAAGCTCTCATACAAAGCTAAGATACTCCACAACCTCTTATCAAACTATTAGCAATTCCACACTTGTCACACTCACACCAAAGCTATCTACTTTGCTTCAAACCAAACTCAAAACTAGTAGCTCCCAACTAAAGAACTAGCAGATCATAGCAATGGTGAGTGGTTTTATAGGAGGAGGAGCCTCCATGAAATGAGGGAGAGGGAGCTTATCCTCAAGGGAGGTTGCATAAGAGGTGGAACTACCATCCACGAGGTGGAAAGGCGACCCAAACTGACCCAACAACCAGCTCTAGAAACACCCAGAAGGATGACTATTTGAACTAATTCGCCAAATATGGATCGTCGCATGTCATGAACTAGGGCTTAGCGGCAACATCGCAAGGGAGAAATGTGTTTGTACTAACCGTCGCAATAATAATCTGGAAAACTTGTGCCGAGCCCTAAAAATTTTACCGTCGCAGGAAATAGGTGTACACTTACGGCGACGTCGCAATAATACAGCTCATGACAGGGAACCATCGCAGATTTTAAGGGTTTACTAGTGAAGATGCAAAAAATTAGGCAAACAGGGTCAATCTTCAGCATTAGAGAGCACTTGCTTAATCTTCTTGCATAAGTGGGAAGATATGGACATGTTTATCTGATGTATGACACAACAGAGGGACTAAGATGAGGTCAGTGACAAATTACTGTGTAACAGATGCCCCCTAAAGCATGAAGCCCGAGAGAGTGGGAGGGCTGAAATGCTTTACGAAACCATGACCGAACTGGAACACCACCTTGAGGAACCTGCAAGTGCAAGTACAACTGATATCTCTTATAGTGAAATACATGTAGTCTAGGCATGGGCGCAACCATCCAAAAGACATATGAAACTTGGTCTGTGGTATGGACGTGGCCACCCAGTTGATAAGACCATATATAATGATAAAGGTATGGTCACCGCCATCCAATCAAAGAGTCATGTATGTAATCACGAACCAATCCACACAACCCGAACATAGGTAATATTAGTCCGGGGTCTTGAAGCCCTAACCGATCATAGTACAAATTCTAGCATGGGAACAAATGTGCTGAAGTCGAGCATGAGAGAAACTTGATTAATTACCGGTCAATAATGAAAACTGTTAACAAGCATGAGAGAAACCACTAATAATGCCAATGGCTCTCAAGGTACTACCAGTACAATCCACTAAGTGTGAAAAATGGGCTAAAGTCGAACACTTATGGAATCACCCAATCGAAGACCAATGATGAAAGTCTATCGTCAGGCGCGAAGAACTTGCCATTGAGGCATGCAAGCTCCAAGGTACTGAAAGGGGTCTCTAGATCCACCTCCTGGATAATGAGCTGACGTCAACAGGAGATGATCCGTCGTAGGAGGGCCATAATGTTCCCCCCATCAACAATACGAGACAAGGAACAAGTGGTAGATGGCGAAACTGAGAATCAGAGGAGGAGGTAAGGGTGTAAACTGCAGAAGGATTATACTCTTGAACATATTGGTGACACGACTCCAGAATGCGGTAGCATTTTGGTACCAAGGGATTGGAGGTTTGATGGAGACAACATGGATCAGATGGAATGAGGCAAAAATGGAAACCCAAAACCCCAGAAGGCCAAATGATGAAGTGGATGTCCCAACCCGGCGAGAAGCAAAAGTGTCGATGTTCAAGAATGACTAGCTGTCGTAGGTAACCAATGACGACTTCCAAATTTTCCCCCACCATTTCTGGAAAGTAGCCAAATTATTTTTGAAAATCAAGCTTGAAGGGAATAGCATATGCTTGTGATATAAGACCTTCAGACAAATCCAACCTAGTGATAGTTTAACGAGCCCTAGGGAGGAGAAGCTCGAGTCTCGTCATGGTGATGAGTCCAATGTTGTCAGGGTTTAATGAGTCTGACATAGGTAAAACTCGGAGTATTTTTCATGTTTAGAGAGTTTGAAAAAAGACACGGAAAAGAAAACTCCAGGGGGGTCCTTTTTTGTAAATTTGTGTCCCTCGAGCTCGAAAAAGTAGAAAACAATACTCGAGAGAACAACTTGACCATTTCGATCAAGGAGTACTTTTCGTAATTAGTGTTCCCGATCTAAAAAAGTAAAAAATGATCGGAGACATGACGTTTCATAACCAAAATCAAACTTGAAATGACAAAAGCCCGGCCATCTTTTCGCATTTATATGGTTGGAAAAGAGCTGAAAGTGGATCGATTTTTTATTCCATTTAACGAGTCAAAAAGGAAAACTCGACAATCTTTTTTTCTTTAAAAAATTGGAAAAGGGCTTAAAGAAGACTTGTCCCAAAGGAAAGAGTGGTATAAAGGGTAGCAACTGGTTCCAACAATGGTGGAAACTGCTCAAAACATTTGATGGCTAAGAGGCTGGCTAATAAAGCCACTCATCACTACGGTCCCTTAGGAAAGGAAAAAAAAACTAAGTGAAAGCATATGATTGGCCAAAGAGATGGCGATGATGGAACAAAACAACCAAGGCTCATCTAGCAGAATTTAGCGGATAAAAATTACAATCACGAGGTGTAAATCAGGTATGGGTTCATGTTTACACAAGCTTGAACCATGGAGAACTCTTCTTGGATTCAGTTTCATGTTTACACAAGCTTGAAACGAAAAAACTATGCCTATTATAAGTTCGCATGCCCCTAGCATAATAACGCAAATCGAGGTACATGCCCCCCAAGCTTCATTGCATCCAACGGAGTGGATGGAATGAAGGTTCACTTTCGAGATCTTGGAAAGACTCAACTTGGAGTTTACGAGATCTTAATCAAAGACTCGATTTGGAAAGGGAGTTGTTTCATTTTTTTAATGAGGTTGATACAGTAAAAGAACTATCCTCATGATATTTGTTTCATTTTTTAACAAGGTTGACACAAGATCAAGAACTTTCCTCAAGACTCCTTATTGCATTTTTTAATGAGCTTGACACAAGACAAGGAACTATGCTCAAGACCCTTGTTTTCATTTTTTAACGAGGTTGACAAAGGAACGAGAACTCTCCTCAGGATTCCTATTCATGTGCCATACGAAAACATGACGCCTAAGAGATCTTCGCTGGATGGAAGAACCGCGCTCTTGGAGGAACACATGTCATTAGGTACAAAAGACAGATTGGGTTCCAATGGCCCCAGTACATGATGTACGAGACCATCTGCATGATCATCAATAGATGGGGAGGTGATACGGGTAGCCACATAATTGACTTGTGGTGGGGAAGGTACTGCTTGCGAGCAAGAACTGATAGGGAACGACGACGGCACAGGAGGCACCGGGTGACTAAATAATGATAGTTGATCGATGATCACCATTCTTACATCGTGTGGAAAATAGACCACATGGAAAAGCGAGGAAACAAGAGCCCCCATGGCATAGATATAGTCACGGCCAAGGAGAAGACTAAAATCTAAATCACCTTGGACAACCATCGCATCTATATAGACAGTTTTGCCTCTCAAAGTCACAGGGAACTTGGGAAGGATCTTGAAAGGTTGACGAGTTCCTCCATCAAATGCTAACAGATTCTAAGTAACAGGCACAAGTTGTGGGGAGCTCAAAGCTTGCCAAGTGGTAGAAGGCATAAGACTGACAGACGCACCTTCATCGAAGGGAGTGACCGGTATGGCCTTATCATTGGCGAGTATAGTAATCTGGAAAGGCACATAGGATGGCAGGCGGAATGCAGTCAAATGGCTCCAGTCAAAGGAAACAACCGAACTACTTGGTGGGGGTATTGTATGATTGCCCCCCTGCTCTACAGGAACCGGAGAAGGACTCCCTTGATCAACAGGAATAGGAGAGTCATTCGTGGACTCAGTAGGATATGACGCGACGAGACGAACATGAGCAGTGTGATCATGATGCTCTACCAGAACAGAGTGATCAACGGGTGGTAAACCCAAGTCGAAACTCTGTTCGACCAATGGTTGGTTAGGAATAGACTGAGCATAGCCAGGTTCGGGAAGAGAAGGGTGGACAAGAGAAGAATCTAAGTTAATCTCTTTGTCAACCAGGAGAGGGTCTGAAGAGAGCCTCTAATAACCAACTGGAAGTGGAGGCAAAGAAGCTATAAGTAGTTCCAAAATAGCGGAAGCTTTATCCATGAGCGGACAAAGGTGAAGGGGATGGTTACCTTCACATAGCCTACAGGGGAATTGAATCTTTCCTTCCTTCTTACCATTGCCAATTGAGGATTTAACATCGACATGAGCTTCAGAGGACGATGAGGGACGAGCCAGATCGTCAGACCACACTTATAAGATCCTAGGAATGCCAGGACAATCATGAAGAAGATGGTCACCCTTGCACAATTTACAAGGAAACTTAACCTTCCACCGAGGAGTAGAAGGTGTTTCGACCTGAGATGTACTCAGAGCAATAGTTGCATGGGTGGCCTCACACTTATGGGAATTTTGCCTATTTTTCGTCTTCTTCTTCTTCTTCTTCTTAGTCTCCTAGTTACTAGATGTGGAACTTTCACCAGGCGAAGTAGGAGATGAAGATGAAGAAATAGGGGAAGAAGGCGCAAGGTCAACCTTGGAATCATTGTGTCGTGATTGATATGAAGGAGACGGTGGAACAAGAGTCATGACACTAAGGACCACCGAGGTTGAAAACAACCAAACGGGCAAACCAATGGTTAACCCAAGCGAAGACAATGTTGCCATGTATGGAGTACCAGCATTTCCAAATGGAGGAAACAGACCAAGAGTTCCATCTGGGCGAAGACCTTGTCTAGTAGACTCAGGGAAGGTTGTCATCAGGAATGAGCCTGAAAAACACTTGCATTGTAATCAAGAACTTGAACTATTACCAAGAATGTTTTGTGGAATTTTATGACACAGGAACAAAACTTGAACTTTTCATGTTTCAAGAGTCGAGAAAAGGACGAAAAGGTGACTCTATCTCTTTCGAGGTTTAATGAGCCTGAAACGACAAGTGCTTAGATGTGCCTTTTCTTTTAAGGAGTCGAAAAGGAGCGAAAGTGACTACTCTAGAGAACTAGGCAAAAGGTTTACCAGACAAACCGTAAAACTGCATATACACCTTGGTGATCAAATGAGAGAGAAATGACCAAGGACTTTTAGTATGATAGTCAATCTTCCCGAATGTTGTGTTCGGTGCATTATGGTTTGTAAGGTGGCAGACATGGCTTCCTATGGATGTAGGATGATAACCTAGTGGGGTCTCCCAATATATACTCGATGGTACGGGGAGCACAAATCCGTACTAGAAGCTATTGAGTCACAGAAGGAGGGATCACCCAACCTTAAGTGAAAGAAATAGTGACTAGGTTTAATGACGTCGGAGCACGTATCTAGCCTAGACCTCTAAATAATGTGCGTTAAGTTCCAATGCATTGTTAGGTTCATTCAATTGATTTTAGATTTGCTCTTGAATTAAGTTTCAGTTTTCAGGCCCTACCGAATGTATCTTAACAATTGCTAGGATGCAACTACAATGAGTGAAGCACCATTCGTTTCGATGAACAACTACCTAAAGGAGGGTAAGGAGTTCATTTCCAAGAGAATTCAAACCAAGACAACCAAATGCGAGCACTAAGAAACACAATGCATCAATACACTAATCTCACAATGCATCGATACTATTAATGAAAGATTTAAAGTTCGCTTTCCAATTTCTCAAGCATGAAAATTTGAATGCAAATGTACTTTCACTTTCGTATACTAAATGAATGAAATCCCTTGATTTTTTTTTTGAATTTAAAGAGACAAACAAGAAAGTGTAAATCTAATCGATCCAAACAATTGTGATCTATTCTTGGTAGTGAAGAAATCAAATCAACATGAAAAATTGGTTCAACAATCAACACAAAAATCAACCAGCAAAAGAAGTGGCAAAAAATTCAAGCAAATCAATAAGATGGTTGCGGATGAACCTTGGATAGACAAGCAACCCAAGAAAATGGTTTGAAACGCTTAAGAGAGCTAGGTCACAGGGTCTAAAAGCACAAGATTCACTCAAATGAAATCAACGAGACAATACCTTAACCAAAAGCAATCAAAACAAGCTAATGAGAGACAAGAAACATCACGGGATGAACAAGACTGATGGATTCAGGAGGCAAAGTTGTAAAAACAACTTTACAGGAATCGTCGCAGGTGTTACACTGACAACTAGAGACAAGTCACAAGAATACACCTATTTTCAGAGATGTCGTCGTAGGTGCTACACTGACAACTAGAGACTAGTCGCAAGAATACACCTGTTTTCCGAGATGGTCTGATTTCAGGACTTGTCGCGGGGATTAAGCTAGCAACCTGAGATGAAAGCCAAATCATCGCAGGCACAAAGCTAGAACATCAGCAACGTCATCGTAGCTGTTAGGCTATCTTCAGCGACGATCTTACTTAAGCAAAAGACAAAGTAAAATCACCTAAATGACACCATATTGATCTTCCAAACAGTAAGGGGAATTCCCAGATTGACCCAGGTAACCCAGAAAACTGATGGTTCAACCCCCAAAATTCAAGAGACACTAAATCAAAAGATAAACTAAAAGTAAACAAGAAGAAAACATACAAAGGACTCCCCAGTGGAGTCGCCAACTTGTGATAAAGGAAAGTGTTCCCTCTGTGGACAGAGGCAACCCCTCTAGCCCTAGAGTGGGTCTAGTCACAACAAAGACAAAACAACAATCGATTCCCTTAAATAGTCATCATTGGAGGCCTACCTCAAACTGGTGGTTGATGAAGTTTCCGTTGTGCTGCTCCAGCTTCCGTTTCTTTCTTCTCAATGAGCAATCAACCTGAAACACCACAAGAAAACAACAGAGAACGTAACCGAGAACAACAATGATCTATTTACTTGTAAAGTCAAGGAGTCACAAGCTATCAAGTAGATTATACACAAGACATAGGAAATCATTACTACTTGTATTAAAAATGAATCAAGAGCCAACTCACAACCATGCCTTGACATCGCAAGTCTTCTGAAAGGGTCTAGTCGGTATGTTCCTTCAAGAATTCACTCTTAAGAATGGGTGTCCCAATAGGACAATAGCTTTCTCTCACTATCAAGCTCTCATACAAAGCTAATATACTCCATAACCTCTTATCAAACTATTACCAATTCCACACTTGTCACACTCACACCAAAGCTATCTACTTTGCTTCAAACCAAACTCAAAACTAGCAGCTCCCAACTAAAGAACTAGCAGATCATAGCAATGGTGAGTAGTTTTATAAGAGGAGGAGCCTCCATGAAATGAGGGAGAGGGAGCTTATCCTCAAGGGAGGTTGCACAAGAGGCGGAACTACCATCCCAAAGGAGGAAAGCTGACCCAAACGAACCCAACAACCAGCTCTAGAAACACCTAGACGGTTGAATGTTTGAACTAATTCGTCAAATCTGGATTGTCGCAGGTCATGAGCTAGGGCTTAGCGATGACATCGTAAGGGAGCAATGCGTTCAGACCAACCGTCACAATAATAATTTGGAAGACTTGCACTGAGCCCTAAAATTCGACCATCGTAGGGAACAAGTGTACACCTGTGATGACATCGTAACAGTACAGTTCATGATAGGGAACTGTCACAGATTTTAAGCGCTTACTAGCAACAATGTAGAAACTTAGGCAAACAGGGTCAATCTTTAGCATTAGAGAGCACTTGCTTAATCTTCTTGCATAAGTGGGAAGATATGGACATGTTTATCTGATGTATGACACAGTAGAGGGATTGAGATGAGGTTAGTGACAAATTACTATGTAATAGTATGCTACTAGCAGTCCATTGATGAATCTTTGAACCTTAGCTTTATCCTCCTTAAGGTAGGACACATATCTCAATAGATCCAAGAACCTGTTATTATACTCATCATATTTCATGGAACCCATCCACAACTCATAAAACGCCTTAGCTTTTTCATCAAATTATATTTCCGACAAATAATTCTTCTTAAAGATCCTCTCAAACTCATGCTAGATCAAATCATCCTCATGTATACCTTTAACATTCTTCACATTTCCTCACCAAATATCTCCTTTACCTTTGAGACTGGAAGTGGCTATCTTTGCTTTCATGTTTTCTGAATAATCATGCAATCTCAAGAATTTCCTCATACCAAGCAAACATGCCTCGACATCCTGTGATTTCGTCATCTCTCCATCAAATGTAGGTGTATTTTCTTTCTTAAACTCATCTGGAAAGTATCCCCTATCCCACCTCCTGTAAGGATGATAATGATGATGATCATGATGCCTGTCCGAACTAGAACTAGAATAATACATGTGTTCATCACCTCTCCTATTTGGAATGTCCAACAACCTCCCAGCTCTGATCATCTCTTCCCTTTTTGACCTATGACCACCATAAGAACTGATTCCATATGCCTCATTATTTATGTCCTCCTGCTCATGGATGATCCAAAGTGGTCCCTGTCGCTACAATTCTAAACAAATCTAAAGTAGTATTGCATTAACCTCTGCTTGTTTCTCTTGTGCCTGCATGATTTTGACATGGCCCACCTTACAACTCCTTATTTATTCCTTCAATATTCTCAATGTATCTGCCAAATCATAAGAGAAACCAACACCACACTGCTCATTTGATTCATAGGGTGAGTCTTTGTAGTCTACCATCTTGCTAGTCATTTGATCTCTTTCTTGCAAGGCATACTATGTTAGCTAAATGAAATCACAATAAACCAATGTACCTTAGCATAGTTCGGGGAGGATATCTCATTTGCAAGGTCAACAAATCATCGTGATACATTTATAACATAATTATAATAGCATATAGACATATGATACATAAGCAAATAGCCATGTAACCATCAATCTAGCTAGAGTCAAGTCATCAATGCATGACCATATCAACTACACACATATCATGACAACAACAACCATAACACCAATGTATACTTGACCAAATACAAACATTAACATGAATAAGAAATGTGTAATCGACCACACACACACACATTAACACATATAGTCAAGCATGAACGACAATACTTGTAACCAAGCCTACAAGAATGATACATGTAACCGATCATGCAAGAATGTAACTAAACATACGATAATGTAACCAAGAATACAAAATAACACATGTAAGCGACATATAACAAGATGTAACTAGCCATACACTCATGATAACATGTTTCACACAACAACACCCTTATACCCATGGTGTTGTCACTATGATCATGACCAACACCATGCATATTCAACAAGTATTCAAGGAGGAGTGAAACATGTGAAACTGACATAAATGCATGAAAAACACATTCACCCAAGGAGAGAGAAACCACACTTTGACACCAATCTGTAACCACTGTCCTCCCACATGTACCCAAGTAATCGACCGACTAGGGTAAACATATCATGAAAGAGGCCACTATAGGGGATTCAACCTTCCTGGTTTACCTTAAGGAAATGGAATCTACAGAACACATCGACCCGACTTTACACATCAACAGCAAGAACCTCATAAGACATCTCAGCCACGCAGACATCTTGCACCTAGGTCCAACTAATCTTTTATCCCTCTTAACCACTTGACGCTCCCATTATATATGTATGGCAGTGTCCAAGCACCTTTGGATGCTATCATGGGCTTGCAAGCCAGTGTCCACGAACTTTTCCTAGTAAACCTATGTTAGCATCCACTAAATTCAAGGAAGTTTTGTTGCCCAGAACTTGTTATAACTTTCAGAATCCATCATAGACATGATGGAAAGACTATTTAGCCAAAAATCAACCTTGGGACTAGGCCTGACCATCCCCAACCAGTACTGACATTTTGTCAAACACTTGGCATCAATGGAATCTACAGGTCTAGGATACAAGACAAAGCTTGAATGACTAAAAAAACTTATGAAACATGATAATAAGGATCGTCACCTTTGCCATTGAACTATTATAACATCAACTAGGTCTTACATCCATCAATTTAAAATTTACAAGTAAATACATGAGATAACCATGACATGAACCAGTCAATTAACCAAGCTTATAACCAACATAAAACCATGTAACTAATACAGATACAACAACCATTAAATCCACACATAAACAAGTGTAAAAGAAAGATAACTTATATGTCATTAATCATAGGCAAATTGGACGAGGTTCAGGACTTCCACGTACCACTCGATCGTAGATGTGGTTGAACCAAATCTTTCTTTCAGCCAGTCACCCCAGTGCCATATTCCAATCATGAATGTGGGATGTTATGGATAAACCAATCCAAAAAATTCCAAGGGAATCTAGAGGGTAAACCACATCCACCCTAACTAAACCATGATCACACCCAAACTGGTGCTTTGATCACAAAAGCAAACCGAACCTGGAATTCCATCTATAATCCATCACTATCCTTGAGGAATTTTTCGTCTCCTCATCTCTCAAGCTTAACCGCAATCAAATCCCAGATCACTAGGCGCTAAACTAAGACCAGTCTCTCAGGATTTACTGTAATCCAAACCGAGAGCACTAGGCCCTAAACTGAGACTTCTCCCTCAGGTTTTACCATGTATCCCACCAAAACCAGTCAAGGGATTCCTAGGCCTTTGGGAATGAACCTTAGCACCACCTCCGCCCCGATTCAGAAATCCATCAGGCAAACCAAAGCTTAAATTTGAGATAAACATCCCAAGATACCATGGCATCTAGAAAAAGACAAGGATAGGGTGAAAACCATTGTCATAGCCCGAAAAAACCATGCCATCGACAACAAGAGAACCATACACCAACATGCAAAGCCATGAATGTCAACAATAGTGAGGAAATCACACATGTAATATGTTACGTGCAAGTATTCATGCTGAAGTTTCCTGATCCTGCTCTTCTTTCCTTGAACCTTGCTTTCTTTCTTTTCCCTTTGCTTTCTTTTCCTTCCTTGATTCAAAGCTAGAGTGCTCCAAGAAAACTCTAATTAATCAAGAGTGTGAGAGGGAGATTAATGAGAGTGCTCCAAAACTTGAACAGGAAAAAGGTTACCAACTAATCCTCAGAAGCCTTTTTATTAATGAGGCCTTTATTTTCTTCATTTTCCATTATTTTCCCTCATTTTCCTCAATTGTAACATGTGACCTTTCATCTTATTTTTCTCCTAATTTCCTTTATTTCCATAAATAAATGTGCCTAAAATGTCTTTTTTCCTTTTAATGCATTTTCCTTAGCCTTTTCCAATTTACTTAGCCAAAAACACATCCAGTGATGCTCACTAGGATAGATTTGCCGAACATTCAGCTTAGAATATGTGAGTGTCGCTTAACCATGGTCTTATTTTCCATTGATTAAATGTTATTACATGAACTTTTCGCGAGTGTTGTTACATATTATAGAGATTTTATAATACAAACTTATAATTTTCAAATAAATTAATCAACAAATATTTGTTCCAATAAAACTCTAAATAATATTAACTAAAAAATACACTTATAAAACCAAAAAAAAATTATAATACAATTTGTAATTTTCAAATAAATTAATCAATAAATATTTTTACCAATAAAACTAAAAATAACATTAACTTAAAGATACACTTATCTATAAAACCAAAAATATTAACATGCAACAATAAACATTTAAGTTATAAAATTTTTATAATAACTCAACCACAATTACCTAAAACCAAATTTTTTATAAATCAAATATCTCAATTAAAATTAACGAAAAAATATACCTACCCATATAACCAACCAAACATATTAACCTGACCCAAATCTATCAGCGATCATCTCTTTAGCCACTAGATATTATCTTCATCAGCCACCCAAATCTATGGGAAATAATCTCTTTAACCACTCCATATTATCTTCATCAACGACTGTATTTACGAGCGTCCCAAATCTATTAGCAATAATCTCTTTAGCCACTCGATATTACCTTCATCAGCGATTGTATTTACGGGAGTCATGGAGAGTCCTGCCAGAACCAGAATCATGTGATCCATGAAAATTTGGAAAACCATAACATGGCAACTAAAATTTTATTTATGATTGTTTATAAAAAAATTCAAATAAATTTTTGTTTTCGTCTAATTAAAATATAATAAAAAGTTATGTTTATTTTATTTTGTATCATAAAAATATTATGTTTATTTTATTTTGTATCATAAAAATATTATGGATAATTATTTAAGTATTAATCTTTGTAAATAAAATTTAATAATTTTAATGAAATATATTTTAATTTATTAATTATTTTAGTTTTGAGTTAAAATTTTTGATTAGTGGAGTGACTAGACTTTTTTAAAATTTTCTTTTTATTTTAATATCTTAAAAGTTTTTTTACCATTTATACTATAGAGATTCTATAATAAAAAGTTGTAATTTTTAAATTATTCAATTAAAATTAATCAAAAAATATTTTTACTAATAAAACTAATATAATATTGGTAAATAAATACACTTACGGACAAAACCAAAAATATTAACATACAACTATGAACATTTAGATTATAATTTTTTTATAATAATTCAATTAAAATTAAACAAAAATAAAAAATTTTATAACTAAATTCAAAATATTAACATACGACCATAAACATTTAGATTATAAAAATTTTATAATAATTCAATCAAACTTAACCAAAAACCCAAAATTTTATAACTAAAGTCCTCAATCAAAATTAAGAGAAAAATATACTTACCCAATATAAAACAATATTCACGTAAACTAAATTTATCCATCTATTGCATTCAACTATAATCTCTTTAGCCACTCGGTATAATCGTGTGATCCAAGAAAATATGAAAACCCTAATATGCTAACTAAAACATTATTTATAAATGTTTTTAAAAATTTTAAATAACTGTTATTTTCATCTAAACAAAATAAAATAAAAAGTCAGTTTGAAAGTTATTAATATTTTATTTGAAAGTTATTAATATTTTTTTTTTAATTTAAATTTCTTATGTTAAATTTTTCTAATGCATAATTACTTATATATTAATCTTTACAAATAAAATTCAACGATTTTAATTAAATATATCTTAATTTATTAATTATTTTAGTTTTGAATTAAAAAAATTTATTTGGAAAATTGATTAGACTTTTTAATTTTTTAATTTTTGTTTTTAATATCTTAATTTTTTTTTATCATTTATATTATAGATACTTTATAATACAAATTTGTAATTTTCAAATAAAATAACCAATAAATATTTTTACCAATAAAACTAAAAGTAACATTAACCTAAAAGTACATCTACTCATAAAACCAAAAATATTAATATGTAGGTTTACCAATAAAATAAAAAATATCACTAATGAAAAAATACACCTACCCATAAAACCAAAAATATTAATATACCACAACTAATATTTACATTATAAAATTTTTATAATAATAGATAATAACTCAAATTTTTCAGCAAAATTAACTGGAAAATATACCTACTCCATATAACCAAAAATAAATATTAATGTGCATTCCTTCCCCATATAACCAAAAAATAATAACATGACCCAAATCTATCGATCCATTGCATTCAACGATAATCTCTTTAGCCACTCGATATATCTTCATCCGTGATTACACGCTCATGGAGTGTGCTGCGAGAATCATGTGATCCAATATGAAAACCATAACATGCCAAATAAAACTCTATTTATGATCTTTTTAAAAGAATTCCAATAATTTTGTTTTCATCTAAATAAAATAGAATAAAGGCTATTTTTATATTATATTGTGTTATAAAAAACGTTATGCATAATTACTTAAGTCTTAATTTTTGCAAATAAAATCCAATGATTTTAATGAAATATATTTTAGTTTATTAATTATGTTACTTTTGAGTTAAAATTTCTTATTTGGAAAAGAATGGATTTCTTTTAAATTTTCTTTTTATTTTAATATTTTAAAATATTTTTTTGACCATTTATTTTATACCAATTTTATAATACAAACTTCTCTCAAGCGGACACCAAGAAAAGGCTTGTGCAGCGACAACAAATATGACATCCTTCAGGAGGAGGAAGAGGTTACGAAGGTTCAGAATGCAACTCCAGGCCCTAAAAATCACCCAACCGCACAGAAGGGAGGGAATAATATAAAGAGAAAGGATAAAGAGGAACTACAAGACAAATAAATTACTATGCAACGAGTCGGTCAGGCTAACATGGAGATCGATAGCCAAAAGGAGTATTTAAGAACAAAGGAACAAGTCATGCAACGATTGTTGAAGGAATGGAGGCATTTGGATGAACAATTCATACCAGAGGATAGAAAACAACTATACAAAGAAGCCTTCCAACAATACAAAGCTAAACAATGGTTTATAGCTTCACATCAACCTCAGCAACTTGGATCTCAAGAAAGCCAAGTTATGGAACATGGATCTCAAGGAAAAGGAGGATAGAAGCACGAGAGAAAGAATCAGAATGAGTTCATACATATGGTATGATAAATGCGAGTGAACTCAGGAATGGTGGTGCCGCACTTAGTGGTTTTCCACCAACTTAACAAACCTCCTAAATGATTATGAAATTATGGAATGTAAGAGGCCTCAATAGACGAGGCAAAAAAAGATATCTGAAGGACAGACTCAAAAGGGATAAACGCAATATTATGGTGATCCAAGAAACTAAGGTCTCGGAAACAAAGTTAAAGGAAATCATGTAGAGTTTTAAACCACAATATGGATTAGTTTCCCAGGATGCCAGTGTAGTGCTAAAAGCCTTGCTATCCTATGGAAACCCGCGGAAATAATCTTTGAAGAATGGTTCAGTGTCTCATGAATCCTCTCTAGAAAAAAATTCCATATTGGATTCAGATATTGGGTTTTTTTAACAACAGTCTATGGGCCTCACATTGCAATAGAAAAAGGGGTTTTCCTCCAAAACCTTGCAAAAATGAGAAAAGTATATCCAGAAGAACTCTATATAGTAGGCGGTGACTTTAACATGATCTCATTGTTGGATGAGAAGCAAGGGGGAATCTGTCGAATAGAGACAAACATGGAAGCATTCAGTGATCTCATTGCTGATCTACACCTTGTGGATCTACTAGCGAACAATGGAGTCTATACCTTGAACAACACGAGTGGAGGAGATCACCAAATTGCATCACACTTAGATCAGTTCCTAACTTCGGAGCACGTGATCAGCCAAGATATTTTCTTTGAGGCTTCGATCGTACCATGCATGTGATTAGACCATGGGTCAATCCATCTGGAGGTTGACTTAAAAATTGGACCCAAGAACTGTCCCTTCATATTTTAATCCTTCTCCTTAAGGTATCCCAACCTTGTGGAAAAAATAAAAATCTGGTGGAAAGGAGGTGACGAGCAAGGAATAAATCACATGCATACCTTCTAACTGAAGCTAAAGGAGCCGAAGAAAAATATCAAGAAATAGAACTATGAAGAGTTTGGACATATCATGAAAGCCCAACACTAACTAACAAACAAAATGTAGTAACTCAAACATAATATCATCAATCAGCGTAGATCGAAGATCTAGTGGAAGAGGAAGGATGACTAACCAACCAGCCAAAGGAAAGAAGGAAATAAGAAGAGATATTATGGAAGCAAAAATCTTGTGTCAGATTGTTGCTTGAAGGAGAACACAATACACAGTCCTTCCACAAAGCCATGATTGATCATCATCAACACAATATGATCTACTCACTAAAGGATGAAATAGGAAATAGATTGGTCCATCATGAGGAAATGGAGGGCTTGGTGGTTAACCACTTCCAATCCCTCCTTTATGAACTAGCTCATGATCGATCAAAGGCCATTCAAAGGATCACTTGGAATATCGTTCATATTATTTCAAGGGACTAGAACCTCGCCCTTATGAGCATAGTAACATTGGAAAAATTTGACGAGATTGTCAAAGTAATGGCGAAAAAAAAATCCCCTGGTCTAGACGAAGTCCCAATATAATTTTTCAAATGGGCTTGGAGCTTCATAGGGAAAGATATCTTGGAAGTGATAGAAGAATTTCATTGCAACCAAAAGGTATGCCCAATCCTAAATGCTACTTTCATTGCTTTACTTCCTAAAAATTCAAAGTCCTAAGACTCCCAAGGTTTTAGACGTATTGTGCTCTGTAATATCATTTACAAGATCATAGCCACAGTCATTGTCAAGCACCTTAAACTCCTGCTCCTGAATCTCATCTCCCCTAAGAAAAATGGTTTTGTGTAAGGTCACCAGATCCTTGATTGCTTTGTACCTCCCAAGAGATAGTGCACTCCCTAAAGCACCGTAAACTCCCTCGAATGATGATTAAACTGGATCTTTCCAAAGCTTATTATTGCCTAAATTGGGATTATCTCACGAGCATCCTTAAGTCTTATGGGTTTGACCAGAGATGGATTAATTGGGTCTTCACTATTGTCTCCTTCCATGTGTATTCCAGCTTGCTTAATGACTCCCCCACTAGAAGCTTTAACCCCTCACGTGGCCTGCGACAAGGAGACTATATCTCTCACTTTCTTTTGATCCTGGTGGCTGAAGGTATAGGTCGCTATCTAATGTTAGAAGCCAGGGCCTCATAGATCAATGGTCTGAGATTGTGGGGCAATGGCCTCCCTATCACTCACCAATAATTTGTGGATTATATTCTTCTCTTCTCTCGTGTATGATTGCAGGAAGCTTGTCGAATAAAATATATGCTCAAAGCCTTTATCGATGCATCAAGGACAATGATAAATAGTGATAAATCCTTCATTTTATATTTTAACACTGCAGTGAACATTAAGACATTCCTGGCTCGAGTTCTAGTTTTTGGCATTAGCTCTCTTCCCTCCAAGTATCTCAGGATGCCTCTATCGTTGAATTCCTTAAAAGTCTCTTGTTGGCAATTTATGCTTCAAAAAAATCATGTGAAACTTGTGATTGGGCTTTCAGATTCCTAAATGTTGTTTTCGTACCATCCTTCTCAAGGTTGTTCTCCAATCCATACTGATCTACCAACTCTCGAGATGGAAACCCTAAAACATTCTTGTGCAAATATGGTGCAAACCTTTAAAAAATTCTTATAGGGAGGATCTCAGCAAGTGAAGAAATGGGCATTGGTCTCGTGGTCCAACCTAACAAAGTATAAAATGGAAGGAGGATTGGGTCTCTGTGACCCCTACACTTTGAATAAAATAATGGGAGCCAAACATTGGTGGCATTGGATAAGAGAAGGACCTGACCTTTGGAAACAAATTTGGACCCGTAAATATGGCATACAAACTCAAACTGAAGATATCCTTAGATATCGTTACCCTCCCAAAGGATCAATAATATGGAACCTGACAGCCTAAACAATGACCTCATCCAACAATATGTCTTTTGGGAGATCACAAATGGGAAAAAAACTTTGTTCTAGGAGGACCCATGGAAAAAAAGACAAAAACTATTCGGGGTGCAAGATTTAAGTGACCTTTTTTTGTACACAACTGGCTATAAATTTTATACGGTGGATCATGATTGGAAATAAGTTGTGACAAATGATGGATGGAGGAAATGAAAAGAGCACCTAGACTGGCCTCAGCCCCTTGAATCGAAACAATGGAAACAATTGAACATAGAGTTAGAATCTAGGAAACTCTTTGTCCTAAATGGACCAAACATCCTTCGATGGGGATATACTATAAAGGGAACTTTCACCATCAAGGAGGCCTATGGACTCAAGGCAGGATGGGAACAGTGGAAACACAATCCCATTTGGAAGAAGATCTAGAAGGGAGGATGGTGGCTAAAAATTTCCTACTTTCTTTGGCTAGTTTGCAGGGGTATAATTCTCATGTAGGACCAATTACAAAAAAGGGGTACCTATGGGCCATCGTATTGTATCCTTTATAGGCATCATAATGAGGACGTCGAACACTTGTTAAATTATTTCCCTTTTGCAGTTCAAAAATGGTTCTAGGTGGAAGACTTGTTTGGATGAATGGATAGAGACCATCATAGCATTAGTGAAGCTATTCTTCTATGACAGAGCTTGTGGGATAGTCTTGGGTGCTACGCTCTGGGCGATATGGAAGGAAAGGAACCACAAGAGTTTTAAGAATGACCAACTACCTCAGTAAGCAGTTTTGGAAGGGATCATATATAACATCTGGGAAAAAATATTGGGTTGGGTGTTGAGCATGACTATCTTCTTTATTTAGAGGTATCACTGCATTGGACCCAAGTTCGTAATGTGGTAAATTTCCCGTAATATGTGTGCTGCAACGGGGGTCTAGGGGGGGTAGAGGCGATCTTTAGGAGCCCCCCCATAGTTGGGGACCGGGGGCAGTGCCCCTAAAGCTAAAATTAAATGTAAAATTGCATTTTAAAATGTTGTAATTTCATAGTCAATCTGGATCATTCATTAGGCGGAAATCTGATCGCAGAGGTTATGTTTAATTTAGCGTTTTTTTCCCTAGAAGGCAACCCATTGCTATATATGAGGGAATTGTATTGCGTCTATGTAGAAATATATTCTAAGTGAGAAAGAGAGAGGAGATTGTGTGAGAGAAGAGAGGGAATTACAATGGATCTGTTGTAGGTTTTATCTCTTAGTTTTGTTGGATAATATAAAAGGAAGGACTATCTATTTCTCCATGGACGTAGCAAAAATTGGGTTAACCACGTATATTTGTGTCTCTCTTGTTTTATGTGTTTGTATTATGCAATATATTTTATGTGTTCCATTTCTCTGTAATATATAATTTTCTAACATATTGAAGGAGAAATGACACCCTAATGACTGGCAAGTTGCTCTTCATGAGGCTAGAATCCTCCACCACCTAAGCCTCTCACCTTCGATGATTGCCCCGAATTCCTAGAAAATTATCATAAGGGGCACGAATTAAATGCAACACTTCACTGCACCCAAGGATGGGTTCATCAAGTTGAGCTTTGGCAGATCCTCGAAAGGCAACCCGGGTCCTGCAGGACTAGGAGGGCTCTTTCGAGACTCTAGGGTGAATTCTTGTCTAATATACGCTGACCATTGTGACTATGCAAGTAAAAATATAGAAGAATTTGGGGTCGTTCGAAAGGGTCTTCTCAAGGCTATTAAATTGGGATACAAGAACATTGTGGTGGAAGGAGACTCCAAACAAGTAATTAACATAGTTAAAAAATTGAACCACGGGGTTAAATGGGACAAGCTTAGCCACAACTGGAGAACTACAATATTAGTGCAAGAGATAGGCAAACTCCTTCAAAATTATGACTATATTATCACAAACCATGTTAGAAGAGATGGAAATAGAGAAGCTAATTTCTTAGCATATTGGGGTTGTTCGAATAGAAATGATCCACTTTAGTTCACTTGGCCACCTCAATCCATGAAAGGTAGGTTCAACTCCCTGGAAGCAATCTTGGAACAAGACAAGAGACACAACTCTAAGAGTTTCCAAATACTTGACAAGACCCTCGATCAGGGTGTGAGCTAGACAAAACTCCCATCATGGTATTCAAATGCAAAGGGCCTTAGGGTACAAATCCACCACCATCCACATGCTCGAGGTGATAGGTGCGATGGATCCATGCATGCAGGTGGTTAATACTCCCGTAGGAGGTGGCAATGACATTGTGTCTTGGGTTTGGCATTATGTTAATCCCTCTGCGAGAGTTGCTGGTAAGTGTTAATGTGAAAATTCTTTAAAGGTGTACCAAAAATAATTCACTTAAGTCATTAGGTGAAAAGTAACCCTAATAAAAAGTTAATGGTTGTTGTCGTCTTAGATTTGAAACACAAACAGAAAACCTGCGGTAAAACAAGATATAATCCAAAATAGAAAGCAATAATATAAAGTATCCAATATAATAACCCAATTGGAAAGACAATTTTAAATGAATTAGTCTTTTATCGATAACACTTGGTGAAGGAGATCTACATATTGGTCTATAAGTCCGCCTCTGTGGGATGTTGGCATTATGGCACAAGTTTGGAGCTATGGCACAAGTGTTGTCCTTGATGGAAACTCTCTTTGGTGACAGATCTCAGTACAGGCTCTCAGAATGAAGAAAAACATATATACGCAGGTTCACCTAGACTAAGGCACATATACACGTGGGTTAGACGTTACAAACGCGCGTATGCGTATACACACACTTTCACGCAAGGAAAAGCGCATATATGTTGGAGAACTTACTTTTGGTCCATGGTAGTTATCCCTTGGTATTTGAACCTATGGTTTTGGACCATGGTATCTCGTCAAAAGTGTTGATCCCAAGTATTGGATCCATGGTATTATTTTATTATGGTTTTGGACCGTGGTATTGAGAAAGGCCTAAGACTATAAAAGGGGAAGGAGATCATTTGGCAAAGGATCATCTGAATTAATTGAATATCTAATAAGTGCTAGATCTGAAATATTGGGGATTGGGGTTATGGTGCAGATCTGGATCTGAATGAAGGAGGAACCTTAGCGCAAAGAGAAGGATAAGTTATATTGATGGGTCATAACCTTAAGGCTTGAATGATAGTGTCTTTGTATGATTTTGATCTATTATATGTGGCACAAGCTTGATCTATAAATCTGATAATATGGGTTAATTACTATCTGAATATTTGAAAGAGTGAATTATCCTTTATAGATCTGTACGCAGGTTCAGTGAAGCGAAGGCGTGAATGCACGCTGGTTCAGTGAATACAAACAGCGTATATGTAGGTTGGTCCAAACACAGAAGCGTATGCACGCAGGTTTCAGGTTATTGAAGTAGCGTATATCTTTTGAGTTGTGATCTAGTTGGTTCTATTTATTGTTGTAGTGTTATGGGTTCAAAATTTGGTGTGTGGTTATTGTTACTGTGTTTTGGGTATAGCTATCAGAGAAGTATCTACTTGATTCAGTTCTAATTGGTGAAAAGAAGATTGTTTGATGCAGAAATTCTTAATGTTCATGGATCCAGTCTAAAAATTTATGAAACGTGGTCCCCGGAAGAAAGAGAAGGTTGTAGCCTTCTGTAGGCCAACACCTACGTACTATTATCTTGGATAGTGCAAGAGCTAATGGGGTTGTAGCTCCCTTCCAGGAGAAGCTGGAGAATGAGAGAGAGGGTTGTAGCTCTCTACAGGTTGCAGCCTGCGTACTGGTAAAGGACTGCACCACTACATTCTAAAAACAAGTTTCTAATTAAAGGAAGATAGAGATGAATTGCAGCAGGTGGTTTTCACCCACATTGGGTTTACACCTTATATATTGTGTTCTTGTGTGTGTGATTGTCTTAAGATTTGTTTTACTATTTCTAGTTACTGTTTATTTGATCCTAATACACAGATTAATGATCAACATCAGTAAGATAAATTAAATTATAAGTCTGCATTGCATAAGTGGGTTTCCTTCTCTGTAGTTGCGTATATACGCGGTTTCATCTAACTGAAGTAGGGTATATGATCTGGGTTTGAAAAAGAAAATAAGTGACTTGATAATACTGATTCACCCCCCCCCAACAATATTTTTTCCAACAATTGGTATCAGAGCAGGTCCTTCTGAAGAAGCTTGATCGCTTGAAGGAAGATCCATCATCATGAGCAACTACGAGAGAGAAGCATCAATCAGGCCACCAATTTTTGATGGGACCAACTTCGTCTATTGGAAGGTAAGAGTTACAGCCTATCTTCAATCTCTTGGTACTGAAGTCTAGGATATCATAGATACAGGGTACACTTTTCCTTCAGCAACGCCTACAGATCCGGCTGGTAAGAAGCAATATGAAACAAATGCAAAGGCGGTCAATACTCTATTAGGATGTCTATCTCAATCAGAATTCGTCAAGGTTATGCAGTATAAATCTGCAAAAGAAATATGGGACAAGATTGTTCTGAGCTATGAAGGAGATGAACAGGTAAAACGAGCAAAACTTCAAACCCTCAGAATTCAGTATGAAAATCTCAGAATGCACAATGATGAAAGTGTGGCTAACTATTTCCTTCGTGTAGATGAGATTGTGAATTGCATGAAAAGCTTGGGTGAAGAAATAAAAGAGGTTGTTGTGGTTGAAAAGGTTCTAAGATCTTTTTCCCCTAGGTTTGAATCTAAAGTATCTACAATAGAAGAAAAATAGAATCTATGAAACCTTACCATGTCACAGCTGCACGGAATTCTGACTGCTTATGAAATGAGGAAAGGAGGACCATCAGACAGGAGAGAAGCTGCCTTCAAGGCTTCAGGCAAAGGAGATTACTATGAGTCAGGACACATGTAAGAAGAAGAAGAATCAAATTTTGTCAAGAACCTTCAACAGGGTGCTGGAAGATTCTGAGGTAAGTTACCTTTCAAATGCTTTGCTTGTGGAAGCGTCGGTCAATATGTTTCCAAATGTCCTCATAAGGATAAGATTGACAAGGGGAAGGAACCTGTTAGATGGAACAAGAAACATAATGTAAATAAGAAAAGTTATTACACTCATGAAGATAGTGATTGACTTTCAAATAGTGACGAAGATGAACAAGGTAACAAATATAAACTCTTAATGGCTTTTGAAGATGATTTTGTGGATGTTATAGATGAAGAAAGTCTTTATTAAGAGATTTCTAGACTCAAAATTTGTTTAGAAGAGAAGAATGTGATCATAGATACTCTACAATTCCAACTTGCTGAAAAGGAAAAACATCATGAAAAGTTAGAATGTGAAATTGTGGGAGTAGGAAAAGAGATTGAGAAAACAAAAGCTCTTAATCTTAGATTTGTTAAAGGATCTGACACATTAAATGAGATTATCAAAGTACAGCGCTCTCCACTAATCAAGACAGGTCTGGGATATAATGAAGAAACAACTCAAGCGCAAAAACCATCTACCTCCAAGAGTTATCTTGATGTTGCAAGGAGAAGTGAACAAAGACCCAATGGAAATCACCAGGTAAATCAGGGACAATTTACCTCAAGAATGAACAAAGACTACCAGGTAAATCGAGGGCAATCTACTTTAAGGACAAACAGAAGCTACAACCAGCCACGGGTAAAACCTTCTCAATTTGCCTCAAGAATGGATATCAATAGGAACTACAATCATTTGGCTGGTAGATTTGATAATCACAAGAGGTTCTTCAATGGCCAATGTTTTTCATGTCATAACTTTGGTCATAAAGCAGCTCAATGTGTTGCCTATAAGACAATCATGTCTAGAGAAGCTCATAAATAGAAGAATATGACTAGGATCATGAAAAGGACCTACAACAACTTCTCTTCTCTTGAAAATGAAATAGAATGTTCTACTTGTAACAATTTCGGCCATGAAGATTCTAAATGCAGGAGCAGGTTTCGGTAGACAACTCAGAAGGAGAAAGCCTCAAGTGCCAAGTCATGGAGAATCAAAGAACCCCAACCAGAAAGATGTGGTATAGCCTTATATGCGGAAGGGCAAGAAAATCAATGGTACATCGATAGTGGATGTTCGAAACATATGACAGGTGATAAAGAAAAACTTCAGTCATATAATGCCTTAGAGAAGGAGAAGAAGGTTTCTTTTGGAAATGACACCCCTGCTCTCATAAAAGGGAAAGGTTCTGTTCAGTTGAAAGAAAGGGTCAAAGCTGGAAATGTCATGTATGTTGATGGCTTAAAGCATAATCTATTTAAAAGTGTCAGCCAGATGTGTGATCAAGGAACCAAGGTAATATTTCGATCAAATGGATGTAGTCTTCGTGATCCTGATACAGGAAAAACAGTGATCAAAGGTGTAAGGACTCCAAATAATTTATACATATTCAAAGAAGGACAACATCAATGCTATCTAAGCAAGAATGATGAACACTGGCTATGGCACAGAAGATTGGGGCATCTTAGTTTCTCACAGATAAGGAAAGCATGCAAATACCAGGTAGTTCGTGGTCTTCCAGAAATCAGAATCCCAGACAATAAAATATGCAAATCAGGTCAGTTTAGTAAGCAAACCAGAACTAACTTCCCTGAGAAGGAAGGATTAGCCAGCAGGCCGCTTGAAGTTGTCCATACTGATGCATGTGGACCAACTAGGAAAAGGTCACCTCGAGGAGAAGAATACATTATATTATTCATTGATGACTATTCCATGATGTGTTGGATAGGACTTATGAAGCACAAAGACAAAGCCTTTGAAAAATTCAAATGATTCAAAGCCTTGGTGGAGAACGAATCAGATCTCAGAATCAAATGCCTCAGGTCTGATCGAGGAGGAGAATTTACCTCAAATGAATTTTTTGATTTTCGTGAAGAACATGGAATAAGAAGGGAATTATCTACAGCTAGGACTCCTCAGCAAAATAGAGTAGTGGAAAGGATGAACAGAACGGTTCAACAAATGGCTCGTGTAATGCTTGATGAGTCTGGAACTCCCACAAGTTTCTAGGGCGAAGCCGCATTTGCTGCAGTTGTTATTCTCAACAAGACAAATGTCCGGGTGAACAGCACTCAAACTCCTCATGAGATCTGGTATGGTGAGACTCCTTCGGTAAACTATTTCAAATTTTTTGGAAGCAAATGCTATATTAAAAATAATGATGAAAATCTAGGCAAGTTTGAACCTAGAGCATATTAAGGCATTCTCCTTGGTTATTCTCCTCACAGCAAAGCATATAAGTGTTACAACAAAAGACTTGGAAGAATTGTTGACAACATTGATGTAGGCAAGTGAATTCTGAAGATCTTGAAGATGATGAGGACTATCCTTCAACATCAAATCAGAACTGTGATGAAGAAGAAGCTCAAGAGGCACCAGAAGAACATATAAGAATAGAAGAGAAGACTCCATCCAGGTACGTTCAGAAGAATCATCCAGAATCTCAAATTTTGGGGCAAAAAGAGGCAGGTATACAAACAAGAAGAACAATTGCAGAAGCCTCAAGCTATTTGGCCTTGCTCTCCTCCACTAAACCACAAAATGTAAAAGAGGCATGCAAGGATGAATGTTGGGTCAAGGAAACGGATGAAGAACTTGAGCAGATCGAAAGAATAACACTTGGGATTTGGTTCCTAGAACAAAAGATAAGAATGTCATAGGGACAAAATGGATCTTCAAAAACAGGTTGAATGAAAATGGGGAAGTTATTAGAAACAAGGCGAGACTTGTCTGTAAACGGTATGCTCAACAAGAAGGAATAGACTTTGAAGAAACTTTTGCTCTAGTTGCTAGACTTGAGGCCATCAGAATGTTCCTTTCTCTCTCTAGCTTTCAGAAGTTCAAAGTATTTCAAATGGATGTGAAATCAACCTTTATGAATGGAGACTTAGAAGAAGAAGTGTACATTGAGCAACCAGATGGTTTCATTCTTGGGAATGATCCAAATCTTGTATGCAGATTAAAAAAGGCTCTCTATGGTCTTAAACAGGCTCCAAGGGCTTGGTACTACCAATTAGACAAATATATTCATCAACAAGGATTTTCAGAAGGATCAGCAGATAGCAATCTTTATATAAAAATTGAGAATGACAAATTTCTAATACTTGTTGTGTATGTAGATGATATTATATTTGGCAGCAATGAAGAAGCTATGAGTCAAAACTTTGCCTTGGTGATGCAGAAAGAATTCGAAATGTCCTTGCTTGGAGAACTGACATATTTTCTTGGATTACAAATCCAACAAAAGGAAGGTGGTATCTTTTTGTCTCAAACCAAGTATCTCAAGCAGATCTTGAAGAAATATGGCATGAAAGATGAAAAACTAGTATGTACCCCTATGGTTACAGGATGCAGCCTCAGTGCAAATGATGAATCAAAAGCAGTGGATCAACCAACCTATAGATCCATGATTGGAAGTCTGCTTTATCTCACAGGTACCTAACCAAACATCATGCATGCAGTGGGAATGGTTGGAAGATTTCAAGCAAATCCAAAGGAAGCTCATCTTCAAGCAGTTAAGAGAATATTCAAGTACCTTCAAGGAACTCAAAACTACGGATTATGGTATCCTAGAGATAAAGATATCACACTTCATGCTTAGACAAATGCAGATTGGGCCGGAAGCGTGGATGACAGGAAAAGCACTAGTGGTGGTGCATTCTTCATGGGTTCCAGATTAATATCTTTGTTCAGCAAGAAACAAAGTCCGATTGCTTTATCTACAGCTGAAGCGGACTATGTGGCTGCTGCATCTTGTTGCACTCAACTCCTTTGGATGATGCAAACTTTATAGGATTTTAAAATCACCTGTACACCACCTATCTCCATCTTATGTGATAATACAAGTGCAATCAGCATTTCAAAGAATCTTGTTATGCATTCAAAGACTAAGCACATACCGATCAAGTACCACTTTCTCCGGGAACAAGTGTTGGAACAAAAGGTCAAATTGGAATATGTTCCCTCTAAGGAACAAGTTGCTGATATTCTCACCAAACCACTGCCCAGGGAAACTTTTGAATATCTCAGATAGAAGCTGGGAGTAGTTGATGCATCATCTTGCTATTAAAACTTTTTTGTTTCAGAGAAAAATGGGTGTACGCAAGTTTCCTAAGATGGATCCGCGTACATACGCCAGTTTGTGTAGAGACAGTCGCGTATATTAAGGCTTGATGGATATCAGTAGGGACAGTCTCTGGTTGAAGATAGTCTGATATGAGTCTGACAAAGACCATCTGGCACAGGTTCAGGGGGAGCAGATAAACTTCTAATGATTCATTGTTGGCATTATCTTAGAAGCTTTTGGTTCTGGATCACAGCTGTTGTTGGTTTCAGGTGGAAAAAAGGCAGAGGGAGAACAAAAGGAAATCTTGGTTGTTGATCTGAATGGTGATTGATAGATGCTGCTGATATCAGTTATTGGTGACTTTCATAAATCTTGCTCTAGATAATTCGTCTCTATCTCATGTTTCTCTTTTATGGTGTCAAGGTCATGTAACGGCCTATTTTGATTTCCCCACTATGCCTGGGATGAAGATGTAATGTACTTGGTTGCATATGTAAATTTCTGATGTATCCCCACTTGGTTCGGTGAAGGACGTATGTATTGAGTCTTTTGGTGATAGGAAGGTCCTTTATGATGTATAAGTCATGATTCTTCTTGAAGAACATCTTTTTGCAAATCTTTCCTTCAGTCAGGGGGTGCATGGTCAGCACAACAGGGCAGAGATTTCAGCATGTACTCAGGGGTAGCACAACCCTTTTCCCTTGATGAGAAAGGGGGAGAATGACTTTGAGGATCTTGGGGTTGCCATCAAGTCCAAAGGGGGAGACTGTTGGCATTATGGCACAAGTTTGGAGCTATGGCATAGGTGTTGTCCTTGATGGAAACTCTCTTTGGTGATAGATCTCAGTACAAGCTCTCAGAATGAAGAAAAAGATATATACGTAGGTTGACCTAGACCAAGGCGGGTATACACGCGGGTTAGACGTTACAGAGGCGCATATGCGTATACACACACTTTCACGCAAGGAAAAGCGCGTATATGTTGGAGAAATTACTTTTGGTCCATGGTAGTTAGTCCTTGGTATTTGAACTTATGGTTTTGGACCATGGTATCTCATCAGAAGTGTTGATCCCAAGTATTGGGTCCATGGTATTGTTTTATTATGGTTTTGGATCGTGGTATTGAGAAAGGCCTAAGACTATAAAAGGGGGAGGAGATCATTTGGCGAAGGATCATCTGAATTAATTGAATATCTAATAAGTGCTAGATCTGAAATATTGGGGATTGGGGTTATGGTGCAGATCTGGATCTGAATGAAGGAGGAACCTTAGCGCAAAGAGAAGGATAAGTTCTATTGATGGGTCATATTCTTAAGGCTTGAATGATAGTATCTTTGTATGATTTTGATCTGTTATATGTGGCGCATGCTTGATCTATAAATCTGATAATCTGGGTTAACTATTGTCTGAATATTTGAAAGACAGAATTATCCTTTATAGATCTGTACGCAGGTTCAGTGAAGCGAAACTGCGTATACACGATGGTTCAATGAATACAAACAACGTATACACAGGTTGGTCCAAACACAGAAGCGTATGCACGTAGGTTTCAGGTTATTGAAGTAGCGTATATCTTTTGTGTTGTGATGTAGCTGCTTTTGTTTATTGATGCAGTGTTTTGGGTTCAAAATTTGGTGTGTGGTTACTGTTACTGTGTTTTGGGTACAGCTGTCAGAGAAGTATCTACTTGATTCAATTCTAATTGGTGAGAGGGAGATTGTTTGATGCAGAAATTCTTCATGTTCATGGATCCAGTCTGAAAATTTATGAAACGTGTTCCCTGGAAGAAAGAGAAGGTTGTAGCCTTTTGTAGGCCAGCACCTACGTACTAGTATCTTAGCTAGTGCAGGATCTAAGGGGGTTGTAGCTCCCTTCCAGGAGAAGCTGGAGAATGAGAGAGAGGGTTGTAGCTCTCTGCAAGTTGCAGCCTGTGTTCTGGTAAAGGACTGCACCAATACATTGTAAAAACAAGTTTCTAATTAAAGAAAGATAGAGATGAATTACAGCAGGTGGTTTTCACCCTCATTGGGTTTCCACCTTATATCTTGTGTTCTTGTGTGTGTGATTGTCTTCAGATCTTTTTTACTGTTTCTGGTTACTGTTTATTTGATCCTAATACACAGATTAATGATCAACATCAGTAAGATAAATTAAATTATAAGTCTGCATTGCGTACGTGGGTTTCCTTCTCTGTAGTTACGTATATACGCGGTTTCATCTAACTGAAGTAGCGTATATGATATGGGTTTGAAAAAGAATATAAGTGACTTGATAATACTGATTCACCCCCCCCCCCCCCCCCCCCCCTCTCAGTATTATTTCCAACATGGGATGGGACATTTGATATCCTTGATGCTTCAAAAAATTGGTCCTCTCTCTCAATGTGAAAAATCCAATCAAAAGTGAAGAAATCAAAATGGGAGCTCAAGGAAAATGACAATAATATTGACGATGATAATGATCATGGTCAAGAATGAATGAGAAACCCTCCTTTATATAGCAAAGTATGGAGTTAATATCGAAAATAGAGAATAATAAAATATTATTAACCAAATTCAAATCTAACTACCTGGAATACTTTATTATATATATTGGAGAGGGAAAAGGAATTTAAAAAGGTTAAATACCTTCATTTAGAAATAATTAACAAATAAAATGATTTATTAATTATTTCGTGAGAAACAAGAAATGTATGAAATCAAAATAATTATTAAATAATGATTTAATAATTATTCTAATAACAAAAATAAGGAAATTCAAATAAATAATGATTTATTTAAATATTCCTAAGGGATTTAGTCAAATGTGACAAGGAATAATTATTAAATAATGATTTAATAATCATTCCTAGATAAAATAAAATAAATAATCATTTATCTAATTATTCTCATGGGATTTTTTTATTTAAATCATAAATAATTTAATAAAAGTGGTTTACTAAATTATTTTCTACAATGAAAGTGATTTTACTGTGGTAAAATTAAATCTACATGGTGTATTTCGATCCACCTAGTTAGAAATTGATAGGTGATCATTTTTTGGTGATAAAATATTTCCCCCACATGTATTAGTGTTAGGAGGAAATCATATGACCGAAATATGTTGTAGATTACACTTCCACGAGACACCAAAAGGGGAGCTAGAAAGAGAGAGAGAGAACTAAACCAAGTCAAGGATGGACCAATAAAAGAGGTGGTGAGACCTATAAAACTAATAGAAGTCTCCTTTTATGTGCTAGTACATGATCTCAAATTAGGCGGGGCGCATACCCATAGCCGCAAAGATAACTGCATACAAAGAATAATGGTAAGCCAAACAATGTGGGATTGAGCTATAAAGTACATGATACATGATTCATGATACACTAACATCAATGGGCCATAAAATATTACAATGGATCCCATATACATAATGTTCCTAGAAAAACATAGGCCAGGACTGAATACAATAACATTTGAGTAAACGAGATATAAGGCCCCTCAAGCTGAAATGGGGATGGGTGTGAAAACCAATGAAGTCATGTTGAATAGCAAAGGTCCCTAAAGATATCAATGGATCATCTCGAAGAGACATGCATGATGTGGGCTCTGTAAGTGACAGGGAACCGAACCCATCAAATCTGTGGAATTACATCAAAGGTTGGATCAAAATCTATGCTCATCTAGGCATGTGGGGGGCTACTTGTCATGAGGTCTGAAACATCTCACACACACCTGGGAATCACTGGACAATCGTCTGGATCACTGAACCGTCAAGTGTATGAATCACAATCGTATGATAAGGAGCTAATGTGGACCACTTGAGAAACAACTGAGTCAAAGGGAAATAATGAGTCTCGTTTCCCTATCCAAGGCACTGAACAAAGATGGAAGATGGAACCAAGGGACACCACCCTCTAGACCTCTCTTCTGGAATAAATGTGGTGAGGTTGACAGAAGAGAGTCTGCTAGAGTTAAGGCAATGAGCAATCCTTAACAAGGGCATGATGGAATACAGTAGAGTGACTGATGGACAAACACCGGGGATAATGATGGAATGAAAGAAGATGGATGGAAGACTAATGACTTCCCTTGTCAAAGCATAATACAAAGTGGTTGACCCAATAGCATCTGACTCAATTCTAGAGGGGATGGTCAATGAATCGAATGGGGGTTCAGCAAAGACGAAGTAGAAGGAGAGGAGGCCAAATATAAGTAAAATGGGGGAAATGTGACACGATGATGAATGAAAAACTGTAACAGGGCTCAAGTGGGAACTCAGAACAGACTCCATAAGCACAAGGGTGACACATCATAGATGCTTTGAGCAAGGGTGACTCGATGATGCTGCCAGGTGGGAGAAGACTGGTGAGGTCTATGAAAACATGAGTAAATGGTGGTTACAAATCATGAGAATTGACACGTCAGTCAACCAGTGCAAAGGTAAAGTGTTATCAGAGTATGGGTGTCTCAAAGGTAGAGATTAGATTTCAAGAGGAGACAAAGTGAGACCTCATGGAAAACATGGCTTCCGAGTGAAGTTTCAAATTACCAAAAACAAAGAGAGACCCATTATAGAAATCTGTGAGGGATTTCCAAAGGTGTTGATGGTTCTTCAAACGGAGCTATAGTTTGGTCGTAATGGGTGACTAAAAAAATGGGGTTTTTCCTATAAAGGGGTTTGTTGCCTCCAAATCCAATTGATTTTCATAGTGATCTATATAGAATTTGGAGAGGAGGATAAGGCCCTAAATCTTATCGAGGTCGTAATGGACAAACTAACCGTTGAAATCAAGATCTGTAACTTTCAGGGAAACGCAATTACTTGTCTAAAAATGGACTTAAGGCTTCTTGGAAGAATGGTTACTGATGAAGAATAAAACGAAGAAATGGATATAGGAATGAACTACTAGGGAAGGTCTAGGATCATCCCTACCCACCAAGTCAAGCATGGGGACCAAGTGGTAAGTGTGACATTACATATAGTGTAATGATTGACTGCATGGTATGAATCATCTATGATATGCAATGTATATAAGGCTCACTAGAGAGGTCGGTAGGACAAACTATCCAAGGAATAAAAGGATAATTGACCATACCTAGATTGGTGGATTCTAGGCTAAGACTTATGTTAATCAAGTGAGAATGTGGCTAAGGGGGAAGCCATCATGCTCCCAAGCATGGGATACTGCCCCCAAACATATGTGATGGTGGAGATTGATCTGGTATATAATGGTGGGAATGATGTCCCCTAGCAGAAGGAGTCTGTGGACTGCCATTGTGTTCCAAGTGCTAAAATAAGGGATTCAAGTATCTTGGCCCAATTGGCACGAGATCCTCCAAACGATCATGAGGAGATGCAAGGGCATATGTGCCCCCTAGCAGGGATAGATGGAGTATGCTATGGGCATACTAGATGTATTTAGAGTAGTGGACTCCAAACACATTTTGATGATGTGGTTCGCCATTTGTTTATGGTTGTCTTCTTATGGGAAGAATGGATAGATACAGTTAGAGAAAGGAAATGGTGGATTACCAATCTCGTTTGGTATTGCATATATGAATCAAATGGACTGAATTTTTTGGTTCACATACATGGTGTCACTATACCAAAGAGTGGCTTCAGATATAATGAGTTGATGCTCACCTAGAAAACATGGTGGTGGAACAACAACAATGTCTAAGGGATTGGGTTGTTGATATAAGATGGAGGAATGATTAAGTCGATCATACCTAGAGTGATCTAAAGTGATATGGGACTTGAGAGGTTATTCTAAATGGGGAAAAATAATGGTACTAGAGTCAACACTACTAGATGCACTAGGATGGTTGGGGTAAATTGCTTCTCCCAGAATCTCAAAAGTGGATGCTCCCTTACCCAAATATTGGCTAGTAATGTAATGGCCACAAGGTTTATGTGGTTCAAATTCATGGGTTCAAAGTAAGGGGTGGTCATGGCTTCTATAATTTCTTCATCAGAATGGAAGATTGGTGGACTAGAGGAAGAAGGACCACGCGATGGAAAAGAGATACCTAAAGCCTCTTCATGAGAGATAAGGTTCACATACGCATTGTCAAAAGTGTGAGACATATGACTATTAGATGGAATATCTATCAATGTTGAGATCGATATGCTTGATGAGGGAGGTTCAATAGAATCACGAAAAGAAACATCTAGGGAGTTTAAAGGTAAGGATCTCATGAATGGCGAAAGTTAGAGAATAGGAGCAGAACTACCCATCATCTTGACATCAGGGGGAGGGATCACAATAGCTGTTGTAGAGACCTCCTGTTATGGTGTAGAAGTGGGACCATAGTCTGTAGCTGAAGGAGAAGTGGAATCATCATGAACAACCTATAATTCGCGAAGCACTTGAAGTGTATCACGAAAATCTTCGAGACAGGGATAGTGATGGGAATACTAGCCATAGTTATCACATAAAGCGTAAGGGTAGTTTGTGCGTAATGCTCATATATTCTTAGATGACTCAGGTAAGGTGACATGGGCATTGGGGATGTTATAATTAGGGAAGGTACCAGTTACCACGTCCTTAACATGAGGTAGTTCATGACATTTATTGGTGGCGTGAATGAAAACATCACACAAAGCACAAGGAGTAAGAGGCTTTGGTGGGTTAGGAGGAGTTGGAGTTTCAGGGGGGAGTCTTGCCTTGCGTTCCCTCCTTTCAGGCTTTTCCTCCCTCTCTATATGATTTCACAATGGGAGTAGGATCATGTTGAGGTTGTTGAGGTACTGAAGCAAAGGTAGGGGTAGGAACAACTAGTTGGACCAGGGTCAAAGCGGTGTAAGGTTTAAATTGATTACGTGGAGTGTTTGTGGGGGATAGACGTATGAGACTAGGATCCCTAAGGTAATATTGAGTAGACTCAACATAGCCATCACATGTGTAGAATATACTTTGAGAGGTGGGAATAAGAAGGGTATTTGACCAAAAGGATATTGGCCTAGAGGAATTGCTCCATAATGGTTAAGACCTGGGGGAATGGTTTCAGGCATAAATGGATTAGGAGAGATACTAGGAGAAGGAAGTTATCCTTGTGGAGTTGTATTAGAAGGTAGAGTTAAATTAGGGACAACAGGTTTTGAAGGTGTGAACTGTTTGTGAAGACATAGTGACCCATTTGTGGGTGGCCCACGATGCTTGGAACATGAAAGCACTCGATGAGATAGGCTCAAATAGATTAGGTGGGGGGCCATAGTAAGTACCAAGAAAAGACGAATCCTTATAGACTCCTGGAGATACGTACGAGACAATATTATTGTCATTCATAGAGGAAATGTTGGTCTGACGTGAAGTCTGGGCTTTCGAATCATAATATGTCAACTGATTGATGATACATCTTACATTGAACTGCAGATGTGACAACTGACATGGAATAAGTATAACTATGACCCAAAAGGATGTTATAGTCAAGGGGAACATCAATGACTTCGATGTCAATACAGACGGTCTTGTTAGCAACTGTGACTGGGTCGTTGAGGTATAAGCCAAGGGGCTATGAAGGATGACTATCACATGCACGCAAGGTGATGGTGGATACAGATATGTTAGGGGAAACAAGTTTTTTCCAAACACTAGCGACCATCACACTAGTGGATGTGCCTTCGTTAATGATACACCACTAGACAGTGGGGTTTCAAATGGAGACTCGAATCTGGAGAGAAACAAATGAAGGTAAGGGAGGGTTATTTGACATGTCAACATGAAAGACAATCATCTGATCATCTTGAAGAT
This sequence comes from Pinus tabuliformis, assembly GCA_031772625.1. NCBI lineage: Eukaryota > Viridiplantae > Streptophyta > Pinopsida > Pinales > Pinaceae > Pinus > Pinus tabuliformis. The sequence goes on from CM062818.1 coordinate 369,541,857, forward strand.
CCATGACACCTAGAGAAGATAGTAGAGAGTTTTGTTGTGAGAAGAACATCCGGAGAGCTTCCAACATTGACATGGCAGCAGAAGACAACATCAAGTCATATACTATGCTATATTTATGGGCAGCTTATGTAGAAGCAACATTTTGACGTAACAGACCTTTGGAGATCTTGGGTATGACCTCAACCTTAGGTTGAGGGATGTGTAAGGTACCATTGGGTGATGATAAAGGCTCAATAGACCCTTTGGTTTGGGACTCAGTCACAGACTTAACAGGTGGCTTATCATATTTGTTCGATCAAGTCTGGGGGTTAACTTGTTCGGTATTTACCTCATCAGAATTCATCACGAGAATCTGATAATGACGTTGACCAGGTGGTGGAGTTGGTTGGGATGGTTGACCTTGTGTAGGCTGAGAAGCTATGTATCCTTGTTGAGGAAAAGGGTTGGTAAGCACAGTTGGTTGGGATGATGTAGGAGGAGGAGAGGAGCAGTGGGCTTCGATACTCGAGAAGATGCTTGAGCTTTCCATGCTTGTCACATTTGAGGTAAAAGATGACACTGATGGGTATAATGTACATAGAATCTGCAACAAGCACAAGGCTTGTTCGTACGAAGATTCTTGTTTTGCTTGGGTTGTCTTCCCTATTGCTAGATTGTGGGATTACTTTGCGTATCCTGAGGAGCATTTGGTGGAGGACCTTACTTGCCTTGATTACCTTGCAGATGCTAGTTCCTATTACCCTTCCCCTTTTTCATTTTCTTGGGGTTAGGGGGATTGGGTCCACTCTCTTGAGCATACACTTGTCCTTCTAGAGGAGGTGGTTGCTACGGTGGAGGGGGAGCAGGCATGGGGGGTTGAGGCGTTGGTACCGAAGGGGTTGTAGAGTTAGGTTGGGCATGTTCATAATAGGGAGAATAATAAAATTTTATTAACCAAATTCAAATCTGACTACTTGGAATACTTTATTATATTTATTGGAGAGGGAAAACGAATTTGAAATGGTTAAATACCTTTATTCAGAAATAATTAACAAATAAAAAATGATTTATTAATTATTTCACGAGAAATAGGAAAGATGTGAAATCAAAATAATTATTAAATTGCGATTTAATAGTTATTCTAGTAACATAAATAAGGAAATTCAAATAAATAATGATTTATTTAAATATTCTTAAGGGATTTAGTCAAATGTGACAAAGAATAATTATTAAATATGACTTAATAATCATTCCCAGAGAAAATTAAATAAATAATGATTTATCTAATTATTCTCATGGGGCTTTTTTATTTATATCATAAAATAATTTAGTAAGAGTGGTTTACTAAATTATTTTCCATGGTGAAAGTGATTTTACTACGGTAAAATTAAATCTACATGGTGTATTTCGATCCACCTAGTTAGAAATGGCTAGGTGATCATTTTTTGGCGATAACAATAAGTGTTTTATCCAGGGTAAACAGGTAAGGAAGACATCAAGTACAAAAGAACGATGCAGATCCAAGCGAATTGGTGTGCTAATCTTCTTTGAGTGAAGGTAAACTGGTATGTGACCTGTTTCTTCTTTCCCTCCTCCATGCATTAGCTTATCTGGTTATGGGAATTGGGTCTGCATGGTGTAGATTTTCACATGGTTGTGAGAACGTGAGGTTCCAACAAGATGTTGGTGCATGTACCCCTTATACAATATGTCCTTTCGGCCAACATAGGCTCTGTGTCTGTTCAATTTGAACTTCCCCTTTCTCGGATGGGGTTATATGGGGTATGTGCCTCTATGGTTGGCCCCTTGGACCTTCTTCTTTTGGTTTTCTTTGAGAATACTAAGGTTTGGGGATGGGTTGTAAAAAACACCTTCTCTGGGCTTAGCTTTATTGTCTCTCCCAGTGATGGGTCGATGTTTTGCTCCCTATATGTTTGTTGGCCCTAGAGCCGTATGTTTTTCTCTATTTTTCCAACTAATTCATGTGCCATCTACCTTTGTGGAAGTCATTTCGGGGTCGAAACTGTGGCTTTTCGATGGCCTAGATATGGGTACAACCCTTACGGTGTTAGTCCCATTGGTATCTTAAATTATTCTTCTAAATTTTATGACAATGGGTGTGGTGTAGGAATATCCTCTCTGCGGACAGAGACAATCCCTTTAGCCCGAGAGAGTGGATCTAGCCACAAACAAGACAATCTAATGTAAATTTACTTAGATTAGAATCCAATAAGATGCCCTACCTCTTATAATGCTAATCCACTTTATGGTGATCCTGCTTCCTTGCTCTAGCTTCCTTTCGTTCCTTTTGTTTAAGTACCTCAAACAAACATGAAAGAAATAATAACAAATGTGATAACATTAAATCAAATCCAATCTACTTAATAGGTGAAGGAGTTATAAGCCATAAAATGTAATATTACACCCGACATAGGAAATAAACCATAAGTTTTATTAAAATAAATTTCAAAGAGAAATACAACTGAAGCCTTGACGTTGGAGATCTCCTTTGTGGTATCCAAGTCCCACTACACACCTTTTCAACAGTCTTTTCCTCGTCTATCTTGACATGAAATGGCTTTGAAGCTCTAACTCTCTCTCTCCTGATGCTTTAGCTACCAAAGGCTAGTCTTTTTTCATCTAAGACTAATATTCTTCTATCAAAAGCTAAAGATTTCATAATTTTGTAGCTGCTTCTATCTTTCCACTACTTTCACTATGTGTTGTATTGTACCCAAAAAGGGTAAGAGGAAGTGGTTTATATAGGGAGAGGAGGATAAGAATGAGATCCACTCAAGGGGGAAAAAGGTCTTATCTCCTTGGGAAGGTCCACTTTTAAGGGGGAAAGAACCTTATATGGATTTCTCGGCCCTTATCCAACCAAACAAACATCCAACACATCACCACTAGACGTTTCTAGATGTGAAACTCCATATCCTTTTATAAAAACAGTCCAGAAGTAGACTGTCATGGGTATTGGGCTAACAATAGTGTTGATTGGCATGGGTGACATTGTAAAACTCTGCCATTGACACAGGTAAGACATTGGGAAAGAGCGTTGAGCTTAAAAACTAGGTTTTAAGAAGGATTCTCTGGAGATGTTCTGAAGGGAGTGGGGAATACTTTCTTCAAACTTCAAGGGATGTAAGAGCATAGGTTTCATAGTGAAAGTATTACAAAGTAGTCACTACTATGGTTCTCCGGGATCGAGAATAGGGAGTGATAGGAGAGTGACAAATTGTTGTGTAACAGATGCTCCCTAAAGCATGAAGTCAGAGCTGAGAGCGATGGTTGAAATGCTTTAAGATGGAGCGAGGACTTAGATTACCAACATCGGAAGACCTGCAGCTCAAACATATATGTACATATCTAAAATCTGGTAGTCATTCCTGATAAACATGAGAGGCATATAACAATACATGAATCCATGGTATAGGCACAACTATCCATCAAGAAAAGGATCATGAGCATGGATCCTCGGCATGGATGCAGTCATCCAACTAAAGGGATTATATAAAATAGATCCACAGCATGGGTGTAACCATTCGAATAGAGAGGATCAAAATGAAAAGACCCAGGGTATGTTCATAGTCATTCGACTGAGCAGGATGAAAATTGTACCCACGAATGGCCACAACCATCCTTCTAAGGAATCATGTATATAATCATGAATGACTCATCACTTCTCACAACCTGGACTTTTGTGATTAAGCTCAGGGTCTTGCACTCCAACACGACCCAATCAAAGTACAAATTCTAACATGTGAATAGACATGGTGAAGTTAAACATGCTAGAAAATCACTTGATTATCGGCCAATGATGTGAAACATTAACAATCGCGAGAGAAAGCACCCATAATGTCAATGGCTCTAAAGGCACTATTAGTACAATTCACGAAGTGCGAATAAGGAACTGATGTCGAACACCTGTGAAATCACTCGATCAGGGGCCAATCATGAGAACCTATTGTCAAGTGCAAAGAACTTGCCATTGAGGCATGCAAGCTCTAAGGTACTGGAAAGGAGTTTCTAGATCAACTTCCTAGATAATGACTTGAAGTCGAAGGGAAGTGATCCATCGAAGGAAGGTCATAATGGATCCTTCATCATTGGCATGACATGAGAAACACAATTAATGAGAGTAATCCAAGAATGTGACAGATGATCAGATAATGTATAGATAAGAAGACTTCTCTTGAACATGTGGATGACATGACTCCGGAGTTTGGCAACATTTTAAATCATAGGATCAAAGGTGATGGTGACATGGCAGAAATCAGATGATAGGTTAAAATGGATAGCCCAAACCCAAGAAGTAAAGTGACTGAGTGAGGATGTCCCAAAACCTAGTGTGAACAACAAATGAGTGTCAATGTTCAAGAGCGACATGCTACTTCACGTGATGAATACTTCCAATTTTCCCCCACCATTTCTGGCAAGTACCCCAGTTATTTTTGAAACACAAGATTTAAGGGGATAACATATGCTTGTAATATAAGCCCATCCTTCGGATGGATCCTCCCTAGTAAATTTTAATGAGCCATAGGAAGGATAAGCTCGGTCCTATCATAATTACAAGTCCTATGTAATTTAATCTTTTAATGAGTTTGACAAAGGTGAAACTCAGAATCTTTTTCATGTTTAGAGAGTTTGAAAAGACACAGAAAAGATAACTCCATGGGTCCCTTTTCGTAAACTTGTCTCTCGAACCCGGAAAGATAGAAACCAATATTCAAGAGAACCTCCTAGTAATGTTTGACTAAGGTATACCTTTTTCGTAAATAGTTTTATCCCAACCCGAAAAAGGCGTCAACGTGTATTGGGTAAACAATGTTTCAAAGCCTTTAATGAGTTCAAAATGACAAGATCTCAACAATATTTTCATATTTTGAGAGTCAGAAAAGAGATCAAATATGACTCCCCACTTTTATTTGCTTTAACGAGTCCAAAAGGGAAAAATACTCAGCAATATTTTCACTTTTTATGAGTCAGAAAAGATCTTAAAGGTGACTCATGCTAGAGGAACGAGTAGTATAAAGGGTAGCAACTAGTTCTAGTTATGGTTGAATGGCTCAAAAAATAAGAGGTCAACATACTCGCTAGTAAAACCACTCATCACTATGGTTACTCAATAAAGGGTAAAAAAAACAAGTGAAAGTGAATGATGGGCCAAAGATATGGTGGCAATGGAGTGGAGAAAAAACCAAGGCCTATCTAATAGGAGAGGCTGATAAAAATTGAAATTACGAGGGTTAAAATGGAGATGGGTTCATTTATATACAAACCTGAACCACGGGGAACTATACTTCGATTCGGTTTCATCTTTACGCAAGCTTGAAACGAAAAACTATGCTTGGATGAAAAAATAGCATGCCCCCAGCATGATGAGAGCGAGGCACATGGCCCCCAAACATCATTTTATTCACCAAAGTAGACATCAGGTTGCTAAAAGGTGGACGGAATGAAGTTTCATTTTTGAGATCAAGGAAAGACTCAACTAGAATTTGATGGATCTTAATCAAATAATCAATTTGGAAAAGGGAGTTGTTTCATTTTTTAATGAGGCTGACATAGTAAAAGAACTATCCTTGAGACTCCTTGTTTCATTTTTTAAGGAGGTTGACACAAGATCAGGAACCATGCTCCGAAACTTTGTTTCATTTTTTAACAAGGTTGACACAAGACCAAGAACTATCCTCCCGACATTTGTTTCATTTTTTAATGAGGTTGATACAGGAACAAACTATCCTCGAATGTTGTTTCATTTTTTAACGATGTTGACATAGAAAAAGAACTATCCTCACAATCCGTTTCATTTTTTAACAAGGTTAATACAAGAACAAACTATCCTCGAAATATCTAATCATGGACCATATGAGAACATGCCCCCCAAGAGGTCCTCATTGGATGGTAGAACTATGCTTTGGGAGGAACACATGTCAACTGGTACAAATGTCAGATCAGGTTCCAATGCCCCCAATACATAATGTACCATGCCATATGCCTGGTCATTAGCCGATGTGGAGACAGAATGACTATCCATAAAATTGACCTATGGTGGGGAGGGTACTGCTTGCAAATGAGAACCAATAGGGGATGGCTCCCATTTAGAAGATCGAAGTCTAAGGGACCTTGTACTACCATCATGTCTATATAGACATTCTTTCCTCCCAAAGTAATAGGGAACTTCCGAAGTATACCTAAATGTTGACTGGCTCCTCTGTTGAAAGCTAATATATTCTGGGTGACAGGCACAAGCTGTGGGGATCCCAAATCTTTCCAAGTAGTAGAAGACATGATGTTAACAGAAGAGCCTTCATCTAATATAGTTCCATGTACTACCATATTATAGGCTTGTACCGTAATCTGGAAAGACACATAAGATGGGAGGCAGAATGCTATCAATTTACTCCAATCAAAAGAAACAACATAACTACTTGGTGGGGGTATCATAGGATTTCCCCCATGCTTTACAGGAATAGGAGAAGGACTCTCCTGAACAACTAGGACATTAGGTCCACTCTTCGATTCTTGAGAATCTGGGGAGAGGAGAAGAACATGAGCAGTATGGTCACTACTCTCTTCAGGAATAAAGTGAACAACTGAAGGCGGAGCCAAGTCCACACTCTTTTCGACCAATGGTTAGTTGGGAACAGACAAAGAGAGTCACGCTCAGGAAGAGAAGGATGGGAAAGAGATGAATCCAAGTCAATCCCTTTACCAACTAGGAGAGGGTTAGCAGAAAGCCTTTGATAACAAATAGGAAGTTGGGGTTGAAGAGATGTAAGGTTTTGCAAAATTTTGGAAGCTTTATCCATAAGAGGATAGAGTTGAAGAAGACACTCTCCTTCACACAACCTATAGGGGAATTTAATTTTTCCCTTCTTCTTACCATCGCTAGCTGAGGATGTAGCATAGACATGATCTCTAGAGGTCGATGGGGATAGTTGATCTAGATTTTGAGACCATACCTCTAAGATTCTGGGAATATCAGGACAGTCTCGAAGGAGATGGTCACCCTTACATAGCATGTAAGTGAAGTTTACCTTCTACAAATGATTAGAATGTTTGTCGATGAGAAGTGCATTTGGAGCAGTGGCTGCACGATTGGCCTCCCACTTACCTGGCTTCTTCTTCTTCATCTTCTTCTTCTTCTTCTTAGCCTCCTAGTTACTAGACTTCAAACTTTCACCATGTGAAGTAGAAGAGGAGGGTGAAGAAATAGGTGAAGAAGGTGAGAGGTCAAACTTAGAATCAACAAGGTGTTGTTCAGGTGAAGGAGATGGCTGGACAGAAGTTGGGACACTCAGGACCACTGAGGTCGAAAATAACCAGACAGGTAAACCAATAGTTAACCCAGGAAGGGACAATGTTGCCATATAATGAGCGCCAACATTTATAAAAGAAGGAAAAGGATGAGGACTCCCATTGGAGGGGAATCCTTGATTAGTAAACTCCAGAAATGTTGCCATTGGAATGGACCCTAAGGAATCACTAAGGAATATAACCTTAATGAGGAATATTTCATGGGTAGTTAATTTTAAGGCACTAAAACAAAACTTTTCCTTTTCATGTTTTAAGAGTCGAGAAAAGGATGAAAGGTGACTCTAGTCACTTTCAAATTTAACGAGCTCGAAAGGACAAGTGATCGATGATCTTTTCAAATTTAAAGAGTCAGTAAAGATAAAACATGACTAATCAAGGTACTCTAGGCATAAAGGATTACCAGGTAACCATGAACTGTAGAATAGCTCCTAGTGAACCGAAATGTACGACCAGGAAATCTTCCTAAATGCTGTGTTGGGTGTATCACATTTACAAGGCGGCAGACTCAGCTTCCTATGGATAAAGGATTTCAACCCATAGTGGTCTCCCTTTATATACATGACAGTACATGGAGTACAAGTCTGTGCTAGTGTTGTCAAATGCAAGATTGTTGCAAATGACAATGGCTAGGTTTAAAGATGCCAGAACACGTCTCTAGCCTAGAACACTAAATGTCAGCGTTAAGTTTCAATGCTTCCTTAAGTTAATTCAATAAATTTTAGCTGTTTATCTTGAATTAGGTTTCAATTTCAAGGTGCTAATGTTGTCATCTGAAAACTTCTATATATAGCTATATGAGAAAATAAATCTTTGTCTTCGATGAAATTTTACATTAATTGAGGGATAAAGAAAACAAAATCAAGGCAACAACCAAAGAATGAAATTTTCTACTAGTACATGTACTAAATGGACTTAATCTTCCTTTAACAACAAAAAAAAAATTATTTCATTTCTCTTGTCTATGATGATGCAATTCTAGCTCCTCAATAACACTAATAACGCAATATTTTCACTTAAGTAAACTAGAATGATGTTCTTCTTTTCATAAAATGAAAAATGAATCTTTCACATAAAGCACTTTAATGAAAATTTTCACAATTATGAACAAACAAGCATCCATCAAATCCAAAGCATGAGAAATGAAAGTAAAAGCAACTTCTTCCCTTAAATGCTTCAATCGACAAACCAAGCAATGTAATCTATGCTCGCAAAGAGAAAAGACACTGTTGGCTTTATGACACAGGCTTGACAAGTATGGCACAGGTATTGTCCTTGATGGCAACTCACTCGGCAAATCACTCAGATGACAATTGAGGCTCACAAGCTCTCAAAATAAAGGAAAAGGAGGTATATGTAGGTTCCCATTAACCAAGCCGCGTATACACGCGGATTCACAGACCAAAAGGCGCGTATGCGTATACACGCACTTTCATGAACAGAAAAGCGCGTACAGTGTGGAAAACTTCGTTTTTGGTCCTTGGTATTTGAACCTATGGTTCTGGACCATGGTATCTCATCGGAAGTGTTGAACCCAGGTATTGGTTCTAATTGGTTTTGGACCATAGTATTGAGTAAGGCCTCAGACTATAAAAGGGGAAGGAGACCATTAGGCAAAGCAACTCAAGGATTGAATATTTGATGAAGAGCAAGATCTAGAATACTGGTCATTGGGTTATGGTACATAGCTGGATCTGAATCAAGGAGGAACCTGAGCATTAGAAGAAGGATAAGTTCTATTGATGGGTCAAGATCTTAAGGCTTGAAGAGAAGTATATTTTTGTGATTTTGATTTGTTATATTTGGCGCATGACTTGATCTATAAAATTGATGATCTGGGTAAAATGGATGTCTGAATAGTTGAAAAGGGTAAATTATCTTTTATAGATCTGTACGGAGGTTCAACATAGAAAAGGTGCGTATACATGCTGGTTCGGTAATTCAAACCCGCGTATACGGAGGTTTTCCTTAATATAATAGCGTATGCATGCAAGTTCTACATATTGAAGTAGCGTACATCTCATAAAATAGGTTTTAGCTACTTCTGTTTACTGTTGCAGTGTTCTGGGTTCTGGTATTTTTACTGTATTCTGGTTACAGCATTTCAAGAAGTGATTGTTTGATTCAGTTTTTGGTTGGTGCAAAGGAGATTGGTTGATGCAGATATATTTGATGTCTGATTGATGTTATTGATGGATCCAGTCTGAAAATTTATGAAACATGGTCGCTGGAAGAAAAGAGAAGGTTGTAGCCTTCTGTAGGTCAGCACCTACGTACTAGTACATCAGCTAGTACAAGAGCTAAGGGGGTTGTAGCTCCCTTCTAGGAGAAGCTGGAGAACAAGAGAAAGTTGTAGCCTTCTCCAAGTAGAAGCCTGCATACTGGTATAAGACTGCACCAGTATAGAAATATTGTGAAAAGAAGTTTCTTATTAAAAGAAGACAAAGACAAATTGTAGCAAGTGGTTTTCGCCCACATTGGGTTTCCACCTTATATCTTGTGTTTATGTGTGTGATTAGTTGTACTGTTTACTACACTTAATTACTATTTTATGGTTCTAATACACATATTAAGATCAGCTAACTAAACTAGAAGTCTGCAAGATATACGCGGTTTTCTATAAACACGGTTGCGTATATACAGAAGTTTAATTAACAGAAATAGCGTATATCAATTTTTTTATGGAAATGAAAAATTGTTAAATTGATAATACTAATTCACCCCCCCCTCTCAGTATTATTTCCAACAATTGGTATCAGAGCCGGTCCTTCAGAAGAAGCTTGATCGCTTGAAGGAAGATCTATCATCATGAGCAACTACAAAAAAGAGGCATCCATCAGGCCACCAATCTTTGATGGGAGCAACTTCGTCTATTAGAAGGTAAGAACCAAAACCTATCTTCAATATCTTGGAACAGAAGTCTGGGATATCGTGGAAGGAGGATACACATTTCCATCAGCAACTCCTACAGATATAGTTGGTAAAAAGCGGTATGAAACAAATGCAAAGGTTGTCAATACTCTATTGGGGAGTCTATCTCAATCAGAATTTGTCAAGGTTATGCAACTCAAAACCACCAAAGAAATATTGGACAAGATCATTCTAAGTTATGAAGGAGATGATCAGGTAAAATGTGCAAAACTACAATCTCTCAAAATTCAATATGAAACACTCAGACTGCAAAATGATGAAAGTGTGGCTAATTATTTCTTACATATAGATGAGATTGTTAATCGCATGAAAAACTTGGGTGAAGAGATAAAAGAAGTTACTTTAGTTGAAAAGGTTCTAAGATCTTTGTCTTCTATATTTGAATCAAAAGTTTCTTCCATAGGAGAAAAGAAAAATCTTCAGAGTATTACCATGTCACACCTGCACGGAATTCTAACTGCTTTCGAAATGAGAAAAGGGGGTCCATCAGACATGAGAGAAGCTACATTCAAAGCTTCAGGAAAAGGAGAATACAATGAGTGAGGACATACGTCAAAAGGAGAGGAAGAATCAAACTTTGTTAAGAACCTTCAACAGGGTTCTGGAAGATTCAGAGGTAAGCTACCTTTCAAATGCTTTGCTTGTGGAAAAGTCGGTCACTATGCAACCAAATGTCCTCATAAAGATAAGTTTGATGAAGGTAAGCAACCAGTTAAATGTAACAGAAAACAGAACGTAAGTAAGAATAGCTATTATACACATGAAGACAACGATGGATTTTCAAATAGTGATGAAGATGAACATGGTAATGATTATAGACTTTTGATGGCTTTTGAAGATCATGATTTCTTGGATGCTTTAGATGAATATGGTTTCTATGAAGAAATTTCTAAACCTAAAATTTGTTTAGAAGAAAAGAGTATGATTATAGATACTCTGCATTCCAACTTGCTGAAAGGGAAAAACACAATGAAAAGTTAGAATGTGAAATGGTGGGACTTATAAAAGATATTGAGAAAACAAAAGCTCTTAATCTTGGATTTTTTAAAGGATCTAAAACTTTAGATGAGATTATCAAAGTGCAACGTTCTCCTCTAATCAAGAAAGGTCTTGGATATACTGAAGAAGCATCTCAAGCACAGAAGCCATCCACCTCCAAAAGTTATCTTGATGCAACAAGGAGAAGTGAACAGGTTGACAATCGTCAGAAAAGGCATAAAGTGGATCACCAGGTAAATCGGGGTCAATCTACTTCAAGGATGAACAGAAGCTACAACCAACCATAGGTAAATCATTCTCAATTTGCCTCAAGAATGAATGTCAATAGAAACTACAATCACCTGGTCGGTAGATTTGACAATCGCAGGAATTTCTTTAATGGCCAATGTTTCTCATGTCATAACTTTAGACATAAAGCTACTCAATGTGTTGCCTACAAGACCATCATGACTAGAGAAGCAAGAAATCATGAAGAGAACCTACAATAACTTTTCTACTCTTGAAAATGAAATAGAATGCTCTATTTGTAACAACTTTGGTCATGAAGATTCAGAATGCAAGAGTAAGTTTCGGCAAACATCTCAGAAGGAGCAAGATTCATTGGGTCCCAAAACATCGAGAAAGAAAGAACCGCAACCAGAAAGATGTGGTATGGCCTTATATGCGGAAGGACAGGAAAATCAGTGGTACATCGATAGTGGATGCTCAAAACATATGACAGGTGATAAAGAAAAAATTCAGTCATATAGTGCCTTAGAAAAGGAAAGGAAGGTCTCATTTGGAAATGACACCCCTACATTCATGAAAGGTAAAGGCTATGTTCTTTTGAAACCAAAGGTTAAAGCTAGAAATGTTATGTATGTTGATGGCTTAAAGCATAATCTATTGAGTGTTAGTCAAATGTGTGATCAACGAAATGAGGTAGTATTTCGATCAATGGATGTATTGTTCGTGAGATTGAGACAGGAGAAACAGTGATCAAAGGCATTAGAACTCCAAATAATTTATACATACTCAAGGGAGGATAGCAACAATGCTATCTAAGCAAAAATGATGAACCCTGGCTGTGGCACAGAAGATTGGGGCATCTAAGCTTCCCTCAGATAAGGAAAGCATGCAAATATCAGGTTGTTCATGATCTTCCTGACATCAGAATTCCAAACAATACAATATGCAAATCATGTCAGTTTGGTAAGAAAACCAAAACACATTTCCTTGAGAAGGAAGGATCAGCTAGTAAGCCTCTTGAACTTGTTCATACTGATTTATGTGGATCATCAAGGAAAAAGTCACCTCGTAGAGAATAATACTTTATATTATTCATTGACGACTTTTCCAGGATGTGTTGGATAGGACTTATAAAGCATAAAGACGAAGCTTTCGAAAAGTTCAAATCTTTCAAAACCTTGGTTGAAAATGAATCAGATCGTAGAATCAAATGCCTTAGGTCTGATCGAGGAGGGGAATTTACCTCGGATGATTTTTTTTTACTTTTGTGAAGAACATGCAATAAGAAGGGAATTCTCTAGTGCAAGGACTTCTTAACAAAATGAAGTGGTGGAAAGGATTAACAGAACGGTTCAACAAATGGCCCATGCTATGCTTGATGAGTCTGGAACTCCTGCAACCTTCTGGGGTGAAGCTGCATTTGCTACCATTACTATTCTCAACAAAACAAATGTTCGGGTAAATAGCACTCAAACTCCTCATGAACTTTGGTATGGTAAGACTCCTACTGTCAAATACTTCAAAGTTTTTGGAAGCAAATGTTACGTCAAAAGGACTGATGAAAATCTTGGCAAGTTTGAACCTATAGTAGATGAAGGCATTCTCCATGGTACTCTTCCTGAAGTAAAGGATATAAGTGTTACAATAAAAGACTTGGAAAAAATGTTGAAAGTATTGATGTGGTGGTTGATGAAGCAAGCAACAATCCAAAGCAGTTAAAAACCGAAGATTTTGAAGATGACGAGGACTATCCTTCAACATCAAATCAGACTAATGTTGAAGAAGAAACCTATGAGGCACTAGAAGAAAAGATAAGGGTAGAAGAAAAGACTCCATCTAGATATGTCCAAAAGAACCATCGAGAGACTCAAATTTTGGGGCAGAAAATAGAAGCTTCAATCTATCTAGCATTGTTATCCTTCATCGAACCATGAAATATAAGTGAAGCATGCAAAGATGAATGCTGGGTCAAGGCCATGAATGAGGAACTTGAGCAGATTGAAAAGAATAACACTTGGGAATTGGTTCCTAGACCTAATGATAAGAATGTCATAGGGACCAAATGGATATTAAAAACCAAGCTGAATGAAAATGGAGATGTTATTAGAAACACGGCTAGACTTGTTTGTAAAGGGTATGCTCAACAAGAAGGTATAGATTTTGAAGAAACTTTTGCACCGGTTGCAAGACTTGAAGCCATAAGAATGTTCCTTGCTCTATCTAGCTTTCAAAAGTTCAAAGTATATCAAATGGATGTGAGATCTGCCTTTCTAAATAGATACTTAGAAGAAGAAGTGTATATTGAGCAACCAGATGGATTTGTCCTTGGAAATGATCCAATACTTGTATACAGACTTAGAAAGGCTCTATATGGTCTTAAATAGGCTCCAAGGGCTTGGTATTATCGTCTGGACAAATACCTCCATCAACAAGGTTTTTCAAAAGGATCAACAGACAACAATCTATATATAAAAAATGACAATGATAAATTGCTAATACTTGTGTATGTTGATGATATCATCTTTGGTAGCAATGAAGAAGCCATGAGTCAAAACTTTGCTTTGGTGTTGCAGAAATAATTTGAAATGTCCCTGCTTGGTGAGCTCACATATTTTCTTGGTTTGCAAGTCCAACAAAACAAAGACGATATATTTCTATCACAAACCAAGTACCTCAAGCAGATCTTGAAGATATATGGCATGGAAGATTCGAAAATAGTATGTACTCCTATGGTAACAGGGTGCAACCTCAATGCAAATGATGAATCAGCAACAGTACATCAACCAACCTATAGATCCATGATTGGTATTCTGCTCTATCTGACAGGTACTCGACCAGACATCATGCATGTAGTGGGAATAGTTGGAAGACTTCATGCAAATCCAAAAGAAGCCCACCTTCAGGCAGTTAAAAGGATATTCAAATATCTTCAAGGAACACAAAAATATGGCTTATGGTATCCTAGAGATACACATCTCACAATTCATGCATATATAGGTGCAGATTGGGCAGGAAGCGTGGATGACAAAAAAAGCACTAGTGGTGGTGCATTCTTTATGGGTTCCAGATTAGTATCTTGGCTCAGCAAGAAACAAAGTTCAATTTCATTATCTATAGCTGAATCAGAATATGTGGTTGCTGCATTTTTCTGCACACAACTCCTTTCGATGATGCAAACATTGCAAGACATTCAAATCACTTGTACTCCAACCATCCCCAGTTTATGTGATAATACAAGTGCAATCAGTATTTCAAAGAATCTAGTCATGCATTCAAAAACCAAGCACATACCTATCAAATATCATTTTCTCCAGGAACAAGTGCTTGAACAAAAGGTCAAATTGGAGTATGTTCCCTCCAAGGAACAGGTTTTTGATATATTCACCAAACCACTACCCAGGGATACATTTGAATACCTCAGACAGAAGCTGGGAGTAGTTGATGCATCATCTTGCTGTTGACACTTATCTGTTTCACAGAAAAGTGGTTGTACGTGAGTTTCATGAAGATCATCTGTGTACATATGCCGGTTTCTGTGGATATAGTCGTGTATATGTTGGTTTGAAGAAAAATAGTGGGCGAGACTCAAGATGAAAAGAGTCTGATATGGGTCTGACAGAAACCATCTGGCACAGGTTCAGGGGAAGCATATACTTCTAATAATGCATTTTTGGCATTATCTTAGAAGATCTTGGTACAACTTCAGAGTGGTTCTTCATTCAAGTGGAACAGGCACATAGGGAGAGCATGGTTGATGGTCCGGATGGTGGTTGATAGATGCTACTAATGATAGTTGCTGATGACTATCATATTCTTGTCTTAGATATTTGGTCTCTATGTCATGTATTTCTTATATTTACAAGTTCATGTAACGACCTATCTTGTTTCCCCACTATGCTTGGGATGGATGATGTAATGTTCTTGTTTTATCATGTATAAATTTTGGTATATCACCACTTGGTTGGGAGATGGATGTACGTATGGGTCTTTGGTGATAGGAAGGTCATGTATGATGTATAGAGTCATGTTCTTTCTTGTAGAACATCTTTTTGCAGACCTTACCTACAAGTCAGGGGGAGCATGGACAACAGAGCAGAGTAGAGATTTTAGCATGTACTCAGGGGGAGCATAACCCTTTTTCTTTGATGACAAAGGGGGAGAATGACATTGAGTAACTTTGGGTTGCCATCAATTCCAAAGGGGGAGATTTTTGGCATTATGAAACAACCTTGGCAAGTATGGCACAGGTATTGTCCTTGATGGAAACTCACTCGGCAAATCACTCAGATGATAGTTCAGGCTCACAGGCTCTCAGAATAAAGGAAAAAGAGGTATACGTAGGTTCCTGTTGACCAAGCTGCGTATACACGCGGATTCACAGACCAAAATGTGCGTATGCGTATACATGCACTTTCATGCACAGAAAAGTGCGTACAGTTTGGAAAACTTGGTTTTTGGTCCTTGGTATTTGAACCTATCATTTTGGACCATGGTATCTCGTTCGAAGTGTTGAACCCAGGTATTGGTTCTAAGTGGCTTTGGACCATGGTATCGAGCAAGGCCTAAGACTATAAAAGGGGAAGGAGATCATTAGGCAAAGCAACTCAAGGATTGAATATTTGATGAAGAGTAAGATCTAGAATACTGGTCAATGGGTTATGGTGCATAGTTGGATCTGAATCACGGAGGAACATGAGCGCTAGAAGAAGGATAAGGTCTATTGATGGGTCAAGATCTTAACGCTTGAAGAGAAGTATCTTTGTGTGTTTTTGATCTATTATATTTGGCGCATGACTTGATCTATAAAACTGATGATCTGGGTAAAACTGATGTCTAAATAGTTGAAAAGGGTAAATTGTCTTTTATACATCTGTGCGCAGGTTCAACATAGAAAAAGTGCGTATACACACTAGTTCGGTAATTCAAACCTGCGTATACGCAGGTCTGCCTTAATATAAGATCGTATGCACGCAAGTTCTACATATTGAATTAGCGTACATCTCATAAAATAGGTTTTAGCTACTTTTGTTTACTGTTGCAGTGTTCTGGGTTCTGGTACTATTACTGGGTTTTTGGTTACGGCATTCAGAGAAGTGATTGTTTGATTTAGTTTTTGGTTGGTGCAAAGGAGATTGGTTAATGCAGATATATTTGATGTTTTATTGATGTTATTGATGGATCTAGTCTGAAAATTTATGAAACGTGGTACCTGGAAGAAAAGAGAAGGTTGTAGCCTTCTCTAGGTCAGCACCTACATACTAGTACATCAGCTAGTACAAGAGCTAAGGGGGTTATATCTCCCTTCCAGGAGAAGTTGGAGAACGAGAGAAGGTTGTAGCCTTCTGTAGGTAGAAGCCTGCGTACTAGTATAAGACTGCACCAGTACAGAAATATTGTAAAAATAAGCTTCTTATTAAAAGAAGATAGAGAAGAATTGCAGTAGGTGGTTTTCACCCACATTGGGTTTCCACCTTATATCTTGTGTTCATGTGTGTGATTGCCTGTACTGTTTACTACACTTGATTACTGTTTTATGGTTCTAATACACAGATTAAGATAAGCTAACTAAACTAGAAGTCTGCAAGATATACATTGTTTTCTCTAAACACAATTGCTTATATATGCAGGTTTAATTAACAGGAGTAGCGTATATCAATTTGTTTATGGAAATGAAAAATTGCTAGATTGCTAATACTGATTCACCCCCCCCCCCTCTCAGTATTACTTCTAATAGAGACTCTCGAAATAAGAGAACAAACGAGACTCTTTCACTCATTCAATTGAAAATGAAGCAATGAAGATGTTGTGACTTAAAGATGGATTAAATGAAGCAACAAATCAGAAACTTGACACAATGATTAAACAAACAAATGAATGATAATTGACCTAGACGCCCTAGGGTCATAGAAACCATCCAAAAAACTCAAAAAAATCAAGCAATGAAACTTCAAGCCAATCAATCAATCAAACCCAGCAAGCAAAGCATCTTAGTCACTTTTGGGCAGAAGAAGAGAGTGTGAGGGTCAAGACACACTAGCAATGGAATGCGAGAAACTCTGATTTTTCTTAACTCAGAAACTGACACGACTTTTTTGTTGAAAATAGCACTGAAAAGGGGTTCGGCGCAACTGTCAGGCAAAAACTAGTGCTGATCGACACAACTGTTTGGCTGAAACTAGCACTGATCGAGGGATTCATAGAAAAAATAAATAAGAACTTCACCCAGTGCCATAATTAACACACTTGAGGGTGTGCTAGTGTTTGTATGTCTTCAAACAAGTCAATACAAATCCATAAGACCATAAATAAACAAACTAGGCACTAAGTAGAAAACAAAGAGTGATGAAAAGGAGATGTACTTCCCCAGTGGAGTCGCCAATTTGTCTTTCGGAATATCCTATCTGCGGACAACGATGATCCCTCTAGCCTAAGAGAGTGGGTCTAGACATAGACAATACAATCTAATGTAAATTTCGTTAGATTAGAATCGAATAAGAGGGCCTACCTCTTATAATGCTAATCCACTTGATGGTGATCTTTCTTCCTTGTGCCGGCTTCCTTTCATTCCTTTCATTCAAGTACCTAAAACAAACATGCAAGAAACAACAGGAAACGTGATAGCATAAAATCGAATCCAATCTACTTAAAAGTTCAAGGAGTTCTAAGATATCAAATGTAATATTACACCCGATATATGAAATAAACCATTAGTTGTATTAAAATAAACTTCAAAGAGAAATACAACCGAAGCCTTGACGTTGGAGATCTCCTTTGCAGTATCGAAGTCCCACTACACGCCTTTTCAACACTATTTTTATCCTCTAGTTTGACATGAAATGGCTTCCAAGCTCTTACTCTCTCTCCTCATGCTTTAGCTATCAAAGACTAGTCTTTCATCATCTAATACTAATCTTCTTCTATCAAAAGCTAAAGATTTCAGAATTTTGTGGCTGCTTCTATCTCTCCACTACTTTCACTATGTGTCGTATTGTAACCAAAAATGGTAAGAGGAAGTAGTTTATATAGGGAGAGGAGGATAAGAATGAGATCCACTCAAGGGGGAAGAAGGTCTTATCTCCTTGGGAAGGTCCACTTTTAAGGGGGAAAGAACCTTATATGGAGTTCTCAGCCCTTATCCAACCAAACAAACATCCATCACATTGCCACTAGAAGTTTCAAGACGTGAAACACTGCTTCCTTTTATAAAAATTTTCCATAAGTAGATCGGTGTGGCTATTGGGCTAATAGCATCACTGATTGGCACGGGTCACAGTGTAAAACTTTGCCATCGGCACGGGTTAGACATTGGGAAAGAGCATTGATCTTAAAAATTGGGTTTTAAGAAGGATTCTCTGGAAATGTTTTGGAGGGAGTGGGGACTAATTTCTTCAAACTTCAAGGGATGCAAGAGCATAGGTTTCACAGTGAAAGTATAACATAGTAGTCACTACTATGGTTCCCGCGATCAGGAACAAGAAGTGAGAGGAGAGCGATAAATTACTGTGTAACAACGGGTTTTGGGTTGTTCAAGTTGTGTCTCTGTTCGGGTAGGATGGCAAGGATGGCGTGCATGGGAACATACTAGAGGAAGTTTCTAGAATTTTGTATTTGAAGTCATTGTTTAGTGCTTCTCCCTTCATAGGTATGCAAGGTGGTAGGGTCACGTGGAAGTGAAGATATCTAGGTCTCGGGCCACCTCCTATATAAGAAATATGGCCTATGCACCATTCCACTACACACTTGAGTTCGTGGCAATGGCGTGGGCAGCGAATGCTAGAGGCTGTGGTAGGAGAACTAGGCGGACTATGGAGGAAGAGAAAACCAATTCCTCTGGGGGGAAAATGCGAGGCCACAAACCAGTGGCCAACATAATAAACGATGCGGCAACAACATACCATGAAGGGACAAGAGAGGAAATGAAGAAGTTTATTGCGGAATGGGAAGGTGACTTGAATGGGTAGGCTAGATTGATGGAGATTGAGGTGGAGGATTGTTAGGCTATGGTGCCTAATCCTTGACACACTCGTGGTCATGTCACCCAATTTAAATAGACTCTGTATCTGTACTGGTTCATGAACGGTATCTTAGCAAAGGCCTTGGAGAAGATCTCTGTGAGCATGGAAACAACAATATAGGACTTCGCCAACTATAAACATAACTTCCAGAAGCTACAGTTTCATCTAGAAAAACAAGATGGCCACCTTCGACAAATTGAAGATCACCTCCCTTGCCTTCTCTCACTGACAGTGCTTTCGGGACTCAATGCTAATGATCGGGCTCCAATAGATTATGTGTCTACCGAGGGAGAGGAGAATTTTGTTAGTTGGTGTTATTTTGTTTTATTATATATGCGGATAGCTTTTAATTTATAAAATTTTATTTCTTATGTTCATAGGCAAATAGTATTTGGGCAAGGCAAAGACATATAGACTTATATATCTTGGGTAGAAAGGCTAATTATTTTTTGCTTCTGAATGGATTATCATGTTGTTAGGTGGCCAAAAAAATTGGTTTTCGTCTAGGAAAGTTGAGGCCACCTAACTAATCATATGTGGATGTAACTTTCTTATATTTTAATGAAAATGGAAGGACCTACCAAGCTTACAAAAAACAAAATTAACGGAAAAATATGCCTACCCCATATAACCAAAAATATTAACGTGACCCAAATCTATCGATTCATTGCATTCAACAATAGTCTCTTTAGCCATTCGATATTATCTTCATCAGTGACTATATTTACATAACTATTACACGTGAAAAGCCTAACATGTCAACTAACTAAAAAGTTCAAGGAAGGAATCCAAGCATGCATGTTGAAAAGGAAAACACCAAAAATGCGCCCATCCTTTTAGAAAAAGCAAGGCATTACTTTTGGAGCTATGTGCTGACCCTAAAAGGATACAAGGATCATGCACAATCTACCTTATTAACAACTGTTTGTGAATAAACCATAACTAATCTAAACTTTAGGAACCTTAAGATATAATTGGTAACATTCCGCATGTGCTATCGATAATTATTCATCCAAATTTCCTAAAGATTTATATTAAAGACATACACTTGGTGGAGAAATGAAGGCATGTGCCCTTCTTCTCATGAATGTCTGCAACATTTTTCACTTCACCATCTCCCCTGGTATCTGTGACAAAAACAGACCACCAAATGGCACTTGAAATGAGATCTAGATGAAATATGAATAATAATTATAAGCACGCCCTACTAAAATACCGAGCCAAACTTACCAAGCATGTATCAATATTCAGAAGCTTTTGCAGCATATTCATCATTATATATTTTCAATATGTGGCATTAGTGTCCACATGACAGAGTTTATACTCTCAGTTTTATTCAAATCAGGCTACAGACTTAATGGAATGGAATCAAATGTTGATATGAAGAAACCCTTTTTGTATCCATGGACGTTCTACAAATGCCGCGAAACATTCATTCTGAACTCCTTGATGAACTAGATTTTTAAGATGTTGGGCTTCTTCGTAATGGTATCTAAATGAAAAATTACAATTTTCAAGACGAAATACTACACTTCTATAACTATTCTAGCTACCGAATGAGAGTAAACTTTGGCCCGAACAAGGATTAGATATCTGATCTTGGTTTGGAGTGTTTCCTCTACTTCTCATCTTGAGAGGTCCTAAGAGGCTCTTTGTTATTAATGCCTTTACATTGGACTTTAAATGTTGAAGTGCATTGATTTTATATTACTCAAAAACCTTAATGTGCCACCAAAGTTTCCAGAACGCCTGAGCAACCCACACTAAAAACATAACATTCATAAGGGAATAAAGACTACAACGAAATGTACGCATATAAATTGGAAAGAAGAAGGAAATGTAATATGATATTAGAATTGCATTGAAATTTCTCCATTTGTGTACTAATTATATTGAAAGTCTTCAAGATCATTGTAAAGAACACTGAGTTGTTATGTGTAACATTAAATTACCCCAAAATTTGAAAAAAGTGAAAGAAACGGTGAAGAGAAAAAATAGAAAAGTAAAAAAAATCATTATGCTCCGTGGCACAACACCCAATTATGTCCATAAAACAACAGATGCAAAGCTCTCTCAAAATGCATACAAACTATCATTACCGATTAAATACAGGAGAAATATGTTCTCCACGTTCTCAGGGATGTGTAGGTTAGGATTTAGTAATTTATTAATATTGGTCGACTTAATCCTTGTAAATGTTTTCGTAATGTTTTTATGTTTCTCTTTAACCATTTTGTTGTAATTAATTCTTTTTATTTTTACTTTTTATATTTGATGACTAATCTTTCTTCAGTCGTCTAACAATGCATCTGAAGGTGAATAATGGTACAGAGTGGTTGTTGGCAGAGTTCTTCCCTTAGGAAACGCCTTACAACGTGATAAATGGGCATGAATTTTGAAAAAATAAATATATTAATAATTTAAAAAAAAATTATTTCAACCATTCATATTTGATTATTATACGAGATAGTTCAATTAGCTATCTACTTAATAATGACTTATGTCTCATAAACTATGACCTTGATAATAAAGAGTTATGTCCCATAAAATTGAGGTTACCCTATAGGATAGTTCAATCATCTATCACCCTAATAATGCGGACTTATGGCTCATAAACTATCACGTTGAAAATAAAGATTTATGTCTCACAAAATTCACGTTCAAACCTCGTCAAAAACAAATCATATTTAATTAACCGAGAAGTTAGTCCTTAAAAGATCTCAAATCCCATCCGGTTGGCATTTTAATAACAAATATTACCACACATATACAAAAAATTGAGACTACTTCTAATAAAATAGAGGGCTAGACCTCAAGTTCTTAGAAGGAATTTATACAAGTAGTGCTCAATAAAACGAGTGAACTTGGCTATTATTGTCTTAGCATCAATGAAATCTCAATTTTTCTGTAAAGTAAATCAAATTTACATTAATTTTAAACATTTGAATTTTAGAATTTGCAAACTTTTTCCACAATCCGAAGAAAAAGTATAAATTGTATTACAGAATGACATAAAAGATGTTATGATTATCTATATTATCATACAGTATAAATTTTAAAAATCATCTACTATATATATATATATATATATATATCCACATGGTGTAGAATATATGGTGATGGGGTATACTATTAAGTCACATTGTGATCCGAAGGTCATTGTTGAATTTTTCATGCGCAAAAATTCAGTCATGTTAACGGCTAGTGTGGCCCATGTTTGGTGCAATCTCCGAGTCATTTTGACAGCTTGGATGCCCCTGGGTCATGGTTTCTCAAGCCAAATGTTAAACCTGCAGTCATCTCAGGACTCAGACAAGTTGAATATATATATATATATATGGGAAAACTATTAATATTATATTATAATTTTTATAATAAAGAAAATTTGAAATTCCTTTTAACTATTAATATGGTGTATAAATTTGAAATTATATAATAATTAGGGATTAATTTGATATTTATATGGTTTGATTTGTGATTGGAATAAATTATAATAAAAAAAGGTTCCTTTTAAGATAAGGAAAATAGATCCCTTGATGAATCTCACTCTCTATAATCATTGTATTGTGGGGAAATGACAAGCCATGGTATTATTAAGGAAGGGATTCAGATTTGATAATTAAAAAAATTGACCTCTACGCTATGCTATTATTATTGTTGCAAATGAAACCCTAGATTGAATAGCCTAGCCCTATTGGGAAGGGTTTCCTCTTCCCTTCTCCTTCCCCTTACCCCATACGTAACATCATTTTCCTCCTTGGTGTCAACTCAAAATTAATCTTCCAAGAAATAGCAAACTCACTTGGTCAGGGGAATGGAGGCAATACCAAAATTTATTGTTCACGTTGAATTGTCATAGTTAATGGCTCTGCAGCTAGTGGAAAGAGGATTAATCGAACAATTTGTTGGCATATAGCCTTCTTCACATTCTCTAACATCTTGGGTGGAAAGGAACTAGTGACCTTTGATCAAGGTGAAAATTTCATTGTCCTTCTGTAGAAAGGATTTGTTTCTTTTACTTCGGAAGAAAAAAAAGATATGGACTTAATACTTAGAGGAGGCCCATCTTTCCTGGCGTCCCTAGGGATTTATTTAAATAGGTGGATCTCTGACTTTAACCCAAAAAATAACATCATCGCAGCTATCTTAGAGAGGGTAAAGATCCCCCACCTCCCACTTCACTATTAGAATGATGAAATATCAAAGAAAATACGAAACACCCATGGGAAATATATTGATAAAGAAAATCCCATAGAAGGAATGTTTGCATGTCCTAGAATATATGTTGAAAATGGTCTAGAAAATGTCCTTCTAGAAGGAATTAATTTGTCACTAGACAATATGAATTTCATTTAGGAGGTGGAATATTATCAAATCCTTATAAAATTTAAACCTTGTCATGAGTATGGACACTTTACTAGAAATTTCCCTAAAACAATGATCTTAGAGGACAAGTAGGGACAATAGGAAGAACAATGAAAAAACCTAAGAAAAAGCATAAAATTAATAGATATAAAAACTTGACCAAGAAACCTCCACTTAAACAATTTCCCCCTAAATAACTCTTCTCCTCAAATAAAAACCTCTTTTAAGAACCAATACCCCCATCAAAATGGTAAGGGAAAACCACAAGTAAATAAATATGAAATGATATCCCAAACCCTAGAAATGCCTAAAAACTAATGTAGAAGAGAATGAAGAAAGAGGGAAAATGCCCCATTTGGAAGTTTTTCCCCTCCAAATAACAATTTTATCCCTATCTAAGAACATTAAGTTGAATAATAGTAAGAAGAAGAAGCAATAAAAGAGTCAACAATAAACATATCAACAAGAAAGGGGAGGAAACACGAAAAAAAGAAACATGAAGAAAAAGAAAACAATGATAAAGGAATGGCAGCACAATACACTTTAGAGGGATTTTCTAATAGAAACAATAGAAATATTAAGAACCCAACTGGAAATGCACCCCATAAAGGGAGGAAAATCTAAAGAAAATAATTAATGATCAAATCCATCTCAAGGAAATATGGAAGTTTATGAAGTTAAGAAAAATGGGCATTAATGAAGAAATTGATTCTAATAGAATTTTTTCAAGTCTCGTTGCTCCAATAGACTAAACTATAAGAGGATTCCATCCTCCTTAGAAGTAGGAAAATATTGAAATGAAGTGCAATCAAGGACACTGTTGGGATGGGGTCCCCTGAGTCATTTTTGGGGTTAAAAACCCAAGTTTTGATGTAATTGTTGTAAATTATGTAAAGTCTCTGCAATTTGTTGATGCAGAGCACATAGATGGTTAGGAGTAAAAGGGAGTTTAGACCTTTGTTTATGTAAAAGTCAAGATGGTTTTGATATCTAACCATGGTCAGTGGACCATGGGATTGTATGTAAAACGCTATAAGTAGGTGTGTCTTAGAGAGTCTAGGCAGATATCTAAGGTCATCATGGATAAGGAATGAAGACTTGGAAGTCTTAGCGCAGAGAAGTGGGTCAGATATGAGAGAAAGGCTCTGCAGCTGAGTGCGCAGAGGCCTAGGTAGAGTCTGTAGCTGAGTGTGTGGAGCCCTACCGCTGAGTGCGTAAGGAAGTTTTGAGTCTCTATTCTGAACTTGAAATCAATAAAGAGGTTGTTTTTGAGGAATCCTTGCATATTTCTATTTACTTTTGTTTATGACTTATGTCGTTGATGAATAATATGTTTGTGAAATATTGATCTAATGATGCGCGATTATATTGAATAACTACTAGATGATGTACGCAATCATGTTTATGTAATTCCATGAAGAATTTGATGAATTATCTAATATTTATTAATAACACAAACCTATCTATGTGAGCCCTAGTCTAGAGTTGTTCTCTGATGCGTGTAAGTAGGTTAACTGACTGTTAAGGTTCTGCAAAGACTGATCATGTACCTTCGCAAAGGTCTGAAGGGTGTTTTAGTAGAGTTACAGTACCGAGCCGTAGGGGCTTATTGATTTGTGCAAAGGAAAATCTCAAGTGCTAAAAGACATCACACTCGTCTCTGGATGTAGAAACTTGGTTCTTGCATTCCCCCCATATTCCTTCGAGTGAGACTGTAACCTACGCTATGGGGGTTGTTGCCAAAAGGGCTAGTAGTGTAGGGATTTGTTGGTTGGTAGAACTAAATATGAACCTGGGTTAGGACCCCTTAAGCCAACAAATGCTTTCATTGCGGGGACCATGATCTCCTTAAAGGAGATGTGTGATGTTGCATCACTGGAATTCGACAAAGAAAGAAATTGAAAAGTGGTTGGATAGAAAAATTCACGAGTTCGTGGTGCAAGAGAATAGGAATCTGTGCCTGTCAAAGGAGCAGTGGTTGGATAGGTATTTGTATATAGAGATACACGAAGCTTTCGCTTTCACCTTCCTAATCGAATTATATTGGTTGGCTAAGCTGGCAGATGGTTAATGGAGGTGGAAGCTTGAAGGTCCAATAGTTTGGACTCCAGAAATGGTACGATGATTACAAGCCTATGAGGAAAAAATCGTGGGGGCTGTCAATCACTGGCTTGATCAAATTATAGGAGGATTTGGTATAGAATTCGCAGTTGATACCTTAGTCAACTACATCGAAGCGGAGCAGAGAATTTTCAAGGGACCGCGAGGTAAGTATCGCAGATCTTTGAATACCTCGATTAAGATGTTGTTATGTGAAAAATGGGTTATGCCATTACCTTGATATTCCTAGCTACATGAAGTGGAAAACTATTTAGAGATTGAGGGAGATTAGGTCCTAAATATATCCCATTGATTGGACCTCCTTCGAGTGACGACGAGGGAGCGGTACAGGCCTCACCACGGAGTGTTTTTCAGCTGATAAGACATGGTTTTCTCTGGACACATCATCCATCAATTCCACCTCCACCTCCACCTCCATCGCATACACATTCTCCCACACCTCCACCACCGCCACCGTCATTCAACATTTTTAACACCATGAAGTTGCCAATTTTCAAAGGTATAGGGAGTGAAGAAACATATCAGTTCTATTTTGTTGCAAATGTTATGTGGACAACGCAGAAAATTACTGATGATAATATAAAGAAGGTGTAGTGGGTTACCACTCTGCATGATCATGCGTTGACGTGGTACATTAAGTATTGTTCTGATCATCCTGTGGCAACGCTAGCACAGACTAAGGCTCCTTTAAACAAAGAGTTTAGTAAGCCTATGTCTGATTCGCAGTCAGTAGTTGGATTTAAGGAGATCATGATGAGGGTTGATCAGACACCTTGGGATTTAGATCAAAGGTTGAAATGTTTGATCCGTGAAGCTAATATGTAACTCACAGATGGTCAGCATTGCAAGTGGTCGATAGATTCACTTCTGCCCCACCTAAGGATTGCTTTATCACAACAGAAGATAGGAACTCAGGCAGAAGCTATGGAAATCATGATAAGGCTGCATGCGATGCCTATTCAGGATGCGGCCTTGGAGGTACAACAAATTCACTCTCAGTTACAAAGTCTCTACCTGGAATTACAGATATTGAAGAAATACAAGGAGACTAAGTCAGAGGTGTGCGCAAAAGTCTAATGCCTGAAGTGTAAGAGTGAGGGGCATGATAAAGACCACTGTCCTGTATTTGCAAACTATATCATAGGAAGGGGACCAATTCCCCTAAGGCCAGAAGCACCAACAAGACTAAGCATGGGGGCCATGCTATGGTGTGCTATTTTTCAGGTTGCTGGAAAACATGCAATAGATAATTGTCATTTTCTTCAAAGGTTTGTTCAGACGCCACAACAATTGTTCTGTGACTTTCGTAAATATGTGGGCCATGATGAGTGCCACTATCGTAGATATGAACTAATGATGGAAAGAACACCTACATACCGGATGCAAGCAAAAACTTGACCTCTAGAGCAAGGCACCGGAGGAGCGTGTGGATGATATCAGGGACGGGGATGAGGCAAAGGAGGAGGAGGGCCTGGTAGAGGCCAGGGTCAGGTGATTTGTTACAACTGCAGAACACCAGGTCACTACGTGCAGAAGTGTCAGAATCAGACACGCCCTTCATGTCAATATTGCAGCCAGTTTGACCATACTATAGAGGAATGCCCGGTGCTGATAGCTAAGATGCAGGAGAAAATGGTGCATCCTCAACAACCTACACAAAACTTATACATGATGAGATCGGAGCCCCGTGAGGAGGATTAGAGTGTGAACATAGTGCTGAGAAGTGAAATAACAACTGGCAATGATAAAGGAAAACAACTCAAAGAGGATGGATGGGTCTGCAAGGCCCTAGAAAAAGAAGTTTGTTTTCATTTGGCACACGCTAAGGAAACTTTTATGGAAGCCAAGAAAAGCTTCGCCGAGGCATCTTTTTCAGGAAGCCGAAAATAATGCAAGAGACTAGCGTGCCTACAAAGGTTTATCCCTCTATACTTACTACATTGTTGGAGACTTGCATGAAACTTCTGTGCACTAATAAAGCTGTGAAAGGCTTGCAAGAGTTAATAAACAAATGCGTCGAAAACGAAAACGATCATGATGGACACTATGTAGTTAGAAAAATTGGCAAGCATAAGGTAAGAATAGCGTGGGAGATGCAACTCACCACACAAATAGGAGAATATGAGATGGACTAGGTCATCTTAGATCTCAGGTTTGATGCAAATGTTTTGCCAAAATAAACATGGGAAAGAATGGGGAAACCTGCATTGCAATGGTATCCAATCCAGCTTATAATGGTAAACCAACAAAAGATCATCCCTATGGGATGATTACATGGAGTAATTGTTGACAATGAAAGGGCAAGCGCGCTGGCTGATTTTGAAGTAATGGAGATCATTGATGACACTAATCCATAAATCGCACTCCTTGGAATTGACTGGGCCATTAACATCAATGGAGTCATCAACTTGAAGAAGTGGAAAATAATGTTTGAAAAGAAATCGCTTCGAGTTGTAGTACCGTTGGACCCCGCAGAAGGGGGCGCGCTACACTGAGGCGGTCTGTGATTATGAAGAAAGTGAGGATGACTTAGATTAGATCTACAGAATAACATCATGAGATCAAGACTGGATCAATCCCATAGCCAATGGATGGATTGCATGGGACCAAGAAAGTTCGTGAACCTCTGATTCACATGAAGAGTTGGAGCATTGGTAGGATCGGTTGCACGAAGTATCTACACTGCACTGCAATATGGTGACTAAATCGTTGCACTGTGTTTCGTCGTATGTAAGAAATTTACCTTATTCTCACGGTTTAACTGAAGTGGATAAGCTTTTGGATGCATTTGAGTGAAAAGTACCTGAGCATCACCGCTTCCAAGCATTATATTTGGCATTGTGTGCTACACCCGCATGATGGTGAGGTATGCACAAGGACAGCTTTGATGGATGGTGAGATTGTAAAAGAATGATGAGGTTATGGTTTGGGTTCCCTCACATTCGGTTGACTGAGAAATATGATGGGAGGGATGATCCGTGCGATCACCTAGAAAAGTGGACTAAAGCTGGAGTGGATGCACTTATTTTTCCATACTTTAGACATAATTCCCATGAACTAGTATCTAGAAACAGAGCTCCACCATGGCACCACGAAGTGGGATATATTGAGGGAAGGATTCTTAATGACCTTCAATTTTGAAGATGAGTTCGAGAGCATTGATGAAGCTCTACAGGAGATTAAATAAATGATCTTCAGAATGCCGCAAGAATCTCGTGAAGTTGAGGGCCCGCAGATAAACAACTCAGACATCACCGCACCATTGAGGACAAAGTAGGTAAACATTAGGACTGAAGCAGAACTGAAGTTTGTAAAGATTGGAGATTACTGGGACAATGCTATTGTGGATAAGGTTGCTGAGCTACTCCACGAATATCAAGACCTATTCCCTACTAAATTTTTGGACTTAAAGGGGATAATAAGAGACTTGGAAGTTATGAAAATCACTCTGAATCCATATGCAAATCCTATTAATAAGAGGCTGTATTGCCTGAATCCTAAGTACAAGGAAAAGGTACGCTTGGAGTTGGATAAGATGCTAGAGGCATGCATCATAGAACCAGTGGAAGAATCTGATTGGGTGAGCCCAATGATGGTTCAGGAAAAGAACAGGAAGGGAGAAATATGGATTTGTGTAGATATGAGGAAGCTTAATGATGCATGTCTCCATGATCCATTCCCAACACCATTTACTAATGAGGTATTATAAAATGTTGGAGGGAAGGAGGCCTACTTGTTCTTTGATGGGTTTTCAGGATATCACCAGATTAAGATCACGCCTAAGGATAGAAGCAGAATAACCTTTAGGATAGAATGGGGATGTTTTCAATACAATGTAATTTCATTTGGACTTAAGAATGCACCTGCGATATTTTCTCGCGTAGCCATCGCAACATTCAAAACATCCATTCATAAGTTCTTAGAAGTGTACTTTGATGATCGGATGGTGTTCGGACTAGTAAAGTGCCATGTATTAAGTCTGCACTTGACGTTGGATACGTGTTGCAGATACCAAATCGCGTTGAATCTGAAGAAATTCATATTGTTTGTTCCTTTTGGAATCCTTCTCGGTCATGTCATGTGCAATCAAGGGTTGATGGTAGACCCTACCAAGATTGCAGTGATAGTGAATCTGGAGGCCCCAAGGAACGTAAAGTAGTTGTGCGCAATGTTGGAACATATGGGATATTACAGAAAATTTATCAAGAGATATGCTTAGATTACCATGCCAATGTAGAAGTCGCTAAAGAAGGATGCAAAATTCTGTTGGGACAAAGAATGCCAACGCAGAATAGATGTTTTGAAAGAAAAGATGGTCACCATGCTGATCTTCGTATTCCCATATTGGAAGAAGGAATTTCACGTACACGTTGATGCCTCTTGCATTGCTGTTGTGGGGAAAAGTATCTGACTCGGATGACCCTATCCCTACTCTAAAGGTGACAGTCTTTAGCAACAACTGAAAGTAAAGCTTTGATATTTTCCTTTATGAAAGTACAGAGAGAAGGAAGAAAAGATTAACCAACCTAGTGTCTTTCGCTTAGTCGATCCTTATCCTCTCTCTTTGTCTCTTGTTCCCAGCTCCTTGCTCTCTTTGTCGGTCCAGCTACACACAGATCCTACACAAAACAAGAGAGGAAACTACAAGATACATGTACTCATAACTGATGCATGGATTAGAGTGAATCAAATATACAAGTAAATACAATACATCAATGTAATACAAGTATATAGGAGAACATGCAAAACTTTATTGATAGAAGTAACAGGGTTCTGAGAAGGTTACAACCATTGATGGCTCCAATCCAGCAGCACCTCCGCAGTAGCAAGAACTCTCCTCTTCACCTCTAGTAAAACAATCACCCAATAGCTCTAACTGTAAACCAACAGCACCTCCTTGCTTTACACAAAATTCCAGCCTCTTTAGACCTCATAGAAGAGCTCTATATATAGGAGAGAAGAAGAAAGGATGAGTCAGCTTGAGACTGACATAAAGCTGCCTTGTGTCCTCTCCCTCTTTAGTTAAACTTCAGTTCTTGAGTCCACTTGGAGATCCTTGCTTACACATGGATATCAAGTACCTCTTACTCATCACAGGGCGAATCCCTTGAACCAAGTGTCAGTTTGGAAGCTTCCTGGGCAATTGACACCTTGCAGAATGACTGTGCCACTTGGCCAATCTCGCCCAGCACAGGTAGCCTTCATTAGATTTGACTTTCAGCGCAGGTACAAGGAGGAGCAGTTGCATTCCAGCGCAGATGCTCAGTGGAGCAGCTGACATGATCCAAAATAAGCCTGTTTTTGAGTGTTTTCAGGTGGAGAACTGATGGGAAGTGCTGTGGTTTGTTGACCTTGTTCTTCTAGGGGTAAGAACAACATGTTTAGGGACTGAGGATCCCTGTAATTATTGACATTTCATGCTCCATGCTGCGAGGCACAAAAATGTCTATAACAGTTGCCCCCTAAAGTATGAGGCCGTTTATCGGGTGAAATGCTTTATCTAGAGGGTCCGAAGTTCATTCCAGTGCTGAGGAGGCGCCCTGTAATACAATACAATACAATACATTATTTTTCATTCTGTTTTCATGATCTAGCTGAGGCGGGCATTCCCATGCTCAGCTTTATAAATACATTTTGGTACATAGAACAGACGATCGTCTGATAGTAGACTGATAATTCTCTGCTGAAATTATCATCCTTTGAGTAGGATGATCATCTGCTGCAATGATGTACATGACAAATGCTTTTATATTTCCTGAATATGTATCGCAGCCCGGATGGATGAAACTAGATCCGGGGTCTTCAAACTCTTTCGATCTTCACTCTAAGTACAAGTCGATCCATGTGAGAATTTCGCTGAAGTCGAACATGGAAAGACATCGCTTGATTACCGGTCAATGATGAAAACCGTTAACAAGCGCGAGAGGAATCACCGATAATGATAATGACCCTCAAGGTACTGCAGTACAATTTACGTGGCGTGAATAAAGGACTTGGCGTCGAACGCCACGCAAAATCTTCTGGTCGAAGGTCATTGATGTATACCTGTCGCCGGAAGTGAGAAACTTGCCATTGAGGCATGCAAGCTTCAAAGTACTGATGGGGTTGTTCCTAGATCAACTTCTTAGATAATGAGCTGAAGTCGACAAGAAGCGATCCGTCAAAGGAGGGCCTTAATGAATCCCACATCAATGACACGGAACGGAGCTAATGATTTTAGTGGAGGTGAAAACAAACTGTGACATATGATTCAGGGTGGCGATCATGAGTGGATGAAGGATAATGTATGGCAGTGGATGGGACACGGTTGACACTTTCAGAATGACCCCTCTTGAACATATAACGACACTGATGCGATGGATCGGTAGCATTACCCAAAATGTGGATGGTTTGGCGACGACCATGGCGATGAGACCGGTGAATGAAACAACCCAACCCGATGTGGTACGGAGGAAAAGTGTCATGTTCAAGAGTGACTTGCTACCATTAAACTTTGATGTTCTCCCAATTTTTCCCCAGTCATTTCTGACCAGTACCTCTTTATTTTTGTCAAGCTTGAGGAGGACAACATATGCTTGTTCTATAACCTGCCCTTCGGGCAAGCCTATTGCTATGATTTAACGAGCCTAGCGATAGGGAAACTCGTTCTCGTCTAAAGACAAGTTTGTCGCTATTTAATCATTTTAACGAGTCTAACGACAAGGAAAACTCGGTCCTTTTCATTTTTAGAGAGTCTGAAAAGGTACAGAAAGTCAACTCCATAATCCCTTTTTCGTCAGCTAATCCCTTAAGTCCGAAAAAGTATAAAACAATACAGAAGGGATGGCTGTTCGGTACTTTTAACGAGCCGAATAAGACAAGTGCTCGATCCTTTTGTGCAATAATCCCTCAGGTCCAAAAAGATTAAAATTTAGAGGAGGGATAGTGTTCCGGTATTTTAACGAGTTGGAAGGCCAAAACTCGGCAAACTTTTCATATTTTACGAGTCAGTGAAAAGAGCTCAAAGAAGACTCGTCTTTTGAGGAACGAGTGATAAACAGGGATAGCAGCAGATTCCAGGTACAGGTTGGAATTTTCCAATCACGGCAGTGTCACAAGGATGGCTAGGTGAAATCACTCTTCGCAGCTGTTTCTCAAAAGAGGTAAACACACAAATGGAAGTGAATGATCGGCCAAATGAACAGTGGAGGTGATGGATGAAAACACGATCAAGGTTCTTATGGCTGATGAATTTACAATCTCAAAAAGTTATTTACCGGGATAGGTTCATTTTTTCCATGAGCTTGAACTCTGGGGGAAACTTTTGCTCACACTTTTCTATTTTTTAACGAGCATAAATTCAGTCATAAAACTGCTCGAATTTTGCGTTTATTTTTTAACGAGCATGAACTATATGCTAAAACTGCTCGATATACCAGTCATAATAAGAACGCCTCCTATGAGATAACTATTTTTTAAGGAGCTTTATCTCACAAAGCTATGCTCCAATTTCGGCAAATT
This sequence comes from Pinus tabuliformis, assembly GCA_031772625.1. Classification (NCBI taxonomy): domain Eukaryota; kingdom Viridiplantae; phylum Streptophyta; class Pinopsida; order Pinales; family Pinaceae; genus Pinus; species Pinus tabuliformis. The sequence continues at coordinate 369,575,318 of CM062818.1, forward strand.
TTACCTTTGCCCCACAGGCTTTCTTCATGCAAGGTCGGAAACGGCTAATCCTACGAGTTTAAAGGGTTAGACCTACAGGTTTAAAGGGAGGACCTAAAAATTTAAAAAATAAATAGTCGTCCCTTGCTTGCATTCCAAAAGTTTGCATGCCCCCAGGTATAGGATAGAATTTTGAGGCTGCCCCTCCTCTCCCCTACCTCTGCTTTTCTTTGGGTGTTCACAATTATTTGTCATCTCGCTAATCTAATGTTAACGATACTTGTCTTCTCGTTATTTTAAGGGGTCTTACGCAGTACTCAGGCTTCCCGTCGGCCCACTTTTAATAAACAGCTATTTGTGACAATAGAAGAACGCTACTCAAAGACAAAACATTGGTATTATTGAGGGAGGCTTGCCTCTTTCTTATTATCCGAAGAGGGTTCTATTCGCTGCTGCAAATCAATCTCTTTCTTCGGCGGTGTCTATCATTGGGTTGTCCAAAGATGGTTACCCTCTGTCACAACAATATAGTCCCCTACTTTGTAGGCTGCCCCTGCTTATCCTTCAAACATATGTTTTAATGGGCGAGGCTTGAATCAAAGATGGTTACTATTCGTCGCGATAAGGGAATTCCTACTTGGGCATTGCCCACTTTTTTAGACAAAGGTGAATGACTCTTTTGCCAAACACATAACTTTAACAAAAGAACACTATTCCAAAACAACCCCACTTCCTTCCACGGACGGGGTACGGACTAGTCATATTCTTCTGCGGAAATTCTTCCTTATACCCGGGGTTTCTTCTGCCCGAAGCAGACCAAGGTGCATGCCCCCTGGGTCCTAGTCTTTCTTTCCGAATCACTCGCATTCATCGGGAAGGAGGACTGGGGGGGGAGGCGAATCTTGAGTGAACAGACCATTTAGGAATGGTATTTGACTATTTGCGATGCGAGATCCCGAAAACGAAAGTTGGTCTACGAGCTTGACCACCCTTCCTTCGTGTGGAAAACACATTACTCTAAAGAGTGAGGAGACTATCGCTCCCATGCAATAAATATAGTCACGTCCAAGGAGTAGGTTATAATCCAAGGGTCCTTGGACGACCAACACGTTCATATTAACGGTCTTCCCTTTCAATGTAACAGGTACATTGGGGAGGATTCCTAATGGTCGACTGGTTCCTTTATCAAAACCTGAGAGATTTCTCAACTCAGGTAAAAGCGCTGGGGAACCCAGTGCTTTCCAAGCAACAGAGGAAAGGATACTCACAGACGCCCCTTCATCAATGATAGTACCAGCCATAATCATTCTATAGATCTGGACAATGATTCTGAATGTTGTACTGGCTGGTAACCGGGGTCTGCCTAGTTGATTCCAATCAAAGGATACAACCAGGTTGCTTGGTGGTGGGACCGAATATACGGTCGGATATGACTCTGATGATGTTCCTTCCTGCGATAAAGGAATGGGCGCATTGCCCTGACGCTCATCGGAGTCGGTGCTGATGAAAAGAACTTGGATGGTGTCATCCTTATTCTCTTCAGTGAGGGTGTCACATGAAGATGACTCTTCGGCGACGGTGTCATTTGAAGACGGGTCTTCAATGACGGAGTCATTGGATGATAGAACCTCTGAAGGAAGAACCGGGCCAACTGCTGTTTCGACCTTTAGACTTTCGTCTGGTCTGGATTCAGTAGGTTCATTCTCAATGACCGACACTTTAGCTGACCACTTGAGCGGGTCAACTGGATTTTCAACTATCGAGGGATTAGGCGCGAGTTTTCGGTATCCAGGAGGAAGTTGCAACGGTGAAACCGGGCGATCTTCCAAAACTCTCTTTGCCTCATCTAAGAATGGACATTTGTGGATGGCATGATTGCCTTCACACAATAGACAGGGTGATCTTGGTCCCCTTCTTCGTCCTTCACTCTCATTAGTCGACGGATTGCAATCAACATGACAACCAGAGGTTGATGCTACCGGATTGTGCAACCTTGGGGACCAGTCCCTTAGTATCCGGGGAATACAAGGACAATCACGATGGAAGTGGATCCCTTTGCAAATGACACATGGCGATTTAGGCCCGGTCGGTGCAGTGTGTGGGTTTTTGTCAGCTTTCTTCTGCTTGCCCCCAGTCGCCTTCGCCAGAGGCTCCTTCTGCTTCTTTTCTCTCTTCTTCTTTTCCTTCTTCTCCTTGGGAGGCTGACTTTTGCCAGCTCTACTTTGCGAAGATGAAGGATCAGAGGAAGTATCATAAGAAGTGGAAGGCTGGTGGGTAGTTCTAGATTGTTCTGACTGTTGCTTCGACTGCTCAGGATTAGTGGCGATCTGGACTACATTAGTTGAAAAGAGCCATATAGGGAGGCCGATTGTCAATCCTGGAAGTGACAATGTAGCCATATGAGGCGCACCAACATCTCCCCAAGAGGAGAAGGGATTTGGACTTCCGCCAAGGTTACTTCCTTGGTTGGTGGGCTCCATAATTTTCAACTGAAAGATCAACGTGGGAATAACAGGTGATTATGTTCCGCTTAAAATAAATTTTATTAACGACGCTTTTAGACACAAACTTTCTTTTTCATGTTTTAAGAGTCGAGAAAAAGCTAAAGATGACTCTAGTCGCCTTCGATGTATTAACGAGCCCGAAGTGACAAATGCTCGGTTGGACTTTTTCAGTTATAGAGTTTGAAAAAGGCCAAAAGAAACTGCTCTAGAGATCTAGGCAGAGGGTGTGCCAAACCTTTCGCGAAACCACAGAATACGTTTTACAGTACGGGTGGTCGATCTTCGTGAATGTTGTGTTCACTGCATCGCGATCAGTAGGGCGGCCGACACGGTTTCCTACGGATAAAGGATAAAAGCCTATAGGGGTCTCCCAATATACGCGACGGTATGCGGGAGCACAAGTCCGTGTTAGTGCCGCCGACTCTCAGGAGGAATCACCCACCTTCGTAGAGATCGACAGTCACTATGTTTAACGACGCCGGAACACGTCTCTACCTAGACCTCTAGATGTTTGCGTTATGTTACAAAGCGTTGTTATGTAAATTGGGTTTATTTTAATGTTGATCTTGCTTAACAGTTTGCCTTTCAGGGTCGCCACGAGATGTATATATACAACTTCCTATATGCAATCTAAGATGAGAAGCAAATCTTTTCAATCTTTCAACTTTGAAAACCTTAATCTACTGAGGGAAAAGAAAGACACAACTTTTTCCACAGATCATAGAACACACACTAAAATGCACATTTTCCTAAATCGTCAAGCACACAGTCAAATGCAAAATGCACAATGCATGTATTTCTTTTCGTTATCCTTAATGTTGATGTAAGACAGAAAGGAAACTGTTGTATAATTTTGAATCTAATTTCAAGTAGAAATAAACAAGCTTGTCCAATAATAAAAAAGACACCTTATGATCGACTTGTTTAAACACAGGAAATGTATAGATCCCAACCATAAAATGAAAAACAAACAAACTCAAACAGCCATGAACAGTAATAAAACTAGCTCTTAAGATCACAAAGACACTTTTACAGTTCAGGATTTAAGAGGCCACAGCTATACTGGTTCGCTTTTCACAACGGGAAACTGTAACTGAAGCAAGAAATACTGAAAGAACAATCACAGTTTCATCAGACAACTGAGGCGGAATAATGTCAAGGAAAGTTGGTTTACAGCAAGTACAATGACAAGCAATCAGCAGCAAAACCACAGTGAAAACAGGGCTAAGACACAGTGGGAAACCTCAGGAAGACATAGTCTAACTGGATCAGCGCAGGTTCTGGTCTGTCAAATTGACTCTCAGCGCAGTTCCCGAAGGGAGTACCTGCGCTGGAATGCAGACTGCCTGTGGACAGCCTGCACTGAGACACGAGAGTTGCGTTTACAAGGAATTCCGGGTCATAAAAAGCTCAAAAATGCACTGTTTTTGCTGAAATAAAAAGCTATAGGTCAAGTACAGGCTAAGGGATGATCAAGAGGATGAAAAGCTATCACAAAGAGTAAAGAGTCTTTTGTAGATAAGCTCTTCAAATCTTGAATTTGCTCAGCAAATGAGCGAGAGTAGCAGTCCCTCTACTTCGCTTTTGATATAGTCAAAAGCTTTTCGATTTGGTACTCTTTTCTTCAAGAAATGAATAGAAAAATACTACAAACACCAACAAGATACTAGGCTCCCCAGCGGAGTCGCCAGTTTGTTGTGGCGAAAAGTATCCGACTCGGATGACCCTATCCCTACTCTAAAGGTGACAGTCTTTAGCAACAACTGAAAGTAAAGCTTTGATATTTTCCTTTATGAAAGTACAGAGAGAAGGAAGAAAAGATTAACCAACCTGGTGTCTTTCGCTTAGTCGATCCTTATCCTCTCTCTTTGTCTCTTGTTCCCAGCTCCTTGCTCTCTTTGCCGGTCCAGCTACACACAGATCCTGCACAAAACAAGAGAGGAAACTACAAGATACATGTACTCATAACTGATGCATGGATTAGAGTGAATCAAATATACAAGTAAATACAATACATCAATGCAATACAAGTATATAGGAGAACATGCAAAACTTTATTGATAGAAGTAACAGGGTTCTGAGAAGGTTACAATCATTGATGGCTCCAATCCAGCAGCACCTCCCCAGCAGCAAGAACTCTCCTCTTCACCTCTAGTAAAACAATCACCCAATAGCTCTAACTGTAAACCAACAGCACCTCCTTGCTTTACACAAAATTCCAGCCTCTTTAGACCTCATAGAAGAGCTCTATATATAGGAGAGAAGAAGAAAGGATGAGTCAGCTTGAGACTGACATAAAGCTGCCTTGTGTCCTCTCCCTCTTTAGTTAAACTTCAGTTCTTGAGTCCACTTGGAGATCCTTGCTTACACATGGAGATCAAGTACCTCTTACTCATCACAGGGCGAATCCCTTGAACCAAGTGTCAGTTTGGAAGCTTCCTGGGCAATTGACACCTTGCAGAATGACTGTGCCACTTGGCCAATCTCGCTCAGCACAGGTAGCCTTCATTAGATTTGACTTTCAGCGCAGGTACAAGGAGGAGCAGTTGCATTCCAGCGCAGATGCTCAGTGGAGCAGCTGACATGATCCAAAATAAGCCTGTTTTTGACTGTTTTCAGGTGGAGAACTGATGGGAAGTGCTGTGGTTTGTTGACCTTGTTCTTCTAGGGGTAAGAACAACATGTTTAGGGACTGAGGATCCCTGTAATTATTGACATTTCATGCTCCATGCTGCGAGGCACAAAAATGTCTATAACAATTGCGTTAGGTGCAGTGTTAACGCAAGATGGTGAAGGAGAAATGGACCACCCTATAGCCTTTTCCAATAGGAAATTATCGAAGGCCAAAGAGAATTACTGAACAATTAAGCACGAAGGATTGGCCATGGTGTACGCGCTGGAGAAGTTCAGGCACTATCTATTAGTAGGGCATTTCAAGATGTACACAGATCATTTTGCCTTGAAATACCTGGTCAATAACGCTGTGTTGGGGGGGCAGACTGTTGTTGGTTACTGCTATTCGAGGAGTATGACTTCGAGGTCATTGTGAAGCTAGGGAGGTTGAATGCAGGACCTGACCATCTGTCGCGAATCAAAACAGGAGAGGAGCCTAATAATATGGAGGAAGGGTTGATAGATGCAAAACTTTTCATGGTCCGTGTAGCAGATAATCATTTTGTCGATATCATCCACTTTTTTACTACGAGGATGGCTCTAGAAGGGTATACAAGGGCCAACAAAAGAATGAATTGGTAGTGCACGCGAAAAACTTTTCAGTGATTGCGGTACATATGTATAAGATGGGTGCAGACGAGATATTGCGACGATATGTGCTAGATTTTGAGAGAAATAACATTCTTGCTGAAGTTCATGGAGGGGCAGTGGGAGGAAACTATGTAGGAAAAGGGACTACACAAAAGGTTTTACACACAGGTCTATGGTGGCCAACGTTGCATAAGGATTCCAAAGCATATTGTAAGTCACACGACACATGTCAGAGAATGGGTAGGCCGTCACGAAGGGATGAATTTCCATTACAGCCTCAAGTATCATTGCAACCATTTGAAAAGTGGGCAATTGATTTTTTTGGGCCAATTCAACCCCCAGGGAAGAAAACTGGTGCGTGCTACATCATCACTGCGACGGAGTATCTGACCAAATGGGTAGAGACGCAACCGGTTAAGGATTTTATAGGGGCCACAACATCGAATTTTTTGTTTCAATATGTCTTAAATAGGTTTGGCTGCCCAAATGTGTTAATGAGTGACAGCGCTACACACTTTCTAAACGAAACGATTAGCGAGTTGACAAAAGAATTCCAGGTCTACCATCAGAAGAGTACATTGTATCACCCACAGGTGAATGGAACTGTTGAGACCTTCAACAATATTTTGGAGAACGCGCTAACGAAGATCTGCAATGTGCCGCGAAATGACTGGAATGTGTGCGTACCTGCAGTATTATGGGCATATAGGGCTACTTGCAAGAAGATGATAGGAAAAATGCCATTCAGGTTGGTCTACAGTGTAGAAGCTGTGATGCCTATGGAGTATATTTTGCCTAGTTTGCACATAACAACTCTCACAGGTATGGAAGATCGTGAAGCCTTGGAGGAGCATCTCGCGTAGCTGAAGGAGCTTGAAGAAGACTGATTCTTGGATGGATTCCATTAGCAAGTATAGAAGGAACGTGAAAACTCCTGGCACGATCGACACATCAAGCTTCACACATTCAAGGTAAATGATATGGTATTGTTATATGATAATAATCTCACTAAATTTCCAGGTAAATTTCAGATGCATTGGCTAGGGCCATATAATATCAAAGAAACTACAGATGGAGGTGCAGTTCAACTTACAAGGATGAATGGAGAACCTTTTCTGGGAAGAGTGAACGAGAGTCAATTGAATCTATATACAGGGAATCCTACACATTGACTAGATGGCGGAAAGAGAGTCTTAGTGCTCCAGGCAGTTGGAAGGGAGCATGGGATTATAAACTATATTGCCAAGGTTGAAGGACTATGCAGCAGGTAGGTTGTGCAGAGAATAATGAAGATACAATCTATGACGCTACATGCAGGGGGTTGCACTATGAAGGAAGGTACCGCGCAACATGATAGAAAAGTGACCATTGGAGTCATTGTTCATGATTTCACAGGCAGAAGACAGTTAAGAGGAGCGGTCTGGCGGCATTTAAGGCCAAAACCTTTGAAGATCTACTACCAAAACAACATTAATTTGTCAGATTTGAATTTGAAAACCACTATAAATTATGCATGTCGGTCCAACATAGAACACTTTGCACCCTTAGAGCTTTTGTTGAGTTGTGTTGTGTCTCGTCTATGAACCGATCATATTGGGAGGATTTGGTCGCGAGCCCTGCATTTTCTAAGCTGTCAGAGTTGAATCAGAAATTCATCCTTCAAAAAATGCTTGGACCAAGCCCTGCAGAGACTATGAGTACTAGTGGTGATGTTGCTTCCGAAGGAGCTTCCCTAGAGGTGGTAAGTATGGAAGCTCCGACTCCTATGCCTACGACGTCGATGTAGCCTAGGCCAAACCCTACCCCTACTAGACAAACACAAAAACTAAAGAAGGATAAACAAAAAAGCTGGTGCTAGTGTGAGAATCACCCAAGAAGCACTCTGCTACACAAAAACAAAAGAAAGACAAGTAGCCCAAGAAGGTCGTCGATCTACAGGCGGAGGAAGGACAGGGCACAAAATACATAGATGTTAATTGAGGGGGTGCAACCCATCAAAAAGCTTCCTGACTATATCCCTCCACACAAAGGGAAGGAAAAGGTCACCAAGGACCCAGACTTAGACAAATTATCAATTTCTATGCACCGGCTCCCTGAGAAAGTTCCCTTTTAAGGTACGTGGCTTGCGTAGATCCCACTGCTGAAGATGGAAGATTGGGACCTCGCAGATCATGATAGGTTTCCTCACTTAGCAATAGCTAACTATATGAAGTGCATCTACTACGTGAACTCAGGTGTTTCCTCACTAGAGAGGGTGGAGTGGGTCTGCAATGTCGAGAATTCAAGATTGTTGAATCTGTTGTGGGTGCCCCAGTATCATCGCACCCCTATCAAGACAATTTGTGTGCACCAACTGCTCACTCTAGTGCATGATGGGTGCTTATGGCTAGGAGGGCCTATCCCCATCACTAACATGATCACCCACATGGATCACGGACCTGCCAAATGAGGGATTGCATCTAGCCAAAGATTTTAGCAGAAAAATAGGAGAAAAGGATTTGGTAGAAAGAATGAAGAAGGAATTTGACCTCGTAAAGAAGGAGCGAGGATACTCAATCACCTCCATAAACAACACCACTATTAGAATTTCCATGCAGATCTTAGCAGGGAAGGTAATGAGAAAGTGTCATGTGGATGAAGTTCTACCACCCATGGCCTCCCTAGCTACACAATGCGCGAAGGGCGTGTAGTTCAACTAGTCCAGGTACTTGTGCCAAGAATTCCTCATGAATTACCCCGAGGCCCAAGATGAGACCAAGCCATTCCATTATGGTTGGTTGCTGCTCTCCATTGTTTTGGTTGCGTGGGAGTTGCTGGAGGATAACCAGTTTCCTTTGCTCGAAGAACGATTACCGGAGGCAATGCAATTCGCCTCCTTGTGGGCTACAAAGGACCCCGTGCGGGTCAAGAAACAAAAATCTTCTTGGTTCTGATGGAATGAAGCCTTTGCATGGCCATTAAACAATGCCCAAGGTTGTCCCCAACCTTGCACACACAGTTGTCAGCCTATGGCGCATTCAAGGTTGACTTCCATGCAGTATACATTCAGGCGCAGAAGGATCCACAATAGAAATGGCATGAATTTCCATATTTGGTAACAGAGTTAGACATACAGGAGGTGATCACGTGATGACTAGTAGAGTGGCACACCCCCTTAGACATAGATGGTAGAACCAGTAATGGAACGAGAAGTTTGGTCGCACAAAAACGGAAGTAAGCAACCAAGCAAGCTACACAAAACTTGGTCATGCAAAGTAAGAAGGAAGCTGCAGAGAAGGCTAGAATGGAGAAAGAGCACATTGCTAAGGAGCACGCTGAACAGGAGCAATGCAAGTCAGGAAGAAGTGGAAAATCTCCTACGCAAGAGACCGAGGAAAAAGAAAAGTCCAAACAAGGTGGTGAAGGAGATGAGGGGTAGAGCACCCTGTTTCATCTAAAGAAGCGTGGATAGAAGCAGCGAGAAGGCCCATAGAAAAAGAGAAATCCGGACAAGTCGCAGGGTGATCCCATGGTATTGACAGAGGGTGATCACAATGAGATCGGAGATAAGGTACAAGACACTACGACTGAAGTGTTGTAGAAGTTCGAGTAGCAGTATATGCAGAAATTGGGGAGCGTCCAAAAGGATCTGCGTGAGCTGCATATCTAGGCCAACAGGATACAGGTGGGCACTAGTCAAGCAAGCGCATCATAAGTGAGCCTGGCCCCGGGGACGAGTCAACCAATAGAATTGATAAGAACCCTAGACCTTCGAACTGTTGCATTACCAGAAGGGTCCCTACGCATGGAGTCGACCGATGATCACATTATCTTAAGCACACTTAAGAACATCGGTCTGAACAATGAAATGCTCCCCAATGATATTCTTCATGTGCTGCATGCAAGGGTGATAGAGGAATTGAGAGCTCAGGAGAAGCACGCTCTCAATCTGATCAACGAATATAGGGTGAATAACGAGCAGATTTTCTTTGAGAGCACACTAGGCTTGAAAGAAAAATAGACACTGCATGCACAGAGTTCCAGAATGGAGTCCACAGTTGTAGAATCATGCATAATAGTGTCTGAGCTTCATATTCCTGATGATGTATAGGTAGAAGCGAAGATCAGGAAGTTAGCCACTAGTGCGCGTGAGGCAAAGGCATACGTGGGCCGACTTCAATTTGAACTCAAAATGAAAATAAATGAGTTGTACTTAAAGTTATAGCCCACGACTCTGCCCGAGGTTAGGGAATAACGTAGAGCCGCCATAAAACAAGGGATGGCCACCTTGGATGTCGCAGTCGTTGACTATTCAAAATTATTTGAGCAGGCAATGGAGTTGGTGACAAATCTGCAAGAAGACACAAACCTGCAGATTCTGAACATAGAGTCCAAGGAGCTGCAAAAATTGTATGATGAAGTCCACACAACAACGCGCTCAATTGCCCCAGCACAACACCTAGCCAAGTTGTAAGAAGGGAAGCAGCTCCTCACATAGGTAGAAGCAACACAGAAGAAGGAGGCCTTACTTAAGGCTAGGCTGGGGCCTTGGTTAGATGAAGCTTACCAGGTCACGACCAACATTCAGGAGAAGCTAACGGGATTGCAGCAGATGTAATAACTAGTGAGGTTGGACACAAAAGAATCAGCTACAGAAAATCTAGTGGAATAGCTCAAGCAAGTAGCCACTTAGAGTGTTCCCAAAGTTGTTGTAGTTCAGGTAGAGTTGGGGGATCTTCATAGCAATATCGCCACTCCAGCCGACTGACTCGAGTGCGAGTCACAATCTTTGTGTTGGGGGCCTGTTGGGATGGGGTCCCCTCGATCAGTTTTGGGGTTAAAAACCCAAGTTTTGATGTAATTGGTGTAAAATCTTCGTGATCTCTGGATGCGAAGCACGTAGATGGTTAGGAGTACAATGCATTTTAGCCCTTTCTTTATGTAAAAGTTGAGTCAGTTTTGAGATCCACCCATGGTCCATGGACCATGGGATTGTATGTAAAAAGCTATAAGTAGGTGTGTCTTAGAGATTCTAAGGCATATATCAAAAGTCATGATGGATCAGGAATGAAGTCTCGGAAGTCTTAGCATAGAGAAGTGAGTCAGATAAGATAGAAGGGCTTTGTAGCTGAGTGCGCATAGGCTTAGGTAGAGTCTACAGTTAAGTGCGCGGATCCTTGTAGCTGAGTGCCCAAGGAAGTTTTGAGTCTGTATTCTGAACTAGAAATCAATAAAGAAGTTATTTTTGGAGAATCGTTGTGTATTTCTATTTACTTCTGTTTATGACCTTTACTGTTGATGAATAAAATGTTTGTGAAATATTGATCTAATGATGAATGATTCTATTGAATAACTATTAGATGATGTACGCAATCATCTTTATGTAATTCCATGAAGACTTTGATGAATTATCTAATGTTTATTAATAGCATAATCTTATCTATGCAAGCCCTAGTTTAGAGTTGTTCTTTGATGTGCGTAAGTGGGTAAACCGATTATTAAGTGTCTGCAAAAGACCAATTTTGTACCTTTGCGAAGGTCTAAAGGTTGTTTTATTAGAGTTACAGTACCAAGCCCTAGGGGCTTATTGATTTGTGTGAAGGCAGATGTCAGGCACTAAGAGACGTCACACTCGTCTCTGGATGCAAAAACTTGGTTCTTGCATCCCTTCGTACTGCTTCAGGTGAGACTGTAGCCTACACTACAGAGGTTTTTACTGAAAGGGCCAGTAATGTAGGGATTTCTTGGTTGGTACAACTAATTCTAAACATGGGTCAGGACCCGTTAAGTGAACATAAACTTATTCAATATAGGCTTTAAGGGACATCTGTGCAATTTCGATTTTTTCTCACTTTTTACTCATTCAAGAGTGTGTTTCTTCAAGTTGTATAGTTGTAAATTTGCTTCACATATACCCATATAAAACATACAATTTCATTAACATTTATATGCCCAATTCTTACTTTAATAAGATTGCATGTTGGGAAATGTTTTTAAAACTAAAAACCAAATAATGGGATATCAAAAATATTTTTTTATGTTATTTTAATACTACAACTCAAGCATGTATGAAAAAGGGGACTCTAAAGTCAAGGAATCATTTTGAGAAAAATTGAAAAATCTAATCTCGTCCTTTGATTTGTATGATCAAAGGCTATAAATGGAAAATACACTTGGCAAAATATAAGAACCAAACTATGAAATATCATGGAAAGGCTAGATAGGTTCCTTATTCAGAGCTCAATCTTGGATGGAAATTCCACCCCTCTGTCCCATATCCTTGAATGGGGAAATTTGGACCATCATCCTATTTCTCTATCCATATCTCCTATAAAAAAATTGTTGACCCCTCCTCTTCTACTAAACATCCAACCTGTCTAAGGAACATGAATTTTTTTAAATTTTCCAATGGAATATAATTAGTGGATTGAAGGATCCCTAGTTTTAATTTGGGAGAAGAAAAAAACTTTAAAATAACAGAAAAATTAAACTATAGGTACAAAATCCTTTTGTATCCATATGAAAAAAAAATTATAGGAACTTCAAGGAAATGTGCAACAAAAAATAATCATAGAGATATCCATGTCAAATAAAAAGAAGCCTTCCAAGAACTTTAGATGAATTTAAAATGTGAGGAAGAAATGTGGTGCCTCAAATCAAAGATTTTAAATTCATCATGAGATAGAAACACATGTATTTAAAGTATGTGGAGGAATAATGTAAAATCAATGAACAAAATAGAGGGGAATACACTTAATTCATTTAAACAGATCAAACAAGAAGATTTAAGACATTTTGCATACATGTACTTTGAACATTATGATGAGGATGAAGAAGTTATTGAAAAAAATCTAGGAAACGTACCTGGATGGTTAGCATGGGTAACAATGTGAGGCTAGTGTACCATGTTATGACACGAGAAGTGTGGAAGGATCTCTTGACATTAAATTCAAATAAGGAACTGATCCCTGATAGTTTTTATTTTACTTCTACAAGGGTTGTTGTGATATTATAAACCATGAGTTGAAAAGAGCAATATAATACATACTAAGAGCATTTTGAATGGGAGAATGAATAAATTATTTCTTTCTATCTCTCATTACAAAAGAATTGAATACCTCTTCCTTCAATATATTTCACCATATATCACTATGTAATTCATATAAATTAATCTATATAATCATCAAAAACATAGTCAAATCTCATTTTCCATCACTGATATCTAAAACCAAAAGTGGATTTATCCAAAATAAGAAAAGAATTCCTAATATAGTTTTGGTAAAAACTCCACCCACTCCAATAGAGCACAAGTGGAAAAACAAATGATAATTAAATTGTGTATGGCCAATACATTTGACTAGATTCAACACAAATTTTTATGTATAATTCTTTGTCAATATGGGTTCAAATCTCAAATTATAAAATGGATATTAGCATGTATCATATCCTGATAGACATCCCCATTGGTCAATGGTACATGAGATAATATTATTAAACTTTAGGAGGAATAAGGAAAGGATGTCCAGTTTTCCCAATCCTACACATTCTCATGGCAAACACATTACATGGGAAATCAAAATTTGAGAGAAGCCTTAGAAAAATCCATCATTTATAGATCACTAAAGGAGACAAAAACATTAACCATAACCAATTTGAATATGACACCCTTTTTATGGTATGGGAATCCATAATTATTATGTTAAGATTTAATGTAGTATAAAAAAAAATTGTTCAATCCTCTAGGGCACTAAAAAGTAAATGGAAAATCATACTAATATGTGGAATGAAATAAAAATGAGAGAATTAGTAGTGCAACAAACCCTTAATATTGTTATTCAATAGGAATAATATTTGATTAGATATCTAAGAATTACAATATTTTTTAAACCTTTCCCCCATCCATAACCATAACTAGTACTCGATAATCTAAAAGAAAGATTCATGAAATGGTGATATCAATAGATGAACCCAGTAGGTAGATGAGTCCTCCTAAAAGAAATCCTATCAACTATCCAACTTTTCCAACTCACAACAACTGTAGCACTTGTTGGAATTGAAGAAGTTGCTATGGAAAGGAGGTATATATAATGAGGAAAATTCCATTTGGTAAACTAGGAAATGATTAATAAGGCAAACACAATGTGAAGGATCCAACCATCATGAATCTAGAATTTAGGGTAAAATATTATGGGATTTGATAACATATAAGACTTGTTTCAAAAATATTTGGAAGATGTTGGCACGAAAATGACAACACAGAATATACCCTGGATTTAGGCTCAAGGGGCCAACAAGGCTCTGCTATAGTCTAAGATAACGTCGACATTTTCACCTCATATGGACGAGCAAGGACTCTCACCTGAGGCGTGTTACAATTGATGTTAGATGGGCCCAAAAGGGGAATCAAGGACGTTTCAATTAACATACATCAATAGCTCATAACACTCAACACTCTATACTATCCAGCATGTTATTCTATTCCTATCATCACACGAAACTACCCAAGTAATGATAATTCATTTAAAACTTTAAATAACCCACAAGAAACACAACACTAAAGAAAATATCCCAACTACTTCTTTCATTAATTGACATATAAAAGGGTACAAGTAAGATTAAAGAATTCTCGAAGCCTATTCATCAAATACACAAAGAGCATAAACCTAAAGAACACAACTATAGAGCATGGTCATAGACAGAGAAGAGTTCAATCCTCGCCTTTCTGCAATTGATCTGACTCTGTGGATACTGTCCCTACTCTTTTGTTTCATCACCAACCCCTTTCTTGTTCTATATTTTTCCTTTTATCCTCTGCTCTACATTCCCATTGCCGGTTCTGCTTAGATAACTTTGCCCTCAGCTACCTTCTATTTTCCCTTGCTCGACTACCACTATTTGCTTCGCCACCTTTACGCAACTTCCCATTCACTCTTAGTTCCTGTCCCTTTCCTTGGATGTTAGCTACGCAACCCCAAACATTTTCCCCACCACTTGTTCTTGGCATTCCTTCCCACAAAAATGTAAAATTCAAAATGAAGGGCTCAATAGGCCCTAAACACAGTTCTTTGACTCGTCCAAGAGTCAACCTATCTCGAGTGTTACTGTCTCTATTGCTATTCATGACGGTGCCTCTACTATTATTTCTTACTATTGTGATGGTTCCTCTTCATGCGGGGTTGCTACTTCAACCTATGGCTATGTTGATCCTACTTCATGTGGGGTTTCTTCTGCTACACTTTGGCCTTATTTTTTAGACGAAGGTCCCAACTCTGGGAGTGCGACAATTGTCTCTTGTTGGAAGCAGTTATAGTCATCTAATGCAGTATGACAGGAACTTGTGATGGTGTCAGACTTCTTGAGAAATTTGGTTGTTGTTATTGTGTTTATTTGATTGGGTTGGATGTTATGCAAGTTGCTTCACTGTTCTTCTACCTCGTCACATACTTCCTGCAAAGCAATAACATGCCTACGGATTGGTGGCTGAGCATCACAAATTTTCCTCTTAGTCTTAGCCAGCTCCTCCTCAATTTTTTGTACCCTTGCCTCAAAAGAGGCAATCTCTTCATCAATCTTCTTTAGCTGCCCTTTGTCCCTATAGTTCCTGCTATTAGCGAGGCATTCTTGGAGTTGTTGGTGAAGTGGATACACTGGCTCATTTTTCAGGGCCAAACTAACTAACCAATCATGGACCTGCTCCATTACAACATATCCGTCCTCTAGGGCATTAGCGAGTGAAGATTTCAGCGCAACAACTGTGTTGGGTTTCTTCTCAATCTCTACAATGTAGCTAGCAGATAGACCGGGGAACATTGACCTTACAGCAGCTAGACTCTTCTTGAACTCCTTGTTGGTAGCCACAAGGTTGGTGCATACTTCTTCAATGTGGTCACAATAGTTGACCATTTTGCATGCCAAAAAATTCTTGGGGGCTTCAATGATTAAATATGACACAGTTGGCCAAACGACCTATAGTTTTGAGGTGACCTGCTCGAGTTATGATTGCATATCTTGATTTTTCTGTAAGAGCTGATCTCACTCTCCCATAATATTGACAATTTGTTGCTTCTGCTACTGGTGCTTGGGAACAAGGTCTTTGTGGATATTTTCAGCCCTTTGTGCTCCCTGTTGCATAAACATGAACAACTATGTAGAGGACGAGTGCTGAAGGTTTTTGGGTTGCATCCTAGATGGGTATAGGAAACTACTTTGTAGGGATTAGCCACTAGCAATATATTTTTGAGAGTGGCCTTGGGTGAAGGTTACAGGCTGTGTGGTTTCAACAAAATGAGGAACGAGATGGATAATGATCTAGTATAGAATAACTGGGAAATTTATTAGAAATGAGGTCTTAAACGGTTCGATCATGGTGGAGTACCATTGTGAGGTGAATGGATCCTTTCTTGGGAGTGGGCCTGACCCTAGCAATAGGGATATCATGGATGTTTTGAAAGTAGTTTTGCCTTCACCCCCATTGAGTGACATGGTGGACTAGACAACCGAATCGACTTCCATTTATTCAGTGGCTATGCAAGTACCTAGTGGGATGGAGTCGGATAGGGTTTCAGATGTAGAAGTTGTATGAGGGGATGAATCCCATGACCGAGGTAAAAAGGTAGAGGTGGATTGTGGGGTTTCTTCAATGATTGGGGAGGTCAACACTGACTGGAGTCCATCACTGGTGAGGTCAACAATAGTCACGATAGGCATGGTCTTTTGCTTTTTAGCTATTGATACCTTGGTACTTTTGGCCTTCTTGGGCCTGGAGATTGTTGGCTTGGACTGAGAATGAGGGTCGCGAGGGGGGATATCTGTAGTTAGGGGAGTAGTAATGATTGGATTGAACAAAGTAAATCCTTAAAAAGAAACATATTGGGGAGTCATACCTGATGAGTTTGTGAAGTTGAAAAGTGTTGAAAAATGTGCAACAAAAAAGGTTAAATTTAGAATGTGCTGAAAATAGGACTCCTAAAAATATCATGTGTAAAAATAGAAGTTTGGATAGTGAGGTCATTGGCCACCTTAGGTGAGAGGTGAAACTGCTAAAAATAGAAAGTTCTAAAAATAGCATTTCTGGGTCCCTTCCAATTTATAGCAGTCCCTGGTCTATCTATACGAAGTAAAAACGAATTTGGTCTTAACAACAGTTTAAAATATTAATTAATTAATCTCCATGAGTTAATTAGTTAAGGAAAAACAAACTTGAAGTCTATGTGAGGACATGCAACAATTTATCTATTAAGACTAAGTGAACTATTCAAATCATGAGAAATTAGTCACTTACAACTACCTCTCATTGAAATGGTCATACGTGAATGACTTACTTAATGTAGTTGAATCCCAAAAATGATATCTAGTTTATCTATTAATTGGTGAATTTATCCATCAGTTAAAGAGATAAGGATGAGTTGTAATTAGTCGGCTCAGTTAACTGAGTCAAACCCAGTTAGATTAATTTAACAAGTTGTTAAATTAATGAGATTCAGTTTGTTAATGCTTGCATGCATGTAACAACTGGTATTTTCAAATAACTGAATATTATAGCTTAAATAACTCATGCACGTCAGTTCAGACAAATACCCAGTTGAGATCAGAGAAGGGACAGTGTACTATCAGTTGGATGAATACTTTTCCTATAAAGGAAGCTCATCCATGATGAGGATTTATCTCCTTCATGTTGTGCAGTTAGACCAGAGGTTAGTGAGTGTTTGAAGAGGCCAATTCACACAGGTGGTAGCATTGGACCTCAAGGAAACTGCACAAGGAAATAGGAGTCTTGGAGAGAAGAGGAGAAGGTTTGTGAGAAAGCTTTGATTGTCTATGAGCATCAGAGGGATTGTACTGAGAGCTAGATAGCTTTCGAGCTAAGGCTTTGTGTAATCCAGACTATATTTCCACTTGTATGATAATATAGAGATGGGGTTTTAGGCTGTTGCTTTCCCTGGGTAAATTCTTCTGTGTTATGTGTGATTGATTCCTTTTTATCAGTTATATGTGTTCTTATTGATGTTGCTCATGGTTGATTAAGCTTCCACTAAATTGTTTGTAGAAGTAGATCAAGTGTTTTTCTCTAGTAAATTGCATTACCAGGTGATCTACAGGTGGGAAATTTCTACATGGTATTACAGCTAGCTGATTTGTAGAAAAAGTTCTACATGGTATCAGAGCTAGCTGATTTGTAGAAAAAATCTACAAAATTCTACAAAAATGGTCTCCTTATGGGTACTCATCCTTAGCTTCATTTGTTGGACCATCAGCTACAAGTCCTCCTCGGACCTCCACCCCCTCTTCTAGCTACTCCAGGTCACATCTCATGACAGAGGTTGCAGATGCATTTGCATGCCCCCAAAACAAATATTTGTATTGTCCATATTTAATTTCACATGTGACCTCAAGCCAGAACATGAGCTTTGTGTGGAATGCCCCTTCTGCTAATGTAAACTTCTATGACCTCATTTGAAAAGTGTCTAGGTGGACACATTGTGGCCTGAGGTAATTTTGTCCATGCGTCACCCCAAACGGTATTTCTTGTGAGTAGTTATCAAATAGTTTCTTGGGAATTCTTTCTGTTGCCCATACGATCGAGAGAATCTTGATGTACTAGTCACTAAAGGCTGCCTTGTTGATCTCTTTTCCATTGGGATCCCCTAATGTTCTCCATGGCGTGTATCTCAGTGCTAGTGGTTGTTCATATATTATTTTTTTCGGTTACTCCTTGTTGGCAGGCACCATTTCCACATTTCCAGGGTCATGATTAAATACCCGAAAATGAAATTTGTGTTTCGTTTGTAGACATTCTCACATTCTTCAAATAGCTCATTTAGTGGGAACACACACCAATTGCGTGAAATCCCTTCAAAACAATGTTCCACAAATGATATAGTGTACAAAGTACACTCATTCCTGGAGAAATGTGGCATCACTTTCCCAAGAATGATATTGTAGGTTTTAACCCTATACAAAAATTACCTGCATACGAATTCTAAAATAGAAAATAAACAAAGGTGAGAGCATAACAAATAAAACACATAAAACACATATACACATAGATTTTCCCCCGGATCCCAAAACCGAGACTACCAGCTTGAATTTTCATTATGTTCCTTGCAATGTTACAATACATATTTATACATGCTGAAGCATCCAATACCATGGAATGAAAACCATCACACCCAAAACCATGTGCGAAAACCATGCAGAAAACTATAGGTAGGTTCTCCTACCTAATATCCAAACATGTGAGATACTCGGTAGCTATGATGATATACCATGCTTGAGAATGTCGCATTGACGAATTCATCAGACCGATGAAATCAACTACCCACTTCTCAAATATTTGTACTGTGCATACTAGATGTAATGGTAACTCATCATGATGAGACATTTGCCAACCCTCTCACATACATCACACCCTTTCGCATATTCTTTGGCATCCTTGTAGAGTGTAGGCCACCATAATCCTTCTTGCAAAACCTCCCTCGCCATTTCTTTTTGTCCACCATGTCCTCCCACAACCCCAGAGTGCCACTCCTATAGAAAATATCACCTTTCATGTTAGAGTAGACATTGTCATGAGACCTGATCGAGGCCCAACTTATATAAATTCCCTGCAATCAATTGATACTTAGCCGCTCACACTACCATATGTCTCTTCTGCGTCGTAGTATATCTCTCCGGACATTACCCCGAGGAAAGGAAAAATGCAATCTCCTCCAAGTAATATGGTATTGTTTCAATGTGGAATAAGTTAGCATCTGGTATTGGTTGTCCATGGAGCCTCCACTTTCCATTGATTCCAGCCTTGATAGGTGATCAAGTCCCACATTTAACTGGCCTGTTTAAATTATGACCTAGAATGTAAATTCATGGAACAACAACAACCACAAGTAGATTCTTTCCTCTAAGACTGGCTTGTTGACCAAGTAATTTAATGTTGAGTGATCTGTGAATAATTTGAATGGGGCACCAAGTAAATAATGTATAAACTTTTTCAAGGAATACACCATGGCTAATGCTTCTCTCTCAGTCATGGTGTAGGTCTTTTATGTAGTCGAGAGCTTCTTACTTGCAAAGTAAATTGGATGATCCAAGTTCCCTTCTCCTGGTTGCGTTAACATTGCCTATAAAGCAATGCCTAATGCATTGATATGTACATGGAATTTCTTATTCCAGTTAAGGTATACTAAGATGGGAGCACTTACCAGCTTTTCCTTCAGGATTTTTAATGTCGCTTGACAAGTCTCCACCCATTTGAATGCTTATGTCTTCTTGAGCAACTTCTCCATGGGAGCGGTGATGGATGCATAGTTGTGGATGAATCGATGATAATACCTTGTGTGGCCCAGCGTCGATCGCAACTGCTTCACATTGGTCAACGAGTCCATGTTTATAATTTCTGCAACTTTTGCAGGGTCCACACAAACACCCTCTTTGTAAACGATGTGGCCCAACAACATACCAAATGGAACTGCAAAGATACACTTCTTTAGGTTCAGAGAGATTTGTAACTGTCTGCATCGATCAAACATCACTCTAAGTAAGCTAGCATGCTTGTTCATTATGTTGTAAACCGTCCAACCATCCATCTGTACCTCCAAGAATTGGTGAATGTAATCTATGAATGTGGTGATAACAATTCGGGAGAAAATGGCAGGTGGATTCTTTAGGCCAAATGGCATGATGTTCTATGCATATGAGCCCCATTTCGTGGTGAAAGTTGTTTTCTTCTTGTCCTCCTTTGCTATTCGAACCTGATGGTACCTTGATAACCCTTATGTGAAGGAGTAGGTTTCATTCCATGCAATGTTATCCAAGACCTCATCACTGAAAGGAGTGGGCAATGAGTCGTGTACATAAGCTTTGTTGAGGCTATAATAGTCTACACAAACCCTTATCTCCATGGCATCCTTTTTTTTCTAGATCACTATTGGGTTGATCCATTCTAATTCGTCTACCATAAATATGAGTCTTGGTTCCAAGATCTTATCTATCTCCTTCTTGACCTTTTCCTTTACTCTAAGATTCAGCTTATATGGTCTGTACTTCACAGGATTTGCATCTGGCTTTATCACAATCTTCATTTCCTCAATATCTCCTTTGATTGCTTTTAATTCCATGCCTAAATTTGGGAATAATTCCCAATACTCCCGCAAGATATCAAAAATTTCCTTATTCATGTGCTCCTCCGAGTAATCTCTGGTTGATGCCATCTTAGGTTTGTCTTCTGTTCCAATGTTGTGCTTCTTCAGTTTTAATGGGAGCAAGTGAGGGGTGTCTATTGCTGGTCCTTCTCGAATATCTCTTTCTCCTTCAGTCCCTTGAAATGTTAAGTTCCTCAATCCCTCTAGATTGTCCTCCTCTGGATCTTCTCTTACCTTCCCGCAAGCCATGGAATCTGGGTACCTTGACTCGTAAAAGTATTGTAGGAACGTTTCGTGAATGCACCCTTCCCACAACTATCCTGATGTGAAAAGGATTAGTTTCATGGCATACAGAGCCTTGGTTAGTTGTCTATCATTATTCTTGAGTGAGAAAATGCTACTGAATTGTTTAGCCAGTGTGTCCTAGTCCCTAGTTTATCTCTGAATTTCTTCTAGTAGGTACCACGCCTGAGGGATGGTACGCAAGGTATGTATAAACATGTGTACCCATAGTTCCTTCGGGATCCATTCCTTGTTCCATTTGTCTATGTATCTCTCCAGCTGTTTCTGGGGATCAAAGTTCCCCATGTATTTTACACTCTCTCGTGGTCGTTATCCTTCTTGCTTGAACCTTTCTCTCATGGACCGCTTGATCTTATCCCAGTCACGAAGGGTGTTGCGGTAAGATCCCCACTAGCATGTTGGTTTTTCTTGCAGTGCAATGTCTAGGAATGATGCTTTGCATCTTTCTCTTATGGTTCTATCAACCTTAGTTAGAAATATGTCTACTAAATCTATGCCATGGAAAGTGGGATAATCAGTTACCTCTCTTCCAATCCACTTGATGTGGCATATTATAGTGCAATGTCTAGTATTGACTTTGTATCCTCCTTGATGCCAAGAATCCCATGTGGCCTTAGATCCAACCTCTGAGCTCTTTATACTCCTCGAACTAGTTGATCCCGCCATTGTGGTATTGATGTAATCCTCCCTCCTTCCTGTTGTTAGTCGGTGGAGATGGTCTATCGTTCAAGGTTCATCATGGTCATCTACTGGTTCCGGGAATCTTAGCCCTTGGTACGGATTGAGTGGTTGTATCACCCGCATACCCTCCACCTAGAAGATCATTAATTCCTTCATAAAATTGATGAAAACATAATTCTCATAAGCCCAATCAATGTCTAGAAGTGTTGGGCACGGATATTTGTCACCCATTATATCTATCACCTCAAAATTTATGTGTCTTCACCCCTGCTACATGTACTTCCATCTCTTCTAGCCTTCCAATGGGTAGAATGTAGTATTGGTTAGCCATACACAATTGGATTGGTGAGTACTTCAACTATGGTTTCCCTAGTGCCTCCCATGTTTTCTTGGGCAAAATGTTAACGTCCGAGCCCAGGTCTAACATCGTATATTTGACCTAGAATCCTACCACTTGTGCATCAATTTTGAATTCCCTGTTTGTTATCTTCTTATTTCTTCAGACTCTTCTCGTGTGCTTTTCTAGCATATTTGTCGAGATTCCTTCCTCCCCAATTTCTGCTTCTGGCAGAAATTCTTTCAGACTCCTACGTAGCTCTCCTAAAATTTGATCATTGTCAATAATTTGCAATAACAGTTTGAACCATTCGTCAATCAGGCACAAAAAAATGGGATTTGATGCATTTAGCACCCTGTCTTTCTATGATTCTGCCAAGTTTTCAAATAACTTTGTTGAATCCTGATAGTATTGCTTCTACTATCCAGGGTCATATGATCATTTTGGCGAAGCTACTCGAATAATCAAGGGTTGGTCTGGTGCACCGCGATCAGCCCCCATCTTCTTTTTTCCCCTAGTGACTATGTTTATGTTGGACAGTTGAATTATTTCAGCAACCCTTGATTTTTCTTTGATCAACTTAGTTCCCCACTGCCTGGTTCGCTCTGCCGATCTCGCAATAAACTCGGGGAAATCCTTTGTTGCATGTGCATTAACTTGGTATTGAGAGCACCAAGGTCCTCTTGGAATAGGACAATCCATGGCAACATGTCCTTATTGTTTGCAGTTGTAGCATCGCATAGGTCCCTTTCCTCGTGTTCTTCCTCCTCTCATTCTTCCTCCCACTCCTCACCCTCCATGAGTGGTCTCATTGATCCTGAAGGTCGACTGGTCTAGCCGTTATGCTAGTGCACCGAAGCTTGACACTGGTCAATGTGGTGAGTCGTGGACGTGCAAAAATCGTAGTAGTTATTGTTTGGTACAGTTGAGTACTACTGAAATATTGGACACAATCGTGGTGAGTGTCCATAGCTCCTACAAACCTCACAGTACTCAAGTTAGTTTCGGCTTGAGAATGCCCCTTGAGATCCTACCACCATGACTCTTGTTGTAGGCAGAGCCCCCGATGGTCCCATGAGCCCTAAGTTAGTACTCATGCCTCTCAGTCCCAAGCACTAAGTGGTGATGTTACCTTCAACCAAACAATGGGTGCACCACATGTTGGGTCTCGCTGGGTGGACCGAATGTAAGTATTTAAATTTCTCTGTTAGATTGGATATCTGGTGCTAGAGCTCAATGATCGATGGATCTTGTGACCCTATACCCTCGATACTCATTTTGATATCCTGTCATAGCCTCTATGCAATATTCTTTCTCCAGAGCATGATGCAGGGTCTCAATCTTTTTTTGTATTAAGGGCGTCTAAGTAAGGGGTAGGAGTTCCTTGATAAACTAATCCCTCCAGTGATGGGGGTCTATTATGTAACTCAACTTGTCGATCACATCCTTGAACCTCTACATCAACCCTCAGGTAGTTTCCCCTTCCTTTTTTTTTATCTCACATAACTCTGATAACCCTCGTTGATCTGTTTGGGGAAGCTTGAATTCTTTCACGAAGCTCTTCTTGATGTCATCTAGAATCGAATTCTACTTTAACTCTGCCCACTTGATAAACCATCCCAGGGATCTCTCTCTAAGGGTGTTCTAAAATTCAATCAACCTCATGTTGTGGGGCATTTGGTCAGCTCTCCATATGGCTTCGCATAGGTACCAGTGTTTTCTCCACATACTCGTTCCCTCGACCAAAGAACTATGGGTATTTGGAAAACGATCCTGCCATTCTAGCATGAGCATGCGCTAGAAGCACATAGATTTGGGTTCCAAGCTATTGAGATCCTAGCAATCCTAGATTACTAATACCGTTATTCCCACTACTATTCGAGGTACCAAAATATTTCTTATATCTAACCTGCACACTATGTATCTGTATCGCTTTAAGAAACTTAGTAAAAAATTTACCAGGACTGTTGTAAAGTACTAGGGGAAGGTTGGGGTGAACACTACTTGAGCTTCGAGGGGTTAGATGCTTGAATTCATCTAGCTCATTGTACTCTGGAAATAAATGTCTCATAACCTCACACATCTCATGGTCCATATCTTCCTCAAGATTATTGTGACACCTCTATTAGATACCTCCCCCACAACTAGGGACTGAGGGCTTGTTACCGGGAAAAGTGTCTATTTAGAACGACTCTATCCCACTAAGGTGTGACAGTTACCTTAGAAACAAACAGAGAAAACTACTTTTGTATTTCCTTTATGAATTAAGATAGAGGGGGATAGAAAGAACCGACCTATGTCTTGCGCTAATCCTTTGATCCAATCCCTCTCTTCTTTGACAGTTTCCAGCTACCTGCTTCCTTACTTGCCCAGCTTCACCAAGTTCCTGTAAGATCACAGAAGAAGAAAACTACACAAAGACATGGATCTATATTCATAAAAAGCTTAGGATTAGATTTAAGCTAAACATACAAATGTAACAAGCATCAATGATACAAAAGCATGTAGGAGAAACTCAAATAGTTTTATTGATATAACAAGAAGGTCCAGGAAGAGTTACAACCGATGATTCCTGATCCAGCATCAACCTCCTAGCAAAGAAGCCCCTCTTCACCTCCAACAAAGCATAAATAACCCAATACTCTGATATCTATCTCAAAACCAACAACAATTCTTTGCAATGTACAAAATTCCAGCCTCTGGATCTCTGGGATGAGGGATGCATATATAGATGTATGCAAGGAAGATGAGTCAGCTTATGATTTGACTAGTGTCTTCTCTCTGTCAGTTCTTGCTTCCACTTGGAGACTGAGAGCCTCTTACTCATCCTTGGTCGAACTCAGTGAGGCAAGTGTCATTGGAGAAGATTCTAGAAGCTTCCATTGTCTTTCCACCTCGCGGAATGGCACTGCCATTTGTCATTTCCCGCTCAACGCACCCTGATAGTGCATTTAGGTGCGTTGCAACGCACCTAGCTAGTGTATTTGGGTGCTATGCAACGCAGCTAGCCAGTGGAGCAGCTGAAATGATCCTGATTTGACTGATTCTAAGCATTTTCTGGTGGAGAACTTCTGAGAGAAGCTGTAATTTGTTGACCTTGTTCCTTTAGGGGTCGGAACAACACTTTTAGGGACATAGGATCCCTTGGTTTATGGACATTTCATGGTTGGAGCTGCAAGGCAAAAAAATGTCTATAACAGTTGCCCCCTAAAGTATGAGGCTGTTTATCGGGTGAAATGCTTTATTATGAGGATCCGAAGTTCTTTCAATGCTGGGAGGAGACCTGTAATAAGATTATCTTCATACTGTTTTTCATGATCTAGCTGAGGTGGGCATTCCCGTGCTCAGCTTTATAAATTCATTTTAATGTACATAGGACAGACAATCGTCTGAGTGTAGACTGATGATTCTGATAGAGCCATCATCCTTTTGGTAGGATGATTATGTGTGCTGCAATGTTGTACATTTAATGTCTTTATTTTCCTGAATATATATCGCAGCCCGGATGGATGAAACTAGATCCGGGGTCTTCATTCTCTTCCGTTCTTCACTCGAAGTACAAGTCGATCCATGTGAGAAATGTTCTGAAGTTGAACATGGAAAGACATCTCTTGATTACCAGTCAATGATGTAAACTGTTAACAAGCGCGAGAGGAATCACCGATAATGATAATGACCCTCAAGGTACTACAGTACAATTCACGTGGTGTGAATAAAGGACTTGGCGTCGAACACCACGCAAAATCCTTCGGTCGAAGGCCATTGATGTAAACCTGTCGCCGGAAGTGAGAAACTTGCCATTGAGGTATCCAAGCTTCAAAGTACTGAATGGGGTGTTCCTAGATCAACTTCTTTGATAATGAGCTGATGTCGACAAGAAGTGATCCGTCAAAGGAGGGCCTTAATGAATCCCACATCAATGACACGGAACGGAGCAAATGATTTTGATGGAGGTGAAAACAATCTGGTGATATATGGTTCAGGGTGGTGGTCATGAAAGTATGGATTATAATGTATGGTAGTGGATGGGACACAGGTGACTTCTCTGGATGACTTCTCTTGAACATGTCGGCGACACTTATGTGATGGATTGGTAGCATTTTCCCCAAATTTGGATGGTATGGCGTGAGCATGGTGATGTGACCGGTGAATGAAACAACCCAACCTGACTCGGACACGGAGTGGAAGTGTCATGTTCAAGAGCGACTTGCTATCAATAAAGATTCTTTGAGTTTTCTTCCCAATTTTTCCCCAGTCATTGCTGACCAGTACCTCTTTATTTTTGTCAAGCTTGAGGAGGATAACATATGCTTGTTCTATAATTTTCCCTTCGGGCAAACCCATCGCTATGTTTTAACAAGCCTAGCGATAGTGAAACTCGTTCTCGTCTAAAGACAAGTTTGTCGCTATTAATCTTTTTAACGAGTTTAACGACAAAGATAACTCGGTCCTTTTCATTTTTAGAGAGTCTGAAAAGGTACGTAAAGGTAACTCCAAAATTTCTTTTTCATCATCTAATCCCTTAAGTCCGAAAAAGTATAAAACAATACAGAAGGGATGAACTTTCGATAGTTTTAACGAGCCGAAGAAAACAAGCGCTCGATCTTTTTGTGCAACAATCCCTCAGGTCCAAAAAGATTAAAATCTAGAGGAGAGATAGCACTTCCTGTCCCTTTAACGAGCTAGAAGGCCAAGGACTCGGCAATCTTTTCATATTTTACGAGTCAGTTGAAAAGAGCTTAAAGGAGACTCGTCTTTTGAGGAACGAGTGATAAAATGGTTAGCAGTTGATTCCAGGTAAGGTTTGGAATTTTCCAATCACGGCAGTGTCAAAAGGATGGCTAGTGAAATCACTCTTCGCAGCTGTTCCTCAAAATGGGTAAACAATCAAATGGAGGTGAATGATCGGCCAATGGAAAAGTGGAGGTGACGGTGCAAACACGACCAAGGCTTTAATGGTTGAAGTACTACATTCACGGTGGTTATTTACCGGGGAATAGTTCATTTTTTAACGAGCTTAAATGCGGGTGGAAACATTTGCTCGGTCCGAGTTTATTTTTTTAACGAGCTTGAACCTCGCGGTAAACACTGCTCGATTAATCCACTCATATGATAAGAATGTCTCATATAAAAACGACAATTTTTAGAGTTTTGCCCCACATCCTTTCTTTATGCAAGTTAGGAGACGACCAATCCTACGAGTTTAAAGGGTTAGAGGTCCTAAAAATTTAAAAAAATAAATAGTCACTCTTTGCTTGCACTCCAAAAGGTTTGCATGCCCCCAGGTATAAAACAGAGTTTCAAGGTTACCTCTACTTCTCTCCGACAAAACATTTGCTTTGACGAGAGAGGCCTACCTCTTACAGGTTACCCAAAGATTGTTCTATTCGCGGCAAAAACAAAATACTTCTTCAGCGATGTCTACCGAGATGAACAAAGGTGAGTGGCGGCGCTCGCCAACTCTCATAACTTTGACAAGAGAATACTATTCTAGAGTAACCCCTCTTCCAATCACGGACGGGGTACAGACTAGTCATATTCTCCCACGGAAACCTACCTTATACCCGAAGTTTTCCTGCCGAAGCAGACCAGGATGCATGCCCCCTGGGTTTCAGTCATATCCCTCCGAATTACTCGCGCTCATCGGGAGGACGGACTGGGGATTGAGACATTTCTTGCGTGAAAAGACCATTTAGGGATGGTATATGACTATTTGCTATGCGTGATCTGGGAAATGAAAGCTGGTCCACGAGCTTGACCACTCTTCCTTCGTGCAGAAAACACATTACTCTAAAGAGTGAGGAGACAATCGCTCCCATGCAATAAATATAGTCTCGTCCAAGGAGTAGGTTATAATCCAAGGGTCCTTGAACTACCATTACATTCAAGCGAACAGTTTTCCCTCTCAATGTTATGGGCACATCGGGAAGGATCCCTAAAGGTCGACTGGTTCCTTTATCAAAGCCCGTCAGATTTCTCATCTCAGGCAAAAGCGATGGCGAACCAAGCGCTTTCCAAGCAGTCGAGGAAAGGATACTCACAGAAGCCCCCTCATCTATGATGGTACCAACCATAACCATTCTATATATTTGGACGATAATTCGGAATGGTATGCTAGCTGGTAAACGGGGTCTGCCTAGTTGATTCCAGTCGAAGGAGACAACTAGGTTGCTTGGAGGTGGGACCGAATAGACGGCCGGGTACGACTATGATGAACTTACTTCCTGCGGTAAAGGAACGGGTATATTGCCCCCATGTTCGTTGGAGTCTGTGCTTATGAAGAGAATTTGGACGGTGTCATCCTTGTTCTCCTCAGTGAGTGTATCATCTGAAGATGAAACCTCTGAAGGCAAGACCGGGTCAACTGCCGCCTCGACCTTTTGACTTTCATCTGGTATGGATCCAGATGGTTTATCTTCAATGATAGGCGCTTCAGCTGACCACCTGAGCGAGCCAGCCGGATTTTCAACTAGCGATGGACTCAGCAAGAGTTTTTTATATCCAGGAGGAAGTCGTAACGGTGAAACCGGACGATCATCCAAAACTCTTTTAGCTTTGTCTAAGAAGGGACAATGGTGGACCGCATGATTGCCTTCGCACAGTTTACAGGGAAATCTAGCTTTCCCTTTTTGTCCTGGGGCTTCACTTTCGCTAGTTGACTGTGTGCTTTCAACATGATCATCAGAGGTTGACGACACCAGATTGTGCAAACGAGGAGACCAGTCCCTTAGTATCCGAGGGATGCAAGGACAATCTCTGTGAAAGTGGTCTCCTCTGCAAATGACACATGGCGATTTAGACCTGGTCGGTGCAGTGTGTGGATTTTCGTTAGACAACACTCGTTTTCCCCCATTCGCGTTTGGCTCCTTTTTATTCTTTTCTTTCTTCTTCTTTTCCTTCTTATCCTTAGGAACTTGGCTTTTAGCTTTACCAGCTCCATCAAGTGAAGAGGAAGGAAGAGAGGAAGAATTAGATGAAGTAGAAGGTTGGTGGGAAACTTTGGACTCGTCTAATTGCTGATTCGATTGTTCAGGAATAGTGGTGTTCTGAACGACAAAGGTTGAGAAGAGCCATACAGGCAAACCAATTGTCAGTCCTGGAAGCGACAATGTGGCCATATGGGGTGCGCCAACATCTCCCAAAGAGGAGAAGGGACTAGGATTTCCTCCAAGGGGAATTCCTTGGTTGGTAGACTCCATTTTCTCAACCCAAGATCAACGCAAGAAAGGGGTGATGAATATTCCGTTTAAAATAAATTTTAAGATGCTTTGACACAACTTGTTTTTTCAGTTTTAAAGAGTCGAGAAAAAACAAAAGATGACTCTAGTCTCCTTCGATTTTTGATGAGCCTGAAGTGACAAGTGCTCAGATGGACCTTTTCCGTTAAAGAGTCTGAAAAGGAACGAAAGGGACTGCTCTAGAGATCTAGGTAGAGGGAGTACCAAACCAATCGCAAAACTGCAGAATACTTTTTACAGTATGGCAGTCAATCTTCCCGAATGCTATGTTCAGTGCATTGCGATCGATAGGGCTGTAGACATGACTTCCTATGGATAAAGGATTTAAACCTATAGGGGTCTCCCAATATATACTCGACGGTACGTGGGAGCAAAAGTCCGTACTGGCACTTATCATCTCAAAGTAGAGGAATCAGTCAACCATCAGTGAGGACAACAGTTACCAGGCTTTACGACGCCGGAATACGTCTCTAGCCTAGACCTCTAAATGTTGTGCGTTAAGTTCCAAAGCGTTGTTAGATTCATTGAATTTATTTTAAGTTGATCTTTCTCATGAAGTTTGCCTTTTGGGTTCACCACGAGATGTAGATGTAATTCCTAAAATGCAATCTAAAGATGATAAGAAAACTTTTATCTCTTTTCAGCAATGAAAATCCTAGCTACAAGGGGAAAAGAAAGACACAATCTTTTCGCAAAGAGAAAAGAGCACACTGTAAATGCACTTTCCTAAATCAAGCCAAACTGACTGCCAATATGCAAATGCACATGCATGTGTTTTGTTTTTCACTTTCTTAATATTGATGCCTAAAAATAAATTTGATGTACAAATCTGAACTTGCTTTCAAGTGACAAACACAAACAAGCTTCTTTTCGAAATCAAAAGGTAGAGATGATTACGACACTTTATGATTTTGAAATAAATACTCGTTTCGACACTAGAAAGTCACAAATTCAAACCAAAGGAAAAAAGTAAAAGCATAATCGACTGTCAACAACAAATAAACTTTCTCCTATGATCAAAATCGACACTTGCGACAGATCTAAATCAAAGGACGACAGTATGACTATTCTACTTTTGCAATGGAAAACTGTAAATGACGCAACAAACACACAAAAACACCTACAGTTCTTTTGTACAAATGAGGCGGAATAACAGCAAGGAAAAGGGGTTTTTAAAAAGACACATACACTGATCACAGGCTGCAAAAATCAGAGACAAAACTGGAAAGAATGAAGCACAAGAACCTCAGCTGCACAGGGAAAGTCTGATCAGCGCACCTGTAACACAGAGAAACTAGATTGCAGTGCAGGTTGGCCTGACGAGAACTGTGCTGAAATGCAGGAACTCTTCACAGTACCTGCGCTGGGGCAGAAACGAGAATTCTATCCGGGTTCTGGGTCACGGTTTAGAGTTTAGTCTTTGGTTTTTGGCCGAGTAAAAGCAATCAATAATGCACAATCAGAGGGTAGATCTAAGGAGGGTCTAAGAGCTATCACAAAGGGCAATCAGATCATTTGGGAATCAGCTCTTCAAATCATAAACAGATCCAGTGAATGGATTTAAGTAGCAGATGTCTAGCAGTTCGAATGCTACTTAAAAGTTTATGAAACAAACAACAAAATGATACACAAACAAACTAATTAGACAATCGTCCCCAGTGGAGTCGCCATTTTGTTACCGGGAAAAGTGTCTATTTAGAACGACTCTATCCCACTAAGGTGTGACAGTTACCTTAGAAACAAACAGAAAAAACTACTTTTGTATTTCCTTTATGAATTAAGATAGAGGGGGATAGAAAGAACCGACCTGTGTCTTGCGCTAATCCTTTGATCCAATCCCTCTCTTCTTTGACAGTTTCCAGCTACCTACTTCCTTACTTTCCCAGCTTCACCAAGTTCCTGTAAGATCACAGAAGAAGAAAACTACACAAAGACATGGATCTATATTCATAAAAAGCTTAGGATCAGATTTAAGCTAAACATGGAAATGTAACAAGCATCAATGATACACAAGCATGTAGGAGAAACTCAAATAGTTTTATTGATATAACAAGAAGATCCAGGAGGAGTTACAACCGATGATTCCTGATCCAGCATCAACCTCCCAGCAAAGAAGCCCCTCTTCACCTCCAACAAAGCATAAATCACCCAATACTCTGATATCTATCTCAAAACCAACAGCAATTCTTTGCAATGTACAAAATTCCAGCCTCTGGATCTCTGGGATGAGGAATCCATATATAGATGTATGCAAGGAAGATGAGTCAGCTTATGATTTGACTAGTGTCCTCTCTCTGTCAGTTCTTGCTTCCACTTGGAGACTGAGAGCCTCTTACTCATCCTTGGTCGAACTCAGTGAGGCAAGTGTCATTGGAGAAGATTCTGGAAGCTTCCATTGTCTTTCCACCTCGCGGAATGGCACTGCCATTTGTCATTTCCCGCTCAACACACCCTGATAGTGCATTTAGGTGCATTGCAACGCACCTGGCTAGTGTATTTGGGTGCTATGCAACACAACTAGCCAGTGGAGCAGCTGAAATGATCTTGATTTGACTGATTATGAGCATTTTCTAGTGGAGAACTTCTGAGAGAAGCTGTAATTTGTTGACCTTGTTCCTTTAGGGGTCGGAACAACACTTTTAGGGACTTAGGATCCCTTGGTTTATGGACATTTCATGCTTGGAGCTGCAAGGCACAAAAATGTCTATAACAGGGATCCTATCACCTTCGAGGCTTCTGTTTGGCCTTTCTATCTCTATTATTTTCTCTGAGTTCTCCACCACGTCATCTCTTCCTTTTGGACCCTTCAACACTACTCCTACTTGATGTGGTCCCTTTGCCTACACTTTCATTTCCTGCATGGTCCTTTCTTGCCACTTCTCTGCTATCAATGCTCTCCTCTATGCTCTTACTTCCCTATCACTTCGTGAATGTTCTACATCCATCCTTTCAAGAGCATCCAAATCCCGTGTTCAGTATAATTTGCCCCTTTTGATCCTTCCCCCAACACTAGGGTTTTACACCGCTATGCTCAATGGTTGGAAAGAAATTAAGCCTTCTTCCACCATCAGAATCTTACTCCAGAGAGGTACTTCCTGTATCAATTTTTCTCTCAGCCTAGACCTAAACACAACATCAGACATCGAGAAGGATGGTAGCTTTCCACCGTGAACTTGATCACATATCCCTCCAGAGTAGTTTGTACCCAAAAATATACCGCTCTTGTTAGATCTGTGTCTAGGTGGTGGAGCGCTAAAGGATCAGCGGGAGCCCAACAGTGGCAGGACGACATCAGTTATTTTGGCTGACCCTTCACTTGGAATCTCCACAACCAATTGTACAATTATTCTGGGAACTTACACCAGAATATATCGTATTGTTCACTTGCAGCTTTTAAGTACATGATCTTGTCTTTCACCTTAGCAATAATTCAGCTTCAAAGGATAGCTTGTTGTGACACAAACCAATCAATTTAGTCATCCCACCAATTTCATACTTCTTTCTTAAAAATACTCGATACCATATTATGAACCCCTCCTTTTTATTTTAGTTCCCAGAAATGGAACCATTTTTTGGCACAAAACTGACAACAGGGAAGAGACCCTAGGTTCAAGCTCAATTGGACAACAAGGCTCTGCTGTAGTCTAGGACAACGCCGACATTTTCACCTTACCCAGAGGGGCAAGGAGTCTCACCCAAGGCCTTCCACAACGGAAGATAGATGGGGCTAAGAGGGGTATCAAGAATTTTGAAATTAGCAGACATCAATAGCTCATAACCCTCAACCCTCTATACTATCCAACATGTTATTCTATTCCTATCATCATAGGAAACTACCCAACTAATGACCATTCATTTTAAATTTTGAATAACCCACAAGAAGCACAACACTAAAAAATATATCCCAATTGCTTCTTTCATTAATTGGCATATAAAAGAGTACAAATCATATTACAAAAGGCTCAATCCCTATTCATCAAATAAAAAGAGAGCATAACCCCAAGGAACACAACTATAGAGCATGGTCATGGCGAGAGTAGAGGACAATCCTCACCTTTCTGGAATTGGTCCGACTCTCTCGATCCTTTCCATTCTTGTATGTTTCATCACCAACCGCTTCCTCATGTTATATTTCACCTTATACCCTTCGCTCCACATTCCCACTACCAGTTTTGCTCAACTGACTCTGCCCTCAGCTTCCTTCTATTTTCCCTTGCTCAACTTCTTCCCCTTGCTTCTGCTACCTTGACGCAATTGTCCTTTCACTCTTATTTCATGTCCCTTTCCTTGTTTATCAGCTCCACAACCCCAACCGTTGTCCCTGCCACCATTCCTCCTCGTAAAACCCCAAAATTCAAAATGAAGGCCCCAATAGAAGAAATTAGGAAAATACACATAGACAAACTCTGATTGGTTAAAGAAGGTTCACAAATATGGAAATTACTTTTAACATCCACCCCACTCATATAGTCGTGCCTCTCATGGGTCCTAAGAATGGAAAACAAATAAACATTTGATAGGGTAGTGTAATGGGAAATCCTCCCCTGGGGAATAATTTATCCCTTATTCCTCTCTAGAAATGCCTTTCTCAATATAGAAAAAAATGTTATTTGATATCAGGATATGGTGTCCTAAATGCACATTAGGGGGTAGAAACTTTCCATATTTTCTTCCCCACTTCAATCACCTAATGGATAGTTTTTTATATTATTTGAAAGGTTTCACTACAAAATCAATAAATGAGTTACACATAGTTAAGTCAAGTTATGAGAAAACTATCTCCCCATAAGGGCCTCACTACAGAAGATGTGGTCAAAAATTTTCCACATGGATGGGATTATGAAAATAAATTTCTTATGTTGGATATTGGTGCACAAAAGAATCCTCATAGTAGACACAAATATTTAAAGAGGAATACAAGGACCTAAACATGTGCACTCTACCAAAAAAAGTAATGAAAATATCCATGATATATCTTTATAATGCGAAATTAAAGAGAAAATTTGGCAATAAATTCTATATGGTATTTCATACAAAGTATATAGCCAAACCCCTAAGTGAATGGTTTTACCCTTGATCGACAAATTGTGTAGGTTCATTTAGAAGAAATTCGATCTTAAAAAATGTATGGATGCCTCTTCCAAAATATTTTAGCTTGAACATATGGTTTTCATGCAAAAAATTATATTTCAAAATAACTAGACCAAACCAAAGGTAGTAGTGAAAATGAACCAGTCCCTATTGGAGAAACATAAATGTATAAAAACGATGAAACTACAAGGGCCTCAAGCACTAAACTTCTTTGAAATAAGGTGTCTAGCTCAATTCCATATTGGACATCAAAATACCCTTGTGGAATTAAAAAAGAGATAGCAAAAAATACCCCTTTCCACTAAAGAGTTTAGAATTACATAAACATTTGTGACTCATATGTGCTTTTCTTTGATGGACCTTTGAAATGAAGCGTAGAGGTGGAAAATGTGGAGAGATGGTCTATAGCTCTGGAGGAAAAATTGAAACAAATTACTGTTGGAGTCTAGGCATGTCATTAAATAATCAAATGGAGTGTTTTTCTAGGATGCAAGGAATGAACATAATTAAAACATATATGGTTAATAGATTAACAATGATTAGAAACTTGAACAATATCATTCAACATTTCAACCTAAAAACCATCTAAAAGGATCTTTAGTTCCAACATTGATCAAAATGAGGCTAAATTCCATTACCCACCAAGTGGGCCATAGAGACCTTGAGTATAAATGGAACTCTATGGGTGTGCCCAATCCCATGAATATAAGAATTAAACCACAGGGTTTGAGGTTGGGTGGCATAATGCAAAACATTGACACAAGGAGAATGTGTTTATGGGTGAATGGAGTAATGATGGGATGCTTACGGTGCCATCACTCAGCTAAGACAATACCGCTCATCCTTTATGGGGATTGTTTAGGATATCTCACTCAGACAATGGAGATCATCATGAAGCATTTGGCTACGATTCGAAGGCTAGAGGGTCAAATTTGTAGGGTAGAGAAGTAGTTTCAAAAACTCCACTTAGAATTTCAAGTTTCTTTAGTAGAAGTAATATAAAAATGTTTAATATACTACTTGATGAGCCTCGGTGTTGCAGCACAGATGATGCAACTTGTATGGCTACCAAATTTACTTTATCAACCTGGGGTTTCATACAAACTTGGAGGTGACAATGCTATATAAACAACAAATGCAACATTCTACTCATGTCACTTCTCAATTGGGACGCTAGACCACTAGGGGTCCAGATCAGTCTTCTATTGACTAGAAGGAGTTTGACCATTGACAGTGAATTTAAAGCTAGTTGTAATGTAGGAAAGTAGATGCTTGCCTATTTAGGAAATCAAGGTTGCTAAATGATAAATGCTATCAAATGCCATAAATCATCTAGCTAGGAAATAATACAAGTTAATTGCATAAAAGAACTAGGTTAACTTTTCAATTGATCATATAGGTATTTGGACTATTTGGACATGGGATGTTGTTATATCATTCTATGATTTGTATATGCATGCACTAAATATTTCATTTTGTATTTGCAGAAAAAGATTTTTAATTTCTAAATTCAAAAATGTAAATGTTATGCTTATTCTATTTGATCTTGCAGGGGGAAATGTATGGGAGAGCTGATTTTAGGTGGCAATGATAGGCATGTAATCCAAGATGAGGGCCTAACCTACTCTCATACTAGAATTTATGGTCAAAACAAGGTCCATGGGCTACTACAAGAGTTCTTGTAGATGCTACAGAAACTACTACATGATGTCCTAGTTTGCTATAGGGTATCCTAGTTTCTACAGAAAGTTAGTTGAAATCTTTAGGAGGGAAAGAATAGTGGAATGAGGACCTTTACTAGTTTATATTATTGCATATTAAACCTTTGCAATATTGTTTCAACATATTTCATCTTCTTTAACAAGAGTTTACTACTTACTCAATCTCTTTTAATTTCCTTTCAGAAATGAAACTTGTAGCACCAATATCCTTCATGTCAACTTTTGAGGACTACGAAGTATTCATATACTAGACGATTTCCTTGTCATTTCTAATTAGCAATATATCATCGACATACATGTTATCAACCTTTTTGTCACACTTAGGTTGGGAAGGGACTAATGGTCATAACTCACATAATTGAGGGATAATATTCCACTCCCATATCCCTATATATCCATACTTTCATGTTTTATTACTCCTTATCTTCAACAAATTGAAATTGCATCACTTCTTGCAAGTTATCAAGGTCTGATGCAACCCATTCTATCACTAGATTTTAGCAAAGGAGTGATGAAAGGTAAAAAAATATAGAATATTTTTTCCAGGATGATTAATATGAATGAGGATGATATGACTTAGAATGGGGTCATTAATTGAATCCTTTATGTTAACTTCTCTTGGCCCTAGGTGTCTAGATTCATCTTCCTATATCTTTAAGAAACCTATATAATGAGATCCTTCCGGGAGGGGAGGGGGACACAAAAAAAGAAAAGTTAATACACTTACGTTGGTGTATTTATTAGGAATAATTCCATGAATTATTTTTGTAAGCCAACCCATAGCTGGTGATCCAAGGATGACAAAGTGACAAGGTATCCAGGAAGGACTCGTTCCGCAACAAGGTATAATTTTTAACTTTTTCTTTCATAATTTAAACATCATGAAGATTTATCCCTAATATTTGTCTCTTGTTGTATTATTTCATATTGGATTTAAATGTGGTTATTAGATCAATCAATTACAATAATAGATCTTCGATTAGAAGAAGAGTTTTTGGTTCTTCACTTTTACATATGTATGTTACAAAGTCAAGTAATGGAAGCAAGACATCAAAGAGTTGGATAAGGATTTTGTAAATCTTATATGGTTATATCTCACATCAAAAATAAAAGGAGTGGGGGTAAACACATATTCCTTCCTCTATTTTTTCTTATGCAAGGAATATTATGTCATAGATCTAGGAGATCCTTGTATGTTGCTTACCCCACTATTGAAAGAGGAAAATTTTCTACAAACAAAACCAATGACTCCACTAGAGATTGAACAAAGAATCTTTGGTTTCACATACTTTATCTTCAACTAGTAATATAGGCTCAAGTCCATTATGTGCCAAGGGTAAGGGATAAATCTACATCATCATAGAAGTGAGTTCAAGATAAGGTATATTCATGAATAACTAGATACTAATCCTTGAACTAGTGGAAAAAATACTCATCAAACCATAGTGTTGTTGCTCACCCCCCTATGTGCGACATCAATTCCTTCCATTGTACCATACAGGAATAAGAGAGCCCTATACAGGTTGTTGTCAGCCATTGTTTGATCCTTGATACACTCTATAAAAAAAGGGAGACTAGAATATTCCCATGGCTAAATTATTTCTATCTTCATGTTTGATACTTTATCAACTACTCCTTGTTTCTCAACATCCCTACACACTAGTTAAAAATTGTTGGATCCAGACACCTCATTTTTGTATCCACTTGTGTTGTCAACTCCAAGTGGGGCTAAGTTTACCCTACTATATGAGTAATAGAGAAGATATTTTTTGAAGGTTTAAATCAACCACTTCTTTTATTGGTAGCTTGACACTTATTTCCCAACACCTATCCCTACAATATTTGTGGCCCTCAGTATTGCAGCTACAATGTTTAAAATCCAAGATTCTTATCCTTAATTATCAAACTAGGGTGCATACAAAATTCAGATGGGTTGGTATTATATGTGTAATAGGAACTATCTTATTCCTCTTCTAATCCTTATATAGGTGAGAGGTGGTTGGGTGTAGGCTACATGAACATAAATCCAATTAATTTTCCTGACTAAGTAGGCTACATGCAAGTGAAACTATAGAGGTAACTTGAAAAAATGAAATGGCACACACTTATGCTAATTTCAAGAAATGTAAATAACACTTCTCCTGGAAGTGAAGGAAATACAAGGTAAACCTAAAACATATGTTGCAAAACATACAAAAAACACTCAAAAAGAAAATGATGTAAGCATCTAGAGGAAACTATTTGATATTTCTATGCCTCTAGACTCCATCGTCAACATCTGCAACATGTTCCAATACATTAGGGAGACTAAACCAAGAGTTTATTGTCAAACTAGGTGAGAAAAATGGGTTGTTTGCAAACTACTACAAGATTCCTTATTTTCTACAAGAGGAGACCAACAAACTAGAAAAAAAATTGAAATGTGAATATAAGGTGATAAAAGGGGGTAAGAATGATGGAAAATGATGTTATTATGTTATTAAAGGCATCAAACAATTAAATATAAGATTCATCTTCAAACAACCAAGCTACATCTACCCTCTATAACCATAATCTCAAGTGCATAGTAAAACAAAAAATTGCAAAAATGTAATAAAAAATGAAATGAAGTGGAAAAAGTTAATAAAGATGTAATGATAAGTGATGTGAATTATATAAAAGGCTAACATGCTATAAAAATGACCTCTAGAGAACATTAGCTCATAAAACTACGAACTTAACCATGCAAAAAACTATCAAACTACAATTCCTAGAAATGCTAATTCTAAAGCTAAACAAAGAAAATGAAAAGAAATCAAATAATATCAAGAAAAGTACAATAGGGATATAAAGCTCCTGTGGTGGGTGCAGCTCGAGGATGCATAGTGTCCTTGATGAAGAACCACGACTGCTAAGAACTGAAATGAGGAATTGTTTCCATTAACTGAAAATA
This sequence comes from Pinus tabuliformis, assembly GCA_031772625.1. Lineage (NCBI taxonomy): Eukaryota > Viridiplantae > Streptophyta > Pinopsida > Pinales > Pinaceae > Pinus > Pinus tabuliformis. The sequence goes on from CM062818.1 coordinate 369,614,484, forward strand.
TGTCTTACATTAGAAATTACAATCCTAAAAAAATTTCTGAGAAATATTCAAATCTTAATCTATTCCTTCTCTTTTACCACTTTTTATACGGCCAATTTGAATATATTATTTACACATCAAAAGAGAGAGAATCCTCCTTGAGAGGAGCGCTGCATTTCCCTCCAAAAATTCTAAAAATAAGGGATCTTGTTCCAAATCCAGTTTACAACAATAGGAAGGGGCATTAAATTCTCTGAGCCAGTCGAGATTAAGTCTTCAAGCTACAAGGAGAAAATCCCTAGAATCTCTCTAGTGATGGATTCCTCATAATGTGTTAAACATATTGATGCATCATACATAATAAACATATTAATGCACAAAAAGCATGAAAACTACATTGAATTATCTAGGAGCTAATTAAGCTAGGAAAATATAACATTACGTAAAAATGTGGGGTCAAACATTATTTTGTGTGCGTAGGAGTGAACTGAGGGTTTTTATAATTTACCTATTTTGGAGGCCTATCATAACCCCCTACTAGAACTATTACACATCCTTGAGAAACTCAATCTATAGAGATTAATAAAACATTTCTACTATTGATGAAATCAAACTGAAAACAAGAGATTACAAATTTTCGCTACTATTCTGTGGAATGAAAATAAAAAATTATAAAACATGTGCAATGACATGCAACCATTAAAACCACAAGAACACAATTATTTACAGGGGATCCCAACTGGGAAAAACCCCTCCACTACTTTTCAATAATTAGATGAGAATGAGAAACTATTTTAATGTATTTCTTCGATGTTGAAGCACAACCTACACCGTAAACTTGTTCTCCTATTGACTATCCTACTCTGGCCAACACTTATCCAATTTAAGGCCCTAACTTGCTCCTCTTACCTTATGAAATCCAAGATGAAATTATCTCCTAAAAGATAGGATTTTCTCCTATTTTATTGTACAATTCCCAAGGAATGACTCACCTACTTAACTGCCAAGCATATACACTCAACTAGTGTACAATTGATAATTATAATGTGCCTTTTCCTCCCTTCCAACTAGGAAATTGGAATTCCATTCATGACTGGGCTATTTTTAGCTAATTAACTAGTTTAACTGAGAGATCAATAAGTTAACAATAGTTCTATTACTCAAATTACCTTCAACTGAATCCAATAGGTATTTGAGCTTAGTTAACCGAGTCAAACTGAAAATAACTAAACTAGATTGCTAAATTTTAGCAATCACTACATGCACAATTCTACTTATAGCCTATAACTCGAATTTACTGAGTAAATTAGTAGACAAATCCATGTCACACAAGTTAACTATAATCTAAGTTATCCCAATGATGTGGAAAATAAAATTACTAAATTTGACTAATTCACAAGTCAAATTTAGCCTTTCATGCTATAATTCCTAGCACTCCCTCTTAGCAACAAAAGGATTTTGTACCACCCCTATCCTACACCTGTAGAATATAAATTTTCTTGTTGACAATGCCTTTGTCAAGATATATGTACCTTGCTACTTAGTTGGAGTGTATTGTAGCATCATAATTTCCCTCTACACACAATCCTGCAAGTGATGGTAAGTGATATCAATGTGATCGGACCTATCATGAAATACTGGATTCTTAGAGAGTATGATACAACTATGATTATCACAATCAATCACTATCAGATCCATCTCTTGACTGAAAAGAACCAAAAATATTTTCCTCATCCATATGGCCTCACATGTTTCTTGATTTGCAACTATGTATTCAACCTCTATTGAGTTGAGTTCCACATACCTTTATTTCCTATTATACCAAGAAATAACTGCAAAACAAACACTGAAGATAACACCTGAAGTAATTTTATTATCTGATGGACTCCCTACCCAATCTTCATCAATGATGCCTTGGAGATTCACTCCCTCTATCCTCCTATACCATAACCCATACTCGATTTCACCTATGAGGTACATCAACACATTCTTTATTTCCTTCCAATACAACTTGGTTGGCCTCACCATGGCTTGACTCAATCAATTAATTGCATAACATATGTTGGGCCTTGTGTTCACTAGATACATCAAGGATCCGATAATTTCTCTATAGATGGTAGCATCTACTACATCTTCTGAAGAAGTACTCTCCTTCCTCTAGTTTGTAGCGAGAGGTGTGTCCATAGTCTTGCATTTCTCGATCTGAAATCTCTGAAGTATTTCAGAGGCATACTTCCTTTGACTCAAAAACATCTCAACATCACCTTGCCATACTTCTAGCCGAAGGAAGTAATTCCTCAAGCCTATGTATTTCATCTCAAATTCTCTTTCAGGGTCCTCCTTGCAAGATTGAATCAACTTCTCTTCCCCTGTAAGTATCAAGTAATAAACATAAAAGACCAAGATAAGAAACTTGTCATCAACCACAATGTGATAGACATTGGCATCTGCTTCACTTTGGGTGAGGCATAATCCACTAAGACATGTGTTGATCCTAATGTACCATTCTTGGGGCACCTATTTGAGACCAAAAAGTTCTCTCCTAAGTCTACAAACATACGTCTCCTTGTCATATGTCTCAAATCCCTTGGGATTCTTGATGTAAATTTCATCCTTAATAACACCATTGAGAAAGGTGATCTTCAAATCCATCGATGGATCTTCCACCCCATCTGCACAACCAATGCTAGAATGGTTATGATTGAGGAATATCTAGCCACTGGGTAAAATATTTCCTCATAGTCCACTCCCTCTACTTGAGAGAATCCTTTGGCCACAAATATTTCCTTGTACTTCTCGATGCTCCCACTAGCAATATGGTTCACTATGTAGATCCATTTAGAATCAACCACTGTTTTTTTCTCTAGTCTCAGAACCACCTCCTATACACTATTCCTTATGATGGAGTCATATTACTCCACCATAGCATCAACCCACATTGGTTGAGAAACTAATTCCTCACATGAAGAAGGATTTTTCTCAATGAGTTGTATGATGAGAGCCATATACGCAGTGTACGTATCTAGTGATCTCTTCATGCGCTGAGATTTCAGAGCTCCCACATGCTCTTTTGCATCCCATAACAATATTCCAACTTATTTTGTTCTCTTTCTCCCCTCTCTGGAAGATTGTGATTGAGTCGGTGCCCCCACTCATCCTCTTGTTTGCTCCTCTACATGTGGTTTCTCTAGAACATCTTGCAGGTCTGTATGAGGCTCCTATTTTGTAGCTAGAAGCTACTCCTCCAATGGGATAGTCAACTCTCGCTCTAGAGACAATCTCATAGCCTTTGCATCATGCAGTTTTACATCTATCCTCACTATTGTCGCCTTGAGTGATGGAAAATACACCCTGTAGTTATGTCGTGTGTCTGTGTATCCTACAAAGGCTCCTATCTTAGTTGTAGGCTGAAGTTTCTTCCTCCTATCATTAGAGACATGATAATACACTGTAGCTCCAAAAAGTATGAAATGAGATACATATGGCTTTCTCCCAGAGAAATTTTCTTCAGGTGTGATCATGCCAAGTATTCTATGAGGTCTCCCGTTTTATAGATAAAATGTGGTATTACATGATTTTTCCCATAGATTCAATGACAACCCCTGATCATGCAACATAGCTCTTGCTACTCCCTCTACGCTTTTGTTCTTCTTCTCATCCACCCCATTTTGTTGTGGGTTATGTGGTGCTACCAATTATCTTCTAATACCTTCTTTGGTATAAAACTTCTTGAAGGTGTGAGATACATATTCTCCTCCCTTATCCCTTCTTAGGGCTTTCAATTTCTGACCAGTCTCCTTTTCAACCAACTCTTTGAATTCAACAGATTTTGAGAAAACTTCATCCTTCTTCCGTATGAAGAAGATCCAAAATTTACTTGAAAAGTGATCCATGAAAATTAAAATATATATGTGTTTTGTTCTCGAGGTTGTATAAAATGGTCCACAAACATCATAGTGGACTCACTCCAAGATTTCTCCAGCTCTGCTATCTCGGCCCTGGAAGGTGGATTTGACATATTTCCCCGATGTGTATCCCTTGCGGACATCATGTTGGCCAAGGGTGCATTTTAGGAGACTAGTGGTAATATGATACATGATTTTGTAGGTTTTAACCCCGTACAGAAATTACCTGCATACGAATTCTAAAACACAGAAAATAAACAATGTGAGAGCATAACACATAAAACACATATACACAGAGATGTTCCCTTGGATCCAGAAACCAGGACTACTAGCTTGAGTTTTTCATTATGTTCCTTTCATTGTTATAATACATATTTATACATGTCAAAGCATCCAATACCATGGACTGAAAACCATCGCATCTAAAACCATGTGGGAAAATCATGCACAAAACCATAGGTGGGTCTACCCAACCTAACATAGGGTCCAAAACCAAAATTTTCTGGGGTGCTGCCCTGGACCCCATAGAGTGGGGTTACCTACACCCCTCAAACCCCCTGTGACCTGCCCCGCTACGCAATCGACGTAACGAATGGGGGGCTCCGACCCCCCTATAACCCCCAGTTAACTATGTGGGCTAGTCGTGGAAAGAATATAACACAACCCAACATTCTCCCACTTGTTGTTTTATTTCCATAGGTGGCCACAAGAGAGCTTAGTCATTTATCCATCCCTGTAATGCCCATTGTTTCTCTGCACCAAGAGAACTTCTCAGAGCTCACAGATTTTGTCAATGCATCTGCAGTATTCTTCAAAGTGTCCACCTTTAACAGCAACACCTTTTTGTCTTCTATCATATCCCTCACAATTGATACTGAACATCAATGTTCTTTGTCTTTGAATGATATGCACGGTTCTTTTCCAAGAAAATTGCACTTTGGCTGTCACAGTCTATCCTTATAGCTCCCTGTACTAACCTCATACTTGAACACAATCTCTGCAACCAAACTGCTTCCTTGCTTGCATGAGTGGCTGCCATGTATTCTGCCTCTATAGTTGATAGTGCCACTACAGATTGTTTCTTACTCATCCAACTAACTGCACCTCCAAATAGGTTAAACACATACCCACTTGTAGATCTTCTCTGATCCAGATCTCCAGCCCAGTCTACATCAACAAAGCCACGAAGATCCAACACTCTCTCCAATCTTGGTCTTCATTGGTAGCACAAACCATAATCACTAGTGCCACGCAAATACCTAAAAACCTCCTTCATCGCTATCCAATGCTCCTTTCCTAGTTTTGACATAAACCTACTCAATACTCCCACTGCATGTGCAATGTCTGGTCTAGTACAGACCATTTCATACATCAGGCTACCGACTGCACTTGCATATGGAACATGGGACATGTCATATTCCTTTTCTTATGTCTTGGGACATTGTTTAGAAGATAACTTTACACCTACAGGAATAGGAACCTTCACCAGTTTACTATCCTACATATTAAATCTCTGTAGTATTTGTTAGAAAATTATATATTACGGAGCAATGGAGCACATAAAATATTGCAGAAATATAAACACAGAAAACGCATAAAACAAGAGAGACACAGATATACGTGGTTCACCCATTTTGGGCTACATCCATGGAGAAATAGCTAGTCTTTTTATTATATTATCCAACAAACTGAAGAGATACAACCTACAACAGATCCGCTATAACACCCTCTTCGCTCTCAATTGCCTCTCTCTTCCTCACTCAGAATACAGATGTGATATAGACGCAATAAAATTCCCTCATATATAGTGAGGGGTTGCCTTCTAGGGCAAAAGACCCTAAGTTAAACATAACTTCTACCGTCAGATCATCCACCTAATGAATGGCCCAGATTGACGAGAAGTTACTAGACTTTTACAAGGCAATTTTACATCTATTTTTAGCTTTGGGGGCGCTGCCCCCGAACCCCTGCCAGGGGAGCGCTGGCCCCCGGACCCCCCAGCTAAGGGGGATTAGCCCCCCTGTGTGGAGGGTTGTACAATCTTCCTGGGGTATACATCTGGCTTAAACCTTTGAATACAGAGGATAATCAGGATCCACACCCAACAATCTCCCACTTGGAGACTGATTATAGCAACTCCACCGCTACTTCATTTGCTAGACAATGACTCCACTTTGGACCTGGTTGTTTCTCATCTTCTCCATCATACTTGAAGACAATTGAAACTGAGTAGATTCTTAGTTTCTCCCTGGTTACAACTTTTGTTAACATATCTGCAATATTTTGGCTAGTTTGTATCTTTTCCAGCTTCAACTGTCCATCTTCCAATGCTGACCGTATGAAATGGTAGTTGAGCTGTATATGTTTAGTCTTGGAATGAAATGTAGAGATCTTTGGAAGATGTATGGCACTCTAGTTTTCACTGTGTAACCTGCCCAACTCCTGCTTCTTACCCAATTCATCCAGAAACCTTTGTAACTAAATGATTTCTTTACTAGCTTTTGTAGCAGCAGCATACACTGCTTCTGTTGTTGAAAGTGAAACAACAATTTGGATTTTTGAAACCCAACTGAAAGTTGTTCCACCTACAGTAAATACATATCCTGTAGTGCTCCTCCTCTTATCTCTGTCACCTGCCATATCTACATCAACATATCCCTATAGAGCAATGTTTGAACCACCAAAGCATAATGCTTGATTTGTGGTACCTCTCAAATACCTGAGAATCCACTTCACCGCCATCTAATGTTCTTTTCCTGGAATGTTCATGTAGTTGCTTACAACTCCCACTACATGTGCAATATCAGGCCTTGTGTAGACCATTGCATACATTAAGCTTCCAACTACTGATGCATATGGAACTTTAGACATATGATCCATTTCTTCCTGAGTCTTGGGACATGCCTCCTTACATAATTTGAAATGGTTAGCCAAAGGTATACTAACTGGTTTTTCATTCTGCATATTAAACCTTTTCAACACCTTTTCTATGTACTCAATTTGAGACAATGTTAATTTGTGATTCTTCCCGTCTCTAGTTATTCTCACACAAAGGACTTGTTTTGCATCACCCAAATCCTTCATTGCAAATGAGTTTGCCAATTTCCTTTTGAGCACATTTATTTCCTACATGTTAGAACCTGCAACAAGCATGTCATCTACATACAATAACAATATAATATAGCTGCCATAATTTTGCCTTTTGAGATAAACACAATGATCAGAGTGACATCTAGTATAACCTTGTTCATACATAAACCTGTCAAATTTTAGATACCACTGCGTTGGAGCCTATTTTATGCCATACAAGCTCTTCTTCAACCTGCACACAAGTTTCTCCTTCCCTTTTACCTCATATCCTTGTGGCTGCTGCATATATATCTCTTCCTCCAAATCCCCATGGAGAAAGGCTGTCTTTACATCTAACTACTCAAGATGCAAATCTTCAGTTGCTACTAGACTTCAAATAGTTCTGATTGAAGTCATTTTCACAATAGGAGAAAATATCTCATCAAAGTCTATACCCTTTTTCTGTGCAAACCCCTTCACCACAAGTCTAGCTTTGTACCTTTTTCTACTTGCATCTTCTTCCTTTAGCCTGTAAACCCATTTATTCTACAATGTTGTTTTACCTGGAGGGAACCTGAATAAGTCCCAAGTCTGGTTATGTGCTAAGGAGTCCATCTCTTCTTTCATGGATTTCTCCCACTTCTTCCTAGTTTCTACCTGCACTGCTTCTTCATAACATTCTGGTTCATTAGAATCAGTCAACAATACATAATATAATGAAGGAGAGTATCATTCAGGGGGTCTACTTATCCTGGTAGATCTTCTAACACCACTTTCAAGTGTTTGACATGCTTGTTGCTATTTTCGTTGTTGTTCTAGTTGTTGATCATTATGATTTTTAGGCACCATCACTTTTCCTGTGATATCGTCAGGCACTATGTATTCTCTGTTTTCTTTTTCCTGTTTCTTTTACTGCAACTGATTCATATACAATACATTTTCATTGAATATTACATCTCTTCTCCTAATGATTTTGTGATTTTCATAATCATATAATGGATAACCAAAATCATTAACACCATATCCAATAAAGGTACAATTCTTTGATTTTGCCTCAAGCTTGGTTCTGTTTTCTTTATTAATGTGGACAAAGGCTTCACAACCAAAAGTCTTTACAAATGAGTAGTTTACCTTTTTACCTGTCCATGCCTCCTCTGGAATACCACCATCCAAGGAACTTAAAGGCCCTCTTTTTATTAGATAAACAAGAGAGTCTACAACATCTTCCCAAAAGTGTAAAGGCAATCCTGCATGCAATCTCATGCACCTTGCACGCTCCATGATTGTCCTATTCATCGTTTCTGACACACCATTTTCTTGTGGTGTTCCTGGAACTGTCTTCTCTCTGTGAATTCCATTCTCTGAACAATACCTATAAAACTCTTTGCTGCGATATTCACCTCCATTATCTGATCCGAGACACTTCAACCTTTTCCCTGTCTCATTTTCAACCAAAGCTTTCCATTTCTTGAAAGTATCAAATACATAAGATTTATTTCGAATACAATAAATCCAAGCTTTTTTGGTTGAATCATCAATAAAAGTAACATAATAACGAGAGCCACCAAGAGATGATACTTGAGCAGGTCCCCATACATCTGTATGCACAAGTTCTAATGTTTCGCTCTTATTTTCTTTCCCAACTCTAAGGAATCTAACTCTCTTCTATTTTCCATAAACACAATTTTCATAAAATTTTAAATCAACATGCTTCAAACCTGGCAACAAATTTCTTGAGTGAATAATATGCATCCCCTTCTCACTCATATGCCTGAGCCTATGATGCCACAATGTCGTATCTTCTCCTGTAGAGGTTAAAGCATTAACAGAAATAGAAATACTATTGTATAAGTACAATGTACCAACCTTTTCTCGTTTCGATATTACCAGGGATCCTTTAGTGACCTTCCAAGGTTTATCTATGAAAGTAGTTACGCAACCTTCACCTCCCAACTGCCCTATTGAAATCAGATTTTTCTTCAGATCTGGAACATGTCTTACCTCCTTCAATAGCCATTGATTTCCATTCTGCTGTTTTATGAAAACTGTACCCATTCCAATGATTTTACAAGGTTTATCATCACCCAATCGAACCTCTCCAAAATCTCCTTGAACATAATCATGAAAATGTCTCTTATCAGGTGTGGCATGGAATGAGGCCCCTGAATCTACCACATAGGCATCAATAATATTTTCTAATGAAAGAATCAAAGCATCTTGCAGCACATCACATGTTACATTTGCTTCATGATTAGTTTCTTGCTGCGCGTCTCCTTCTTTTCCCTCCCGAGACTTGTAGTCTTTCTTCAGGTGTCCTTTCCTCCCGCATTTCTAGCACACTATCCTCGATTTGGACTTGGATCTGCCTTTTCTTGACTTACTGCATTATCTTGGGCTCTTTCCTCTTTCCATTTTTCTTCCCCTAGTCTCTGTAGTTAGAGCATTACCTGATGTCTCACCAGAGTGTTTCCGTCGCATTTCCTTGCTAAGGATTTCACCGACAACATCATCAAACTTTAAAGTACTAGATCTAGAGATAGAGTTACTAATGGCCATAACCAAACCATTCCAACTTTCTGGCAATGAGCACAAGAATAATAGAGCCCTAACTTCATCATCCAAATTTACCCCTACAGAACTTAACTAACTTGTAACTGCATTAAAATCATTTAAATGGTCTGCAATAGATCCACCTTCTGACATCTTCATATTAAATAAACGCTTCATAAGAAATACCTTATTTGAGGCCGAGGGTTTTTCATATAGTTTGGCCAATGCTGACATTAAGCCCTCTGTTGTTGTTTCCTTTGAAATATTAAATGCTACTGATGCCGCAAGTGTTATAGACATTTTTGGGCACTGCAACCCCAATCATACATGTCCATAAACCAAGGGCTCCTAAGTCCCTAAAAGTGTTGCTTCACACACTAAAAGAACAATGTCAGTTGATTACATCATCTCCCAGAAGTTCTCAACAGAAAACTACTCAGAACTGGTCAAAGCTAGACCATACAGACTGTCCAGTGCAGAGGGTGTGATGCCTACTAGAAAGCCCTTCTGTAGGGTGTGATGAGTGAGAGTAGACAAATGGTAGAGACATTTTTCAAGGTGGATCGTCATGGAATCTTCCAAAAAATTCTCATATGACACTTTCATCTCTGAATTCGCCCAAGGATGAGTAAGAGATCATCAATATCCAAGTGGAATCAAGAACTATCAAAGAGTGGACACTAATCAAAATCCCAGAAACTGACTCACCCCCCTGCAATCATCTATATATGGATCCCTCATCGTAGAGATCCAGAGGCTGGAATTTTGTATCTTGTAAGGAAGTGATGTTGGTTTCTTGGTGGAATATCATAGTGTTAGGTGATCTGAGCTTTTCATGAGGTGAAGAAGGGATTTCATGCTGGGAGGATGACACTGGGTCAGAACAATTGGTTGTAATCCTCTTTGCTATTCTTGATATTAATAAAACTATTCAAGTTTTCATCCACATTCTTGTATGTTCGATGATATATGCATTTGTGTGGTCAATATATATCTAGTCCTATATTGTTTATGATTGTAAATCTTTTTTCTTCGATAGTATTGTGCTGCTTTGATCCCACAGGTGCTCTTTGAAGCTAGGTAGACAAAGGCAAAGCGGCAAGGATCTATCAGAAGGGAGAGTAACCAAGCAAGGAACTAAGCGCAAGACTGAGGTTGCTGTCCTTTGTTCCCCTCTTATCTACTTCTCATAAAGGAAAGCGAAAGTAGTTTTAGTTTGTTTGTTTCTAAGATAGCTACTAGTCTTAGTGGGACTAGCAGCTCTGAGTGGACACTAGATTTACCGATAAAAAAATGGCGACTCCACTGGGGAACAAATAGATTTCTTGGTTGTCTATATTTTTTTGTTTTATAAACTTACAGATGAAGCCTGAAGTCAAGCCAGCTAGCCTTTGAACTACATTTTCTATGCAACTACAAAGTAGATCAATGCTACTTCAGTCTATCTCCAGGTTTTGTTTATAATCTGAACAATCGATTTGCAAATCTTCTAATTTCTCTAGTGGTGGCTCTAGTAACCTCATTAGATCAGCCCCTGTGATTTATATTTACTGAACATCATTAGCTCGGCCTAAATCCCTGAGCTAAGTTGCATATAGTGACCTGGAACCAAGTTGATGTCTCGTCCCTGGGCCATCACACTTTCTCCTCCTGGGAATCTGGATACATCGCGCCTCCCGTGTGCAGTAGGTGCGCTACATCGCACTTTCCCTGTGTCGCAGGTGCGCTGATCAAACAAGACCTCTTCTGCTCTCAGATTTTGGTTTCTATGTTCACTCTCTTCAACTTTATTAAGGAGTTTTGCTATCTGTGATCAGTATACCACTGTAGAAACTCCCTTCTTTTGCATGATTCCACCTCCATAGTACAAAGAATTGTGAATGTTTTTATGTATTGTGCACCATTTACAATTCTCTTTTACAAAAAGTAACATAATCAAACTGTCGTCTTTTGATTTGGAAGTGTCGCAAGTGTCGTTTTCAGTCAAAGAAAAGAATTCTATTGTTCTTGATGGTCGATTATACAGTTACTCTTGTATTTGATTTGAATTAGTAGTTTTTCAAGTGTCGAAAGCAGTTTTCATTCAAAATAGCAAAGTGTCGTCATTATCTTCCTTTCATTTTTGAAGAGAAATTTGTTAGTACTGTTGCTTTGAAAAGATAATTTAGATTTTTACTTAGCATTCTTCTTGTCATTCACACATTAAGAAAGCTGAAAACAAATACATGCATGTGCATTTGCAATTAGACTGCTTGTTGGTTTGATTTAGGACAGTGCATCTAGTGTGTGCTCTCTGCTCTATGTTGGAAGAATATCGTCTCTCTTTCTTTAGTAGCTAGGATTTTCATTGCAAAAAGAAGATTAAACGATTGTTTATCATATTAGATTGCATTTTAGGAATTGTATATCTACTTCACGTGGTGAATCTGAAAGGCAAAGTTCTTAAGAAAGGTCAACTATAAAATAAATTCAATGAACATAAAAATGCTTTGGAACCTAACACACAACATTTAGAAGTCTAGGCTAGAGAAGTATTCTGGCGTCGTAAAGCCCGGTAACTATCACTTTCACGGTTGGTTGGGTGATTCCTCCTCTTTGAGATGACAAACGCTAGTACGGACTTTTGCTCCCACATACCGTCGAGTATATATTGGGAGACCACAATAGGCTATATCCTTTATCCATAGGAAGCCGTGTCTGCTGCCCTATCGATCGCAATGCACTAAACATAGCATTCGGGAAGATTGACTGTCATACCATAAAAAGTATTCTACAGTTTTGCGATTGGTTTGGTAATCCCTCTGTCTAGATTTCTACAGTAGTCTCTTTCGTTCCTTTTTAGACTCCTTAAAGGAAAAGGTCCATCTAAGCACTTGTCACTTCAGGCTCATTAAAAATCGAATGTGACTAGAGTGATCTTTTGTTTTTTCTCGACTCTTAAAAATTGGAAAAACAAGTTGTGTCAAAGCGTCTGAAATTTACTTTAATCGGAATAATATCACCATTCCCGCATTGGTCTTAGGTTGAGAAAAATGGAGTCCACCAACCAAGGATTTCCCCTTGGAGGAAATCCTAGTCCTTTCTCCTCTTGCGGAGATGTTGGTGCACCTCATATGGCCACATTGTCACTTCCAGGATTGACGATTGGCTTGCTAATATGGCTCTTCTCGACCTCCGTCATTCAGAACACCATGATTCCTGAACAATCAAATCAGCAACTAGATGATACTAAAGTTACCCCCCAACCTTCTACTTCATCTGATTCTCCCCCTCCTCCTTCCTCTTCACTTGATAAAGCTGGTAAAGCCAAAAGTCAAGTAACTAAAAAGGAGAAGAAGGGGAAGGAGAAGAAAGAGAAGAAGAAGAAGGAGCCAAAGGCGAAAAGGGATAACCGGGTATCGTCTAGTGAAAATCCACACACTGCACCATCTAAGCCTAAATCTCCATGTGTCATTTGCAAAGGAGACCACTATCATCGAGATTGTGCTTGCATCCCTCGGATCTTAAGGGATTGGTCTCCTTGTTTGCACAATCTGGTGTCATCAACCTCTGAAGATCATGTTGAAAGTACACAATCAACTAGTGAAAGTGAAGCATTTGGACAAAAAAGGAAATGTAAATTTCCTTGTAAACTGTGTGAATGCGATCACGTCGTCCACTGTTTTCCCTTCCTAGATCAAGCTAAAAGAGTCTTGGATGACCGTCCTGCTTCATCGCTATGGATTCCTCCTAGATACAATAGACTCTTTCCGAGTCCATCACTAGTTGAAAATTCGATTGACATGCCATTGTGGTCGGTTGAAGCATCTATCATTGAAGATAAACCCGCTAAATCAATACCAGATGAAAGTCAAAAGGTTGAGGTGGCAGTCAACCCGGTCTTATCTTCGGAAGGTCCATCTTCAGATGATACAATCACCGAAGAGAGTGAGAACAACACCGTTCAAATTATTTTTGTAAACACAAACTCCGATGAACATGGGGGCAATCTGCCCGTTCCTTTACCACAGGAAGGAAGTTTGTCAGAGTCATATCCGGCCATCTATTCGGTCCCACCTCCAAGCAACCTAGTCATTTCCTTCGATTGGAATCTACTAGGCAAACCCTGTTTACCGGCTAGTGTACCATTCTAAATCATTGTACAAGCTTACAAATGATCATGGTCGGTACCATCATAGATGAAGGGGCTTTTGTGAGTATCCTTTCCTCAATTGCTTGGAAAGCGCTTGGTTCGCCATCGCTTCTGCCTGAGATGAGAAATCTGACAGGCTGTGACAAAGGAACCAGTTGACTGTTAGGGATGCTCCCCAATGTACCCATAACTTTGAGAAGGAAAACCGTTTATATGAACATAATGGTAGTCCAAGGACCTCTAGATTATAATCTACTCCTTGGGCGCAACTACATTTATAGCATGGGAGCCATTGTCTCCTCATTCTTTAGAGTAATGTGTTTTCTGCATGAAGGCTGAGTGGTCAAGCTCGTAGACCAGCTTTCATTCCTTGGCTCACACATAGCTGATAGTCAAATGCCATCCCTAAATGGTCTTTCCGCGCAAGGAATGTCCCATCAATCTCCGATCCATCCACCTGAAAAGCGTGAGTGATTTGGGAGGGCATGACTGAAACCCAAGGGGCATGCACCCTGGTCTGTTTCGATAGGAAAACCTTGGGTATAGGGTAAGTTTCCGCGAAGGATTTAAGACTGGTCTGACACCCATCCGTATAGAAAGAGGGAGTTAGACCGGGATAACATTCTTTCGTTAAGGTTAGGTGATTGGAGCCTTTGTCTAGATGGACTAAGCCAAGGATGTGTTTATGTCTGTAGTGTGGATGGAAACTATCTTACGAACACGAGAACTTCTAAATGGTAACCTCAAAACTTTACTTCACTATACCTAGGGGCATGCAAACCTTTTTGCCTGGAAGTAAAGAGCACCCATTTATTTTCTTAGTTTGTAGTTTCTCAACCCTTTAAACTCGTAGGATTGGTCGTTCCTAGCTTGCATAATGAAAGGATCCGGAGCAAAGTTTTGAACGGTGCAAGCTCCCTAAAAATTGAACCTATCGATGAGACATCCTTATTATACGACTGGCACGAGTAGTTTTTATGTGGAGTTCTAGCTCGTTAAAAAAATTAAACCTAAGCAATGAGCAAATGTTCCCCCCAGAGTTTAAGCTCATTAAAAAATGAACCAATCCCTGGTAAATAACCATTGTGAATGCATTATTATCAGCTAATGAGCCGTAGTCGTGTTCTTATCATCACCTCCACTAGACTGTTTTAGCCAATCATTCACCTCCATTTGATTGTTTACCCCTTTTTGAGGAACAACTGTGAAGATTAATCCTGTTAGCCATCTGTGTGACACTGTCGTGATTGGAAAATTCTAAACCTTACCTGGAATGAGCTGCTACCAAAAATTATCACTCGTTCCTCAAAAAACGAGTCTCCTATAAGCTCTTTTCATCTGACTCATTAAATATGAAAAGATTGCCAAGCAGTTGGCCTCTCCAGCTCGTTAAAGCTACCGAGAGTGCTATCCCTCCTCTAGATTTTAATCTTTTTGGACCTGAGGGATTATTACACAAAAAGATCGAGCGCTTGTTTTCTTCGACTCGTTAAAATTATCTAAAATTCATCCCTTTCGTATTATTTTATACTTTTTCGAACTTAAGGGATTATATGACAAAAAAGGATTATTAGAGTTTCCTTTACGTCCCTTTCAGACTCTCTAAAATTGAAAAGGACCGAGTTATCTTTGTCGTTAAACTCGTTAAAACCGAATAGCGACAAACTTGTCCATATAGACAAGAATGAGTTTCACTGTCGCTAGGCTCACTAAAAAATAGCGACAGGTTTGCCTGAAGGGAAAATTATAGAAAAAGCATATGTTATCCTCCTCAAGGTTGAAAAAAATAAAGAGGAACTGGTCAGCAATGACTGGGGAAAAATTGGGAAGAAAACTTGAAGAAACTTTATTGGTAGCAAGTCGCTCTTGAACATGACACTTTCACTCCACATCCGAGTCGAGTTGGGTTATTCCGTTCACCGGTCATATCACCATTGGTCCATCACACCATCCATATTTGGGGTTAACGCTACTAATCCACATCAGTGTCGTCGGTATGTTCAAGAGAAGTCGCTCAGAGAATTCACCTGTGTCTCTTCCGCTACAATACATTCATACTCCATTCTTTCATGACCGCCACCCTGAACCTTGTATCATCATATTGTTTTCATCTCCGAAATCATTTACTCTGTTCCATGTCATAGATTTAGGATTCATTAAGGCCCTCCTACAATGGTTCTCTTCTTGTCGACATCAACTCATTATCCAAGAAGTCGACTTAGGAACAACCCTTTTCGGTACTTTGAAGCTTGCATGCCTCAATGGTAAGTTTCTCACTTCCGGCGACAAGTTTACGTCAATGGCCTTCGACCGAAAGATTTTGCGTAGTGTTCGACACCAAGTCCCTTTTCACACCACACGAATTGTACTGTAGCACCTTGAGGGTCATCATCATTATCGATGATTCCTCTCACGCTTGTTAACAACTTACATCATTGGCTGGTAATCAGGCGATGTCTTTCCATGTTCGACTCCAAAACATTTTTCACATGGATCGACTTGCACTCCGAGTAAAGATTAGACGAGTTTGAAGACCCCGGATCTAGTTTCATCCATCTAGGTTGTGATGTATTCAGGAAAATAAAGACATCAAATGTACATCATTACTGCACAGATGATCATCTGAATCAAAGGATGATGGCTCTATCAGAATCATCAGTCTGCCACATAGATGGTTGTCTTTCTTATGTACATGGAAATGAATTTATAAAGCTGAGCATGGGAATGCCCACCTCAGCTAGATCATGAAAAATATTATGAAGATAATGTATTGTATTGTATCTTATTACAGGTCGCCTTCCAACTCGAAAAAACTTCGGATCCTCATGATAAAGCATTTCACCTGACATCAAAAGATTAACAACCTCATGCTTTAGGGCGCAACTGTCATAGACATTTTTGGGCACTGTAACCCCAATCATACATGTCCATAAACCAAGGGCTCCTAAGTCCCTAAAAGTTTTTCTTCACACCCTAAAAGAACAAGGTCAGCTGATTACATCATCTCCCAGAAGTTCACCACAGAAAACTACTCAGAACTTGTCAAAGCTGGACCATACAGACTGCCCAGTGCAGAGGGTGCGATGCATCTAACCTGCCCAGTGTAAAGGGTGCGATCCATACTGGAAAGCCCTTCTGTAGGGTGCAATGAGCGAGAGTGGACAAATGGCAGAGATAGTTTGCAAGGTGGATCGTCATGGAATCTTCCAGAAACTTCTCTTGTGACACTTGCCTCTCTGAATTCGCCCAAGGATGAGTAAGAGATCATCAATCTCCAAGCGGAATCAAGAACTATCAGAGAGAGGACACTAATCAAAATCCCAAAAGCTGACTCACCCCCCTCCAATCATCTATATATGGATCCCTCATCCTAGAGATCCAGAGGCTGGAATTTTGTATCTTGTAAGGAAGTGTTGTTGGCTCCTTGGTGGAATATCATAGTGTTGGGTGATCTGAGCTTTTCATGAGGTGAAGAAGGTCTTTCATGCTGGGAGGATGACGTTGGGTCAGAAAAATTGGTTGTAATCCTCTTTGCTATTCTTGATATTAATAAAACTATTCAATTTTTCCTCCACATTCTTGTATGTTTGATGATATATGCATTTGTGTGGTCAATATATATCTGGTCCTATATTGTTTATGATTGTAGATCTCTGTTCTTCGATAGTATTGTGGTACTTTGATCCCATAGGTGCTCTTTGAAGCTAGGTAGACGAAGGCAAAGTGGCAAGGATCTGTCAGAATGGAGAGGAACCAAGCAAGGAACTAAGCGCAAGACTGAGGTTGGTGTCCTTTGTTCCCCTCTTATCTAATTCTCATAAAGGAAAGCGAAAGTAGTTTTAGTTTGTTTGTTTCTATTATAGCTACTAGTCTTAGTGGGACTAGCAGCTCCGAGTGGACATTAGATATCCCGATAACAGCTAGGCACAGCCATATTGTTCCAAGTGCCTTTCTGTCAAGAATATCCCATTTTGTGTCTGTCATACTCGTTAGCTTCTTTGTCTTTCCGCTCAATGGTAGGTACAGATCTCTCTGATACAGATAATCTTCCATAGCTCGTAGTTTTGGCCATTTAATTTTTCGACCCTAAACCTACCATCTTCCGCCATTGCTCCCACTCGAACCAGGAACCCTTCTCTCCTGCGAGTTTATTAGCCAAATAGACCTTCAGATCTGATACCATTTGTTAGAAAATTATATATTACAGAGCAATTTCTAACAGTATTGTCTCAACATACTTCCTCTCATTTAACTAGCTTCCTCTTTTCCCGGTCTCTTTTAATTTCCATGCCAAAAATATAGGTTGTAGCACCAAGAGGAGGAATCATCCAACTTTCTTACAAAAATTAGATTTCTAGCCAATGCAGGAATATGCAAAACACCTAGAAGTTTTCTAACCCTTCCACCTTGCAACTTTAACTTTAATTTGCCATGACCAATGATTCTAGCCTTCCTATCATCCCCTAAGAATACATCACCACCATCGTATTTCTCATACTCGAAGAACCACTCTCTATGGGGGTGAAGTGAAAGGATGCACGTGAGTCAATCAACCATGCCTCATGATCTACATGTGTACTTAAAGAATCCAAGTACACATCCCCACCTTCATCTAAGGTGGTTTTCGCCTCTGTAGAAGGAGAATCATCAGATCCCTTTCCTTTATCAGGAGCTTTAGATTTACAGTCCCTTTTGTAGTTCCCTTCCTTTGTGCATTTCCAACACACCACCTTTATAGGTTTTCTTGGAGATTTAGATCTCCCTCTAGATTTATATCTCCCACTCGATGACTTATTTTTGTTTTTGTTTTGGGACCATCCTTGTACAGACAAGGCATCACCATACTAGCTCTCCATATTTTTCCATCTCATCTCCTCCGTCAGCAAGGATGAGACTATTTCATCAAACTGCAAGGTAGTTGCATTGCTACCTATTGCAATAACCAGAATATCCCATGAATCTGGTAAAGAACACAACAAACTGATGCACTTATCTTCATCTGAAATTTTAATATCAATAGATGCTATCTGACTTACCACAATATTAAATGCGTTCAGATGCTCTGTCACCGAGTCTCCATCTTTCATCCTCAGGTTATATAGCCTTTTCCGCAGGAACAATTTATTCACCGGAGACTTAGACTGGTACAAAGTCCCTAACTTGTCCCATAAAGCCTTCATTGTAGCTTCCCATGAAACATTCAACAATATTGAATCCAAGACACACAATCGTATTGTGCTCTTTGCCTTCTGATCCAAATTCTTTGATTCTTCTTGGACACTCCCATTGGTTTAGTACCCCGATCTACCGCGATCCACTAATCTTTATCCACCAACAGATCCTCCATCTTGAGTTTCAAAAACTCAAAACTCTGACCATTAAATTTCTCGATCTCTATCTTTCCACTACTTGCCATCTTCTTTCACCACTAGAATCGATCTTGTAGATATCCCACTGAACAGGGTCTACCACAAGCCTGCGCAAAACCCCTTAGCAAAAAAGGCATCGCCTTGAAGCCAAAACAACTGTGATACCAAATGTAGGTTTAACCCCATACATAAATTACTTGCATACGAATTCTAAAACATAGAAAATACACAATGCGAGATCATAACACATAAAACAGATATACACAGAGATTTTCCCCTGGATTCCAAAACTGGGACTACCAACTTGATTTTTTCATTATGCTCCTTTCAATGCTATAATACATATTTATACATGCCGAAGCATCCAATACCATGGACCGAAAACCATCACATCCAAAACCATGGACTGAAAACCATTGCATACAAAACCATGTGCGAAAATCATGCACAAAACCATAGGTGGGTCCGCGCAACCTAACATAGGGTCCAAAACCAAAATTTTCCGGGGTGCTGCCACGAATCCCATAGAGTGTGGTTACCTACACCCGTCAAACCCCTTGTGACCCCTCTCGCTATGCAATCGGCACAACGAAGTGGGGGTGGAAGTATGTGGGCTAGTCGTGGAGAGAATATAACACAACCCAACAGATTTTTAAGGCCCCATGGTGTAAGTGTCACATGGACCTGTACCAGAGTTCTTCAATATCTCGAATTTTCACATTTTCTTCCTTTATACTCAATGTAGCGTAGACTTCCACCTCAATTTTATAGAGATTCTTCACTCAAACTATAATTCTATTTTCCTACCAAGTAGATACATATATAAAAAATGATTGATCCTTACTGAAAACAACATTATAGCTAGGATCCTCCAATACAACTACAAAGATGAGGTTCTTCTTCAATCTAGGTACATACATAACATCTTTTAGATGAATATGGGAGTTTGATTCCCTATTAAAGTTTATGGTCCTAATTCCTTTGGTACTGTACCACCCATCATCCCCAAGTTCTATGTGCATCTAGAGATCCTTCTCCTCTAGGCTACTGAAGAATTATTTACATCCCATCATATGGAATGAGGCACCTGAATCTAGATACCACATACTCCCCATTACAGTGTTGGCTATGCATGTAATAATGGTGAATTCTAATTCAAATTGTGAGGCAAGCGCTTCACCACCTGCCCCTCCTGAAGGATTCTTGTTAGACTTCTTGTGCAGACACTTTGTTTCATAGTGCCCGAATTCATGGGAGTGAAAACATTTTATCTTCCTTAGGTCCTTCTTCTCACCATTATTCTCGTTGGACTCTGGTTTTCCTTGGGCCTTCTTTCTCTTAAATTTCTTTCCCTTCCTAACAAAGGAAAAAATATCTTCCTCATATTTTGATGTTGCTCAATATCTAGCGTTCTGATGAATTTCTTCCTGCACCAAATCAGACCAAAGTCTCTCCCAATTTGGTAATTTGTCCCTTCCATTTACAGAGTCCTCATATTTGTTTCAGGATTTTGGAAGGCCTAGGAGAGTTAGGCTCACTAGTTCTGAAGAGGGTATGTTTTCTCCAACTCCTCCAATCTCATCTCAGGAATGAGTGAACCTTGACAGGTAATGTGGAATGGCTTCTCCTTTCTACGTGCAGATGTTTCTGAGCTTGACCCTCAATGATAAGTTCCTAACATCACTACCATTTCAAATAGCTCAGTGAGGGTCTTCGACATAGCAAAGAGAGTCACCTTGTCATGTAAATTATACATTATGTGGTCTCTCACACCCTCCAATATGATCCTCTTATATTTTCTGATATTGTTCATCCATTGGGCTAACTTTTGTGTATCTTATACTGGTTACTGTGGAATGCCAAATTTCGTGTAATCTAGCACACCATTATCATCGAGCACTTCTTTCATCCTATCCTTCTAGGCTATGAAATTTGAGGTTCCCTCAAGGGAATACTCCAATTTCAATTCATTGAAATATTTTTCTCTAACATAAGAAAATTTCTTCATTGAATATACAAATAGAAATATCGAAAGGAGAAGCTCTATTGACCAGCTTCTAGTGTGATTTCAGCTCTGATAGCATGTAGAAATTAAGAGAAATTTGCTACTACTAATGAAATCATAATTTAGAAACACATGAAATGACATGAAACTATCAAAATCACATGAACATAATGATTTATAGGGAAACTAACTCGGAAGAACCCCTCCTCTACTTTTCATTAATAATATGAGAATGAGAAACTACTACAATGTCTTTCTTCAATTGTGAACCACAACCTACAATATAGGCCTATTCTCCTACTGACTATCCTGCTTTGGCCAATACTTAACCAATTCAAGGCCCCAACTTGCTCCTATTTCCTTGCACAATGCTGGAGGAAATTAAATCCTAAAATATAGGAATTTTCTCCTATTTTCTTACGCAAAATCCAAGGGATGTTTCACCTGCTTAAATGCCAAGCATATACAGTCAACTAGTATACAATTGATAATTATAATGTGCTTTTTCCTCCATTCTAGCTCGACAATTCAAATTCAATCAATGGTTGGGCTATTATTAGTTGTTTGACGAGTTTAACTATGAGATCATTGAGTCAACAATAGTTCTACTACTCAACTGGCCTTCAACTGACTCAACTAGGTACTTGACCTCAATGAACTGATTCAAACTGAAAATAAGTGAACTAGATTACTATATTTTAGCAATCACTACATGAAAAACTATACTTCTAGCCTATAACTCGAATTCACTAAGTAAACTAGTAGATAAAGCCATGTTATACAAGTGAACTTCAATCCAAGTCATGTTTATCATGTGGAAAATCAATTACTAAATTTGAATAAGGCACAAGTCGAATTTAGGCTTTCTAACTACAAATTCTTACACAATTCTATTTTCTTATATTGTCCTATTCATTTACCTCTTTGATTGTTTTCTTGATGTCCCGCGATGGACTCGTTATGGCTACATGTGCTTGATGGAATCTTGCATTCTCTTGTATGCCCTTCTACAATTGGGTTTCTTCTTTTTGGCATTGATGCTACTATAGCCATGAAAACACAGGAGGATTAAACTTGAGTCCTATCACTTCAATCCTAAGCCTCTGGATGATCCTCTTATACATGGGAGTTCTTGCTAATGTTTCCTGGAGTCTATTAGGAGATTCATAGTCCCTTGTCTTCATATTGGGAGATAGGACTTTTAATCTCCTCTAGTAGGCTTGTGAACATTCTTTTGCTTGTTCTTTTCCAACAGAATTGGAGAATATAGGATATTGTCTTAGAATCCTTAACACAACTATCTCAAATTCCAAAGAAAACTACTTTGAACAACAGAATAAATATAGCAGTAAAACAACTAGTGCACAAATATACAATGTTTTATAAGTTTTTAACAACTCAACTTCGTTATATTATCAATATATAATACAACTATCTAGGGATCCTGTACCAGGCATCATGGCCCTAATATAATCACTATCAAAAGAATAAAACTAGGGTTTCAAAAACTATGACAACCAATATACCATAAATAAGATACCACTAACCTACTAGCTGATGTAGTGCACGTCACAACTCCTCTTCGTTATACCCTGAACACATTTGTTGGTCCTTCTGATCCCAATCTGCAATAACAAAAAGTTGCCTCTATCAATGAATCCTGCTACTTTAGGTCACTGAATATGGTTGGCCAATCTTCACTTTAGATGATCATTATTCCATCAACAAATCAACAGATAGGGTCTTCTTGTGAGTTGTTCACAACTATGTTTGTCAACAACTCCTATGCTTCCCACTTTTGCTACTTAACACTTTGGGACTTCTTCCCTCTATTTCCTCCCCATGCTACTCCAGTGAAGAAAACATTGGGGCATGGAGGCTACCCACTATCACTATCCAATGTCCTTCTCCAAAATTCAATTTAGGGTTGATTCATAAGCCCACTTAAATACCCTTATTCCTTTAAGAGACAAAACCTTAGGCTTCTCCAAGTTTTCCCTTCTTACAACTACCAAATTTCTTCTTAACAAACTTATATAGGGCATCAAGGACTACTTTCTATTTCCATCTAAATAGACCTTCATATTCCTAAACAAATTCTTCCCAAACTAGGACAAATATATAATATGAAACATCAATAGAAGAAGGACTAAAACATACCCTGTTTACCAATGTTTTGTTGTCCCTCTTGTCCCCAACTTCTGTACTTTTCCTCTGTAATTTCATCCCTTTGATTAAGGCTAACTATAACTATAGTCACAGGCCCAAAAACTTGGCCAATATCCTCCCAAACACAGTGTCCTCCTCTCCTTAATAAGATCCTTTACTTGTTGATCCCTCAACCCTCTTACAACAACATGTAATGGTATTTTTGGCACTCAAAATAGACCCTACAAGGCTTCGCCTATACGAGGGCATCTACAATAGTATTCAACTGTTTCTTGAGAATAATTAGCCCTCAATGTTTCATAAAACCTCCCAACCTTGGCCTCCTTCCTCACTAGATACTTCTCCTATATTTGGCCTATTGTCACAAGAGATGTAACCCCAAAAAATCCTCTTATCTTCCTTTCATAACTCTCCCTAGGTCACAGCTTCCTCAAAGGTATATCTACTCTTGATTCTTGCTCTTTGGATGCAAGAATGAGGTTCCTCCTCATCTCTATTTATATTCTTCTCTAGGGTTAGTAGCTAGCCCATCCAAAGGAGCTCCTCAAGTAAAGTAACACTTGAATCGCCAACCATTTTGCCCACATGAAACACATAAAAAATAATTTCTTCCAAACTAGGGATCATCTCTTCATGATTGTTGGGATGGGGTCCCCTGGGTCAATTTTGGGGCAAAAGCCCAAGTTTTGAGGCAAAAAACCCAAGTTTTTATGTAAAAACTGTAAATTCTCCGCAAATTATGGTCGCAAAGTGCGTAGATAGTTAAAGAGTCATAACGAGTTTTACCCTTGTTTATGTAAGTCGAGTTGGCTTTTTTAGGATCTACCCATGGTCCACAGACCATGGGATTGTATAAATAGGCGCATCTTAGAGAGTCAATGGTAGTAGTGGAGAAAGTAATGAAATTTGTCTATGGGAGAAGTCTAGCGAATTAGCGAAGAAGAGTAGGAAGAAATGCTCTGCAGCTATGTGCGCAAAGGCCTAGAGTAGAGTCTGAAGCTAGGTGCTTGAACACCTACAATTGAGTGCGTAGGGAAGTCTTGAGTTTGTAAGCATTGATTGAATATAAATAAAGAGATTATTCTAGAAATTCTTGTGTTCGTCTATTTATTTCTGCTATGAATGAATGCACTTTATTCCATGATAAATGATGGGTTTATGAAATAACATTGTCTTGATGTGTGACTTTTCTTGATTTATATTGTTATATGAAAGCACTTGATGTTAACTATTTACGAGAAGAATATCTTGTTGTATGTTGAAGTTATCAAACACTTAAGCCGATCTGAGTAATTACTGGGTTAAGAGTAATCTTTGATACACGTAAGTACCTGATTAGCCTGGTCCAAGTCGACGAAAGGCAATCGTAGGCCTTCGCAGAGGTCTAGAGGCTGATTAGAGGGAGTTGTATTGATAAGCCCTAAGGGCTTATCAGTTTGTACGAAGTCATATTTAGGGCACAAAATGACATTACATTGATCTCTGGGAGCATAAACTTGGTTCCAACATCCCCCCATATTGCTTCAGGTGAGACTTCAGTCTGTGCTCCACAGATTGATGCCAAAAGGGCCAGTAGTCTAATGACTTGTTTGGCACAATTAACTCTGAACCTGGGTCATGACCCACTAAGCCGACAAATGGTTCCATTACCAGGACCGGGATCTGCATAAAGAGATGTGTGATGTTGCATCAGTAGGATACACCAAAGAAAGAAATTAAGAAGTGGTTGGATAGAAAGATCCACGAATTCACGAGGCAAGAAAATAGAAATCTGCGCCTGACAAAATAACAGTGATTGGACAAATATCTGTACACAAAGATATATGAAATTTTCTTCTGCACCTTCCCAATCAAGTTATACAAGTGGATCGCTAAATTGGCAGATGACCAAGGAAGGTGGAGGCTTGACGGTCCAATAGTGTGGACCCCAAAGCTAGTGCAGAGATTGGAAGCCTCTAAAGATAAGATTGCATGCATCATTGATGATTGGCTTGATCAAGTATTTGTGATAGAATTCATGGTCAATACCTCAGTTAGCTATAGTGAAGCAGAGGGCCGCTTCTTCAAGGGACTGCGAGGTAAGTATTTAAGATCTTTGAATACTTGGATTAAAATGTTCTTGTGTGAAAAGCAGGTTATGTCATTTCCTTGATGTTTGGATCTACACGAAGTGGATGAATCTATAGAAATCAGGAGAGAGCAGGTCCTAAATATAGCCCATTGATAGAGCCTCCTTCGAGTGATGATGAGGGTGTGGTACACACATCACCATGAAGTGATATACAATTGATAAGCCAAGGCTTTCCACGAATACCTCATCTGCCCACATCACCTCCACCTCCACCTCCATAACATACACCATCGCCCACACCGTCACCACCTCTGCCGCCATCCAACATGTCGAATACCATGATGCTGCCCATTTTCAAGGGCTTGGGAAATGAGGACCCGAATTCGTTTTGATTTTTTGTGAAGGCTATATGGACAACACAAAATATTACAGATGATCATATGAAGAAAGCATAGTTGGTTACTGCTCTACAAGATCACATGTTGACATTAACTACTGCATTGACAATTCGTTGGCATCATTAGTGGACACTCAGACTACTCTGAACAAGGAGTTCGAAAGGCCTATGTCTGAAACACAATCGGTAGTAGGGTTCAAGGAAATCGCGATGAGGATCGGTGAAAAACTCTAGGAGCTCGATCAAAGGCTGAAGTCTAGAATCCATGAAGCCAATATCATCTCACAGACAGTCAGCACCGCGATTGGTTTATAGACATACTCTTGCCTCACTTAAGGATTGCTTTGTCATAACAGAGATAGGAACTCAGATGGAAGCATAGGAGATCGCAATGATATTACATGACACACCTATCCAAGACATGACATTGGGAGTTCGATAGATTCATGTGGAGTTGTAGAACCTCTTCTTCGAGTTTTAGAGCTTGAAGAAGGAGAAAGCGGCTTGGATAGAGGTGTGCGAAGAATTTTGGTGCCTCAAGTGTAAAAACCAAGGGCATGATAAGGATCATTACCCTGTTTTCATGAATTATATGATAGGAGGAGGGCCCATGCCTCTGAAGTAGGAAGCCCCAACAGGACCTGTTAGCTCTGCCAGGCAATGATGACTTGTTAATGTCAGAGAGAAGCATGGTTTGTTGGTCCGTGTCCAAAAGAGGGCTCACCTTTGGTCATTTCCCCTTTTCTTCCTACCCCGTTTACCCTGCTCTATCTTCATTTCCCTATTTTTCTTCCTAAACCCGAAAAAATAGTTCCTTTGGCCTTAAGTCCCGAGTGAAAAACCAAAAACCCACCACAGAACCTCACCAATATGACCTCACGTGCTCATAAACCCCTCGCTGAATCTTTGTCGTTGATCAGTCCTCGCCAACCCAACGGCTGTCATCGAGCCCGATAAAGTTACCCGCTCGATCATTTCCCACCGTCTGATCATCTCCATAAAGATCCGACGGCATTCGCTCTCATCGCGCTAGCAATTTAATCGAACGATGGCATGCGATGAGAGCAATTTTTCTCTCTCATCCACTACTACATGTCGATTGTTGAATGGAATCGCATGACTTCGGGCATTTACCACTTAGGGCCCAAAAGCGGTGCAATAAATACCATTTACCACCCGACCAATCCATCCTACCCATTAAAATCCCACGTGACTCCATTTCCCTTTGATCGTCTGATTTGCCCGCTGTAGATCTGATGGCCCTAACTCATCCCACTCTCACCTCAACCAATAGCCTCCTTCGAGTCATCTTCGTTGTTCATTTTCCCAATCTGATGGTCATCCTTCCCGCTCATCTCGACTATCCATTTGGCCATGTATTCCACGTCCTTGACCATTCTATTGCCCGAAGAAGGAGATGACCATCTTGCCAGCACCAGTCACAGTCAGTCCCCAACAACCATATATAACAAACAGCATGGCCAAACGGGAAAAGGATGAAGCACTACCCTGTAATTGAATTTATCAGTTATGGAACTCCACTGGTACGAGCACTCCAACAGCCTAAAAGGATAGCACAACACCTGAATAGATTGGATTCATCCATTGAAGCAAGAAAACACATTCAGAGACTCCATCAGGTAGTTAAATGCAGTTAGTGGTCAATTATGACCCCTCCATACCTAAATGGCCAAGTTCCCTTGTAATGTAAAATATATAAATACCCAGAAGCAAGATGAATCAGGGTTGGCATTTGATGTAGGGTTCAACTTCTGGAGACTGTAGATATTTTGTCACTTTCAGTGTCTCGTCTTCATTTTCAGCTAATAAAAGATTCTTTTGCTATTAACTGCGCACTTTCCATTTCCCTCTGTTCCAAGCTTGTGCCTGACATGCCGTGTTCTTGATTTCCTAATGTTTAGCTCTAGATAACTGTCATCTTATCTCTGTGTTAAAATCTTGTATGCATCATTGAATAGGTTGCCTAGGTTTCTTTCTACCTATTGCAAGAGAGTTGTCATCCTGTCTGTGCGTTAGTAGCATAGATTTACAAGTTTCTTTACTAGTTGTAGCTGGCCATCACATGGTCTTGTGCATCTGCTGGTGTCGTTAGTATTCTCCATTTTCACTCAATATCTAAAACAGTGAGCATTGGTGGTCTAAAGCCTTATAGTCTGGGGGTGTTCACACATGTCTGGAGTGGAACAAAGTAGAAGTGGTTATCTGGCTTGAACCAAACCATCATTCCTTCCATTAAACCTGCAACAATAGTTGAACTTATATGTTACTATGCATCTCCGAGCTACAACCTAGGAGATTTTCTTGGAATCCTAACATAATTGGCGCTATTGCCGGGGAGAGGAGATTGAAGCTCAGCTTCCTTGGGAGAACGACATAGATCCAGCTTTGATGATAGACAAATTCTGGACACATTTTTGGTTGTAATTATCTATCTGGAAACTCTACTAGAGGCCGAACCTCTTGGCAACTCGACATTATAGTTGTGGCTCAGTTTGTGAGACATACTCAGAGAAATCCTTAAAAATCACCAGCTGATCCAGTGCCTGACCCTGGGAATATTGTCAAGTAGAGAAAGACATCACAAAAAGGAGGATCAAGATCAGGTAAGCCTAAACATTCTTATGTATCTCTGCAATAAAGGCTTGTGACTAAGCATGCACATGTTGAAAATATAGAACCTAGCTCTATCAGTGAGGAAATACTCTCAGAGATTCATAAAGCTCCTTTTTCAATAAGTCCCCCTTTGGATCTCAGTCCAAAGAAAACCTACCCTATAGTCCATCAGTTTCCTTCAGCCCTGTCATTCATTTCTCAGCTCCCTACCTTTCAAACTGCCAATACCCTTCCATCTACCCCAGTCATGGCAGTGCCATAAGCACCCACCAAAATGGAAAGAATTATAGCTGCTAGGTATGGACCCTTGGTCCTACCTATTCCTTTGAATGCCATGCCTGTAGGAGAATACCATAAATACATGCCTAAGTTCACTGGTACAGAGAGAGTAACAGTTGAAGAAAACCTTGAGTCTTTTTATAGTTATGCTGATAACTTAGATACCAGTGAAGATGATGTGTGGATGAGAGTATTTTTCCAAAGCCTTGATGGAGAGGCTAGGAAGTGGTTCAGAGAGCTAACCCCTAGGTCTATGGCAAACATTGAAGCATTAGATGATGTGTTTTTAAAGCATTGGGGAGATAAGAAAGATATTCTATATTACCACACCGAGTTTGGCAACCTCAAAAGGGAAAATGGGGAGTCATTTTCTGATTTTAATAAAAGATTCAATCGTATGTATAGCAAGTTCCCATCTGAAGTGAAGCCTACCCCCACCTTTGCTAAACTCACCTATGCCAATGCCTTTGATTCTGACTTCTGCCTGCTATTAAGGGAAAGACGGTGTGCTTCTCTAGCTGAAATGAAAGATGCAACCTTGGAGGTGGAATCCAATATCATGGCTGCAGAGAAACTCAAAGGACACGCTGATAGAAGGAGGTAGAGAGGTGAGAATTCCTCCTCTTCTTCATCTTCAGAACCTAAAATAGTCAAAATGACTAAAATGATAGAGTCATTGGCTTCTGAAATATCCAAACTGAAGGTTGAGCAGAGTTCTGGGAAGGCAAGGCTTCCTAATTCATTTTCTCCTAGAAATACAAATCCATTCAGAAGAGTAAATGAACAATTGCAGACCATTCAGAGGGGTAAAGAGGCTAGTGAAGAACAAAGGGTTAACGCCCCCTTCCAGAATGTAGTCATGGAGGAGGAACAAGTTGATGAAGAGGATGAGATTCACTACATGGAAGACAAGGGCAATGCTACCTTTTTGACATTAGCTGCCTACGAGGATTCATTACTCAAGGACCAGACCAGACAAGAGTGGGACAGAGAAGCCATTCTGTAGACTGAAGACCAACAAAGATATAACTTTAGGTCAAGAATGAGTAATGTCAAAAATAATATTGCCCAAAGAGCTGATGTTCCCATAAAGCAGCTGATCCTATCATCCTCAAAGCGCCAGCTCAAGAGGTAAGAAGCCCTAACAAGTCCCCTTCCCCTTTTATTTTTCAATCAGAAGTCGAGAAGTTGAAAATATATGTACCTCTGATAGAACTTGTAAAGAGTGAGGCCTTTAGAAAGCCTATCCTTGATGCCCTTGAGTTGAAAGCCACATAAGCATCCACTGACTATGTGAATTTACAAGATGATAAGCCTGAAGTTGTGCTGAGCCCAATGACCGAACCTGCTGATGACAATTCCCAATAGTTTTATGTCTCCTTGACCATTCATGACAAAATCCTCCATAATTGTCTACTGGACACAGGTGCCAGCCATAATCTGATGCCCAAAGATATCATGGAAGAGTTAGTTCTTGACATCACTAGACCTTATTACGACCTATTCTCCTTTGATTCAAGGAAGGTGAAATGTCTAGGGTTAATCAAAGATTTGGCTATCACCCTAACTCAACTGCCCCTGAAGAGAATGATGATGGATATTGTGGTAGCAGATGTCCCTCCCAAGTTTGGAATGCTACTCTTTAGAGGATGGATTAAGAGGTTGGGTGGGATGTTACAAAATGACTTATCTTATGCCACCATCCCAGTTTTTGGAGGAGAAAGCAGAAGACTCTACAGGGAAGCCCAGCTGGCCTATATTATCAGTGATGAGAAGAATCCCACCAATCATACCACTTATGATGTGGACACTGATTTTGGAGCATGAATTTTCCAAATTGAAGAATTCCAGATGACCTCGGTGTAGATCAAGAAACCAGTATGCCAGGTCAATGAAGAGGAAGGGACACAAGTTTGAGATATGTTCTTTAATGGAGCATGTTCAAAAAAATTTGCAAGAGTAGGAGTGGTGCTGGTGTCTCTGTTATAGACATTTTTTGGCACTGCAACCCCAATCATACATGTCCATAAACCAAGGGCTCCTAAGTCCCTAAAAGTGTTGCTTCACACCCTAAAGGAACAAGGTCAGCTGATTACATCATCTCCCAGAAGTTCTCCACAGGAAACTACTCAGAACTGGTCAAAACTAGACCATACAGACTACTCAGTGCTGAGGGTGCGATGCATCTCAGCTATTACACACAAGGGGTGCAATGCATACTGAAAAGACCTTCTATAGGCTCGACTGATAAGGCCGCCATCGATGTATCGCTAATAGGAGGGAAAGATGTGAAAACCTCCCACAACCGTATGCTCTTTTTCCCGGACTCCACGAGAGATTCTTTCTCATAATAGGGGCCACTGCTTTACATAACTTCCATGTTGAGGATCCTTTCTCTTTTGGCAGAGGTTGATCTAAGCATCTAAGTCTAGAACCTTGTGGTGCGATGGACGAGAGTAGATAAATGGCAGAGGCAGTTTGCTAAGTGGATGATCTTGGAATCTTCCAGAAACTTCCCCAGGACACTTGTCTCTCTGAATTCGCCCAGGGATGAGTAAGAGATCATCAATCTCCAAGTGGAATAAAAAACTATCAGAGAGAAGACACTAATCAAAATCCCAGAAGCTGACTCACCTCCCTACAATCATCTATATATGGATCCCTCATCGAAGAGATCCAGAGGATGGAATTTTGTATCTTGTAAGGGAGTGCTGTTGGTTTCTTGGTGGAATATCATAGTGTTGGGTGATCTAAGATTTTCATGAGGTGAAGAAGGGCTTTCATGCTAGGAGGATGATGCTGGGTCAGAAAAATTAGTTGTAATCCTCTTTGCTATTCTTGATATTAATAAAGCTATTCAAGTTTTCCTCCACATTCTTGTGTGTTCGATGATATATGCATTTGTGTGGTCAATATATATTTGGTTCTATATTTTTTATGATTGTAGATCTCTATTATTTGATAGTATTATGTTTCTTTGATTCCACAGGTGCTCTTTGAAGCTGGGTAGACGAAGGAAAAGTGGTAAGGATCTGTCAGAAGGGAGAGGAACCAAGCAAGGAACCAAGCACAATACTGAGGTTGGTGTCGTTTATTCCCCTCTTATCTACTTCTCATAAAGGAAAGCAAAAGTAGTTTTAGTTTGTTTGTTTCGAAGATAGCTACCAGTCTTAGTGGGACTAGCAGCTCCAAGTGGACACTAGATTTCCCGATAACAAAATTGTGACTCCACTAGGGAAAGAATAAATTGTTTACTTGTCTATATTTTTTTGTTTTATAAACTTACAAATGAAGCCTGAACTCAAGCCAGCTAGCCTTCGAACTGCATTTTCTATGCAAGTGCAAAGTACATCAATGTTGCTTCAGTCTATCTCTGGGTTTTGTTTATAAACTGAACAATCAATTTGCAAACATTCTAATTGCCCTAGTGGTGGCTCTAGTAACCTCATTAGATCAGCCCCTGTGATTTCTATTTACTGAATATCATTAGCTCGGTCTAAATCCCTGAACTAAGCTGCGAATTTTGACCCAGAACAAAGTTGAAGTCTTGCCCCTGGACCATCGCACTTTTTCCTCTTGGGAATCTGGATGCATCACACCTCTCGTGTGTAGTAGGTGTGCTGCATCGCAATTTCCCTGTGTTTCAAGTGCGCTAATTAGACAAGACCTCTTTTGCTCTCAGATTTTGGTTTTGTGTTCACTCTCTTTAGCTTTATTCAGGAGTTTTGCTGTCTGTGATCAGTATACCACTATGGAAACTCCCTTCCTTTGCATGATTCTGCCTCCATAGTACAAATAATTGTGAATGTTTTTATGTATTGTGCGCCATTTACAGTTCTCTTTTACAAAAAGTAGCATAATCAAACTGTCATCTTTTGATTTGAAAGTGTCAGAAGTGTCGTTTTCAGTAAAAGAAAATGACTCTATTGTTCTTGGTGGTCAATTATACAGTTACTCTTTTATTTGATTTGAATTAGTAGTTTTTCAAGTGTCGAAAGCAGTTTTCAATTCAAAATAGCAAAGTGTCATCATTATCTTCCTTTCGTTTTTGAAGAGAAATTTGTTAGTACTGTCGCTTTGAAAAGATAATTCAGATTTGTACTTAGCATTCTTCTTGTCATTCACAGATTAAGAAAGCTGAAAACAAATACATGCATGTGCATTTGCATTTAGACTGCTTGTTGGTTTGATTTAGGACAATGCATCTAGTGTGTGCTCTCTACTCCAGGTTGAAAGAATATCATCTCTTTTTCTTTAGTAGCTATGATTTTCATTGCAAAAAGAAGATTAAATGATTGTTTATCATCTTAGATTGCATTTTAGGAATTGTATATATACATCATGTGGTGAACCTGAAAGGAAAATTTCTTAAGAAAGATCAACTGTAAAATAAATTTAATGAACATAAAAACGCTTTGGAACCTAACGCACAACATCTAGAAGTCTAGGCTAGAGATGTATTCCAGTGTCGTAAAGCCTGGTAACTATCACTTTCATTGTTGGTTGGGTGATTCCTCCTCTTTGAGATGACAAGTGCCAGTACGGACTTGTGCTCCCACGTACCGTAGAGTATATATTGGGAGACCACAATAGGCTATATCCTTTATCCATAGGAATCCGTGTCTGCCACCCTATCGATGGCAATGCACTAAACATAGCATTCAGGAAGATTGACTGTCGTACCTTAAAAAGTATTTTGCAGTTTTGCGACTGGTTTGGTAATCCCTCTGTCTAGATTTCCAGAGTAGTCTCTTTCGTTCCTTTTCAGACTCCTTAAAGGAAAAGGTCCATCTGAGCACTTGTCACTTCAGGCTCATTAAAAATCAAAGGCAACTAGAGTCATCTTTTGTTTTTTATTGACTCTTGAAAATTGAAAAAACAAGTTGTGTCAAAGCGTCTAAAATTCATTTAATTCGGAATCGTTTTCCCCCTCTATTTTTAGTTTATCGAGTAATCCGCAATCGTGGAAGAAAGTCAATCGAAACCCCATCGTTCGCGAAGACTTACAAGTCAACCGTCTTTGTCTCTAGAATCAAAACTATTCCGGACAAAGCGAACTCGTTTAACCAGTTCAAAGTCCCCTGGTCTGGTTGGAACAAGTGTTTCGACACCCTCGGAGACTCCGTTTACTCCAAACATTTCTGGTATCCCTACCTCTACAGAAGAAGTTCTGCAGCCACTAGAGGACAGTAGAACTGATCCTAGTCTGAAGGTAAACACTTCCATTCCTGAACTGGCTCCATCTGCAGCTAATTCAGAAGGTGTTATTCCCCAAAAATCTTTCGTTGCAGAATCTATACCTTCTTCGGTACCGGAAATATTTTACGGACCTGACGGTCTACCTCTTCCACCTGGATTGATTGCTATAGAAGAGATTGTGGAGGATCCCCCATCTAGTACTCCATTTCATTTTGGAGTTGGGATCACCCTATATCCTTCTTCGTCAGAAATTAGTCTACCGTTATCGGAAGTTCCTATACAATCGCTAGGAAATCTTTTGGATAGACTAGATATGTTTGAACAAATGTCGAGATCTAGGACTGTGTGATCTGACATAGCGATGGCAGAACTTCTTGCTGTTACTCCAACAATGTTTTCCGACATACCGTCTGTCGCAACTAGCTCTCAATTGCTGGGTGGAATCCATCCAGGGGCTATTTCGACAGTATGGTCTGTTCTCGTTTGTTCGTCTGGAATAATATCTGGAATCTCTTATGTTGAGTCTCAACAAATTGATCCTTCACAATGTCAATTTGGGCAGTCCAGTCCTCAAAGGCAGATCATTCGTTTAAGTACAGGATTACCGCCGTATGGGGGGAAATATACCCTTTCATTGTCTCCTACGGGAGAACAAACATACGAGAGGCCACAACAGAATTCAGGTTATGCTGGAATTACATCTAGAGGTTGGGTGCCAATACTACCTCAACAATCAAGAGTTGTATACTCAATGCAACAAAGTCTACCTATGTAAAATATCCCCACTACACCGGTTATTGTGACGGTGTTACAAGTACAAGCGTTGCCTGTTGTATGCCAACCTCAAGTCTCTCAGGTTGCAAGTCAATAGCCTCTTGTCTCTACAATGCCACCACAATCATCGATTAGTGGCTCCTTAACTGGAGTGACCCAAGCTCAAATAGGTATCATTACCCCTCATCTTGGTCAAACAACAGTATTGGACAACATCAAATGGTCTCACAACCATGGCTGGTGCAATACCAACAACCGCAATTCCAACAAGTTTACCAAGGATCTGAGCACCAAATCTTTGCAAGTAATGGGCAGCCGTATATTCAAAATGGTCAACATCAACCATTTCATAATGGTTATGCTGATCAACCTTACCAAAGTTATCAGCATCAAATGCACTATGCTGGTATGTAAAGACCCACTGCTCAGGCAATCCCATCTTATCCTGGGTATGCTTCGCCAAACCTGAATCAACAGTTGCCCTTCGTGGCAACTTTAGAGTTACCAGATCTAAATCGGCTGACAAACAATCCAATCTCTTACGCCCCTTGGTGGCCAATGATTCCTCATAAACTTCCATCAGATATTCCTAAATTTCATGGAAATACGGGTGAAGACCCATCGAATCATGTGATGATGTTTCATCTGTGGTGTTCGTCTAACACTCTAAATGATGATTCGATTAGGCTTCACCTTTTTCAGTGAACGTTAACTGGTTTGGCAGCAAAATGGTATATTGAATTTCCTAGAGCTTCATTTGATAACTTCAGTACCCTAGCCACAACCTTTTTAACCCATTTTCAGTTACCCATAAGGTACAAAACGGGAACAGAGCTTCTTACCAATTTCAAGCAAACGATGGCCACTCACATATCCGATCATATTCATGAGTGGCGACGTCATCGTAGAATGGTAAAAACATATGTTCTTGATCGGCTATTGGCTGAATGGTTTATTAAGTCATTGTTACCTTCTATTACAGAAGAGGTGGCAAAGGGAGGAGTCGTCACTTAAGAGCAAGTCATTGCTCGTGTGCAATATTTAGATTTGATCTATACTCAGTCTGGCACGCTCTACGATAAAATCCCTGACACTCCTAGACTGGAATTTTCCGTTCCTCCCTCTCCTAAATCAAACAAAGACTCTCATGCCAGGGACTGCATGATAGGAATGACCAGCATGAAAACCGTAAAGGCTAAGTCGAAGAAGGCCTGTATGGTTTCAGGTCAAAATGCAAATGAATAACTTCTCGCCTCAGAAGTAAATGTCGTATCGACTGACAAAGGCAAGGAAAGCAAGCAACCAGGAGGCAAGAAGAAAAAGAAAGGGAAGAAGAAGAAACAGGAGGAGTCTTCCCCTGAAAAATCTTCTGCAAACCCTTTTGGAGATAGGAAACCAAATCGTCCTTGCCTTATATGTGATGAGGATCATTGGACAAGAGAGTGTCCATATAAAGCAAATCTTAGAAAATTCTTCAAGAATTCAAAAACCTCGGCGGTATTGATTGATCCGTTTCCAAATCCAGGAACAAATCTGGTTGCTAGTGACAATGCTTCCCCATCCCAAGTGCTAATGTTTTCAGTTTCGAAGCAGCAAAATGATGCTTTGATATCGACAAGGAATAAAGATTACGGGAATCCGCAGCTGTCAGACAACAAGGCTAATGATCAACCTAGTAGTTCGACAACAACTTCGACCAAAGTTGTGCCACCCATCATTCCTAAACTAACGATAAAGCTTCCAAAGGGAGTAGTACACAAATCAACATTTAATCCTCGTGCCAAAGTAGCACAACATTATAATATAGTGGAGGATTTGGCCCAATCGCCATCTGCTATGTCGACAATTGAGGTACTGCAAAATTGCCCCTCCCAAAAGTAGGATTTATTATCAGCGATAGGTGGGATTGACCCAACGGATTCCAATCTTGTGTCCTTTAATCACAAAGGATATGACCCTCAGTTACTAGCTCAGCTAGCTTTACTTATTCAAGTCAAAGCCCTCAACAAAATTGTTCATTGAACAATTATTTATGAGGGGGCATCTACATGTATCATGTCGATGAGTTGCTAGAAAACTTTAGGATCTCCACCCTTTTCGCCATCTTCGATGACATTAAAAGCATTTGATGGACGAACATACACCCCATATGGGAATTTAAGTAACTTGCAAGTCGAACTAGGGGGAAAAACATTAGAAATTGATGTTGAGGTTATGGATGGAAACCTCGATTACAACATCCTACTGGGAAGGCCCTGGATTTATGCTATGGCTGCAATTGTGTTGACATACTTCAAAAAGATTGCATTTCCCTTCCAAGGAGGGATTACGATCGTTGACCAACAATCCTTGCTCCCCAATAGTTCACAAGTTACGGGAAGCATTCCAATGATCCATGGAAGCTCTCAATCGCTTCCAAATGTCAGAGTAGGCCTACTAAAAGACCCTACATTAATGGGGACATTTTCCCTACCACCTCCAAACAATTTGGCAGAAATAGCCATGGTGGGAACCTGCAATATCATGTCTTCTAAATTCATAAGATTCCTGAACATTTTGCTAGCATGGATCATCTCCCTAATAGAAATATTGTAGCAATCAATTTTCTTGGCCTGGTGGGAAAACTCAAATAAACGCTCATTGAGTGTTTGGATAGATAGGTCTAAGGAATATGGCACCTCTTCAGATCCTTGGTCACATGTACATTATACAGACGAAGGAATCATTCAATCAAATATGATAGGAGAGGCACCATGGGAAGATTACCACCATTGTTCCCATCTTCCGAATTACCATGAAGATTATTCCAGCAAACTTAATCATCCTTCAGTTTTTGATTTTCTATCAAATATTGTAAATACGGTGGATTCTGAGGACGGTTCCTATCTTGTGTCAACCTCATTAAAAAATGAAACAAATCCATTTCCAAATTGAATCTTTGATTACAATCTCGTAAAATCCAAGTCGAGTCTTTCAAAGATCTCGAAGGTAAACCTTCATTCCAACCACTGAGTTGAATGCAATGAAGCTTGGGGGGCATGCACCTCGATTTGTGTTATTATGTTGGGGGCATGCAAACTTATCACGAGCAGTGTTACTGTAGGGTTCAAGCTCGTTAAAAAATAAACACACCATGAGCAGTGTTACCGCAGGGTTCAAGCTCATTAAAAAATAAACCCGTTGCGAGCAGTGTTACCGCAGGGTCCAAGCTCGTTAAAAAATAAACCCGCCACGAGCAGTTTTATGCAAAGTTCAAGCTCATTAAAAATTAAACTTGGAAATGAGCAAATGTTTCCCCTAGAGTTTAAGCTCATTAAAAAATGAACCAATTTCTGGTAAATAACCATTGTGAATGCATTATCATCAACTTTTGAGCCCTGGTCGTGTTCTCATCATCACCTCCACTTTGTTTCGGCCGATCATTCACCTCCATTTGATTGTTTACCCCTTTTTGAGGAACAGCTGTGAAGAGTGATCCTATTAGCCATCCTTGTGACACTACCATGATTGGAAAATTCCAAACCTTACCTGGAATCAGTTGCTACCTGAAATGATCACTCGTTCCTCAAAAAAACGAGTCTCCATTAAGCTCTTTTCGCCTGACTCATAAAATATGAAAAGATTGCCAAGCAGTTGGCCTCTCCAGCTCGTTAAAGCTACCGGGAGTTTTATCACTCCTCTATATTCTAATATTTTTGGACCTGAGGGATTATTACACAAAAAGATCGAGCGCTTATTTTGTTCGGCTCGTTAAAATTGTCGAAAATTCATCCCTTTCGTATTATTTTATACTTTTTCAGACTTAAGGGATTATATGACGAAAAAGGATTATTGGAGTTTCCTTTATGTCCCTTTCAGACTCTCTAAAATTGAAAAGGACCGAGCTATCTTTGTTGTTAAACTCGTTAAAACCAATGGCGACAAACTTGTCCATATAGACAAGAACGAGTCTCATTGTCGCTAGGCTCATTAAAATATAGCGGCGGGTTTGCCCGAAGGGAAAATTATAGAACAAGCATATGTTATCCTCCTCAAGCTTGATAAAAATAAAGAGGTACTGCTTAGCAATGACTGGGGAAAAATTGGAAAGAAAACTGAAGAAACTTTATTGGTAGCAATTTGCTCTTGAACATGACACTTTCACTCCACGTTCGAGTCGGGTTGGGTTATTCCGTTCACCGGTCATATCACCATTGGTCCATTGCACCATCCATATTTGGGGTTAATGCTACCAATCCATGTCAGTGTCACCGGTATGTTCAAGAGAAGTCGCTCAGAGAATTCACCTGTGTCTCATCCATTGCAATACATTCACACTCCATTCTTTCATGACCGCCACACTGAACCCTATATCATCAGATCGTTTTCACCTCCAAACTCATTTACTCCATTTCGTGTTGTAGATGTGGGATTCATTAAGGCCCTCCTACAATGGGTCGCTTCTTGTCGACATCAGCTCATTATCCAAGAAGTCGACTTAGGAACAACCCTTTCAGTACTTTGAAGCTTACATGCCTCAATGGCAAGTTTCTCACTTTCGGTGACAGGTTTACATCAATGGCCTTCGACCGAAAGATTTTGTGTGGTGTTCGATGCCAAGTCCCTTTTTCACACCACACGAATTGTACTGTACTACCTTGAGGGTCATCATCATTATCGGTGATTCCTCTCGCGCCTGTTAACATCTTACATCATTGGTTGCTAATCAAGCGATGTCTTTCCATGTTCGACTCTAGAACATCTTTCACATGGATCGACTTGTACTCCGAGTGAAGACTGGACGAGTTTGAAGACCCCGGATCTAGTTTCATCCATTCGGGCTGCGATATATTCAGGAAAATAAAGACATCAAATGTACATCATTGCTACAGAGATAATCATCTGAATCAAAGGATGATGGCTCTATCAGAATCACCAGTCTGCCACACAGACGGTTTTCTGTCTTATGTACATGAAAATGAATTTATAAAGCTGAGCATGGGAATGCCCGCCTCATCTAGATCATAAAAAATATTATGAAGATAATGTATTGTACTGTATCTTATTACAGGTTGCCTTCCAGGTTGAAAAAACTTCGGATCCTCATGATAAAGCATTTCACCCGACATCAAAAGATTAACGACCTCATGATTTAGGGGGCAACTGTTATAGAAATTTTTTGGCACTACAACCCCAATCTTACATGTCCATAAACCAAGGGCTCCTAAGTCCCTAAAAGTGTTGCTTCACACCCTAAAGGAATAAGGTTAGCTGATTACATCATCTCCCAGAAGTTCTCCACAGGAAACTACTTAGAACTAGTCAAAACTGGACCATACAGACTGCTCAGTGCTGAGGGTGAGATGCATCTCACCTATTACACACGGGGGGTGTGATGCATACTAAAAATTCCTTCTATAGGGTGTGATGGATGAGAGTAGACAAATGGAGGAGGTTGTTTGCTAAGTGGATGATCTTGGAATCTTCCAGAAACTTCCCCAGGACACTTGTCTCTCTGAATTTGCCTAGGGATGAGTAAGAGATCATCAATCTCCAAGTGGAATCAAGAACTATCAAAGAGAAGACACCAATCAAAATCCCAGAAGCTGACTCACCTCCCTACAATCATCTATATATGGATCCCTCATCCCAGAGACCCACAGGCTGTTATTTTGTATCTTGTAAGGAAGTGCTATTGGTTTCTTGGTGGAATATCATAGTGTTGGGTGATTTAAGCTTTTCATGAGGTGAAGAAGGGCTTTCATGCTGGGAGGATGACACTGGGTCAGAACAATTGGTTGTAATCCTCTTTGCTATTCTTGATATTAATAAAGCTATTCAAGTTTTCCTCCACATTCTTGTATGTTTGATGATATATGCATTTGTGTGGTCGATATATATCTGGTCCTATATTGTTTATTATTGTAGATCTCTGTTCTTCGATAGTATTATGCTGCTTTGATTCTACAGGTGCTCTTTGAAGCTGGGTAGACAAAGGAAAAGCGGCAAGGATATGTCAGAAGGGAGAGGAACCAAGCAAGGAACCAAGCACAAGACTGAGGTTGGTGTCCTTTATTCCTCTCTTATCTACTTCTCATAAAGGAAAGTGAAAGTAGTTTTAGTTTGTTTGTTTCTAAGATAACTACTAGTCTTAGTGGGACTAGCAGCTTCGAGTGGACACTAGATTTCCCGATAACAATCTCCAAATCAAGAAAGCACACATCTGTCTTTTAAGCTGACTTTTTAGGTCACCAACAATATAGCAAAGTATGAGGCTCTGATATTGGGCTTGAATGCTACCAAAGATAGAGGGATCAGAGACATAAAGGTGTTTGTAGATGTTGATCTCATTATTCAACAAATGAACAAAACATTCCAAGCAAGGCACCCAAGGCTGAAAGCATACAGAGATGAGGTATGGAGACTCAAAGATTCTTTTAATGGTTTTTGTATCTCATATATTCCTAGAGTAAAAAATCAACTTGTTGATTCCCTTAATGTGTCTGCTAGCATGTTCATCCCTCTTATGCCCCCTAGATTGGCCTATGAAGTCTAGATAAAATATAGACCACCCTTGCTTGATAATGTCCAGCACTGGAAGGTCTTTGAGGATGATGACGAAGTAAATAGGTTTCTGTAAGTCATTGATGAATTCTCTGAAATGAAAATTGATCAAGATAATGAAACCTTGGAAGAAATTCCCTAGCCCCAGCTAAAGAACATAACTGGCCAAGACAGTATTGTTCAACTACTTAGCAATCATATACCTAAAGGTCTAGTGCCTCTAGAGAAGTTGTTTGACCATAATGATGTGCCTCATAAGATTGCCCAAAAAGAAGATCAGTCTACAGTCCATAGGCATAACATAGGGAGTCTAGATCATCCAAAGTATATAAATTTGTCTACCCATTTGTCTGCTACCCAAAGTTCTGAATACTACACCTTAATGAAGCAATTTGCTGATGTCTTTACGTGGGAATACAGTGACCTTAAAACTTATGACAAAAAGATCATCCATCATAAGATCCCCTTGGAGAAAGACACCATCCCTTTTAAGTAGAAGCTGAGGCCCATAAATCCTTTGGTCCTCCCTCTGATTGAAAAAGAAATCAAGAAGTTGTTGGCTGCCAAAATCATTGTCCCTGTGAGATATTCAAAGTGGGTAGCCAACTTGGTAGTGGTGAGGAAGAAAAGTGGAGAAATCAGGCTGTGTGTTGATTTTAGGAACCTGAACAAATGCTCTAAGACGGACAACTATCCCCTGCCAAAGATGGAGAATTTACTACAGAAAGTCTCAGGAGCCAAAGTGATGTCTTTCCTGGATGGATTTTTAGGGTAAAACCAAGTTGTTGTACATCTAGATGACCAAGAAAAGACTGCTTTCACCACTCCCTGGGGCACTTTTATGTACTTCAAGATGCCTTTTGGGTTGATGAATGTTGGGGCCACCTTTCAGAGAGCTATGGATATAGAATTTGTAGAAGAGAAGGATAAGTTTGTCCTTGTCTACTTGGATGACATAACAGTATACTCCAGCAGCCACCAGGATCATTTGCAGCATTTGAAAAAAGTGTTTATGAAGTGTAGAAGGTTTGGGATATCAGTGAATCCTAAAAAGTCACAATTTTATTTAGAGGAGGGAAAGCTTCTTGGACACATTGTTTCTGCTATAGGTGTCAAAATTGACCCAGAAAGAGTGAAAGCCACACAGACCTTGTCTGTCACGAGATCAGAAGGACATCCAGTTCTTTCTGGGCAAAATAAATTTTGTAAGGAGGTTTATTCCTAATTTTGCGGAATTGGTAAAGCACATCACCTCCATGCTGAAAAAGGGATCAGAGATCAAATGGACTGATGCAACAAGAAGATCTTTTAAAGCCATCAAAAGAGCTATTATGGAAGCTCCCATTTTAATCAGCCCAGACTATAACAAGGAAATCCATATCTTCTCATTCACTTCAGGTGACACCCTTGCAGTAGTTTTATTGCAGAAAGATGATGAGGGTTCAAAGCATCTAGTGGCATTCTTCAGCAAAACATTAAGGGATATTTAACTAAGGTATGCCATTATCGAAAAATAGGCTTATGCTCTTATCAAATCTTTAAAAGCTTTTCAAGTATACATTCTGCACTCCAAGGTGATTACATATGTGCCCTCTGCTTTAGTAAAAGATGTCCTAGAACAACCAGATGTTGATGGAAGAAGGGCTAAATGGATTGCAAAGCTCATTGAATTCAACATAGAATTAAAGCACACCAAGCTTGTCAAAGGTCAGGGCCTTGCCAAGCTAATCGCTGAAGAAAATTGCAGGATGGTGGACATGAATTGGATAAGCACAATTTCAGAGGATGGATAGATAGAAGAAGCAATAGTGGGGAAAAACTAGTCATGGCTGAAAATCTAGTTTCTTGTGAATGGTATTCTACAATAGCTCATTTTCTGTTGAATCTATAAGTTCCTCCAGGTCTTAGTTCAAGCCAAACTAGGACTGTTAAGCTCAGGGCAGCCAAGTTCTGTATTCATGAAAATTTTCTCTATTGCAGGGATCCATTTGGAATCCTTTTGAGATTTCTGGACAAGGAACAATCTATGGAGGTCATGCATCAGTTTCATTCCAGCATCTATGGAGGACATCATTACTGGAAAGCCACAGCCCACAAAATCCGTAGAGCTGGGTATTACTGGCCCACTTTGTTTTCTGATGTCTTTTTATTTTTAAAATCTTGTGACAGATGCCAAAGGTTTGAAGGAAAACAACAGTTGAAGTTCTTACCCTTGAAGACAATACATGTTAGTGGCCCTTTTCAGCAGTGGGGTTTGGATTTTATAGGAGAAATTAATCCACATTCCAGTGGCTAGCACAGATGGATTTTAGTAGCCACTGAATACTTCACTAAATGGATTGAGGCCATCCCTACTAGGAAAGTAGATCACCGTGTGGTCATGAAGTTCTTGATAGAAAACATCTTCACCAGGTTTCGCTGTCCACACAAATTGATTACAAACAATGCAGCAGCCTTCAGGGCAAAAGAGTTGGCGGACATGTGTGACTCAATGGTTATTAATCTTGTACATTCCACCTCATATTACCCTCAATGTAATGGTTTAGCAGAATCATCAAACAAGAGCTTGATAAGGATA
This sequence comes from Pinus tabuliformis, assembly GCA_031772625.1. Classification (NCBI taxonomy): domain Eukaryota; kingdom Viridiplantae; phylum Streptophyta; class Pinopsida; order Pinales; family Pinaceae; genus Pinus; species Pinus tabuliformis. The sequence goes on from CM062818.1 coordinate 369,658,137, forward strand.
ATCAAAAAGCTGTTGGAAGACAACAAAAGGAATTGGGATTCCAAGCTAAAGTTTGCATTGTGGGCTGACAGGGTGACCACCAAGAAGTCCACAGGGAATTCTCCATTCAAGTTGGTGTATGGCACTGAGGTTGTATTCCAAATCCATTTGACCCTCCCTATGACCAAGTTCTTACAAGAAGAGCATAATGAGGAAAATAACATGGAAAAAAGAATTAGTGACTTGGCTGGAGTACATCAGATCAGAGATCAATTGATTGAAAGTTCTGTAGCTCATCAAAAGAGAATCAAGGAGGCCTTTGACAGAAAGGAAAAGATGGACCATTTTCAAGTTGGAGACTTGGTTCTTAAATGGGACACACTGAAGGAAAAGAAAGGCAATCATGGTAAGTTCAATGCTCTATGGACTGGACCTTTTGTCATTTCTCAGATATAGGGGAACAACACTTTCATGCTGCAAAGTATGGAAGGAGAAACAGTTTTTGATGGCCCAGTTAATGGACGGTTTTTGAAAATTTATGTCAATTAAGGCCTCCAGGCCTTAGTATTGTAAATATGTTCTTTTTACAAGTTTTAGTGTAGGCTTAGTTAGACTCCATGCCCAATGGAACACTAGGAAATATTGTTGATCTTGTTTTTGTATGAAAGGCAGTGGTCTGCGGTTCTTGAAAGCTCACAGGGAGGATTTCATCCCCAGAAGGATTCAGTGTTATCTATGCTATGCAATGTTGACTTGTTAACGTCGGAGAGAAGCATGGTCTATTGGTCCATGTCCAAAAGAGGGCTTACCTTTGGTCATTTCCCCTTTTCTTCCTACCCCATTTACACTCCTCTATCTTCATTTCCCTATTTCCCTTCCTAAACTCGACAAAATAGTACCTTTGGCCTTAAGCCCCAAGTGCAAAACCACAAACCCACCATAGAACCTCACCAATATGACCTCGCGCACTCATAAACCCCTCGTTGAATCCCTGTCGTTGATCAGTCTCCTCCAATCCAACGGCTCTCATCGAGCCTGATAAAGCGACCCACTCGATCATTTCCCACCGTCCGATCATCTCCATAAAGATCCGATGGTATTCGCTCTCATCATGCCAACAACTTAATCGAATGATAGCATGTGATGAGAGCAGTTTTTCTCTTTCATCCACTGTTATGTGTCAATTGCTAAATGGAATTGTGCGACCTCGGGCCTTTACTGCTTAGGACCCGAAAGCGATGCGATAAATACCATTTACCTCTCGACCAATCCGTCCGGCCCGTTAAACTCCCATGCAACTCTGTTTCCCGATGACCGTTCGATCTACCCGCTGCAGATCTGATGGCCCTAACTCATCCCGCTCTCACCTTGGCTATTAGCCTCCGTCGAGTCATCTCCACCGTTCATTTTCTCGATGTGACAATCATCCTTCTTGCTCATCCTGACTGTATGTTTTCCCATGCATTCCACATCCTTGACCACTCTATTGCCCGAAGAAGGAGATGTACAACTTGCCAGTACCAATCAAAGTCAGTCCCCAACAACCATATACAACAGACAACATGGCCAAAGGAGAAAAGGACGAAGCACTACCCTATAACTGAATTTATCAGTTATGGAACTCCACTGGTACAAGCACTCCAATAGCCTAAAAGGACAGCACAACACCTGAACAGATCGGATTCATCCACTGAAGCAAGCAAACACATTCAGAGACTCCATCAGGTAGTTAAATGCGGTTGGTGGTCAATTATGACCCCTCCATACCTAAATGGCCAAGTGCCCTTGTAATGTAAAATCTATAAATACCCAGAAGCAAGATGTAATCAGGGTTGGCATTTGATGTAAGGTTCAACTTCTGGAGACTGTAGATATTTTTTCACTTGCAGCATCTCGTCTTCATTTTTAGCTAATACAAGCTTCTTTTGCTATTAACTACTCACTTTCCATTTCCCTCTATTCCAAGCTTGTGCCTGACATGTTGTGTTCTTGATCTCCTGATGTTTAGCACTAGATAACTATCATCTTATCTCTGTGTTAAAATCTTGTATGCATCATTGAATAGGTTGTCGAGGTTTCTTTCTACCTATTGCAAGAGAGTTGTCATCCTGTCTGTGCATTAGTAGAATAGATTTACAGGTTTCTTTACTAGTTGCAGCCATCCATCACATGGTCTTGTGCATCTATTGGTGTGGTTAGTATTCTCCATTTTCACTCAATATCTAAAACTGTGAGCATTGGTGGTCTAATGCCTTGTAGTCTGGGGGTGTTCACACATGTCCAGAGTGAAACAAAATAGAAGTGGTTATCTGGCTTGAACCAAACCATCATTCCTTCCATTAAACCTGCAACAATAGTTGAATTTATATGTTACTAGGCATCTTCGAGCTACAACCTAGGAGAGTTTCTTGGAATCCTAACAGGACCAAATTTAGAGCCCACACTGTGGTGCGCTATCTATTAAGTAGCAGGAAAACATGTAACAGACAATTGCCACTTGCTACAAAAATTTGTACAGAAGTGGCAATAGTTATTCTGCAATTTCTATAAATCATTGGGCCATGATGAACATAACTTCCATAGCTATGAATTGATGACGGAAAGAATGCCTGCATATCGAATGCAAACATAAGCTCAGCCTCTGGATCAAGGCCCTAGGGGAACGTGTGGAGGATATCATGGTCACGAACGAGGTCGAGGACGAGGAGGACCTAGTGGAGGTTGGGACAAGTTATCTGCTATAATTTCGGAGTGTGGGGACACTACACGAGGAGCGCATGAGCCAGACACACCCGTCATGCTAGTATTGTACTTAGTTTGACCATGCAATAGACGAATTCCCTATACTGATAACTAAGATGTAGGAGAAGAAGGTGCAAGATCAACAACCTACCCAGAATCTATAGATGATGAGGGTTGAGCCCCACGAAGAGGATCCTGACGTGATTACTGTGTTACAGAATGGAATGGTGATTGGTGAAGACAAAGGGAGGCAACTTGAAGAAAGTTAATGGGTTCGCAAGCCCCCAAAAAAGAAGGTTGGGTTTGATCTGGAGCGTGCAATGGAAACATTCATGGAAGAAAAGAAGAATTTCACTTAAGCCTCTACCTCAAGAATTCAAGATACCTTACCTGAAAAGGTTCACCCCTCCAAGCTTACCATCTTTTTGGAGACTTGTATGAAGCTATTGCACGAGAACAAGGCTGTGAAGGGTTACAAGAACTGATAAATAGGTGTGATGGTAAGGAAGCTGCTCCCAAAGGGAACCATGAAGTCAGAAAGATAGGAAAACACAAGAGAAGAACACAACATGAGATGAGGCTCACTGCACAAATAGGCGAGCATAAAATGGATCAGGTTATTCTGGATCAGCGGTTGGATGCAAATGTTTTTCCTAAGCAGACATGGGAAAGAATGGGGAGACCTACACTGCGGTGGTCTTTGATTCAATTGAGAATGGAAAATCAACATAAGATTATCCCTATGGGGAGATGGCATGAAGTACCTATAGATATAGAAGGTGCGAGCACGTTGGCCAATTTTGAAGTGATTAAGATTATTGATGACAACAATCCATAGCCCATGCTCCTAGGAATTGATTGGGATATCGACTTGAATGGGGTAATCAATATGAAGAAGCAGACTATGTCGTTTGAGAGGAAATTGCTCCGCATAGTAGTACCATTGGACCCTGCAGAAGGACCGTGCTATACTAAACCAGTCCACAATTATAAGGAGTGTTATCGAGAAAACTAGTGTCTATGCAGAGATGCTAGTCCCACTAAGGCTTGTAGCTACCTTAGAAACAGACAAACGAAAAACTACTTTCATTTTCCTTTATGAGAAATAGATAAGAGAGGAATAAGGAGACCAACCCCTGTCTTGCGCTTGGTTCCTTGCTCGATTCCTCTCCCTTCTGATATGTCTTCGGCACTTTCTTCCTCGTCTACCCAGCTTCAAAGAGCACCTGTAGAATCAAAGCAACATAACACTATCCAAGAACATAGATCTATTATCATAAACAATATAGGACCAGATATATATTGACCACACAAATGTATATAACATCAATCATACAAGAATGTGGAGGAAAACTTGAATAGCTTTATTGATAATCAAGAAAGAGCAAAGAGGATTACAACCAATTGTTCTGACCCAGCATTATCCTCTCAGCAAGAATTCCCTTCTTCACCTCATGAAAAGCTTAGATCACCCAACACTATGATATTGCACCAAGAAACCAACATCACTTCCTTACAAGATACAAAATTCCAGCCTCTGGATCTCTGGGATGAGGGATCCATATATAGATGTTTGCAAAGGGAATGAGTCAGCTTTTGAGATTTGATTAGTTTCCTCTCTCTGATAGCTCTTAATTCCACTTGGAGATTGATGATCTCTTACTCATCCCTGGGCGAATGCGGAGAGGCAAGTGTCACAGGAGAAGTTTCTGGAAGATTCCATGATCCTCCACCTTGCGGATTGACCCTGCCATTTGTCTACTCTCGCCCATCGTACCCCATAGAAGGTCTTTTCAACATGCATCACACCTATTGTGTGTATTCAGGTGGGATGCAATGCACTTTTACCATGGAGCAGGTGAAATGGTCCAGTTTTGACCAGTTCTGAGTAGTTTTTCATGTAGAACTTTTGGGAGATGCTGTAATCAATTGACCTTGTCTTTTTAGGGGTTGGAACAACAGCTTTAGGGACTTAGGAGCCCTTGGTTTATGGACATTTATGATTGGGGTTGTGGTGCCCAAAAATTTCTATAACAAGGAGAGCGATGATGATTTGGACCATATCTACAAAATAACAGTGTGAGACTAATATTGGTTCAATCCAACAACTGATGGGTGCATTGCATGGGACCGCGAAAGTTCCTATACATCAGATTTAGATGAGGAATTGGAACACTGGCAAAACATGTTGCACGAAGTATCTATGCTGCGTTGTAATATGATGACTAAATCATTGTGCTATGTTTCATATGAGGTAATAAATTTACCTTATTATGATGGTTTGCCTAATGATGTTGGGTGTGGAGCTTGATTATGTTCTGTTTTCAAAGGTCTCAGCCGGATGTATACCCCAGGACGATTGTACACCCCTCCACATGGGGGGGACTTGTCCCCCCCGTGGGGGTTCAGAGGGGCCTATCTCCCTCGGTTGGGAGGTCTGGGGGCCAGTGGTCCCCTGGCGGGAGTTTGGCGGCAGCGCCCCCAAAGGTAAAAATAGATGTAAAATTTTGTTGTAAAAGTCTAGTAATTTCTAGTCAATCTGGGCTGTTCATTAGGCAGATGCTCTGACGGTAGAAGTTATGTTTAATTTAGGATTTTTTTCTCTAGAAGGCAACCCCTCACTATATATGAGGGAATTGTATTGTGTCTATGTATATCTGTATTCGGAGTGAGGAAAAGAGAGGAGATTTAGAGCAAAGAGGGAGTTACAAGGGATCTTCTGTAGGTTGTATCTCTTCAGTTTGCTAGATAATATAATAAAATAAGGACTGGTAGTTTGTCCGTGGATGTAGCCCAAACTGGGTGAACCACATATATTTCTGTCTCTATTGTTTTATGCGTTTTATGTGTTTATATTTCTACAATATTTTATGTGTTCCATTGCTCTGTAATATATAACTTTCTAACAACTGGTATTAGAGCCAAAGGTCTATTTGGCTAATAAACTCGTAGGAGAGAAGGGTTCCTGGTTCGAGTGGGAGCAATGGTGGAAGATGGTAGGTTTAGGGTTGAAAAATTTAATGCCCAAAAATACCAGCTGTGGAACGTGCAGATAGAAGATTATTTGTATCAGAGAGATCTATACCTACCTTTGAGTGGAAAGACAAAGAAGAAAATGAGTATCACAGACACAGAATGAAATATTCTCTACATAAAGGCAGTTGGAACAATACGGATGTGCCTAGCGGCATCGATAGTGTTTAATATTTCGAAGGAAATGACAACGGAGGGTTTAATGTCAACATTGGCCAAAGTATATGAAAAACCCTCGGCCTCAAATAACGTATTTCTTATGAAGCGTTTATTTAATATGAAGATGTCAGAAGGTGGATCTGTTGCAGACCATTTAAATGATTTGAATACAGTTACAAGTCATTTAAGTTCTGTAGGGGTAAATTTTGATGATGAATTTAGGGCTCTGTTATTTCTGTGCTCATTGCCAGAAAGTTGGAATGGCTTAGTTATGGACATTAGTAACTCTGTCTCTGGATCTAGTACTTTAAAGCTTGATGATCTTGTCAATGCAATCCTTAGTGAGGAAATGTGACGGAAAAGCTCCGGTGAGACATCGGGAATGCTTTGACTGCAGATACTAGGGGAAGAAAAATGGAAAGAGGAAAGAGCCCAAGATATCACAGTAAGTCAAAGAAAGGCAGATCCAAATCCAGATTGGGGATAGTGTGTTGGAAATGCAGGAAGAAAGGACACCTCAATAAAGATTGCAAGTCTCGGAAGGGAAAAGAAGGAGACGTGCAGCAAGAAACTAATCATGAAGTGAATGTAAAAGGTGATGTGTTGCAAGATGCTTTGATTGTTTCATTAGAAAATATTATTGATTCCTGGGTGGTAGATTTAGGGGCCTCATTCCATGCCACACCTGATAAGAAACATTTTCATGATTATGTTCAAGGAGATTTTGGATAGGTTCAATTGGGTGATGATAAAACCTGTAAAATTGTTGGAATGGGTACAATTTTCATAAAACAACAGAATGGAAATCAATGGCTATTGAAGGAGGTAAGGCATGTTCCAGATCTAAAGGAAAATCTGATTTCAACAGGGAAGTTGGGAGGTGAAGGTTGCGTAAGTACTTTCATAGATAAAACCTGGAAGGTCACTAAAGGATCCCATGTAATAGTGAAAGGAGGAAAGGTTGGCACATTGTATTTATGCAATGATATTTCTAATTCTGTTAATGCTTTAACCTCTACAGGATAAGATACGGCATTGTGGCATCATAGGCTCAGGCACATGAGTGAGAAGGGGATGTAGATTCCTCACTCAAGAAATTTGTTGCCAGGTTTGAAGCATGTTGATTTAAAATTCTGTGAAAATTGTGTTTATGGAAAACAGAAGAGAGTCAGATTCCTTAGAGTTGGGAAAGAAAAGAAGAGTGAAAAATTAGAGCATCTGCATACAGATATATGGGGACCTGCTCAGGTATCATCTCTTGGTGGCTCTCGTTATTATGTTACTTTTATTGATGATGCAACTAGAAAATCCTGGATTTATTGTATTCGAAATAAATATGATGTATTTGATACTTTCAAGAAATGGAAAGCTTTGGTTGAAAATGAGATAGGGAAAAGGTTGAAGTGTCTCAGATCAAATAATGGAGGTGAATATTACAGCAAAGAGTTTGATACGTGCTGTTTAGAGAATGGAATTCACAGAGAGAAGACAGTTCCAGGAACACCACAAGAAAATGGTGTGTTAGAAAGGATGAATAGGACAATCATGGAGCGTGCAAGGTGCATGAGATTGCATGCAAGATTGCCTTTACAATTTTGGGCAAATGATGTAGACACTGTTATTTATCTAATAAATAGAGGGCCTTCAAGTTCCTTGGATGGTGGTATTCCAGAGGAGGCATGGACAAGTAAAAAGGTAAACTACTCATTTTTAATGACTTTTGGTTGTGAAGCCTTTGTCCACATTAATAAAGAAAATAGAACAAAGCTTGAGGAAAAATCAAAGAAATGTACCTTTATTGGATATGGTGTTAATGATTTTGGTTATTGCTTATATGATTATGAAAATCACAAAATCATTAGGAGAAGAGATGTAATATTCAATGAAAAGGTCTTGTATAAGAATCAATTGTAGGAAAAGAAACAGGAAAAAGAAAATAGAGAATACACAGTGCTTGATGATATCACAGGAAAAGTGATGGTTCCTGAAAATCATAATGATAAATAGCTAGAACAACAACCACAACAACAACAAGCACCACAAACACCTGAAAGTGGTGTAAGAAGATCTACCAGGGTAAGTAGACCCCATGAACGATACTCTCCTTCATTATATTATGTATTGTTGACTGATTCTGGTGAACTAGAATGTTATGAAATAGCAGTTCATGTGGAAACCAGGAAAACGTGGGAGCAAGCCATGAAAGAAGAGATGGACTCCTTAGCATATAACCAGACTTGGGACTTAGTCAGGTTGCTTGCAGGTAAAACAACATTGCATAATAAATGGGTTTACAAGTTGAAGGAAGAAGATGGAGGTAGAAAAAGGTATAAAGTTATACTTGTGGTGAAAGGGTTTTCACTAAAAAAGGGTATAGACTTTGATGAGATATTTTCTCCTGTTGTGAAAATGACTTCAATCAGAACTACTCTAAGTCTAGTAGTTGTTGAAGATTTACATCTTGAGAAGTTGGATGTAAAGACAACCTTTCTCCATGGGGTTTTGGAGGAAGATATATATATGGAGCAACCACAATGATATGAGGTAAAAGGGAAGGAGAAACTAGTGTGCAGGTTGAAGAAAAGCTTGTATGGCTTAAAACAGGCTCCAAAACAGTGGTATCTAAAATTTGACAGGTTTATGTCTGAATAAGGTTATACTAGATGTCACTCTTATCACTGTGTTTATCTCAAAAGGAAAAATGATGGCAGCTATATTATATTGTTATTGTATGTAGATGACATGCTTGTTGCAGGTTCTAACATGTAGGAAATAAATGTTCTTAAAAAGAAATTAACAAACTCATTTGCAATGAAGGATTTGGGTGCTGCAAAACAAATCCTTGGTATGAGAATAACTAGAGACAGGAAGAATCGCAAATTAACATTGTCTCAAAGTGAGTACATAGAAAAGGTGTTGAAAAGGTTTAATATGCAAAATGCAAAACCAGTTAGTATACCTTTGGCTATCCATTTCAAATTAAGTAAGGAGGCATGTCCCAAGACATAAGAAGAAATGGCTCATATGTCTAAAGTTCCATATGCATCAGTAGTTGGAAGCTTAATATATGCAATGGTCTACACAAGGCCTGATATTGCACATGCAGTCAGAGTTGTAAGCAAGTACATGAACAATCCAGGAAAAGAACATTGCATGGCGGTGAAGTGGATTCTCAAGTATTTGAGAGGTACCACAAATCAAGAATTATGCTTGGGTGGTTCAAACATTGCTCTACAGGGATATGTTGATGCAGATATGGTAGGTGACAGAGATAACAAGAGGAGCACTACAGGATATGTATTTACTGTAGGTGGAACAACTGTGAGTTGGGTTTCAAAAATCCAAAGTGTTGTTGCACTTTCAACAACAGAAGTAGAGTATGTTCCTACTACAGAGGCTAGTAAATAAATGATTTGGTTACAAATGTTTTTGGATGAATTGGGTAAAAAGTTGGAGTTTGGCAGGTTATACAGTGACAGCCAGAGTGCCATACATCTTGTAAAGAACTCTACTTTTCATTCCAAGACTAAACATATATAGCTCAAGTACCATTTCATACGGTCAACATTGGAAGATGGACAGTTGAAGCTGGAAAATATACACACTAGCAACAATCCTGCATATATGTTAACAAAAGTTGTAACTAGGGAGAAACTGAGAATCTGCTCAGTTTCAATTGGTCTTCAAGTATGATGAATAAGATGAGAAACAACCAGGTCTAAAGTGGAGTGATTGTCTAGCAAATGAAGCAGTGGTGGAGTTTCTATAATCATGCTCCAAGTGGGAGATTGTTGGGTGTGGAGCTTGATTATCTTCTATACTCAAAGGTCTCAGCCAAATGTATACCCCAGGAAGATTGTACACCCCTCCACGCAGGGGGGTGTGGGGGGGACTTGTCCCTCCCGCAGGGGTTCGGAGGGACCGACCCCCCCTGGCTGGAGGGTCCGGGGGCAGTGCCCCCGAAGCTAAAAATAGATGAAGAATTGGCTTGTAAAAGTCTAGTAATTTCTATTCAATCTGGGTCATTCATTTGGCAGATGATCTGATGGTAGAAGTTATGCTTAATTTAGGGATTTTTTTCCCTAGAAGGCAATGCCTCACTATATATGAGGGAATTGTATTGCGTCTACGTATATCTGTATTCAGAGTGAGGAAAAGAGAGGAGATTGAGAGCGAAGAGGGAGTTACAGTGGATCTGTTGTAGGTTGTATCGCTTTAGTTTTCTGGATAATATAATAAAAGAATGACTGGTTGTTTCTCCATGGACGTAGCCCAAACTAGGTGAGCCATGTATATTTGTGTCTCTCTTGTTTTATGCATTTTCTGTGTTTATATTTCTGCATTATTTTATGTGTTCCATTGCTATGTAATATATAATTTTCTAATAATGTAGATAATTTTTTGGATGCATTTGAAAGGGAAGTTTCTAAGAAACATCACTTCCAGGCACTGGATTTAGTGTTGCACACTACGCCTGCATGGTGATGGGGCACGCATAAGGACAATTTTAATGAATGGCATGATTACAGAAGAATGATGAGATTGCAGTTTGTTCACCCAAAAGTTTGGCTAATAGAGAAATATGATGGAAGAAATAATTCACGCGATCATTTAGCAAAATGTACTAAGGTCTATGGAACGAAGCCTCGACTAGAGTGGGTGCATATTTTCTGTCACACCCTGGACATCATTCCTATGAATTGGTACATGGAAACAGAGCTCCGCCACAGCACCACAAAGTGGGATATTTTAAAAGAAGGATTTTCAATGACATTTAGCTTTACGAATGGGTTCAAATGCATTGATGAGGCACTACGTTGGGAGTGGGATCCCCCAAGGGCTGTTTTGGGGCTGAAAGCCCATGCTAAAGTCAAGTTTTTGTAATACTATTGTAAAGACTCCAAATTTTGTGGTCGTGGAGTGCGAAGGTATTATGTGTCACAAAGGGTATTCTGACCTTAGTTTTGTAAAGTAAATTCCGCTGTAAGAGATCTACCCATGGTCCACGGACCATGGGATTGTATAAAAAGAGCTAAGCTCTAAGTAGCTAGAGGCATCGATCAATGGAAGAAGTAACATAGTCATAGCTTTAGAACAAGAAGTCCAAGTCATGGGTCATAGTGTAGGTAGATGCTCTGCAGCTGAGTGCATGGACTCATGCAACTATGTGCGCAGGGTGAACAAAGTCTATAACACTTGGAAGATATCAATAAAAGGAGTTATTCTACAATTTCTATGTTTTTTTTCTGTTGATCGGTTTGGATATTTTGTGTATGAATTTCCTTTGTTATGCTTCCATGTTGTGTGAATGAATACAGTTACATTGAATAATTAAACTCAATTACGAATATTTGATTACACGGTGATCAATAATTAAGTATTCGGAAAAAAAAGAATAAACTTAAGTATTCAGAAAAATATGCAAATCGCTTAGGGTAAGTGAGGAATCTGGGGCTGCACGAAGTTTGATCGTATACTTTTGCAAAGGTATTGAAATCCGGGATAGAGGGTTTGTCTTACAAGCCTTAGAGCGAGATCACCTATGTGAAGGTAGGGATAGAAAAGATCAATGACATCACAACCATCTCAGGGTTCAAAAACTTAGTTCCAGAATACCCCCATACTTCTTCGGGTGAGACTTCAGTTGGCACTCCACGAGCTGATGCCGAAAGTGCCAGTAGTGTAGGGATTTGTTTGTCTAAATAACGTTGAACCTAGGTCAAGCCCCCTCAAGCCAACAAATGGTTCTGTTGTTGGGACTGGTATCTGCATAAGCGATGTGTGATGTAATATCACTAGAATCCAACTAAGGAGATTGGAGACTGGTTGGATAGAAAGATCCAGGAATTCATTGCATAGGAGAACAAAATCCCATGACTGACAAAGGAACAGTGATTGGCTGTATATAGAGATCCATGAGATATTTTTCTGCTCTTTCGCTATTGAGCTATACGAGTGGATTGTGAAGCTAACATATAGCCAAGGAACATGGAAACTTGATTGTCCTATTGTGTGGACCTAGAGCTAGTGCCAAGGTTGGAAGTGTCAAAGGATAAGATTCCCCGCGTTGTCGATCATTGGTTTTATTACATCATAGGAGGATTTGTGATTGAATTCATGGTTGACACCTCAGTTAGCTATAGTGTGGCAGAGAGATACTTTTTAAAGGACCGCAAGGTAAGTACGTAAAATATTTGAATACTTGGATTAAAATGTTATTGTGTGAAAAACGGGTTATGCAACTACCTTGATGTTCGAGACTACGTGAAGTGGAAAAAATTATAGGAATGAAGGAAAAAAGGGTCCAGACTATAGCCCCTCGATTTCATGTCCACGAAGAGATGAAGAAGGGATAGCGAAGGTTTTTCCATGAAGTGCTATTTGGTTAATAAGACAAGGATTCCCGCGAATACCACCTCCACCCACACTATCTCCGACCTCACCACTATCACCTCCAACTTCACCCGTACAACCTCCACCTCCGTCGCGGTTCGATATGGAAAATACAGTGGAGTTCCCTTCGTTCAAAGGATTTGGAAATGAGGACCCGAACCAATTCTAGTTCGTTGTAAGGGCTGTATGGGAAGCTCAAGGTGTTATAGATGATCATATAAAGAAGGCAAGATTGGTTAGTGCTCTATAAGATTGCGTGCTAACCTGGTATATTAAGTACTCTAATGATAACCTGAATGTTGGAGTAGCAGACATTCGGGGAGCGCTAAATAGGGAATTTAGCAAGACTAAATCTGAGGCACAGTCGATTATGGGATTCAAAGAGATAGCGATGCAACCAGGTGAGACACCTTGGGAACTAGATGAGAGGCTGAAGTGTACAATCCGTGAAGCCAACATGAATTTGACATATGGACAACATCGCGAGTGGTTTGTGGATTCGCTACTAACACACTTAAGGAGTGTGTTGTTGCAGCAGAAGATAACAACTTAGGAAGAGGCCTTGGATCTTTCCATGAGACTACATGAGACTCCAACGCAAGATCTTAATCTAGGAGTTCAGCAGATCCATGCACAACTGAAGAATTTGTGCCTTGAGATGCAAAGTCTGACGCAGGATAGGACGGTTCGGCCAGAGGTAGGTGAGGAGGGATGGTGCTTGAAATGCAAGGGTCAGGGTCATGACAAAGACCATTTCTTGGTCTTTGAAAATTACATTGTAGGAGGATGACCGATGCCTTTAGTGTTGGAAGCTAAAGCAGGACCTAGCACAAGGCCTACATTATGGTGTGCTATCTATCAGGTAGCCAAAAAACATGCCATGAATAACTTTCACTTGCTACAGAAGTAATTACAAGCACCGCAATCATTGTTCTGCAACTTTTGTAGATGGGTAGGACATGATGAGCATACTTGCAGGAGCTATGAATTGATGATGGATAAAAGTCCTACCTACAGGGTTCAAGCCGAAATGTATCCCCTTGACCAAAATGCAGGGATGGCACTAACAATATTTCAGGGGCGCGGACGAGGCCGAGGCAGAGGAGGACCAAATAAAGGTCGAGGACAGTTGATTTGCTACAACTGCGAAGGAATAGAACACTATGCCCACGATTTCACTAATCCAATGTGTCTATCGTGCAAGTATTGCACGCTATTGGATCATGAAATGAAATATTGTCCTACGCTGATAGCTAGGATATGTGACAAAGGGGCGCTACTGTCTCCGATGACTTAGAACCTACAGATGATGAAATCTGAGCTGCGTGAGGAAGATCCAAATGTAGATATAGTACTTAGAAGTGGAATTGTGATGGGAGATGACAAGGGGAAATAACCAGAACATAGTACATGGGTTTGAAAAGCCCTGATGAAAGAGGCTAAGTTCGATTTGGAGCGCGCTCGTGAAACCTTCATGGAAGCTAAGAAGAGCTTCGCTGAGGCCTCCACCTCAGGAAGCAAGGATAAGCTTGAGCCAAAGATGGACCCCTCTATGCTCACAACTTTCCTGGAAACCTGTATGAAGTTACTGCGCAACAGTAAGGCTGTGAAAGGGTTACAAGAACTCATCAATAGATCTGCTAGAATTGCGCCAGGTGAGCCGCGTGTAGTATGAAATATTAGCAAGCATAAAACAAGGATGGGACGGGAGATGAGATTGACCGCAAAAATAGGAGAGTATGAAATGGATCAGGTCATTTTGCTCCTGGGGTCAGATGCGAATGTCCTACCAAAGTAGACTTGGGAGCAAGTGGGGAGACCTGTGGTGCAATGGTCTCTGATTCAGCTAAGGATGGCGAATCAACAAAAAATCATCCCCATGGGGTGGCTACAGGGGGTGACCATGGATATTGAGGGAGCGAGCGCGCTGACAGATTTTGAAGTAATAGAGATAGTGGGTGACAGCAATCCCTATCCTACACTCTTAGGAATTGACTAGGCTACTAATATGAATGGGGTAATCAATCTGAAAAAGCGAAAGATAATCTTTGAGAAGAAATTGCTACACGTAATAATACCCCTCGATCCTGTTGAAGGATCGTGCTATACTGAACATGTTTGTGCTTATGGGAGTGATGACGACCTGGACTGTATCTATAAGATAATGATGCGAGACCAAGATTTAATAAATCCCATCGTGGATAGACAGATCAAATGGGATCGTGAGATTTCTTGCACTTCAGACTCTGACGAAGAAATAGAATGTTGGCAGAATCGGTTACATGAAGTAACGACACTAAATTGCAACATGATGACCTGGTCATTACGTTGTGTGCCATCAGAGGTAAGAAACATACCTATTTATGATGGTCTAAATGAGGTAGATATCTTTTTGGATGCATTTCAAAGGGAGGTACCAGAAAAGAAGCGCTTCTAGGCCTTGGACTGGGCACTATGTGCTACGCCCACAAAATGGTGGGGTACGCACAAGGGAATCTTTGATGATTGGCACGAATGTAGGAGGATGATGAGAAAATGATTTGGGAAGCCTAAGATGCAACTAACAGACAAGTACAATGGGCAGAATGATCTGCACGCGCATCTGGCCAAATGGACACAGGCTTATGTAGAAAATCCCCAACCTGAGTTGGTTCAGCTATTCTCTCATACCCTGGATGTTATCCTATTGAATTGGTATATAGAAACAGAGCTCTTCCATGGGATAGGTGATTGGGATATCTTGCACAAAGGATTCATGATGACATTCAGTTTTGAGGACGGGTTTGATAGTATTTATGAAGCGCTACAAGAGGTGAAAGAAGTTATCTTTAGGATATCGCAGGATCCTTTAGTCTTGATTAAGCCTAAATAGGCTACTCGACTGAGTCACGCACTCGAATGTTATAATATAACTGCTGAAGAAGAGGATGAGGATCCATGGAAGATTAACATTCTAGAAACAGAAGGCCACCACGAGGTTCAAGGACCATAGATTGAAAAGCCTGATATAATCGCGCCGGTGAAAACAAAACAAGTGAACATGGGTATGGAGGAAGAACCCAAATTCGCAATGATTGGAGACTACTAGGATGACACGATGATGGATAAGTTCACTGAATCGCTCCATCAATACCAGGACTTATTCCTTACCAAGTTTACATATTTGAAAGGAATAATCGGAGACCTAGGAGTGATGAATATCACGTTAAAGCCCAACGAGAAGCCAGTTAACCAAAAGCCTTACCACCTCAATCCGAAATACAAGGAAAAGGTCTACTTAGAGCTAGACAAGACGTTAGTGGCAGGCATCATTGAGCCAATGGAAGAATCCAATTGGGTAAGCCCAATGGTGGTGCAAGAGAAGAATCAGAAGGATGAGATAAGGATATGCATGTATCTGAGAAAACTAAATGATGCTTGTGTGTATGATCCTTTCCCGACTTCATTCACGGATGAAGTGTTGGACAATGTAGTTGGCGACGAAGCATATTCCTTCACTAATGGGTTCTTTGGGTACAACCAAATCAAAATCGTGCCAAAGGATAGGAGCAAGACAACCTTCGTGACTGAGTCGGTTTGTTTTCAATACAATGTAATGTTGTTTGGATTGAATAATGCGCCTGCAATCTTTTCGCACATGGTTGTTGCGGCATTCAAGGAATATATTGATAATTTCCTGGAGGTATATTTTGATGACTGGACTGTATTTGGGCTGCTTAAGCACCACTTAGAAAGCTCGCGCTTGATGTTGGATACCTGTTGAAGATACCAGATCACGCTCAATCTCTATAAGTGTCTGTTTTGCGTTCCTTTTGGGAACCTTTTAGGGCATGTGGTTTGCAGGAAAGGATTGATGGTAGACCCCATGAAGATCACAGTGATACTGAACATGGAAGCGTCGAGGAGTGTGAAACAGCTACGTGCTACTCTGGGACATATGGGATATTACAAAAAGTTTATCAAGAGCTATGCCCAGATCACCGAACTGATGGAAAAATTGTTGAAGAAGTGGTTGAAGGGAAGGTACCCCTAGGGTCCTTTGGGCTAAGACTCTACCAGACTGAAAATTGCTTATTCAAAGAAACACACACACAACCATCATTTTTACTTTTAAGCAAATTCTAATGTTTAGGGTACGTACCTAAGGTCCTACGTTCGAGAAGGCCTTTAGGGTCCAAACCCTTCTTGGAGTTCCCTTCCTCTTCCTTTGACCTGCAAGACGAACAAATCAAGGAACACAACAGTACATGTACAGATACTTATGTATAAACCATCTTTATGCTATAAAGTTAGTTATAAAAATCTTTAAGTAACCACTTCCATAAGAATTCAAAACAAGAATCTCATAAGCATAAGGAGAGATTGTTTCGGGAACAAAGACGTGTTTCTTTATATATAAAGGCAAATAAAGTACATATAACGGAAAGATATCACCTGAACACCTTCAGCAGGCTCCAAGCAAAGCTTCCTCCCGGATTCATTCCAGCCTCATGCCTCCAACAAGAGCTCCTTCCAAGTCTTACTCAATGATGATATCAAGGATGAATGATCACCAATATACATGGAAACAAGGGTTTCCTATGCAAAATGGGGGAAGTGCAGAAAGCACCAAGGACTTCAGACCTGGTCTAAGGGGAAAATCTCAGCATAATAATCTTGCTCTCATTTCTCTCTCTCCTTGGCCTTCCCTTTGATGTCTTTTTATACCCTCTCCAAAGTAGTTTTTTAGTTAGGAGTTGGTTGGGAACAGTTGGGCCACGGGCACTAACCGGTGATCCAGCAGGTAAAACCTGCGATCTCCGCCCGAAAAAGAGGAATTTATTATTTTTTTAAGTGTTTTAATAGATACACGTGGGTTGGGTATGACAGACCCGCATGTACACGCGTTTAACTCAGGGCAATGTCGCATATAGGGAATAAAACACTGTTTTTTAAATTTTTGGACCAGGTCTGGAAGGAGGGGTTGCCCTAGGCCATGAGTGCAGCATCACAAACCATAAGAGTGAGATTTGGAGCTATAACAGATGCCCCCTAATGTATGAGGTCAGAAGGGGAACATGATGGCCGAAATATATTAAGTAAGTACAAGGAAAGGAACTCTGCCGAAAAACTGAGGAGGACTTCACCAGAATTCAGCCTGCCAAGCCACCGAAAGGAGATCAGAAAGAAACACTGTCTGAGGTGGGCATACCCATGCTCAGGAAAAGTAAAGAATGTCCGCATATCAAGTACAAGTGGATCCACTAAGTATACAAGTATAAATGACTGGAAAATACATAATGGATCATCTGATCATAATGAGTAAATACATGTCTGAATATCACATATAAGACTGTCAATGATGCTGAAAGATGCAACGGATCACTGATATCAAAGACTGATCCCAAAAATGTACCAACTAAACATGATGGAATAGGATGGTACTACACTGCAAACTCAGGTGCCAACATATAGAATGTCGCCGTGACTGACTGCAACATATAAGGTGGAGTGGTATCAACTAGCAGCAACAGGAGCAACTGTCAAGTGAACCAATGAATGCTGATACAACCTGAGGTCTTCACTGACCGCCGTGGTACATTTCTACACCATGGGAATAAATGATCTGACGTCGACCATGTGAGAAATTGTTTGATTACCGGTCATTGATGTATACGGTTAACAAACGCGAGACTACTCACCGATAATGATAATGAGCGTCAAGGTACCCAGTACAATCTAACAAGTGTGAATAGATGAGCTGAAGTCGAACACCTGTAAGAATCTATCAATCAGGAGACAATGATGGTTTCCCACTGTCGATAGCGAGGAATCTGCCACTAATGACTGCAAACCCCAAGGTACTACCAAATGGACTCTAGATCTTTGCCCCAGAGCAATGAGTCGGAGTCGATAGGGAAAGATCCGCTAGAAGGAAGGCATTAAGGCATCCTCCATCAATCTAGCGCGAGTGTAACCCGTAGGCCAATAATGTGGAAGGAATCGGACGAAAAAAGATGTAGTAACCCAACCGAAGTACGTTTCCGGCGTACACAAGATGTGGCTAGCGCACGGCAGAAACCCTCTGAACCAACCAATAATGAAAGCTGACACAGAGGCGAGGTATCCACCAATAGGGTCAAATGGAAACCAATGTACTGCACGAATCCCAATGTGTGATAATGTATGCTGATGTCGAACACAAGGGAAACCACTCAGTCAAAGACCCATGATACTGATCGATGCTGAGCACAAGGTGACCTATCAATAATGAAAATAGGGCCAGGGTGCGGCTCTAGGCCTGCCCTCAAAGCAATGTGTCGTCATCGATAAGGAAAAGACCCGCCAGCAAGAAGTCAATGGGGACCTTCTCAAACCGGCACGAGTAAAGGACCAATATAACTGATGTGATGATAGACATGACACTGACAACCAGGGATGGCCGACTGAAAAATGAGTCAAGAGACACCGCAGAAAAGCCGACTCAGGCTAACTTCCCTTGAACAAAAGCACGACTCAATGTGACTATGTGGCAGCATATGATGAATCTGTATAAGTTTGTCATGCAGGAGGCATGAACGAACCCTCCATATGATTGGAAGAGATAACCAATCGGGGGAGAACTGACTCGATAACAAGGTTATGGCGTACCTAAGTCAAACTAAATCCCACCCATGCGGAGGAGACTTTGTTTTGAATGCTTTGTTCAAGGGCGACACGACTGACTCTAGCTGCCAACAATAAATGGAAATAATGTCCCTGTTCCCGCTCTTTTTTGGAATATTTAATTTTTTTGTCTTTTTTTGATAATCTGGAAAAAGAATAAAAGAATGCTATGGTACAGTGGAAAGAACGAGTGTCAGTGAAACAGATGATCTAGTTCCTGGGAAAGGAACGTTCCTATGCTCAATGCAGGGAGGTGAAAAACTGGTCAGTGACACTCAGAGGTAAGTTCCTTCCAAGGATCTGGGTATGTCAAGCTGCAGAAGTCAAGGGTATGCAAGGTTGATTTTGCAGACATCATGGTCGAAAGTTGGCTTAAACATGAGTCCAAGTGAAGCCGGATATAGGCCAAAAGGTGCAAATGGTCAACATGCAATGCAGAAGTACAACTCAACACACATAGGAGCCTCTAGGGTATAAGGCCAGAACGAAGCGAAGAAGCAAAGAGGAATGAGTCTTCAACGCATAAGTCATGGCGGGACTACAGAGGACTCCCGAGCCTATTCAAAACGAAGCAGCATGGGCAAAAAATGTCAGTGAGGTGCTAACTAGGATGCCCATGTAAAGGGATGGCTCTACCATCGTGTCATGATTTAAAGAATCGGCGAGTGAAAATGGTTTACAAACCATGACACGATGGGATCGACCCTACGGCAAATGTATCGGTCAAATGGAGGCTAGTATGCATAATGCAACGGAAAAATGGTGTCCCTAACCTATATGCCAGTGAGAACACGATACCTGCCATGACGGGTCAGCAGTCATGGAACCGCCTCGAACTGTCAAAAAATGTCCAAAATGTCCTGAAAAACAACCCAATCTCGAAATTCCAAGCTCCCAAGTTAAAAGTGACATGAAACCAAACAAAATAAAATTTTGAAAAAATTTTGCATTTTCAAAACTTATAAAAAGAAATTTTGGACTTACCATTTTCACCATTTGACTTGGAGAGCAAAAATTGTGGAGCAAAAGGAGCAAACTTCCCCGTGACTTATTCAACCATTCAAACTTGCCAAAAACTTCCAGGTAAGCACTAAACTTGTCTTGCAATCAATTATGATAGTTTTTAGGAAGTTCAATTGATGTTTCACTGTTAGATTTTTGCAAAAAATTGCTCTGCGGCGTACACGTGGGTTGGCTGTATAGAACTCGCGTATACGACGGCCCTACACGCGACTGTGTACAAGTGAACCCGCGTGTGCGCAGCAAACTAATTTTATACAAAAAACTAACGAATGAAAATGATTTTTTCTTCCAGGATGACTGTCACATGGCGTGAAAGAGAGCACTCAGCCGTAGATAATGAAGTTATGAATAATGATGAGGCATTAGACGCCCTACGGGGATGCAGATTGTTAAAATTCTTCAAGTTGCCAAATATGAAAGCAAACGTGCGTCTGCTCGAGAGACTCATTGATTATTGGGATGTCGAGGAGGAAGCTTTTGTGATTGATCAGATGCCACTCAAGGTAGAAGTGGAAGATATATATTTCATCACGGTCCTTTCCCGAAGGGGAGAGGTAGTACACTCTCGGGGCAGGACCCGGAATAGTCTCAGTGTAGACGACTATGTTCAAATTTACTGCCCAGGTCATCGAAAGGTCGGGAGCCAGATCTCTATCCCACACGTGGCGAGTTTGTCACTGCGGATAATCTTGTCCACCATAGCTCGAGAGAACGGATCGTCCTCACTACATCAGGCATCACGGGTAAACATGAGCGTAGTAGTGGACTGTCTCACCACGGTGTTTGACTGGTGTACTCCTCTACTTGCCAACATGAGGGAACAACTTGCTTCTATCAGGAGGGGACAGACCAAGAACTTTGGGTACGGAACCATTTTATGCACTTTCTTCTTCGAGAAGGTTCCCGCACTCCACCACAGGGTAGCAGTTCCCATCGGTAGTCCACGTGATCCACGCATGGGCCGGTGGGCTGACTTGATGAAACGTCTGGGGGGTGGGGAAGTGCCTAGGAATGCATTCGACAATGACTGTTTTGCTTGGTGGGAGCAATAGATCATCGCCATAGATGACTACCCCTATGCTGGGCTGGATTTCCGAGGAGATCCTGATCTAGTGTTACCACCGGATGCAGCATGGGGCGAGATTGGTAAGATTTTTGATTTTTATGATTTTTTGATTTTTTGGATTTTTCAATGATAAATTTTGAAAAATATTTTTTGATGAGATTCAAATGACTAATATGATGATCGTGTTCCAGACATTGGGCCTGTGCGACCAGATGGATTCCCGCGGCATGGACGACGTGGCCGAGGAGCCGAAGAGGCGGCTGCGGATGCGAAAAGGACCCTCAACAACGTCCAACGACACTTGGCGAGACTGAGCTGCCAACTACCGATGGCCGAGATAGAGGACCTTCCTCCAGATATGCAGCGTCACGTGGTTGGGATGCCACGTGACTGGGTTCACGTCTTTCGGCGCGTGGCCAATGCTATAGTTACTTATTTAGCTGCTCATCCAGAGCCGAGGCATTAGATATGCCTGACATGATTATGGGCATTTGAATCCCAATTTTGTATATTTTTGGACACACATATGTACACTCGAGACGCTTTGCGATATATATATATATATATATATATATATATATATATATATATACAGTTTGACTTTTTGATGCATCATTTTATGATGATGAATGATTGATATGCCAGTCCAATGCTTGATTAGTGATAGAATCAGCTAACCAATTTTGAGATCTTGGAATGTGCAAATAATTAATGTAAATAAATGATCTTTGCAACAACCTCACCCTTAAATATTGGCGATATAATAATGGATCTCTAACCCAATAAATGTTATTTAACTGAGACACTATCAATTGAGAATCAAGATATACTACCAACGAGTCGATCCCATAAGAGATTGCCTCGGATAATAAATTGATAACAGCTGTATACTCGGCCATATTGTTCGAAGCAGGACCGATACACACACCTCTCGATATCATCAACTGACCAGTTGGGTAATAAAGTACCCAAGCTGCGGAAGCAAGATTCCGAGTGTGCCGACTAGCACCATCGGCGAACCCAAAATAAACCAAATCATCCATCAACACCTGCCAAAGCAGACCAAAAAGTGTTGATATCAAAAAACGCTCGACAATATATGTACAAATACACATAAAATACAAAGAAGCCATTTCCTGGTAAAACTAAGCAAAATACTTCTTTAAATAGAGCCCATTTCGGGGTTCCGCCAGCTTGTTTCCTTCGAAATCAATTAACTCATACGATCCTTTTTCTAAGACTCGTTTAATAATGAAAGGACCGTACCACATAGGCTTGAATTTGCCTGCCCCCAAGGCGTCCTTATCTTGGTCATAGACCAAGACAAGGTCACCTTCATAAAAGACAGGAGGACGGACAGACTTATCATACTGAGTTTTGACCCTTTTCTTATGGGCCTCATTCATCGTGGCGGCATCTCGACGCTGCTCATCGAGATGTTCCAGGTGAACTAGGCGCTCCTCAAGACTCGAAGTCTCAGGAAGAAGCTCGACAACCAATTTCAGAGATGGAATTTCACATTCGACCAGAAAGATAGATTCCATCCCGTAAACCAACTGAAAAGGAGTAAAACCAGTAGCCGTTTTGACGGAGGTTCGGTATGCCCAAAGAGCCGGATACAACATAATGTGCCAATTGGATCGATTTTTATCGATTGTCCGTTGGAGTATCGTCTTAAGAGTTTTATTGACCGCCTCGACCTGTCCATTGGCCTGAGGATAGTAAGGAGACGAATGCTCCTGACGGAAACCTAATTTAAGAGCCAATTCGGACATTAGCTGATTTTGGAAATGACTGCCATGGTCAGTGACAATCTCTCTTGGGATACCGAATCTTGAGATAACCTGATTGAAAAGAAACAAAGCTGCCGTGTCACTGTCGTTCTTATAAGTAGGCATGGCCTCAGCCCACTTCGTGAAGTAGTCTACAGCCACGATAATGTACTTGTGATTCGCCGCTGAAGGCGGATTACAAGTCGTAAAATCAATACCCCACTTAGTGAAGGGACCGACGGTGACCACGGGAAAAAGGGGAGCTGGATGCGCACGCATCTTGCGAGTAAAAATTTGACATGGGTGACAGCGTTTGACCGCTTCCACACAGTCCTTAAAGAGTGAAGGCCAAAAGTAGCCGGCACGTAAGATGCGCTGGGCTGTAGCAAGCCCGGATAGATGACCACCACAAGCTCCACTGTGGCAATCATTAAGCACAGACTCTGCTTCCTCTAAGGTTAAACAACGTCGAAGAATTGAATCAACCCCTCGACGATATAATGTGTCGCCAATGATAACATAGTTTTTAGCCAGGTGACGTAATTTGCGACGTTCATCCTTGGAGAAAGTAGAGGGAAACTTCGAAGTCTGGAGATAAACAATGATATCTCCATACCAAGGGTCTTGTGAAGAGATGAGGAATATATGTTCGTCGGGTAAACTTTCCTCATAAACAATATCTTCTCCACAAGGAAGCTCATAAATTAGCTCCGCGAAGACCATAGATTTCTTAGACTTGGCGGACAAGAACTCGAGGTCGAATTCTTGTAAAATGACTATCCATCTATTATATTTGCCCCCAATCACTCGCCTACTGAGGAAAAATTGGAATGGATTGACCACCGCTAAGACAAAAGTTTTGCGTAGCAAAATATAATGACGGAGCCTCTGGACAGCATGGACAGCTGGCAAGGCCAACTTCTCAACCGGAGAATAGTGGAGTTCAGGGCCTATTAAGCCTCAGCTCAAATAATAAATCACGTGCTCGACAAGATCATCGTCTTCCTGAACTAGAACCATACCAATGGTAGATTCTGCTGCAGCGAGATATAAAAGGAAGTCTCTACCATAATCCGGTGGACTCAAAAGCGGGGCAGAGACTAATGCCTTTTTCAAAGCATCAAACAACCGCTGCACAAAGTCGTCCCACACAAATGGAACTCCTTTCCGTAGCAAACGCATGAACCCTTTAGTGATCTCGACGTAGTTTGCTATAAACCTTCTTAAGCAATTGGCCTTCCCTTGAAGACTTTGAAGTTGACGAATTGAGGATGGGGGAGGCAACTGAACTATTGCCTCAACCTTGAAGGGATCAACCCGAATCACTTCATTTGACACTATAAACCCTAACAACCGACCGGATGTAACCGCGAAAATGCACTTATTGGGATTCAACCGAATTTTATAGAAACGACATCGCTCAAAGACTAATCGAAGATGACTAGGGTGATCTGTTCTCTTTCGAGAACGAGCAGCGAGATCATCTAAGTATGCTTCGATGACATGTTTGATGTCGTGGAAAGCGTAGGACATGGCCCGCTGAAACGTGGCTCCAATGTTTTTAAGACCAAAGGGCATCTTTCGATATGCAAAGGTACCCCAGGGACATATGAAGGCAGTATTATGCTAATCTTCAGGACGAATAGAGATTTGATTATAACCTGAGAAACCATCCATAAAGGAGAAAATCTCATTACCCGCACACTCGTCGATAATCTGATCAATGAATGGCGTGGGGTAATTGTCTTTTGGACAAGCCTTGTTTAAGTCCCTAAAATCGATGCATACGCGGATTTTTCCTTGCTTTTTGTCCACAGGGACTGGATTTGAAACCCAATCCGTAAGAGGAACAGGGTATATAAAACCCGCCCTTAGCAGCTTCTCAACCTCAGCTTTGATAGCCGCTGCTTTCCTAGGGTTAACCGGCCGAAGCCTTTGACGAATCGGTTTTGCGTTTTCGTACGTCTTGATCTCATGTTGGACTATAGAAGGATTAATGCCAGGAATTTCCTCATAAGACCAAGCAAATACATCGCGATATTCCTTGAATAGGTCGGTATAAATTTGAATTTCTTCAGGGGAACACTCAATTCCGATGAAGATATTCTCGATGATGTTAGGATCTTTAGAGATATTTATAGGTATCTTTTTTGAAATTACCGACATATTACCTTTGGCACGTACGTGTGTTGGAGCCAAAGGGTTCGACACCGTACAAACATCACTACCAATGAGCTCGGAGAATCTAGATTCCACTTCCTGCAATGGAGGAAGAAAATATGAACGATGGTGGAAGTCTTCCCAAGGTCGATCTATACCCATCATTACTTCGAGGATTGCTTCTTCAGAAGGTAGAACCGAATCCAAGCAGTCCAAGGCAGAGTTAGAATCAAAGCTCCAAGCGGGGGCCACATGACCATCTAACTCCTATTCGGAAAAAGGAGTAGAATGGTTGTCTGCAGAGTCTACGATAGACTAATATCTAAGCTCAGCTGCAGATATAGGAAACGCCATTCCATTCACTTGTCCTTCAACTAATGTGGTCGTAGGCGAAGGCAAGGTCCAAGGGTCGGAAAAATAATGAGTTCGAAAGAACTCTTCTCGAGAAGACTCCTTGGATGATGAAATAGCATTGATTCTTGCAAAAGGAGAGGGAAGATCAAACATACCCATCAATGAGGAATACATCCCTACTCCTAAATTCTCAGTCGGCGGGCGAGGTTTATCCACCAAAGGAACAGTAGAGTCGGAGGTTGCTTGAGGATCGATTGGAGAATAGTCCAATTGATCAACCTTAACGATTTTCCCCTCATGAGGAAAGCAAATGACACGAAACAGAGTCGATACCACGGCTTCCATCTCGTACACCCAGTTCCTTCCTAATAGGAGATTATAGTCTAGGTTAGCATCTACGACTTCAACTTCGATATTAATGACCTTCCCTCCAACACATATAGGAAAGGCCGGGATAATCCCATGCGGCTTGTGAGAATGGCCATCAAATGCAGTTAAGACGGTTGGTGAAGGAACAGCCGAAGGTGAACCAATAGCGTTCCAACATGACATGGACATGACACATGTGGAAGCTCCTTCATCTATAACGGTGCAAAAAATATTGATTTTCCGGTATGTAGACTTTATCTGAAAAGCCATATGATGAGGGAGTCTCTTTTTGACATTTGACATGTCAAAAGAGAGTACTAAAGAGTTAGCTGGATCGACTGCTCCAATGGCGGAGAGTAAAGCACTTCTTTGAGACGGACACGGTTGGAGAACTTCCAAAGCAGACATAGCACACGGGCTTTGAGCCAAATCCTCCACAATGGAGTAATTTTGGGCGGCCCTAGCATTAAGGTTAATCGTCGCGCATTTGGCGGAACCTTTCGATATCCTAGGCATAGTCTCAACAAGAGGTCGCTCAATATGAAGGTCATTACTTCCGGGAACCGTTTTATCCTTAGATGTTTCGGCTTCACCATAATCACGTGACCGAGTAGTCACGTTAACATTTGAACCCATCATAAAAACATTTGATGCTTTTTCCCCTTCCTGGTTGCCCCCTGAGGAGGTCCCAGGATTCGAATTCGCGCCAGCAAGAAGTTGCTGCCCTTGGGGAAACGGGTTAGTTAACACAGCTTGTGAACTAGAAGTCCCTTGTTGTCCTAACAAGCGCTGAGCATCTTCAATTCTAGGGCAAAGATGAGTTAGATGGTACCCACTGCATAACTTGCAAGGGAACTTAACTTTCTTTCTCGACTCACCTTTACCACCACCAGCGTTGTTGCCGGATTTATTTGCATCGGGCTTCCCATCCGAGTTCTTCTTCTTACCACGTCCTTTCTTTTTCCCATTGGAATTTTGATTTCCTTTGGGGTTATCGGATTGGACATCGTTAATGGAAGAATTTTGGGAAGCTTGAGGATTAGACATTGTGACTTGGTTGTTAGGAGCAGTTCGTAATGACAACTGCTGCAATTGATTCAACAAGTTCACTGTAGTCGAGTCTACTGACCCTACGATACCATCCGCGTGTGGACCTGGCTTTGGCTTAGCTAAATCAACCTTAAATCCAGGAGCATCTGGCAAGTACTTTTGGAGGATCCCAGACTGAGAGTAAATCAGTTCTAACTGCTGGGCCTTGAAAATGGCTTGCTCCTCAGAATAGACCCCAAACATGGAGACATCCTTGGAGATCTCGGGTTGCAAAGACTTCAAAAACCACTCTAGACGGTACTCCAGAGGGATTTCGGCTTTGATGAGCCTCTTTCTCCGTCTCCATTCCTGAATGTGACCAGAAATGTGGGTTGCCTTATCCTGACGAAAGGTAGCCAGAAGTTCAGTTCCGGCATCATAGCGGACAGGCAACTGGAAGTGATTCAAGAATATATTGGCTAAGTCTGCGAACGATGTAAAGCTACCCCCTGGCAACTCTATATACCATTTAGCCGCATTACCAGTCAAGGTGCACTGAAAGAGTCTCAACCTAATTGAATCTTCGATGAGGGAGTTGGATGAGCACCACAAATGGAATGTGGTTACATGATCGCCCGGATCTTCACCACTCTTCCCTTCGAATTTTGGAATGTCCGAAGGGAGTTTGGTTGGGACCGGAGGCCAGGCCGGATTGTATCTGATAGGGTCGTTCGTTAGCTTAGTGAGATCTGGCAAGTTTAACGTTGCCAGAAACGGAAGCCTAGGAGGACCTAGGGGATTCCACCCAGACTGGGCAGAACTCCCAAAGTTCTGAAAAGATTGTCCTGGGATTTGGGAGGCACCAGGCTGCCCGAAGTGACCAGTAGAACCGGCTGAACCAAAAGGCAAGCCTTGTGGTCCAGCAAAATTCAGAGTTTGACCAACTCCTGCCGTATAACCTCCATAGCCTGCAAAGTTTCCTCCTAAAGAATGGTAAGGAGTTGATAACCCCTGATATGGGTTCCAAGCCGAAGCAAGGGGAGGAGTACTTTGAAACATGCTAACTGTGGAATACGGCCTACTTCCTTGTTGGACGATAAATGGATTTGCAGTTCCTGCGCTACTAACCCCAGGGTTATTCCAACCTTGGAAAGGATTGCTGCTTTGTCCTATTGAAGAAAAAGGCATGGATCCTACCATTGGGTTGGAATGTGGGATATGACCACTTCCAAAAGGAAAACCCTGGAATGAAGCCGATCCACCCATCATGGACGTAGCGGCACTGAACGGAACCGATGGAATACCCTGTGATTGGGTTCCAAAAAGGAAGGAACCAGTACTAAAAGCATTGGTTTGGGCATTTCCACTCGTGGACGGAATGGAGGTAGACCCCACCAACGATGTGCTAGCAAACGATCCGAACGAGGAAGCGGAGGGGATGGAAATGGTTCCTCCCCCTTGCACCGATGTTGGGGTTTGCATAGTCGCAGCACTCGTAGAAGCCATGCTTCCAGTAGTGATCATAAATGGTAAGCGCGTAGCGTAACCTGGACTCGCTGGTCTATGTGACGGAGTCCCGACGTATTGCAATACGTCTGGATAACTAGATGGTAGTGGAGAATTTGGAATCACTAATGATTTTGAAAGTTCTTCTACCTCTACGTTATTATCCACTTGAAAGCGAACTCGAGAAAGGAGTAGAGTGTCCCTCTCTTGCTCAAAAGTGCCATGCCTTGCTTGGCCGCTAATATCCCCGAGAGGAGGATCAATCCCCGATGCGTCAACCGGCGTGGGACGGACCCCACCGGTAGTATCCCCTCTGCGCCTTCTAGGAGAAGGCTCTAAACTAGGTGGCGAGAGACCACGAAGTCTTCGAGACCGTCTTGAAGACCGGTCAGCCACTTTGAATTTTTTGTTATGATCTAACTAAAGACTCAAAAAATTAAAAGCTAAGCCGACTAGGAGCATAGAGCACACACTATAAAGTTCCTAAAGATACAGCCAGTCAAACAACTACCAAGTATTTCCGCTCCGGGTGATTAGGACTGGACACGAAAATACGAGAAAGTGAATCAAAGGGCCTTCTGAAGATAGTTTGGGATGATGAGGGCCCAGTCCTATTAGCGAAGGTATCAGAGGAAGTTACGCTGACCTCCTAACAACAGCCTGCGCCGGTGCAAGCCCCCAAGCTTCGCAAGGGTGCCCTCCAGTAGTACTGTCGAGAGTGATGCAACGTCGACCTCAGGTGCCACGTGATTCCCCTCCGCAGCCACCTATGCAGATCCCTAGGAGAGGCAACTATGGGTACCAACTCGTCGCAGAAGCCAGGCGGAACAGTCGTGAGGTAAGTTCGGACAAGTAGGAGAGGGGGTATCTCTCTTCCCTGTCTTCACAGACCCTCGTGCTTAACTCCCAGATCCGGAGCTTTCCTCGTCTTCCTAACGCTATTGGATTTACTCTCGTTAATCAGACTCTTATGTTTGACATTTTATGTGGCCTTGGAGAGTTAACTCTCCACTCACCTAATCCAAGGCCCTAAAATCCTAGACTTGTTGGTGTAATAACTAAAACAAAAAGTTCTAGTGGATTTTAATTAAGCGCTTGATTTTATTAGGCTGTTCTTTAAGTCACAAGGTAATGGAGGTGAAACTTGTGGTGTTTTTATGGACGCAAAAGAAATTAATAAAACTTAGCTACATGCACATGCACTTTTGTTTTCGATGAAGAGCAATTTCTATGAGGTTCAGAGGTACTTGTAATATAAACAAATTTTCTTTTTCTTTTCAGACTCCACACTCACAAAAACTAACAAAACTAAATATGCCTAAAAAGAGATGCAAATCTTACCATAATGCAAGAACTATATGTGGATGCAAGATTCAAAGACTACTCTAAAAACAAAGAAGGAAAGTTGCTGCTTTACCAAATTTTGTCTTGCCACTAAAATGCTTAGATAGAAGATGATGCGTTACCAATCATTTCGTCCAAACAATAAAAACAAGTTCTAAGATAAAAACAAAGCACTTTCACTTCGCAAAAAAGGAAATCAAATGAGAAGCAAGTTTAAGAAAGCGAAACTCAAAAACTTTCAAAAGATTTTCTTTCAATCAAACCAAAAAGTCTTTTTCAAAGGAAAGCTCTCAAAAAATACTGACACCAATGATTGATAAATGGGCAACCAAACACTTTTGTGAATCGACACCTTTCAAATGATGAAAACTCAACAAAAATAAATGTGTTTGAAATCGCTTTTGACAATCAAAAACAGCAATGAAAGTCCCAAAAGATCAAAAGACAAGTTTCAAGAAAATGGTAACAAACAACTTTCTCGAAACGAAGGAGCAAGTGGTCACAAAAATGATTTCGTTAAGCAAACAAAAAGTGTCATGAAAGCAAAAATGGACACAAAGATTGAACCCAATCTTCCTACTCTGCCGAAACAGAGCAATCAAGATTCTTAAACAGAAATCTTGTGTGTCAAAAATCAATGACGCTTGCAATCAACGAAAACAAGACTAATACTCCTTATGACTAGAGAGAGTTCAGAACAAGATGCCCCCTGTCAAACAGAGAACTGTTACTGGAAAAGTGACTACTTGACACTGACCCAAACCACCAGACAAACATTCAGCAAAAATAAAATTTATAAATCTTGAAATTTATGTAATATACGCGCCTGCAATTAAGTGCAGAATGCGTGTACACGCGACTGTAACTAAGGAAACCTGCGTATACGTGGGTTCACTTAGTGCAACTTGCGTATATACGCCTCTGTAATCCAGGAAAAGTGCGTATCTGAAGTCTTTCAAGAAAAATAAAAAAAACACAGACTGAAAAACTGGAAAAGCTTGGAGTTCAAGAAAAGATCAGACAGTCAGAGCCGACAAACAGAGGGGCTGAGCCTTGATTGGCTTGAAGACTACCCAAACTAGGAACAACAAGAGTGTTGTCCCCAGTGGAGTCGCCAATTCTGGTTGAAGGGAAAGTACCCCTAGGGTCCTTTGGGCTAAGACTCTACCAGACTGAAAATTGCTTATTCAAAGAAACACACACACAACCATCATTTTTACTTTTAAGCAAATTCTAATGTTTAGGGTACGTACCTAAGGTCCTACGTTCGAGAAGGCCTTTAGGGTCCAAACCCTTCTTGGAGTTCCCTTCCTCTTCCTTTGACCTGCAAGACGAACAAATCAAGGAACACAATAGTACATGTACAGATACTTATGTATAAACCATCTTTATGCTATAAAGTTAGTTATAAAAATCTTTAAGTAACCACTTGCATAAGAATTCAAAACAAGAATGTCATAAGCATAAAGAAAGATTGTTTCGGGAACAAAGACGTGTTTCTTTATATATAAAGGCAAATAAAGTACATATAACGGAAAGATATCACCTGAACACCTTCAGCAGGCTCCAAGCAAAGCTTCCTCCCGGATTCGTTCCAGCCTCAAGCCTCCAACAAGAGCTCCTTCCAAGTCTTACTCAATGATGATATCAAGGATGAATGATCACCAATATACATGGAAACAAGGGTTTCCTATGCAAAATGGGGGAAGTGCAGAAAGCACCAAGGACTTCAGACCTGGTCTAAGGGGAAAATCTCAGCATAATAATCTTGCTCTCATTTCTCTCTCTCCTTGGCCTTCCCTTTGATGTCTTTTTATACCCTCTCCAAAGTAGTTTTTTAGTTAGGAGTTGGTTGGGAACAGTTGGGCCACGGGCACTAACCGGTGATCCAGCAGGTAAAACCCGCGATCTCCGCCCGAAAAAGAGGAATTTATTATTTTTTTAAGTGTTTTAATAGATACACGCGGGTTGGGTATGACAGACCCGCGTGTACACGCGTTTAACTCAGGGAAATGTCGCGTATAGGGAATAAAACACTGTTTTTTTAATTTTTGGACCAGGTCTGGAAGGAGGGGTTGCCCTAGGCCATGAGTGCAGCATCACAAACCATAAGAGTGAGATTTGGAGCTATAACAAGAAGGATGTCATGTTCTGCTGGAATGATGACTGTAGGAAAAGCTTGGATATATTGAAAGAACAGATGGCTACCGTGTTGATTCTAGTATTTCCAGATTGGAAGAAGGAGTTTCATGTACATGTCGATGTGTCATGTATAGCACTAGGGGCAGTACTAACAAAGGATGGTGGAGAAGGCTTGGACCATCGTATCACGTTCGCAAGCTGCAGATTATCCAAAGCAGAGAAAAAATATTCTACCACTAAACGCGAGGGGATAGCTGTGGTGTATGCGCTCTAGAAGTACAAAAAACACTCTCTAGGAGGCCACTTTAAGATGTATACGGATCACTCCACGCTAAAGTACTTGGTTAATAAGCCTGTGTTGGGGGGGCGAATCTGCAAATGTCTCTTATTGTTCCAAGTGTATGATTTTGAAGTTGTTGTGAAGCCTAGATGATTGAATGCAAGACCAGACCATCTGTCACACATCGAAATAGTGGAGGAACCTTCTAACTTGGAAGAAGGTTTACCTGACATGCAGCTATTTATAGTGCCTGTCATGGATGGTAATTTGTAGGACAGAATACACTTCCTAACAACAGGAACTACACCAGAAGGATACTCTGTCCAGCAAAAGAAGGAATTAGTAGTGCGTGCGACAGATTTCTTTGTCATTGCTGGGCATCTATACAAGATGGGGACTGATGAGATATTGCGAGGATATGTACCTGAGTTCAAACGAAGAAACATCCTCGCGGATGTTCATGGAGATGCTGCGGGAGGACATTATGTAGGGAGAGCAACCACGTAGAAGATTCTATGTGCTGGGTTGTGGTGGCCAACGCTTCGGATTCAAAAGAATATTGCAAGGCGTGTGATGTATGTCAAAGAATGAGTAGGCCATCATGGAGGGATGAAATTCCTTTAAATCAACAAATGACATTGCAACCCTTCGAGAAGTGGGCGATGGATTTTGTAGGACCCACTCAGCCACAAGGAAAGACAAGAGCAAGGTACATTATCACTGGGATAGAGTATTTGACTCGTTGGGCAGAAGCACCACTGGTGAAGGATTGCATGGGTGCGACGGCTGTGAAGTTCGTATTTGAGCATTACATACGTGATTTGGGTGTCCAAGGATCTTGATGAGTGATCGTGGTACGCACTTCTTGAATGAGACGATCAATGCACTAATGGAGGAATTTCAGGTATATCACTAGAAGAGCACACCTTATCACCCACACGCTAATGAGACAGTGGAGGCATTCAAGAAATTTCTTGAAAATGCACTGACCAAGGTTTGCAATGCTCAGTGAAGTGATTGGGACCTCTGCATACCTGCAATATTGTGGGCTTATCGAACCACATGCAAGAAGTTGATGGGACAAACCCCTTTTAGGCTCATCTATGGTGTGGAAGCCATAATTCCTATGGAATAAATCATGCCTAGTCTATGCATAGCAACACTCAAAGTTATGATGGATCGCAGAGCCTTGGAAGAGAGGCTCACGTAGCTGGATGAGCTCGAAGAAGAAATATTTTTGGCTGGATTTCATCAGCAGGTCCAAAAGCAGTGAGAAAAGGCATGGAATGATCGACACATCAAGTTCTACACATTTAAGGTAAATGATCTGGCTCTATTGTATGATAGTAAGTTTGATAAATTCCCTAGAAAATTTAGGATGCACTGGTTATGGCCTTATGTTATTAAGGAGATTAATGATGGAGGAGCAGTACAGTTGGTCAAGTTAAATGGAGAACCCTTCCCAGGAAAGGTGAATGGTAGTCACTTGAAGCCATACATCAACAATCCAGCCATGTGACTAGATGAAAGTAGCACAGTCTTTGTTCTCCAGGCAACTAAAAGGAAGCACGAGACTATAAACTACACTGCCCAAGTTGGGGAGCTGCATGGTTGGAAGATGGTGCGAAGCAAGGACGTGTTACTAGGTCCGCGACAGTGTGGAGGGAGTTGTACTACTGAGGGAGAAATCATGTAGGTCAGCTAGAAAGTGACTGTTAAAGTCACTGTTCATGAAAAGACAGCAGAAGTGAGGCCAAATGGAACGAGCGACCGACATTTAAGACGAAATTTATAGCTTAGACCCTTGAAAATATACTGCCAATCCAGAATTAATGAACCAATTTTGGGTGGAACGGTCAGATTTGAATTCAAATATTGCTATAAATTACAAGTGGCTGTCCAACAAGAAACACTTGGCATTTTAAGTATTAAGTTGTTGAGCTCTCAGACGCCTATGGACGCAGAGTTTTTTGAAGCTCTCAAACAGACTCCTGCATTTGTGAGCTTGCCCGAGACGTCGCGAGTACTGATAAAAATTGTCATGTCATTACCCCCAGAAGTTATCAATACATAGTGAGTGGTAGAAGAGTGTCAGTATCTACAAGTGACGCAACAACTTCTTCAGATTGGCACCATAGGGGCAGTAGCTGAGAAGATAGTTGAAGATGTGAAGCAGGCAGTAGTTCAGTGCACAGCTGAAGTTGCGGTCATTAGGGTCAAGCTGGACATGCTTCACACAAAGATATTTGTGCCTACTGAGTAACTTGAGGGCAAGTCACGATGCTTGTGTTGGGGGCCTGTTGGGAACGGGATCCCCCAAGGGCAGTTTTGGGGATAAAAGCCCATGTTTAAGTCAAGTTTTTGTAATATTATTGTAAAGACTCTGCATTTTGTGGTCGTGGAGTGCGAATGTATTATGTGTCAAAAAGGTTAGTCCACCCTTAGTTTTGTAAAGTAAAGTTGGCTGTAAGAGATCTACCCATAGTCAGCAAACCATGGGATTGTATAAAAACAGCTAAGCTCTAAGTAGCTAGAGGCATCCATCAATGGAAGAAGTAAGAGAGTCATAGTTTTAGAACAAGAAGTCTAAGTCTTGGGTTGTAGGGTAGGTAGAGGCTCTACAACTGAGTGCGTAGAGGCCTAGGGTAGAAGTCTGTAGCTGAGTGCGCGGACCCTTGCAGCTGTGTGCACAGGGTGAACAGAGTTTGTAACACTTGGAAGATATTAAGAAAAGGAGTTATTCTACAAATTCATTGTATTTGTTCTGTTGATGGGTTTGGATATTTTGTGTGCGAATTTCCTTTGTTATGCTTCTATGTTGGGTGAATGAATACAGTTACATTGAATAATTAAATGCAATTACGAATATCTGATTACATGGTGATCAACTTAAGTATTTGGAAAAATAAGAAAATCACTTAGGGTAAGTGAGGAATCTATATGGCGCGCTTCCATAGCAGTGCAAAAGTACCTGAGCCCCATGTTAGGGCTGCAGGAAGGTTGATCGTATACTTTCGCGAAGGTATTGAAAGGCGGGATAGAGGGTTTGTCTTTCAAGCCCTAAATCGAGATCACGTGTGCATAGGCAGGGATATAAGATATCAATGACATCACAACCATCTTAGGGTGCGGAAACTTGGTTCCAACATCCCCCCATACTGCTTCGGGTGAGACTTCGGTCTGGACTCTGTGGGCTAATGCCGAAAGTGCCAGTAGTATGGGGATTTGTTTGGCTAAATAACGCTGAACCTGGGTTAGGCACCCTCAAGCCAACACACTATAGGAGATCAAGGTAGCGATATTCAGAATACCACAAGATCCTCTGGAATTGATTCAACTAGAATGGAGCACCCAGCTGTGCCATGCGCTGGAGTGCTATAATGTGACTGCTGAAGAAGAAGATGAGGATCTAGGGAACATTAATATCCCAGAGGCAGAAGGCCATATGAAGTTGAAGGACCGTAGACAAAGAATCTGGATATAACCGCACCACTGAAAAATAGGCAGGTAAACATTGGCATAGAAGTGGAGCCAAAGTTTGCAAATATTGGGGACTATTGGGATAATTCCAAAGTAGATAAGGTTGCTAAATTTCTCCGCGAATATTAGGATTTTTTTCCTACCAAATTTTTAGACCTGAAGGGTATTATAGGAGACCTAGGCATAATGAAGATTACCTTGAAGCTGGATGCGAAGCTGATGAAGCAGAGGCCATATCACATTAACCCCAAGTATAAGGAAAAGGTATGCTTGGAGTTAGATAAGATGCTTGAGGTAGGAATTATTGAACCAGTGGAGGAGTTTGATTAGGTAAGCCCAATGGTAGTCCATGAGAAGAAGCAAAAGGGAGGGATATAAATTTTCATAGATCTAAAGAAGCTCAATGATGTTTGCATTCATCATCCTTTTTCGACGCCATTTACAGATGAAGTAATGGATAATGTTGGAGGACAACAATCATATTCATTCATTGATGGGTTCTCTAGATACCATCATATTAGGATCGCTCCAAAAGGCAGGGGCAAGACAACCTTCATGACAGAATGGGGATGCTTCCAGTATACAATAATGTCTTTTGGACTTAAGAATGTTGTGGTGATCTTCTCGCGTGTATTCATCACGATGTTCAAAGAGTTCATTCACAAATTTTTGGAGGTATATTTCAATGGCTGGACAATGTTTACGCTGGTAAAGCACCATGTAGGCAGTTTGCACGTGATGTTGGATACATGCCGAAGGTATCATATCATGTTAAACCTAAAGAAATGCTTATTGTGCATCCACTTCAGAATTTTGTTGGGTCATATGGTGTGCAAGCAAGGATTAATGGTGGACCCTACTAAGATCGCGGTTATAGTCAATTTGGAAGCACCACAGAGCGTTAAAAAGTTGCGCATAACAGTGGTCCATAGTGGGTACTATCAGAAGTTCATCAAGGGTTATGGTTAGATTACCGTGCCTATGAAAAGGCTGCTGAAGAAGGAGGCTACATTCTATTAGGATGAAGAATGTTAGTAGAGTGTAGATGTATTCAAGGAGAAAATGGTCACCGTGCCGATCCTAGTCTTATCGGATTGGAAGAAGGAATTTCATGTGTACGTGGATGCTTCATGTATTGCACTAGGAGTAGTGTTGACACATGCCATCGAAGGAGAATTTGATCACCCTATAGCATTTGCGAGTAGGAAGTTGTCTATGGCTTAAAGGAATTACTTGACGACAGAGCGCGAAGGGTTGGCTATGGTGTACGTGCTCTAGAAGTTCAAACATTCCCTACCAGGTGGACATTTCAAGATGTACATAGACCATTCTACATTGAAATATCTAGTTAATAAGCCTATGTTATGGGGGGTAATATGTAGATGGTTGCTGTTGTTTCAAGAGTATGATTTGAAGGTTGTTGTGAAGCCAGCAAGATTGAATGCAGGGCCAGATCATATGTCACGCATTGAAATAGGAGACAAGCCTACTAATTTGGAGGAAGGACTACGTGAAACGTAGCTCTTCATGATACTCATAGTAGATAATCACTTTGCCGAGCTACAGGGATGGCTCCAGAGGGATACACCAGTCAGTAGAAGAAAGAATTGGTGGTGTGTGCGGCATAGTTTCTGTAATTGCTAGGCATTTGTATAAAATGGGATCAGATGAGATACTATGATGCTATGTTCCCACTTTTTAATGAAACAGTATCCTCATTGAAGCTCATGGAGGAGCTGCGGGAGTGAATTATGCGGGAAAAGCTACAACGTAGAATATTTTGCGCGCTGAGTTGTGGTGGTCGACGCTGCATAAGGATTCTAAAGCATATTGTAGGGCATGTGATGGATGTCAGAGAACGGGTAAGTCATCGTGGAGGGATGAGCTACCTCCCAATCCATAGGTACCACTGCAGCCATTTGAGAAGCGAGCAATTGATTTTGTAGGACCGATTCAGCCTCCAGGCAAGAAGATGGGTGCATGGTATATCATCACCATGACCAAATATTTGAGTAGATGGCTAGAGGCACAACCTGTAAAGGACTGTATACGGACAACAACAGTGAAATTCTTATTTGAATATGTGTTGACCAAGTTTTGTTGCCAAAGGTATTGATGAGCAATCGCGGTACGCATTTTCTCAATGAAACGATCAACGCGCTCACAGAAGAATTCCAGGTTTATCATCAAAAGAGTACACCATATCATCCTCATGGCCATGGAATGGTTAAGGCTTTTAATAAGATATTGGAGAATGCACTGACAAAGTTTTGCAACGTGCAACATAATGATTGGGATGTGCACATGCCAGTAGTGTTATGGGCTTACAAAACTACTTGTACAAAGCTTACTTGCTAGACACTTTTTAGGTTGGTCTATGGCATAGAAGTTGTGATGCCTATGGAGGAGATTGTGCCTAGTCTACGCATTGTGTCTTTCACAGGAATGGCGGACCATAGAGCCTTAGAAGAAAGGCTTGCACAACTAATGGAGCTCGAAGAATATAGATTTTTTGCTAGATTCCATCAACAAGTCTAGAAGGAAGGCGAAAAAGCTTGGCATGATTGGCACATCAAATTGCGCACCTTTAAGGTAAATGACCTGGTTTTATTATATGA
This sequence comes from Pinus tabuliformis, assembly GCA_031772625.1. NCBI lineage: Eukaryota > Viridiplantae > Streptophyta > Pinopsida > Pinales > Pinaceae > Pinus > Pinus tabuliformis. Next base: position 369,696,231 of record CM062818.1, read on the forward strand.
CAATATGTTTGATAAGTTTCTAGGAAAATTTCAGATGCACTGGTTGGGACCATATGTTATCAAAGAAATTACAGATGGTGGAGCAGTTCAGCATGTGAAGTTGAATGGAGATCCATTTCCGAGAAGGGTAAATGGAAGTTGATTGAAGCCATATACTAGTGATCCAGCCCAATGATTACATGACAGTAGCACAATCTTAGCGCTCCAGGAGCTGCAAGGAGGAGCCAGACTATAAACTACACTACCTGGTTCATAGAGCTATGCAACAAGGGGTCTGGGAGAACCAGGATGGTGTCATAGTACCAGAAGAAGCGCGAAGGGAGCTATGCTATAGGGGGAGCGACTACACAGCACAACCAAAAAGTGACCATTACAATCACTTTTCATGATTTAAGAGTGAAGAGATGGTTAAGAGGAGTGGGGGGCAATATTTAAGGATGAATTTAAGAGTGAAATATTTGGAAATCTACTGCCAAATTAGCATTTATGGATGCATTTTGGGGGGAACAGTCAAATTTGAATTCGAATTCACCTATAAATTACATGTGGCCATACAACGAAAAACACTTCGCATCCTTGAAATTCTTTAGTTATGTTATCTAGTGTGCATGAATCATGAGTACTTCGAAGATTTGATCACAAGCCCTGTGTTCAACAAATTGCCTGAATTAGATTGAAAACTCATTACTGACATCATGTTAGGACTAGGTCCCATTGAAACCGCTAGCACTGGAGGGACCCTCACCTCTGAGGGAGCTGCCCCATAGGTTGTAAGCATGGATGCTCCAGCTGCTATTCCTATGGCACCAAGGTCACCTAGGCTAAAACCCACACTAGTAAGAGAAGTCCCCAAACCCAAGAAGGACAAATAGAATAAGTCCATACCAGTGCATGAGTCACCGAGGAAGCATGTAGCTACTAAGTCTCAGAAGAAAGAAAAAATGAGCACAAAGGATAAGGGAAAAGTGGTGGATCTGGAGGCCGAAGAGGGGGCAGAGGAAATAGACACCGAGGGGGTGGATCCTATATCCAAGTTGCCAGATTATATCCTTCCATGCAAGGGAAAAGTAAAAATCACTAAAGATCCAGACATAGAAAAGTTTGGGCTCCACACACCTCTGTTTCCAAAGAGCAGAAGGTTTGAAGGTTCATGATTGGCACGGATTCCACATTTAAAGCTGGATGACTAGGATTTGGCGGACCACGAGATGTTCCCCCACCTTGCTATAGAAACCTACATGAAAAGGGTATTTTATGAGTAAGGTGTCACCTCGTTGGAACCTGTTATGGGTGCCCCACTACCACCGCTTCAACGTCAACTTGATTGTGATCAAGCAGTTGCTAGCCCTGGTGCATGACGATTGTTTGTGGGTGAGTGCTCCAATCCTTATTACTGATATGATGATCCATCAGATCATGTTATTACCTCACTCACGGTTGAATCTCGCCAAGGAGTTTGGTAGAAAGACAAGCGAGCACGACCTCATAGAGAAAATGAAGGATAAACTCAAGCTCGTGAAGAAGCCGCACGGTACTCAGTTACCTCAATCACCAACCCCACAGTAAAAATTTCTACGCAGATCCTTGCTGGAAAATTCATGAGAAAATTATATGCGGATGAGGTTCTGACACCAGATATGTCACTAGCTGCATAGTGCAAAGAGGGCGTGCAATTCGATTAGTTGTGCACCTTTGTAGTGAATTCATTGCAAACTGTCTAGAGGCGCAAGACAAGAGAAAGACAGTCCACTATTCGTGGTTGTTTCTCTCTATTGTGCACATTGCTTGGCATATACCAGATGACAGTCAGTTTCCTCCCATGGAGAAAGATTTGCTAGAGGTTGCACAGTTTCCATCCCTCTAAGAAGCAAAGGACGGAACATGTGTCACAGAGACCAAAGTCTTCTCGGTGTTGACGAAGGCGAGCATTCACATGGTCATCAACCAGAAGCCATGGTTTTCACCAACCGTGCTTGAAAAAATTTCAGGGTACATAGAGTTTGAAGCTGACTTCCACTGCATATACATCTGAGCACAGAAGGATCCGCAACAAAAATTATTTGACCTACCTTACCTCGTTGTAGATGATGTTATTAAGGAGGTCATCAAGAGTTGGCCAACAGATTGGTATTCTCCATTCGATCTGGTCACAGGTACTAGAAATTCAGTGGAGAAGAAAAAGAAGGAAGTGACCAAGCAGAAGGTCCAACAGTTGGTTGAGAAGTGGAGAAAAGAGGGTGAGGAGAAGATCCGGGTGGAAGCGAAGCGAACCACGAAGCAATAGGGTGAACAAGAAGAGTGTGACTCCAAGTGCAATGGTAAGCCTCTGTCACCCCAAATAGAGGAGGAGGAGTAGTGAGAGCAGAGCAGTGGTGGTTAGGAGGAGAAGAGCACTCCCTTCTAGATCAAAAGGTACATGGAACAAGGAAAGGAAGGGATGCACAAGAAATCAAAAGCAACAAAGACATTGTTGGATCCGATCACTTTGACAGATAACGACGTAGACGAGATAGGCGACAAGGTGCATGATACCACCGCAGAACTGTTACAATAGTTCAAACAACAGCAATAGCAGGCACTGAGTACCATTCAGAAGGATCTACATGAGTTGCAGATTTAGAGGAATAGGATCCAGGTAGGCACAGGGAAGATTAAAACTGCATCAACAAGTTTGGCATCGAGGAACACTCAGGAAGCAGAGATGGTTCTATCACTAGATCTTCGAGTAGTTGTGCTACCAGATGGATCCTTGAGCATGGAGGCGGTCAATGACAAGGTCATCACGAGTTCTTCCAAGAACATCGACCTCAACCTAGCCGTGCTCCTGAATGAGTATTTTCACACACTGCAGGTAGGTGCGAAAGCAGAGTTTCGCACACGAGAGCAGCACACACTCAGCCTCATAAGTGAATATAGAGTGAACAATGACTAAATGTTCGCTGAGAAGTCATAAGTGCTGCAAGTAAAGGAGAAAATTTAGGCATAGAATGCCGAGATTGAGGCCACAGCGGTAGAAGCATGTAGAACGGTGCCAGAATTGCATATTCCAAAGGAAGCACCATTGGAGGAAAAGATCAGAAAGCTCGCTTCAGGCGTGCACGATGCGAAGACGGAAGTGGCTCAAGTTTAGTTAGAGCTGACTGTGAAGATCACAGAATTGGAGTTGAAGTCATAGCCTTCAACCCTGCGAGAGGTAAGGGAACAACGTGAAGCCATTGTGAAGGATGGAGCCTCGACGATGGATGTCGCGGTGGTGAATTGTACTGCGTTGTAAGCTCAAAAAGACAAATTTCAAGAAAGTGTCAATCAACAACTTTCATGAAACAAAGAAGTGGATGGTCACAAAAAGCAGTTTTGTCAAGCAAACAAAAAGTCACCAAAGGAAATATTTAACACAAAGATTGAGATCAATCTTCCTGCCCTGATGAATCAGAGCAGCCAAGATTCCTAGCAAGAAATCTTGTGTGCTTTAACAAAAACTGATGACGCTTGCAACAACAAAAACAAGACCAATACCCCTTACAATCAGAGAGAATTTGGAACAAGATGCTTCTAGTAAAACAAACAACTGATACTGGAAAATGACTATTTCAGACTGAATCAAACCACCAGACAGACCTTCAGAGGTAAAAAGATTTAAAAATCTTGAAAATTGCAAGATATACGCGACTGTACTTATGTACAGATTGCGTGTATACGCAACTGTGCCTAAGGAAACCTACGTATACACAGGTTCACTTAAGGAAACATGCGTATATACGGCTCTGTAACTAAGAAAAACAGCGTATACATCAGATTTTAAGAAAAATAAAAAACAAACTGAAGAAACTGACAAAACTTAAAGTTCAAAAACAGAGCACACAACAATAGCACGTAAACAGGCACCTAAGCCCTGATTGGCTTGAAAACACCCAAACTAGGAACAACAAGAATGTTGTCCCCAGTGGAGTCACCAATTCTGTTGAGGGAAATGTTCCCCTATGGCTTTTTGGGTTGAAACCCTAGCAAACTGAAAGTTGTCTATACAGAGAAACACACATTCACAAAGCCATTATGCTATTATAAGCAAATTCTATGATAAGGGGGCATAACTTAGGTCCTACGTTTAAGAAGGCCAAACCCTTCTTCAAGCTCCTTTTGCTCCTTTGTCCTACAAAACCACCAATTCCAAAGAACACAGCAGTATATGGACAAAACCTTATAGAGAAACCATCTTCATGTTATAAAGAAGGGTAGTTAGTTATGAAATGCAAACAACCATTCACATATGAATTCTAACATGAATATCATAAACATAAAGAAGATTTATATCAGGAACCAAGACATGTATTTCTTTTATTATAGACAAATAAACTACATAAAATGAATAATTTCACCTGAGTCACCTTTCGCAAGCTCCAAGAAAAGCTTCCTTCCGGATTCATCCAGCCTCAAGCCTTTAACAAACTCCTTCCATGACTTACTCCATGATGTCACAAGTGGTGAATGAACATCAACACACAAGGAAACAAGGGTTTCCTGTACAAATGGGGGAAGTGAAGAAGGCACAAGGGACTTCAAACCTGGTCAGGGGAAAAATCTCACCATAATAACCTTTCTCTCTCTTCTCTCCTCCCTTAGGCCTTCCCATTGAGGTCTTTCTATACCTCTCCCAAAGTAGTTTTTTAGTTGGGAGTTGGTTGAGAACAGTTGGGCCACGGGCACTAATAGGTGATCAACAGGTAAAACCCGCGATCTCCGCCTGAAATTAAGGAGTTTTATATTTTTTTAAGTGTTTTAATACATATACACGGGTTGGGTATATGCCTACCCGCGTATACATGCGTTTAACTCAGGGCAATGTCACGTATAAGGGATAAAACACTGTGTTTTAAATTTTGGGGCCAGGTCTGGAAGGAGGGGTTGCCCTAGGCCATGAGTGTAGCATCAGAAACCATAAGAGTGAGATTTGGAGCTATAACATTCCAGCACTTCCCCCATTTACAAGAAACCCTTGCTTCCTTGTGTGATGATGTCTTTCTACTACTTGAGATATTATGGAGTAAGTCATGGAAGGAGTTTGTTGAAGGCTTGAGAATGGACGAATCCGGAGGACGGTTCCACTTGGAGTCTGTGAAAGGATGACTCAGGTGAAATCATTCATTTCTGTACTTTAGTTATCTATAATAAAAGAAACACTTGTATTTGTTCCTAATATAAATCTTCTTCATGTTTATGATATCAATGTTATGATTCTCATATGAATGGTTGTTTTAATTGTGTAACTAACTACCTTTCAATATGCTATGAATATGATTTCTTTATGATGCTTGGTCCATATACTACTGTACTTTCCTGAATTGATTGTTTTGTAGGTTGAAGGAGGAAAAGGAACTCCAAGAGGGTTTGGACCCTGGCTAGATCGTCTCAAACGAAGGACCCCCAGGTACACCTCTCATCATAGTGTTTGTTTATATTAGCATCATGGTCGTGTGGAATGTGTGTTTCTTTGTATAGATAACCTCCAATCTGCTAGGGTATCAACCCAATACCCTAGGGGAATTTATCCCTTAACAGAACTGGTGACTCCGCTCAGGACAACAATATTGTTCTTCCTAGTTTGGGTTTATTCAAGCCAATCAGGGTTCAGTTGTTTATTTTCTTGCTGTCACTGTGTAGTCTGTTCCTGTAGGAACTTGAATTGTAAGTTTGATCAGTTTCTTCAGACTGTTTTTTGTTTTTTCTTGAAATCTTTTATATACGTTGTTTTTCCAGTTTACAGAAGTGTATATATGCATGCTTTCTTAAGTAAAGCTACATATACGCATGTTTCCTTAGGCTAAGTAGCGTATACACGCAGTTGTGCACTAACACAGTCGCGTATATCTTAAAATTTTCAAAATTTTTCAAATCTTTTTATTTCTGAAGGTCTGCTTGCTAGTCTGATTCAGTCATGAGCAGTTACTTTTCTGTGTCAGTCTTTAGTTTTACAGCAAGTATCTGATTTCAAATTTCCTCTGATTGTGGAAAGTGTTTGTCTTGTTTGTTTTATTGCAAGCATCATCGTTTTCGTTAAGCACATAAGATTTCTTGCTAGAAGTCTTGGTTGCTCTGTTTTTCAGGACAGGAAGGTTGATCTCAAATATTTGTGTCAAATCTTGTTTCGGTGACTTTTTTGGTTTGCATGTTAAAACTATATCATTGTGACCATCTTCTTTTCTTGCTTTCTGAAAGTTGTTGATTCACACTTTATTGGAAAGTTGTCTTTTCAATATTTTGGTTTTTTGCCAAGCTCTTGTTGCTGCTTTTTGATTGTTAAGAGCATTTTGAAACACATTTTTTGTTGAGTTCTCACTAGTTTTGTGTTGCAAACTCGCAAAGTGTTTTGTTGCCTATTCTTCGATCATAAAGTTTTAATCTTGATTGGAGCACTTTTGAAAAGTCATTTTTATTTCACTTTTGAAGAAAACTTCTTGAAAACTTGGTTTCTTTCTTCAAATTTGTTTTGATTTAGTTTCCTCTTCGCAAGTGAAAGTGCATTTTTGTTTATCTTGAAACTTGCTTTTAGTGTTTGGATGAAAATGAGCATCAACAACTTATATTCTATCTAAACCTTTTAAGTGGCAAATTAAAATTGATAAACAAGTTACTTTCGTTTCTTGATTTAAGAGTAGTTTTGGTTTTTGCATTAGCATGTACTTATTGCATTAGGGAATTTTGTGCATCTTCTTAGGCATCCATAGTTTTTTTAATTTTTGTGAGTGTGAAGCTTGATTAAAAGAAATGAAAAGAAATATTTGTTACTTTCTTTGAAGTTCCTCTGAACCTAGTAGAAATTTCTTTCATCGAAAAACAAAACAAGTGCATTTGCATATAGTTTGGTTTTTATTAATTTTTTTTGCATCAAAACACCACTAGTTTCATTGCTACCCACCCCTTGACTTAAAGAACAACCCATTTAAAAACAAGCGCTAATTAAAATATACTAGAACTTTTTATAATTGTCAAGTTAGACACACCAAAAAGTTTTAGGATATTTTAGGGCCTTCAATTACGTGAGTGGAGAGAAAACTCTCCAAGGCCATTTAAACTGTCAAACATAGGAGTCTAAATAGTGAGTGAAAATCCAATAGCGTTAGGGAGACCATGAAAGCACCAGATCTGGGAGTTAAGCACGAGGGTTTTTGAAGATAGGGAAGAGAGATAGCCCCTCTCCTACTTGTTGGATCTTACCTCAAGACTGTTCCGCCTGGCTTCTGACACAAGTTGGTAACCTTAGTTGCTACTCCTAGGGATCTACATAGGTGGCTGCGGAGGGGAATCCGATGGCACCTGAGGTCAACATTGTATCACTCTTAACGATACTACTGGAGGGCACCCTTGTGAAGCTTGGGGGCTTGCACCGGCGCAGGTTGTTGTTAGGAGGTCAGCGTAACTTCCTCTGTTACCTTCGCTGGTAGGACTGGGCCATCATTATCCCAGACTATCTTCGGAAGGCCCCTTACTTCACTTTCTTGTATTTTGGTGTTCGGTCCTCATCACCCGAAGTGGAAATACTTGAAATTTGTTCGACTGGTTGATATCTTTTAGGGACTTTTTAGTGTGTGCTCTGTGCTATTAGTTGGCCTAGCTTTCATTTTTTTCTTGAGTCTTTAACTAGATCTTAATAAAAAATTCAAAGTGGCTGACCGATCACCTAGACAGTCTCAAAGACTTCGTGGTCTCTCACCACCAAGTTTAGGGCCTTCTCCTAGAAGGCATAGAGGTAATACTGTCGGTGGGTTTCATCCCATGGCGGCTGACACATCGGGGATTGATCCTCCTCTCGGGGTCATTAGTGTTCAAGAAAGGCTTGGAACTTCTATAGAACAAGAGAGGAACACTCCAGTTCTTTCTCGAGTTCTCTTTCAAACAAAAAATAACATAGAGGTAGAAGAACTCCCAGAGTCATTAGCGGCTCCAAATTATCCCCTACCTTCTAGCTATCAAGAAGTATTACAATACATTGGGACTCCGACGCATAGACCATCAAGTCCAGGTCACATTACGAACTTACCATCGAGACCACTACTGGAAGCATGGCTTCTACTACAAGTACTACAACTATGCAGACTCCAACATCAGTACAAGGGGGAGGAACCATTTCCATCCCCTCTGCTTCTTTATTTGGGTCTTTTGCTAGCACATCTTTAGTCGAGTCTACCTCCATTCCTTCTATGAGTGGAAATTCCCAAGCCAATGCTTTTAGTTCTGGATTTTTCCCATTTGGCACCCATTCACAGGGTATTCCGTCAGTTTTGTTTAGTGCCTCCACATCCATGATGGTTGGATCGACTTCATTTCAGGGTTTTTCTTTTGGAAGTGGTCATATACCACATTCCAGCCCAACAATTGGATCTATGCCTTTTTCTTCTTTAGGACAAAGCAACAATCCTTTTCAAGGTTGGACTAACGCTGCAATTAGTGGCATGGGAACTGGGAATCCATTTTTTGGCCAACAAGGGAATAGGCTGTACTCCACAGTTAGTTTGTTTCGAGGTATTCCTCCCTTAGCTTCTGCTTGGAATCCATATCAGGGGTTATCAACTCCTTATAATCCTTTAGGAGGGAGCTTCACCAGTTATGGAGGTTTTTCGGCTGTAGTTGGTCAAACTCTGAGTTTTTCTAGATCACAAGGCTCGCCTTTTGGTTTAGCTTGTTCTGCTGGTTACTTCGGGTAGCCTGGTGCCTTCCAAAATCTAGGCCAATCTTTTCAGAACTTTGGGAGCTCTGCCTAGTCTGGGTGGAATCCCCAAGGTCCTCCTAGGCTTCCTTTTCTGGCAACTTTGAACTTGCCAGATCTCACAAAATTAACAAATGATCCAATCAAATACAGCCCCGCCTCGTCTCTGGTCTCAACCAAACTCCCTTCGAACATTCCAAAATTTGAAGGGAAGGGCGGTGAAGACCGAGGCGACCATGTAACCACATTCCATTTGTGGTGCTCATCAAACTCCCTTATTGATGACTCGATTAGGTTGAGACTTTTTCAATGCACCTTGATTGGTAATGCGGCCAAGTGGTATATAGAGTTGTCAGGGGGCACGTTTACATCTTTCACCGACTTAGCTAATATTTTCTTAAATCATTTCCAGTTGCCTGTCTGTTATGATGCCAGAACTGAACTTCTGGCCACTTTTCGTCAAGACACAGCAACTCACATTTCTGATCATATTCAGGAATGGAGATGGAGAAAGAGGCTCATTAAAGCCAAAATTCCTCCGGAGTACTGTCTCGAATGGTTTTTGAAATCTTTACAACCTGAAATATCTAAGGATGTCTCCATGTGTGGAGTCTATTATGAGGAGCAAGCTATTTTTAGGGCCTAGCAATTAGAATTGATTTACTCTCAATCTGGGATCCTACAAAAAATCTTGCCAAATGCTCCTGGGTCTAAGGTTGAAATAGCGAAGTCGAAGCCAGGTCCCCATGTGGATGGTATCGTTGGATTAGTAGACACAAATGTGGTGAACTTATTGAACCAATTGCAGCAGTTGTCTTTGCAAACTGCTCCTAACAACCAGGTCACATCATTTAACCCTTCGTCTTCCCAACCCTCTTCGATTAATGTCGTCCAATCTAATAACCCCAAAGGAAATCAAAATTCCAATGGGAAAATGAAAGGATGAGGTAAGAAAAAGAGTCTGGAGGGGAAGGCTGATGCAAATAAATCCGGCAATAATGCTGGTGGTGGTAGAAATGACTTCAGAAAGAAAGTCAAGTTTCCATGCAAGTTATGCAGTGGAGACTATTTAACTCATCTTTGTCTGAAGATTCAGGATGCTCAGTGCTTGTCAGGGCAGCAAGAGACTTCTAGCTCTCAAGTTGTGTTAACCAACCCTTTTCCCTAAGGGCAGCAATTGCTTGCTGGCGCGAGTTCAAATCCGGGTACCTTCGCAGGGGGCAACCAGGAAGGGGAGAAATCATCAAATGTTTTGATGATAAGTTCTAATTTCCATGTGGCCACTTAGTCACGTGATTACGGCGAAGCTGAGACTTCCAAGGATAAAGCTGCTCCTGGAAATATCGACCTTCATATTGAGCGACCCCCTGTTGAGACTATACCACGGATACTGAAAGGTTCCGCTAAACCCGTGACTATTAATCCTAATGCTAGGGCTGCCCAGAATTACTCCATTCTTGAGGATCTGGCTCAGAGTCCATGCGCCATGTCTGCTTTAGAGGTTCTCCATTCATGTCCATCTCAATGAAGTGCTTTAATGTCGGCAATTGGGGCAGTTGATCCAACCAACTCTTTAGTGCTCACTTTCGACATGTTAAATGTAAAAAAACAACTCCCTCATCATATGGCTTTTCAAATAAAGTCTACATACCAGAAGATTAACATTTTTCGTACCGTTATTGATGAAGGAGCTTCCACATGCGTCATGTCGTTGTCATGCTGGAAGGCCATTGGATCGCCTTCGGTTGTTCCTTCACGTACCCTCCTGATTGCATTTGATGGGCATTCTCACAAGCCGCATGGGATTATCCCGACCTTTCCTATATGTGTTGAGGGGAAGGTCATCAATATTGAAGTGGAAGTCATTGATGCTAACCTAGACTACAATCTCCTCTTAGGAAGGAACTAGGTATACAAAATGGACGCCATTGTTTCGATTCTGTTTCATGTCATTTTCTCTCCTCATGAAGGGAAAATCATTAAGGTTGATCAATTGGATTATTGTCCAGTCGATCCTCAAGCAACTTCTGACTCTACTGTTCCTTTAGTGGATAACCCTTGTCCACCTACTGAGAATCTAGGAGTTGGGATGTATTCTTCATTGATGGGTACCTTTGATTTCCCCTCTCCTATTGCTAGAATCAATGTCGTTTCATCATCTAAGGAGTCTCCTCGAGAAGAGTTTTTTCGAACTCATTATCTTTCAGACCCTTGGACCTTGCCTTCACTTACGACCACATTAGCTGAAGGACAAGTCAATGGAATGGCATTCCCTATGTCTGCAACTGAGCTTAGATATCAATCTATCGTTAACTCTGCAGATGAACACTCTACTCCTTTTTCTGAGGAGGAGCTAGATGGTGATGTGGCCCCAGCTTGGACCCTTGATTCTACCTCCACCTTGGACTGCTTAGATACGGTTTTACCTTCTGAAGAATCAATCCTAGAAGTAATTATGGGTGTAGATCGACCTTGGGAAGACTTACACCATCGTTCATATTTTCTTCCTCCATTGCAGGAAGTAGAATCTAGGTTCTCCAAGCTCTTTACTAGTAATGTTTGTACAGTATCAAATCCTTTGGCTCCAGCAGACTTTCGTGCTGAAGGTAATATGTCAGTGATTTCAAAAACGATATCTATAAACATCTCTTGGAACCCTAACGTGATCGAAAATCTCTTCATCTGAGTCCAATGTTCCCCTTAAGAAATTCAAATTTACACAGACCTTTTCAAGGAGTTTTTAGATGTATTCGCTTGGTCTTATGAAGAAATGCCTAGCATTGATCCTTCTGTAGTTCAACATGAGATCAAGACATATGAAAACGCCAAACCGGTTCGTCAAAGGCTTCGACCGGTTAATCCTAGGAAAGCAGCAGCCATTAAAGATGAAGTAGAGAAGCTGCTCAAGGCGGGTTTTATATACCCTGTTCCTCTTACCGATTGGGTTTCTAATCCAGTCCCTGTGAATAAAAAGCAAGGAAAAATCTGAGTATGCATCGACTTTAGGGACCTAAATAAGGCTTGTCTGAAAGATAATCACCCCATGCCATTCAATGATCAGATTATTGACGAGTGTGCGGGTAATGAGATTTTTTCCTTCATGGATGGTTTTTCTAGTTATAATCAAATCTCTATCCGTCCTGAAGATCAACATAAGACAACTTTTATATGTCCCTGGGGTACGTTTGCATACCGATATGCCTTTTGGTCTTAAAAATGTTGGAGCTACCTTCCAGTGGGCCATGTCATATGCTTTCCATGACATTAAACATATCATCGAAGCATACTTGGACGATCTCGCTGCTCGTTCTTGAAAGAGAAGTGATCACCCTAGTCATCTTTGATTGGTTTTTTAGCGATGTTCTTTTCATAAGATCTAGTTGAATTCCAATAAGTGCATTTTCACAGCTACGTCCGGTCGGTTATTAGGGTTCATTGTGTCAAATGAAGGGATTAGGGTTGATCCCTTCAAGGTAGAGGCAATAATTCAGATGCCTCCCCCTTCCTCAATTCAACAACTTAAAAGTGTTCAAGGGAAGGCTAATTTCTTAAGACGGTTTATAGTGAATTATGCCGAGATCACTAAAGGGTTTATGTGTTCGCTACGGAAAGGAGTTCCATTTGTATGGGATGACTTTGTGCAGCGATCGTTCAATGCTTTGAAAAATGCATTTGTCTCTGCCTCGCTTTTGAGTCCATCGGATTATGGTAGGGACTTGATTTTATATCTCGCTGCAGCAGAATCAACCATTGGTATAGTTCTCATTCAAGAAGATGATGCTCTCACAGAGCATGTGATTTATTATTTGAGCTAAGGCTTGATAGGTCGTGAACTTCGTTATTCTCTTGTTGAGAAGTTGGCCTTGGCAGCTGTCCATGCTGTCCAGCGGCTCCGCCATTATATCTTTCTACGCAAAACCTTTGTCTTAGCAGCGGTTAACCCATTTAAATTTTTCCTCAGTAGGCGAGTGATTGGGGGCAAATATAATCGATGGATAGTCATTTTACAAGAATTTGATCTCGAGTTCTTGTCCGCTAAGTCTAAGAAATCTATGGTTTTTGCCGAGCTAATTTTCGAGCTGCCTTGTGGACAGGATACTATTTATGAGGAAAGTTTTCCCGATGAACATTTATTCCTCATCTATT